>CM046299.1:46607206-49007206 GCA_025267735.1 Mactra quadrangularis | reverse complement strand
AAATTTTCTATTCATGGTAGATTAAAGAAAACACTATGTATGAAAAGAAAACAGTCGATTTAATTGTGTTTGAGTTTCATATGTATGAAACTTGTCAAAATGATATAAAAATATCTATAAAAGTATACCTAAAAGTACCATCTTAGGTTTTGAATTAGTATAATTAAAAATCAATATAATGTGTATTTTGACACATCCAAAATAAAACAAGAACAATCTATTTATCTAAGTATAACATTTCAGAATATAAACTTGATATAACTTATATTTTGGGAGATTTCTTAAGGTCAGAAGTATGGAACCAAAAAAAAAAATACCCTAGAGAAAAAATACATTATATCATTTACCACTATAGGTTACCTCTTAAGATTTTACTAACAAGGGATATAAGAAAGGCATGAACTATACAAGAGTATTCTCCCTTGGATGATAAGTCAATAATGAGTATTACATTACATGTATCACTCACTAATGGTAAAATTAACAACAGTAGACATAAATCATTTTGTTATAATAAAACAGTATAATTGTCAAAATAACCATTTTTATGTGTGAAAAGAAAAACAATAGTCCGCCATTTTTTTAAATATTTTGTTTTGACGTTGCTATGACGTGACGTCATAATGGTGTCTTCTCACCGGTTCGCGCTTTGTGTATATATACTATGTGTTTTTTGTAAATAAAGAGGGGAGTGACAAGAGAAGACTTGCTGCTTAAAGAAAAGAGTATATCTGCTAAAATAAAGAAAACACGCTTAGCAAGTCAATCAAGAAAATCAGAGAGACTTACTTGGGAAGCAAGTCTCTCTAAGAAAAAAGGGACTTGCTTGGGAAGCAAGTCCCCTAATAGAAAAAAGAAAGAAAATCTGAGAGACTTACTTGGGAAGCAAGTCTCTCAAAAGAGAACACGGACTTGCTTGTGAAGCTAGTCCCCTTAAAAAGCAAAGAAAATAAAAGGAAGGCTTACTGAGAAGTAAGTCTTCTGAAGAAACCCAGGACTTTTTTTGGACCTTTAGTGAAGCGGACCTTCTTTGGTGGAGCAGACCTTCTTTGGTGAAGCGGACCTTCTTTGGTGGAGCGGACCTTCTTTGGTGGAGCGGACCTTCTTTCGTGAAGCGAACCTTCTTTGGTGAAGCGGACCTTCTATGGTGAAGCGGACATGATTTAATGAAGCGGACCTTCTTTGTTGAAGCGGACCTTCTTTGGTGAAGCTGACCTTCTTTGGTGAAGCGGACCTTATTCATAGGCAGACCTTATAAAGAGGCTGACCTAGCAAAGACCTCAAAAAGATAATATACCGAACAAATCGCTTATATAAGTATTTACACCAAAAATCTTGACAATAATAGGTACAATAATTTGAATTTACACTTGTTCAAAAGTAAAAATGAGTTAATTCATAAGAGGAAAGAGAATATGCAGATAACATTTAAACAGAGTTGATATTATGAATATAGTCAATACATTTTTCTCTTATCTACATGTATAAAATTATTTATCTTACCTCGTACAGAATTCTCTTTTTTCATTGGCCGAGAGCGGTCACGTGCTGACCATGTATTATCCCATATTAGGTCAGTAGATTCTAATATCCAGTCAGTAACAAAATTTATAAATGATGGGGGTACTCAGTAAGATAAATTCGTTACACAGTCAGTAACTGACCGGATACGGTGTGATACCGGGTCAGTGAATAAATATTGGGCTCGAGCTACGCTCTCATCCAATATTAATTTACTGACCCGGTATCACACCGTATCCGGTTAGTAACTGACTGTGTAACTAATAATATACACCCATACATATTCATGAAACAATTCACACACATAATCAAACGTTTTTTTTTTTCTGGGAGAACCAAATCTACCATGAATAAAAATTAAACATTAAGTCAGATAAATACATGTACTTTAAAAAAAACAATATAAACTACATACAAAGTTTGTAATTTTATGAGAATATAAAGAAAATAGAAGAGGGATAGTATAGAAAATTCTAACGCTTTCACTCTTTATTTAATGTGACGTTATCTATGCTTAATTATTCAACAAAATATAGCTCGTGACGGCTGTTATAATTTTACTCCCCACGTTAAATGAGCAAAGCCGAAAATAGTGCCCAAGCTTATAAGGGTTGACTTAACAGGACTTTTGAACATGTCAGTAAATGTAAACTTATCACTTGAACGAAAATGGTCTAAATTGAGTTTAAAACGATTCTAGCATACAAAGACCTATTTCAAGACGTTTTCTTTGTCCCAGCATTTCCCGGTTCCGCTGTCTCATTTCATCCTGTCCTTCATCCGACGATCATGCCAGCCATTATACAAAAAGTACAAATACTCGTTTGATGCGCTAATTAAATCATACGCGCATCACAACTCGTGCCTACTGTTTATTAGACAACAAAATATAGAAAACTGTAAGTTGTTTCTTAAATAGAAATAGGGAAATAAATAATAAGAAAGGAAAATCTATCCGGTAGATGGTAAGGATATAAACTCATAGCTGTGGTGGGTGGAGGAACAAAGTATTGATGTATAGTGTGAATATGTCCAGTTTATAATACATAACTTCTTAATCGTTGACAGTTGTTACTGCATTTGATATGTTGATACCAAAGTAATTAATGGAGACCACATCCTACCAAATATTTGAAGTCTTGATGATACAATAGCGTTGAATTGTTCGACTTTGTAGTATGAGACCAGCTGTCTTTGAAAATCTTGTCAATTAGAAATCATTGAATTCATTTTACATTTAAATATATGCTGCTTTGCTATATAGAATTTGAATAAAATGTATTGATGTCTGTCATTACTAAGCAAAATATCCTGTTTTGATCAGTTTGAAACAATGTCTGGACATTTGTTTGCTATCCATAACTGAACAGCCTGCCAAAACTTATTTACCACATTGCAGTAAAAGATAAATGTACTCGTACTACAGATTCAGTTGAAGAATTACAAAAAGTGCAGTTATCATCATTTTGTATGCCCGTCTCTTTAAGTTAAGGATTTTGTATCCAGAATTGTTTGGTTCATTCTATATTGAAACCATTGAAATTTGCTTTCCTGTAAAACTTTGAAAGGCACTTTTGTATTGATTGTGTGCAATGAATACAGAGTCATCAGAATATAACCGTATTTCTACAATCGTTCAGTTAAACATTGCAAAAACCTAACAGCACCCAAGCCAGAATAATTCGAGACAAAGTAGTTCATAATTTGCAGTATCATACTGAAACTGGAACTTTATGTATATATATCCTAGAAATTGACTAGACGCTCAGTATGACGTCACAAAAATATACTTGGAGAATATACATGAAGTGGTAACCGAGATAAGGAACATTATCTACATAATTATAATTGCTGAGTCCCGCGTATTGGGTTTGTTTTAAAGATCAGTTTTTCCGGACTGTAACTTTTCGGGTCGTGTGCAACTAAATCTAAATTTTACGGGGCATTGGATGCAAGATACAGGGATGGGGTCAATTACTTGCAAAGTAATTAATTATAATTACCATTATTCTCAACCTCAGTAATTATAATTAATTGTTAATTACCCTGAGTAAGGACAATAATTAATTACAATTACCATTATTTACATAAACAATTAATTATTAATTAATTATTTCAATGACGTATTTAGGCAAAACATGAAATTCCAGTTACTGACATGTATTAATTCAGTGACTTTTTTACCAACTCATCAGTGTGGGTCCTAGGACTTGCTGGGCTATAAATCTATGTGTCCCTAAACTTAGCCGACTAATCCAAGTTACAAGGCTTAATATTGCTTTGGTGATATGAAAGGTATATTAACAACGGAATGAAGAAAAAATTAATTTGATTTCTACATTATTTACAATGCTTCTGATACTGAAATTATTCAAAACTGTCAAATAAATTTAATAAGTTCATTTTCATTAATTTAGTTTGAGATTAATCAAAACTTCGTTTTCCTTAATATTTTTATGCTTATCTATAGTAAAGCACATTATTATTTCTATCTGTAGAAGACTTGCAGACCTAGAATATGATTGACATAACTTGAACATAATTTGGTATTTACATGCATTACAAAACTCCTGTCAGACAGGACTCCATACTCAGAAAAAGTATGCATCCAAAAGATGCACATTATATTTTGAAACTTTGCATCCACAGTAAATTAAATGAGTCCTGGACTCAGGATGCAGAGGTAAAAAAATCACTGTTAATTATTGTCCTTACCTTTAAAACACTAAATAGAAGATAACTCATATTGCAGTATACATGTACTTGATACTTTATTTTCTTCCAATAATTCTTAGTTATGTTTTATATATACAATGTAAATCATATCAACAGAAACAATGTGAAACATTTACTAATTATGGGCATTGTCTTCAAGATTATCACCTCAATGCTCAACTGTCAGTGACCAGTTAGACAATTTAATCTTTTACTATAACACCATGCAGGGTTATCAATCAATTAGCTATAGATTTCATATTACAAACACTATTGTTATGATAGTAAAGAACCCATTCATCAGGTGTAAAAGGTGTGAAAAACAGAAAAGAGGGGGCCAGTTTAGAAACTAAGTCGCATTTAATGAAACATATGCAAATGTATCATGAAGTAATTGAAAAATAATTGAAATCAATTAATTATTGCCTAAATTTCCTAAGTAATTAATTATAATTACCATTGTTTTTCATTATTTGATAAAATAATTAATTACAATTACCATTGTTTTTCACACAGTAATTAATTGGCAATTAATTGTTCAGAGCAATTAATTGGCCCCATCCCTGGCAAGATAGATAATATTGTTGTACCAAACAATTATGTACTATTATTAAGCAGAAATGTAAAATTCAAGTTGTATGTTGGAGTTTTTTGACACGCAGACTAATTAAACAATATGAGAGTCATATTGTCGCAGTACATAACTTTGACTTATTACAATAGTTATCATAGTAATAAGTAAATTCATTCGCTCGTTATAGTTCAATGACAAAAGCAGATTTTTTATTGTGAAGAGAGTATGAAACAAAAACATGTAATCAACACCATAAATAATTTCTACGGCCATTCTCCCTTCTGCCACCGATTCTAAATCTTGTAGAGCAGTAGTCTGTCACTGACGAAGTATGCACCTAGTAGTTTGTTAACAGCTGAATCCAGCGATTAAGCTTCACCAGGAACAGTGAGTAGGTGGACTAACCGCTGTGATATTACCTATTCAAGGTGTTGCTACAGCGTTAAACCCAACAAAAAATGCAATAAATCTAATCACAATAAACACACCAGTATTTTCTGTGCTTTGATGTATATTTGTTTCCAGTTAATGGAGTTTACATTGAGGTCATGTTTCCATTTCATTTCAGAATTTCTGGTAACTGGATGTAACTTTAAAACATCATAAGATATGCGAAACCCTTTTATAGATTGTGAAGTAAATTTAATAAATAATGGTTGAATAGGGTTGTAAATTTTACATGATAACATGTAATCTAGCATTATTGGTGAATTTCTTTATTGAATGAACTATATTTTTATTCTGTAAAAATTAGTTGCAAAAGAATATTTATTTTGGAATTCATCATAAGAATAAAAGCGTTCTCTATTGTTAACAAAATCATTTACAATAAAAATGCCCTTCATAGTGTATTTTTGTCACAGCAGGATTTACCAGCAATCTTAAAATATGAATTGTGCCACACTGGCATTGATAAGAAATCATACCAAGACTTTGCTATAGTCTTTTCATTGAAATGAATATATGCTTTCCACACATCTTTCCAGAACTCATTATAACAATTAGTAATGGTTTTCTTCACATAGTCTGTTCCGTACCGGCTTAAATGTTGGAGTCACGACAGAGAGATTCGACAAGTTTTAAATATCTTTTATTGCAGTTGATTAATCTTTTAACCCAGGTAAGTTTCAAAGACTGATTGAAGTATGTAACGTCTATCATTCTAATTCCACCATAGCAATAATCTTGGGTGATAAGTTTTCTCTTAATGTTGTCAGGATTGTTGCTCTAGAGAATTTTTGAATTCTTTTGAAAAATTCAAATTTTCATCAGAT
Source organism: Mactra quadrangularis (assembly GCA_025267735.1). Taxonomy (NCBI): domain Eukaryota; kingdom Metazoa; phylum Mollusca; class Bivalvia; order Venerida; family Mactridae; genus Mactra; species Mactra quadrangularis. The sequence goes on along the minus strand of CM046299.1, from coordinate 49,001,122 downwards.
GGGGATGGTAGACCCATCATTAAATTTATTAATTTAGGTAGAGCCTAAGATTTAATGACAGAATTCTTCCCTATTGGAGTTAATATTCTTTTAGACAAGATTGATATCAGGCATTTGATTTCTTCTATTTAAGGGTTAGAATTAGGACTTATTAGTTTTTGAGATTTAATGTAAAGGTTACTCCTAACAATTTGAAAGATTTTTCCAAGGTTAAACCTAGTTCTGGGCAAATCACATGAGCACTGTTCTTCATTGAACATATCCATATAGCTTTTGTTTTAACTATGATATTAACATTAAGGCCGGATATTTTGGCATAGAATTTTTAAACATTGAATTATACAGAGACTTTTCTGAACCATCTAGTAATAAGGATGTATCATCAGCATATTGCGTAATTAAGTATTCCTGATCATTAATTTTGATTCCTTTTCTATCATTATTTTGTTTTATCAGTAGAGATAGGATTTCAGCACATAAAATGAAAAGATAAGGTAAAAGAGGGTCTCCTTGTGTGCATGGACGGTGAACATAGAACCAATCGGTTAAATGTCCGTTAACTAAAACGCATGATTGAATATTCTTATCATAGACATGTTTCCATTTTTATATCAGAACCGAAGTTAAGGACTAAGTAAAAGTTAAAATTACAGAAAGGTACCTTTAATTACCGACCCCCAAAAAGTTGGTTAGGGTAAATGCAGCGCTAAAAATATCATAATGTTTAATTATCCCTCTTGCCTGAAATCTTTTGGACCAGGCAATATTATCGTAGGTACTTCACATCACGCGTGAATACACAAATAAATACGTTATTTTATGTGCAAGTTTCCTTTTATTCTAGCGAACAATTTTAGAATACATATGCAGATATTGAATGCACTTATATTACTCTAGATGCACTGAGGCTTACATTTGCTATATCTTTGACTGAATTTACAGATATGAACAAACAAACAAGTGGGCTCTGTAATCAAAATTTTGGCGTCTATTTTGTGTGTATTAAAAACTTATTCATTACACATCTTTGCGGAATTAAGGGGCTAATCACAAAAACGTGTGTACATACGCGAACTGAACTTCTATCTAAAGATTGCAAGATTTCAATGAAATGTCTTAAGAATGGTTTATTTTTTATGAAGTTATTATTTTGTATGTCTATAGATTTGATTTATTGATTTATTGTTTAAACGTATTTATTTGACCCCACGTGGGAACTTTTTTGTGCCTAATTACTTTATTTTGACATCCATCGGTTCCGTCTTAAATTGACCGATGTTTTGTTAGCAGATGACTATTAAATTTTGTCATACCACCTTTGTTTGCGTTTGCCGTGTATTGAAAATCAAAAGTATGATGGATCGGTATAGCCCTCGTGCATTTTCTTCGAGAGCTTCTAATCTTCGTTGGTGAAAATGTTCTTTGAAGTTTATGGAACATATTGTATTCTTTAAACGTATTGTAGTATATAATGTATTGTTGACAACAAATCATGTGACCGAATTTGAGGGCTTCACCATTTGTCGTTGACTTAGGTCAGATCGTATTGTAGCAAAGATTTTCAAGTTTCGAGAGCGTCTTTGAAATTATCTCATCGTAAATGTAAGTACAACGTACGTAACTAAGTTACGGAAAATTCGCCATCCTACGTAAGATTCTTATGAAACAGTCCCAGTTCTTTATCAGCCCTGCGTTCAGTAAGCATTTTAACGTTAGTCAATCACCGTTACCATTATGAACGGTTAATTGAACGATCCGTTGTTTAAAGCGCGAACGTTTAAAGATGGCGGACAAGAGAGTCTTTACTTCAATTTATTAGAAGAATTCGGAGAGGAGGAATTGGTTCTTTTGTAAATTCATTGATCTAAATCAACGAGAGTAACACCACCGACTTCGTTGTAATGGCAGTTACTAATTTGCAAAATGTACTGGAACTACTAAGTTTGTTTCAGGTTGTTTCGAACTCGCATACTATATACTAAAACCGTTAGCTGTTTGCTTTAAACGTTTTCCTCTAACGGGCCGTTCAATAGTGACAATAGAAAATACCTATTTTAAGTGTGTACCTTTCATTACCTGTGTCCATTATTGGACACCGTACTTATTGTTTGTACTACTTCTTTTGTGTAAAGTTGTATTTTGTTGAAAATTATGAATTTTAGTATGTAGAGATATTTTATTATACTGATTTTAGACAATGTATAAATTAATTTGAATTTTTAACTCTTAGTGCATCTGTACGGGGGTGTACACAATCTGATTGGAAGATTTTAATTTAACTGTTTTCACTGTACTTCATGTAAACTTGCACAAAAGTTTACATGGTTAAACTCACGTTTTTCATAGAAATTAAATATTACTTAACCACTTTTTTATATTTTTCTATTAAACTTACTTATTTATTTCATTAGGATTAAAATGAAAACTGAAATTTATGAAAATTATTTGTAAACTTCAATTATTGCAACCACACCTATTTAAAAGTCATGAAGGGCATTCGTAAATTACATAGTCCTTAAAAAACTAAGACTTTTGACATAAATTCCCAACAGATCGAATCAAATGCTGTAGCAAAATCAATGAGAAGAACCTTGCTGGATAATTGAAATTTTCAGTATAAGACATAACATCATGCCTTAATATGATGTTTTCACCTAAGAAACGCCCTGGAATAAACCCAGTTTAGTCTTCACTTATTACAAAATAAGGAACAGATTTTATTCTATTGGCTATGGCAATTGCCTATGTATTAAATTATAAGTGTTTGTAAAAATGGAGGTGCAATTAAAAAGAGTAATACCATAGCTAAGCGTTCGTACAAAAACTAGTGATTTAGACATTTTACCTATTTTCATCTATTACAGATCCATGTAGAAGTGCTAACTTACTTGGAAATCTGGACCAACGAAAAGTTGGATATATTAAAGGAACTGATGAATATTATATCAGTGATTTTTATATGAAGACGGCCTGGTATAAACTACCACCAAATTATACGCTGGCCACTACATCCGTACCATGTGGAACATTATTTAATTGGTGGATTAACGGTAGTATATTTTTATATTGAAATATTTTTAATTGTGATACAAGTTTAAGAAGGGTTTTTCCAGCGTTATTTTCGGACATTATTTTAGAGACATAATTATAAACAAATTCAAAAACCAACATAAATTAGTTTACCACCATATCTTCAAACTATGCTACATTAATAAGTTTTTAACTTTTCGAAAAAAGATTGCTTAATAGAATAGTTTTTTGGGGCGCTGTATTATATTATCAGCATCATGTAAAAAGAAAACAATACTTGAGCAGGGTATCAAGCAAGTTAATCAACTCAAAGTTCAGGGCCTAAATATGTTAAATAACCTCTTCAGATATAGTAAAGAACAATTGAATTATTCTATTAATTAAAGTCTTATTATGCTCCCGTTATTCTTAAATGATATAATATTTTCTATTTTGAACCATGTGCGAAGTTTGGGGTTTCAATACATGGAATCAAATTGGACGATTTTACTTGCAATTTTGTAAAGACTGTTACATGTTTACACAAAATGATTATATGTATGAAAAATGGCGAATCACTAATAATAGTGTAGAAAACAAAAGTTGTATCTTTAGTTACTTTAACGGAAAGTACAGGCAATTTTAACTGGAGAATGAGACTCGACGAATCAACATCAGCATTTCATATAGGGAAATATGCGGAAACTTTAAGGATGAGCTTTGATAAGCAATTTTTTGGGACGCAAATTTAAATGAGAATATGCACTGTATATTTTCTGTGTGTTGCAAGATAATAGGTAAAGTCTTGCAACACACAGAAAAAATAGACAGTGCATATTCTCAGTTATATTTCGCGTCCCAAAAATTGCTTATTGTAAAATTCAAGTAAAATAGAAAAATAAATTGTCATTTTTTCAACCTACAGAGTCAGGGAAGTTAGAAAAATTTAGCGGAAGTGGCCAAATGGCTATTTTATTTATATATAAAAATTTATAATACATATTGTTAGGCAGCAATACCTACGTTTAATAACAAGATAATGTATATTGGGATTTTGTTATTATTTTAAACTAATTTCCAGAACTGGAAGCCAGGAAAGTGATTAATGTAAGTTACAATAAAACGTAGATACATAAGCGTACTTGTAAACCTTATTACGATCTTGAATTATAATCTTTCAGATTCGCTACCAACTTCTGGTTACGGTTTTGCAACTGCATGTCAAAATACTTACATTGACACTTGCGCTAGAACAAAACAAATAAATGTCACCTTATGCTCAGAAGGGTATGTGTATAAACTGAGAGCAACAGATGGAGACTTAGAGGCTTATTGTATCGGTAAGTTACTACTATTATATACATTATCAGTTGTAGTATACCACTGTTGAACCGTAGCTCTCGTTCAACTACTGACTATTGATAATTATGAAAACACTGTTGCTTTCAAAGGATTACATGTTCGGCACTGGAACTGTATTGAGATGAAATGTCCATTTCATATGCCTCAAGATGTTGAAAATCAACACAAAGGAACAGCTATGAAATTAAAATCCGCCTTAACTGTTTTTTAAAGAAAAATCCTTTCTGTTTGTCTCTAGAACTAAGAATTCCATGTTCAGGTGTTTCATTTAATCGTCAAAATATAATTACAAGGGATGATTGTCCATTGATCATAGGAAACATTTTCAAATAGAGAACATCGTTTTTTATTATGATTTGTTATTATTGTTCTGGCCTAAAACAAAATTAATGTGTTGTTGTTGATTGCAGATATATCTTGTGGGAATACAACATTTTCATACTTTGGCTTTGTTTAACTCATTTTACTATCAAATATATTTGGGACTACGCCCTATCAAGCCACTCCCATATTTTATGTGCTTGTATGATTGTACAATGAAGCAAATAAATTAAAAATAGTGCTTTCTGATGTTATGAAAATCTGACGTAATGAAACTAAGATTAAAGAAAAGTTTTGGGGGTCTGCAAGTCTTGACATTGGTATCATTAGATGAACGATGGCGATGATTGTAAGCGTTACTTTTATTGTAAGTTTTTTCAATAGCTTAACTTTCAAACAATCTATCACTTAAAGAGATAAAAGGACCCTTTTTTTGATTTGCATTCTAATATTACTTAAATTGCAAGAGCTAAATATACATGTAGCTTACTTGATAAATATTGTGTAAAATTTCTCTAGCTGTTTGGGATTTTCCTCTAGACTAGAGTCACAACTTGAAATGATAAAAGAGTATATTATTAATCTATTTTGTTACAATAAGATAATACTAAAAGCTGCCTTAGACAGCTGAAAATGATCAAAACAGGCCATTGGAAATTTGCAAGGTCAAAAGTATAATCTAAAACATCTTCAAATTGTAAGATATCCTTAAGCTTTCTACAACCAATTTCAATCAAGTATACGTATGTTATAGGTTGTTATATATTTTTAAATATATTTTTATACTTGTTATAAGTAACCAAGTAACAATACTTTATAGGCCGTACAACAAGTTCTTTACTTTCTGCTTAGTCATTTGTCTGTTCAGTGTATACCTTTTAACAAAGTCATTACACATTGGTAAATGTTACGATATCAAATATTTTCATTGTTTTGCAGAAGGTTCAGGAAAGATCGTTGCTGGTAAGTAAAACATTAGTTAAACTCATTTCTTTTCCAGATTAGTTTTTTTTAACTCTGTCAATATTTAACTCTCTGTGATGATAACATTACAATTATATCAGAGTAAGACTTGGTATCTAAACTGCTGGATAGTACATGAATAGATGAAGTTACCTCTATGGTTAAAGCTATTTGCTCAAGGACTAAGTTCAAAATATTAGTTTATAAATGTTTTGAACCTGTTATTATGTTAGCATAATTAATTCTTCATATTTTAAAGCCAATGGAACTATATTGTAAAAAGCCCTATGCCAAGGGACAATTCAGTGAATTATCTATAAAAAAATATATGAATCTACAATTGCATCTTCATTTAAAAAAAATCAACTTTCCAATTTTACTTAAACATACATGTACGTATGCTGTAGGGTGTATTGAAACAATATTAATACATTTTGTCTCAATAAAAGTAGTGAGGTTGAAAACTGGAACCCATTATATATGAATTCAATTAAAATAATGAAATAATGTATTTGGTTATCTATTATAGTTATATATTTTAGATGCAGCTCCAGACATTTCAGAGTTAAAACCAACAATATCGTCACATGTAGTAAAGTATTACGATCCCGATATTCCATATAATTTAAGCAGTCTAGAATTTTTTTGCAATTTGGATATTGGAACCAAAGATAATACATATAAAGAATTTTTCTATGATATTGAATGGAATCGACATTCCGGAGAATCAAAATTAAACTCGTTGTTATTTGTTGGTAATGTTGAATATACAAATGAAAATGATTTTCTTGAGAGGACGAAACTAACGGAGGAGGATTTAAAGAAAAAAGGAATCACTAAACCTGGATTTACGGTAAAAGTCATGTTTCGAGATTTATATTTCTGAAATGTTTGTTAAATCATGAGCGGAAGCTAGCTGTTTGGTTAGTACTGTGTGGTAAATGTCCAGTACCTTGAACCACATCAATAAATAAATGAAAGTGAATCCTGAATCCATGACGAGCTTTGACAAAAACTTTTTTGAGTAAGGCAGTCAGTGTTACTTATCAAGGCACTTGAGTGATTGGGACACGATGACTTGAGGTTATTTAAAAAAAATGTTACAAACTGTGTTCACTGTTCTATTTGAAATATCAACCACGTGTCGATGTTATATGATAATGTCTTGAACTTGATTTCTTTGTTTATTAATTATATTTCTGCGATTATGAAATAGTTTTTTCCAATAATGTCGTAATTTCTAATTCAGTCAATATAACATGTCATGCATTCTATAATTAGAAGGTGAAGATATCACCTCTATACTAAGACACACAAAGCTACCCAAATTCGGTGTTTGGTACGCAACAGAATATTGTGCGGTGCACGAAGACAAAATCGTTGGATTTTTTCGGTTTTTGCCAAAATTTGTTTAAATGTAAAATAAATGATCACTCTTTGCTACAGGAATATAAATCCATAGATATTATAGTACTTTTTAACCTCTATAGTTTAGGTGCATAGTTAAACCGTGCAACCTAGTTTCGATTTCAAACTTTGATTTAGTAGACACAACATACATTTACTCTATTTGTTCAGTATACTTGAAGCGGGAAATTATTAGAATGTAAACATTGCCACGTGTTTTCAGGTAAATAAACAGTTTTACCCATGATGCGCGGCGTCTCCATACAAAGGTCAGTCAGACCGTTTGTTTACAGAATGCATATCATGATAATTACCATGCAATTCAGTTTGAACATTAAAATCTCCATTTCATCTTCTCCCTTCATTTCATGTTGGATTTCATCTGTCAAAACGGACAAAGTTACTTGTATTGCTGACAAACAGAAGTTTTGTTTATTTTAATCATAAATATAAATTAACCATATAATTGATCAACATTTGTTCAAACATCATTCAAAATCTCCCTTTTTTCTTAAGTGGAACACTTGATCATCGCTTCCGTATTCTTTTGGAAAGAAGCTCCTAGCGAACTAGTTTTAGTTTAAAATCTGTTTCACGAACAAAAATGATTTTGTATTATGATAAAATAGTTAATTATCATATATTTTGTTCCAGATTTCATGTTCAGTTAAAGCTCGGATCTCTACGTTTGGTTACAGCAGTAACGTAATTGACAGCGAACCAAAGTTTAATGGAATCAAGGTAATAAAACACTAACTTAAACTTTCACAGATTTCTAAATCAATAATCTCAAGCATGTATTTCTACTTTACAGAGTGTATTCATAATCGTTGCGACCGTCTTTTGTCTCTATTTATATCATGTACAATACAAATCATATTTAATTCGCACTTCTTGATAAGGCCGCTAAACGAGGGGTGTCCCAGTAAATCGTATACTTTGTCCATAATTTTCTTTCCCTACGTCACATGATGATCATAATTTACAAGACTGTTTGTAAGTCATATTTTTATACAAATTAGGCATTTGACCTGTAAGTTTTGGCAATAAAGGCGTCATTTTAATGTTTAACTAATACAAGGTATGTACATGCAGCGCAACCCCTTTTACACTTGTATATTCGTTTATACTGAGTTTAAGTAAACAGCAAAATTTAAACGTAAAACTTTATCATTGCCTTTTACTTTTACATAGACATTCGTAGGAATTATCAATATATTATCACACCAAATCTCAGATCATGAAATATGTACACAAAAGTGCAATACGGGTTTGCACTGAAACACAGAAATATGACATGAACGAGATAAGGTAACCTCAGAACAAGATTGAGTCTTTGTAATTGCAACTCAGTTTCATAATCAGCCTGGCACAACATGGATGGGTATTGTTTGGAATTCGAACACAGAGACAGATGGAAGGAATAATTAAGTATACCTTGTGCATACTATATATGGTTGAGTAAATAATCAATGTGTAATATATCAACCGATTTTATCGTACCAAAACCTACCGAATATATTATTCAAAATGAAGTTGGATACTTAACCCGTGGACCATTATATCATTGACCATACTAATATTTGTTTGTAACAAAAGTAAGACAAAAACAAATTTGTTTAATTAAATATGTAGTATTGCATGTAATAGGCTGTAAATGTCACTTTTCACAACAAGGCGAACTTAAAGAGTGAATAAACTGATTTCATAGAACTGACGTCTTAATATGACGTTGACTTGCGCCGCGTTTCCATACCTAGTGTCTTATAAATTGAAGCAAAAGAATTATTCTTTAATTAACCGTCTAAAAAGTAAGCATACTTACAACACTTGCAGTTAATGGCAGTTAAGAGTTGGAACTTAAGTTGCGCTTAATATTTTGCAACAAACAGAGTCCACGATTTACTGGGACACCCCTCGTACGTTGATTAAATGATGTGCGCCGACAAATCACTTTGGTTTTAAAAGAAAACAAATGATGCGTGTAATGTATAAGATTACAAAATCGTATAACTTCGCAACATAAATCTTACATGCCTGGCAAGAGACATTTGAAAAACGCGACCAGCCAGGATATATTAATGAGTCAAGTGTGCAGTTTGCTGCAATAAGCGTGAGCTGTGCTTTTTGTTGAAATTTATCCTCAATACATTGAAATGTGTGTTGTGTATTGTTCAGATTTTGACACCCATGCCTATCACTATTGAACAAGACAAGTCAGAAACAATCAAGTTTCAACTTACAATGCCGTTTGGACGTAACAAAGATAATAGTCCCTTGCAATTACACATTGTACAAAGGAGGAACACGAACACTTCTGAGAATTGTATACTATCTGACTTGCTACAAAAAGGTCCAAATGGTGAATCTCCACTTCCAGAAGAAGGACGACCTTGTGGTATTTTCTTCCAAGATGTTGGTTATAATGCATCTTTTAATGTATCTGCTAAATTTGGTTCCAGCCTACAATATGTAACAACTCGAGTTTACGATTTACATTTTTCAACTCCACTAACAATACAAAATCACCCATTTTTTCAAGGTTATTTACTACCACCTATAAGAGTGAGTTTCATTTATAATCATATCTATTTCATACTGTTGCAATATGTTTGTAGTTTTAATAAGTACAATGAAAGACATTTATCTATTTTTTTTTCTTTTTTTCTTTTTAAGTGATTCTTCAACATATATTATGTTTCACTATCCTATAAGGAAGATATCCTAATTAACCATTAAGTCTGAACACTATCTTAATATCTATCAAACCATCTTACAAATTGGTAAATGGCTTAGTTTATTGCTGTATTCAGTACGTATGCATGATATCAGACTTAATGTTTAATTTTCACAAGACACATTTGTTAATTGCCTGGCAATGAAAATAGTTTTTAATCAATTCCTTTGAAATACTTTTCTTGAAAGTGAAATAAGAAAAAAAGTTTTCATTATTTCATTTATTTCCATTTTAGGTGTTTTTTGCAAATTATGTGAATGTAGACCCTAGTAAAATTTGATAGTCTAAATTAAAATATTGTATTAATAGGTTCATCTTCGCACTGACCAGCGAATATTACAAAACAAACAATGCCGTTCTGTCAGTGATCCACACTTCGAGACTTTTGATGGAAAGTAAGTTACTAATATTTACTTCATTACCAATGAAGAAGCACGTGCCGATATAATGATATGATAAATTGTGTAACATCTATATTTTGAAATTTTATCTCTTTATTCTGATAAAGCAGTTTTTGAAATTCATCCTATTATTTCTCGTGTTCCAATATGTTCTTAAAATCATCTAAATGGAAAAAGTGATCAATAAGCGCCGTGTTCAAACTAATTTGACGTCTTTATGTCTAGACAATATTTGCAAAGGCAATATGAACTCTCCTAGACACAGAGTCAGGTTTGGCAAGATAAAAAGCGTACAGTTTGTCAAGATTCAGGATTGGTTAAATAAGCATTTTAAAAATAATGAGTAATTTTGCATTTATTGCGCTTTCTGAATATATATACTTCAATTGTATATTGTGTCAGTCCCTGTTATATAGTCAGTCCCTACGTAAGTTTGTCTGTGCAGTTGAGAAAAAACGTCCGAAAATATTGTTCATTGAACTCAATGGTTAAACAGCAATATTTGGATGGTTTTGGGTAGAAAACTTCTTTATGATATTTCAAATGTTTAGGACAAAAAGAATGCGTTTAATTTGATAACGTTATATTAATGACTATACTACTACCATGACAATCTGTAGATTCATATAACGTTTAACCACATGTACTGCCTATCTGCTTTAATTTTAGGAAATTTGACCAACACAGCCATGGAACATTCATATTATATAAACATAAGACACTTCCAGTTGAGGTAAAATTATTTCATAAATTAATGGCATATGTTCAGTTGATAATTTTCTATTTAGTTGTTTTATTTCTTTAGTCGTAATAGTGATCACGATTTATGTTGTCAATATTTCTGGTCGGACCTACATACCTTGTTGAGTTTGGTTATGTCCAGGTCCCATAACCATTAAAAACATGTCTCAATGTAGAACGAAGCAACTGTAAGCTCCTGGCAATGCTGTGTGCTTGCCTTCTGATGAAAATTTGGGTCCAGATATCTACAATGTTCTTATAATGAAAATCGGTCAACAGGCCACAACAATATGACTTAAAATGTTCAAATGTGGCATATTGATTGCACACATTTTTTTACTTTATAATTATGTTATATCATAACATTTGAGATATAAGCGTAGGTAATTTCCTATATTTTCTCACTGATTGAGAGTCATGTGTTCATTGACTATGGTTGTTTATGTGAGAAAAAATTACTTGCTGACATTTGGAAGATGGAATTCTAGTATAGAAACATGTAAAAGGTAAACTATGCCCCTGATATGAATCTTGCTTTTAAAAAGGTCATAAACAATAATATGATTAATAAAAATATTTGTACAACTGTGGTTGAATTGCCATAGGTAACATTTCTCCTGACCCGTGAATTAATGCTATTTTTTCGATGGTTTAAAAATATTAGGAATATACAATGTTATTTGCAATGTTGACTGTTCGTACTATTTGGTTTTGTGTATTTTTCGACATATAGCAAAGACATAATTTATATTCTACCACCACTGATTTTTAGAAGGAAAACTCTATTGGCGAATATTCCCAGGTGTACGTATCAGTCAACGCCGCTTTACACTTCGTTCATGTGACTACATACGATGGCCTGCTTTTAACATTACCATAATTGGATTAAATGCAGCTACGTTTCGTGCCTTTAATCATAACTTAACAGTTAACTGTATACATGTATATGGCATATACCACATGGTTTTATACGGAATTTACAAATATAATGATATACTCAGCAAAATAAAAAACTTTACATAGTGTTTAAGTGGGCATAATTTTAGTTTCCGTCGGAATATCTAAAAAAGAAATTAATGCATTTTATTCCTTAAAGAAATTGCATCACTTTAGTTACATTTTTGTTGATATAACTTGTACGAACCATGAGTACGACGTAAGAGTTTAACCTAGGGGTCAGAATGAAAAATACAGGAATTAAAGATGATGGTGAACAAAAGTTTGGATGCGTTGATTATTTTTATTTGAGTCCTTAATGTTGTTTAGAACACCTCAGTAACGTGTGTGCCCCCCCCCCCCCCATATTTGGCAATACACGCTCTAACTCTCCGCCTCATGGAGCGTACGTAACGTGTAATTAGGACATTAGGCAACGCCTGCCATTCCACCTGCAGTGCATTAGTGAGGTCGTTCACGCTGTTTATATGGTGGTTGCCCTTACTCTTCGGCCAAGTTCATCCCAGATATGTTCAATTGGATTCATATCTGGGGAGAGAGCGGGCCATGGCAAGACGTTGACGTTGTTACGCGCCCGAAAATTAGTTGTCAAGCGGGCAGTATGTGGCCTTGCATTGTCATGCTGGAAGGTTAGTCCAGGACCATGAGCCTGCATGAAAGGTACTAGAGTATTCGTGAGAATATTCACATAACCTTGTGCATTCAGATTACCGAGGACTACCACAAGTTGTGTCCTTTGACCCCCCCCCCCTAATTCCACCCCATACCAACACAATTCCCCCACCAAACCTGTCCCGTTCCCTGATGCAACATTGTGCGAATCTTTCATTTCTGCGACGATAAATTCGCACCCTTCCGTCGGCATGGCTAATTCTGAAGCGAGATTCGTCACTGAAAATAACTCTTCCCCACTGGTTACGTGTCCAGCGTTCGTGACGTTGTGCCCATGCCAACCTGGCGACCCTATGGCGGGGTCTCATTATCTGCCCAGTATAAGGCCTGCGGGCACGAATTGGAACATGAGATTGCCTTAGACGGTTCCGTATGGTTTGGGCACTCACACCAAATTGACGAGCAGTAGCTGTAGCTGGCAAAAACCTATTACGTAGATGATTTAAGCCGATAACGCGGTCGTCCCTACGTGACGTCAGACGTGGTGCACCGGGTCTCGGGCGGTCATGTACGGACCTAGTATTACCGAACCGGGTGCTAAGGTTATAAATGGTTTGCCGAGAGCAACCAAAGTGCTGCGCAACGTCCATAAATCTGGCACCCGCTTGGAGCATCCCAAAAGCCTGATTTCTTTGATTTTCAGAGAGCCGTGGCATTGCTTCTGAAAGTCGTAAGACTAAACAAAAGTGCTTTTTCTTGGTTTTAAAAACAAGCAAACGTTTCTGTGAGAAAAGTTTTACTCCACATGACTTGAGATTGTCTGTGGCGTGGTCGGTGTAAGAAACAGGAAATGGCGGATTAAGTCACTCGTGGAGCATATAACTGCACGAAATTTTCGAATTTGTGTAGTTCATCAAAATGCCAATAAGATTAGATAGTTTTGTTTATTACACATAATGATTTAGCAACGAAATTCAGGGTTACACAATGTAAAGTTTCTATTTTTGCTGAGTATATTTCTTAAAAAATCTTCGAATCACTTACTTCTAAATTCAAATTCAACAGAAACACAACTGTCGATGCTTACATTACCAAACACCCAAATGGCAATTCTAATATGAGTTGCATTTAGCATCAAGCCATTTTCAAATACAATAGTTGAATAGAGTTTTACCAAAACATGCATAACTTAAATATAGTGAAACTGGCTTGAAAATTCATAATGGACATACTTTACACCGACAAATCGATGACGCATTCTATAATTAATAGAACGTGATTTGTTTATTCAAAATAAATCGAGTTAAATTTCAGTCTTTATTCTATCATTTTGTTTATAATTTTGCTGTTTTTAGTTATATCGGAATGAATCGTCGGATTTCATTAGAACAGTTATTCCGCATTCGATTTGGCAATTTAAATTAATAGCGTGTGAAACGCAGAATTTTTGGATTTTTATTCAGATCTTACTATTAATCAAAAGCGGCTAGGATAAATAGAATATTAGGTACTTGTCAACCTGCACTTAGTTTATCCGACTCATCTCTATAAGAATTATCCAATTCGGCTTACCTTTCTCCAAATTGCCTGATAAACACAGTACAGATTTGCACTAACCTTATATTCTCTTTAATCAGAAATTGATATTGTTAATATTATGAATAAGTGTATGTTGTTTTCCCAGGTTCAAACAAAAACAGCATACTGTTATGATTCAAACTCTGATTCACCGTGGCCGCATGCCCGCTGTAACTGTGGGGTAACAATCAGAGCAGGTAGAGACATATTCCAAATAAACCAATGTGATGAGCCGACTATATCACCAAGAATTGTGCTATGTGATGACGGAGTGCTGTACAGGAAAATCCATCGGAAGGATAACACTTATGAGGTAAACTATGTTAATTTATCATTTCTGTAGTCAACATTTCTACCATTATTTCCCTTAGGCATACTGTAAAACACTGTACAACACTATCTAATGCTAGTAGAGGCATGGCTTATACAATTGATATTGATGAAGTTTCTAGATTGTAAGTTTTATTGACTGTTAGGAAACGTGTATTTTTAAATGTTGTTGCTGAATGTAGTAATGATGTTCAGTATAACAAAATAATATGATATAGATATATTGGTAATCACCTTAGTATACATATTTCCAGTTTCTGATTAATAATACAACAGTGTTCAGAAAACAGCGGGATAATCACATGTAATATTATACATCTATTCCTTTTACCATTCCCATTTCTCTAAATTCGATCCTCGCAATATTAAGCTTGATTATATCTGTATATCATCTCGATTAGAATTATCATAGGCCTAAATTTTGATGTAATTAAATACCATCCTTAAGTAAAATACAGGAATGAGTGTAACAATTAGATGCAATGTGAATGTTTTAAAGTAGGATACCCATACTACACATATAAAGAAATTATCTTTTTGCTACTTTCTTTATCATCAAGATCACAGCCTAGAATCACTGGCAAAGATTTTAACTTTTTACCGTCAAATCTTTTTTTATAACATTTATTTTAATTGAGTGATGAGTAAAAAACACACTATATATTTGAAGGGGTATATGTCTGTTAAATGTAAAAATGAATTTAATAATTAATTGTTTTTCATAAACGTTGTTTAGTAATATTCACAATACTTTAATGAATGCAAATACATCCACTTTCATAATTTTGCCTCGGTATTTTTACAAATATAACAAGTTAATCATAGGGAGACCCATCAAAAAATGTGATGATTTTCACCGGTTTTAAAAAACACAAGTCCGTATCCTTATCTTTTGACTATGAAAACAGTTTCTGCACCCTAAGTTACCCATTTAATAATTTACCTTTTACTATATGGCAATGGATAAAAGAAAGAAAAAAGAACTTTCCCCACAGATAACTCAACAAAATTCTATTTTAATACATCGATCCCCTTCTTGAAAAAAAAGTCAAAACCGATCTAGTGACAATTCTTATGAAATAAACACTTCTTTGCAACTTATTGATTACGGATTTGTTTTTTTTTTGGGTACGAATCTGTTAGGGGACGAATCTTTTTCTCCATTGTTTTAATTGGATTTTTTAACTACGTTTTAAACTTTTTACACGAATTCTGTCTATTTTCTCAATTAATTGGGGGGGATTATTAATCTTTTTAGGTTATATATGAAATATTTTATTATTTTTTCAAAAATGAGGCATTTACACAATAAAAAGTATATCCGATCTTTATCGATTTATAACGACACCAACGGAAAATGCTTATGTAATTTGTCCACATGACCCGACATCGCCCGAAGTTTGATAGCAGCTATTATGGGAATTCTGCCTTAAAACGTGAACCATTAACACAGCCTCATTTCCGTCAACAAATTTTACACTCTACAGTCTGCAGATAATTATCTTGTGTCGGCTAGATGCATATTTAACCTCCGTCTGGCCTACAGTCTACGTACTACATGTACACATCACTTGTTTTCAGCCTTTACACTATCAACATTTGTCCATAACCTGTGCACTCTCTTGCACCGGTATACAGCATCCTTAATATAGCCCTTATAACTTGTATACAACATATACACTATAATCGGTGACTTCTGATTTTATCCTGTACCAGTCCATTTTTTGTTTAAGTTTTTACAAATTATATTTTGTAAATGTGTATCAATGTCTTTACTCTAAAGTCAACATATTATAGTAAATGCGTTTAGCAGAAATATCTTACATATGGTGGAAATAACTTGTAGTGATGAGGTCAAACTTCACAGACGTTTGATGTCCATAACTCTGAAAAAAACAGCCGATTCACTTGTTATCAAAAATGGTAATATCGAACAAATTACCAAATATACCTTAGAGTTGATCAAAATCAATTCCCAAATCTATCTGACGTTTGCACAAAGATTTATGTAACAAAACCAATTTTTGACTGTTTGATTTATTGTTCTATTTTACGATATTAATAATTATCATTTACAAATGAATACAATTTCTCACAAGACTTAAGATGGCGAAATTATACTTCAGTCAAACTGGTAGAAAAACTGTAGATATTAACTTTAGTACGTTCATCTAAAAATGTAGAACATGAATGCATTTACTTAGACTTTATAGCGCATAGTAGTGTTTAGTTGCACTTAGTATTCTTTATAGTGAATAAAAGCGTTCAGTAATGTTTTGTAGTATGTGTACTAAACGTAGTGGTAGATTCCGCAATAACAGTCTTAATTATAATATCTTTTGATGTTTTATTCTCTTCAAAGATTGATCTGCCACATGGCACCAAAGTTAAGTTGAATTTTTGGAGGGAATTCATCGATGTATATATCATCCCATCTCTAGTTGATGTAGAACAAACCGAAGGTTTATGTGGTTATTTCGATGGTGATAGGAGTAACGACTTCAAAAGAAGTGATGGGTCAACAAAAAAATTTGATGGTGATAGCTGGAGGTAGGTAGACATTTAAGAGCAAATTAAAAAAAATAAAATAGATGCATATTATTTTAATAAATTATTTTTGAATGTATGTTACATAATTATGCAGAAAATAGTACCCAAATAGACATATTACTTTTCAAATTGGTAAGGATAATGGGAGAATGGCTGTATTGTTTTATGGTACTTGGTGAACGTATTCGAAACTAATATGTGTGTCGTATATGTTTCATTTCTTTACATAATACGATATTTGAATGTAAAGGCGTATGTGTGCTCGTAAATAATAATGAATTATAATTTCAGATAACCACATGATATCTAATATCGCAATCAATTAAGAACT
This sequence comes from Mactra quadrangularis, assembly GCA_025267735.1. Lineage (NCBI taxonomy): Eukaryota > Metazoa > Mollusca > Bivalvia > Venerida > Mactridae > Mactra > Mactra quadrangularis. The sequence continues at coordinate 48,983,823 of CM046299.1, read as the reverse complement.
GTCAACTTGTAACAATCTTCATAATTAAGATATTTCTACATTCATTTAAACCCCTAAATGTGTTATTTTACCATCAGGCGACTCTGATATCACAAATGTCGTAAATACATGATGCACTCACTGGCACAGTAAGTGTCCCCGCGAAAAGTTATATTAATATGTACCAAACATGGTAACGGAAATTCAAATAACGGAAATTTTAAATTCGTTTTGATATTACGTCGTTTGAGATCTACCAAATTATTAACGTAGAATTATTAAATCATCTATGAAAAGTTATAGTTAATTCATGTATTAATCGTGCTTATACTGTTTCAATATACAAATGTAGCTAATATTTTCAGTATTACCGGTAACGGAAATTTACTTTTGATTGACCCCTTCCTCATTTGTCATTCAATTACCTATATATATCATAATTCTATACACCAAGGCTTCTGATTTTTTTTAATTATCAAGGATAAATCAGAACAAGAATGAATTTTAGGCGTTTCTTATTATTCTAAGTCGATATGTTGCTTTCCAATGTTGTTGTAGCATATACGGTATCGAATATTTAAGAAAAGCATAGGGGTGGATTGGCGAAAGTAACGGAAGTTCGAAATGAGGGTGTGAAATGGCAGATTCGACCTTATCAGTAGTCCGATTGTTTGTCATTTTTATACACAGTTAGTAAACATCTATTAGGCAATGGACGAAATACTAAAACAGATTTTCTTACTCACTAGTAGTGAGCTGTGTAATATTTTGTCCGATGGACCTTCCCATTGATTATGACCGATAAATTAGTTGTTATTTACCATGATTTATTCCATCTACCAGTTTCTGTATGTAATCTGTGTGTAGATGTTTTAAGTCTTTTTTTTTCTCATTTATTCAAAAAGATTCATTTTATATAAAACATTTCATATCATACATTCAAAAGGAAATCACAAATATTAGTACAATTACAAATTTTACATGTTAACATAATGTCTTTCATAAATCTTACTAACTAAAATACAATTTTGTATGTATGATAGGAATTGTCATAACACACTCACTAACTCATTCATTCACTTACTAACTCATTCACTCACTCACTCTCTATCTCACTCACTCACTCACTCACTCACTCACTCACTCACTCACTCACTCACTCACTCACGTACTCACTCACTCATCCACTCACTCACTCATCCACCCACTCACTCATCCACTCACTCATCCACTCCACTCACTCAATTAATTCGATCATTCACTCGCTAATACTCTCCTTATCAAAAAAATATCCCATGATAAGGATTGAGGCCCCCCCAACCTATCTGACCTTTGTTGAGTATTTATTTTAATAAATTTTTAAAATCTTTCCATTTTTCTTCATAGCTTTCAGTTTTGTCTTTTATGATAGAAATTTCTCCTTCAATGTGAACTTGATGTTTGAAATAATTAATAAAGTTTTGAAAAGTAGGAATTGAGTTTTTGCATTTTGTTTTAAAGATATAGTATTTCATCAGCATTATAATGTAATTGAGTAAAATGTTCTTTTTATTATTTTTTATTTCTCGCCCTAGGAGCACATCTATTTTATTTATTGTTATGTTGAAAGAATTATTGTTTAGTAGGTTAGAAAGATTACACCACAATGCTTGACTAGTTTGACATTCCCAGAATAAGTGTTCAATAGTTTCAGAATTACATTGACATAAGTCACAGAGACTAGATTGTTTGATTTTACAAGTGTGAAGGTGTTTATTTGTGGGTATTATCCTCATCAAGCATTTGTATTGAAAACATCGTAGGGATACATCTATAGTAGTTTGAAAAGGTATCATGTATATTGCTTCCCATTTAATGTTAATATCATTGCCTAAATATTGGTTCCACTTTTGCTCTACTTTACGATCAATATGGGTATTAACTTGCATTATGTACAAATATTTATTTAACTGTTTTGTTTGTTTTATCTTTTCTAATAAAATATGATTTTCATAGTTTTGATTGATATTGTAGGCTTGGAGTTTTGTTTTATACTTTTCTGGTATACATTTAATGAGAGTATGAAATTTTAAAAAGTCAGATTTTTCTATTTCATACAAAAACTGTATTTGCTCAAAAGTATAATAGTTTTTTGTTCTAAAATCAAAAATTTGTTCGAGGTATTTAATGCCTTTGTTAAACCATTGTGAATAAAATAATATTTTACCGTTTTGCTTTATGTTTGAATTATTCCATAATATTTCTTTTCCAATATTTGTTTCTTTTTTGTCTCTATATATTTGGTTTATTTCTGTCCAACACATTATAACATCATGAAGAAACATATTACTTTGGGCAATGTTTTTAACATCTTTAGTTGAAATATTACATTCAAACAATAATTTGTCGCCGAACCTTTTTAGTTTATTTTTATATATATATTTCCATTTCCCTTTATTGTTGACATCTAAGTATCGCCTAACCCAACATGATTTAAGTGATTTTATAAATAGGTTTATATCCGGTAATTTTAATCCACCGTTATTGTAAGTTTGTGTAAGGCGTGAGCGTTTAATTTTATCAGGTTTTCCGTCCCATACAAAGTCAAATATAGCCTTATTTATTTTTTGGATCACGTCAGATGTTGGATTTGGTAAAACATTCAGAGGGTATATTAACTTTGGTAGAGCAAAAGTCTTCACCACAATTACCTTTCCCATGAGCGTTAATTTTCGATGTTGCCATTGTTTTAATGTTTGAAAGAATTCTTTAAGTTTAAGTTCTAAGTTATATTTTACATTTAATTCTTTATTATTACTAAAATGTATGCCTAATGTTTTTGCTGATGTAGATGTCCAGATGAATGGTTGCTCATTACAAAATTTTACGTTTGAATTTGCTAATGTTCCTACTCTAAGAATAATTGATTTTGATGTGTTTAGGTTAAGACCTGAAATTTTACTAAATTTTGATAAGGTTGCTATCAGTGCTTCAAAGGAGGTTTTTGCGCCATCAATAAAGAATGTACCATCATCAGCAAAATATGTTTGTTTAATTTCTTGACCTTCAATTTTTATGCCAGTTATGTTATTGTTATTATTGATGAAGTTGGATAAAAATTCTAAACATATTATGAATAAGGACGTTGAGAGTGGACAACCTTGTCGGACACCTTTGTTGATTAAAAAGGATTCAGTTAAATGTCCATTATTAATTATTACACTTGATATATCAGTATAGAATAATCTTATCCATTGTATTAGATCCGAACCAAAATTAAATTTTTCTAAACATTTAAACATGAATCGATGGTTTAAACTATCAAAAGCTTTTTCAAAGTCTGCGAAAAATAGAAGCCCGGGCATTTTTTTTTCATTTAGATAATCAATGATTTCAAATATAGTTCTTACATTTTCACCTATATATCTATTTTTCATGAATCCTGTTTGATCATAGCTAATGATGCTTGGAAGTACCTTCTTAATTCTGTTTGAAATAGTTTTAGTTGCAATTTTGTAATCAACATTTAGTAGAGTGATAGGTCTCCAATTCGATAGATAGTCAAGATTTTTACCTTGTTTTGGAATTAAAGAAATAACACCTTGTTTTTGCAGTTGAGTTAAACTACCATTTATGTATGAGAAATTTAATGATTTTATCAAATAACTTTTTAAATGATTCCAAAATATTTTGTAGAATTCTACGTTTAGACCATCTGATCCTGGACTTTTATTGTTCATCATACTTTTTAATGCTATACCGCATTCATGCTCGTTTATTTCACCTTCGCAGGATATACTTTCATTTTCATTAAGATTTTTAATATTATCGTTTAGAAAGGCGTTATTAGTGTATTCAATATCATCATGATTATTCGTTTCGCTATAAAGTTTTTTGTAGTAGTCATATTCCGCTTTCAACACGTCATGTTTTCCATTTATGTATTGTTCACCTATTTTTAGCTTATGTATTGTTTTTTGTTCTGCTTTACGTTTTTCCATATTAGCAAAATAAGACGAATTTTTCTCGTTGTTTTCTACATGAATCGCTTTGGAGCGCATAAGTATACCATTTATTTTTTTATCTATAATTTTATCTAGGTCTTGCTTTTTATTTAAAATGTTTAGTCTTATTTCATTTGTGTTATTTGTAGTCTGATCCTGTAATTTACTTTCCAGCTCGGATATTTCTTTATACAGTTTTGATTCTTCAAGTTTCATCTCTTTATTTTTATGAGTAGTATATTTAATTGTTTCGTTTCTAATGGTACCTTTGATGATTTCCCATAGAGTATTTGGATTACATTCTGTATTTATTTCTGTAACTTCATTTATGCTTTCTATTATTTTTGATTGGTAGTCCTTATCCAATAAGATGGAATTATTGATTTTAAAGTATCCTGGCCCTTTTTCCATAAGAATTTCATCGATTGTAATCATTATCATAGAATGGTCCGTTTTATAGCCGTGGCTGATTTTGCATTTTTTTATAATGTTACTTAGTGAATTAGATATTAAAAAGTAATCCAGCCTGCAGTGTATAGGTGGATTTGTGTTCGAGTGCCAAGTAAATTGTAATTTATCATTGTTCTTGTTACGCCATATATCATTCAGATCGCAATTTTCAATAAGCTCGTTTATTTTGGTTCTACATTTTTTATGTGTATCTTTATTTCCATTTTTTTTGTCTAATTTTGTATCAATTATAGTGTTAAAATCTCCACCAATGACAAAATGTTTGTCATTATTTTGTAAAATATAAGTTTCAAGAGCATTGAAAATGTTAATGTCGTCTTTATTAGGACCATATATATTTATAAGCGTTACATGTTTGTTTTGAATGGTTATATCACATGCTATTAATCTTCCTTTTACTATTTCGGTTTTATTTTCAATTTCTATTTTTTTATTTGGATGAATTAAAATGCCAACGCCTTCACTATTGGTTTTATCACCGCTAAAAAAGTAATTGCCATTCCATTCATGTTTCCATTTTTCAATTAAGCTATTAGTAGAATGAGTTTCTTGTAACATGTATATTGATGCATTTGCATGTTTTAACCATTCGAAAACTTGCAACCGTTTTTGTTTGTTACCTAAACCTCTAACGTTCATAGATACTATTGACGTTTCCATTTAATTGTTTTATACGCATTAAAACTCTCAACAAAGGTCAGATTGATGTTAAAAGGAGATATTTTGTACATAATTAGGGAGTGATTTATGTCACACACGTATCTACTGACATTTTATTTGATATAAATTATACTTTGCTTATTATTATCAATTTTCTAGAACAACTTTAGAATTTTAAAAGGAGCTTAATAGATTACAATGTTTGAACAGATGAAAGAATAAAAGTGTGTGAATATCTTTTGCGAAAGATGGGAAAAAGATAATCAATTCAAGGTTACAGAAAAAAGTATTACAATGTATACATTTAATGGACTCAAAGAGCACATAATTATAGTAGTTTTCGTTACTAAAAACCATTTTCCCAATTTGCCGCTGTGTAAGGCAACATGACACTTTACCTATACAACGGTTAATGTACTAGTAGCATTACATAAATGTTATATCAGTCATACATGTTATTATAAATTAATACAACCATATTACGTTAAATACTAACAAAACAACAACAGACATTTTGTTCAGTAGTCTTGTGATAGATTATGTTTCAGTATAATTTACAAAAAAATGTCACCTATAATGTCTCTTACACTACATACAATAAGTGACATCGACTATTGCGTTGAGTAAAATGACATATTGATCACTAGCAAGTTATCGTCAACATGTATATATTAGATTTGTTTTACCACTGTTCTCATACTGCACAGTATTACATCTATCCAGTAGAATAAACAACACTCACATCAAGTATCATATGCAAGAAGTGTTTACAGTTATATAAACAACACTCACATCAAGTTTCATATGCAAGAAGTGTTTACAGTTATATAAACAACATTCGCATCAAGTATCATATATAAAAGTATGTGCAGTATGATGAACACGATCATTATAGGGTACCTATTGTATGACACATAAACGTAAAACTACAGAAAAATGTATATGGTTTGACAAACAGTATGATTAACCTCATATTAAGTAGCATACAATACGTAGATATCGAATTCTGAAGGCGCATAATATAATGTATAGTATTAGTTTAACATCATAAGGTAACTGATGTCGATAGTATGTAGCACAGCACTGCTATACAAAGTTCATATTCTGACACTCTCGTGTGACGTCATCATAACATGATACACCATTTTAAGCAGTTTTCTATGTAAAGTGACGACTAAACTTACAAGGATATGTCACTATGTACATAATAATATCAATTTCATGATAAATATAAACAGTGGTCTTCATAGTATTGACTATCGTCACGCGATTTTATGCCTCGTAATTGAATACAATTAAACATTGTAGCATTTATAATTAATAAAAATAAAATATAAATATGTTGCACTGCACTGCTATACAAACTTCCTATTATGACATTTTCGTGTGACGTCATCATTACATGATACACCATTTTTTAACGGTTTTATATGTAGAATGACGGCTAACTTTCAAGGATATGTCAATGTGTACATAATAGTATCAATTTTATAATAAATATATCCAATGGTCTTCATAGTATGACGATCATCACACGATTATATGCCTCGTAATTGAGAACAGTTAAACACTGTAGCATATTGAAATTAACAAAATAAAATATAAATATGTTGCACAGCACTGCCATGCAAGGTTCATATTATAATATTTTCGTGTGACGTCAGCATAACATGATACACCATTTTAAGCAGTTTAATATGTAGAGTGACGACTAAACTTACAAGGATATGTCAATATGTACATAATAGTATCAATTTCAAGATAAATATAAACAGTGGTCTTCATAGTATTGACTATCGTCGTTATGCCTCGTAATTGAATACTGTTAAACATTGTAGCATTAAAATTAACAAAATAAAATATAAACATGTTGAACAGCACTGCTATACAAGGTTCATAATATGATATTTTCGTGTGACGTCATCATAACATGATACACCATTTTAAGCAGTTTTATATGTAGAGTGACGACTAAACTTACAAGGATATGTCAATATGTACATAATAGTATCAATTTTATGATAAGTATAAACAATGGTCTTCATAGTATGACGATCATCACACGATTACATTCCTCATAATTGAGATCAGTTAAACACTGTAGCATTTTTAATTACCAAAATAAAATATGAATATGTTGCACAGCACTGCTATACAAAGTTCATATTATGATATTTTCGCGTGACGTCATCATAACATGATACAACATTTTAAGCAGTTTTATATGTAGAGTGACGACAAACTAACAAGGATATGTCACTATGTACATAATAGTATCAATTTCATGATAAATTTAAACTATAGTCTTCATAGTATGACGATCATCACACGATTATATGCCTCGTAATTGAGAACAGTTAAACACTGTAGCATATGAAATTAACAAAATAAAATATAAATATGTTGCACAGCCTTGCTATACAAGGTTCATATTATGATATTTTCATGTGATGTCATCATAACATAATACACCATTTTAAGCAGTTTTATATGAAGAGTGACAACTAACTTACAAGGATATCTCACTATGTACATAATAGTATCAATTTTATGATAAATTTAAACAATGGTCTTCATAGTATGACTATCGTCACACGATTTTATGCCTCGTAGTTGAATACAGTTAAACATTGTAGCATTTATAATTAACAAAATAAAATATAAATATGTTGCACAGCATTGCCATGCAAGGTTCATATTATAATATTTTCGTGTGACGTCAGCATAACATGATACACCATTTTAAGCAGTTTTATATGTAGAGTGACGACTAAACTTACAAGGATATGTCAATGTGTACATAATAGTATCAATTTTATGATAAATATAAACAATGGTCTTCATAGCATGACGGTCATCACACGTTTGTATGCCTCGTAATTGAGAACAGTTGATACATTGTAGCATTTATAATTAACAGAATAAAATATAAATGAAAATATAATAGTGTGTGTTCAATCCTGATATCCCCCAATCTATAGGCCAAGGGAAATTCTCAATAAATTCTCATCTCTTCAACCCTGTCATGACTACTCGGTATTTTTTTTTAATTTTATATTATTTGAAGAAAAGAACATGCTAAAGTGTTGTATTCAAAAATACATCTCTCTATGTAGCGTGCAATGTATAGAAAAACGCACCAAGATCAATGCCTTTCATATTAATAATTTCCAATGGATGAGAACCCAAGGAAAATTCCCTACGGCCTCACTAATTTTATGTTACTATTATATTAAATGTTTCCATGTACAAACACTGTATTCACGTGCATCACGAAGAAGTCGTTTTACAGGTTATACTGTTCGAATTTAAATGCGCCATTCTCTTCCAATCCATGCTTTGAAATCTTTGTATGTTATAATGCTTATCTTTCCTTCGGTGTTTTTATGAAATATTTTTCCGTCCCATGACCAGGTTGATTCGTTTTCCTTTAATTGTTTTCTTATAGACATTAACACTTGTTGATTGACTTGTGTGAGGTCTTCATTTATATAAATCTTAGTTCCTTTAAGTTTATTTCTGCTTCTAATTACTTTATCTCTCTTGTGTCTTGAAACAAATTTGACGATAATAGGTCTCGTTTTGCCAGCCTCCTTCCTCCCGAGTCTGTGTGATATATCAATGTCAGACGATGTGAGTTTTATATCCGGGAACTTTTCATTTATCATTTTCACAACCTTATCTGTTGTTTCTTCAGCTGTTTCGTCTACGTTATATCTTTCACTCTGTCTCTTTTCTGTTTCTGGTACTCCGGCTATCCTTATATTGTTTCTTCTTCCATATTGTTCTAAATCATTCAACTTTCCATTCTGTTTCTCTATAAGTTGCGTCGTATCTGTTTGCCATTGTTTTCTGCTATCTGTGTTTTCTTCAATGACCTTTTCAAGACTTTCTATCTTTTTCAAAAGTTTGTCGTTTTCAGTTTCCTTGGAAAATAATTTATTTTCTAGAATTTCTATACGTTTTTCCATGGGTTTCAGTATTTCGTCTTTCATTTGAATGATAAGATCTTTGACGAGCTGCTTAATGATTGTGTTATTTTTAGAAAACACATTGTCTAGCATGTATTTAATATCTCTTATCTCTTTGCGAATATCTACATCTTCATCTATTGTGTCGTCATTTTCACTTTCTTCAACTGTAATCATGTCTTTAACTGATTCAATTTTTTCTAAGATTTTTGTATCTTCAATGACTTTACCCTTTTTCTTCTTTTGTTTAGCTGTTATTGTTGTTGCACTGTTAATACTGTTGTCCAGTTCACTAGAACTACTTCCTCCACTTCGTTTTCTTTTAGTTTTATCAGACATTTTATTGTAGTAAGTGATGTCACGTTATTAGTGTTGAGTACTATACTTTAAAAATTGGTTGGCGGGCTCCTTTTACACGTTGTTATTTTTCAGTTGTTACAATAATGATTTATGTAGCTGTTCGTTTACACTAAAATACTACAATGTTGCTATAACATTATGCCACGTAGAGAATATCGTGTGTGACAGAAAACGTTGCTAATTCATCATTTTTAGGCTACAAATTTTCAAAATAAAGGTCTTATATTTTACCACTGGTATTAATCCACAAAATAATCCAAAATTTTATCCACTTATATTTCCATAACTGTTAGAAAAAGTCCCATTTTCACTGAGCCTAAAAAGTACGTGCTTATGTTTACACCGGAAGCCATACATTTTAGATGTTTTAAGTCTTGACTTGCTGAGTCTTACTTTGGAATCGTTGGATGTCTTAATATAGTCAACATTTAAAACATTGATACATTCTTACAAATTAACTATCTTTTAGAATTTGATAACCTGCTATTTGATTTTTTGTATAAAATCATTCTTTGATTTACTATGAAATAATCAAATAACATCCCTTAAATTAAGAAAATATAATACATCAAAGAAACCAAGATTACATTAATAAAAAGACACTGTCACAAAATATGAATATAACATGATTGTAAATGTTATGTACCTAGATTCAATACTTAACATTGTTTTCAAAAACAGATTGCTGATATATTTTTAATATTTATGATGTTTGGATGTGACACATTGACTTTTTACTATATTTATGTACTCCTGCTTGTAATTGACCACGATGCTTTTACTCACGATATTTTAATTATCATAAATTGTTTCAAATTTCTTTAGAGCTTCGGGAAGTGAAGATTTATTCATAACAGACAACCATGATGCATTAACATCTTGGTCTGAAGATGTATCATTCTGTGACTGTATACATACTGCTCAATTACTACACGATTCTACTACGTGTTCTACGACTAGAAAATGCATAAATGAAGGCGGAGATGATATCAGTCAAGAAATATGTGAATTTAGACACAGGAAGAGACGTGATATTTCAGATCCATACATCGATTGGTACAGAGACCATACGACTGCGTTTAAACCAATGTTTGCACATAATCCAAGTATTTCTGGTTCTAAAACTAACATAGCAAAGCGTCCAATACAGAAAAGACAAACAACTTACACGAATGAAACAGCTTTAGCAGATTGTTTGTACATGATTAATACAACACTGTTTCAAATGTGTGATAACTTACCGGATCTGGATATTGATGGTTTTATTGACAACTGTGTTTCTGATGCCATGGTAAGATGCTTTACAGAAACGTAATTTACGTGTAAACTTTGGCGCATTAAGACAAAAAATCATTTCTTTTGGGTTTTCCTTTTGATGTCATCTGTCAATGTGTGATAGATATTGCAAGGACAGACTACCCCCTCTCATGCTAATGACTCAACAAGCAACGAATAAGTTATTTATGTGTTCTTTATTGGAATTAAACCTTCTGCATATAAAGGTATTTGGTATATAACAAATCTCTGGGTTTTAATTATTTCCATAACATGATTTAGGACCAGTCATAACAATTCTTTATCAACAAAGATCACACAGTTTAGTTTCTAGTCGAAATGCTAGTTTTCTAACTTTTACTCAGGGCGCCACATTTGTGCTTCAAAATATTTTGAAAATGAACATTTCTCATTGCCAACATGTTGTAACGGTACGGAAAATGATTGAAACCATCAACAAACAATAATGATCAAATACAAAATATTAAACAACAGAAATGTATAGAAAGTCATAAACAAACGAAAATACATATATGTTATAATAAATACAATTTAAGAATATAACATCAGCAAGTAACACTGCATAAAATGTAAACAAATGAACAAGCCCAGATTATACCAGCACTGTTTTAATCATTAAAAACCTTTTGCTCATATTCTACCATGATCTAAATGTCAGATATGAATATAACAACGCTTCTAACCATCACCGGTTGAAATAGGTATTAGCACAAGTTTTCAAACTTTCAACCTATGGTTTATTACAGCTAACATAACGTTACATAACCAAAAGTATTAAATAAAATTATGTGTTAAATGACAACAATTAATAGCCTAACTCAAGCTTGTTAATTTTATTATGTTATTGTCGCTGAAAAAAACAACAATGGTATAACTTTAAAATCTATAGTTTGGTGTTTCATCACTAACAAGTTTATTTATATTCCATTCACTTATCAACTGCTTCTTATTTTATTTAGGTTTCTAATAGCATGGACTGGACAATGCAGCATCTGGAAAGTATAGAACAAACTTGTTTATATTATGTTGAAGTTATGCAACCCCTACCCCAGGAACTTCAGAATCTATTAGTTGTTGTTCCTGATATAAACTCTACAGATTATTATAACGAAAGTTACGAATATCAACCTGTACCATCTTCAAACGAATCATCAAATTTTAGCATGGTCACTGCAGAGCTGTATCAACAAATGTTGGAAATTAAATGCCCATATTACTGTAGTGGCAATGGTCAGTGTGTTCATGGTAAGAATAAACTTATTCCACATTAAGTAGAGGTAGATACGCAACAGAAATAGGCATTATGGTAGTTATATGGGGTAAATGTCTCTTCAAAGCCTATAGCTCGAATCCTTACAGGGACGATTATATAATTCCTATCAATGTGTAAATCACATAAATGAAAATTTGCTTTTGGACTAGGCAGAAAATGTAAAAAGGTCGTGTGATGTAATAACCGCTTCGAAATGATTTTAACTATATTTCTGCATGTTAATTACGAATGAATTGCATTGTTACAACTAATTTTGTACAAACACAATTACTGACTATAATTGTCATACATGGGTTTTAGTTAAAGTGAACTACTAGGCTTTTATTATTATCTTTATTTGCATTATGTTTTGTCACATTTTCACATAGGTACCTGTCACTGTAATAAACCATACGTTAATTTCGATTGTTCAATCAACAAAACAGAAGCACCTATAATGAAGGGAATACCAGATAGAGGAGAATGTGATCTTCAAAATCGCCCATGTGCAAAAACATCTGTATTTGGTTTAAATATTGCTAAGGTTGATTCGCTGACTTGTAGAATGAAGAACTTTACGGTTAGTTGAATAAGAGAGAAACTTTACATAAACATATCTACTTAACACTTTGATATTGATGTTGTCAAATGCATAGACTGGTTTAATATATTAGTTTTCAAACTTAGTAAGCCTTTGTGCGCACGCCCCCTAGTCGGCTATGTATGATAAATGATTTTTTATAGTCAAGCTTATATTCATTTGATAAATGACATCACTCATGTTTTGTGAATAGCAGTAAATGTCAAGTTTTTAACTGTAGAAAAAAATTAACAGAAATATTTTTTTTTACATTTAGCATTTAAACGCCATAATTATAGCCACGTGATCTCCAGAACGAAAACACTTGCTTATCGTCGAATAACAGCCATGAATAAAAAAAATACGAAACACTGTTAATTACCTCTCTCCAAAAATGTCCACATAAGATTTTGATTTGTTATTGTTAATTCTGAATTAACAAATGAAAAAATACATTTTTTTATATTATTGCAGTTACCACTCAACTCAAATTTCGTTCTGAGAATTAAGAGTTGACGCTCAATATCAACCAATTTGAATTTTTACCAATTAAAAAGTAATTGGTTATTAAATTGGTATTTGATATCATTTAGTTGTTTGTTTATTCAATAAATAATAACAAAAGGTCTTAGATACTTGCGGTCCTACATTTTTTACAGCATATAAACACAATATACATAAATAAAAATCAAATTATTGTACGCAAAAACACCAAAAAAGATACAAAAATTAAGCTGTTCAATAAATTAAATGACGAATTATATGAGCATTAAAACATGTATTCATATTTAGTACATACGTATGAAAATTAAATATAAAAGTATTTGTAAATAACCAGACGAATGCATGCCGTTCACGAAATAGTTTTAAAATATTTCATTACTTCAGATTGATGGAAATAATGATATTCATTCTGGTGAAAGTAAAGACGCGCCTGGTCAGTATGAATCAATGTATGAACTTTACTGCCCACTTGGGCATTCTGCTGACAATAATGTTCAACTAGATGATGTGATAGCTTATGGTTATGAAATGTCATTTAGTAACGATGGTGTAGCATTCAGTGAAAGTGATACAATTGTGATATATGACTCAATATGTGTTAACTGTACAAAGAATGGAGTAGATATTATATGTGAAATAAAGGTATGAATTATATAAAATATTTTTTGCATACTTCTTTGGTACTGTCATTTTATCAGGTAAATGTAAAAGTTGTCTCTGTAGGATCATAAAATCCACCTCCTTGCTGGCTAAAACCTACGTCGTGTCATTTCATGCCATAAAGCATACTTAATTACTAAATACCCAACGCATGATCCAATTAGATATATATTGTGATATTAGTTTAATGTTATAATCAATTTTTATGAACCATTTTAATCAGTTCATTTATGAAAACTTTTCTAATATAGAAATTCATATCATTTTATAGAATGATGGTTTCTGTCTAAATGGTGGAAGATGCTATACACCTGGATATTCCCTTGGTTGTTATACTTGCGCAGAAAAAGGTGACCAATGGATCCCTGGACCAGGTTATAATTATTTTCATAAATTTCAGTTGTTGTATTAACATATTACCGTGCAGCCCGATTCTTGTATCAACGTATCTGTGACCTGTGAACATTACGTTCCCTTTTTGTCGGGAAGTTGATATATTTGCCCAGTCTAATAGTATATAATATGTAATTCATCGAACTTGAGCTCAATTATGTTTAAGGCAATGAAAGCATTTCAGTATTGTTTTTAAATCAATAAGGGTGAAATGGTTTAGCTGTTGATAAGTGTTCTGAAGGTCTGAAGCTTGAAGCGGTAATTATTAATATCATTATTAATATTCATGTAATTATGTAATTGATAGTTTTAACATTTGCTAAATATGTTTGTACTGTCAAATTGTCATTGAAAATGTTACCAAAAAGGCTTACTTGATTCACCTTATCATGAACATCTGTTTTTGATAGAATCTTAAAATGTGTGTCAGAAAGGAATGGGAAGTTTTCTAGACATCGTAATGAAGAACAACATATTGCGTTTGATATAAGATTGTACTTGATACTCTTGTATGTAGAGGTCTATAAGCAGTTCGTAAAAGTATGAAAAATGAAATGAAATTGACATTTTTCCTGTGAATAATATCAAAGTACGTCCGATATATATAACGTCTTTTGAATTGTGTTTGTTTCAGAATGTTCATCTGACGATAACAATAATGATGCCGAAGAAGCAGATGGCAGGTTTATAATATGGACAATAGTTATTATTTGTGTAGGCATTGCTCTAATGGTTGTGTCTGTAGTTACCATTTTGTGCATATTTTGGTAAGACAATTTTACATATTTTTTGTATTAATTTTGATTACTCTTTTGAATATGCTTTGATATGAACTATTGCATGTCTTACACTGTTGCACGCTAATTGGGTTCACATATATTACTATAATTAATCGGATCTATTGATTTTAACTGTGTATTTATTACTTCGATCAATATACATGCCGATACATAGTGCAATGGAATAAAACATGTCTGATATGTGTTTATGCTAACTGATACTCGAAACCGCCTATAGTAGTAATATACTTGTGACGGGGAGCAATAGCTAGTCTAATTCTTGCTCTGGAAATAAGTATTACTTTATTTCAAGATTCCATTCAGACCCCTATTGATTCACTAACGGGCGTCTCACCAAAAGAAGACTGATTTATTCATGTTTCTATGAACTGTTATCATTTTAAAAAAAATTAGTTTTATATCAGCTGCAGTTCTTATTAATGTATTTTAATATGTAAGTTCCTGTTTCATATGATCTGATTCCCTGATCATGTGAATATGGCAGTTAAGTTAGTCAGTTCAATCTCTCATTGATGTACAGTCGTGTGGTAACGTACTCACTCTCTGTCGGTGCATTGTTCGTGGTCTGCATAAGTTGGTATTATCTTCCGGATTATGTAATTCTATTACGGATGAATGCCAGATTGTGAGCTTTCCATATTAAATGACAATATTTTTTTGTAAAGGTCATACAGCAAAAACATTTGTCAAGCATTATGTCTCTGGTCTAACTAACAAGTTAACTACAAAATTCTATTCTTTTGGTTCCGCGATTTATTTTCTATACATCTAAATCAGGTAACGCCGTTCGAATGCAGACAATTGACCTATATAATGAAGAATTTAGAACATAAGAGGGCCGAATTTTAAAGGTTTTATTCTATTTCATGTTTCAGGAAAAGAAAACAAAAAGATTGGAATGTCCCGAAGTTCGATAAATGCGACAACTAACTATGTACACCACCAAGAAAATGAATAACTTATGAGCATTGCGTACACTCAATACCACATGAATATAAGGCACTCAGTTGTACGATATATCATTTAATATCAATTTTGTTTAACAAAAATTCGAATATTTCGGATATTGTATGAAGTCTGATTTATTTTTGTTAAATAGTTACATGTAGTTGTCTTTGTTCGATAATATTTATGTTTATATGAAATAACAACTTTATAAAATTTGAAAGATGCACTAGTCATCGAAAAAACTTACATCAATTGCAAGAGGTTTTAAACTGTTCTTTTATAAATTGAAAAAAATTTTTTATTTCATTTTCACTCTACTTGGGGCGTTATTGCGTTTCCTTCTGCTTCCTAAATTATACATTTAAACGATCATTTATAGTTGCCATGTTATGAATCTTCACGTTTTTCTCTATCAATATTATTCTAAACATTTGAATATTTTATGTTATAGATATAACATTTTTGGGAGTTTAAGTATTTCATAACAATGATTAAAACTACCAATTTAAATGGCCCTTTACACAATCCACAATGTATTCGTAACGTCATTATAGTGTATGCCTATAACTCTATGACTATGTTAAAACTTCTTTTCTTCTTATCTTGATAAAAAAACCTTGTGACTCGAGATATAACTTGTATGTATAAGATCATCATTACATTCTTTGTGATACACACCGGTAGATATGGAATAATACAATTTCTTGAAATGATCTTGCATTCACTTTGTAATTCAAACGATTTAGATAATACTGTGATAATATGTGCTACGAGATCTATTACATCTAGTAAAAATTACATTTTTTGTTTATAATATCAGTTACTTTACTCTATACTAGAATGTCATGTAAATTACATTACCGCCTGTAGGCTTCAAAAAGTTTACAGTTGTTAAAGTCTCTAGCAGATTGTAAGGATTACTTTTTAATAGTCCCTAGTATTGATAAATGTTTTTATATCCACAACTACTGGCATCTAACCAGCTTGTCAACTTTACTGTCCGTTGTCTGGTTCAAGTGTTCAGTTGTTTTATGTTTGACATGTTTTAATTCAATTCTACCCTCTGTATTTAAACACAATTAAATAAGCTCTCCCTATTAGTATTTTGTTAGTTGTGAAGCACGGGAATTGAATATAACGTAGACATGTGTGTATTACTAGATATAGACAAGTTGTTTCATCATTTTGTGTTACGGTACAAAATCATGATTTCTAAAAAATACAAGTGTTCATGTGCATTAGTAAAAAAATAATGGATATATTACATGAATTAAAATTGCATCATCAGCTACATCTAACATTTATTCATAGATAAGAGTGTGCTTGCAGTTGTTTTGAGTATTGAAAGATTATACCTACACTACACAAAAAATGAAACTAAATTCAGAAGCTACTTTCTGATTCGTGCGCCGAGATTCGAGATACTGATGGTGATGATAGTGATATTCCACAAATGAAATCCATGGGGATAGACTCTGTCCTTACTTGGGTAGCAACACACGACTTTGATGTGCTCTCTTTCATATGTTTGTGGTGAAAATATCCTGTTGAATCCCATTTTATGACAACATAAAACGTAAATATAAGACTGTAACGAGTGAAGTTTCAGTTCTTAAAAACAAGCAATGAAGAATCAAAGCGCTGAAAGCACTGGAGTTGTTCGTATTAGAAAACATGTATGACTGTAGTCAATAGTTGTGGTCAGAAAATGGAATTAAAGTACGTAGAATAACATTTTGTCACTATAAAAATAGACTGCAGAACTCTTATTGTATGAAATTAGCCTGCAAAATAGTGTTTTTAGTACTCATGTACTTGGTAACTGTACATGCTAATACAATATTCACTGTTTTACCAGAAAAAAAGAAACAAACCAACCTCTACACGAAGAAACTTTCCTGAAATCAATTAAAGTGGCTTTGTAGAGAAGATTGCTTTGTCGAGTGGTCTCCTATTAGTCAACCTATTATTTATGTTGAGTTTTTATGTGACAGCATGCGTTGTATTTTTTTCAAGTATAATACAGTACTATCATACTTATTGCATGCTTGGATTCTAAATCTAATATACAGTTTGGTACAATATTCGATCTGTTCAGAAACATGATAATTCATTTACTAGGTTGTTAATTCAAGATAAAATTGAATTTCCTGTAGTGAGCATTTGCTGTATTTTTCAGTGTAGTACATCGTATATTAAGAATAATTCTTATGATACGGTAACATTAACATGAATCTAAATTTGTTAAATTTACATTAATATGCCATAAGTCACAATCATAAAATACTTCTTTGAAACTAGACATACATATCAGCACACTGAATAAAATCCACAAAAAACAACACCATTAGTATATTCAACATGCAGGAATTTTATCTGGCATGCTTGAAACTGAATGAAATATTGGAATGTTCTTCAACAAACAACATGAAAATACAATAGCAAAGTGTAACTATGACTTTAATGAAAAATATTCAACATTTTCAAACTGTAAAATAAAATACGATGTCAGCAATCAAATAATTAAATCTATTTAACAATTATAAACATTGCAAAAAAAACATTAATGGGAATATTCCGGGATCCGGATGCCATATTCGGAATTGAATAAGATACACAGGAAAAATAACGAACTCTATATTCATGTTGATTAGTGACATGAAAAGCGATTAAACGTAAATAATTATTTTAAATTGCATGTAATGATCGATTTTTATAAACTGTATTACATGTGTATCAACTACAGCTGTTAATGATTTAACATTAGCACATACATGTAAGTTATGAACTATGATTCTGAGGTCAAACTAATGTTTGTTTATCCAGTATGTTTCGTAACTAGCTTTCGCGGTCTTCGCATAATTTGATCCTCTATAATTCTGTTGATATGTTTCCTTTCATGTTAAATCCTGATCCTAGTTGTGAATTTGTTAATTCCTTTCACTGTTGCTACGAAGTATGGTTTAAATCCAGTTATAACGCGAGATTTTCTCACGAGCACATATTGTCGTTTGTTAGCGTTCATGTCATTTGTACATATACTTGTGCATTTACAGTCTTAAGGATTTATGTCTTGGTCTTAAAGATCGTTTAAAGGTCAAACTAAGCTATTAAAGGCATTGATTTAACTGTATTTTGTTGTTAAATAGTAATGTTAAGTAATTTTAGTCTTGGTCATGTACTAATAGTTTTCTTCTTAGATATTTCATTGTTTGATGAGTCGCCCAAAAAACATCAAATTTTGGGCGGAATCAACCAAAAAGCACCCATTTTTAAGGAGGGTTTTGGTTAAGTTGGGCGATGGACGGAATAAAACAATGCACCAAACTATAGAATATCATTTTACCATGGTAAAATCTATACAATTGGCTTTTTGGAGAGTTATGTTATTGTACAAGTTCAACAATATCTAGTTGTAAGATACTTTTCTGAACTTTAAGCAATCTTACTAATTTATCATTTCTGTAGTATACATGTAGAATTAGTTGTACATACTTGGTATATTTTATCACGTAAAATAAAACGTTCGAGTTGAAGCTTTATCAACGAGTTGTCATTTTTTCACTATCGTAAACTTAGTACTCCGACATTTGTGACGAGATGGTTGAGTGAACAATCTCAGTTAACGCTATCAAAGAACACCTGATTTGAAAGAAACACTCGACAGGCCTCTCAACAATACGTACAAGTTCACCTCTGCGAAACTTAATTTACGTAGGTCGAAGATTGTATAGTTACATTAAAATCTATACACGCGTACAGAGTCGTCCGGCGTGAGCTCGTAGTAACAATATTCCCCCACCATCCATGTGATTACAAGGATTCATTCTATTGTAAAACTGATGGATGCATTTGATAGTGAAATTGCACATATTGTCACAACATAACAAAACACATGGTTAGAAATCTTGGATTAAGTTTGGTCAGGGGTAGTAAATAAGGAGGTTACCAATGCACAAAATTGCGGCTCTGAAAAAATCTAATAGAATGTTGTTCTTTCACGATCTTACTGGTAGTCATTTTATGTCAGTCTTTGAAAAAGCTAAGTCAATGTTTACCAGACAGGATCAAGATTTCAAACCACTCCAGATATTTGACATAATTATGTGCGATTAGAACAGTCTTCTAGACAATGTTGCAATGTTAACTTGACTTGTCTGCCCAAGAGCAGATATCGTATGATACAAATCCACGTACAAGGGTGTCTTTCTATTAACATGTCAAAGGTTATTTCTTCCACGCAGTATGTATTTTTGGTCAATTGGTGGTTATCAAGATCAAAATAAAGTCAAATGGCTCTGGTAAAACAATAGTAAATGGTAAGAGCTATTGGCCAACATTTCACCGATTGCGAAAAGTTTTCATCAATTAATCAAATGTGGTGACAAGAGGGAATGTCATGAGCGATGCAAATGCTATCGAGTCAGTTTTAAATGAACTCGTTTATGTGCTTGCATGTGCAAATAATGAAATCATCACACATACAAAACCATCTAATGTTTGCATTCATATAATTTAATATCACAACAATATTTTAACTATCTATACGACCTTGATTAGAAATAACTTTTTGAATAATTTTGCCTTGATAATTTGTGTCTTTTAAAATGAAAGATTAACTAAAACATCCAGTATTCTCATTGTCAGGGGATGTTTCTCCAACATTATCATTATCAGTTTTCCCATCGGAGTTTCGTAGCAAATAAAATGGATTTTGTCTATGAATTTTATTGTGAGGTTTTTGTCTGAATCTTAGTTTCCATCTTTTTACCAAAAGTCGATTATAGAGTTTGGTTGAAATTCTCTTAGAAAAAAAGTTTTCTGACCCAAATTGATTTCTCTCTTAATTTCTTTTTCTGTTTGCATTCACTTTAATTTGTTACGCAAACAAATTAAATTGCCTGTTCTTCTTAAATCGAGTTGTTGTTTGATCAGTAGTTCTATTTAGTTTTCAAAGATTTGGTTTGTTCTTTGTTTTGCTTTTTTGAAGACTGTTTTTCGTCGTTTGTCCGGTAAAAAATTGTACCTTTGTGCCTTGGTTGAATACTTGATCCTAGTGTTGTTTCTTTGTTAGGCATGCTTTTGTTTCTACCTTCTTTTATCGTTCGGTTTTTTTTCTCTTTGGTGAATTTGGTCTAACTTTGAAATTTCCATTTCAATGCCTAGCTGTAAATCATAACTTCTATATGCTTCTTTAATTTCGTATTTTCTCTATAAACAATTAAATTGTTTGGTACTTTTTCTTAGTTTTAATGCATATTTCATGAAGGAGATTATAAAAAAGTTATTGTCTTCAACAAGATTTAAAAAACACATTTCATTCGCGTCATTTGCATTTTGAATTCTGGATTTGTCTGCCATGATCATCTTATATTATTCTGGTTATTTCCATGGATGTTTTTTATTACTCTGTTTACTGCATTATGTAGTTCTTCATTGTTGTATCAAACTAGCACTCGTAGTTTTTTCATGGTTCATTTGGGATAATGTTTTCACTCCCACAGTTTTCTAGGAATCTCATATGCTCATTTGAAAGTCTGCTTATTTTGATACGTCTCTTTAAATGTCTACATGCTGATGGATCATCTAAAATACTGTTTTAATTTTTAGTGGTGTAAATTAACAGCACAAAAAGAATCTGTATTTTTTGGACATTGTATATATATTATTCAACAACTTTTCGACTTATAAATTGTCATCAGTTAAACACATTTTTTTCTTTATCACTGAAGTAAATGTAGGTTTTATCTCAATGTGTATAATTCTGATAATTGGTTGTATTGTTTTTTTTTATGTTATTTGTTTGAATTGTATTTTTGTATAAATATATTCATTTGTTTACGTTGTAACACTGCACATGATTATCAAGCTAATAGATTAAATTTTTCTTAAATCTGTTGTGTATTTATTTCTATAATGTGTTTTACTAGATAAAGACAAGCAAACATGCAATCTCTCATACAGAGTTGTCGATCCTTACAGTGATCTCAATCTCTGTTAACGTCTCGAAAGTAGCCCCGAACACGTGATCGTTTAAAACGATCATGTGACAATTTTTGAATTCTTTCCATACGCAACCGGCAAACTAATTAATAGATCACCTTTCTTGTCTTGTAGATGTTCAAAGGCTTATTGTTGACAGTCCCTTGGCACGATATTTTTGTCATCATTTTAGCAATATCATCTAATGTTGACATTTTAGCGGATGAGTAAATAAGCCAAATTACTCGGAATAGGAAGACGTTTAACAAGAAAATAGTTCTTGTAAATATAACTTTTTAAAAATTGGATTTCGTCTGTAATAAAATCCTATTTCACGTAAAACTTTAAGATAATATATATAAAAGACGAAAATACGTCTTCGATACAAAATCTACTTTATATTACTAATTTACAAGCATCTTGTAAAACCCGAGACGTTTACAGAGATAGAGATCACTGTAAGGATCGACAACTCTGTATGAGAGATTGGCAAACATGAAGCAAAGGCTCTAGTTGATTTTATTGACATTTAAATGACAGACCGCACAACTCAGATCAGTTTGTTTAACAGATACCGGGTACATTTTCCTTCTTGTTCTTATATATATAAGAGGGGAAAATTGCATACGGTATCTATGGTTGATGAGCTTTATCTACAAACTACAAACCATTGTGATTTTATGCAATGGAAAAGCTTTTAGGCTGTTTCAAAGATAGTTGACAGTGACTAGCAAGGGAATCACGGTGCCAAGTATTGTATAAAAGCTTCTAGAGTTACCCTTAGTTTAAGTGAAAAGTCTCTCCAGACACAAAAAGATGGCTGGCTGATCGATCGAAACAACAAACTTGTAAGCAGGTTCATGTATGAAGGAAAGACATGTGTTTGCACATGCATAATCAAAACATCGAATACATTGTTTTTAACCAGCTGCAACGAATGGGAATAACATGCAACTAAGGATGCGAGATTTCTGCAACTTGTGCGGCTAAGGAGGTGCTGGTTAATTGATTTGTGTTATAGTATATAAATAACACATGGCAGTAAGGGTGGCGGTACAGATTATCAACCCGAGGAAAATAATATCAACCTTGGCTAGCGCCTCGGTTGATATTATTTTCCTCGGGTGATAATCTGTACCGTCACCCTCACTGCCATGTGTTGTTTGTTTTATTATACTGAACAAAACTGTAACATGTAAATATTTATTGAACAACAAATAACAACACAGTAAAAACAACTATCAGTACAATAAAAAAACTGAATTACATGTATATCACATTTAAATTGTCACTGTGAATTCAACATTTATCACGTTTCGATAAAACTAAGGGAAGTAACTTGTAAATGGCTACTAATCGTTAATATGTGGTCTCCCTTAGATAGCTGGTAATATAACAATGTGATCCAATGACGTAGAAAAATATAGATATATTCTACGTCTATGATGTGATCGAACAAAATAACACCCGCTTCGTCTGAAGCCGGGAACCGCTTATAAACTAAGAGAAGTAACTTGTAAATCATGGCTACTAATCGTTAATAAGTGGTCTCCCTTAGATAGCGGGTAATATTTCAATGTGATCGAACAAAATAACACACGCTCCGTTATAGGGCTTTAGCATAGGGAAATTCCAGTGAGGTTTTTAATGTTTAATACCCTTCGGAGTACAAATGTTTGAAGTTTCATCCATAATCATATAATATTAAAGAGTAATTAAGGGAGTATCTTTATATATATATATATATCTGGGGCCATCTCCACCATAAAAGGACGCCACACGTGCAAAACATCCAATGCAGTTTATCTGATGACGTGCAACGTTTGCAACAAACAATATGTTGGCGAAACGTCCATGGCACTTAACAGACGAATGAACTTGCATAGATCGGACTGGAATACCAGGAAGTTCAATAGGTCTCCGGTTGCTGCACATTTTAATGAGGCGAATCATTCATTTAATAACATCGTACTTTGCTGCATCGAAGCCAACGATAAGTGGACAGATGAACAACGTAAAATGCAAGAAACATACTGGATCCGCAGATTAAATACTCTTTATCCACATGGAATTAACAAAAATGATACTTAAATTTCCAATGTAAATTCATAACGTCACAAAAGCCGGTCTACCTTAAATTTAATTTTATTTCTATGTACACAGTAGATTGACTACACATCATAAAACTATATATACATGTACGTGCTTCAATGATTTCAACACGGTATTTTCATTCTTTGTTAGCCCCTGAAGAAGACACATCGTTGTCGAAAGCGCTCGGGCAAATTTATTATATTTTCCTAACACTGTTTGAACTTCTTCTTTCTCAAATCTAAATATATATATATATGTGTGTACTATTGGTGTGCAAAAAGTACAAAACCATACAAATAGGTATTGATTCGACCGGGTTTCTAAAACCATGACCCTGTTATATTGGAAGTTTCATTTCGATAATTAAAGGCATCTTTTTCTGATCAAAACAGCTGGATAGTTAGATCTATACGATGTGTTGATGTAAGCCTGTTGAACATGACCCTCGTCCCGACATAAGCAAAAATAGCTATTATGATCATTGGCGCTTATATTTTGCTGTACTATTCATTGTTAAATATAAAACATAAGCGTAATTACAATCTGTATTGATATTATGTGCTCAATGTACGGTATTCATACGTTCTTAGTGGTTTTACCTTTAAGTCACTAATTATTCTAGTAAGATTAATTTAAAATATCATTTTAGATAAATCCAATAATAAATTGTTTCAATGAAGGAATAATAAATAGGTTTTAAATATTATTTGGAATTACATATATAATTATTGAGAAAAAATAAAGTTGTAGCTGACTGAGCCAATCAAGTAAGTATATTTCTATTTTACCCTATTGAAATATGATAAGCCGCAGGTACATGTAAATAGCTTAATACAAACACGGTCTATATTTCGATAACGAGGGGTATTTAAATCATAGATACACAAGCAGGAAGTTTTAAACCTCAGTAAACAGTACATATATCTAAAACCTGTACGAATTAGATAATAATTTAAACATGACATACACTGTTAAAAATGGATGTACACAAATTTTGTTTTAGCTTATTTTTGATTTCTGAATTAGCCGGTAAGTGATTAATTTTCTTTATATACTTGTAGATATACAGTTCATTTACCACCATTTTTATAAATTGGTCGTAGGTTAGTCCATGCATGTTAAAGTACTTTCAACAACGGACTTTTACACTATATAGGGTAATAAGATGATGCACTGCTGACATCATTTTAATGATTTAAACATACTACTTCTATAATATGTTTAAATCCATTAACCGGTTAAACTGTAAAGGTATTTCGCCCAAAAACAAATGTTTTTTTTAATAATACAAGGTATGTTTATTTACGTAATGTTTGCATGAACACTGAAAAAATTTTATAAAAGTAGTTACTGAGCCAATCGCACGTGTAATTAACCATTCATACTTCTTGTACTATAGGTACTATATTTAGCTAAATGTAAAACCGTGAACAGTTTAAACGATGAAGGGTATTAACACAATAAATTAACAAACAGAAAAAAATATTATCAACCTCTCATAGATAAAATATACCTGAATATGACCACAATAGATGTACATAAACTCTGTACCAGCTTAATTGGGATTTCTAAAATTAATATTATCAATAAAATTAATGTTTCATTTTTTTTATAAATACATTTGCAAATGAACAGCTCATTTGTATCGCTTTATGTCTGCCCTAAATAATAAATCATTTTAGATAATCTTAAATTGTTATATTTTATCTTTTTATTTAATTAGAATAATAATTAGTTCTCCGTATCTTCATATTCCTTAGTCGTTATCATTTATAAACATGTATTTATTTATTCCAGTACTATATTGCATCTGTCAGACAACTACATTAACACCTGTTGATCCTGATGTCGTTGAAGGAAGTGATATAACCTTTGTATGTACAGTATCTAGTGCAGTGAATTATGTCAACTGGGAGCTTGCTGTAGATACAATATTTTCTATTACATCAATGGGTGTACAAAATGGTACATGTGATCTATCACCACGAACATCTTTCTTATCTGATACAACCAAATATTCCTATACTTGTACCAATACAGTATATCAGGTGACAGTGAAGAATGTACAAAGAAATCAACATAATAATGTATGGTCTTGTTATCCTCAAGCTCAATCGTCTGGACCTACATCAACAATAAATGTTCAAGGTAAGTTTTTTCTTACAACATTGATACCCAGTGATAATGTTTTTAAAGTAGCACACAACACTGTTGCATAATGGTGTACTTATAACAAATTTGATTACCTGCAATAATTCAAATATGTTTTTCTTACACTTATTAATGCAACATACCTTATTATTATCACATCAATGTGTTTCATGCCATACATAATCATCATGAGCAAGATATTTACATGTCATAGTTTCAAAAATCATAATCACCGAAAATATTTGAATTCCTGAATAATTGAAACTACGGAATATCATATCAAAGACAAACGTTTAAGGTACACGGCATGCTTCCATTTGATTTTAGAAGATAGAAATTTATTTCACAACTGTTTATATTATTTATTTGAAATTACCGTTTATATGAAAATAATGCTATTTTCATTTAAGTTCCAGTATCAAATGTATCAATAATACCATCATCAACCACAGTGGATGTGATAGAAAACAATGTTAGAGAATTCATTTGTAAAGCATCTGCGTCACGCCCAGGTGCTTCAGTGACTTGGTGTGATGTAGAATCTGGTGTAACTTCTCAGATAAACCAGAATATTACATCTAGTACCACCAATGATTATTTCAGTGTAACAACAAGTACACTGAGATTTGTTCCATCTAGACAACAAGATGGTGTACAGATATTCTGTAAAGCTGAAAATACAGTCAACACAATTCCTGTACAGTCGGGTAAAATAACTCTGAATGTATTATGTAAGTATTGCATACATCTATTTATTCTTAACAAATAAATAGTCTTGTACTTGTTTCGTGTAATTTCCTGATTTTAAAAGTATGCTAAAAGTACCTTTAAAACCTTTAATTAACGAGTTTATCATATGAACAAAGACCAGGTGCATTATTTGCCTAATAATACAAATGTACATTACACAAAAAACCACATTAACATGTTGTACTAAATTTTGATTTACATTTGCATAGGTTTAAGTAAACATGACGTATTTAAAGCGTTATACACCTTGCGAATGATAAAATAGGCATATATAGGTTTACCTCTCTAATATTAAATATTATCTTACAAGTTGTAAATTAAATAATGATAAAAACATAGTACTTAAGGGATGACACTGCAATACGTTGATATGACATGGTTTAACGTACATGTTATGATATGTAGAGGTTATTAAACAGGGCAAGTGTGCCTTAAGGAAGATATCGGCACACTTACTTAGGTATTGGCCCAAGGGCTTTAGCCCGAGGGTTAATGCCGAGGAAAGTGTGCCGATATCGACTTAAAGCACACTTGCCCTGTTTCATAACCATTTTATTGCATATGTTGACCAATGTATGTAACGATGATTTTTCTACAACAAAAATACAATCTTTTCTCGACGTAAGGCACTATTTTGCACGTTGACGTTATATTACGTCATAATTATGTTTGGTTTTTTTCAATACCGAAACGTTGGAATCTAATGAACGCTTGTTATAAAACGTAAGTCTGGGTGATGATTATCTTATTAATTTTCAATATTTAAAAAACACACGTCTGGAATTGAAAAGATTCTTGTTGCTAATTACGTACGAATTTCACGTGCAGAAAGTCTGCCGTTGTTGGACTGCAGGTGCGTAATGACGGAAGTTGTATCAATATCGATTTTGGAATATTTGCTCAATACTGGAATATATTGCCCACATTGTGGCTATATTGGCGCACTTTCACGTCTATTTTGTCACTATTTATGGTAACATATGCAATAAATCAATATGTTATACCTCATTGCATAACGTCCTCTATATTCAGTCTTATTTAACGTTACTTCAAGATGTGCTTATTAAACGGCAACATAAATCGACTAAATGGCTGATTCGATTAACAAAAATGAAGATAACAAGAAGAGCATGATATATTGCTGTATGGCGTGAAAATTAAAATCGGACTTGGGTTTGAGATATTTGACTTACTGTAGAATATAATTATTAATTCAAACGCGTAATAGTACAATGACCGTAACAAGAGTAATTAAATGATTTAAATTCGGTATAATTTAACAAATAACACATGGCATTGAGGGCAATATGCAAGTTAACGAAGTGGTTGTTCAGACCTCGAAAGTTATATAACCCTCAGCTGCGCTTCGGGACACAGGCTGTCGGCATGAAACAGTCCCATCAAAAATATTGTATACACACACACTCACACACACACATATATATAGTAAAGGTATGTAACTCATCACCTCAGAAACCTTGAAAAAAATGACCTGTCTAATTCAACGGGCTCCTGTGTTTTTATTACAAGATCGATTTTCAAAAACTTGGTCTTATTTATCAAACAAATGGTTGATCTGTCGATTGCTTACAAAAGCTTATTAATTAAAAGCTATTGAAGAAAGTTATGTGACGTTAAACAGGAAAATTGTTCAGGTCGTTATTTCAAGGTTTCTGAGGTGATGAGTTACATACCTTTACTATATATATATGTGTGTGAGTTCGTGTGTGTATTCAATATTTTTGATGGGACTGTTTCATGCCGACAGCCTGTGCTTCGGGACATATACCTTCTTCTGTCTGACTTACCAGTCAATAAACTTGCAACTTGCCCTCCTGGCCATGTATTATTTGTTATAACGTGTGATTTAAAGAATAGTCAGTATCTATTGCATGGTTATGTTTTAAAAAAATATAAGCATTACAATATTATATTATTCAGTTATTTGTAAACATGGGATAGTTTTACTCAATGATTGACAGTTTTAAAGATGGTATCGGAAAATAATTGTCTCTAAAAATTATCGATACACTGAGGCAATATCATATGCAATTTTGATACACTTTAATTAGTCAGTTTTTTTACATTATGAATGCTCCTTTTGATAGGAAATGTTTATTTGACATCCATACCCGCAAACAATATATACATAACAAATATGTATACCTTTAATTTTGGCAAGAGAAAATGATCAAATATCACTTAACAGCTTTAAGTTTTTTTACACTTGTTCTTACATGTTACTTAAATAACCCTTCCCCCTTGAAATGTCCAAGCAAATGTGATTTCTTTATCCTTATCTATTTTTCAAAGTTCTTAATCAACAGTTAGAGTATAAGAAACTGTAAGTAAACTTTTTGAGATGAGAGACGAACGTATTTGTTAATGATATTTACATTTATATCAGTATTGATTCAATTATAGACAAAGAATTTATATCTAAAATACGATAAGAAATTTTACCGATTTCACGTATTATGTATGTTAATTGTATTTGCATTCATGTCAGTATTATTTCAATTATTGATAGAAAATTAATATAAACGATAAGAAATTGTAGTTTGCCTTTAAATAGTTTAAAACATATTTACACAAATCAGCTAGTTTTCTTTTGTATTTATTTACATTAAATTAAAAATTCGACTATGTAAGATCCCTAAAACAACTTTATTATTTGCTCAGTTTTTCGTATTATAAATTATAGTCGAATTTTATATACATTTGATTTATAATACTACATCTGATATAACACATATAGTGACACTTTAAAATGATTGGATTACACATGATATGAAAATAAAATGATTATGCTTAAATTGATTTCATTATATTCCAGACAGAGCAGGCAATCCTGTTATTACAGAAGGTAATGAATATCGTGTTATAGAAAACAATCAAGGTCAATTATCTTGTGCTGTCAATGGAGGAAATCCTACACCAACACTTACTTGGAATTGTAGTGTTTTGTCACCAACAGAATCAGATTCATCAAACAATGGAGTTTTAGCAAAGACATTAACATGGACAGCAGTAAAAATTTTTGATACCACATGTTCTTGTACATCTCAACAAACTGGGTTTGAAGATAGAGTTGTCAGTGTAAATGTAGTAATTTTATGTAAGTTTGTTACATGTCTTGTTTGCATCATTTAACATCATTATACATTAAGATAATACTCTAAAAAAATTTTGAAGCATTAAATATTGTATTTGTTTACATTAAACGCAATCTATATCAAGTATTTTTGATCTAGTTGTTTTATTTTTTGTTATGGCCAGTTATCTGTTATTTTATCGTCTCTAGAACATGGATCAAATCCTATTTAATTATTTTGAATTCATTGTCAGAATAAGTGAACATTGAGTATTTATGATTGTTTTTTATAAAGTTAGATTGTTTAAAGATTGTTTATAGATTGTTTAAAGTTCATGACATTAACATGAGCAAACGTTTTTATTTTTTTCAGACCCACCTTCCCCTCCAAAGTTCAAAGTTAATGGAAATATTATTAATAGTGATATCAATTTTATTGTTGGTAAAACAAGAAGTATCCAATGTGTATCTGATAGTAAACCGTCACCAAGTAGTTATAAGTGGACTGGTCCTAAAACAGATGATGGACAAATTATAACATTTAATGTTGTACAGAAAAGTCACAATGGACAGTATACATGTGAAGTTAAGAATACAATGAATCCATCAACTGGTGGTAGTATAACTGGTAATCGTAGTTCTAGTGTGAATCTTGTTGTATTATGTAAGTATTGCACATTATTCTTTTTAGGCGCATGCGTATTAAATGGACAACTTATATTGTGCATATCACTATGAATACAACTATTACAGTTTTGTTGTCATGCCGTTATGCCAATTTAGGTATTTTCAAGAAAATAGTGTCGCGTGAAACACGATTTACGTTACAAAATAATTTGATGATTAGCATAAATTTGATAAATGAAAAATAAACAACTATATTTGCATGACTTTGGCCATCTATGTAAAGGATTGCATGAAATTGTACTCTAGGAAAATATGTATGAGGAGTAAATTTGAAGATAACAACGGTTCCTTTAACAAATTTGTGTAAACATGTATTTAGGCCTTTTTTAATGAGTTGTAATATTTTAAAAATGATAATTGCGTGAAGTGAAATATTAAGCTGAGATTTATACTCTTCATTGGTTTCGGAATAAGTCGTTAATAAGTAAAAAGTTGTATTGTTTAATATGTTTTGCATGCTACCAAATATACTGAACGTAATTAAACATCTTCATAGCATTGGTACATTTTCAAAGCTGATACTTATCGATAATCGATCAACTATCTCGATATGATATCAATGCCACCTATCAGTAATACTATTCGCGAAATTTACCTTCTTATCTTCAGATCCACCTAGCATGCTATCATTGTATTATGGTAGTTTATCTGGAACCTTAATATCTGAAAGATCCATTAATGTAGTAAAAGGTGACACAATAAATATTGGATGTAAATCAAATGATGGAGAACCAGCACCTACAATAAGATGGAATGGACAAAACAGTGATAATCCTATACTTACTGCACAACAAGTTCAAGAATCTATTACAAGTAAAACATGTACTGCAACAAACACAATGATGGAAACTGGTGGATATGAGGAAACTGGATCTAAATCTGACGCTATCAACTTTAATGTTTTAAGTTAGTATTAAACTTTCAATAATACAAATAACAACAATAAAATAATGTTCTGTCAGTAATTTTGTCGATTAACATATAACAAAAAAGTAAGAGGTCTCAATTTAAAACTACTTCTCTGATACTTGTATTGAAATATAAAAAATATACTAAATATTAGCTATATTTTTATAGCTGTCAAATCCCAATAGCGTGTTCTTCTGCAAGGATTTTAATCATCAAAGTTCATATATAAATCGACCCGATACATTTTTTGAGAAGGTGAATTACATAATTAAGATAAGTATAAGTATAAGTGTGTTTCAATTAGTTTCTCGCTTAAAGTTAAACTTTTAGGCTTAGTGACACAGGCTTCTAAAAATGAGCAACAGTTATGAAAATGTATTGTGCTACTTCCATAAGTGTACGGAGTATTGTTTCTCAGTTTTAAGTACCGACATGAAACTACATACTAACATTGACCAAACAAAACTGCTCATCTACGAACAATTCCATACTCTAAGTCAAAACTAATAAAGTGTTGTATCATAAATATTATTTTACACATCTCAGATTATTTGTTTACATTTCAGTACCACCAACTATTAGTGGGTGTACATTTTACTACACCAACTATCCAAACAATGCTATACAGATAACGAAACCTCTTATGGTTAGAGAACATGAATCATTTACGTTGGAGTGTTTTTCTGCTGGAATACCATCACCGAATATATCATGGACAATACCATTATCGTCAATAGCTACAACAAAGTTATTGACCATCAATAATGTAACACGCGATAAGAGAGGAAGTTATGTTTTCTATGCATCAAGTACATTGAGACCATCATATCAATATCCCCGTGACGTCACTGGTAATGCGTCTGTCACAGTGGAAATTTTATGTAAGCTATCATGTTGTCTTTTCTTTTAACATATTACTGACGTTTGATTATATGAATTTTTTTACATTGCGCGATGTGTCATTTCTTATATATACGTAAGATTATAAGTTTGTTTTGTCCTTTAATCTACTCGTAGGTGCATGATTGAAATCAATGCATTATCGCAAGATGTTTCTGCTACTCCGAATATTTTATTTAAAAAAACGCATAACCACTACACGATTTTCATATTTACAGATCCACCAATGGTGAATAATATGGCCAGTATTTATCAATTAGAAGGTTCACGACTAGAATTTGATTGTCCTTACACGATGGGATTCCCGACAGAAACAACATTTAAATGGAGTAGAAACGTTGATTCTCAGACCTGGAATACACTCAAACTGTCAATACCAAATGTAACAAAAGGAGACGTAGGAAATTATCAATGTAATGTATCAAATACCATGAAACCTACTGGTGACTCTCAATCATATACTGGTAGTGATGCGAAGTCATTTTATTTAAACGTTCTCTGTAAGTACCTTTTCTTGTAAGAGTAAGATGTAGCTTTCTATTAATAATTAATATGAATGAAAAATGTTACCTTTTCAAAGCGGCTTGATTCTGTTGATTTCTATTACAGTGTGGCGTCCTATCGTTTTGTTAAAAATGCTCCGGAAACCGTTTGAACCTTTTTTTGGTGTTTGCGTTAGGGATTTAAAAACAATATGTTTTGAGCATAAAAGCGTGAAAACACATTTTTCCTATTGCTATATTAACATGAGTAATGTCTACGATATTGGTTAATTCCATTACATAATAATCGTTTTACATAAATTATGATTTAAATAACGATATATTTCATCTTTCAGATAAGGCTAGCATTACTTCATTTGCAATTGATGGATATACAGAAAAAGTTGTCACTGTCAATGAAACTACTCCAAATATACATTTCAAATGTGATGTTGATAGTTATCCACTGGCAATGATTACACTGAAGAATAGTCATGGTATATTGAAGTCGGTTACCTCTCTTACATTAGGGTACACAATAGAATCAACTAAATGTTTAGATTCTGGTACCTATGCTTGCTCTGCTAGAAATGAACATAACAAAGAAGATACACCGGTAGAAATTATACAACTTTTTGTTATTTGTAAGTTTGATATTCTATTTAATAATTGTGCTTAAAATACTATTATTTTCAAACGTTTTAAAGTAAATTCATAAACACATACAAGTCTTTTTGAATTTATCAGTCATGGGATTGAGGTTTCGAAAATGGTATCATTTTTTGTTGAGATAAACTAACGCCAGAGTTGCAGTGGATTGGTGAATAAATTGCAGGAACATTATTTAAGCATGCTTAATCAAAAACCAACAGTGTGAGTTTTTGACATTTCAAACAAACAAAAAATTATTTTGTGCTTAATTAAGAAGTATTGTTATTTGGAGTGAATATTTAGTACGTAATTTATAAACTTGACGTTCGGATTATATCATTTACACTTTCTTTTAGTTTTTATATCTATTTAATATAGGTTCTCCTAGACTACGTGAGTACATTAACCAAAACATTACTAGAGAAATAAATCAAACAAACGCGTTTACATTTAATGCAATTGGATATCCTGTTCCTACTTTTACTTGGTGGAAATTAGTTCATGACAGATGGATACCATTAGAAACGAATGAGCGTTACTTTGTTCATTCATTCGACTTGAAAACTTTTTTTGTCATATACAACCTAATATTGGACGATTTTACTTCTTATAAAGTTGTTGCTGAAAACAATATGGGGCGATTTGAACAAACATATTTTCTGAACCATCATGGTAGGTGCTTATATTCATTTTTTTTTTATTCAAAACGATAAGGCGTCTTTAATGTTGAAAATTGAAATGAATGTTGTAATTACTGAAAAGTACTGTAAGGTATAATGTTTAAGCCATTATAAATAGTATAATCACTGTCACACAGCATGTGAATGTATCAATATGGCATTTATAACTTGTTATTAAATGTTATCGTGTTGACTTATTTAATAAATAAGCGATCATCGATACGGGCTCATCTAGAACACATCAACGAATTACTTGATATAATCATCGCATATAACTAATTTCAGGAACTTTGCTTTGTATTTCATGTATGAAAACGTGCATGATACTATTTTACCAGTACATTGCATTAACATTAACTCTCAAACAAATTACTTGACTACAGCACATGAGTTTTAGATAGTATATCAGTTTTGCTTCTTTCTTATAGTCTTCTTATAACTTCTTACAAATAATGATAAATATATTTTCATTGTCAGACAACAAAGGCTCATCTGCTTCAAATAGTGACTCTGTCAGCATAGCGCCGGTCATAGGTTATTCTGTGGGGACTACTTCAGTTTTTTTCTTACTGATTATCCTGATGTTAGTTTTTGTATGGAAATTCCGTTTACAAAAAGGTCAGTATGTAATATGTGATATGATACTTAAATGTATAAAGTCTCTAGTTACAAAGTTAAGTTCTTATAAATCTATTCATTTTATAATTTTAATATATAGTGACTTAATTAAGTTTTTGTGAATTTTAACTATATAGATAAATAGCATGTTATACGCCAGAAAACCGTCGTCATTAATTTATCTTGACAATGACGTTATACCGGGTTTTTTTAAAATTACTGTTCAACGTGTGCCTTTTGAAAAAAAAATATAAAATTGAGATTATACTAGTTTTAAGATTTATCTTTTTCTGAGACAAATTTATTATATCTATACTTACACACTATTTCACCATTTTGTAACGACAATAACTACTTGATTTAATCCATGTTTATGATATGTTTCATCTTGGTATGATATAAGATTTACATGTTTCACTTTTTACATTACATTTATTACTTAGTACATAATTGAAATAAATTAATATGGTACTGTGTTTCTTAATTCTAGCTAGCAAGAATAATCGACAAGGTTCAAAATGGTAAGTGATCGATGCTTTTCTTAATTTATGAACATCGCATTTATATTACAAAGAAATGTAGCTATATATCATAACATATTAGCTAATTGAATACGTTTGCGCAATAAAAAGTAATAAAACGCGACGATGTGGATACCATGTAAATATTGTTGTTGTTAGCCTGTCATGTTTTTATTTGATTCCAATGCATTTTCAATATTTTTATAGGTTATTTTTTATAGTCTAAATTAATTAACAGTTGTTATATAGGTAACAATAATATAAATTTAACAGTAATGAGATTTGCGTCTTCGAAGGTTTAAATATGATTTAACTTAGTAAATGCACTATCGTTAAAAGTCTGGCCGATGATGAAACAGTTATTCAAATATATAACAAATGATGTTGTATGTTTATATGTATTTATTTATTTTTATTTCGCAGTGGCAATACCAATACAGATTTAGAAGGACGTACGGTTGAAACTGGTTTTCACGATTCTATAAGGTAAAACTAGTATTGGTTTTATTTTTTGATACATACTTTGAAAAGTATCTTTTTAGGAAATGTAGATTAGTGCTTGTATTGTGTCGTTAAATATTGTGAACGCTATAATAAATTATTGTGTTTTTATGTAATGGATACTGTATTCGCTGCAACAAAAATATCAATTATTTTCAATTTTATGAATAATCCTTACCGAATATTTGGTATTTGAATACAATTAATAATTATAATTTATAATAAAACAATTGTCAAAATCGTGATTATTTGATAAATAGTTTATGTTATATTTAACACCAAGGACAAAAACAAATGCATGCATATATCATAAATGAATAGATAAATAGGAATTCGACATTCTGTCTAACAAAATGACAATAATGTCTTATTATTATTATCATTACAGCACATCCCAGTATGATACATTAGATGTAGATAAAAAGGAAGCGACAAATTATTCTGAATTAGACGCTACAACAACCGGTACAAGTTAATTGTTTAGAATCTATGATTTATTTTGATTTAATGAACATGCAATATTAATTCATTGGAAGATAAAAAAAACTGAAGTGTACTATTTCCAGTCTATTTGGCACAACCACAATAGTTTCAACTGATTGTAATCTTAAAATTTATATATCCGTCAAGATAATGATATGCATCCTATTTCGTTTATAACAAATATTTCTAATTTAAAATTATATTTATTTACTAGCACCAATTGTAAAGTTTATTTACATTATTTGTACATAAGGTCAAGTCGGGGTTATCTACATGAAAGTATTTCCAGTTTTTAATGAATAATGATTAAATCATAGAGCTTATCGTCATTTATAATAATTTTATTTTTTTTCAGATGCTTTGCAAAATAAAGACGAGTATGAAAACATGAGGTTACAATAAGTATAATGAACAATGTGTACTTGGCATCAATGTGCTCAATGTGAACTGAACATTCATGGGATCACTATGATAAAGTGCACTGGAAACTAATGCAATTAATATACAATGTGTACTGGAAATCAATGTAAATAATAAACAATGTGTTCTGAAAATCAATGTTATCTATACACAATGTGTACGGGAAACCAATGTAATTACTATACAATGTGTACTGAAAATCAATGCTTTTTATATGCAATGAGTACTGGAAGTCAATGTTATTTATATACAATGAGTACTTGGCATCAATGTGAGAATGGACATTAATGAAAGCAATGTAATGCATCAAGAGGTCACCATGTAACTAGACTCATGTATCAAATTCACAAATCGGCTGACTGTTTCTATAGAGAAAAAAGAAACAAGTTCTGAATAGGCTTGTGAACGCAAGAATAGATATAAAATGATATATGAACACTACAAATTATCTTAAATAAGGTATGACTTTCTTAATTCAAAAGTATACTTCTGGCAATGTATAAGAACTGTATAAGTAGAGAACTAGGTACAAACATGTATGAAACCAATGATGTCAGTATGTATAGTTTCAACATCTTATGTTATAGTATATACATGTATAATTTATAAAACAATGTAATATGTATGTATAATATTATAATGTAATGTGTCAGAGGCCGGTCGCCTATATCTGAATAAACTTATTTGTATTTGTATTTATTAATGTATAAATTCTACGAACACTTATACTTTATGGAACACTTTAACCCTCTTCTTCACATCATCGGATGTAACACTTCTGTAAGCCTTATATATATATACACATTATAAATAAACATGTATTATAGCATGTATGTTATTATATTTTTGTTATTATAAATAGCAAATAATGAATTATTGACGAACTTGTTGGCTTAGGTCTACTGTGCCTTATAGCTTATAGCTACGCCAATGTTATGCATACATGTTTTTATCGTATTGAGGTCCTTTCAAAGGGATATATTAAAAAAGGCTAGGGGAGATCACTGTTCCAAGTTATTGCAGTCAAAAATAATTTGACAAAATCTCATAATTTCATGAGGAAATCATACTTTAATTACAAACATAATGTATGGTACATTTTTCTTTATCACATGAATTGAGATGAAGATGAAACATTCTCGATAAAACATTGAATTTCTGATGAAGAGATGTTTATTTCTATAACAAATGCCCGGTAACATCAAGTGAGGGAAACGTAACGGTTTTATCATGAACGTCTCTAAACGGCGTCATCAGAACAAACATTGCGTATGTAAGTATTTCCGTTGTAAATAAGTCATAAATAAATATTTTAATGAGAATATGAATAGATAAAACGACCAAATGTATTTTTAATTGTTATCATGGAATAATTAAGCACCATAAAAAGCGCATTTAAAATTATTTTGTAAATAGAAAAGGTCACGAAGAAGCTGTAAATCTTTTTAGCCAATGAATATAGCTGCAGTCCATTTTATCACTCCCTGAATCTTCCGGATGCGCAGAACGGTTAAAACTCAACTTTCGCTGAATTTTCAAAACATCATACTACAGTGTATACAGAAATATATTCGCAAATGATATATTGTGCAGTATTAGTTAAAATTTTCTTAGTTTTGTAGTAAGTTTATTCATTTTTGCGCTCATTGTTTGCGTAAGCACATATGAATACAGTGTTATAGGTATAAAAGGAGTATACAGCGGTATTTCTACAATCGAGCATTTTTTATCGCAAAAACCTAAGATGAAAAACACTAGGTTGTTCCGGGACATAAAATAGTCCATAATCATTATTGGAAACCATCCTGTGACATCGATAAGAGAGATTCGATACTTTATTTATTTAAGTGCCGATTCCCTCGTATCAGGTTCGGTTAAAATATTTCCGGATTGTAACTGTTCAGGTAATATTCATTTAACATGGAACTTAGGGGTTATTGGAAGCAAGAAACATGATTATTTTTAATTTTATTGCGTAGACATGGTTGTAAATTCTGTAATTTATTAATATTCAGTAGAAATATAAATATCAAGTTGTTAATTTCAGATTTTTTATATGCAGACTTATTATACCATATGAGAGCCATATTTGCACAATGCATGACATTATCTTTCAAACAAGTAATCATAGTTATAAGTAAACTAAATCGCGCTCTATTAATAATGTCTATGCCATTCTCGACGGAAGTAAATGGTGGAACATGTGCCAAGGACCTGGTTTACAGCTTAACCCAATGAGTTAGCCTTTTCAACAATGTTGAGTATGTTGACTGACCACAGAGATATGAATCTTTTAAAATGTGTTGTACAACGGCGTTTAAACCCAGCCAAATTATTCCAAACTCCAACTGAAATCATTTATTCGTAAAGAAAATTGACCACGTGTAGAGATGATATGCCGTCACAACTTACTTGTTGTGTAAGCATATGCTATGCTAATTTTCAACTATTTGTAAACTTTATTTAACATACATCTCCTATACTTAGCAGGTAATATAGTTTGCAAGTTACCATGTAAGTTCTTGTTACATTGATGTTCTATTGTATTGGCAGTTTCCAGCAAACTTTAGGTAATTGTCACAACCTTAGACGAATATCTAGGTGTGTTAGAGATGTTAGTCAAGCAATGACAGATAACTGTAGACTCATTTCCAAATAGACGGCAGCTTCTTCAAACTATGCGGTAATTTACAGAAAAAAACTAACTTTCCTTACGTGGTAGGAGCCATCGATGACACACACATTCACATTAAAGTCTAAAACTTTTAACATTTCAATATGACGAATCAACAATAATGTATAGAAAATTGTATAGAACATTAATATATTTGAATAACATAAATGACTCAGCATATCAACTGTGACACGTATGATATTATGATTCGAAGACAATTTGTCATTCACACCGAGTTACACAATATGCACTTTATTTCATGTTTCAGCTTAGAGCCTAAAGCCGTCAGTGTTTTAATTGTACTAATTGTTTTAAATTATAGTAATTAATATCACTAATATATTAGTAAGATGCATTTAATTCAACAATTTTAACATTTGTAATTATTTTAACTCATCTATATACTTTTATAAATATACCATTTAGATTAGAGTTAAAGATAACTAACTGACTCAGTCAACCTGACGGGTTTTTAAATCTGTATATCACTTAAACAGGATATATGTACTATAGATATTAAATATAGTTTAGGATGAACTTCGTCGATAGTTAAAATAATAAAGAGTATTTAAAGCACCAATTTACAAACAGGAAATTTTAAACTTCATTGAACAGTGCATGTATATACTAGACCATACACGAATAAGAAACTGTGTTTTACATGATCAACTCTGACAATAATGGATGTAAACAAACTTTGTTTTTGCTTATTTGTGATATTTGAATTAGTTGGTAAGTGTTTCTTTTGTTCTTCATAAACATACGAATTTATTAAGCACTTTCTATTTACTGCTACTCGCAATGTATAATGTCATTTAAGTATCAATTATCTCCATATAACTGTGCAAGTGTCACTCATATTTGTACTGCTGTATTCTTTTAGTATTATATTGTAACTGTCAGACAACCACATTAACACCTGTTAATCCTGATGTAGTTGAAGGAAGCGATGTAACCTTTGTGTGTACAGTATCTAGTACAGTGAAATATGTCAACTGGTTGATAGATGTAGATGCTTCATCATCTTTAGCTAAACAAATGCGTGAACAATATGGAGGATGTGCTCTAAGATCATCATCATCTTTCTTATCAGATACAACCAAATATTCTTATACTTGTAACAGTACAGTTTATCAGGTGACAGTGAAGAATGTACAAAGAAGCCATCATAATGCTATATGGTCTTGTTTTCTTTGGGATCAATCATCTGGACCAACATCAACAATAAATGTTCTAGGTAAGTTTATATTTACTTACAACATTTACATGACTGTAATTGATATCAAGTGATGATGTCAATATGATACTCGCTCGCGACAACAATATCTATTGTTGCAGCCATGGTGTATATTTAACAATCTGTATCAGCTGCTATATTTCTACGTAACATATTTACTTGAAATTAATTTTGCAACACAACTAAGCATTTGGAACATTCTGTACCAGCACAAAAAAAAGTTTACGGTTCAAAATTTTATTATTATTCATTGTACAGTATAACCTCTGCTAAAGGCACCTCTAACGAGCGGCAACCTCCGACGAGCGGCATGTTCGAATTCCCCCCGTCGTTTTTGCACTATGATTTACCTCTAATGAAGGACACCTCCGCAGAGCGGTAAACGGCCGTTGAGATAAATTCCCATAATTCATTCTTAACCTCCGTACAGCGACACTAAGTCTAGCAAGTTTAATATCAATAAACGATAATAATCTATGACCGGAAGATTTAAACAATAAGCGATACCCTTAATCGTATAATACTACCCTAAAATGTCATGCTGTTAAATCATTTGACTAACAGGGGTTAATAAACAAGTGACATATGGTTTCCATGACACCAACAAACGGATCTTAGATGAGGAGCGCTTTGTTTGGTAGGCTGACGCCATCAAGTATCAGTTGTACATGTACATACGCCCAGCTAGTTGACGATAGTAAATGAAACTTATTTGTTATTGTTCTTGTTATTAAAAACTTCTATGGAATGAATTCTGTTTTAAGTTAAGTTGAGGTTTTAGAGCGAATCAGATTTACTCCCGAAAAGACGACGATAATTCATGCTAATTTTTATTCGCCTTTAGACAGGTATAAAACAATTTTGACGGTACCAGAAACGATTTCTCTAGTTAATTGCTTTCTTTTGCGTAAAACTAACCATCATGTTAGGAATTTTTAACG
Source organism: Mactra quadrangularis (assembly GCA_025267735.1). Taxonomy (NCBI): domain Eukaryota; kingdom Metazoa; phylum Mollusca; class Bivalvia; order Venerida; family Mactridae; genus Mactra; species Mactra quadrangularis. Next base: position 48,942,191 of record CM046299.1, on the reverse strand, counting down.
GTTATAATGATTTAAAAAAAAACAACTTTGTAATCGTATTAAAACTTTTTAATTTTGTCGATCAGCGCCCGCTAATAACCGTATTTACATTACGGAACGGATAACGGCCAATTTTCCGTACCGAAAACGGCTGTTTTTCGTGATCGTTAGAAAAAGTCAACCTCTGCAGAGCAACACCTCTGCAGAGCGACACTTTTTTCAAACTCCGCCGAAAGTCGCTCTGCAGAGGTTACACTGTATATATAAATTCGTGTACAGTAGAAGAAAAAGAATATCACATCAAATACATATGTTTAAAATGTCTCTTGTTTATAGTTTTAAAAGTAAAAAATGTACTCCACCGCTGTTTAAACTATTTATGTCATACATATAATCATAACAGAATGCCCATTTTAGTTCCAGTATCATCTGTCTCAATCATACCAGCATCAACCACAGTGGATATAATAAAAAACATGGTTAAAGAATTTACTTGTCAAACATCTGCTTCACGTCCAGATGCTTCAGTGACTTGGTACAAAGTAGAGTCTGGTGTAACTTCTCAGATAAACCAGAATATTACATCTAGTACCAATAATGTTGATTTCAGTGTAACAACAAGTACACTAAGATTTGTTCCATTTGGACAACAAGATGATGTAAAGATATTCTGTAAAGCTGAAAATACAGTCAACACAAGTCCGATACAGTCTGGTAGAAAAACTCTGAATATATTATGTAAGTATTAACACTAGGTGTGCACTATTTGCCTAATAGTAATTTGCACAGAACCACGTAAACATGTTACTGGATTTAACCTTCCCGTGTAAAATCCTTATCCATTTTCCAAGTTTTTAATCAACAGTTATAGTGTATTAAACTGTAAGTAAAATTTGAGAGATGAGAAACCAATGTGGCATATTATATTTGTTAGATATATGTACATTTATATTAGTATTGATTCAATTATTAATAAATAATTTATATCTTATATACGATAAGAAATTGTACTTTGCTTTAACATAGTTTAAAACCTTTTTACACATATGAGATAATAATTATTTGTCTCTAAATACTTTGATTAACTATTTGACCATGTAAGATCACTTAAATAACTTTATCAATGGTTTAGTTTTTTCTTATTATGAATTGAAGTCAAATGTTATATACATTTTATTCATAATACTACATCTGATATAACACATTCAGTATTACTTAATTATTATTGAAGAACACATGAAATGAAGTTACAATGATGAGGCTTAAATTGCTTTCATTATATTCCAGACAGAGCAGGCAATCCTGTTATTACAGAAGGTAATGACTATCGTGTTATAGAAAATAGTCAAGGTCAATTAACTTGTACTGTCAGTGGAGGAAATCCTACACCAACTCTATCATGGAATTGCAATAGTTTGTCACCAACAGTATCAGATTCATCAAACAATGGAGTTATAACAAAGACATTGACATGGACAGCAGTACGAGGTTCTGATATCTCATGTTCTTGTACATCTCAACAGACTGGGTTTTCAGATAGAGTTGTCAATGTGAATGTAGACATTTTATGTAAGTACCAGCACATATATGGCAGTTACTTCAGTCGGAATAAACTGACCAGTAATAGATTTAGAATTAAGACATTAAATGTTAAAAATTAAAACAAAGTTCTAAATCTTGTTGTACATTTTAATGCGGGCATGTATCTGTGAGTTTAACATTTTCTTTATTCAATAGTTATTTTTTTCATATTCTTTAGTAATGAACATGTGTTCTTTTTATTTTGAAATAAGTACAACTACTGGTACAACTACAAGTATGACATAAACATTGTCACATACATGTATTTTAATTTGTTTTAGATCCTCCTTCCCCTCCACAGTTTAGAGTTAATGGAACTATGATCAATGGTCAGTTTTATTGTTGATAAAACAAGATGTATTCAATGTGTATCTGATAGTAAACCTTCACCAAGTAGTTATAAATGGACTGGTCCTAAAACAAATGATGTACACACTATGACATTTAATGCTGTACATAAAAGTCACAATGGACAGTATACATGTGAAGTAAAGAATACAATGAATCCATCATCTGGTGGTTATATAATTGGCAATAGTAGTTCTAGTGTGAACCTTGTTGTGTTATGTAAGTGTTGCATGTAATATTATGCAAGTAATCATAAAAAGTAAGCATCGTAATACTTATGTTAGTTGATGAATATTTAGTTAGCACATACTGTACAGCAGTATCACTATGTATATGACAGTATTGGTTTCCCACCATTATTCTAATTTTACATTTTGTACTGAAACAATGTCCCTTTTATTACGGTTAATCCTGAAAAAAGTAGAAAGATGCCCGATACATTTAGATAGTGCATATAAATCATTTATTCTAAATCATGTGAGGTAATGTTCAGCCACTGACAAAGTATGCGCCTAGTAATTGGTTAAAAGCTAAATCCACAGATTGAGCCATATGGTAAGTAGTTTAACAGACTGCGTGATATAACATATAAAAGTGTTTCTACGGCGTTAAACTCAACTAAAACTATTGATGTATTGACCATTTATGTGTAACATGGAAATAAACGTGACACACTGGTAAACTTGTAAACTTGGTGATTACAATACTTACGTAATTATATGTGTTTCGATTTAGTACTTTAGTAATTGTCTGTATATATTTTAATTTATAATCTTTTTCGTCAAGTAACATATTAGGTATAGATTTATACACTTAATGAATAGTTAGTAGTATTATCAAAATTCATATTAGTCTGAGTTATATATAAGTTATATAACTTATATAAATAAGATAATTACAGAGATATTTCTCATAATTTCTGATAAATCACAGGACTTATGGTTTGCCTCCCGGCTAGCTCAGTTGGCAGGACGCAAGATCGAGAGTCGTGGGTTCGATTCCCAGGCCGGACATGCTTTTGTTGAGCTTGGTTATGAAATTATTTTTACGACCATACTCCCTCCTACCAATGATTTTTTATTATGTAGGGCAGTTATCAGTCACAGACGAATGTGCGCTTAGTAGTTGGTAAACAGCTTAATCCAGAGATTTGGCCTTTTCAGAAGGAGTAAGTAGGTTGACTGACCGCCGTGATATGACCTTGTTATATGTTGCTACGGTGTTAAACCCAACAAACAAACAAATTCTTACATCGTTTAGTAATTGACGTACCGATTGTGGTGTAATTGTGGTGATGATTTTAAACTAATTTAATTTTAATCGATTTGAATAATGTGCATCCATGTTAAAATGATATTTCAATTGCTTGAGAAAATGTTCTTCGTAAAGGCTTGACAATTTACTGCGACAGGACAGACGTACATCAAATGCAAGTAGAAATTAAATTCACAATTAATAAAGTTTAATAAAATAATGCCTTTTTCGTAAAAAAATATTTAGATACGAGGATTAAGCGTAAACTAAGAATGCTCAAACTTAGAAAAAATATCAAATGAAAATAAGAGCTAAAAGTTATAAAAGAAAACTATTAACATGCTATTCTTTGATCAAATGGAAAAAGTCCAGATTCCCTGACCACTCATATAGTTTGACTATGAATCATTTGCCTTCCACTTTAATCATTATAGTATAATTTAAACGTCAGATTAGCAATGTACGTAAAACATGACCATTTGTTTTAGCACTTAATGAGTCTAATACCTTAATAGGTGATTTATCGGTAACGTGTTTCGTACCAATGTGAATTTTAAAATTATTTTCAAATTTTATCCAAACTGAAACAATTAATATTTTACAGTTCCACCAGTAGTGAAAGATATGATCAACATTTCTAAATTAGTTGGAACACGACTTGAATTTGATTGTCCTTACATGGTTGAATTTCCCACAGAAGCAACCTTTAAATGGAGTAGAAACGTTGATTCTCAGACCTGGAATACACGCAGACTGTCGATACCAAATGTAAGAAAAGGAGACGCTGGAAATTATCAATGTAATGTTACTAATATCATGCAACCTTCTGGTGACTCTAAATTATATACTGGCAGTGATGCAAAGTCATTTTATTTGAATGTTCTCTGTAAGTATTTTTTGTTGGCAATAGTAAAATGTCTCTACGTTGATTCATAAAGTATCTCATATACCCTGATGTTTGTATCATTGATGTATGATAAGAGATAGAACTTGCACTTATTATTAAACAGATTATGTCTGTCTGAATGTTGATGAAAATGTCAATAGTATCGCCACAACCTACGAAAAAAGAAATCTTTTTAATACCAAGCAATGTTTCTGTTTAGAATATGAACCGCTTAATTCGGGATATGTTAAATAATAATTTGAACAATTCAATAGAACTGTTTATGCTAAACATAATTATATTATTTTTTCAACTAGAACGCGCTATTTTTCTAATGTCTATTACATATCAGGCTGTCCCTACTTAGTGTTCTTAATGACGCTAATTTGTATGTAAAGCAACCTACTTCGAACGAATCATGACGTTTCATATTATTTGACACTAACGTCAATTTGACGGTGATAATAATAACACTAAAAATATTTTTTTTCTGTGACGACATGCTAAATTGTGTATTAATAAATACATATATCTTCTTATTTTAGATAAAGCTAGTATCACATCATTTGTTATTGATGGACTCGCAAAGGATAATGTTACTGTCAATGAGAATACTCAAACACCTTTCTTGTGTATTGTTGATAGTAATCCTTCAGCTGCTATTACACTGAAGAACCAAACTGGCATTGTAGAGTATGTTACGTCTGAGAAATTAGAACACACTATAGAAGCTACATGTTTGGATGCTGGTACCTATACTTGTTCTGCCAGAAATGAACATAACGGCGAGGATGTACCAATAAGAACAATACAACTGTTTGTTAATTGTAAGTTGCCTTTTAAACCATTATAACTAACCTTATACATTATGTTATTTTTAAAATGTGTATACATATTAAGAACAAACCATTTTCATTGTATCCATGAGCTCAAGTGTCATTTTTACAATATCAATAACTGAATGGACTTACATGTTACAATTAAATAAGGTTTGTACATAACCTCTCTATTAGATAAACTTATATCATTCCTATGGATTAAAATCACACTTGAAATACTGTTTGTACGTTTCGAAGATGTTTAAGGAATGTAATGTTGATATTCATTTTTACATTTACAACTGTTACAGTTTATACTAAATCTAAACATATAACAAGTTAAGACGTCTTATATATGAACCCATTAGCTTCTCTGATAAAAATCTAAAACACATGTGCCCCCTTTCCTTTTATAACGTCTCTGTTGCAGATAAGTTTCCATACACTATTTGCAAGTTTATGTAATTTTACGAGTTTGAACATCATTAACCGCTTGTTGCTTCTTGATTAAGTTAGTCAAGCATTATTGTGATTTAACACTTTGTATTCAGGTCGACCAAGATCAGCTGAAGAAGTTATCCAGAACATAACTGGTGAAAAGGGCCAAACATACACAATTACTTTCAATGCAATTGCTTTTCCTGTTCCGACTTTTGTTTGGTGGAAATTGGTAGAAAAAACATGGACCAAACTAGAATCAGATAATAAGCATGTGATTCAATCATCAAATCTACAGACAAATCTCACAATAAACAAGCTTTCACTTGAAGATTTTACTACTTATAAACTTGTGGCTGAAAACACCATTGATAAAACCGAGCAAACTTATTTGCTAGAACAAAAAGGTAGTATACTTTATATGTATTGCTTATTGTTAATATTATTATAAAAAGCTACTATTAAAAAATTCTAAGTCATTTTTGTTCATTGATGTCATGCATTCAGAAAATATTTTGTAAAGTAAAATGCTTTCTTGTATTTTTACCAATTTATGTCTTATTTGTTCCTTTATTTCAATTTTTACAAAGCTTGTATTGTCACGTCTACATCTTCAAGACAGTGACATTCTATCATGATATAAATTATATATCATTTTGATAATCACTAATAAATTGTAAGTGGACATTTGAAAACGTACTGCAATGACAATTTGATAAAGATAAATATTTTGATTATTCTTTTTCACAAACATATGCCATCAACTTAGTCAATCGCTTTTAATATATTTAAACAAAAACATATGATTTTTCTATGACAAAGCATACATTATGTATTTAGACCTGTTTCCTTTTCTAGAAGTACCGGATCCTCCTACAGATCTTCGACACGATGAATCTCTTACAACATCATCATCGATTTTTATCACATGGCGACCTGGAAACAGTGGTGGACTTCCACAAACATTTCATATCAGATATAAAAAGGGCTCGATTAGCACATGGAATAATATAGATTTAAAGGATACTGGTGATACAATTTTGTTTTACTCCATTACTGGCCTCTCCGAGAAAACACATTATGATATTATGATTTACGCATCAAATAAGTTTGGCGATTCTGTGGAATCCGATGTATATACAGTATTGACCAAAGGTATTATTTACATACACGTTTAGACTTAGTTTTCCTCTTTTGTACTTTTGTATCACTTGTTTTGCGTTTCTATCATAAATATTCCTTATTTGTTGCGTTTTGCTTTTTGATGAGTAAACACTACAGATAATCCATAATAAATTAAAAAACCCACCTGTGCAAATTAACAATGCTATCCGCTAGATAACAGCCACGTTATGTTTTAATGAATTCAATAACTAGTATCTAATTGGGATAGTCGCTCTGCAGTCAATGCACTTGAATAGCAACTAATGTTAACAACCTTGCATACAGGTGCCAGTTCTGCGTAGATTGTAACTGTTGTATTTCATGATTCGCCAACTTTAAGATGTGTGTTATTCGGCGCGTTACAACCCTTATGTGTTGATGCGCCGTTGCTCAAACCGCGTAATTGGTGCTACGGTTTGATTCGTATTACGGTTTAATAAATTACACTAATTTAGTGACTTAATTAGCTATTCCAATAATTTAATCAGGGATGTGTTGTTCCTTTTTAGCAGCTGTGCATTCAGATTTAAATGGTCTTTTTTAAGAAATGAAAACCCAAATCAAAATATCATAAAAGGAAATTAATGCTATGACAGTTTATAGAAAACTAAAGAAATGATTCTTGCACGTAATACCGCAAGAGCCCTAGTAACTGTTCTGTATAAAATTATGGTATTGATTAGCTGTAGTTAATCACTTGAATACAAAACTTGAAACAATATTTAAAGCTAGTGTTAACTTACGTTTTTGATATATGTCCATTATATGTATGATGGTGGTATTAAATTCTGAAATCGTAAATAAGAATTTCTTGTTCCTTAACAGAAAATAAAGCGAGCGAGACAAGCAATATCGGTTCTGCAGTTGGATATACTGTTGGGGCAACATCAGGATTTTTCATACTAGTTATGCTGACTATATTTATGGTATGGAGATTCCGTACAAAAGGGGGCAAGTATTGATAATGTTTTATAGTTAGATTAAATATTTTTAATGTACAATTACCAGCAATTATGCTTTATGTAAACTAACATTTTAAAAGTGTTGTCCTCTGTTTGCTTCTTTTCTCTTGACAACGATTAAATCTTTGTTATCGTTCATACTAAACTCTCCGCCATGATACCTCATACATGAACATATTGTTAACTCGATTATGATGCATATCACTTACATTTTACTCTCCCTTATTGATAGCCTTATTATGAATATCACAAACTCTTAGTTTCAGCGGCAAATGGTAATAGAAATGTTTCATTAAGGTAAGCAATTTTAATTATATTCATAATTTGACCAAGAATAAATATATTGTACAAATATGTATTAGCTTTGCCTGTCAGGGAATTCTGAGCCTGATACTGTTCCTTTTTTACCTTTTTACAATTGTAAACATATCGGGTTCTGTGTGATATTGAATGATACAAAATATGGAAAAGCAACCAGAGCTATAGCCTTCCCTGGAATAGTGAGAAGGTGGACTGACCGCCGTTATATAATCTATACATTGTGTTGCTATGGCGTTATAAAAGGAAAGCAACATAATCCGATGCCATCTAATAACTGCACTCAGACTTAACTGGCCTACATTTGGAACAAAATACGTGTACCACTTTGAAAACATTGGACATAAAGGCGAAAGTGAGTCAGTGTTTGTTGGATGTAGATATATCAAATACTATGATTACATTTTGTTTCCTCTATATCTAGCATTTATATTTATTTTCTATATATGTTGTTTTTGTTTATATATTAACATGTATTTTAAAATACATAATTTGATAAACTAATTACTGCATTATTCAAGTTGGGTAATTATACATGCATGAATATATATGAAAAAAAGGAAGTAGAAATAAGTAAAATCAAATATTGTATTCTTTAAAATCGTTAGCATCAGCATCAGTGTCTATTTATTTTACAATCATATATACTTTGCAGTGATGCACAGCGACCAAATGTAGTTTCTACTACAGCAGAGGAGTATCAAAATGAAGGAAGGTGAGTATTATATAATACTATTTGTTCACATAAAATGAACCATTAGTTTAACTAATGTTAAATTTATAACATTACTATTTTTAAAAGCACTTTATATTATAAGAAATTGAAATATACATGAATGTAAAGAAAACATGACCAGTTGGAATTTAATGAATGAGATACTAGTAAGTCTGGAAACGGCTACAATAATGAAATCTTACTTGAAGCATAGTGATTTGGAAAAAAACAATGCACGAAATGTGTATGTCTTGCAAATCGTATTTTTATCGCCTTTGAATTAAAAACACACACACGAAAGTGAGTTAATTTTACACTTGTGTTGTGTTTTATGCAGTATGTCGTACAGACACATAACGACAGTCAGTCTTACGCTTTGTCCCTTGAGATGATAAATTTTATTGCTCGTGGATTCAACAAGGTAAGTTTTAAATGCGATTCAAACCAATATAAAGCTGCCTATCCAATGACTCTTATTCCTACGTTAGCAATACCACTCACAGCTAATGGTATTTAATTTTGACATTAAGTAGAGGGTTAGATACATTCTGTCATATTTACCCTTTGAATGTCAAATGCGAGCTGTGTCGTATTTTGTTTTCCATATAGTTGATATTTCAATCATAGTTGATATTCATTATGGATTGTTCTTGTTGCAGCGTATCAAACTATGATTCTTTGGAATTGACCAATCGAGATGAATCCAATTATGCTGGTTTAGTTGCTTCAAGATCAGGTAATACATGTAGTAATCTTTGTTAAAAACAAAAAGCTGAAAGCGACATAAGATTCAATTCATTTTTGTAACTGAACAGAAAATTAATAAACACAGCAACAAACTATACTGAACCAATACAAGTTTATTTATCAACAGAACTGTACCGAAAGTTACAAACAGAAGAAAATATATAATTTCAAATAAAACCTGGTCTATGTAAATCCAACACTTCACTGATCCTGGTTGCAAATCCAACAGTTCACTGATCCTGGCTGAAATCCAACATTGAATTTCCAATTTTATAAGTATTCAAAATTTATCAACATTATATTACCCAATTTGGCACAACTAAAATATTGTATCTGCTATTTTGGACATTTATTTTTACAAATATCAGCTTAGCGTCCAACAAAGAGTCGGAAACTTATTTATTTACGGCGGAAATCGATAACGAATATCAAATGTCATAGAAAGTTATAATATGTCGTATGTCGTAACTGGTGAAAACCGGAGGACCTTCGTACTTTTATCTCTGCAGTTTTCCATTGCGTCATGTCTGCAACTGTTAAACTGTGACATAATATGATATTCTGTACAAAAAGTAAACTCAACGAAAAGCAGTAAAATAACGTTGCACATATGTTTGTTATAATGTGTTTTTGTAAAGAGTTCATTTGACTTTGTATATCTTTGACGGGTTAATAAAATTAGTCGAATTTAATATTCATATTTTCATTTATTCCTTTCGATGGATTATTACCTCTACCGGAACTTTTCTGTTATGAAATACTGTCTCGACTTCTAGTCAATCAAACATAATTCATCAGTAAATAAATGTCAAATCAAGTTATTAATTGCCGTTGCTGTCGTTATTTGAATAAACTTTAATTACTACTTTCGTCGTCTTACATATGTTATAGTGTTTTTATTTTTCAGATGAAGATCAGACTAAAGTGGTGTATGAAAATATGAAGTTGGAGTAAACATGAAGATATCATAATGTACTCAGATGTTTTGTAAGTTATACTAGGACCAAGACTATTAAATATATGTTAATATCCGATGCCTTTTTAAGACGTCTTTGTCGCTACTTAAACGTATTGTTAATCGTTGGCAACTAATCATACTACCACTTTCAATTGAACGCCATTGGCTATACTTAATGTACATGTCTGTTCTTGAACATTTTGCGAGTCGTACTGAAAGTTATACTTATATGTGCAATCAACTGGGCCATTATTTTCTCATCGTTAATATTATCCGTACAATCAGAGAGTCCTTCTCATTTTTGTAAATGACTCAACCGAACTTGACGGGAATCTCCAAGTCGATCAGATCTATTGTATTACTACTAAGATAGTGTATAGCGAATGATGCTCTGCAAATTGTTTTATTTATATTTCAAACATACCATCTTGTTCGTTCCACCCGCAATGTTTTATGTGATCTAAAAGTTTGCAAACATAAATGAATGTATTCCTTTAAAAATTCATGTATTCATTGATATAAAGTTTCAATACTATTTGACTGAAACAATCGTGTAATAATTCAAGATATGCTTTTGCCTAAGTTTGATTGCTAGATAATGTACCGTACGATCTTAATCGAACTAATGTTGCTTTTAGTTTAGTTATAAATAGTAACGAGTCCCTACAGTGGCTGCTTCCGAAGATGAGCGATAAGTAGGCTTTTCTTGGATTCTGGAAAACCGAGTAAGAATGTGCTGTTCCAGTTCATTTTAAAATACATTATATTCTCATAGCCATCATATCTACTTAATGTCCTCTAATTCTAAACTGTTAGTATTATTTTTCATAATGTACTGATTCTTTATTACATTGGTGTATTATGAATTGAATACATTATAATTGAATAAACTGTATATAATGAAAACTCTTATCTTTTATACAATAGATTGTGATTAATCTTCAAATAAATTTATGGGATTATGTTGTACAGTTCTGTTTATCACAATATATACGAAGAAGTGGTTTATCACTTTTTTACACTATGTACAGGGTTTTCTTGTATTTAACCGTATAAAACATTTCACTCTAAGTTTCACCTTATCAAAAATGTTTAGCATTTTGCTTTTATTTCACAAGGTTTGGGAAATAAGTGATAAGACAAATACTGGCATAATAAAGCACCGCGCTCAATAACGACTGTTAGCGAATATTACGATTACGGAACAACTCAACCCGCAGACAATTCAATTCAAAGAACTCTCAACCCAAAGTTTGGACAACTCAATTCGTTAGCGAGGTAAAGCGTTTTCTGGAGTTGAGTTGTCTTTGGGTTGAGTTGTCTCTACTCTAGCGTTACGGAACTTTCGAAATAATTGAACACGCTGAAGTTTCTCAAGATTTACATATATACTTAAATACCACAAAGTGGGCGAGCATAGTCCAAACTACTGAAAACAGGATATAAACTTAATAAAGCGTCATACAATGTTTTTGGTGGTTTAGAGCTGCACTGACGATTGGTTGTTGGAGGTAAAAATCATCAATCTAAATAATCATCAAAATATTTTTGTTTTGTTTTGGATATTTCATTTTTTTATTTGTGTCCTCTTCACAAATTCTTGACTGGACGGCTCATCTAAGTAGCTCATGAACATTATTTTCTTTCTTCAAGTAAGATATATAATGGCCTACACTTTCCCTATTTAACAATTTTATCAGATAAATGTAATAATAGACACTAGTGTCATTACTATTGTAAAAAAGTAAAGTAACTACAATATAGGAAACAACAATCTCTTCTCAAAGTAAGACTTCGAATTGAATCCAAGTTTTCAATAGTAATACCCATCAGCAACTCTAAATTGTCTTACATTGCTTTGTTGTGTTGTTGTAATAAGCCCGAAACATTTTTGTAATAATACCAGATCCCACTTTTATATTAGGAATTATTCCTTACAGCAAAGTATTTTATGATAGAATGACATTAAGTTGCATTCACAGTTTATAAGTAACTTATCACTTCTACCGGTAGTGTTAAGTATTCGTTTCAATTATAAAGTCCTAATAACAATCAAGTATTTTGATTATTATCAAGCACCTCTATTGATTTCTAATGTACGTGTATATTTCATACGCTGTCAATTAAAAATACAAACGAATTATGTAGTCTTTATAGTATATATTCTGCTATGAGACCAATGCTGTATGATGATACCGCGGTTATGTACAGTGGGATATTATATCATATGAACGGGTAATCTGGTTTAAATGATTAACGGTAAGTTGCAAAAGAGCTTCAATTCCGTTCTTTTTTGATAATTTGATGAATTTTGTTCCAGTCCAAAACAGATGAATACCTGTACCATGACGATGTATTGATGTAAGCACGTTAAACATGATCCTAGTCACAAAGATAGCAAAATAGGAATAGGTCATTCTGAGGGAGAATTTACGCTTTTGTTTTGCTGTATGATTTGTCGTTTGCTATGGAGTAATAATATATATCAAAAAGATGTTCTCAATTTTCATGTTGTCACTTTTGTCTTGCTTTTACCTTTCATTTCGATCATCATCAAAATAAAACTATTTTAAATAATATTCGTCATTAATCTAATATCATATTGTAACTATCAATGAACTATTAAATTGTTACAATAAAGTAAAATAAAAGTTGTTTTGTAAATATTGCAAAGAAGGTCATATATATTTATGTAAAGAAAAATGAGAAAACAATTACACCGTTGCTGACTGAAAAACTATTTAACTCGGGTCGATAGCACAGTTAGTAGCGCCGGGATGTGGAATTTCGTGTCTCGAAAGTGGTACGGGTTCGAATCACACCCGTGGAGGTGTACCCTTCCATGAAAATTTGACAATTATGTCAATTTTCCTCCATTGATTAGATAATATGGATAAGTTATACCCCCGTTACACCAAACTCGTTCTCACTACGTTCTGAAAAATTGGACCAAACGAGTTCAAACTGTGTGAAAACGGACTGGACGTAGTAGCAACTTTCTACGGTCTGTGTACGAACGTGATGGACGAGCTCTGTCGGGGTTGAACTAGAATGGAGTTTCAGGACTTTCACTCAAAAAATTTCTGCGGCCACCCTGTTCTGCAATAAGACTAAGTAACAACGTACTGGCAACGTAATGAATGTACTTCGAACGAAATTGCCGTACTAGTATCGTACTCGGGACGTGACTCGGTTCATTCCGTTTGCACACAGACTTAACTCGACTTGATTACGCCCATAGTGCGTTTGAATGTATAAAAACAAATTTTACAGTTCTGTATCAGTTTGCAACACGTTAGCACACAGTTTTTAAAGTTTGCAGTAGGTTTTTGGTACGTTCTTCTCTTTTTAGTAAGTTTATTGCGTTCGTGTGCAGTTCGTAAAACACAATATCGTCTACAGTACCAAGGTCTATAATCACGTGGTCCACTGTTATGATACTAAAGCGTCGAACAAAATGGCGGCACCCACAGAATCAGAGGTAAATCTCATTTTTCTTCTTTAGTTTAAATAGTTCGATTTTTTCATGTAGCCTATGTTCTAGCCAACAATTTTCTGAATCTATCGGTACCAATTTATGCTAGGTAAAGACCGTAGTTTGTGAGAACACTCTGCAGAGAAATTCGAAGTGAGCAAAATTTTCATTTAAATCCGTGATACTAAAGGGGAATAGTTTATAAAATGACCATTTAAAGTCCTATTTTAGATATTTATCAAATTATACCATACTGAAATAGTTTTCCAGAACGTATGTTATTGTACATAATTAAAAATTGCATTTTATTTTGTTACATGGAATGTAAAATTGTAAATAAACAAATTGATACTAAGGGGTGACCAAAATTTTATGATACTAAGGGGGAACAAGAATGGTATTCATAGTTGGATATTCAAAATAACCGAATTTACATGTTTTTCTAGATTGTGGATGAAAACAACAATGAAGATGTTCTTCTGTGCTGTAAGTGTGGCAAGCACTTCAAGTGTAAAAGTACCTACAGTCGTCATTGCAGGCGCCACAACAACACAAGTATGCTCACATGTTGTGGAAGTAACTTCTTTGATAGAGAGCATTATCATATACACAGGTACATACAATGTCACTTCCTTCGGAGTTTTAAAAATGTTGTATATGTGTAATTGATTGTATTTGTATTAGAAATTACAGTTACATATTGTAACTGCACGTGATTAGGTGTATTTAAATTTTGGATTTTACGTAGTTTAGGTTCCTGTCAAACAACTCTCCAGTGCATCAGTTCTATAGATTCACCTGCTCACTTTTTAAAATTCTATGTACAAAGTAATATTTTTCTATTTTTATAGACAGACGCACATAAACGTTAAATAGCATGACTGTTACATGGTTTTTAAATACAGATGCAAAAAATTCTCACAAAATGCAAAGATGTTAAACAGTCTGCTTCAGTTAGATAATGGAATATTGACAAAGATGAAAGTTAACATTATTTGACATAAAACGTGTAGCTATGCTACGGATGACGTCATGTGCGGTTGCATTCGTCACAGTATGATCATACCATTTAAGGCGTTGTTTACCCGTTTATTTATAATTATTTGTCAGGTGACCGTTACAACCAATGAAAAATTCGGAACAACATTGGCAATTAACTACGAAGATATACTCTTCTGCGTAGAAGATCGCCGAGGTAGTTCCGAATGTTAATGAAAATGCGTATAGATATTTTAAAACTTGTATCGGTAGTTCAAAAGTTCACAATCAAGGTCAATATCATAAATCGACACGTTTTAAGGCAGCGGCTGAATGTACTGTATTCATTGAGCTTCGAGGGAGTGTATTGTCAAACATACAACCTATCGGGGCAGCTTGCGCGAAACATATGAGAACTCTTAAGCACACTTTTCTGCGTTTTTGTACACTTTACCTATGTGCCATAAATTTCTGCTTGGTACACAACAACCCGATAAAATATCGACTAGATGTCAAAATGTCATATGATAGGAAAATAATTCTATTTAATGGTACGGATAGACATTACACTTTTAAAATCTGGAATATACCAGGATAAGACGTCGTAAGAATCTGTCATCTTTCTTTTGATAAGTCATTAATAAGCTGGGCTTGTTATAACGTCTTTTATCGGTGAAATGTTACAGCAAAATTATATCGGTAACCCCCACTTAACAACAGAGACAGGTTACCATATTGAATAAGTAGTCCGTTAATTTACAAACAAATGTATTTACCAAGTTAGCTAATCATATTTTGTCATCATTTGACAGACATGTTCTATATATCGTGGTAGCTATCGTTAATGATAGGCGTCTTACATAGTTTAAAATCGGACCAATACTTCCTCGGCTACACATCGGTCTAACTAGGCTGGAATTATTCGAATCGTCTATTCGATCAGTATCGGCATGACATTTGTTTGGTGTCCATTACTCATCATTCTCGATCCCAGAACCTAGTATAAGTATTGATACTAAATCGAGAATCTTGATAACCTCGGGGTACGAGAATGAATCGACATTAGATGTACATTTTTCATTGTCCATTTGGTAGTAATTCGGACCGATAACTTGTTGGCTACTCATCGGTCTTGAATCTATCCGCCATCGGTACATCATTTTTAGACATTAGTCTATTAGACGATCTATCATTAAATGACTGCCTTCATTGTCTAAAACTTAGTATGATTTTAGACATGACATACCGTTTAACTGTGGTACAAAAAACGCGTAAAACAATACGTCTTGAACGTCGTGTACGGCGGTTTATTCGTAAAGTAAAATATTTGTAGCACAAAATGTAAGCTTCTTCATGAATTATACTGCTATAATTGCTTCTCATTTTCTTCGATAACTTTTCGTATTTAACAGTGATAGATTCGAATTCGTAAGAAGTTGTTTTAGGTCTTTTGTATCCAATGACTTAAGAAAGTTTTCGCACCGCAATAGCTGCACATATCTGCATATAAACAAGAGCATTAAACACGTCATTACACGGCAGAGTTGGGCAAGCTAGCGATGATCTACCCTAATCCGAACAATGTTCTTTGGTTATAGCTGTCGGGGCATTATTCATTCTGCAGGGCTGATTATGACCATCCCAACCGCTTCTACTGTGCATTAACCTCTTACTATTGACTCCATTCTTGTGGTCACTACATGGATCGTAATTTAACACTGACAAGTTTTATGACAATGTGTCAAACTGGGTAATTGCATATCTTTCTATTTCAAATGTGACCTTAATGGTTTTCTTTTGGCGTAAAATACGTATTGTATTGGAATATTTTACTTATACCCAATAATCTATTTGATGTATTTCAGATGCAGTAAACATGGCGAGAAGAAGACGGTGAAATGTCCAAGGTGCAAGGAATTTTTTGCTACACCACAGTCTTTACGCCAACACACAAAAGTGGTCCATATTCCTGATAACAGGTGTATCCATTGTGATGCAAACTTTTCAACCAAACAGCAACTAACTGATCACATGTCTAAACACAATGGGGAAAAAAGGCATGTGTGTGTCTGTGGCAAACGTTATCAGTATGCTTCTAGTCTTTCAAGGCATCGATCACAAAAATGCCAAGCTGAGGGTAACGTTTGATGTTACGAACTTACGACCTTATTGCTATGATACCATCACTTCCCAATGATCTTTGACATACAGCTGATTATCAGTTAATAGTTTGTAAATGTTACGGAGTTTGTTATTAGTTTCTGATTTCGAAACAGTTTGTTTCGTTTGTTTGTTATCACTTTTTAAATGTTATTGATCCTATTATGCTATTGTAAAGGTCTTGTCTAAGTTAAGACATTACTTTAACGTAATATTGTTTTCAAAACACTGAACATTAATACTCGCATTCAATGTGTACTCAGGGTCATTTTTGACATTATAATGTTTTATGATGTTTGTGTTTTCTGTATTTGTGTATGGTTTCCTCTGTGATTACTGTGATTACTCTTTTTACATGATGATTTTTAATCCATATTTTTCAATCTGTGATGATTATATCTGATGTACATTTTTGAATCAGTTTCAAGTTTTACTTTGATTTTTGTTTGTTGATTGTCTGTGATTCATACTACATAAATAATATGTTCATTAAGACTTATAAATTAATAAGTTTATTCCAATTTTATCAAAGATCTTTGATAATTGTATGTATTAAATAAAAATGAAAAACGATACTCCTCTTTTTATAGATAAACGACAATTTGAACTTTGTATTCTCCAGATTTCAAAATCGCCCTGTATATTCACAGGACCTTGACATTTTATATCATTCTACGAAAATTCCCCTATGTGTTTTTATTATATATGAAAGGGGAATTTTCGGAGTATGATATAAAATGTCAAGGTCTTGTGGTATATTTAAGTTAATCACTGATCAATATGGGACGGTGCGTCGATTGTAAGCACACTTGTCTCTCGAGCTGTACATATTGGGTTGGACTCTACAGATATTTTATTATTGTTACTCAATCTCTGGCTTCAAATAAAAATATTTTTAAAGTACAAAGGGATAAAAACAATAATTATAAACTGATTATAAAATGAAAAAAACAACAACACAAAATACAAATAATGTATTGATATGATATTATGTTCTTTAACTCACGACTTTCATAAGTCGACAACAAAACCACTACAAAAAATAGGCTGCTCTAGCATATAATAAGTAATGTGTATTTGAATTTAAATTTCAAGCCGTCTTTTTGACAGTAGTGACGGATATCCGTGCAATGACTGTATATTTTTTGTGACCGGTTACGAAAAAGGATCAATACTAAGACACAAAATAGTGTTTCATTAAGTTATAACATTTGACGCACATGCATAATTCTCATAACAATAATACATCATACATTGTGTATACGATAGCAACAGGCAATCAAAGAAATATCAAACAATTGACATATATACAAATGTAATAATAATGTTTTGATTTCACACTTGCATACATGTGGCAATCAAAAATCATTATTTTTACTTAGGCAAATATTAAATATTAAGCCAAATTATTTTCAAAATGGTAACAACCTTAAAATAAAACAAATCCAAAATCAAGGTCACAAAACAGATTTACCTGAAAACAAAACATGTTAGTGTCTTTGACAAAGTTTACGAGTATGCATCAAGTTATTTTAACTGAACAAACAATCGTAAAGAAAATAGCACAGATTCAAAATCAATTCACTTATGCAATTTTATATCCTAATACAAAAATCTAGAAAACTGTAGATTTAAACTTTTTCGACGTTAACATTCTTCATCTTCTGATATGCCCATACGCATGGTAGGTAACATTTTCGCGTAGTTGCTTCTTGCTTTTTCCCATCGCACACCAAGCTGACCTTTCATGACGGCATTCAGTCCCATAGAAACATGATCAGACTGTTTTCTTCCCGCAAGTCGCTTTCTTTGTGGCATATCAAATACGTGGTCCCTGCAAAAGCGTGATCAGTGAGACACATCGTACATAATACATATTGCATACTACTTGGCTAAACATGACAGCTGTATTTAGTAAATCTAAGCTATAGAATTTCTGTGGTGGCTGTGTCAGACAATGCTCTATTGTCTAGCAATAAATATATAATTGTATAACTGAGAGATTATACCACACTAACGTCAAATAAAAAAATCTTGCCCTTACGTTTTAATGACCATTGTATAAAAAGAAATACATGTATCACTGTAAAAACTGTCCCATCTTTCAAGCAGAATTACATTTTGCATAACTTTGTAGAACGATTACAAGATTATAGCTACATTAATTGTGACATCTATCAGATAATAAGTCTTCGATTGAACCTATCAAATTTCTCCGACCAAGGAGACGGGAAATAATCGCTATTGTCGAACTAACGTGGAATAGTATAATTCTATACATGAAAATGTGTCCTACCTTGTGACAATGCATCGTGGTGTTACCATTGTGCCGACAGAGCAAATATTACAGTGATTATGATCGACTTCATCTTCACAAGCTTCATCAACTACGTCGTAGACTCGTGCTTTAGACGTACAGTAAGAGAATATCCTGTGAAAAATACTCTGTGTTAGAAAACTTCTTAAATCAATCAAAAATAGGAATATGCTATATTTCGAAATTGTATGAACGCTTAGCCAAGCAATCAATAATTTAGCAAGCAGTGATTTCGAAGTTTTATTAACCCTCTTCGAGCTCTATGTGAAAAAAACTACTTAAAATGTTAAGTACTTCAGTAATGTATGCTGTCAGATCTTATCTATTATACTCAATCCCAGGTTCATTTACGTTGTTCAGGCTCGACGTGCTCACAATCGAATCAAATAGAATATGCTACTTTTCAGCGAATGTGTGACCACAATATAACTTGCGTTTGCAGAAATGGCATAACATTACAAACTATAACAATTTAACAAAAAAAGGCATTACAAACCTTTCAGGGTCAAGACGAATCTGGAGTTGTTCTGTAGATCGGCTAATGAACATACCGAACTCTTTAGCCGTAATGGTACCTTGTCCAGTTTTGTCATTTAACGTTACCTCTGCAAAGAATGTCTCCCCGATAAGGCTACTGAACGCCCGAACATTGTATGTACCACTATGGGCTATAGCGTACAAATATGCCTTGGCATCAATGCTTGCCAAAACAGCTTCCCATAATTGTAGTGGCCATCCTGCAATGTACTGTGTGGCTGGTGGAAATCTGCAAAATGGATACACAATAATTGCTTTAGTGTTTGCCTACTCAAATCAAATATCGTAAGTGCGAAGTTAGATAACAAATATTGTTTCCGAACGAGTTTTAATATAAGCTTATAACAAAATCCAGATAATTCAAAACCATTGATCATTATATCTTTCAATCCAAAATTTGATCCATTTTAACGATCAGCCTAACGATACCTTAACTTAACTTAGGTTACGGTATGCCTTATTAGACCGAATAACTACAGATATATAGGCCATATAAATGCAAACGGGTGTTACCAATGGTTTTATCGAAACAAATTACGCAATTTCGTGACCAAAATCATGAAAAATGAGTCCGAATAAAGTTTTAGACGTAAAATTATCACAAAATACGTAATTGAACACCAACAAAGAAGATCTACGAAACAAAAATACAATTCAATAGTTTTATATCAAATAACCACAAATTATAGTTCGTGCGAGTGAACGAACTGGTATTGTTAGATAAGCTGGGTGAGTTCAAAGATTGTATTGTACCACACAGGTA
This sequence comes from Mactra quadrangularis, assembly GCA_025267735.1. Taxonomy (NCBI): domain Eukaryota; kingdom Metazoa; phylum Mollusca; class Bivalvia; order Venerida; family Mactridae; genus Mactra; species Mactra quadrangularis. The sequence goes on along the minus strand of CM046299.1, from coordinate 48,921,793 downwards.
TTGTTAGACTAGCTGAATGAACCCAAGTATTGACAGTATAGATTTGTACATTGAGTATTGTACATTGAGATTTTAATAATATAAACCTACCGTGAAAAATTAACCTTCGATAATAAACGACTGCGTAAACTTCTTCTCATCTGAATACGTTGGGCTGCACCAATACCAGGATTATCCTCCGATTCCCACCAATTTCGTATATCTCTACAAAGGTTAGCCCCTGCAAAGTCTTTATTTTTCCTCATTTCATTTTCGACAGCTTCAGAAAAGTGTGTCTTAGCCATGGAGACTGACATAGGATCAGTGACTTCTTCAACCATAATTGGTGTCAAAAACGTTTTCTTCTGCTTTGCAACTTTCATCCAACAATCATTACGAATATTGTCTATACCACATTTACTTGATTTTCGTCTCATTCTTGTCAATAGATGAGTACTGTCTATACATTTAACCTCCATTTGTTGTCGGGTTGTACTAAATTCAGGATGATAGAACCATTCTACTTCATCATCATTTACAGTCACATGTTCCATCGGTTCATTCCAGGCCGCGTACGAATCTGGCCACCTGTATTCTGCGAGTATGATATTCAACTCGTATTTAGAATATTTAGCTACTGCTTGAGTACATAATTCTTTCAAGGATTTTATTTTGTGCCTTCTAACGTTACGTTCAGTCACATTTATGGTGTCAAGTTCTAATCCGAGAAATTTTGCAATCCCGTTTAATTTTACTCTCTTAGTTTGGGATTCATTTATTCCAGTCATACCTTTGGTTTTCTTCAAGTATCTGACGATCACCCTTAATTCACAAACCAGGAACCTATTCAACTGTTTAAAACTAGAAAAGTTCTGGTAGAGCTGTTTTTCGTCAACGCTATCCCATTTTCCTTTCTTGTTACAATCTTTGGATGTTCTCAACAACGCAATCAAGCAGCTCATATCATCCAAGCTCAATGTTGATTTCGATGGAAGGCTTTCTGATCTTTGATGTAGAGTTTCTATGCGTTCACTTATTTCGTCGACGTTTTCCTGAACAGATTCGAGTTCTCGACACCAAGCTTCCTCGTTTGTGTTACTTGCAAAGGCTTCTAGTTCAATTCTATCTGTGATACCAGTCATGGAAAGGATTTCTTCACTTATATCTGTTGCTGCTCGAACTATATCCGATACTGTATCTGCTAGAGTTGTTTCACACACTAATTCTTCACAATCGGAGGGTTTCGTTCTATATTCTTTTCTTACATCTTTCAAGTACACAGGCAACCTGATACACCCATTAGTCATTTCAATGCTCCTTGTTGTATTTTCGGATCCTTGATTTGTCTTTTCAATCTGAAGTACTATCACGTTTGTATTCATATGTGTCAATTCTGAAACGATCTCTTTTTTACTCATTTTCTCAACATTCTTCCAAACATATTTTTGTAACTGAAGGGTGGTGAGTGGTTCTCCACTAGCAGACCTTACTACTAAAGGATGCCATTGACCATCAAAAGATTGACATGGTACATGGATACCTTTATTTGTGCAACGAGTATGTACTTCCTCTGCGATTTTTCGCATGGTTTCGCAGTCCAGGCTGTAACCTTTCGGAAACCAAGAGATTGGACTGCACCTAATCTTATTCCTTTGCCAACTTCTGTCTAAATCGGCTAGCAGGAAAACGACTGCTTCAGTTGCCTTTGTTCTGAGCAATTCATATCTTTCCTTGTAACATTGTCGGATCACAGTAAGTAGACTCAAGAGTTCTTCGTTTGTTTTGTTCGAGTCGCTGAAATTATTAATCACATCCTTCGACTTGCAAGAAGCAAAGCGACTTACCATTTCTACCTGTTTACTTTTAAGGATTATTTCTTTCTTAAGGTTTTTACATTCTTGAGTAAGTCGAGATGGTTTTTTCGGATTAGTTACGCCATATGTTTCAAATGCACACTTCATAGCTTCCTGGAATACTTCGTCATCTCGGTTTATATTGAAAACAGTGGTTTCTGTCTCCGTCCAGCTTACAAACAACAAATTTTTGACATCAAGCGATATAATTTCCGCCTGGCACTGTAAATAGTACCGAGGGGGAAACTCGGTATGAACACATTTCGACGGGCATTTGATTTCTATCGCAATTTCTGTTGTTGTCATGTCAGATGAATAGCGCAGAGAACCATCAGGATATACAACCATGAACATGTCATCATGTTCGAATGGAAGCGTCAAGCATCCCTCTTCACAGAAAATCAGTTTTGGTGCAATCACAGGAAGTACCTTTCCCACTACAGTTGCGATAGCATTTATTTCATTGACTGTTCCGTGGGTCATAATAGCCCTTGTTTCAGGTGTTGGCTCTTTTTCTGGAACTCCACATATAACTTTTTCGAAATGGTCTTTTTGTCGAGCAAGAGAATCGCACCCAATTGCTTGGTATAATGTACTACCAGTTACTTTGACCTGCCTTCTTAATTGAAACCATTGGTCAGACCTCTGTTTAATCAATCTAGTGTTAGTGGAATGCGAATCAATATTTTGTAGATCGTCTATGTCCATATATCGTTCATGCGACTGAAGATTCACCATGGTATCATCTACAAATTTCTCCGCGTTCAGATATGCTATATAACTACACAGTTCATTAATAGCAGAATTTGCCTTTGCTACAAATCCATCAATTTCATGTATGTACGCTTTTATGGCACTGATTGCGTATACATACTTCCCTTTTCTCCAATCCTGACCACTGTTTTCAAGCAGTTTATGTTTACAATACAGCTTTCTGGCCCGAACTTTTTCTATATCATTTATATTTAAAGACAGATTTGTCAGACATTTTAAAAGTAAACTCTTTATTTTGCTGTTTAAAACAGGATCTTCTAGTTCATCAGTGTCTGTTTCTGAACTTGTACTCTGCAATGCGTCTACTATTGTCTTCATCGTTTCGTCTATTTCTGCAAGTTCAATTTTAAATAGTCGTTTTCTTTCATCAAGTGTTTCACCTTTTTCAAACCCTAAAAGATCTACATCTCCTGAATCTTCAGTTAACCCTTGCTTGAGCTTTTTTCCATCAAAGGTTATACACGCAGATTTGTGCTGCAAGGCCACACTGAGTTTAGATAACGTGTCATCGTAGATTCCCGGTTTCCGCTCGATTTCTATTGCATATGGGTCGTGTTCCCTAAGTACAAGGACATCTGGGACTGCAAAATTGATTACAGAATCATTAGGAGAGAATTTGCCGGGATCTGTCATTTTCAGAACCTTTTCTCCATGACTCTTATAACCACCCATAAAATTAACAAATCTTCCGCCGAAGATTCTCCATCCTAATTTCCAAAACACTTTAGTTTTATCTGAATATCTCATTTCAGTCGTTGATGTACATGAAAACCACTTGACCACTTCGATCCAAAGGAGGAATGCGATATTATCTAGTGGAAATTTACCTTGAGATACCAATTCAAAGAATTTAACAAATGTAACATCAAGTCCATCATGTTTTGCCAAAGTATCAAGTACATTTGGAACTAAGTCAATAATTGTCTGTGTGTTTGGGTTAATTTTGGACGAATTTTCATTTTTCAACTGTCTCATAGAAGTATCAGGACAAAGATTTAATTTTGCATTTTCGGCAACTGTATCGCGTTTGTTATGAGACAAAATATTTATGTCATTTCTACAGTGATTTACATTTGGTGCCTTTTCATTATTTGGCAAATCCAACTCAGTGTCCGTAAATTCATCGACTAGTTCGGGATCGTTTGGTAAGAACTCTAATGGCAAATCGTCTCCTGACCATTCACCAGCCGACAGTGTATCGGAACTTATAGAATTTGACCAATCCTTAGTAGTCGTTGGTCTTTTGCTCACTCTATTTGCCTCCCTCAATGTTATATTTGGATAAGGAAGATCTTCAGTTGCCAACTTTTGAGGTGTCGCCTGTCTAAACAACTTGCGAGCATACTTAAATTTCTTTACTCTAAATGATGCTGATTTGGGACAATACTTTAATGGAGACTTCCAAGTTGGAGTCAACTTTTTGATGTCAGTATGTTTAGCGCCATGACGATTGAAAGGCGATTTCGACGGCGACACAAAATTTGGCTTAAATCTTTTGATTGCGGGCGAATCTGATTTTAGCTGTCGATATGGTGACTTCATTGGTGACCTTAGCTTTAGAGAACGTTTCTGATCAGTTTTTTGGTCTATCAACTCCTCACATTCCTTCGCCTTTGTATTGGAGTTTGCTCGACGCACATACTTTCGAAGACTCGTTTTTTTCCTCGTCATGATCTGCAAAAATATATGCTAAATAAAAATCTTGCCAATTAATGCACATTCAATTTATGCAATTATTAAAACAAATTGTCTGAACAAAGACCAATGAAGTTTCCACAGTAACAATTCTAAGGCTTTTAATGTGACAAGTGGATTTTTAACGATGGTAAAATTAATACACACTCTGGCGTTACATTATACTGATAGTAATATAGCGTTAGGTCAAAGATGCGTTTCTAAGTTGCATAATGTCGATTTGTAAATGATATAATATTACTATTATACTAAATTACAAGCTGTTTTTTCAATATTTGACCAGTTTGGGTTTAAACAAATTATGGCCTAAGTCTAGGGGTCATAAAATGAATAACAATGCGTCGATATGTATTGTGACTGTCCATAAATAAGACACGAACCATTATAATAAAATATTTTTGTTTATTTTATTTATTTTTGTTAATTTCACAAACAAGATCAAAGTATGGGATATAAGTTTCTAGTAACCAGTTTGACCGGCGGAGTAATATTACAAGTGTTGATTAAGTTGATTTTGGGAACACATGCTATAGTTTAATATTCGACCAACACAAACTGCAAAGACTGGCATATACCTGTGAAACTTTTTATTTACAGCAATTAAAATGAATATAATTGTATCAACAGATATTAAATGGTGGGATATCCGTCAAATGGACGAATTATAAACCAGGCGAATTTAAAATACATTGAAACACTAATATATAGGCGTAATTAAAGTGCTAAGCTGTACATAACATAACGCTAATATCTGAACATTTGACCAAATTTATCAGCAACACACGCTAAGTAACTGCAGAAAATGAAATGAGGATGGTTAGGTGTCACTAAATGTCTAGCAACCTGTAAGAAAGTATGTCAATTAGACATAAACATAGTTGTCTCATTTATTGCTTGCCGTCTTAAATTTCAATGCACACAAAAGTCTTTTTAGGACTTGGTACTTTGTAATGCCCCACACTGATCGCAATGGCATCGTAACGAGAATTGGTTTACTAACATATCAAACTGCATTGAACATAAAGTACTTACCTAAATGTTGGAATATTAGTAACAATTCTAACACTCAATTATGTAATGATTGTGTCAATTTTCTGCAATAAAAACATATTCGTTAATTTCCCCCTTAGTATCATAAAAGGTTATGTTCCCCCTTAGTATCATATAAGTTTTGTACCAACTTAGTATCATTTTTACATTTCCTAGTGTATATTCTATATTACCTAATCAAATACAATTTTGTATCATGTACATAAAGTAAATTTCAAACAGTGATACATTATATGTTTTTTTTGTTCTTTAATCTCTAAAATAGAACTTTAAATGGTCATTTTATAAACTATTCCCCTTTAGTATCACGGATTTTTATGAAAATTCTGTCCAATTCAAATTTCTCTGCAGAGTGTTCTCACAAACTACGGCATTGACCCAGCATATATTGGTACCGATAGATTCAGAAATTTGTTGGCTAGAACATGGGCTACATGAAAATTTCATAAAATTTAAACTAAAGAAGAAAAATGAGATTTACCTCTGATTCTGTGGGTGCCGCCATTTTGTTCGACGCTTTAGTATCATAACAGTGGACCACGTGATTATAGACCTTGAGTACGATCTGGCAAAGTTTGGTTTAAATACAGACCATTTCTCACCAAGAGATGGGTGTATGTCTTAGTTTTCTTCTATTTTTCTGGCTTCTGACTCTGCCCCAAATCTTCTCCCGAAACCTGGCTCTCTGAGTAATTAGAAGAAGCAGGAGATACAACACCCTAATTTTCATTGACTGGTTCAGGAGGCTCAGAATCCTGAGGATAACCTTGAAGCTGGTCTTCAAAAGCATCATCTAAGCAGGAGACTTTTGAAGCGATTGCCTTAACACGCGCCGCCTGTCTGGCTCTGCTCTTTTTGGAGGCATAATGGTCACAGCGATGCTTGACAAATTGTGTCCTCACAGTTTGTTCCGCGGAACGAGAATGGTAACGGGTAGAAACGTCCTGGATATTCCTAGCAATCGGATCAGAACGTGACGCCAGTACGTACAGAATACTTTAAGAACGAGATGGGAACGTACTTAGAACGAGTTGAACTGCCTTAAACGGGATGGTCAATAGTAAAGGAGTTTAGAAGAACTATGTATGAACGGGTTAAAACTGACTACGAACGGTTCGGACTAGTTGGAGACGGTGTCTCGTGACGAGAACGAGCAATTTTATCCAATCTGATCCCGATACCAACGGACTACAGACGGGATAAAGACAAAATGCACGTATTGGGAACTGGTTCTGAACGAACTGACATTTTCCGACTTAAACGGCACGTCCTAGGTAATAATTTTCATAATTAATATTTTTAAACAAACAATGGTCAAAATTGAGGACATTGAAACATAATTGCCGAAAATAGACTGCGTTCGATATTCGATTTATTCAAACGAGGCTAACAATCATACACAGTTTTCGAAGCATTGGTTATTAAATCAGTTGTTGGTTAATAAGACTTATATCACGTTAAAGACATATAACTGATTATTGCGTAAATTTCACAGTTTCATTTTTGTATTTTGTAAATATTACGGCATTTTTTCTGAACGACTTAATTATCATTTTTTTCTCAACTTAGTCATATATATATCAGCAAGTATTTATTTTTTATCTATTCAACAGAAGTAAAGAATATTACACAGAATGAAACTAATTGACTGTATATTGTGTGAACTTGTCTTGTAAAGCATTAAACAGGTATACCACTTTAATTAAAACAACACTATGCCATTAAAACTTTACCTCAAACCCCCCTCTCAATGCCAAACACCTCTTAAATGATCATCCCGCTTAAGCAGCCAATTTGGTTGTTTCCCTTGGCTGGCTGCTTAAGAGGGGTTGGACTGTATGTACTATAGGTTCTATATAAAGATGAATACAAACTTGGCCTACATTTTCACGATGTATATTTAAATCAAAGATACTTAAACAGGAAGTTTAAAACCTCAGTCAACCGTACATATATCAAACACCTACAAAAAAGAAATAGGTTTAACATGACCAACACTGAAATAATGGATAAACAAAAATTTTATTTTGGATTATTTATGATATCTGAATTAGTGGGTAAGTGTTTATTTTGTTCATATGTCTTTTCATGGAAAATCTGTTTAGTGTCTCTTATATTATGTTCAAGTGGTGTTACCTAAACTATATTTCACAAACAAGAAGTTTTATAATCAACCTGACATAGATAAAATATACCTAAAATAGAATACGGATTCAATATTATCAACAATGATTATAATGGATGTATATAAAATTTGTGCTCATATTTGTCACTCATATTTGTACTGATTTCTTTTTTTAGTGTTTTATCATTTATCTGTGTATTAATTCATTTCTAGTGTTATACTGTAACTGTCAGACAACGACATTAACACCTGTTGATCCTGATGTAGTTGAAGGAAGTGATATAACCTTTGTATGTACAGTATCTAGTGCAGTGAATTTTGTCAATTGGCAACTGACTGCGGATATATCTTTAACTGCACAGATGGGTGTACAAAATGGAAAATGTGAACTAGCATCAACAACTTTCTTATCTGATACAACCAAATATTCCTATACTTGTACAAGTACAGAATATCAGGTGACGGTGAAGAATGTACAAAGAAGTCAACATAATGATGTATGGTCTTGTTTTCCTGGAGGTCAATTATCTGGACCTACAACAACAATATATGTTCAAGGTACGTTATATTTACACACCAAATGACATATGATATCTTGCGATGCTGTCATTATAAAACCAGCACGATTCAGAAACTTATTACAGTTGTAGTAATGGTATACGTTGGACCAATATGGGTTAGCTGCAATATTTCTGAGTAATTTAATATTTTTTGCAACAATCCTTATACATAAATACATGTAATATTGTCTTAGGACATACTGTATCAACTTGAAAAAAGTGCTAGAGACCTAAATAATGAAAATATTTTTTTCAGAAATACTTGGATGTATGAAAATTTGAAAATACGTAATACTAGATAAAACATTTTGTTTCAGGAACAAGATGTGTCTTCATTAACACCGAGACGTCAGAGGTATATTACACAAAGTTCTTCTGTTTATACTTGTAAAATCTAAATAATATTGATATAATCATAATGTTATGTATATTGTAGTTCCAGTGTCATCTGTATCCATAACACCATCATCAGATGCTTCAGTGACTTGGTACAAAGTAGAATCTGGTGTAACTTCTCAGATAAACCGGAATATTACATTACTAGTTACACCAATGATGATTTCAGTGTATCGACAAGTACTCTAAGATTTTTACCATCTAGACAAGAAGATGGTGTACAGATATACTGTAAAGCTGAAAATACAGAAATACAGTCAACACAAGTCCTATACAGTCGGGAAGAAAAACTCTGAATGTACTATGTAAGGATTACATATATATATATATATATATATATATATATAAATTACCTTGTACTTGTTTTAAATGTAAGTCTATGACTTTAAAGGCATGCTCAAAGTACCTTAAAGGTCAAATTTATCGAAGGACACAAAAAACGATTAAACATCGAAATATTACGTATTTCTAGTGTATCTAAGCATACACCCACGTTTATGGCTTGTAAAAAATGTATACATCGAGATATTTAACTCTGATTTAAACCTGTATCAATTTAGCCGATAGTACAGCATCGCTTATCTATCGTGTGTGTGACACGTAGTGTGTGTCATCGTAGTCCTATCGATTAAATTGTGTTATAACAGTCAATGGATTGTAGTATATACACGTCTGTCAATTAATCATGCGCAAATCCATTTTGAAATTAAACATTCTTTTTTTATATTTATCATTACATTTTCTGCATGACTTTTTCATTTTATATAAATAGTTAAATAACTAGGCTGTATTAATATAAAGCGCTTTTTATATTTAATTGCATTCATCGCACAATTCCAAGATATCAAGTAAGTATTTGTAGTATTCTTTTCATTTGCGTGAAAAGTGGTTCAAAATTAAGTAAATTGAATAAGTCATTTCATTGAAAGAGTCTATAACTGGTCGAAACCAATTGCGTTTTTCTTGATTTCCACATGATGACCAAGTGAAAGGGGAAAATATTGAAAAACTCGACAGGAATAACTTAGACTATGTAAAATTATGACTTGGTCATTTTTTGACAGATACTTGCCAAAAATATATAAACTTCGTGCGGGGAACGCTTAATTTCTTTTTTCGAAAGAAAATATTTACCATGTTATTTTTCTCACAAGCGACAAAAGACGAAAAAGGGAAAATCAGGTATCATTAATGTTGTGCAGAGAATACTACTCGAATTGTTTCGTAAATTTGTGTGCAATAAATAAAAGTTTGAAAGTAAGTATGAATATTAATATAGACTGAGTCAAGTCTAAAAATCATAGAAATAAAAATTGTTCGAATGTGTTTATAACGCTGGTTGTGCAATTGTATTATATGATAAGATCGGAATTCTAAACCTCGCTATTTTGCACAAAAAAAACCCAATATTTCAAATTATAATTTGACCTTGTTCGCATGAACGGTTTTCTGTAAAACATTTACCTTATCTCCAATATATCGCGTAACATATGACGGCTGTGAGACAATGTTGAAATTGATTGAGAGTGCAGTACTTTGTATATTAATGTCAACGAAAGAGTGACAGACAACGCGTGTTAGGATTTGAGAGTCTGTGTCCATGGAAACATACGCAATGATATCAATAATTTGGTGTCACACGAGATTAATTGATATTTCGATGTACCCCTAACTTCAAATATGTTGATTTAGCTTGAGAGGTTCCCCATGGGGATCAATACATTCGTACATGTATGACAAAAAAGTCCCGCGTTGAACCTCTATTAATTGGATTAAGAAACTGGCCTATAATATACATAGACTAAGATTGCACCGCCAGCAAATTGCATTAGTAACGCATGACCTGTCAAAAGGCTATTGCCAATTATGTACTTGTTAATTATAGTCAATATTGGTCTGCATATTATAATGATGTTAGAAAATAATAATTTGGCTCTGAGTTGATATTATTTTTCACGGAAGTCAATTCGCGACGCTAGTATCTCTACGTTTTTACCAGTTTGTATGACAAATATGTAGATAATGGAATTAACCGAAGAGAAATAATATATTATGTGATTTTTTTTAAATTAAATTCTGACAGAAAATAGGAAAAATCATGTCAATAAAACAAAGGGAATTATTACGAACTAAACAAAATATAATTATAGGACATGAAATTATATTCTTCGTCGCCGAATTGTGGTCGTTTGGAACAAGTTGTCTTAATCTATTTTGAAACCTAAGTGAGTGCAGTCCTTCGAACGAAGATGGAATTCTTATGAACCATTATAACAATGTTTTTTTTTGTTTTTTAAACATAAGTTGCATCGGAATTAATGTTTAAACATTCTGTTATAATTGATCAGAACTGGTGCTTAAGAAATCTGAAAGCACACGAGCATCTGTAAGAAATAAATTATCATTTTCATAAGAATATGGGCTCCGAACTAATTCTCCATATTCACTTAAATTGATATCATGACAGTATTTTTACATTCATTTATAAACAGCTAGATTAGGTGCGCTGGACGCCGTGAAATAACCTAAATTGTGTTGATACGGCATTAAATAGATATAAATATGATTTATAAAGAAAAAAAGGTCTCAAACACCTGTTCAATGGTCATAGTTTTTTTAATTATAACCACATTCCCAAATAATACGTGATCGTCAAAATTCTTTCATTGTTAGATCTAGAAAGGATTATTCTACATGAAATACTTTTTATTTGAAAAAAATCGATCAATATCTTCTCTATACATGCTATAATATAGAGACTTGGTATCTTTCACCTGTGTTTGTTATAGCCGCTATCAGATGTAGGACTACGATGACGTCATACCGATTCCGGTCACGATCGATAACTCATGCATATCTTTATGCAGATGTGTTACGCCCAAGAGTTAAAATTCGTTGGAATAATATTTTATTATTATCTATATTTTTTGAATATTGAAGAATTACAACCGAAAAATTTGAACTTTAAACCCTTTAACGTACCTTTTCATATATAAACTAGAACAGGTGCAATTATTGGCTTATAATAAATTGCACAAAACCACGTAAACATGTTGTATTAAATTTTAATTCAAATGTATAGGTCGTATTCTAGGTCATGCGTGTTTTTTGTACTTTTAACGATGAATTTGCCCATTAAATAGGCGAGTAAGCTAATACATGAACAGCAATTTAAACATACCACTTTGATGTCTAACTTTTATTTGAAATAGTATCTATGCACATTATAAATTTTATATGATGATATGTTTATAAAATAAATGATAACTAACTAAACTATAAATTTGTAAAAATACATCACCCCTTAATATAAGTGTGAAAATTAAACCGGCTGTGTTTATATACACAATGTTTACGAGGACGACCTGTATCTAAGTTTGTAGCAAACATGACATTTTATCCATAAAAATGAATGATAAAATAGGCAATTTTAGATGTATATATAGTTTTACTTCCCTAAAAAACATATACTATCATGTAATCTCACACGGCGTAATTCAAATAATGATCAAAAACAATAGTGCGCAAGAGACGACACTGAATACATTAATATTACATGGTTAAACATACATCGTATGACATATCATAGGAACATAATCTACAATGTCAAAGTACTTTCAATATATTTATTTATATATAATATATTAATTCAAATATAATACTCGAACTAATGTTTATGTCTTAATAGTAAAATTCACCCAATAAACCAGCAGAAATCACCATTTTTTAAATAAAACTGCAGACTATTCCAATTATAGTAGTTAGTAGAACGTGCAGTTCAGCCTTTGTCAAAGTTGTGTATAGATTATCTCTGGTGGTAACTCGCGTAATCAGCTTTCTTATACTACTTTGACCCCATTCTATGACATAAGCTTCTCTATGCTAAATGCCACAAAACTCATAGCACAAATCGGCTACGTGCAGGAGAAAGTGCAGCGATTAAACACAAAATCTTTGCTTTAAATCCCCATTAGGTAATATATCTATGACCACATCGCACAGTCTACTTTCGTTTTCAAACACCAGTATATAGAATATTAAATGTAAACTCATTAACATGGAGGTAAATAACCGTTATAACGTGTTATTTAAAGTATATAATTTATTGCATGGTAATGTTTCAAAAACATATTTAATGTAACCAGTATACAATGAACTGGGAAATTATTGACATGTAAATATTGCAATAAAGTTTCAGGTAAACAAACGTTTTTGCCACGATACTTAGCTTAAAACCTCAATGAAAAGTCTGTGAGCACATGACTTCAACCACACAAGCTTCCCTCTTCAAAGTACTTGTCGTTACTTGAAATTTTACATTGTGCCTCCAGATAAGATATCTTGCACTCCGGCACTGCGCTTATACACTAATTGTCAAACCGTTTAGGGAAACTACTTTAATCCCAGATGGTAATACTGTTTGATGACGCATACAAAAATACATTCATAAAAAATTTCCTAAATATTAGTCCATGCCTTTTTAAATGCGTTTTTATTTCAATTGGCAAATTATAGATTTATAATTTTTAGAAATTTCCTTCACGGTTGAAGTTACTCAATTGTCTTAATTGTTGCAGCAAAATGAGTTTTATCGTATCTCGGTGTTATACTAAACAGAACCTTGCTGGACTTTCCAACTGTTCTCTGATATATTTAACAGCATTGAAATAATATACCATTCAGTTGTTTGTGAACTTGGGATAGTTTTATTCTTTTGGGGACAGTTTTTAAGACGGTAGCGTAAAGGGTAGTCTGTAAAAATTCATGATACCCTGAAACACAGATGTTTATTTGACTCCCATACCCATAAACAATTTCTATATAAACCAATATGTATACCTTTAAGTTTGGCAAGAGAAAATGATCAAATATCACTTAACAGTTGTAAGTGTTTTATACTAGTTCATACATGTTACTAAATAAAACTTTCCCCGAGAAATGTCAAAGCAAATGTAATTTATCCTAATCCATTTTCAAAGTTCTTAATCAACAGTTAGAGTGTATTAAACTGTTAATAAAATTTTTGAGATGAGAAACCAATGTGGCATATTATATATGCCAATCATACTAACTTTCATATCAGAATTGATTCAATTATTGGTGAAAAATGTATATCTTTTATGAGATTAGAAATTGTACTTTGCCTTAACATACTACGGGAATGTAGTTTAAAACCTCTTTACACAAATGAGAGAACTTTATTTTCTCTTTAAATACTTTTGTCAACTATTTGACCAAGTACGATCACTGGAAAAAATTTATTGTTTATTTGATTAATAATAATATAACTGGTATTACACATTTAGTGTCACTTAATAATTATTGGAGTACAAATGACATGAATTTACAATGATTATGCTTGAATTGATTTTATTACATTCCAGACAGAGCAGGCAATCCTGTTATTACAGAAGGTAATGAATATCGTGTTATAGAAAATATTCAAGGTCAATTATCTTGTACTGTCAATGGAGGAAATCCTACTCCAACTCTATCATGGAATTGTAATAGTATGTCACCAACAGAATCAGTATCATCAAACAGTGGAGTCATAACAAAGATATTAACATGGACAGCAGTAAGAGGTTCTGATACCACATGTTCTTGTACGTCTCAGCAAACTGGGTTTTCTAATGATAAAGTTGTCAGTATTAGTGTAGCCGTTTTATGTAAGTATGAAATATTTTTTTTCAGTTAGCATCTTTATACATTAAGATAATGCAAGTGTGTGTGACTATTAGAATCCGCACGGTAAGCAAATATTGCTCTCCAATGCATCAGTTCGAAAGATTCACTCGTTCACTTTCTATCTCTGGGAAAATACTATGTGCAATCTTATATTTCTATTTTTAGACAGAGAAATAAAACGTTTTAATCGCATGACTGTCGCGTGTTTTTTAAAAGCAGAAGCAAAAACTTTCACGCCCGTAATTTTAAAATATCGAAATGCAAAGATGTTGGCCCTTTTTTTATTAGTTTGATAATGGAAAACTAATACATGTAAAATTGAAAGTAAATATTTATTATTTTAAACATGTTTCTCTGATCTTTTAACTGTTAACAAATAGCAACTTATTCCAAAGTTCAATACAAAGTGTAGCCACGGATATATGACGTCATACGAGGTTTCATCCGTCACTAGTATGATCATATCATATAAGGCGTTGTTTACTCGTAACTTTGTCAGGTGATAGTTACAACCAATAAAAATGCGTATAACGTTTTCCAGCTAAGTTGAAATTTGGTAAAATTTCATTGGTTGTTCAAAGGTTCAAAGGTTCATAGTGAAGATCAATATCATAAATTGAGTCAACACGATTTAAGGCAGCGAATGAATGATATGTATGCCATGAGCTGCGAGGGGAGCGTAAGCAATATAAGACCATGAATAGAACGAGTGACCGCCACGTTATAAATTATTGAAAAAATATTGAAAACTTTTCTTTAAATAAATGCTAAAACTGTTAAGCGTCATTTATAATTAACGTTTGATCTAGAATATTCAATAATGATTTTAGGACAGTTACCGGTGACATTACATTCTCTAAGCATGAACCAATCTTTATCCTTAGTCATTATTCTTTATCTGACTAAGTGAACATTTATTATCTTTGTGTCTAATCAATTAGACCTACATCATCTGACCTTCATGGAATAAGCATTTCTACATGTTTGATGTTGTTCCAGATCCACCTTCCCGTCCACAGTTTAAAGTAAATGGAAACATAATTAATGGTAATATCAGTTTTATTGTTAATAAAACAAGAAGTATCCAATATGTATCTGACAGTAAACCTTCACCAAGTAGTTATAAGTGGACAGGTCCTAAAATAAATAATGGACAAAATATAACCTTTAATGCTGTACAGAAAAGTCACTATGGACAGTATACATGTGAAGTAAAAAATACAATGAATCCATCAACTGGTGGTAATATACCTGGTAGTAGTAGCTCTAGAGTGAATCTTGTTGTATTATGTAAGTAGTGCCATGTAATATTATGAAATTACAATTTTACAATACGTACGTTTAGATCTTTATATGTGTTTCGATTAAGTCATTTATAAATTGTCTGTATCATTTTCCTCATATTTGTTTCGTCAAGTAACATATTCGTGATAAATTCATTCTCAATTAATAGTTAGTAGTATTATCAAAATGCATGTTATTATGAGTTACAAGAGTATTCTAGAAATCAAAGGTACTCACCGATTGTTCGTAAACGATTGTATACTTTACATTTAGAAAATGGTTTAACATTGTATTTTACATACTGCAAATTGAACGTGAATATCACAACTGTGAATATAATTGTGCATTAAAATTATTCATATCGATGTACTTACTAAACATGTACTTCATTCGATGTGAGCATATTTATAAAAGCCTGGATACTTAAAGACTTAAAGAGATATTACTCATAATTTCTGAAGAATCACAGGATTGAAGATTTTCTAACATCGTAAGTGATTGACATACCATCGCAGTGTATTTGTAATGATGGTTTAACCTTTGAATTCTTATTAAATACCTTGTTTTGATGTCAATGTAAGTTATCGGAGAAATATGTAAATATAAAAGGTATGTTATATCTCTCATCTTCAGATCCACCTAGCATGTTGTCATTGTATTATGGAAGTTTATCTGGAACATTAATATCTGAAAAATCAATTAATGTAGTAAATGGTGATACAATTAATATTGGATGTAAGTCAAATGATGGAGAACCAAAACCTACAATAAGATGGAATGGACAAAACAGAGATGATCCTCTACTTACTGTACAACAAGTTCAAGAATCTCTTACAAGTAAAACATGTACTGCAATAAACACAATGCGGGAAACTGGTGGAAACGAGGAAACTGGATCTAAATCTGACGCTATCAACTTTAATGTTTTAAGTTAGTATCATTTCTTCAGTAAATCAATTATGGTATGATGAATATTGATTGGTTTTCTAACAAGGGCATTAAACAAACTTCTTTTTACGTATAACAAAATATAAAGTTTAAATAAAAGTCCTTTTTATCAAACTCCTTATTCTAATACACATATCAAGCATTTATAATGCACATTAAAATATATACCATGTTTCCTTTTATACATTGTGAAATCTTTAGGGTAGGTTCATCTACCAAGCTCTAGATACATATATGATTATATATATATTGGCGTTAAAGATAGTACATGTTGCTTAAAGACAATTATCTTTGGTAGTTTTATAAATACAATTTAGAATTGTTATTGTGCTACTTAGTGTACAGTATGAACTAATGATGCACGTTGGCGGATCTAACATGGTTTTGTCAGGGGGTCCGAAACACCCCTGAAAATTCCTTAAAGTACCATTCATGAAAGTAATTTTTTAACTTAAAGCCGTTTTTAATCTATTAATTTTTATAGTACTCTTATTCTTCACTCGCCTTTGTGTTATCAGTTATCTGTAATGGTTATGTAATTTTGTTATCTAAAACTTTCGCTATTTTGCAGATAGAGTATTATCTGGTTGTAATTAAAAAGTTTGGAACCCCTAGAAAAAATGTGGACCTCCATAGAAAACAACCTGGATCCGCCCCTGATGTAATCTTCTCATTTGATGTTATCAGTATGGAATTTATCAAGTAGTATTTACCAAAGTTCATGCTACTCATCTACAAACGATCCAATGCAATATGTCAATTATAATTTATTTAATCATACATATAAGTTGCAATATTAGTTTCATAATTTAGAATTATATGTTTATATTTCAGTTCCACCAACTATTACTGGATGTTCATACCACTACATCGACAAGCCAAATAATGTGTAACAGATTACAGGAATTATTATGGTTAGAGAGCATGATTCCTTTCAGTTGGAATGTTCTTCTGCTGGAAATCCATCACCGAATGTGTCTTGGACAGTACCATCGTCATCCAGAGCTACGACAACAGCTACGACCAAGTCTGTGACCATCAATAAAGTAACACGACTTAAGAGAGGAAACTATGTTTTCTATGCATCAGGCACATTGAGACCATCATATCATGATCCCCGTGACATCATTGTTGATAAATCAATTACAGTTGAAGTTTTATGTAATTATGTTTCACCTAGTTGATTCTCTTTTTACTAAGTATTCGGTTGAACTCTCTCACTGCAAAAATAGCTATTTTAGATATAGCTTTATAATCGTAATTAACAAAGTCTAAACTACGTTTATGTAACTCCAACGCACTTGCAACCTTACAACGACAGATAGGACGTACATCAACTGCAATGTAGGGCAACATAACTATGTTAAATCCACAACTAATAAAGTTTGTTTAAGTTATGCCTCTTCTATATTTTAAATGCTTCTAGATACGAAGATTTACCGTAAACCAAGAATGCTCAATGTTAGAAAAAATGTAATTTAAAGATAAGAGCCTATAGGTGTATAAGACAAAACATTAACATGCTACTCTTTGATCCGGTATTATGGTCAAATGGAAAACCTCCACATTTCTTGACCTCTCATATAGCTTGACTATGAATCTTTTGCCTTCTACTTAATTCATTATAGTTTAATTTATACGTCAGATAAGCAATGTACGTAAACATGACCAATTGTTGTAGCAATGATTGAGTCTAATTTGTTCCGAGGAGATTTATCGGTAACGTGTTTTAGACCAATGTGAATTTTAAAATTATTTTAAAACTTTAACCAAACTGAAACAATTGACATTTTACAGTACCACCAATGGTGACAGATATGACCAACATTTTTCAATTAGTTGGTACACGACTAGAATTTGATTGTCCTTACACGGTTGGATTTCCCACAGAAACAACATTTAAATGGAGTAGAAATGTTGATTCTCAGACCTGGTATACACGCAGACTGATGATACCAAATGTAAGAAAAGAAGATGCTGGAAATTATCAATGTAATGTTTCCAATATTATGCAACCTTCTGGTGACTCTCAATCATATACTGGCAGTGATGCGAAGTCATTTTATTTAAATGTTCTCTGTAAGTATTTTTTGTTGTCGATTGTAAAATGTCTATACATTGCTTCATAAAGTATCTTATATACCCTGACGTTTGTATTTTTGATTTATTCTAATATATAGAACTTGCTCTTATTATTAAACAGATTATGTCTGTGTGAATGTTGATGAAAATGTCAATAGTATCGCCGCAACCTACGAAATAAGAAATCTTTTTAATACCAAGCAATTTGTCTGTTTAGAATATAACCGCTCAATTCATGATTTTCTAAATAATAATTTGAATAATTCAATAGAACTGTTTATGCTAAACATAATTATATTATTTTTTCAACTAGAACGCACTATTTTCCTAATGTCTTTTACATATCAGGCTGTCCCTACTTAGTGTTCTCAATGACGCCATGATGTATGTGAAGCAACTTACTTCGAACGAATCATGACGTTTCATATCAACGTCAATTTGACAACGATAGTAATAACTCTAAAAATATTTATATTTTCTTTCTGTGACGACATACTGAATTTTGTATTTATAAATACTTATTTCTTCTTATTTTAGATAAAGCTAGTATCACATCATTTGTTATTGATGGACTCACAAAGACTAATGTTACTGTCAATGAGAATCATCCAACATCTTTCGTGTGTATTGTTTATAGTAATCCTTCAGCTGTTATTACACTGAAGAACCACTTTGGCATTGTAAAAACTGTTACTTCTGAGAAATTAGAACACTTTATAGAAGCTACATGTTTGGATGCTGGTACTTATACTTGTTCTGCCAGAAATAAACATAACGGCGATGTACCAATAGAAACTCGACGTCTGTTTGTTAAATGTAAGTTGCTTTTTAAACCATTATAACTAACTTAATACATTATGTTATTTTTTAAATTATTTAAATTGCATACATATTAAGAATAAACTCTTTTCATTGTATCCATGAACTCATATGCCATTATTACAATATCAATAACTGAATGGACTTATATGTTACAATAAAATTAGGTTTGTACATAACCTCTCTGTTAGATAAACTTATTTCTTTCCTATGGAATAAAATCGCACTTGAGTAGAAGATTGTACGTTTCGAAGACATTTATGGAATATATTCTGATTCGAAATAGGTTTAATAGTATGTTATATTGTTGATATACATTGTAACCTGTACAACTTTTACCGATTATACTTAATGTATTGTTAATATAACAAGTTTAGATGTCTTAAATATGAACCCATTAGCTGCTTGATTTCGTTATATGCGTATGATGTCATTTTTATGACAAACAAGATACAAATCTAAACACATGTGTCCCCTTTCCTTTTATAACGTCTCTGTTGCTGATAAGTTTTTATACAATGTTTTCAATTTAATGTAATACAACGAGTTTAAACTAGTGCTGCAACGATTCACCGGAAAGTCGATTCGATGCTATTCGATATTTTTTCTTTCGATTCGATTTTTTTCGTTTTTATTCATCTATTAGAATAATTCATTTCAAATATGCATTTATACATTTCTTTGAAAATAAAACTATTTATTATTGATAAAATAAAAGTATTGCTCAAATTAAATTCACATGAAACCCGAAAATCTGCTTAAATGAGTTTGCTTCTTTAATTACGAAATAGACTGGGTACGAATATAAAGGTCGCGAAAATGTATCATTAATGTAATATCAACTAAAACGTATCTATATATTATACAACATGAAACATAAATTGTTTCAGAATATGCAGCTCTTAATATACTGCAGGTAACGCCTTGCTACTTGATTTATTGAAGGGAAATAACCGTTTCAGGGATTTAGTTTTTTATGTGCCCTTTTGCTTTTATGCTTATAACTGATACGTTTAATGGTCAGTATTGAATCGAAAATCGTGGGTCCCGAATCGAAATCGAATCGCCGCTCTCGCATTCGAGTTTCTATGTAACGAATCGAATCGTTGCAGCCCTAGTTTAAACATCATTAACCGCTTGTTGCGTCTGGGTTAAGTCAGTTAAGCATTATTGTAATTTAACACTTTGTATTCAGGTCGTCCCCGATCAGCTGAAAACGTTAATCAGAACAGAGCTAGTGAAAAGGGCCAAATGTACACAATTACTTTCAATGCAATTGGTTATCCTGTTCCTACTTTTGTATGGTGGAAATTAGTTGCAGGAACATGGAATGAACTAGAATCGGATGATAAACATGTGATTCAATCATCAGATTTACAGACAAATCTCACAATAAACAAGCTAATGCTTGAAGATTTTACTTCTTATAAACTTGTGGCTGAAAACACCATTGGTGAAATCGAGCAAACTTATATGCTAGAACAATATGGTAATGTACTTTTTATGTAAAGCTTTTTTGCTAATAAATTACTAAAATAAAACGCCGCTATTGAAAATTTTATGTTAAATATTTCATTAATGTCATGCAATTTGGGATATTTTATAACGTAAAGAATTCTTTTTTTATAATTTAGGATTTCTTTGTTCTTTATTTACAATATTTACAAGACCTGTATTGTCATATCTATTTCTTAAAGATAGTGACATTCTTTCATGATATAGATAATATAGCATGGTGATAATCATTAATACAATGTAATCGGACAATTGAAAAGGTACTACAATGGCAATTTGATAGATTTAGATATTTTTATTATTCATTTTTTACAGAAAAATACCCTAAAAATTTATTTGATTGCTTTTTATGTTTTAAACAAAAACAAAACATATGGGATTTGTATGACAATTCATACATCGTGTATTAAGACCAGATTCAATTTCCAGATGTACCTGATCCTCCTACAGATCTTCGACACGATGAAGCTCTAACAACAACATCATCAATTTATATAACATGGAGACCTGGTAACAATGGAGGACTTCAACAAACATTTCATATCAAATATAAGAAGAGCTCGACTGACATATGGAACTATATCAATTTAACCGATATTGGTGATACAATTATGTATCATTCAATAACTGACCTTTCTGAGAAAACACAATATGATATTATCATTTACGCATCGAATACGTTTAACGATTCTGAGGAATCAAGTGTATATACAGCACTGACCAAAGGTAATATTAACATACACGTATATACTTAGTTTATTTTTGTATTTCTTTTGTATATCTTGTTTTGCGCTTCTATCATAAACATTCCTTATTTGCTTGAGTTTGGCTTTTGGAAGAGTAAAAACTACTGTGAATCCATAATGAATTAAAAGAACCCACCTGTGCAAATTAACAATGTTATCCGCTACCAAACTGCCACATTATGTTTTATTGAATTCAATAACTAATGTCTAATTGAGAATGTCGTCGTGCAGTAAAGCCAATTGAATATCAGTTAATCTTAACAACCTTGCATACAAGTGTCATTTTTTGAAACTGTTGTATTTCACAGTTTGCCCACTTTTAGATGTTTGTTTGTGGCGCGATATAACCTATTTGTATTGATGCGCCGTTTAACCCAAACACATCAAATCATTAGATGTTTGTTCGAACCGCGGTATAGGTGCTACGGTTAGGTTCGTAATACTGTTAACTAAAATCACAGCAATGTAGTGACTTAATTAACTATTCCAAGAAATTAAATCAGGGGAGTGTTGTTTCTTTTATAGCATCTATGCATTCAAATTGAAATATGTCTTTTTTAAGAAATGAAAACCCAGATTAAGATATCTTATAGGAAATTAAAGCAATGACAGTTCATAGAAATTGAAGAAGTGATTCTTGCTCGACCCCTTGAACTGTATATAATTGAGGTATTGGATAGATCTAGTTAAGCGCTTGGATACAAATCTTGAAACAAACTTGAACACAGATGTTAACTTACGCTTTTTGTAACTGTCCATCATAAGTATACTTGTCATAATGATTTGTTGAAATAAACTAGTACAGTTTATTTCTTATCAGAAAAGAAGTTAGACGTTTGAATACAAAACAAAATAAAGCTTGAAAATAGGTGTTTACTGGCGGTTTCTTTAGTAAATGTCCATTATAATAACACTTTTATATACATTTGATGAAATAAACTAGTAATATTTGTTTCTAAATAGAAAAAAAAGCCTGCGAGACAACTAACATTGGTCCTGTAATTGGATATTCTATTGGGACATCATCAGGATTTTTCATACTGGTTATGATTTCAATATATTTAGTATGGAGATTCCGTTCAAAAGGAGGCAAGTATTGATATGTCTTATCATATGTTTATTATTTATAATTTACTAATAAAGTAATTAGGCTTGCTGTAGGTCTGCTAATATGTTGAAATAGTTTCGTCTTCTGTTTGCAATTTTTAAGACAACGATTAAGTCGGCTTTTATACCGAATTACCAGTCATAAGTACCCAAACAACAACCAATTAAATAGTGATGAAGCGTGCCAAAATCATTGGCATGGGTCAAGTATTTTTATAATTTCTACGAAATCGTTATATTCTTGTATGTTAATAAACTATTTTCATATTATCCGGCATATGGCGATACAAGTTTACACATCTGGATCGTTGTTTCCTCGAATATGTAGTATATCGCTTGTATATTACCCAACATATTTGATTACATTATACAATATACAAACTCATTAACTCTTTGTTTCAGCGAAAAATTGTGAAAAAACTGTTTCACCAAGGTAAGCATGTTTATTGACATTTTTAACTTGATCATGAATAAATAACTTGTAAAAGGTGTACTGGCTTTGATGGTATGTAATACCACTCCTCTTATAATGATATTTTTACAATTGTTGTAAGCAAATCTGGTTTGTGCTGGATATTGGCAAACACAGAATTTAGCAAACCAAAATGCAACGACGTCATCTAACAACAGTCGCATTTGAAAGCACATTGATAAAGGATGGATAATTGGTTGCCATGCACTCTGGCATGTACTCTCCAATTCATCGTTTCGAAAGATTCACTCGCTCACTTTCTTCCTCTGCTAAAATACTACGTACAAACTGATATTTCTATTTTTAAACAGAGACACATTAACATTTAAATCGTATAACTGGCACGTGGTTTTTAAAAATAGATGCAAAAATTCTCACGCCTGTAATTTCAAAATGTCGTAATGCAAAGATGTTGGAAAGTTTTGCATTAGTTAGATAATGGAAAATTAACAAAAATAAAAGTAAACATTGATATTTTTAAACGTGTATCTCTGATCTTTTAACTGTAAACATAGAGCAACTAATTGAACTTAAATACAAAGTGTAGCCACGCTATATATGACGTCATAAAATATTGTATTCGTCACTAGTATGATCATACCATATAAGGCGTTGTTTACCCGTTCAACCAATGAAAATGCGTATAAAGTTTTTCAGCTAAATTGGAATTTGGCAAACTTTAATTGGTCGTTCAAAGGTTCATAGTAAAGGTCAATATTATAAATCGACACGCTTTAAAGCAGCGGGTGCATGTAATGTATTCACTGCGCTGCGAAGGGAGCGTATCTGGCATATCAAACCTAAATTTTAAAAAACAAAGTTCATATACCACTTAGAGAACATTCGACCATTAGGAGATCATGCACCATTGTTTGTCAGATGTAGTATCAATATAGAAATTTATCACTAAATAAGTATAACCATTTCTTCATAAATCTGTCATTTTTTACGTTAATGTTCTTCATCTATAATTGAAAAAAACATGTTACTTGTTATTTTTTATTGATTGTATTCGACAAATTGATCAAACTGTCGGTATATAACATAAGTCTACATAAATTCAAATTATTTGAATTGCTTAAGATTATAAGCATCAACTTACTGTATACAATTACTTACATCGATTAAAATCATTATTTAAATGACAGTTGATAAATATTTGCAATCATATATATTTTGTAGTGATGCACAACAACCAAATGTAATGTCTACAATAGCAGCAGCGTTTCAAAGTGAAGGAGGGCAAGTATTATAGAATGTTTTATGCTTACACGAAATAAATCATTAGTTTATCCTTAATTGAATTTATAACAGGTTAAGTATTAGATATGCATTTGAATAAATAACCAACACGAATGAATCAGCTATCTAATGACTCTTAGTTCTACGTCATAAGCAATCGACAACGTCGCTCTCTGTCAATGATATTGTAATGCAGCCATCAAATAGGGTGACAAATACATTCTCCCCTATTTACTTTTAAAACGTATCATGTCTGACTTAGTCATGTTCCTTATAAATATATTGTTTTTCATGGCGTTGATTAAATTTGTTTATTTCAATTACCTAATATTTATTTTGATGTGCTCTTGTTGCAGGGCATCAAACTATGATTCATTGGAATTGGCCAATCGAGATGAATCCAATTATTCTGATTTAGTCACTTCGGCTTCAGGTAAAAACAATTATTTGTATATATCCGAATCAATTAAAACTAAATTACTAAGACGACTGAGGAATCAATATAACATCACTTACTGTGATCAAACACTACAGTATAGAAATAAATATATATTTCTTTCGTATTTATTGTTTTACAATGGAAGTTTATGTCGGTAATTAATTATAATGTACAGCAACCATTTTACCATATAGTATTTTGATTGATAATTACAATCTGCCTAATTAAAAACGTCTGTTTATTCATAAAAATTATTTAATCAGTAAATTAATAAGAAATCATTTCTTATAGGAAAAAGTAAACTACAGATGCTTCTCCTATGTCAGATCGTTGTATATAAAATTTTGTTTAGTTCTAAAACACATGCGTTAGTATTTTCAAATGAATTGACAAATAACATTTTATTGTCGTCTTTACATTAAAATAGCTTTCATTATCATAATCATCATCTTATTTATTTCTATACTTTTTTCATTTCAGATCAACGTCAGGAGAAAGTAGTGTACGAAAATATGAAGTTGGAGTGAATTCTAAAATATCATGATATATTCAGACTGTTAGCATTTAATTACATCCAATAGGATAATATATGTTATGAACTTCTCTAAACTTGTCTCTGTCTGATTGTAGAGCATATCGTAGTAAATAATATTTTTTCCTGGGTTTAACACCGTGTCAACACATTTTAATCATTTTACGGCGTCCAGCGCACCTAACCTAGCTTTCCTGGGCCCTTGTCTACAACCAATATATATACCTTAATAATCGAGGAAAATTGGCATTATTGTCAAATAATTAATCAATTATTGTCGGAGAGGTGGGATTCTTACCCCATCGCCCCCCTTGGGACACGAGATTCCAAATCCCTGCGCGCTACCAACTGCGCTAACGCCTCGTAAACACTTCTGTCTTATGTACATCATAATTATATGCTTAGCACTGCATTAACTCTTGATCAGCACGCTACGCACTCGATTGACCAAAGTGAGACATTTTTATAATGGATGAAGTCGTATCTAAGTTGGTGTTACCATTTTATTCTGTTTTGTATGTTTGAATGTATGTGTATGAATTCCTCTTATAAATAAAATTAATAAAAAAGTTGGCGTCATCAAACTGTCTGTGTCAATGGAAAACTTTCAAATCCATACATGTATGTATAACTTTTTTGGCCACAGGGGTCTGTTTTTGGGCCTAACAATTACATCATGTGAGACGAATTGAAGCATGTCTGAATAACATTATACTATGGGTGAATAATAACATTTTCAAAAATCAATGCAGAGAAAACAGTAATAAAACCATCAACAAAAGTTCGTTTAGTCATGAAACAACCTGTAAACTCAGTATTGACATCTAGACTCAATTAATTGTTGAACTTGTTCGAAATATGTAACCTCGGTGTTAAAGAAAGTTCATTGACTTCAAGTACACATCAGATCAAAATACAAACTTCTTACATGTGTTAATGCACTTCACGGACAAGCACCTACCTCGAAGTAGGTTTTTGGCTTATGGTGATCGTGCGTTTATGAATGTTGCCCATTTACAAGTATTTTATTTAATTTACTTTTTAGACTACATTTGGGAATTTGTGTCTTGGGCAATAGTAATGTATCAATTTGATTTTATTTTCTTGTTTTTTTAAATATTGTATCATTTTTGTTATTCTGTACAGTACTTTTAGAAGCTGGGTACAAAATAATTATTTCACAATAAAACATTACTTGGTGTATGCACGTGTATGTGTGTGTGTGTGTGTACTATTACATACGTGTATGTGTGAGTTATATGTATATGTGTGTGTATGTGTATAAATATATATGTGTATTTGTATATGATGTGTATACAAAGATAATTGGGTTTTTTATGTTATGAATATATAATGATATGTCTATATATTGTAATCTGATATATATATACTATCTATCAACTCACTATTTTACTATGTATGAGTTAGATCTACTGTATTTGTTCTGTTCTGTATTTATAATATCATATGATCATTTATACTGTTCTGGCATGTCAGTGTACTTGTAATTGTCGTATAAGACCGTCCGGTGTTTATATGAATAATAATTGTCAGCAGAATATATGTAAGCAGTACAGCATAACATCCAAAGGTCATCCAAGTAGATACATGTAAGTCTCTTCAACCCTTTGGGACTTAAAAATTTTGCAATTATGTAAAAAAATAAATGTTTACAGTAAGTTCATTTTTCGACATTTCACTTTTCAAAATGGTAACGATTTCTGGTGAACGACTGAACAGACTTTAGCGAATCGGAGATTTAACTGTATAAATCCATGCAGTAATCAATCTAAAGCGCGCCATTGCGCAAATGCACCCTTATGTACGCAAATGGCATAATGTCATACGTCTATTGGGCCCGTCGGTCGCACTCAACGAAAATATGGCTATTTGCCTTTATCAGGTTACATACCACTAAATGGTAACCGGAAGTAAGCATTTACCGGAAATAGAAAGTGTGACATGCTGCTTATTTATTTTTTGAGAGTGCATGGATACCTCATTTGTGGTGCTTTTTAATATTGAAGAGTATATATGTCTTTGACAATGCTTTTCCTATGAAAGTATGCAAAAAATCAATGGATCTGGTTAGTTTAGTCGCGGAAACTGATTAAAAGGGGAGATGACTCTGTACGGTTGATGAAGAGTTAAAAACCAGGACATTTTCACGGTAGGAACTTTCAATCGAAATTTATTTTCTTATAAGTAACGTAACTTTTTTGCTAATACTGATTATTTTGAGGGGAATATGTAGATCTTTCAGCCTATGTATGGTTTGGGGTATCTAACACCCCTGGGTCATACTATAATTTGACATTGAAAATGAGACTTTTTATATACAACAAAGAAGGATTTTATTTAGTTGTATGTAACCTATATCAGACCAGGGACTTTATGTTCGTGTTTCTAATCGATCAGGCTTTTGACGACTTTTCGTTTATTCTGTGCTCGTCCGTCTCTTTAAACCCATTTCGTTAAATAGTTCTACAAAGAAGAAGAAATAGTTCTACTCGTACTAGAGACAAACATAATCAAATTTCACATTGTTTGAGCGACTGAACAGATACTGAGGACATAAATGTTGTTAATTTGACATGGAGTACTGTACATATGCAATAATTTCAAATATCGATGGTTTTCCAATCGATGGAATGGCAGTAAACGACCACAGGGATTGACTGGTTTACAAATTTAAACGATAGATTCGATAGTAAAGTTCCAAAGATAACGCGATGCAGTCTGCAGGTGTCCGATTAATTTAAGAAGATATGTTCTCTCGCATACAATTCATACTTTGCAACAAATTTAATAATATCGGGTAATTTTACATGTTTGTTTCTTGTGCTAAATATTTCACTGACTGACTTACATGTACGTGTACCTCCATGGAGAAGTTAACTAGTGAAAAGGTATATAATTATGTGATTACTTGTAACTGGCAAACACGCCAGCGAAGAAACTGGGCTTGTTCTGCTGGCCTAAATAAATATGAACTTAGCGATGAAAATTTTGTTGAGACTGGGTTTAAACCTTCACAATAGTTGTGAGTTAATATTAAGTTTGACGTGTTGTTCATGGGCATTATGTATGACTGTGTCATGATCAGTGGTGCTTTTTCACAAAAATTCTTATGGAATTTTTTTTCGTAAATCAGTTTCATATAATTGGCACTGCTAAGTCAGACGGATAATAAGCATAACTATGAAACAAACATTTAAGGTATACACAATTCTACGGTTTTAGAATTGTTAAGCCTAACAATTAGCGTATTACTAAGGTTTCTTGCTTTTGACACACGAAGATCTTTTTCGTAAGAATTTTTGTGAAAAACACTACAGTTCTTTTAAACTTTCAGCGTCACTGCCGCAACAGTACTATTGGTGCTTTGATTTGGTGACTAATTAATACTTGTTTGCAGTTTTGAACGGAAATTGATAAAACCAATTTTAGACGTGTGTCAGCATAATTCTGACTTTATGGTATTTGATTGCAATGACATAATCATATAAAGTGTCTAGTTACCATGTGCATACTTTAAGTTAATTAAGATATCAAAATGAAAATAGATGTGCTAGTTCATTGATAGTACGTCTACTTAACTTTGAAGGGACGTTACTATGGACTTATGTTATAGCAGTTCTGCCTCTTTTATATTTATATGAATTGGTTTATTATTCTTTGACTGGTTTATTTGTTTGATTAAGTAAGATAAACCTTGCAATTAGCAAAACACTCGAAATGTCTAGTTCTATCCTTGGACTGCTCTTGTTAAATTCTATTAATTGATACTTCATACATAATAAATTACATTATTTTATGGATAATATTGCTGCACAAATTTGATTTTTTACATAATTATAATCTTTATTTATTAAATCAGTTCAGGACATCGTTCCTCCAGCACTCCAGTGCTTTGATTATTTTACTAATAATTTTAGTAAGAATAATTTAAGATAACATTCGAGATTAATCCAATATTAAATTGTTTCTATGAAGAAATACTAAAGTTGTTTATAATATTATTTAGAGTGTGTGTAATGTTATTTAGAAATAGATATACATGTATGTATAGGTGATTGAGGAAACATGTAGCTATAATACCAGAGGCAACCGAGTGAGTATATAACTATTTACACCAATTAAACATGATATATGTACTGCAGATACTATATATAGCTGAATGAAAACACTGTCTACATTTTAAATAACGAGGGGTATTTAAATGATAAATTCACAAGCAGGAAGTTTTAAATTCAGTCAACCCTACATATATCTAAAACCTATACGAAATGGAAACTATATTGAACATGATTTACACTGACAAGAATGGATGCACACACATTTTGTTTCAGCTTATATTTGATTTATGATCTTGCTTTCTTTTCTTTACATACTTGTAAATGCACAGTTCATTTAACATCTCTTATTTTAATGTACAGGTCGCATGATAGTCGATGCGTGTTTTGGTACTTTAAATTGACTTGTCCACTCAACAGGGGTATATGATGATGCGCGACTGGCATCAGTTAATTGATTTACACAAACTACTTCGATAGTCAACTCTAATTTTAATTACAGTTTATAAACATTGTACACATAATTACATCACGATTAAATGAGTTTCACTCGACCAAAATATTACACTTAAATATTTCACCCTAATATTGGATTTTAATGAAACTAAGTATTTCATTTTTGCAACCTTTGCATAAAAACATGTTAAGTAATTTGAAATAAACCAATAAAAGGTAGCTGAGCCAATAGGACGAGTAAATAAACATCCATACAAGTGCAACATACTATATATTCTATAGGTAATATGTATAGCTAAATGTATATACCGTCTACAGTTTAAATAATGAAGGGTATTGAAACAATAAATTCACAAACAGTAAGTTTATATGATTAACCTCACGTCGATTAAACATACCTAAAACAGAATATGGACTTAATGATTTCAATAATGACAAAAACATGGATGTACTTAAACTTTATGCTGGCTTATTTGTGATTTCTAAATAAGGTAATTTATAAGCGTTTCGTTTCTTCATATACATTTGCATAATAACAGTTCATTAAACAATAGTTTTACATAAATGGATATACCATTCATTGGGAATATCAACTATTTAGAACACTTATATAGAATATTTAAGTGTCCTTAATTCGGATTATGCAGTTTATTCCAGCAGTAAGCCCTTTTACAAACCAAGTTTTTCCACGTTCAGCGTATTCATGAACTTCTCATAAACGTCAACTTTTCTTCTTTTAATCAAGTTCCAGCCATTAAGAATCCATTAAGATAGATAGCATAAAGGTGTAATTGTACAACGTATTCAACATGCAACATGCAACATGATGCGTATTAGCAAAAATGTCATCATATCCCTAGAACTAATAGATGTACAAAATACATTTATATCATAACCCTCCTGAAGACATTTTAATTGTTCTTATTCCGATACTTTAAAGTCGATAACTTCTTTCTTTATGGAGTACGTACGATATAACGTACCAAATTTCCGTATAAGTGTTTTAACATGTGGATGCTTGGAGTCGAACTTGGGCCTTTGTATTTAAAATTCATTTGCTTTACTTTTTCACCCCAGCCGCATCTTCAACATTGACGTTCATTTGCAGTTTTTGATATTAAAACCATTATGTTTTAACTAAATGTGTTAAATATACATACAAATGTTAAGACATAGCTTAGTACAATCAGCATAAGCAGTTGATACATTTATTTGAAGTTATACGTACACATACAATTTACATGTATAAATATAATTACTGCAATAAAGAACACAAATGGGAATAAGCAAGTACAAAAGATACGAAACAAATTAAACGAAGAACGATATTGTTGGGAAAAAAACACTCGTTAAGCAATATACCTATTCTGTTATCAAAAATTTACAAAAATACAGTAATGATTGTTTTATATAATGTTTAAGCTAACATAAGTCATCCGGCTGTGGTAGAGTGTTGAAGTTTATATAATTATCAAGTATCATAATTTATATCAGTAGTTTAGTATTAAGGAAGTTATGTCGTACTCAAGATAAAACTTAATTTTCATTTATCACTTAATATATATAATGGTGTTCACAAGCTTACTCAAGTATTACATCCGATGATGTGACAAATGTTAAAGTGTATAATATTTTAAAGTATCATGTGTTCGTAGAATTTATACATTTATACATTTTTGTTAGTGTAAATTTGTATTAGGAAGTTATGCCTTTCTTAAGATAATGTTTAAAGGTCATTTATCATTTCATATTTATAATGGCGTCCACGAGCCTATTCAGAACACAGTTTCTTTCTTCATCAGCGGCAGCCAGATGGTTTGTTGTCTTGAAACATGAGTCTAGTTTCATGAACAACTTCGTTTTCTGGTTTACCAGTTGATTCACTTGTACATGTTATGTGTCCATGTGTGGAAAAACTTTCTTTGTAGTTGGTGTCCGTATTGTAGACACAAGTGTTGTGGTATCTGTAAACAATGTATTTGCTCTTAGATGTTATTTTAAAGTGTGAAATGGTATGTTATTATAAAATACTACAATTATAATAATGTATACATTATTTACTTTGAAAGCCATTTTAAACTGTAAACTGCGATCATTTGATAAGTCGTGAACTATTTTCCACCGCCATTCTCCTGTCTATGTACTTGTTAAATTAAACAGTCAATAGTCACAGGGAGATAAGCAATCTATCTATTATATAAACTCGAGTTGATGAAATTCGAGACTTCCTTGTTTTCATTGTTCATGTCAGCTGTTATTAAAAGAGAGTTTGAAAACATATCAGGAACAGCAACAGTGAAAAACGTATGCCTTCCACACAGTGAAATAGCAAAGAAGAAGTTGTCAAGAGGCCAGCTTTTCATTTCTTTTTTTTTCAAGTACAATTGCTAGTGGCTAGCACGATGCTTACTTGATACACAGGAGGGTGAAAAAATAGTCTTAAAAGATATTTCTTAACAAAACTCTACAAGTATATATAGGTATTGCCCGGTAACCAACATAAAGCGCCTGAATGTGCTCTTGGACTTACAATTATTATATAATGGTAATGTATAATGATTCTAATAACCAAAACCATAAATTTACACCATACACTTACGTAAAATGTCTACATTCACACTGACAACTCCTTTTGCAAACCCTGTTTGTTGAGATGTACAGGAACATGAGGTATCAGATCCTTGTACTGCTGTCCATGTTAACGTCTTTGTTATAACTCCATTGTTTAATGAATCTGATTCTGTTGGAGACAAAACATTACAATTCCATGTAAGTGTTGGTGTAGGATTTCATCCACTGACAGTACAAGTTAATTGACCTTGAGTATTTTCTATAACACAATAACGATTTCCTTCTGAAATAACAGGATCTGCTTGGTCTGAAAAACGATGAATAGGTAAATATTTCTACATAATCAATAGGTAATAAGCATTATCGATGTAACTAAATCTTCTTACCCTGGTAATTTGAAAAAAACAACACCAACATGTGTTTAATCACATGTTGTGTAACTTCTTTACGTATGTGGTATTTACGTTTATTGTAAAGTATAGAAAATATAAACTAATTGATTAATTCGTATAGCTCATAATAAGATCAGTACACTTATTCTTATGTCTACATGATATTTAATCTTTTTTTAAGATTGATGTTTATAAAAGAATTTATAGTCATATACTATACAGTTTGAATCAATTGATGATTTGTACGTGATATGATTTTTAAATGTGATAAATTATAGTAACACAGCACATTATCACATTCGTTTGTTATCTGATACAGTGCACATTCGGTTACTTACATATGTTTTTGGTATATTATTGACATTATTTTGAATGCATTAGGATGTAAACTCGACATTAACTTAAATATTACATACAGTAACATCTTAATTTAGTAACGTGTTAAAACACGTGTATAATACGTAACACAAAAGTCTTAAATCCGATAAAATGCATGTATAATAGATAATACTTAGTTATACATGTGTTATATTAGCATGTACATTGGATAAATCTAAAACATATACATATAAGTCAGACATCGTAGTGTTATGCCTCAAAATCTACCTTAAGTATTGGGTGTACTTCGTAAAGTATGTTCTTGTTAATATATATACACACCATTAAAGTTACACCTTATCAAATCAATGTATTAGATTGTCACATCTTACGTACTATTGTAAGTGATATCAAGTAAAGTTAATATTAACTTTTAGGCATGTATGCTTAACCTAACAGTTTAATGTTAAAATAATTAACAAGGTGTTTGATGCTCAGTGTAAATATCCATGTCGCCTAAAAAGTCGACACATTCATATTAATTTTCAGTAGAGATAATTCACATTTCTAAGTAAATGAAACATTCTATTATAACTAACATAAAACATTTGGAGGTCTTCTGCCCGACTGTTTAGGACTTGTGTTGACTGTATTTTTAGCTTTACAGTATATCTGTACACCATGTTGTTGTCTAGATTGAACAAATCTTAGATTACTTGTTGTTACACTGAAATCATCATTGGTGGTACTAGATGTAATATTCTGGTTTATCTGAGAATTTCCAACAGATTCTACTTTGTACCAAGTCACTAAAGCATCTGGACGTGAAGCAGATGTTTGACAAATAAATTCCTCGACGATGTTTTCTAACACATCATTTGTTGGTGATGATGGTGTTATAGATACAGATAAAACTGGAACTACAATAAGCAAGTGTATTCATATTAACGATAATTGCAATAATTATACTTTTTACGAGTTTATGGAATATTTTAAACTTTCTGACTGTAAAACTAACATGAAAGATTTACTTGATCAGCTTTAATCTGATATTTCTTATTTCATCTTTTATGATTTAAAACTTGCCTTAAGAATTGTTTTCTAAAAAAAATAGTTTCGGAATGTTGATTTCTTTTTATGTCGATAACAAATTTTATGATAATACTTAACAATATTGCATAAATAATTCTAATCAAACATTTTACGTAGAAGTATTGCAATGACATTTAATTAATATTGGGGAAAGACACACTTACTACATAATATAACAAATAATAATGTTGATGCGTGCTGGTATAATATTTGGCAAATCTAGGTACAACAAGTGTTGAGTTATCGTCTGGGTCAATTACGGACAGACGGACATAACTACATTTGTTTAAATTCTTGCGTGTAAAACCATTTGATCGATTTTTTTAAATAGATCAAAAATGTATGATTATCAATATTATCGGAATCGATCCTTTTGCTAAAATTGCGCTGGCCTTATTCGAGGCTTCGTTATTTTTATTGCAAAGTGCGAACTTTCATCAAATGGACTAGTTAAATAAAATATGATAAAAATGTTTGAATTATCACTTTTATTATCTTTACTATCTAAAACACAATTAAAACTATCTAAAAACTAACAAAAATACACTGTCTAATCATATATGATATCATTTGTCAACAATCAAATCAGGGCTGATATATTTGTAATAAGGAGAGTTTGAAATATATAGATAGTAAATGGTAAGTTCGACGTCAAAATTGTATTAACCATTTTTTTATTTGTCAACCTTTGGTATTAGAAAAAATACACAATACTCCCAACGCGTGCCATATCAATGCACTGCATCGCCCCGTCTGGTATTACTGTTCTTTAAATTATAACCTGTTCCAAAAACATTCATTATTGTAAGAAACGTGACAAATATCTCAGGAAATTGTTTGTTTGTCATTCCAAAGTAACTACGCTTTATCTATAAAATCATTAAAACTCATAAAAAGTCCACTTATTACTTTGAAAATTATTATGGTGATTAACATATTCCTTCGCTGTGCACTATAAGGCTAAAATTGTATCGAATGTTGATCCATCTAAAAATATTTAATTTATATATAATAATTTTATTTAACAAAATCAAAATTGTTGAAATTACGGGAGCAAGTGCTATATGAAGTTATTGACATCTAAACTTGTAATACTCATTTTGAACATTGACTGTTTTGTACCATAAACTAAAGGGCTCGAGCAGACTGTCTTTTCAAGACTTTTTTTATATGAATGTACCGTTTTGTAACCTAGAGGAAACAAATCGTAAATTAATTGTTACACTAAAATCATCAGTTGTGGTACTAGATGTATTCCGATATAACTGAGAACTTACACTAGACTCTACTATAGTATAAGATGTTCTAGTATCTTCAGTTATATGCCAGTTGACATAATTCACTGCACTAGTTACCGTACATACAAAGGTTATATTCACCTCAGGATCAACAGGTGTTAATGTAGTTGTCTGAAAGTAACAGTTTAATACTAAAATAACATAACAACACAAATAAAAACACAGTTAGATACCGATAATTATTACAAATACAGAATTTTTAACCATTAAAATATACATTTATAAAAATGGACTTAAGTGTCTCATTTTTGAATGCATCGATGTCCTTCAAAATGACCTATAACTATTGATCGGGTCGATGATTCTGTGCAACATATTTTCATCTCCAGGTCGTCTCTAACCTAGTTATTTTTCTTTTGTAAGACAAAAAAACACTTTTTCAATTTTTAGTCCATACCTTAACAAGACAAGAATTTTAAAAAATGACCCTTCATAGAAACTTTTGTTAACTAAAATGATCATCTGAACTATCAAACTACCCGCAGTGGTTATCTCCCTTTATCAAATCAATAACCACTGCCACCACAAGTAAATTCGTCCCTCAGAGAGCCGAAAAACTTTTTTCATCTTTTCTTTTACATATTAATATTTTTAATAAATATAGTCTACTTTAAGTAAAATATGAGTACATAAAATAGTACATAAAGGAAAAACATAAATAGTTTGAATAAATAACTTGAAAAAAAAACAAGATTAATTTTACCCTGACAACGGTTACCTTAAGTGCGTAAAATTGCATGAATATCGAAATGTTACGCAAAATAAATATTAAATGGATAACTGTACTTATTCTAGTCATTTAATATATAAATGTTATATTTTTCAGTATCATACACATATAATTTTATCCTACTTACTTGAGATTTCTAACCAAAAGCATCATATAAGTAGCGTGATTTGGACCAAGGACCCTGTTGGGTGGACAACACAGCTCATTCCCGATCTTGCTCACTTTCAGGTGTAATTCATCCATGAATTCAACAATTTTGGTTCATAATGATATGTTGATATATTTCTATTTAACTTGTCTTATTTCTTTGCCAGAACGTGTAAATCAACCACATTTTTTATCATTCAATGTTAATTTTCGCTACATTACGCCTAATGCATTTTAGGCTAACCGTTATTGCTCGTTTAAATTTAAACATTAGTCACATAGTACTTCATGCGTCACGTGATTCATGTGACGGCAGTGGTTAAAGTAGCAACGCGTGACGTAACCGCTGTGAGGAGTGTGCTGAACTATACGTTTTTATAGTATTTTGCCCATAAAAATTATGTACATTAATGTCGTATCATCATGAAATCTAGGTACAGCAGAAGACATATCTCTTCCAAGCTCGAAATATGCTAAACAATTTTTTCTCCATCTCTTTTTTTTGCGCATACATTAGGGCCGGGAAAGAATACAAATTTTATGTCCGAATTTTCGTTTTTGAAATTCGAATATATTCGTTTTGAAAGCTAAATAGATCCCAGGTACGGTATTGTCTAATATAACGATAGTAGTGTCCGGATTTGTTTGATTGGGTACTAGGTCACTTCGTTTTAATCGAATAACCAACATCCAATGTTTCAAGTAAAAAAATATGAATACATTATGATAATCCATTTCTTCTAAATCGAGTCGTTAAGTTTTCTTTTACAAAAATTACTAACAATTATCAATTGTGCTTTAAAGCAATAAAGAGGCGATTAAGACGGAATTTCACGAAGAAAGTATTTAACTGACACTTGATGTGTTAAATGTGGAGAAAGGTACCATCTATACATCAAGTTCTAGCAGTTAATTAGGGGTCATAAAGTAATAACTATATAAAGTATACTTTAGAAATGCCAAAGGTACCTAGTGGCATGCTATAGTCTGTACGTTACCATACTGTTGTTTATTTTATTCTCGAGTTTACAAAAGCAACAACAGTACTAAGGATATAGTTTATAACAACACAAGTTTTTATATGACGTTTAATAATGGTCCTCGGTCGTTACTGTTTACAAAGATACTTAATAAATTTCTCAATCTAATATTATAGTTTATAAGTCCAAAAAAGGCAATGTTTAACTAAAGTGTTCGAGTCGCCCAACGGCGCTCGAACCAACTTAATATTATTTTACTAATTTTATAATAAGCTACATGTCTCACCATGACTCCAAATAGCTATCTGACAAGCAGTAATACAAACCCACAACTTGATCATCTGTCGATGTATGTGTATGCACTAGTTTAATATCGATGTTATGTCACATTGATTAAAGCTTAATAATATACGGTTATTATTACAACTTTTTTAAAAATAGCGATTATTTACAATAGCGGAAGAAGTAAATAAAGTAACTAATGCATTTTTAAAGCATAATAATAATGTTACGGTACAGAAAAGGAATAAAACCAGCAACAAACTATAATTAACTAATAGATGTTTATTTCACTACAGAACTGTATAAAAATTACAAACAGAAGAAAATATACAATAGTAAATAAAACCTGAAGTCCGTACGTTTCGACAGTTCACTGATCCTGGTTAAAATCCAATGTTCACTGATCCTGGTTAAAATCCAACATTGTAAAATATCCAATTTTATAAGTATTCCGAAATTTAAATCCAATTTTAAATGTAAAATTTATAATCCAACTATTCCCACAATTTAAATCCAAATATAGATACGAATAAATTATCCAAATATTCTAACACTGTGTCTGGTAATATAAATTTATGAACACCCAAATAGTAGTAGTCTAATGACTCTAAATGAATGACTAACTAAAGGTTTACTAAATATGCTACTACTCTAATCCAGGATCAGATACCCTTATATACTTGAACGGACAGAATATTGTAGAATATTATAGAATTTATCAAAATAGAAGCAGACAGATCATTTGAGATAATTAGACAATCATCAACATTGTAATTACATTAATAAAAAAATCTAGAATGTTCCACCGTGTTCCACAATGTTCCACAACCTTCTATGACAAAACTTTCTAAAAAAATATGGAATGATCTCAATAAAAAAACAAATGGAACACTCTGGGAAGTTACAGAATCATCCAGTTGGTTACATTATAAAAGGAACAGAACAAAACATGTAACTTTGCATACATTGTAAACAATATGAACAATTCGGAAACGTCCAGAATATTCCAATCAAAGATTATTATCACATTATACACATAACAATAATCATGGAGGATTTAGTCCCCCATCCCGCTCCCTACAAAAGCCCATACGGAATGCTACCATTAATTACGATAGTGTTTGGATTGCTCCTAAATTTATAAGGTCTTTACTTGATAAGAACAACGACCAAGACCGGTTTTAATATCCTTTTCTGGCCAAAAACAGTCATTGACCCGTTGTGCATATATAGAAACGCCGTTTTTAATGGTCGATTTGTCACAAAAGCATTTTAAATGTTCAAGGTGCATGCCCACAGATCATTTTTTACATTCAAAATTCCCTTTCTGTGTCCATTTGTGCGCTTAATTATAAATAAATTAAATTATATCTTAGGGCAAACTAACCAGACAGGTGTGTAGAATTAAACAAAAAAGTCACATAAAATGCACAACATAATCTGCAAGATTGGTGTTTATACGTTAATCTCTAAAGTTGTATATTTGCACCAAATCATCAATTAACAGCTTCAAAATTGATTTTTTTCATCACTGATGGTTTATCAAAGGCTGTCAATCATGTTGGATTCCGTAAACAAACAGTTTTAACAGTTCTATCTATTTATACGATGATATTGTGTATGCAGTCAATAAAACAGATATTGTATATTAATTGTTCACGTGTTAGTCATTTAAAAAAATCACGATGATATTTTACAAGTTCACTCCAACTTCCTATTGTCATACTCAACTGAATATGCACTTCATCTGAAAAAAATAGACATAATAAAGCCTTGCATGAGCAATTAATTAATTTCATTCAAAATAAAATCACATTTAATAGAAAACACGTTTAATCGTATCAATGGACGAGCATTAAAGAAAAATGAAAATATTAGATTACGATTATAAATGTACAACATTGTATATAGTACATATATTATTCAGAGAAGCATTCTGTAATTACATTAAAATAATAAAACATCTGACGTACGATAGAATCATATTATGAAGTTTTACATTGCTAACTTAGAAGTGAATTCTAATGATATAATGACTTAATAATTATAATATATATATATGGAGGAAAACATGAATGTATATCATTACAAACTGCCCCTGATTGAATTTACGAATCATCAAAGGAAAAACATCACGAACAGACATGGAAAAAAAACTGTAAAAAGACTGATTTGAATTATCAGTCAAAACTATATCGGGACAAAACAAAAGGTGTAAAACGCAATTCCCGACTGCGACAAGTATACCTTTCTATGAAATTTCGGCATTTCTTATACTTAGATTTATCTGTGTATATTGAAAAGTTGTCAGCTCCTTGTATAAGAGACGCTGGTATTGGCACGAAAGATGTTTAAGTCTTATGTAAAAGTGAGTCGAACGCAAAATACAACACATTAAACATATTCATATAAGGTTTAGATACTAATTGAATAATATGACTACGGCAAAAGCTCAAAGCGAGCTCGACGAGTTTTAACTCATACAAAGGGGCCAAGCTAACACGTCACATGGGATTTTAAAATTTGAAAATATAACCTGACCAAATTTAAAGTAAAAACCCATTTTTTTAAGAAAACCTTAAGTTCATGGA
Organism: Mactra quadrangularis; assembly: GCA_025267735.1. Classification (NCBI taxonomy): domain Eukaryota; kingdom Metazoa; phylum Mollusca; class Bivalvia; order Venerida; family Mactridae; genus Mactra; species Mactra quadrangularis. The sequence continues at coordinate 48,881,554 of CM046299.1, read as the reverse complement.
AGACAATTTTGAAATAAAAATGTATTTGGAGTTATAAACCTTGTCGCATGAAATGTAGATTGTGATAAGAAACTTATATTTAAAGTTAGAAGTTGATGCCTAAAGAAATAAAACAGTTGCAATAAGATCAAACATTTTTGAAAAGAAAACTCTAAGTTCAAAGGGGGGGTAATTCTGAAAAAGGATATATTCCGAGTTGAGATCTTTGTCACATGAGATAGGTTGATAATAAGGAACATATATCTAAAGGTTGAAAGAAATAAAACAGTTGCAGTAAAATCAAACATTTTTAAGTTTAAGGGGAGATAATTCTGAAAGAAATGTATTTAAAGTTATGAACATTGTCACATAAGATGAGGTTGATAATAAGAAACATATATTTAAAGTTTGAAGTTGATACCTATAGTAATAGTAAAAACTGTTTTACTGCACACAAACTTAAATCAGAAATATGGACGCCGACGCTAGGGTGAGTAGGAGAGCTCTCAATTTAACTCGTAAAGTCCAACGTGTTGTTCCAGGCCTACTTTGCCTTATAATAGCTACGCCAATGCTATGCATATATGTGTTATATGGTCCTATTCAAAGGTAGAAGAGACCACTGCTTAAGTTATTGCATTCAAACATATTTTGACAAAATCTCATTCTTTTTGTGACAGAATCATTCTTTAATTTCAGAAATAATGTATGATACATTTTTCTTTATCACATGAATTGATAGAATATTTAATTTTTAAATAAAGATGTTTCTTTCTTTTAGCAATGCCCGGTAACTTTAAGTGACGGTAACGTACCGGTTTTATCATCTTGAAACGACGTCATCGAAAACTAAATAAATATTTTTATGAGGAAATGAAAAATTAAACGACCTTATATATTTTGCATTGTTAATATAGTAGACTAATTTATCAATACATGCGAGTAATGATTGTTTCTGTTAAATATCATCACATTTGCTTTTGCAGTCGAGATCATCGATCGGCAGTAAATGCCATTCGGAGCTACCTCATTAATACTACATTCGTATTCAATTTAATGAATATTCTTGCATAAAGGTTAGGGTCAACTTGTACGCACTACACATTGTGACATGCATCAACATCGGTATCAGTGGAGGAGCATTTTGGGCAATCAAAGTCTATACATTATATTATCATTCTTTAATAAAACAGCATAGTCAATGTTTAAAAATTAAAAAGTGTGGTATAAAGTCTGCTTCTATATACATATTCAGCCGTCTTTACAATTTTTGTAAGATATCTCCTAATCATCAAAATCTCCTCAGGCAGGCGTTCCCTCATGGTACCCATTTACATATGGGTGGTGTTAAACAATCGAAAGTAAATTTCTTGCTCAAGGAAATTAGTAGTGCCTCTAGTGAGGTTCAAGCCCAGTACCTCTCCATCCCTAAGCGCATGTTCTACCACTGGACCCCTGCTCTTATGTCTGTAAATATTTTTTCTTACCTTGGAAACGCATCTTCAGTACCATATTTTGCTAGAATAGTTAAAACATATGATAATAACCTTTTTAATTGAAGTAGGTAAGAATTCCAGTGATGTGTAAGTCAAAAGCGATCAATAAGAATGTATTTGTGCCGCAATGCCGAAACATATTACAGAGGTTTATTAATAAGAATGAATACAACAAACAAAAAAGATATAATAATATCTGTAATCATGCATATGATTCAATGAACGGTATTGAACACAATTTTTGCCTGCAATAAATTTGAGGTTTGTCGGCTGATCGATTAAAATGAAATATAGCCAAGTCTAAAGTATAAATGTCTCAAGAAAATGGCAAATATGACAATTGCGAAACGTTAAAACAATAAACTAGATAAAAATGAATATATGATCTTAATTTAGAATGGTATTGCATTATCGTAAAGATAAGACATCTTCATACTTGCCTCGTTTCGAACGGAATCTCCATACCAAAAATATGGTCAGCAATCCTAGTATGAAAACTCCTGATGTTGCCCCAACAGTATATCCAATTACAGAACCAATGTTGCTTGTCTTATTGTCTTTATTTTCTGTTTAGAAAATTTAATCAATTTATTTCAACAATTTAATATCACATTTATAATTGTAAAGGATAGTTATTGACAGTCCGTGATATTTTTGGAATTCAATCGCTTTACAACTTTACTACGACAACATCCCTATATGATAGCTCAATGTGAAAAAATACGGCACCGTCAGAGAAGAAAGCTTAAAAGAGTAAATATATATTTATATATAGGTACTTTTTCCGACGTGTATGTAACTGTGTTAATGAAAGTTAATTCAATTTATCCGATTTATGGGACAGCAAGAGTTATACTAGTGTTGTTAAAATGTATAATTGACACAGTCACACAATTATGACTTTCATTGGATTTTTTGGTAAAAGTTCATATTAGTTTTTGTCATAAACAATTTAGTTTGCCATAGTATAATAATCTTCAATTGTCATAATAACTACAGCTTAAACTTAAACTTCTTCATTTGATTAAACGCCTATTTCTATATTACATATTCAATGGCGTTGTACAAAAGATAAATCATAAAAACTAAATAAGTAAAAACCCTCCACTATAAATATATAAAATAACACAGAACAAAATAAATTCATTACGCGTGATGTTATATAGTGTGATTATGCCATTTGGTTTTCATATATCAAGTTTATAAGACCTATATTAATCTTAGTTCATGATTTGACTTTATTTTTACATTTGTTTTTATTAACTTGATATTTAAAGTTGTTGTCCTGAACAGTATAACATGATGCTACTGTTAACCGGACTTGTCCTGAACAGTGTAACATAATGCCACTGTTAACCAGACAATTCCCCAAAGGTGTCGAAACATCACCTTTAAAGGGCCCTTAATACATCCCCAAAGGTGTCGAAACATCACCTTTAAAGGAACCCCTTATTTTAAGCAGTTACGCAATTATATGAAAACAAATTATGTTTTGACACAGAGAGAGGCAGTCCTCTCATCCCACGTCATAATAAATTAACTTAATACATTTACCACTGTTAAGGCGCTTATCAACTTCATAAACTAGCCAGGTCAATTTTAGAATAGATCATAAAAAGTAGAAAAATAGTGAGTTTTCAAACGGTTTTTGAACTCATCCAAAGTAGGAGAAAATTTGACATCATCTGGTAGCTTATTCCATAGCATGGGGCCTACTGTACTAAAGCTTCTGTCGCTGAATGTTGTTTTCTTATTAATTGGTACCACAAAATTCAGGTATTTGGATTTTGCAGATCTAAGACCACCTAAGACCACATCTGCTTTGTACAGGCTTTTGGAGAATTTCAGTCAAATATGCAGGTGCATTTCCAGCAAAACAGTTGTACTTGAAAGTACATATTTTATAGTTGATTCTTGCTTTGACTGGTAACCAGTGCAGTGAGTACAAAGCATCCTTTGAGCTGTCTGATTTCTTTAACCTTAGTACTAGTTTGGCACACATGTTTTGAATTCGCTGAAATTTGCATAGATCACATTTTGAGATTCCATACAAGATCAAATTACAGTAATCAATGTGGGACATAACCAAAGATAAGACTAGTGTTTCTATTGCATCTTTGTCCAGATATTTTCTTATACTTTTGATACGTAAATAATTGAACATAGCAGTTCTACTTTTTGTTTTGATGTGATCTTTAAAGCTTAAAGTTTCATCAAGATAGGCCCCTAAATAGCGAATAGTCTTCACAGATTTTATAGTTTCACCAGCAATATTGATTGACTCGGTTAAACATTTTTTCAACTGTGCTTTGCTTACATACATGATAAACTCAGTCTTCGAAATTCAGCACTCCCTTTGCCAGCTCATATTATAATTATATTGGGATTCGATGCTAGTGGTTTTATGGCATCTCTGTTCTTACGGCTTACATTGCTTTAATTCTTACTTAATTCAAAGCTGACGTCGATTCGTTATTTAACGGAATATTGTTCACAGTTTCAAATGTGTTTAAAGCTGTGTTTCTGTTCAATTATGGTCTATATGTACTTTCATTCTTTACTCGAGTCACTTGGGTCTTTTTGACCATGGGATTCTGCCAAACCTATTTTTCTTCTAAATTCAGCAACATCGACTTTCATTTCATTTTATTAGATGTAATTGGTGTTGGTGTAAATTTTTTTGTCATTTTTTTCCTTCTTTGCCGAGTATTAAGTTTGACAGATTAATGATCTTAATACCTTCTTTTACGTAATCAGTTGTTAAGCCATTTTTGTGATTCGCTTTTGTATTTGTATTTTCTCTAAAACATGAATGTCGTTTTGTCGTTGTTTTCCTCTTTCACTAAGAGTATGGGTTTTTGAATAGTTGTTCTATAAAAAGGAGCACGTACTGTTTCGTCTTGGGTAAGTTGCTCTGACAAATATGTGTAGTGTCTTCCTTGCCAGTTTTGATCTTAATTTGTTCGTAGATTATTTGTGTGATGTTGAGAGTATTGATTCATGTTTTTATAATTATTGTTGTAACTTGTCGGTACTGTGGATGCCTTTGTATTTCAGATAAGTGTTCCATATTTTATATTGATGTTCATTCATATTATATATATGGTTTTTGTTTAATGATTGCGAAAATGTGAGAAACGTGATTCAATATTTGTTCTTCTATTTTCAAAATCTTTAAAGTAATTTTCAGTGAAATTTTGCAATACATTTTTGTTCATAGTTTGCAAGGATTAGTTTATTCTTTATGTAAAGGTATTATTTTACTTCATTTTCCCATATTCTAAGTAGTTGGTCTTAACCTTTGCCTGTACATTTTCTTTCGATATATACTCTCATACTCTCGTCACATGCTTTGTATTTTGATAATAGCTCTCCGTCAGTATTATTTTTTCATTTTAAAATTACTCAATACTTGGGTTTCTCTTAATGTTGATTGCACGACGGTTTCTGAATAAATCATAGGGTTTTGGGGTTTCTTTAACATTATGTTTGGTGTTGAATCGATCCACTGCTTGTATTTTTCTGCAAGGATTTTATTTCTTATACATTGCTAGTAATGGTATTATTTGTATATAATTCCATAATTTTGTTCCAGGTTTATTCTTTATTCTTTCTTCAGTATTTGATAAATTTGGACTGTTAGATTGAATTTTGACATTTAAAATTGTCCATGTATGTAACCCTCCTGTTGCTTTATTATAAGCTTATGCGTTTCAGCACTAAAATTAGTTTGGAGACGGCTTTCATGGCTTAAACTATTTCTCTGATATCATCTTTGTTAAAATTGTGAATGGCTTATTTCATTCACTGCCCCTATAAAACGATATTAAAAGATAAATATGTCAAAACTACATGGTATGTATAAAGTTTGACTTATCACGAATTCTTATTTGAATTGACTATTTTGTCAAATAAAATAACATCTTAACTTTTCGAATTTATCAATAAAGATTCATCGTATAAGATGTCGTATAAGTATGTTAATTATTACTTTCTAGTGTTATACTGTAGCTACATGTTGCTATCAACAGACAAACATGTACATATTTTGCATAAGTACCAAGAAGTGAAAAACTTACCGCAATCGTATATGGCTGTAGAATCTTTTGAAATTGCATATTGTTTGAAATCCTTATGATATACTTTGAAACGATATCTAGAGTTTCCTCCACTGTCTATAGTATAGCTTCCAGTTGCAGTATATACATTTGGTCCAGCACAATCGCCTGTACAACCAGTAGTAGTAGGTGCCATTATTTCTGCAGCTAAAACTAACTCTTCAGTACCCGCATCCTGTTGTTATAACATATCACCTGTGTTACTTTTACTTTAAGAGGAAATATGACAAGGCTCCTTTTCAAGATAAAAGACGAAAAACCAGAAAAAGGAGGACATATTTTTTCTTCAATACTTATTCTGTAAACTCCCCATACAAAATAACATTTTCAAGGATAATGTGTGTGTAATTATGTATAGTATCAACTACTAAAGCAATAATTACCTTACATATTTCTGATTGATGCTAAAAACATTTGTAAAAATGAAAAAAATAATCAAAACTTTAACGGGCAATGAAAATTCGATTCAGAGAAGCTACGTACTTTAAGGCAGGTGAAGGATTACTTCTTTAAGGCCCCATAATGGCCTGATAAAACACTGCATATATTAAGGTGTACCATTCCTAATGCCAGGTATAGTTTCAACAAAAACTATCCAATAAAGAACGAACAATACTACACCACTAACTACGGACCTGGAGGAATACTTATCTGAAAAGTCCTGCATCAAAAACAAACTACTGTATTATAACAGGTGACTGTTAATCCATATCACACTAGATAGTTGAAGCCTAATATCTGCTAACATATTTAAAAGTAATCAATGAAAATCGAAATAAAACTTACATTGACACAATATACATCCATTCTCCCAGCATCTGGTGGATAGAAACAACCAGCTTCAACCGCTATAAATGTATCTCTCTCTGTAATATCAGTGGTGAATGCATCATCTGATGGTGGTACTGATATTGTAATAAGAAAATACATATAGTTCAATTATGACACTTCAAAGTGACATTGGAACAGCCAGAAACGCAGAATAGTTCTACATACAACAAATGTAAAAAATTAAATAAGCAGAATGCATGAAACCAGAGCTTTGCCTAATATATGCATCCAATGTAAGGGGTTATTATAATTACCAAAACTTAAACATGCACACTTGTTAGAAAGCTTTAGCACTGAAAGTTTTAAATAAATAATTGTGTGTGCATATCATAAGCAGATAACAAGATTGAGCATTTAATCTATTATTTAATGATTGGATGCACACACAGACAATAATTCGTGTAACAGAACAAAACTTAACTTGGAATACAAATAAGTGCAATCGATAGCAGGTTAAATCAACACAATGTTTTATACACATGTATATTTAAGCAACTAATCAATGCTTCGCATTAACAGTGATGAGCCTGAGATGTTAAAATCTAGGAACGAGACAAAAGCACAAAACTAGCGTTACATATTTTAGTTAAACACACTTTGTATGGACCCTCGATATCTATGTATCAATTTTCCAGGGGAATCATTTACTCTGCCAATGAGAATAAATGCATCACATAATTGAAACAAGGGCAGTTACACCTAGATAGAGTGAATCAATCTCGAATTTCTTGCTTAAGGTAGGGTTTCAACCAATCTGATTAAAACCCGATCTAAAATTTTACCGCTCGCATACTCGCTAATTTAGATCTGGCCTTTTCCAAACGAAGGTCACGTTCAGGTGACCTTTTCTCATCATAATATTCATGACGAAATTGTTATGATACGTAACTTGTTTACGTCGTCTACGCCACGCAATTTGAAATGAGCCACCCAATCGCAGACTGTGAATAATACCGCTGTTAAATTTACATACAAACCTTGGTCTAAAAATAGAAATAACGAAATCAAAATGTGATTACTAGTGTTTTCGTCTAGATGAAAGCTACGCATTGATTGGTCGACACAAAGTTCATCTCGACGTGACCTTGCATTGACTAAGTAGAGATCCAGTACGACAACGCCCTACGGGATCTCTGTTTACGGAGATTGGGTTTCAACCGATAACTTCTTGATCTCTAAGCACATGTTCTAAGGAGGAAGTTATTATATGGCAAAATTAGTGACATGATCTTATGCTTTTGTTAATATGTAATTACTTCTATGTGTATTCTATACTGTTGTTTATTTTTATGACACGGGTATTAAATCTGAACCACTTAATAAAAAAAGATGCTTGCCAATTAATCAACTTGATTCATTTTCGTTTAAAATACCATTTTCTTATCATTTTAACAAAATCATTCAAATATTGTCTGAAAAGAACAACCTTACCCCTTTCTAAACGAAAAACAAAATATTCTCATTTCATTTATTTTGATTTCAAATTCTATTTAAAAGATAAAAAAGTTAGAAATCTAAATTTATACCGGACTTTAATCAACCCTTCTTTGCAATTATCGAGAGCCTAACTTTATTTAAGTACCTTGTATGTTCACTGTAGTGTGATCCTGAGTAAAACCATCATCACATTGGTACATTGTTCCATTGTCAGCGTGGGTAATACCAATATCCAAATTGAACTTTCCACTAGCTTCATCAGCAGTAAAAGTATCCCCAGATGGCAATGCACCAAGAGCAGTACAACTACCAAATGTACATTGAGCAACGATGGTACCATCTAATTTCCATGTCATTCCACCTAGATAATCAGGGATAACACACTCTAATCTAGTGCTAAAACCACATAGAAAGGTACCGGTACTATTCAAATTACTAACAGTGACATGGCTTTCTAAAAATATAAAAAAAATATTCAATTAAACTACTCACGTAATGGTCTAAGGTCATTTTCATTATGTCCCGGGTTCAAAAAAGAAAAGAACACTGAAATCCATAGAGGCTAGTTTCATAAAGATACATTGTCCAGAGTACATATTGCAATATTATACGAAATGAATGGCTTATCAGCACGTTAAATGATTGCCTGTACGAACATTTACAACAATTTTTCATCTTACAGCAGTCAGAATTTATATAGTGAAACCCATACTTTATAAGTGTCGGGCGTAGAAATCAAACCGATTAACATTAACAAACTAGGCTGGTTAAAATTACTACTACAGTTTTATGTTTGACATTATTGATTTAACATAATTGGTGCTCAATTCTTTATACAACGTTCATGGTTATTGAAATTGGCTTATGTGAATAATGTTGTCTGATTGTTTAATCAATTGATTCAGAACTTTTACAAAATGAATTCTTTATTGTGAGTGTTGATTTTTTTATCAGATTTTCATCTTCGTTTTATCAAAAATATTAACTGTTGGTTACTTCTCACAGTATCCCTATACATTAGAATTCAGATAGCAATAATGTGAAAAACTACCGTAATAAATCTTGTCTTGGAAAAATGTCTCAATGATAAACAATTGACTCTTTTCATGAAAATTGAGACATGGAATACTTATAGGTCAACTATGAAAACTGTTGACAATATTCTATCATTATATGTTCTGAACCAGGAGAAAACTCTATATAGAAGTGCAAACACAGCTTCAAGGCATAATAGAATCACACAGACACCAATGATAGACGTGGTAATAGTAATCAATACATCATTGTCTATTGTGGAAGAAGCATAAGTACTTGTAGTTGAAGTACTTGTCGGAGATGTAGTAGTGGTAGTAGTAGGTGTGGAAGTAGATGTACTTGTAGTTGAAGAAGTTGTAAAAGAATTGGTAGTAGAAGGTGGGTAAGTAGTAGATTTACTTGTTTTAGAAGTTCTTGTAGTAGTAGCGGAAGTCGAAGTGAATTTGGAAATACCTGTAACAATAGGGAAATGAAAAGAATGCAACTCTAATTGATAACAAACTAAATATCCGACCATTCAACAAGAATCATGATGTTTTAAAATAAACAAACAACAATGCAATATATCAACAAATGAAAATTACAGACATGTAGACAAAATACACGATGATCATAAAAATATTCATACAGTAGAAACATTTAATTACGATTTTCCATACAACTGATATTTTTTCATTATGTTCACATACGTTTTCACAACAGGCGCATATAAACCAAAATGGAAAACTCATGCATAATTGGTATAGTTTGGTATATACTTGATAGATTATGCTTACTTGTGAGTTAAGTATTCATTGATGTATTATTCATACTATGACCGGGGACGAATTATATTTAAACTGTGATTTTCGGGTAATCGTTTTCTATATTTTAAAGATCAACCTTCTGTTTTGCCTAACGCCCTTTCTTTGATTGTCTATCAATTATGTATGTTACATAAAAACACCAAAACTTGACGGTTATCTCGCCATTGTTTATAAAAACTCAATAATTATTGTTGTTTAACTGTACGAGTCCTGACAGACAGACTTCAATCCATGACATAATGCAAATGTTAGATATCCTGTGTGATGTAGTTACATAGAAGTATGTAAAATATTACTTTCTACTGTTATAATGTAGCTACATGTTGCCATGAACAGATATACACTGTACATATTTTGCATTAGTACCAAGAAGTGAAAAAGCGTACCGCAATCGTAAATGGCTGTAGAATCATTCCAGATAGCATACTGTTTGAACTCGTTATGATACAGTTTGAAACGATATATAGAGTTTCCTCCTATGTTAGAACTGTTTAAAGTAATGTTTCCAGCTGCAGTATATATATTTGGTCCAGCACAATCGCCTGAACAACCAGTAGTAGTAGGTGTCAGTGTTACTGCAGCTTTAACTAGCTCTTCAGTACCATCTCTCTGTAAAAATGATATATCATGTGTGTTACTTTTACTTTTATAGAAACAATGACACGACCTATTTTTCAGGTTAAAAAGACGAAAACCAGAACAAAAGGGAAATATTTTTTCTTCGTTTTCAATACTTAATATATAAAATCCCCTTACAAAGTCTCTACATATTTAAAGTATCAAATACTTAAGCAATAATTACCTCACAGATTTCTGATTGATGCTGAAGACATTTGTAAAATGAAATAAATAGTCAACATTTTTAGGGCAATGAAGTTTTGTTTCGGGAGAGAGAAGCTACATACTTTGTAGAGGGAGAATGAGACATACTTTAAGGCTCAATAATGGCCTGAAAAAACACTGCATCAATTATGGCGTACCATCCATAATGCCAGTTATAATTTAGGCAAAAAATATCTAGAAGAGAATGACAAACACAGTGCAATACCAAGTACGGACCTGGGGGTCAACTTATCTTAAACATCCTGCATAAAACAAACAAACTATTTTAACAATGGATTGTTAATCCATATTACACTAGATAGTTGAAGCCTAATATCTGCTACCATTAACAATTATTATCTTATTTAAAAGTCATCAGCGAAACCGAAATAAACCTTACATTGACACAATATACATCCATTCTCCCAGCATCTGATGGATAGAAACAACCAGCTTCAACCGTTATAGATGTATCTCTCTCTGTTATATTTGTGGTGAATGCATCATATGATGGTGGTACTAATATTGTAAAAAGAAGATACATATAGTTCAATTATGACACTTCAAAGCAACATTGGAAAAGCAAGAAACACCGAAAAGTACCACATATAACAAATGAAAAAAAGTAAAAAGCAGAATGCTTGAAACCAAAGTTTTGCCCGATATACATGTATGTATTCATTGTAAGTAATTGTTACAATTACCAAAGCTTAAATATGCACACTTGTTAGAAAGCTTTAGCACTGAAAGTTTAAAATAAAAAAATGCGTGTGCATATCATAAGCAGATAACAAGATTGAGCATTTAATCTATTATTCAATGATGGGATGCACACACAGACATTGATTTGTGTAACGTAACAACACTTAACTTGGAATACAAATAAGTGCTATCGACAGCAGGTTAAATCAACACAATGTTTAAAACACATGTATATTTAAGCAACTAATCAATGCTTCGCATTAACAGTGATGAGTCTGAGATGTTAAAATCTAGGAACGAGACAAAAGCACAAAACTAGCGTTACATATTTTAGTTAAACACACTTTGTATGGACCCTCGATATCTATGTATCAATTTTCCAGGGGAATCATTTACTCTGCCAATGAGAATAAATGCATCACATAATTGAAACAAGGGCAGTTACACCTAGATGGAGTGATTCAATCTCGAATTTCTTGCTTAAGGTAGGGTTTTAACCGATAACTTCTTGATCTCTAAGCACATGTTCTACGGAGGAAGTTATTATATGGCAAAATTAGTGATATGATCTTATGCTTTTGTTAATATGTAATAACTTCTATGTGTATTCTTTACTGTTGTTTATTTTTATTACAAGGGTATTAAGTCTGAACCACTTAATAAATAAAGATGCTTGCCAATTAATCAACTTGATTCATTTTCGTTTAAAATACCATTTTCTTATCATTTTAACAAAATCATTCAAATATTGTCTGAGGAGAACAACCTAACCCCTTTCTCAACGAAAAACAAAATATTCTCATTTCATTTATTTTGATTTCAAATTCTATTTAAGAGATAAAAAAGTTAGAAATCTGATTTATACCGGACTTTAATCAACCCTTCTTTGCAATTATCGAGAGCCCAATATTATTTAAGTACCTTGTATGTTCACTGTAGTGTGATCCTGAGTAAAACCATCATCACATTGGTACATTGTTCCATTGTCAGCGTGGGTAATACCAATATCCAAATTGAACTTTCCACTAGCTTCATCAGCAGTAAAAGTATCCCCAGATGGCAATACACCAAGAGCAGTACAACTACCAAATGCACATTGAGCAACGATGGTACCCTCTAATTTCCATGTCATTCCACCTAGATAATCAGGGATAACACACTCTAATCTAGTGCTAAAACCACATAGAAAGGTACCGGTACCATTCAAATTACTAACAGTGACATGGCTTTCTAAAAATATAAAAAAGAATATTCAATTAAACTACTCACATAATGGTCTAAGGTCATTTTTATTATGTCCCGGGTTCAAAAATGAAAAGAACAACGGAAGTCATAGAGGCTAGTTTCATAAAGATACATTGTCCAGAGTACATATTGCAATATTATACGAAATGAATGGCTTATCAGCACGTTAAATGATTGCCTGTACGAACATTTACAACAATTTTTCATCTTACAGCAGTCAGAATTTATTAGGGGTGTAACGGTTAACCGATATATCGGTTAATATTGCAATACGACTTCTGACGGTTTTTAACCGGTTTGTTTTTCTCTGAACCGGTTTTTCTAGTTATGTTCCATACTGATTGTTTTATCAGAGTCTGAAATTTAAATGTCTGAATTAATGTTAAAATTTGTTCGGCAACTTGAAATATTTTTCGTAAAGTGAGAGAATAAATATCTTTGAGAGTCCATTCAAAACCTTTTTTCTAACTTATTCAAACATTTGCGTAATACGTGTAGATCATTTGAAAATACAAATATCTATGTACAATGTTGATAAAATTAAGACGATGCATGTGCATTAATTTATGCTATACATGTATGCGCAAAGAACAATATGTTTTGCAATATATTGCAATATATTGCAATACGGGTTTAGTGTAATTGCAATATATTGCAATACGGTTTTTACCGTGTTGTTACACCCCTAGAATTTATATAAAGAAACCCATACTTTATGATTGTCGGGCGTAGAGATCAAACCGATTCACATTACCAAATTAGGCTGGTTAAAATTACAACTACAGTTTTATGTTTAACATTATTGATTAAACATAATTGGTGCTCAATTCTTTATAAAACGTTCATGGTTATTGAAATTGGCTTATGTGAATAATGTGGTCTGATTGTTAAATCAAGTGATTCAGAACTTTTACAAAATGAATTCTTTATTGTTAGTGTTGATATTTTTATCAGATTTTCATCTTCGTTTTATCAAAAATATTAACTGTTGGTTACTTTTCATAGTATCCCTATACATTAGAATTCAGATAGCAATAATGTGGAAAACTATCGTGATAAATCTTGTCTTGGAAAAATGTCTTAATGATAAACAATTGACTCATTTCATGAAAATTGAGACATGGAATAGTTATAGGTCAACTATGAAAACTGTTGACAATATTCTATCATTATATGTTCTGAACCAGGAGAAAATTCGATATAGAAGTGCAATCACAGCTACAAGGCATAATAGAATCACACAGACACCAATGGTAATGGTAATAGTAATCAATACAGCATTGTCTATTGTGGAAGAAGCATAAGTACTTGTAGTTGAAGTACTTGTCGGAGATGTAGTAGTGGTAGTAGTAGGTGTGGAAGTAGATGCACTTGTAGTGGAAGAAGTTGTAAACGAATTGGTAGTAGAAGTAGGGTAAGTAGTAGATTTACTTGTTGTAGAAGTTCTTGTAGTAGTAGCGGAAGTCGAAGTGAATTTGGAAATACCTGTAACAATAGGGAAATGAAAAAAATGCTACTCTAATTGATTACAAACTAAATATCCGACCTTTCAACTAGAATCATGATGTTTCAAAATTAACAAACAACAATGCAATATATCAACAAATGAAAATTACTGATATGTAGACAAAAGGCACGATGATCATGAAAAATATTCATACAGTAGAAACATTTAATTACGATTTTTCATTCAGCTAATGATTTTTCATTATTTACACATACTTTTCACAACAGGGGCATATAAATCGAAATGAAAAAACTCAAACATAATTGGTATAGTTTGATATATATTTGATAGATTATGCTTACTTGTGAGTTAAGTATTTGTTGATGTATTCATACTAGGACCGGGGATAAATTATATTTGAATTGTAATTTTCGGATAATCGTTTTCTATATTTTAAAGATCAACCTTCTGTTTTCCCTAGCACCTTTTCTCTGATTGTCTATAAATTATGCATCTTACATAAAAACACCAAAACTTGACGGTGAATTTGGCATTGTTTATAAAACTCAATAATTATTGTTGTTTAACTGTTAGAAGTCCTGGCAGACAGACGTCAATCCGTGACATGATGTAAATGTTAGATATCCTGTGTGATGTAGTTACATAAAAGTATGTAAAATATTACTTTCTATTGTTATATTTAAGCTAAATGTTGCTATGAACAGATACACACTGTACTTATTTTTCATAAGTACCAAGAAGTGAGAAAACTTACCGCAATCGTATATGGCTGTAGAATCATTCGAGATGGCATACTGTTTGAAATCGTTATGATACAGTTTGAAACGATATGTAGAGTTTCCTCCTATGCTAGAACTGTTTAAAGTAATGCTTCCAGTTGCAGTATATATATTTGGTCCAGCACAATCGCCTGAACAACCAGTAGTAGTAGGTGTCAGTGATACTGCAGCTTTAACTAGCTCTTCAATACCATCTCTCTGTTAAAATTATATATCATCTGTGTTACTTTTACTATTATAGAAACAATGACAAGGCCTATTTTTCAGGTTAAAAAGACGAATATCAGAAAAAAGAGGAAATATTTTTCCTTCGTTTTCAATACTTATTACATAAAATCCCCTTACAAAGTAATATTTATAAGGAATATTTGTGTCTACGTATTGAAAGTATCAAATACTAAAGCAATAATTACCTCACAGATTTCTGATTGATGCTGAAGACATTTGTAAAATTGAAATCAATAGTCAAAACTTTAAAGATATAAAAGTGACGAAATTAAAGAAATTAATTTTGCTAAAAAACCATTATCGACATATTGTATTTATATTTAAATAGTTATTGACTGGTTAAAAAAATTAAAAAGAATCCGCCTCTTGATTTAATTCAATTGTGAAATTTCATAAATATTTTGAGACACGCCGTGTCCTAAAAGATTTAAAATCCGCGCCGAAAATTACCGGTCGTTTCCGTAAGTCACGTGACTCGCATATTTAATGAGGTAAACCTAAGTAAAAATGGCGGACCAAACAAAACACAAGCGTGGACGGCCTGGAATTTCCGAATCGGAAAGAAAAAGAAGAAAATTGTCAAGGAATAGGGATCGTCAGCAGTCTAGGGTATTTCTTGGCTCGGAGAAACGACGTTGGGACGAGATCAGATTGGAACAACGTTTAAAAACCGACAGAGAGGTGGCCACTTTCTTGATGGACAGGTTTGTTTTCAGTTTTATCTTGTTGGACAAACTCTTTAATCACGGCATTTTTATTGACACAAAAAATATATTTTCCTGTCATTTAATTGTTTTTGATGTGATTTTACTGCTCAGTCGAATGATTAAAAGTTACAGTTCGGCCCCCTGCAGTTTCGAACCTAGAACTTAGAAGTCGTGCAAGGGCGCCGCAAAAACTCAGAAATTCAGAATCCTTTTTTATTTAAATGATCAGATCGTTGCACTCATGAGTCGACGTTTCTTTTGATGAAAAATGTCTATAAATCGTATGTTTACTAGTCACAAAGTTGAAATGCATGGAACAGGTTTAAAGTCGTTATGGATACTGGGAGCACGTTTCTCTTCATTTGGGAAAATTTACTACTTAGCCTTAGGGAGCAAAGAAATGAATGGATAATATCTGTCTGGAGGGGCTCTTTTGATTGCCTTTGCTTGTTAAGGGATAAATCCTTGTATCTATGTTATTCTAGTCCATGGTAGTACTAGTTGTACTGATCAATGTTAGTTTTTTAAGTTTTTTTTTGAGTTTGCCTGACTGAGTGACATAACTAGCATCCACTAAATTGTCATGCTTTTATAAATGACTATAAGATGAAAGTTTAAAGTTTTTATGGTCAAGACATAACAAGGCCCCCTATAATACCGGTGTTCTTATCAGTTATAGTGACCTATTTACGTAAGCAAATTTAATTCCAGACTTGTGACGATAACAAAATGACGTCAGTTACTCAGTATTAGGCAAACTTGATTTTGGAAGTAAACAAAGGAAATTAATGGGAAATTTGTATGTGCAGTCAGGGATATGAATGGAATTAATGCACATTTGATTGAATTGAAGGTAAATCGAATAGAATGCACAAGAAATGTTTCTATGCTTGCAAAATATTGCCTATATGATAACATAATAGATCTAAGCACATGTTAGTTTTTTTAAGATCAACAACTAGCTGACAAAAATCATTGGATTTTATGATCGCACCAGAATTAAAGTTGTACGGGTATTATAGGGTTTTGCTTGAAATTTCTTTTATATTTTATGACATGTTATAAGGCTGAATACCTATGAATGTTTAGATATGATCTATAGATGCTTGAGACAAAGTTGGCACTAATATACCTGTGATGATAAGTACGGAGAACTCTGTAAACATACACTGTAGAGATTATTCCAGAACCCAGAAAGGGACAGAGAGGCAGAAAAAAGGGGCAGGGCATATCTGAGGGTAAATGTCTTAAATGTTTATTACTGCAAAGAAAGAGGCTAAAAAGGGCAGGTAGGAGAGAATTATTCTGTTTTGGAATAATCATTACACTATCCTTGATCTTTGTTTTAATCATATAAAATTCCATTGAACAAGGTGTATTTGTTTCATTTTTTTAGTAACAAACTCACTCAACCTTGTATTTTCACTGAGAGGCAAGTGAAAGAAGGCTCATCCAAGTCATGTCTTGCCTAACTAGTAAGGGCAGTATCTACACCTTCGAATGTTATGCCTGGGTCCAGTGGGGTATCACTATCAACACCATCAGTATCTGGAATCTCGGAGCCTGAATCAGATAGGTAACTAGGAAATCTTTAATATGAAATATAAATATCCATGATCGGTAGAAATGTTGTTCTTTTTCAGAACCCTAATGATGTGTGTATTTCAAATTATTGTCTTAAGTTTGCCCCGGTATCATGTAAAAATAGAAAGAACATTGTGGTTTGATTTTGTTATTGGCACAGCTGTTGCAAATTTAACTTTACCCACATTGGCACAAAATGATCAACACTGAATGATAGATCATAGAAAAAATAAAAATTAGAAAAATTGAAATTGATTTGGGTATTTATTAATAATTCTAAGCTTTTATGAACAAATTCATTGTACCATACCTTCATTTTCACTTATTAAGTAAATATAGATTGAATAACATTTTATCTGCTTGACATTATTTTTTTCTTATAAAATAGAGATGCCAAGCTGTCTGGAGTGGAACAGTTAAGTCTTCTGAGGAAACACATCCGAGTAAGTTAATGTTTCATAAATTACATGTAAATGCTTTCTGATTATGTTTCTTTCTATTTATTTTTGTCTACTTTTGATACTTCCAACTAGGTGATATATATGGTATAGGTATAAAACTAAATTAAAAAACTATATGCTACATAACATTTACTTAGTTTCTGATGTATTGTCATCTCATAAATGATGTTTTACCTTTGGGTTAGATAGCCAAAGCTTATATTCAATTAGCATGGCTGTAACATGATATTTGTTTTGAATTTGTAGAAAAGAGACTATTGCTCCACATTGTACCAGAGTCAAGACCTAGAGTTTCAAAAAAAGTTGTCTTCATCTTTTGTTGACCCTTTTGAGTGAGTATCAGTTCTGTATTAAAACATTTATCCAAAAAATTGTAATGACTACCTATTGTTATCAGACACAAGTCCAAACATATTACAGATAATCTGAGATTAGTGGTGAAGTTCTCAGATATTGATTGATCTGATTATAATACATTGAGGGCAAATACTCAATACTGTAATAATTATGTTTTTAAGCAGCAAAATTAGCATAAACTAGCTGGGTTGAACTATATACTATATATGCTTAACTATATAATGTATTCATAGAAGCAGTTTACTCATTTAAAATTATGATATTATTTGTAACCATATTATCTATTAAAAGATGATTATTATTCATAAATCATTAAATGACAATTCATGAAATTAAAAGTGTGAGAATTGCCTCATGGGAAAAAGTCCCCATTTATAGCATTTGAATATTGATATACCTTGGGAGGAGTCATTTTCTTATGAGAATATACTAGTTCTCATTTTGGAATTTGACTTGAAATTAAACATATGTTTAGTACAGGTATCCGGATGACAATTTACTAGTGTTATGCCCATATCACATGTAGATGTACATTTGTTGAAAATTTGAAACAAATTGCATAAAAAATGAAGAAATTAAAGTAACACGATTTCTTGATTCCCAAACGTATACCTGACTGTGTATCTTTTATGCACCACATTTCAGATAGAATTTACTTTAGTTTTATTATGTTGTGTTGTTGTCTGTCTGACCGTCTGTCTGTCTGTTCATGGACAATAACTTGTCCTGATGATAAGTCAACAAATTATGTACCTAGGTTTCCCAATTTTTTATGAGTGGATAGCCCTTAGGTAGAAGGTGTGTCTTACTGATTGTGAGACCCCAGGTTCAATGATGAAGGTCACTGGGACTTAAAATATGAAAACTTTTTCAACTACTTGACTATAAATGGCTGAGAATACAGTAACTGAAAACAGAAGTTACTTTGTTAGTTGTCTGCAAATACATGTATTTATATTTGATGGGATATTTGTTTCAGGTAGCTCAGAAAAAGGCAACAGTGTTCTTCATCAGTGCACTAGAGACATTATCAACCATTTCTGGTTTGCCTGCAAAGAAGCTCTAAGCTATTCTCAGTTTATGGTATGTTAAAAAATGTGAAATTGGATTAGTGTGCTTATGTGTATCTTACATTTATGTATTTATTTAACCTGTTGTAATTGCAAAGTCAAACACCAAGTTTGTAGCATTGTCTACTGTTTGGATTGTTTGGTCTCTTGCTTAATAATGTAATCCAAGGTCTGCTGTAAGAGTAGCTGGTTTTATGTTGACCACAGAGTTCAACATGGAATCTTATTACAGTTTAATGACCTCAACATTAGTAAGCGAAGACAAGAAAAGTCTTTGTTATTCAGCTGGTTCTAGACAGATGTGTCAAACATGCTTACCTATATATATGTTTGCTTATGATAAATATTTAATATTGTAGAAAATTGGTTATTCACTTTTTCCATTGATCATTTATATGACGCTTGTAAAATATTGCAAAGAAAGAAATATGAAAACTCAATGTATTATTACTGAGGAAATGCATCAGATTCATAATGAAATAAATGGGAGTATTTCAAATAGTATCAATATATTATTTACAAGTATTTCAGATACAGCTGCCTGGCTGACTCAGTTGGTAGCACGCAAGTTTATCAAGAGTTTGATTCCAAGGGGGCATACTTTCGTTGAGCTTGATCATGAAATTTTTTCTACGCCATTCCATCTCCTACCACTGATTCTAAATCATGTAGGGCAGTAGTGACTCACTGACGAAAGTAGGCGTCTAATAGTTTGTTAATAGCTTAATACACAGATTTAACCTTTCAAGGAAGGCATATGACCTATGCAATATGTTGCTACAGTGTTAAACCCGGCAAGATAAGTCAGATGCATATTAGCATCTTCAGTGTCATATTTTCTTAGCTGAGCTTATTTCAAGTAATTCTTGATACAAAACGGTATTCATTATTCTTTTCAGGGAATCTGGTGTAGTATTCTGCATCATATAGTGATTGAACATGAATAGATACTCCCTCTTACTAGTAAGGGTATGACTCATTGTCCGCATGGATCCTTGGCTGATACGGAAAGAAATAAACCATGGTTGGATGCAAAACCAATTGTCAGACACTTAAGTATTTGGCTGCTGTTGTGTTTGACAAGCGTCTGCTAGGCAATGTTGGATATTATCTAAATTTCAGGTATATTTTCTTCCATGTTTGAGTGCCTCTGATATCTAGTTGTATGTATATGACATCCTATTTATGGTATCCTTCTTTGTATACAACTATTTGCAGTTTGTCATACTCTTAATGCATCCAAACCTATGTGGACTCATATTAAGTCTTATCTGTGGCTATAAACCTGGTCACAACCAAAAGAACAATGAATTTAGACTATTTAGAATTTAGATTTAATTCGGATATAAAGCAGCTTCTTTGACATGAAATTTTGGTGTTGTAATACTTTAAAAATTTTTATACTTCTCAACTATCCAAGTTGAAATGTTTAATGCATTATATTTGCATTTTAACAGTGTGTAACTCGATGATCAAGCAAGTTAATGTAAAGAGTCGACAGAATAGTGGTACTTGAAGTAGACTTCAATAGCCTTGGTTTTTTAAAAAAGCCTGGAAAAATGAGCCATGTGATATCATTTTGTATTCATAGTGGGTTTGATCAAACCAGTTGTCATCCTGAGTCGGTCAATGATTGAAATAAGCACACCTTCATTACATATATATGCTGTCATTTTAACCCAAGTTAACTAAGTGACTTAAAATATGTGTGTCAGTACAGTTTATCTAAAATATATATTTCAGAAGCACTGTATACTTAGAAGGATTTAATCAACACATCCTAATGTATGCTGGTAAGCAGTTTTCATACACGCCACTCATATATAGAGTACGCAATCTTCTGGTAGCTATTGATCACAACAAGCATGCTGATAGGTCTATGGATCATTAAGGTAAACAATGACTTGTTGACATAGTTTTCAAGTACATTTTCCATTATTCTTTCATGAAAATAACTAATCTATGATGTATTGTATGTATGTATGCTTTCCCTAGTTGTGTCTGGTTCTTAATATTCGACTTTGAAACTGCTTCATCCACATATTTTTTTTTAAATCATTTAATTGCGATTGGAGTTAATGTTCATTCATTCTCACCCACGCAAATGGACATTGTAATGATTTATAGGAAAGATCTGTTTCAGAAAAAAATATCTAAGATGGAATCAGTACCTTGTGTGCTAATAAAGTTATTTTATTTGAAAAAAAAAACAACTTTTAAATTGTCCCTTCTGAAAGCCAGCTATACAAATCAAGTTCAGCTCCTCTAACTTTGTTACTCTTAAATTATGATAGCTATTTAGGTATGATAAAAATAAGCTCAATGACGACAAATCTGTGTACGTTATGTTTTCTACAACCAAACTGATCATTACTACACACTGTTCCCAGGGGTTTCTTCACAGTTGCATTTTGTTAAGATTTGGGAGTAAAATGAATAAGTATTTAGTATTGATTCAAGCCGCCCGGCTAGCTCGGTAGTAGTAAGTACGAAAGTCTACTGATCGGGGGGTCGTGGGTTCGATTCATGGGGGGGGGATACTTTTGTGGAACTTGGTTGTATAATTATTTTTATGGCCATTCTTCATCCTACAAATGATTTTTAATTATGTAGGGCAGTTGTCAGTTACTGACAAAAGTATGTGCTTAGTATTTGGTTTACAGCTAAATCCAGAGATTTAGCCTTCCCAGGAGGAGAAAGTAGGTTGACTGATCGCCATTATATGATGTATAACATGTGTTGCTACGGAGTTAAACCCAACTAAAACAAACAAAAGCTCATTGCTTCATTATTTATTTAATGTTTTTTATTATGTTCTTTCAAAAGCTAACTTTGATTTGACGTTCTGGTTGTATGTATCACTGACTACTTTCAACAAGTTTTGAAGCACCATTTCTTTGAAATAGAACTAAGTCAGAAGTCAATTTAGAAAAGAAATTAGTTTAAACTTTGAACCATTTCATTAATGTACTTCAGATTACAAAGAGTGTGGAACAAGAAAAGTGGGCGATGGTTTGTATATCCAGTCAAAGTGATGAAGACATATGATTTTATGGACAAATTATTAACTAACGCTCTAGTGAAGAGAGTGAAGAATAAAGTTTGAATGGTTATCTGATGGCAGAAATATACCAACACATTCGAAACATGTTGACCTTTCATGAATGAATAATCTTGGATTTGTGGGTGTCTACCCTGGGGGCTTGGGAATTTAATACCTTCGCGAGTCGAAGCATGTAACAGTTATGCAAAAAAGTTCTTGTTCTATAAACACAGATCTTTGTCTTAAAGCACATTGTTTGGGCATATATTTTTATTCTATGTATGTAGCTCATGTTTGTAGTAACTATTGTAAAATGTTTAAAATCTTCTTTAGGCCACAACAAATTGATCATATGTTCTATGGATTCGCTCGCACTGATGGTTTTTACAAAAAATATTTTTATTTCCTCACTCGCTCACAAAAAGTTGGTCAAACCGCTATGTAAAGCAACTGAATGAAGACTTTTAAAAAAAAAAATTCTTCGCTCACTCGCCCCATTTTTTCCAGGAAAATCCGTAGAACATATGATCAACTTGTTGTGGCCTTAACCATTAAATCAAGAACCTCTGTAGTAGCATGCATAGATAGATCATTTAAATGTCACCCTAGTTGTCAAATGTAATCTCTAGTCAGAAAATATTTCAGAGTAACTCATACATTGTATTTAGAACTTCCATGCCAGCATCATCTACAATGTTCAAATAGTAAGCTAAAAGTTGACAGGATTCGAAAGATTAATATTGAAAACTTGTTGGAATAAACTTGTCTGAAACAATTTGACCTAGACCAAGTAGTTTTTTGTAGCATCATCTAGGGTAGTTCTGGACTACACTTTATTATTCAAACATGCCTTTTGGGGTCATTGATATATACTGTTGTATGAAATAGGAAGATTTGAAGTCCTCTCATAGTAAGTTTGATGAATAGCTATCATGAGTCTTTTATTTACCGCCGGCCTGAAGGCTGGTTATTGTATATTGGAGTTGTCAGAATCTGATGACCATGGTAGGAGCAGTTCATGATTTTTAGCTTGACTTTTCGAAAAAAAATGAGTTTGATACTATATGGGTCATTTGATTTAGATTTGTCTGATAACATGTATATTTAGCGAATGATTTACACAAACATGTCTCACTTGAACACAATTCGGACGTGGATTAGTCTCGTTAGAATTGCGGATACTCTGTTTAGCACAGATGTAACTGAACACCTAAAAAATGTATCCACGGTTATTCTTGTACAATGATCATTTGATTTAAGCCTGTGTAGTGACAAATGCTCATTGAAAACATATTTATCCAATACCTAACTCACTTCATAGGGCGCAGCCATTATCATGCCTTGCCTGATGTACTTTTACCTGACAAAGTATGACTGGGAACCAGACAACAGATTTGCTACAGACTCGCGGTAAATAAGCAAGTGCGAAAGCTGAGAATTATAGATCGCTTTAATCGTATACAAGTGCTAAATGCATGATGTAAAAAGTTAATTATTTGTACTTGTCTGTAGTAAGTTACTGACAGATATTGTCTCTGCATGCTGAACTTTTCGGCTGTTACTGTGTAATTACTGTTTAACTCACTCATGAAGGCCGCCATTAAGTCAAAATAGGTTAACAATACAGCTGGAAGTATTTCTGCCGCAAAGATCTTAGTCTTCCCTTTTGACGTATGTACACATAATGGTACCACTATCCGGCGGTATTTAATGCTTTGCATTAATCTTTTCTTGTTTAGTTTGTTATAAATGGTCAATGCATTACCCTTAATTTTGACGTGACGTGCTCTGTTCATCAGCTCTGTGGATCAGAAAAAAGCTGTTTTGATAAATGACAGATTTCTGCTTGTCAAACCATTTTCTTTTAATTTGACTCTCGCTTTAAAATGTCTTCAACTTAAACTAATGGGTTTGAAAGAAAGTTGGTACTTTTATTTTTAAGTAGGATCAACTACATCAGTCTTACTATGAAAGGTCATAACTCTGGTTGTGATATATTTGGAATAGTGCCAGTTGCTCCAATTTATTGATGTCCCAGTCAAATGCCTGCTTAAAACATTCATTGGTTTGCCATAATGCTATTTGTGTAATTCTGCTCAATTGTCTCTACACAATAATACACAATATTCATATGTATATAACATATAGATGATTAATCTGGTTATGTTCCATTTTATTCAACTGTCAGTTGGGTGTATGGTCATATTTTTATCAATTGTGATTACAAAGTTAATATTACAAGTATTTAAATCAGCAAGGTTAATAAGTTAGCCACTGACAGTTAATTAAAATTGAACAGTATCATTGTCGCATTAACTTAATTGTCATAAATCTTGTGACCTTTGCATGTAAGTGCAATAAATTTTAATGCTTGTGTATACTATTGTCTTCTCTTTTTACATCTTCATACCTTTTGATCCGTGTTGTAAATATGTGCCCACAAATAATCCTCAATGTAATGAGGAATGCTGTATACCTCAAGAAGAAATGGGCATTGTCGAACTAGAAATGAATTATGGAAAGTTATCAGTTATCTTTCCCTGAGTAAGCCGAAGTGGTTTAGTTAGCAATTAGGTCCTTTTTGTTAGAATTATTGGTATTTATCAATGCGTGGTTTGTACATTTGTACAATATTTCTTTTAAGTAAGGAAATAAATTAAGATGATGATTTACAGATAGTTAGCACCAAATTAATAAATAATGTGAGTTGCTGTCACATAAAATTATAAACAAATACAATGTATGTTATGTAAGGTGGGAAATATATATCAAATTGCATAGACTACAAGCAATCCAACTTAAAGGACCAAATTGATTCAAAAGAATGCAAGGAGAAAAATAACTGACAAGTGTTTCCAATTCAATTTAAGAATAATGAAATAATTCATGTGATATTTCTATCATTTATTTTTTCTTATATTTACATCACCAACTCTTATGTCATGCCAGAAATTTACTGCCCTTGAGATTCAATCTGGAAATTTTATACTCTATAGATAAATGATGGTACAAGTTATCCATATCGCATTATGATGTTGTAAACTGCTGAACGCAGGTCAAAGTCCAAAACCAGGAGGTATCAATACAGTATCAAGAACCAGTAAGCTGGATTTTAAAAGCCTGAAATCAAAAATAAAAGCAAAATTTGAAATGTCGTCATAAAAGCACAAAATATTACCTATTATAGTATTTGCCAACAGCAAACTTCTTTGGAAGCTAATACAGGGATATACCTGTGTCCTCGTCACACTTTCTTATCCACCTCAGTCCTTGGGCACTTTAAAGGAAGTCAACACAATTTTCCTTCTATCAGTTTAAACCCGTACAAATTATGCATTGGAGTTATTGTTGACCCTTACAAGGGTTGTCTTCAGTTACAGAACTACCGTAACTAAACCCTGGGTCAAGAGTTACGGCACCGTAACTCTAGCCACTGCCTATTGTGCATAGTCACAGCCCGTTGATGTGTCAAAGGCTCTGTACTTAACAAATAAATAAAGGTAAGCAATTACATACTGAGTAGTGTTTGAGGCATGTTTGTTTGTTTGTTGGGTTTAATGCCTTAGCAACACATTATTGGTTATATCACGGAGGTCTGCCCACATACTCACTGTTCCTGGAAAGGCTAAATCTCCAGTGACTGACTTCTGTCCTACATTATTCAGAATCAGTGGTAGGAGGGCCATAGAAATTATTTCATGACCAAGCTCCACATAAGTATGCCCAGCCCGGGAATCGAACCCACGACACCTCGTTCAGCAGACTTGTGCGCTACCAACTGAGTTAGCCGGGTGGCTTTGAGACATGTATCTGGGTTCCACATCTGACAGAATAACAAAACTGGACAGCTGAGTAATTGAAAGTATGAAGACATAAGACTTAGCATGATATATGTAAAGCTTATCAATCAGACAGAATTTTTTATTGAATAAAATGAATTTATCTACCATCATTGAAGTCGGATGGTTTAATCAATTTTGTTCCTTGAGTTGAGGCTTGTCCCGTTTATCAAATACCAGAGACATAAGTATCTAATATCCCGCAAATACACAATCCACAATTTTGCGTAGCATCAATGGGACACACTTCACACATGCATCTCGAAGCATCCATGGAATATCAATTGCAATATTTTGACAGAAACTTTCTTTGCATTAAAGTCAATTTCAACCAACTTAAATAGATAAAAAAAGGCGTTCAAAGCTTCTAAAGTACCTTACCGACGATGTTGACATTTTCCATCTTGTGCGGAAAATCGCCGAGGATGTTCCGCATATTTCAAGATTTGACATTTATCATGATTACGTTTTTTTACCGGAACACCGTCTGAATATGCAAATTAGCAACTGTCGTAATTTTCCGATGACGTACGAGTCCTATCGGCGATTTCCGTGAAATGGCCTCTGAGAGGAAAATTGGGTTATTTCATCCGTCGCCATCTGTGTGATGGATGGTGATCGCTGCTTTTTTTATTTATAATTAGTCATTTTAATGACCATAGCCCACTATAAACCAATTTTTTCTGCTGTATTTGATATCGTGGTGGGTTTTATTTCTGGTCACTTTTATCACTTTAAGGGCAATGGAGTTTTGTTTCGGGAGAGAGAAGCTACATACTTTGTAGAGGGAGAATGAGACATACTTTAAGGCTCAATAATGGCCAGAAAAAACACTGCATCAATTATGGCGTACCATTCATAATGCCAGTTATAATTTAGGCAAAAATTATCTAAAAGAGAATGTCAAACACAGTGCAATACCAAGTACGGACCTGGGGGTCAAATTATCTGAAACATCCTGCATAAAACAAACAAACTATTTTAACAATGGATTGTTAATCCATATTACACTAGAAAGTTGAAACCTAATATCTGCTACCATTAACAATCATTAACTTATTTAAAAGTCATCAGCAAAACTGAAATAAATCTTACATTGACACAATATACATCCATTCTCCCAGCATTTGATGGATAGAAACAACCAGCTTCAACCGTTATAGATGTATCTCTCTCTGTTATATTTGTGGTGAATGCATCATATGATGGTGGTACTGATATTGTAATAAGAAAATATAAATAGTTCAATCATGGCACTTCAAAGTGACATTGAAACAGCAAGAAACACCGAAAAGTTCCACATACAACAAAAGTAAATAAACAGAATGCATGAAACCAGAGTTTTGCCATATATATGTATCACAATGTATGGGGTTATAACAATTACCAAAACTTTAACAAGCCCACTTGTTAGAAAGCTTTGGCACTGAAAGTTTTAAAGAATAATTGTGTGTGCATATCATAAGCAGATAACAAGATTGAGCAGTTAATATATTATTCATGCACACACAGACATTGATTCGTGTAACACAACAACACTCAACTTGGAATACAAATAAGTGCAATCGACAGCAGGTTAAATCAACACAATGTTTAATACACATGTATGTATATGGATAGATTCAATCTCAAGCAAATTTCGTGCTCAAGGTAGAGTTTTAAACGATGGCTTATTTATCTCTAAGCACGTGTTCTAAGGAGGAACTATTATATGGTAAAATTTATGATATGATCTTATGCTTTTGTAAATATGGACTTACTTCTATGTGTATATTATACTGTTGTTTATTTTTATTGCAACAGTATTTTGTATGAACACCTTAATACATAAAGATGCTTGCCAATTAATCAACTTGATTCATTTTTGTTTAAAATACCATTTCTCATCATTTTAACAAAATCATTCAAATATTGTCTGAAGAGAACAACCAAACCCCTTTCTCAACAATAAACAAAATATACTCATTTTATTAATTGTGATTTCAAATCCGATTTAAGAGATAATAACGTTATAAATCAGATTTATATCGAACTTTTGTCAACCCTTCTTTGCGATTATCGAGAGCCCAACTTTATTCAAGTACCTTGTATGGTCACTGTAGTTTGATCCGTAGTGAGGCCATCATTACATTGGTACACTGTTTCATTGTCAGCGTAGGTAATACCAATATCTAAATAGAACTTTCCAGCACTTTCATCAGAAGTGAAAATATCGCCAGATGGCATTGCACCAAGAGCAGTACAACTAGCGAATGCACATTGAGCAATGATAGTTCCATCTAGCTTCCAATTCATTCCACCTCCATAAGCAGGTATAGCACACTCTAATCTAGTGCTATAACCACATAGAAAGGTACCAGTACCATTCAAATTACTAACTGTGACTTGGTTTTCTAAAATATAAAACAAATCTTCAATTAAACTACTCACATAATAGTCTAAGGTCATTTTCATTATGTCCCGGGTTCAAAAAAGAAAAGAACACTGGAAGACATAGTGGCTAGTTTGATACAGATACATTGTCCAGAGTACATATTGCAATATTATACGAAATGAATGGCTTATCAGCACGTTAAATGATTGGCAGTACGAACATTCACAACAATTTTTTATCTTACAGCAGTCAGAATTTATATAGTGAAACCCATACTTTATGATTGTTGGGCGTAGAGATCAAACCGATTCACACTAACAAACTAGGCTGTTTAAAATTACAACTACAGTTTTATGTTTGACATTATTGATTTAACATAATTGGTGCTCAATTCTTTATACAACGTTCATGGTTATTGAAATTGGCTTATGTGAATTATGTGGTCTGATTGTTTAATCAAGTGATTCAGAACTTTTACAAAATGAATTCTTTATTGTTAGTGTTGATTTTTTTATCAGATTTTCATCTTCGTTTTATCAAAAATATTATACTCGTTGCATCTATTTCCGCGTTACATCCGGTTCCGCGTTATTTACACTTTTCGGTAATTTCACTTGAAGCGACACCTACACGTAAATTAAAGTGACCTACTTTTCGCACAGAAAGATATTTTTGCCAAATATTGCAGAATGAACCGTTCAGGAGGGCAACTGTCTTTAAATGCCCCCATTTTAAAAAGACGAGTAATATAGCTCGTTTAGGATAACTTGAGACAAACGACTCAGTTTGTTTACATATTTAGGACACAGGTATTACATAAAACAGGGAGGTCAGCTGTTTTTGTGTAATGAAAGTATTAAACATGTCTTTATGTGTGAAACGTGTATTCTCGTACTAAATTTAATACATAAAAAACATGCTGATAATAGTCGATAATTACGTGTACTAAACTGAAATCCACATGTGTATAAAAATGGGATCGTTGAATTTTGTCTCAAGTTATCCTAAACGAGCTATAGTACTAATACAAACAAAAAAACAGACCTGTATGAATGTTTGTGTAAATGATCTTGTTATTGTTCACTTTTTACATAGCTTTTGCTATGATTGTGTGCTGACTGAACTCGTTAAAATTTTGAACAGTTAATTTTTTGATATTATTGAACCTATTACGACAGTATGGTATAACCTTTTTATACCGCAGATCCAGACTTACTTCCCTTACGTAATGGTGGTTGTCACGTGACTTAAATAATGCCGGTAAAATGGAAAAATGTAAACAATTGATGTAATTTCTTTTTGCTGCTCAAAAAAAAGATTGGTGTATGTATTGAACAGAAAAGAAAACAAATTAAAGGGACTTTGTATAATATTTATTTATTATAGCGCTTAGTAACGCGGAAATAGATGCAAACAGGGTAACTGTTGATTACTTCTCACAGTATCCCTATACATTAGAATTCAGAAAGCATTAATGTGGAAAACTACCGTGATAAATCTTGTCTTGGAAAAATGTCTCAATGATAAACAATTGACTCTTTCATGAAAATTGAGACATGGAATACTTATAGGTCAACTATGAAAACTGTTGACAATATTCTATCATTATGTGTACTGAACCAGGAGAAAACTCTATATAGAAGTGCAATCACAGCTACAAGGCATAATAGAATCACACAGACACCAATGATAGACGTGGTAATAGTAATCAAAACAGCATTGTCTATTGTGTGGTAGTAGTAGGTGTGGAAGTAGACGTAATTGTAGTTGAAGAAGTTGTAAAAGAATTGGTAGTAGAAGGTGGGTAAGTAGTAGATTTACTTGTTGTAGAAGTTCTTGTAGTAGTAGCGGAAGTCGAAGTGAATTTGGAAATACCTGTAACAATAGAGAAATGAAAAGCATGCTACTCTAATTGATAACAAATTAAATATCCGACCATTCAACTAGAATCATGATGTTTCAAAATAAACAAACAACAATGCAATATATCAACAAATGAAAATTACTGATATGTAGACAAAAGACACGATGATCATAAAAAATATTCAAACAGTAGAAACATTTAATTACGATTTTTCATTCAGCTAATGGTTTTTCATTATTTATACATACTTTTTCACAACAGGGGCATATAAACCAAAATGAAAAAAACTCAAACATAATTGGTATAGTTTGATATATATTTGATAGATTATGCTTACTTGTGAGTTAAGTATTTGTTGATGTATTCATACTTGGATCGGGGACAAATTATATTTAAATTGTAATTTTCGGAAAATCGTTTACTATATTTAAAGATCAACCTACTGTTTTGCCTAACGCCCTTTCTCTGATTGTCTATTAATTATGCATGTTACATAAAAACACCAAAACTTGACGGTGATCTTGGCATTGTTTATAAAAACTCAATAATTATTGTTGTTTAACTGTAAGAAGTCCTGGCAGACAGACGTCAATCCATGACATGATGTAAATGTTAGATATCCTGTGTGATGTAGTTACATAAAAGTATGTAAATTATTACTTTCTACTGTTATAATGTAGCTACATGTTGCCATGAACAGATATACACTGTACATATTTTGCATTAGTACCAAGAAGTGAAAAAACGTACCGCAATCGTAAATGGCTGTAGAATCATTCCAGATAGCATACTGTTTGAACTCGTTATGATACAGTTTGAAACGATATATAGAGTTTCCTTCTATGTTAGAACTGTTTAAAGTAATGTTTCCAGCTGCAGTATATATATTTGGTCCAGCACAATCGCCTGAACAACCAGTAGTAGTAGGTGTCAGTGTTACTGCAGCTTTAACTAGCTCTTCAGTACCATCTCTCTGTAAAAATGATATATCATGTGTGTTACTTTTACTTTTATAGAAACAATGACACGACCTATTTTTCAGGTTAAAAAGACGAAAACCAGAACAAAAGGGAAATATTTTTTCTTCGTTTTCAATACTTAATATATAAAATCCCCTTACAAAGTCTCTACATATTTAAAGTATCAAATACTTAAGCAATAATTACCTCACAGATTTCTGATTGATGCTGAAGACATTTGTAAAATGAAATAAATAGTCAACATTTTAGGGCAATGAAGTTTTGTTTCGGGAGAGAGAAGCTACATACTTTGTAGAGGGATAATGAGACATACTTTAAGGCTCAATAATGGCCTGAAAAAACACTGCATCAATTATGGCGTACCATCCATAATGCCAGTTATAATTTAGGCAAAAAATATCTAGAAGAGAATGACAAACACAGTGCAATACCAAGTACGGACCTGGGGGTCAACTTATCTTAAACATCCTGCATAAAACAAACAAACTATTTTAACAATGGATTGTTAATCCATATTACACTAGAAAGTTGAAGCCAAATATCTGCTACCATTAACAATTATTAACTTATTTAAAAGTCATCAGCGAAACCGAAATAAATCTTACCTTGACACAATATACATCCATTCTCCCAGCATCTGGTGGATAGAAACAACCAGCTTCAACCGTTATAGATGTAGCTGTCTCTGTAATATCTGTGGTGAATGCATCATATGATGGTGGTACTAATATTGTAAAAAGAAGATACACATAGTTCAATAATGACACTTCAAAGCAACATTGGAAAAGCAAGAAACACCGAAAAGTACCACATATAACAAATGAAAAAAAGTAAAAAGCAGAATGCTTGAAACCAAAGTTTTGCCTGATATACATGTATGTATTCATTGTAAGTAATTGTTACAATTACCAAAGCTTAAATATGCACACTTGTTAGAAAGCTTTAGCACTGAAAGTTTAAAATAAAAAAATGCGTGTGCATATCATAAGCAGATAACAAGATTGAGCATTTAATCTATTATTCAATGATGGGATGCACACACAGACATTGATTTGTGTAACATAACAACACTTAACTTGGAATACAAATAAGTGCTATCGACAGCAGGTTAAATCAACACAATGTTTAAAACACATGTATATTTAAGCAACTAATCAATGCTTCGCATTAACAGTGATGAGTCTGAGATGTTAAAATCTAGGAACGAGACAAAAGCACAAAACCAGCGTTACATATTTTAGTTAAACACACTTTGTATGGACCCTCGATATCTATGTATCAATTTTCCAGGGGAATCATTTACTCTGCCAATGAGAATAAATGCATCACATAATTGAAACAAGGGCAGTTACACCTAGATGGAGTGATTCAATCTCGAATTTCTTGCTTAAGATAGGGTTTCAACCGATAACTTCTTGATCTTTAAGCACATGTTCTACGGAGGAAGTTATTATATGGCAAAACTAGTGACATGATCTTATGCTTTTGTTAATATGTAATTACTTCTATGTGTATTCTTTACTGTTGTTTATTTTTATAACAAGGGTATTAAGTCTGAACCACTTAATAAATAAAGATGCTTGCCAATTAATCAACTTGATTCATTTTCGTTTAAAATACCATTTTCTTATCATTTTAACAAAATCATTCAAATATTGTCTGAGGAAAACAACCTAACCCCTTTCTAAACGAAAAACAAAATATTCTCATTTCATTTATTTTGATTTCAAATTCTATTTAAAAGATAAAAAAGTTAGAAATCTAAATTTAAACCGGACTTTAATCAACCCTTCTTTGCAATTATCGAGAGCCCAATATTATTTAAGTACCTTGTATGTTCACTGTAGTCTGATCCAGAGTAAAACCATCATCACATTGGTACATTGTTCCATTGTCAGCGCGGGTAATACCAATATCCAAATTGAACTTTCCACTAGCTTCATCAGCAGTAAAAGTATCCCCAGATGGCAATGCACCAAGAGCAGTACAACTACCAAATGCACATTGAGCAACGATGGTACCATCTAATTTCCATGTCATTCCACCTAGATAATCAGGGATAACACACTCTAATCTAGTGCTAAAACCACATAGAAAGGTACCGGTACCATTCAAATTACTAACAGTGACATGGCTTTCTAAAAATATAAAAAAGAATATTCAATTAAACTACTCACATAATGGTCTAAGGTCATTTTTATTATGTCCCGGGTTCAAAAATGAAAAGAACAACGGAAGTCATAGAGGCTAGTTTCATAAAGATACATTGTCCAGAGTACATATTGCAATATTATACGAAATGAATGGCTTATCAGCACGTTAAATGATTGGCAGTACGAACATTCACAACAATTTTTCATCTTACAGCAGTCAGAATTTATTAGGGGTGTAACGGTTAACCGATATATCGGTTAATATTGCAATACGACTTCTGACGGTTTTTAACCGGTTTGTTTTTCTCTGAACCGGTTTTTCTAGTTATGTTCCATACTGATTGTTTTATCAGAGTCTGAAATTTAAATGTCTGAATTAATGTTAAAATGTGTTCGGAAACTTGAAATATTTTTCGTAAAGTGAGAGAATAAATATCTTTGAAAGTCCATTCAAAACCTTTTTTCTAACTTATTCAAACATTTGCGTAATACGTGTAGATCATTTGAAAATACAAATATCTATGTACAAAGTTGATATACATGTATGCGCAAAGAACAATATGTATTGCAATATATTGCAATATATTGCAATACGGGTTTAGTGTAATTGCAATATATTGCAATACGGTTTTTACCGTGTTGTTACACCCCTAGAATTTATATAGTGAAACCCATACTTTATGATTGTCGGGCGTAGAGATCAAACCGATTCACATTACCAAATTAGGCTGGTTAAAATTACAACTACAGTTTTATGTTTAACATTATTGATTAAACATAATTGGTGCTCAATTCTTTATAAAACGTTCATGGTTATTGAAATTGGCTTATGTGAATAATGTGGTCTGATTGTTTAATCAATTGATTCAGAACTTTTACAAAATGAATTCTTTATTGTGAGTGTTGATTTTTTTATCAGATTTTCATCTTCGTTTTATCAAAAATATTAACTGTTGGTTACTTCTCATAGTATCCCTATACATTAGAATTCAGATAGCAATAATGTGGAAAACTATCGTGATAAATCTTGTCTTGGAAAAATGTCTCAATGATAAACAATTGACTCATTTCATGAAAATTGAGACATGGAATAGTTATAGGTCAACTATGAAAACTGTTGACAATATTCTATCATTATATGTTCTGAACCAGGAGAAAATTCTATATAGAAGTGCAATCACAGCTACAAGGCATAATAGAATCACACAGACACCAATGGTAATGGTAATAGTAATCAATACATCATTGTCTATTGTGGAAGAAGCATAAGTACTTGTAGTTGAAGTACTTGTCGGAGATGTAGTAGTGGTAGTAGTAGGTGTGGAAGTAGATGCACTTGTAGTGGAAGAAGTTGTAAACGAATTGGTAGTTGAAGGTGGGTAAGTAGTAGATTTACTTGTTGTAGAAGTTCTTGTAGTAGTAGCGGAAGTCGAAGTGAATTTGGAAATACCTGTAACAATAGGGAAATGAAAAAAATGCTACTCTAATTGATTACAAACTAAATATCCGCCCTTTCAACTAGAATCATGATGTTTCAAAATAAACAAACAACAATGCAATATATCAACAAATGAAAATTACAGATATGTAGACAAAAGGCACGATGATCATAAAAAATATTCATACAGTAGAAACATTTAATTACGATTTTTCATTCAGCTAATGATTTTTCATTATTTACACATACTTTTCACAACAGGGGCATATAAATCGAAATGAAAAAACTCAAACATAATTGGTATAGTTTGATATATATTTGATAGATTATGGTTACTTGTGAGTTAAGTATTTGTTGATGTATTCATACTAGGACCGGGGATAAATTATATATGAATTGTAATTTTCGGATAATCGTTTTCTATATTTTAAAGATCAACGTTCTGTTTTCCCTAGCACCTTTTCTCTGATTGTCTATAAATTATGCATCTTACATAAAAACACCAAAACTTGACGGTGAATTTGGCATTGTTTATAAAACTCAATAATTATTGTTGTTTAACTGTAAGAAGTCCAGGCAGACTGACGTCAATCCGTGACATGATGTAAATGTTAGATATCCTGTGTGATGTAGTTATATAAAAGTATGTAAAATATTACTTTCTATTGTTATATTTAAGCTAAATGTTGCTATGAACAGATACACACTGTACATATTTTTCATAAGTACCAAGAAGTGAGAAAACTTACCGCAATCGTATATGGCTGTAGAATCATTCGAGATGGCATACTGTTTGAAATCGTTATGATACAGTTTGAAACGATATGTAGAGTTTCCTCCTATGCTAGAACTGTTTAAAGTAATGCTTCCAGTTGCAGTATATATATTTGGTCCAGCACAATCGCCTGAACAACCAGTAGTAGTAGGTGTCAGTAATACTGCAGCTTTAACTAGCTCTTCAATACCATCTCTCTGTTAAAATTATATATCATCTGTGTTACTTTTACTATTATAGAAACAATGACACGACCTATTTTTCAGGTTAAAAAGACGAATATCAGAAAAAAGAGGAAATATTTTTCCTTCGTTTTCAATACTTAATATATAAAATTCCCTTACAAAGTAATATTTATAAGGAATATTTGTGTCTACGTATTTAAAGTATCAAATACTAAAGCAATAATTACCTCACAGATTTCTGATTGATGCTGAAGACATTTGTAAAATTGAAATCAATAGTCAAAATTTTAAGGGCAATGGAGTTTTGTTTCGGGAGAGAGAAGCTACATACTTTGTAGAGGGAGAATGAGACATACTTTAAGGCTCAATAATGGCCAGAAAAAACTCTGCATCAATTATGGCGTACCATCCATAATGCCAGTTATAATTTAGGCAAAAAATATCTAGAAGAGAATGACAAACACAGTGCAATACCAAGTACGGACCTGGGGGTCAACTTATCTTAAACATCCTGCATAAAACAAACAAACAAACTATTTTAACAATGGATTGTTAATCCATATTACACTAGAAAATTGAAACCTAATATCTGCTACCATTAACAATCATTAACTTATTTAAAAGTCATCAGCAAAACCGAAATAAATCTTACATTGACACAATATACATCCATTCTCCCAGCATCTGATGGATAGAAACAACCAGCTTCAACCGTTATAGATGTATCTCTCTCTGTTATATTTGTGGTGAATGCATCATATGATGGTGGTACTGATATTGTAAAAAGAAGATACATATAGTTCAATTATGACTCTTCAAAGCAACATTGGAACAGCAAGAAACACCGAAAAGTTCCACATACAACAAAAGTAAATAAACAGAATGCATGAAACCAGAGTTTTGCCATATATATTTATCACAATGTAAGGGGTTATAACAATTACCAAAACTTTAACAAGCCCACTTGTTAGAAAGCTTTGGCGCTGAAAGTTTTAAATGAATAATTGTGTGTGCATATCATAAGCAGATAACAAGATTGAGCAGTTAATATATTATTCATGCACACACAGACATTGATTCGTGTAACATAACAACACTCAACTTGGAATACAAATAAGTGCAATCGACAGCAGGTTAAATCAACACAATGTTTAATACACATGTATGTATATGGATAGATTCAATCTCAAGCAAATTTCGTGCTCAAGGTAGAGTTTTAAACGATGGCTTATTTATCTCTAAGCACATGTTCTAAGGAGGAACTATTATATGGTAAAATTTATGATATGATCTTATGCTTTTGTAAATATGGACTAACTTCTATGTGTATATTATACTGTTGTTTATTTTTATTGCAACAGTATTTTGTATGAACAACTTAATACATAAAGATAAAGATGCTTGCCAATTAATCAACTTGATTCAATTTTGTTTAAAATACCATTTCTCATCATTTTAACAGAATCATTCAAATATTGTCTGAAGAGAACAACCAAACCCCTTTCTCAACAATAAACAAAATATACTCATTTTATTAATTGTGATTTCAAATTCGATTTAAGAGATAATAACGTTATAAATCTGATTTATATCGAACTTTTGTCAACCCTTCTTTGCGATTATCGAGAGCCCAACTTTATTCAAGTACCTTGTATGGTCACTGTAGTTTGATCCGTAGTGAGGCCATCATTACATTGGTACACTGTTTCATTGTCAGCGTAGGTAATACCAATATCTAAATAGAACTTTCCAGCACTTTCATCATAAGTGAAAATATCGCCAGATGGCATTGCACCAAGAGCAGTACAACTAGCGAATGCACATTGAGCAATGATAGTTCCATCTAGCTTCCAATTCATTCCACCTCCATAAGCAGGTATAGCACACTCTAATCTAGTGCTATAACCACATAGAAAGGTACCAGTACCATTCAAATTACTAACTGTGACTTGGTTTTCTAAAATATTAAACAAATCTTCAATTAAACTACTCACATAATAGTCTAAGGTCATTTTCATTATGTCCCGGGTTCAAAAAAGAAAAGAACACTGGAAGACATAGTGGCTAGTTTGATACAGATACATTGTCCAGAGTACATATTGCAATATTATACGAAATGAATGGCTTATCAGCACGTTAAATGATTGGCAGTACGAACATTCACAACAATTTTTTATCTTACAGCAGTCAGAATTTATATAGTGAAACCCATACTTTATGATTGTTGGGCGTAGAGATCAAACCGATTCACACTAACAAACTGAGCTGTTTAAAATTACAACTACAGTTTTATGTTTGACATTATTGATTTAACATAATTGGTGCTCAATTCTTTATTAAACGTTCATGGTTATTGAAATTGGCTTATGTGAATTATGTGGTCTGATTGTTTAATCAAGTGATTCAGAACTTTTACAAAATGAATTCTTTATTGTTAGTGTTGATTTTTTTATCAGATTTTCATCTTCGTTTTATCAAAAATATTATACTCGTTGCATCTATTTCCGCGTTACATCCGGTTCCGCGTTATTAACACTTTTCGGTAATTTCACTTGAAGCGACACCTACACGTAAATTAAAGTGACCTACTTTTCGCACAGAAAGATATTTTTGCCAAATATTGCAGAATGAACCGTTCAGGAGGGCAACTGTCTTTAAATGCCCCCATTTTAAAAAAGACGAGTAATATAGCTCGTTTAGGATAACTTGAGACAAACGACTCAGTTTGTTTACATATTTAGGACTCAGGTATTACATAAAACAGGGAGGTCAGCTGTTTTTGTGTAATGAAAGTATTAAACATGTCTTTATGTGTGGAACGTGTATTCTCGTACTAAATTTAATACATAAAAACATGCTGATAATAGTCGATAATTACGTGTACTAAACTGAAATCCACCTGTGTATAAAAATGGGATCGTGGAATTTTGTCTCAAGTTATCCTAAACGAGCTATAGTACTAATACAAACAAAAAAACAGACCTGTATGAATGTTTGTGTAAATGATCTTGTTATTGTTCACTTTTTACATAGCTTTTGCTATGATTGTGTGCTGACTGAACTCGTTAAAAATTTTGAACAGTTAATTTTTTGATATTATTGAACCTATTACGACAGTATGGTATAACCTTTTTATACTGCGGATCCAGATTTACTTCCCTTACGTAATGGTGGTTGTCACGTGACTTAAATAATGCCGGTAAAATGGAAAAATGTAAACAATTGATGTAATTTCTTTTTGCTGCTCAAAAAAAAAAGATTGGTGTATGTATTGAGCAGAAAAGAAAACAAATTAAAGGGACTTTGTATAATATTTATTTATTATAGCGCTTAGTAACGCGGAAATAGATGCAAACAGGGTAACTGTTGATTACTTCTCACAGTATCCCTATACATTAGAATTCAGATAGCATTAATGTGGAAAACTACCGTGATAAATCTTGTCTTGGAAAAATGTCTCAATGATAAACAATTGACTCTTTCATGAAAATTGAGACATGGAATACTTATAGGTCAACTATGAAAACTGTTGACAATATTCTATCATTATGTGTACTGAACCAGGAGAAAACTCTATATAGAAGTGCAATCACAGCTACAAGGCATAATAGAATCACACAGACACCAATGATAGACGTGGTAATAGTAATCAAAACAGCATTGTCTATTGTGGAAGAAGCATAAGTACTTGTAGTTGAAGTACTTGTCGGAGATGTAGTTGTGGTAGTAGTAGGTGTGGAAGTAGACGTACTTGTAGTTGAAGAAGTTGTAAAAGAATTGGTAGTAGAAGGTGGGTAAGTAGTAGATTTACTAGTTGTAGAAGTTCTTGTAGTAGTAGCGGAAGTCGAAGTGAATTTGGAAATACCTGTAACAATAGGGAAATGAAAAGCATGCTACTCTAATTGATAACAAATTAAATATCCGACCATTCAACTAGAATCATGATGTTTCAAAATAAACAAACAACAATGCGATATATCAACAAATGTAAATTACTGATATGTAGACAAAAGACACGATGATCATAAAAAATATTCATACAGTAGAAACATTTAATTACGATTTTTCATTCTGCTAATGGTTTTTCATTATTTATACATACTTTTTCACAACAGGGGCATATAAACCAAAATGAAAAAACTCAAACATAATTGGTATAGTTTGATATATATTTGATAGATTATGCTTACTTGTGAGTTAAGTATTTGTTGATGTATTCATACTTGGATCGGGGACAAATTATATTTAAATTGTAATTTTCGGAAAATCGTTTACTATATTTAAAGATCAACCTACTGTTTTGCCTAACGCCCTTTCTCTGATTGTCTATAAATTATGCATGTTACATAAAAACACCAAAACTTGACGGTGATCTTGGCATTGTTTATAAAAACTCAATAATTATTGTTGTTTAACTGTAAGAAGTCCTGGCAGACAGACGTCAATCCATGACATGATGTAAATGTTAGATATCCTGTGTGATGTAGTAACATAAAAGTAAATTATTACTTTCTATTGTTATACTGAAGCTAAATGTTGCTATGAACAGATATACACTGTACATATTTTGCATAAGTACCAAGAAGTGAGAAAACTCACCGCAATCGTATATGGCTGTAGAATCATTCGAGATGGCATATTTTTTAAAATCGTTATGATACAGTTTGAAACGATATCTAGAGTTTCCGCCTATGTTAGAACTGTTTAAAGTAATGTTTCCAGTTGCAGTATATATATTTGGTCCAGCACAATCGCCTGAACAACCAGTAGTAGTAGGTGTCAGTAGTACTGCAGCTTTAACTAGCTCTTCAGTACCATCTCTCTGTTAAAATTATATATCATCTGTGTTACTTTTACTTTTATAGAAACAATGACACGACCTATTTTTCAGGTTAAAAAGACGAATATCAGAAAAAAGAGGAAATATTTTTCCTTCGTTTTCAATACTTAATATATAAAATTCCCTTACAAAGTAATATTTATAAGGAATATTTGTGTCTACGTATTTAAAGTATCAAATACTGAAGCAATAATTACCTCACAGATTTCTGATTGATGCTGAAGACATTTGTAAAATTGAAATAAATTGTCAAAACTTTAAGGGCAATGGAGTTTTGATTCAGGAAAGAGAAGCTTCATACTTTGTAGGGGGAGAATGAGACATACTTTACAGCTCAATAATGGCCTGAAAAAAACACTGCATTAATTATGGTGTACCATTCATAATGCCAGTTATAATTTCGGCAAAAACTATCTAGCATAGAATGACAAATACAGTACACTACCAAGTACGGACCTGGGGGTCAACGTATCTGAATCATCCTGCATAAAACAAACAAACTATTTTAACAATGGATTGTTAATCCATATCACACTAGAAAGTTGAAGCCTAATATCTGCTACCATTAACAATCATTACCTCATTTTAAAGTCATCAATGAAAACCGAAATAAAACTTACATTGACACAATATACATCCATTCTCCCAGCATCTGATGGATAGAAACAACCAGCTTCAACCGTTATAGATGTATTTCTCTCTGTAATATCTGTGGTGAATGCTTCATTTGATGGTGGTACTGATATTGTAAAAAGACGATACATATAGTTCAATTATGACTCTTCAAAGCAACATTGGAACAGCAAGAAACACCGAAAAGTTCCACATACAACAAAAGTAAATAAGCAGAATGCATGAAACCTGAGTTTTGCCATATATATGTATCACAATGTAAGGGGTTATTACAATTACCAAAACTTTAACAAGCGCACTTGTTAGAAAGCTTTAGCACTGAAAATTTTAAATGAATAATTGTGTGTGCTTATCATAAGCAGATAACAAGATTGAGCATTTAATCTATTATTCAATGATGGGATGCACACACAGACATTGATTTATGTAACATAACAAAACTTAATTTGGAATACAAATAAGTGCAATCGACAGCAGGTTAAATCAACACAATGTTTAATACACATGTATGTATATGGATGGATTCAATGTCAAGCAAATTTCGTGCTTAATGTAGAGTTTTAAACGATGACTTCTTTATCTCTAAGCACATGTTCTACGGAGGAACTATTATATGGTAAAATTAATGATATGATCTTATGCTTTTGTAAATATTTACTAACTTCTATGTGTATTCTATACTGTTGTTTATTTTATTGCAACGGTATTTTGTATGAACAACTTAATACATAAAGATGCTTGCCAATTAATCAACTTGATTCATTTTCGTTTAAAATACCATTTCTCATCATTTTAAAAAAATCATTCAAATATTGTCTGAAGAGAACAACCAAACCCCTTTCTCAACAAAAAACAAAATATACCCATTTCATTTATTTTGATTTCAAAGTCGATTTATGAGATAATAACGTTATAAATCTGATTTATATCGAACTTTTGTCAACCCTTCTTTGCGATTATCGAGAGCCCAACTTTATTCAAGTACCTTGTATGGTCACTGTAGTTTGATCCGGAGTAAGGCCATCATTACATTGGTATACTGTTTCATTGTCAGCGTAGGTAATACCAATATCTAAATAGAACTTTCCAGCACTTTCATCATAAGTAAACATATCGCCAGATGGCATTGCACCAAGAGCAGTACAACTACCAAATGCACATTGAGCAATGATAGTTCCATCTAGCTTCCAATTCATTCCACCTCCATAAGCAGGTATAGCACACTCTAATCTAGTGCTATAACCACATAGAAAGGTACCGGTACCATTCAAATTACTTACAGTGACTTGGCTT
The DNA here is from genome assembly GCA_025267735.1 of Mactra quadrangularis. Taxonomy (NCBI): domain Eukaryota; kingdom Metazoa; phylum Mollusca; class Bivalvia; order Venerida; family Mactridae; genus Mactra; species Mactra quadrangularis. Next base: position 48,839,012 of record CM046299.1, on the reverse strand, counting down.
TCTAAAAATATAAAACAAATCTTCAATTAAACTACTTACATAATAGTCTAAGGTCATTTTCATTTTGTCCCGGGTTCATATTATTAACCAACACTGTTAGCCTATTTGCTAGTTTGTTATAGAGATATTGTCAAGAGTACATGTTGCAATATAACACAAAATGAATCGCTTATCAGTACGTTAAGCCAAGGTACAAAATAATTGGCAGTATGAACATTCACAACATTTTTTCATCTTACTGCAGTCAGAAGTAATACATCAAAGCCCGTTATTATTTATGACTGTCGGGCGTAGAGATCAAACCGACACACATAAACAAACTAGGCTGGTTAAAATTACAACTACAGTTTTATGTTTGACATCATTGATTTCATATAATTGGTGCTCAATCTTTTATCAAACTCTCATGGCTATTGAAACTGGCTCCTTTGAATAACAGAATGGCGTGCTCTGAATGTTATATTAAGTGATTCAAAACTTCAAAATTATTTTTTTTAATAGTGCTGATTTTTTATCTGATTTTCATATTAACTGTTGGTTACTTCCCACGGTTGTCTCAAAATTTAATTTATTCCTATACATTGAAATCAAACTTTCAATGATATGGACAACTACCGTGATAAAGCTCGTCTTGGAAACATGTTTCAATGATAAGCAATCAGCTTACTTCATGAAATTCGAGACATGAAATAGTTCTAGGTCAACTATAAAAACTGTTGACAATATTCTATCATTATATTTTCTGAACCAGGAGAAAACTATTAAGATTATTATCTGATTTTACTAAAGTGTTCGATTATGACAAACTTTGGTAAAACAGGTTGATATAAGAATTTACAAAAAACCATAGACCTCCTTTAATCAGAAATCAATCAACAATTAGAAACAAAGGAATTATTTTTACTATGCATTAATATCAAGAAATAATATTTATATGATTTATAATATAAACTATGTTGTTCTACAGCTAGTTTCATTATTAATTGATAATGATACATTATGATATTGCTAAATGAGTCATTTCAATACGCACATCCACACGTACAATGTTATCATAAATACTAGAACGATTATTTACTGTTATTTAGTAATGCTCACAGTTCCAAACTATGGATACGCGTAACAAGATCAGCAAACTCACTAAGAAATGCAAAGAAAATACTAACGCAGATATGAAGTAACACCAATACAACTAATATAAAGTATATAAAAACTAGATTTACACTTTTTAGTTTTCATACATTTGCTTCCTTAAAAAATACATCGTGAAAATTACCCACTCTATTACGTATCTGTATAAATCATAAACTAATAGCATGTGCAATGTTAATTGTTTTAAGAATATGATATCTGGTCGGAAGTTGAAGATGTATATAACTAGTTTGAACAACTATAAACATCAAATTACAACGAAACTAATTTAAAGTGCATATTTTTGTTCTTAAACATAAACACATGTTTACGTAACCCTTTCAAATTAAATTTTAAAAATCCTATCGTTAACGCAGAGAGCATTAATTAATATAGCATGATTTAAAATACATAGTTTTGTTCTTCAACATGAACACGTGTATACTTATAACCCTTTTAAATTAAATTTAAAAATCATATCATGAAGATAAAGAGCATAACTTGATATCATATTTTATAAAAAAAACCAGTATACACCTGTTAAAGTAAAAAAAATGTATAAGCATGGAATACGATGATATACAGTCGTGATAAAATCTTACATTATTTTTTTTCAAACAGGTATAACGTATTTATTACAAGCATTCTGTTTACCTGTTTAAAAGAAACAATTATATATAAAATCACCTGTCATTTTTATCTAAGTAAATGAAATATAAATATGGAAACGATGACAAAATGTTTACTTACTTTTGTAATCCCATATAATCAAAGTTACAGGTCGTATTCTAGGTCATGCGTGTTATTGTACTTTAAACAATGAACTTGCTCACTAAATAGGTGAATAAGCTCATGCATGAAAGCATTTTAATCATATAAACATACCACTTTGATATTTAACATTTATTATAAAAAGTGTACATGCACACTATAAATTTTATATTATGATGTGTTTATAAAATAAATGTAAACTGACTAGACTATATATTTGTAAAACTAAATCCCTCATAATATAAGTGTGTGAAGTAAACCGGCAATGTTAATATACGCAATGTTTACGTTGACGACCTGAACGACATTTTCCAAAACAATACAAAATATATACTGAAATCATTAATAGACACAAAATTGGCATTTTGTCAGACCAAACGGACGTGTTTCTGTTCTCAGTCCTGATTTCAAGCTTCCTATATCTTAGTTACAATAGTTAAAGTATGCACTTTATGTATGTAACTAATAGTCCGGCCAACACCAAGAATGACCTTGCACGAAATGATATAGAAAATGTTATTCAATTTATTGGTAGACATGGTCTTACTGATTCCCAATCCGGATGATGCCACTTTGTCATCCTTGAACAACTTCCAGAATCAAAGATGGCGACCAAGGTGACGGCTAGAGGCTAAATAATACATGCAAAATGTATTTTTACACAGAACACATACCTTATACATGGATTGGTTCACTACAGCATTACAGATTAATATTTTATCAAACTTCCGTTGTCAACAAGACTCTGTTTTCAAGATTATACATTAATTAAAGATGTGAATTCGCCATTCTTAGTTGATGTCATCTATCTAAAAGAAGTATCGGTCATTTCCCTTTCGAAAATTATCCATATTCATTCTGATTATTGAGGCCCGCGACGTGATTATACCTCAAAATTGATGAAAAGGGAATTTTATCGAGAAAAAGAGCGGCCATTTTATTTTAGAATTTCTTCATTTACGCAAATATTGATATTGGCCCTGTTTTTCAGCCAATCAGAGCGCAGAAATTTGTTATTGGCCAATAAGTGATATTGGCTCTATAGCAGATTCGGCCCGGTTTTCAGTTTTATTAAACAGTTTTTTCTTTTTTGTGCAGTGAATTTGCCACTTTACAGGGCAAATAACACATAGTTATTTATTTAATTACTTATTTACTGGATAATAAATAACAGGCCATTATGAAAACACTTAAGTCACCATGGTCGCAGAAAAGTACCCTATGAAAACACTCAGATTGTACCAACATTCAAAATGGTGGCATTTTTGTGGAAGAAGAAAATACGGCCCTCATGAGAAAACTCGGCCATTATGAGATTCGGAACCAATCAAAATGCCTGAATCTCATAATAGCCGAGGCATTTATTAAAGGCCGTTTTTTCCATATTGGCCGATTATATGGTTATAATGCCGTAGTAAACGCAATATCAGTCCTGAATTTGAAGTCCAGTATCATACAGTTTATTAATAATGTTACTGATTTACTGGATTTAATGAAATGAAAATTTGATAGATAATTGGAATGGACAAACTAATTTAATTTCCAAAATGTAAGCTATTTAAAAAAAGAAAATCGGGAAAATAAAATTGGGTTAATATACAACTAACAGTAGACAATTTATTAAAAATAATCTGAAACATGTAAATAACAAAATAAGCATGCGCCAAAAAATGTGAAAGAAAATAATTGAGCTCTATTATTATCATTACACAAACAATTATACAGTCTGCCTTGACTAAACTAGACTAAATTAAATTATGTGCTTAAATGTTCAAGTTTGCGTCAGTCTAATATAACATAACGATAGCACCACCATTTTTCTGGTCGTTTTTGTATGATGATAACAACATGTTCAAGAGACGACACAAATTACTGTTTACATAGTATTTTGCACTCAACACCCTAAGCACATCACATGCATTGGTAAATTTTACATATTAATGTTTATTGTTGTAGTGATACCGGGATTTGGAACGAAATCCGGATAAGAGACCCAACCGTTCGGTCGACTGCGCATGATGCGTACGAAGAAGAATTGCCATTACTATCGGTGCACAGAGCCGACGATTATCGTGAGTACGCAGCTTTTGATACCCCTTAAAACACAATATTGTCTTAAGAAAATATCCAAATGGATACTAGCTTATAACCAAAAGATATCATAACTGTCTTCACTTTGATGTAAGATAGGTTCATTATTGTTACCGAAAACATGAAGAATCACCATATCTTGCAATGCATCGTCTATAATGTTTGGAATGGAACATATTTGAATATTGCGAACGAGATCGACAAGTTATCTCAGCGTACCATTCTTCTTTGGGGGAGTCTTTGCAGTTGGTAGTGAATATATCCCAAATGTGTTTAGTTACCAGGCCTATTTAAACGTTTGACACTGGTGCATCAGATATGTTATGTGCTCTTTCAAGATATTTAGACTTAAGTGAAACAAGATACTTCTAAATTTTCTACTTTGCCATATTTTTGTAATTGATGAATCCCTTAAAGCCACCATCTTGCACAGGGTATCACTATTTGCTAAATCATGAGCACATGAATTGTGAGTCCAGCGCACACATTATTTTTGAAAAAAATACCTTGATTATCGTTCAATTAAAATTTTGTGCGAAAGATTCCACGCTTCAAACAAAGCTAGCGAATTTTTGGGAAAAGAAAAAAAAGCTCGTTTTATGCGCCGCGTGATGTCATTCAAATATTTGTCAGGCAAGAGATATTGGCGAAGAGCATGTGCTTTTTTATTTTATTAGTAATTGTTGTGACACCCAAGTTTGTAGCACAGTTGGTAGAGCACCGGTATTTCGAATGTAGTGTCTCGATGGAATAAGGGTTCGAATTCCACCCGGTGAGGTTATACCTTTCCATAAAAATTTGATAATTATGACAATTTTTCTCCATTAATAAGTTATATGGAGAAGTTGCCAACCTTGCTGAAGGGTAGTTGAGTACTGGTTATAAACAAGGGTCCAGGAATACTAGGATAGGTGCGCTGGGCGATGTAATGTTAATAAACAAGGACAAAATGACGAGTTGCTGTCACATAATGTTTCATACAAAATCTAATTTCTTATAGCTAATAGCATCTACCAGTGTCACTCTAGTCAGATAATAATTCAAATTGTTTTTTGCATTCAAAATAATTTTACTACTTAAATAAATTTGATCGTTATAACCAAGTCTAGAGTTATTATTCGTAAAAACGGTGTGGTAATATGATATTGTTTCAAAATGGGTTTTGTTTAAAATCCATTCTTACAAAAGATATAATACGTCTGTGTTGCAATTGAATAACCATCATTATCACGTGGTCTTCATTTGTAAGGCTTTTCAAAACTTGTATTTCTACTTAAAAGTTTGCAGACGCAATCCTGACAATGAATAAGTTAATTATCTTAGCGTTTATTGGTCGATTATTTCGAAATGTTACTTCCGTGTTGCTTTTCATTCAATTGAAATTATATAATAACGATCGCATAGTCCCATACTTGGCCTGGCGAATATGCAAATATGTTTTGTATAAGTTTTATAAAACCGAAATACACATTGCGAGCAATTGCATTGATCATATTAACTTTTTAATAAATAATGTTGACAATAATGCTTGAATGCAGGCACGAGTGTATTGCAAGTGAAGCAAGACACTTCTAAATTTTCTACTTTGCCATATTTTTGTAATTGATGAAACCCTTAAAGCCACCATCTTGCACAGGGTAACACTATTTGTTAAATCATGAGCTAGACACTGGGTTCAAATAGCAGTATATACGCTTATAGAATAGACATCTAATATCTCTCTATCCTTGTGAATAACAAAACAAATTATACTACAAACTTTGATTGAAATGTGCGTTTGATATTTCTCCTTTTTTATCAATGGATAGAGTATTTACAATGAAATAAAGAACACTCATGATCCAGTTGTGATATCTAATATCAAGATTGAACTTGAAATCCTATTGCAATTTCCCTTGATTGTTATCAAAGTGTTACAATGTCAACAGAATTTCTTTCAATTGCTTTGGCATTAATGAACTCTTAGAATACCTTGATAATTGAACTTGCACACAATAGCTTCAATATCACTTGTCTTTTTTTTTGTTTGTAACCCTCTTTTTAGTACATATTGATTATTATTGAAGTGGCAAACATATATGGAAAAGTGGTCGTTATTCTAAGTATATTAAAACTTCGTATCACAACTTATGTTGTTCAATGAATTAAATATCATCAGAATAGTGTCTATAAATTGCCATTTTAGAAACAATTTGCTTCTAGAGTCAACTGACAAGCTAGTATCAAATATTTAATATTGGCAAGACCAAGAAAGATAAAACCCTAAACATGTCGCTGTATACTCATTAGTGTGGAGTCACGTCTATTTATGTGACTTAATTTTCCAGCTCTTATCATTCATTTTGACCACCATCTTGAATTCTCGAAGTTATCCAAGAATATCAGTATGGCATCAATCGGTTGCATTAATAAAAGTGGATAAACGGCAAAATAAAACGCATTGAAATTAATTGGTATACCCCACTCTATGACTTAACTCATTGATGTTGATATATACCCGACAGCTAGTGTTTTACGCCATTCTAGCTGCCCTTTTTGATTTTGGGAGTTGCCCAATGATGCCAGTGTGGCATCAACCAGATATATAAACTCAGGTATAACTACAAAAATTCATTTTTATATGCCTCTGTGTACGATTTGGCTCATTGTGGTTGACATGCATGACAAATGTGGCCTTTATACGCTATTTTGTCCGCCATCTTGGATTGGAGAATAAACTAAAACTACCAAAATTGCATGAAATAATATTGCAGATAATGTTAGACTAATTTTAGCTCTTTAAATGATCAGACTGTGATAAAGACGGATTTATTATAGATTCATGAGTTCTCATCCGCCATTCTGTCCGCCATCTTGAATTTTGGGAGTTGCCCAAGAGTGCCGAAATGGCATCACCCAGTTTCGGAAACTTAGGTGTCTCAGCTTCAAGAAAATGCAAAAACATTTTCTACATCATTTCATGCACGGTTCAGCCAATTTTTGTAGTTTATATACCGGACTATAAGGACATACGAACGAGCGGCTATTGTAAAATGTTTCGATTTATGGACGATTTATATCACAGAATAAAAAGAATTGAAATTCGACCGAAAACTGGCATCCTCAAAATTTTAATAAATTTACAACTAGTCTGAATTGTTCTGAGAATTGACAAATATGCCCCAGTTGTAAACATTTGGTATAAACAAATAAATAAAGCACAATTATAATAAGTTATAAAACCTACACCTATAACGAAAGCCGAGTATAAATACCTGATAAATATAAGAATCCTATAGACACACAAACGCTGACAATCGAATTGGAAAATCCCGACATTTTTAAGAACCAAGCACGTTAACGGGCGTGCTGCTTTATATTTAAGTAATCTCTCTGCAGAAAATTCAGTTGTTAACTTTTTGTTAGTATAAAATCACATGAGCCTGTGCTTATACAATTCAGTGTAAACATTTCAAATATATTCTTAATCATTAAAGCAACTTACTCATGTATTGTGTTTTGAACAACTTAAACGTAACTGTCAGTGTTAGGTATTGAATAAAGAAAATAAAGTCATGATATTTTAAGGCAAACTGATACATAAAGAGCAAACATATCATTTGACAATTAAAATAAAATTAACCCGCATTCAAATTATCTATAACGATTCTAACGGGTAAATAAACAAAATTTCTTTTTTGTTACAATATTGCTTTGCTACTTTCAACATATAATGATACAATTTTGTGATTATTTATCCAAGTTATATTTAATGAAAATCTGTGATCAAGCCGCTGTAACTAACGACAAGGAAGTTTTAGTTAGTTTGTATTATGTTATTTAACGACGATTACTCAACCGTATAACAAACATTTTTTTCGGCGTAGCTGTCTAAGCTGGATTTTGACCTACATTTCTGTATAATGACGTCTGTCTGGGGATTTCGGAAATCCGCCGTTCTATTGGATGATTTTATAAGCACTGAAAATGACGTACGGGGGAAACAGAGAAAATCCTCTCTTCGATTGGATGGCCCTGACACGCGCGAAAAAATAAAGGCCACACTATTGTAATGCAGTGTTTTACGAAATTTTGCTTCGTTCGTAGATTATTTTTTTTGGGTAGACTTCTATTGCTTTCCAAAGTGTTTTTTATATTGTAACAATAAAAAGTTACGTGTCAAACAATATTTTATGGGTAAAATGAATTACGTCTCCAGATGTGAACCGGTTTCTAGTAAAAAGTCTGACATATTACCCAATAATTATTAAGTAAGCCTCACTACGTCCAGTTTCCGGGGTTTACACTTTGAGAGTCACAGCTCCACATCTATACTATTAAATTTGTGAGTTTCCTGTTTTGTGGAAGAAACTGCGCAGCTTTAAATAAATATTTTGTTTGTCGCTGGAGCACACATATACCGGCATATCAAGTTGACAATTCTTTTTTGACAAAGCCTCTTGATATTTGCAAAAACTGCCAAAAATCAACAAAAAAATGGGGGGGTGTCTAAAAATAGATAAAACTAAAAATAGACACGTCAAACCAAACTCCCCGCAGCGGTTATCTCCCTTTATCAAATCAATAATTAAGTAGGTTTTTTCCCGATTACCTATCTTCGTCAAGTTTCGTAATTGCTATTTTTAGAAATTTTCACCACGTGACGTGGGATTTTCCAGAAGTCATAGGGTAACGCATTTTCCGAAAATGGCCAAACCAGACGCTCTACAGCGTGATCGTAGTTAGTTATCGTAAAAATAATGGTTTATCGACATAAAAACAATGAAAAGCCGTAGTGGATCATAACTTTTGCGTTGATTCTGTTTGTACAGGTGTAAAATACATTTTTTTCATCTTTTTTTGCGATGTAAATTGGGTATGACTGAAACACGAAATGGAGATTTTGAGGCGAAATGGACGAAATGGAGAATTTGGGGCAAAATGGGGTTTTGATTGTTTAATCTATTTTGTGTACTGAAAATGAACAAAGGTAAAATAAACTACACAAATATCGATAAACTGGAAAGAATGTTTAACTTATATTGATTTATTGCCGAATTCCCACAAATAATCGTACCAAAGTCAGCATATAAAGACAAAATCGTTGCACATTTTCTGTTTTTAATATCATAATATTCTAATTATAAAAAACAATACAATCAACAGCATAATTTGAAAGCTAAGGCACATAATATGCCAACATTACTAACTCTAGTGTCCAACTGTTAGTGCAAAAAACGACAACAGCAGAAAACATAGCTGGTACAAGTTTAATCCCCAAATAGTCCCCTCAAGCTTGCCAAAAAGCAATGGAGAGAAGGTTTTTATATGATAATGCAGAGTTTAACATACATTTTCCATCTCAAATACCAATTTTAGATGATATATTTGTATAAAGTAGTATAATTTGTAATTGACCATTTTGACGTTATTTTTCTCTATAAAATCTCTTGCAGTTTCAGTACAGTAATCTAATACAAATTCTTATAAAAAATTTTAGAAACGGTAAAATTTCTTAAATTTTTCATTATATGGGCAGTTAATACTGCAGAAAATTTTAAAACTAGTTGCATGTGTCTAACTAACTTCTAACTTGAGATATTTGCTTTTAAAGATAGGGTAAATTTTTTAACATTCTCAAAAACTCGGATTTTTGCTTGGGGGTACATGTATGCAAATCTCTGTATTTTTATATGTATTTGTCCAAAGTGTAACCTGGTTGCTCTGATTTGTCATTACATGACTGTATAACAAGAAAATGGATTAAAACTTGGAAATAAAACAGCAGAATTTGAAAAAAAAAGTTCTTTCACTTTTTGTCCCAGCACAATTTACGGTCTTTCTAAAAATGAAGGGTCACGTTATAAAAATGCACATAACTTAAGTTACAGACGGTAAATTTCTTTAAAATTTCAGCATTCAATGTCTTTAATAGTACAGATTCAAGAAACAATATCAGTATAAGAATTGTGGAAGGTCACCATTACAGTTCCAGAACCTTAAGAATAAATTCATAATTTTTGTTTTGTAGCATTAATGAATAGGTTTTCACAATGCAATTCTCAAAAATCTTCTTGTCTGAAACTACAAGGCCTAGAGCTTTCATATTTGGTATATAACATCATCTAGAGGTCCTCCATCACAGTTGTTCAAATTATGCCCCTGGGTCAAAATTGACCCCACCCCATGAATCACAATATTACATTGAATTATATAAGGAAAAGTTCAAACAACATCTTCTCTTGAACCGCTTATGATAATTTGCCCAAACTCAACAGGAATGGTCCGTGGGTGGTTCCCTACCAAAATTGTTCAAATAGGTCTGATTGGTTGGATAAGTAGGTCACTGGGTCAAAAAATAGGTTTTAACATTAGTGGTCCTCTGTAAATGGCTCTTCTTTGACCTTTTCCTCAGGTGAGCACACTTGTTTTTAAATCGACGCCGTTTGTCTTTTTTAAAGACATTTCTTGTTTCAATTATATAACAAAAGTTTTCGTTATTACTTTTCAATGTCAAGTTCCCCCAAAAAAGAATTTGCTTTGAAATTAAGTGCACGTTACAAGATTTCATAAAATCTATTATTGCGTTAGATAAATAGAACGTATTTATGATTAAACGGCAAGCTGTTAGCTTGAAATGTATTTAAATCTGTCGGATTAATTATATCACATAATTTATAAACTTCAAAATACTTTAGGAACCTCTCAATTTAATGACTTCAACATAAGGAGTTTTCCAAATCTCTGTTGTGTCAATAATTAGGTAATCGATAGTTAAAAGTATAAACATTTCCAAAAATGCTTGAAATCACCGTTTAGCCATTCATGAGATATCCTTCTTTAGTAAAGCATTAAAGCAATATGTGTCAGCGTTTAAGACCGACTGCGTCTATTAATAGAATGCGTGGAATTTAGCATTAATAACGTATTTGGCCATTCTCGTACCCCGAGGTTGTTTAGATACCCGATATAACTAGTATCGAAAATCTTAAAAGCCTCTGGGAACGAAAATGCTATTGGCGTGCCATGTTAAGGGTATGCTAAACATTTTGGCACGTTTTATTCATTGATAAAAATACATCGAATGAACAGGTGCTGTACTGAACATTTTCCAACTGTGCACGTAAAATAACTTTTTATTGTAGAATTTAGTAGGACCGGAAACGAATACAAAATTTGATGTTCGAATAGTTATTCGTTTTTAGTATTTGTATATATTCGAATATTCATTTTATTTAAGCTAAAACGATTCCATTCATGTCAGTGCCTAATATTAAGATTTTCGTATCTGGATGTGTTTATCTGAATACTCAGCCACTCCGGTTTTCATAAGTTCCAATGAAAACAATATGAATGTATTTTTATTGGCCATTTCTTCTTAATCGAGACGTGTGGTCAAATTATCATTTCTTCACAATAACTAACGACAATTATCAGTAAAGTACTTAAGTAGCAAATATTGCAAGAGCCCTTTTTTATGTAAAGAATTTCGAGTATTCGTATTCGTTTTTTAATATTCGAATATTCGGTGAAGATTTGAATATTCGAATAGTTTCCTGGCCCTAGAATATAGCATTTTTTTAAATGTATTAGCTAAGAGAAGTATTCGATTCAAGAACATTCTGACCTAATTCGGTGAGAGCCAATCGAACGCGCACCGATATTTTTTCTAAAGACTTATATGGTAGAATTTTATCTAAAGTAAACATTGACGTGCTCTGTTCAGATAATGTAAAACATCGGGCGCGTTTGATTAGTTTCGCATACTTTCTGGGCTGAAAAAACCCAATCGAATTATCAGGCGCGAAATTATTTGCTTACCGAAAAATTCGAATTAAGAACATGTTTTACCAAATACCGGCAGCTTATCGAACGTTCACACTCGCCCGAAAGTAGGGAAAATTAGTGTTTGCATTTCTTCAACAAATGCAAGTTTTAAAAAGAAAACACATGCTACAATTTATTATTGTGGCCATTTAAAAAATCATGATACTCTGTAAGTATATCATAATGATGGATGCATGGATGGATGGATGGATGGACGGACGGACGGACGGACGGACGGACGGACGGACGGACGGACGAACGAACGGACGGACGGACGGATTGACGGACGGACAGACGGACGGATTGACGGACGGACGGACGGATGGAGACTTGTACAAGTATATGACCGGAATTTATGAATGCTTTACTTCATTTTATAAAAGCATTTATCTTAAACATAATGTAAAAAAATAAGTATAATGTTAAATGAAATGTTTTTGAAAATTTGAAAACGTTTTGTAATGAGCAATTTGGAAGATTTTAGAAAACATTATTTTCAAACAGAGAAGTGTTATTTAAAGATTTTAAAGGGTTTAATTTAAGAATTAATAAATGTTACATAATATGTCATACAGTATGTATTGAAACCAGTCTCCTAATCTAGATGCCCCAGATCCTCCCACAGATCTTCGACATGTTGAAACTCTGAAATATCTAAATATCTAAAATATCACTGAATAAATAGTGTTAAAAAACGTTTAAAGTTAACATTCGAATCAATATTTGTATCTATAAGTTACAATTATTATCAATACTGATACTGATCTTCGTCAAAAGCGAGTTTTACACCGATAAAGAATAACATGAGATGAAAATAATTAGCTGACTATACGACCTGTGTGAATGTGCCAAATATACATTTTAAACTCTAGAATGGCTGTTGCTGTTCAATGATATCTTATAGATTGTGTAAATTAAAACCTTAATTAACTATTCGTATCGTACACGTCAGGAACAGTACCTAGCTGAATGAATGTATAAAGATGTTCACTTCCATTGTGCCGTATTTTGTTGAGCTATCACATAGGGATTTTGTTGTAGTGAAGTCATTAAGCGCTTGAATACCAACAAACAATATAACAGTCTGTCAGTAACAGTAACTATCCTTGACAATTATAAATGGGTCATAAAATTGCTGAGAACCCAGGTCTATAGCGCAGTTGGTAGCGCGTCGGGATTCGGAATCTCGTGTCCCGAAATGGGTACGGTTCGAATCCCACCCGGGAAGGTTATACCCTTCTATGAAAATTAGACTGTAATGTCAATTTTCCTCCATTGATTAGATAATATGGAGAAGTTTCCGGCCTTGTGGAAGGGTAGGTGAGTACTGGTTATAGACAAGGGTCCAGGAAAGCTAGGTTAGGTGCATTAGACGTCGTAAAATGACCTAAATTGTGTTGAAACGGTGTTAAATCCAATTAAAAAATAAAATTGCTGAAATAAATCGTTTATGTCTTAACAGAAAATGCACACAGTGGGACAACCAACATTGGTCCTGTAATTGGCTATTTTGTTGGGGCAACGTTAGGATTTGTCATACTGGTTATGTTGTGCATATATTTGGTATAGAGATTTCGTTCGAACGAGAAAAGTATTAAGAATTAAGTTAATATATCTGTATTTATGTCTCCAATGGCTTTAATATTTTGCCTTTTGCTTTTCTTCAGACATCGAAGATTTCGACTTAGCTATATTTCATTTTAAACAACCAGCTTTAAAACTATTGAAAACAAAAAATGTGCTAATTGCCGTTCATTGAATCATGTGCACTTTTATGATATTATGATAATTATTTCATTTAACTGTTATAATCATTCTTATTTATAGTCTTCTGTCATATTTTTTGGTATGGCGGAACAAGTACATTCTTGGCGATAGTTCACGACCTTCATGTCAATAGAATTATCACTAACTTAATTAATATGGTTATTATCATATCATACACTCTTGGTTTAGCGAAGTCAGAAAATCAAGAGGCGCCTTCCAGGTAAGAAAGTTCATTAACATTGACTATAAGGTTTGATAAAAGAATGATCATAGAACTTATTGGTTTTTAATGTCCAGAATGCCAATCAACTGGTACTGTTTAAGTGCATGTCACAATATCTTACAATTTCAAAAAAAAACACACACACGATGTTTCTGATTGTTATTGACGAGCACTTAATCATAAAAGCAACTTTACCATTCATGGAATGAATAATTTTGTTTTTGTAAATTAATGATTAATGCCTATGCAAGTAAAGAAGATTCATATCAATTTACAAAAACCGTAAAATGCATTTGTATAGCTAAGTTATATGCTTCAACAGATTAGTACGTATTTGCTATTTGTTTATTGAAATCAATAAATCTAAGTATTCATTTATATGTTTGTAGAGATGCAAATGAAACAAATGCAATTTCTACAATAGCAGAAATGTATGGAAATGAAGAAAGGCAAGTGTATTAATTATGATTTATGTTTACATAAAATAAGCCAACATTGATCCATACAAATTAATTGGCAGGTTTTATAAGATATCGTTATATGTTTAGAAAGCAGAACCAAATGTAATTGTTAACCATTTGGTACTTGTTCCTAGGATAACGGTTAGAATTATTTAATAAAATCAAATTACATGTGTATAAGAGGCAACGCCATGAACATGCATTTTACGCCCTTCGGTCTGGCATTTAAATATCACACACGCAAAAGGTCCGAAGGATTTAGTTGTGATACTCTCATTACTGTATACAAGTATTTAAGTAAAGTATGACTTCGAATTTTCATTAAAATATTTGTGTTTTTTTTACTGCAACTGTTTTATTTCCTAAGGATTCAACTTCAAACTTCAATTATGTTCCCTATATATGTTATAATATATTATCAACCACATCTCACGTGGCAAGGTTCACAACTTCAAATATTTTTTGTTTTCAAATTTGTTTCCTGTGAGCTAAAGATTTTCTTAAAAAAACATTGTTTTTCTTTCTTTAATTTCTTTATTTCTTAGGGTATGATTTTCAAATATATAAGTTCCTTATTGTCAACCACGTCTCATGTGACAAAAACATACTTAGTCTCTACTGACAGCTCTTGTTCAGTATAGTCGTGACGGTCAACCGTCCTTCTTACTATACCTTGACTTACAACTTGACTACAGTTTTTGAAGAAAATGCATCAAATTAATTGCAGTCTTTAAAATGATTCAAATTTACATTCACCAATACTGATTCAGTTGAAAATTAGTTTTACACGTATGAACATGGTTATAAGTAATTTCTAATAGGGTTAGGTTTAAATGCTTACATCATTTGTGTTTATTAAATGCTCATTCTAAAATGTTGTTTTTGCAGTGTATCAAACTACGAAACATTGGCCATGCAAAATCGTGATGTTTCCAATTATTCTGATTTAGTCGACTTGGCTTCAGGTATTCGTTATATTGTACTTGTACAGATTTCTTAAAAATAAATGCTGAAATTGATTGAGGATAAAAAATAAATATACCATAAAACTAAGTTTTCAAGTTCTCCACTTTTACATTAATCTTAAGTTATTTTCACTGTGTATTCATTTAGAATTCATGCATTTTATGAATACGTTTACTACATTGTATTCTGCGTTTGACTCACTATTACATGCGTCTTGAACGATTTTCTTATCAGTGATATCTTCCCTTCTCCAAGAAGCTGACTACTTCTCAATATACGTTGATAAATCTATAATAAATGCCATACTTCATGGACAGGTATAACTGTCGCAGTCTGGAGTCGTGCTTCACACCTTTTGATTTGTCCCGATATAGGTTTTACTGATAGTTTAAATCAGCCGTATTTTAATTTATTATTTCCATCTCTGTTTGTGAAGTAACTTCCTATGATGTTTCATAAATCCACTCAGGAGCAGTCTTTGGTTCATCCAATTTGTGGACCATATAAAATATGTTCTTAATTGTCTACATATACATTCACAATGTATAGATAGAACTATTAAAATTGTTCGGTTACGGAGCTCAACCTTTTGTTAAACCATTAGTTCTGTAAGAAGCATTTTTTAGCAGTAAATTGTAGTTCAACTGCAAATATCTCGTATCACTGTAGAGATTAACGTATAGAAATCTACCTTGTTTGTAATGATATAGATGTAAATGATTATGTAGTACATTTTATGTGAGTTTTAAATTAAATTATACACAACCGTCTGGTCAGTTTGCTCTGTGATATAATTTAATTTGTTCATTGTTAAGCACAAAAATAGTCAGTTTGGTATGTCAAAACAGATCTTTGGGTGAGTATATTTTACATTTTTGCATTTGTAAAAAATCAACCTTTAAGAACGGCGTTTCTATACAGGCACAAGAAGGATCAATCACCGTGTTTGCCGGGAGCGGATGTTCATTTCGGTCTATGTCGTTGTTCTTATCAAGTCCTACATTGAATGTTTAGAAATCGGTAGAACGTTTTTTCTTCAAATTTTGCCTAAAAAGTTTTATACTTACGGTAGGTATTTACATTAATTATTCCGCTACTATCTATTATTTGCTTTTACAAAAGTCCTTATGGTATTATCCAATGTTACATTGTGCTAATAATCTAGACACTTTTTGACATTTCTAAAACATATTTTACGCTAGAATAACAGGATAGAGACGAATTGTTTTATTTAAAATATTTTGAGCTTGAACAAAAATTTGTTCTGCTATACTTTTATTTCATGCTGATACGGAGTTCATGTACAAATGGGAATTATACTATATTTACCAGCAAATCAGTTTAAATGATCATTTCTAGTTTACAAAAGAGCTTTAATAGGGTATTTTGCCAAGTCTTATCGTGTAAAGGTATGAACGTTGAATTGACTAATTCTTTTAGTCAATATAAGCAAGAGAACTAGGTCAGTGACGATATGGAATGATAAGCAAGTTACATAGCATCATTGTCCCGATCAATAGCTATATGTCATGTTGTCTGGCATCGATGTAGTCAAATATTCGAAACACAAGTCCATTTTATGATTTTAACATGTTTTTTTCTATAATCAGATTAACAAATACTTTAAATGTGTGAACTTTATTTTCTGCTTCTTTATGTACCACGTAGTTCTCTAGATTCATTGTGTATTTCAATGTGAGAGAATTACATATACTTAGCCAATAAAATATGTTCTAATTGTTTGAGTGTTTAAGTAAATTTTAGCTTATATACGATTCATCTAAAAAAAACACTGGAGATAAAATATATATATATATATATATATATATATATATATATATATATATATATATATATATATATACAAATCACGCTGCATTATCGCCTTTCTGGCATTGAATTAATGATGATGACTAGCATAACTGAGACATTTTATTTTAAAGTATTTATACTACAGGTATTAAATTTCCTACGTTTCATGGAGGAATATCAAAACGTACATATTTTTCTTTTTATTTCATAGTCGTAAGTTGTAACTTAGTTGTACAGATTTGATCCAGTGTATTTTGCATAGCACAACTTTAGACGAAGACAATGCACAATGTTCCTAAACATCAAGTACACTTTTTACATTCATTTAAATATGCTGAAGACATGCTTTATGGTCGAATTTAGTTTTGAAAGTACGATGCATGGATGGATTTATTGAAATTTGTGCTCACCGATATTAAATGAAAATATTATTTTTATTTGAATGGTACACGCTTGTAAAATATGATATTCCTTAATTAGAGGTTTTACGAAAGAGGTGAACAGGATTTCGCAAATTGGTACACTTGCCAATAAGTCCATAAGGTTAAGAAATAAATAGTTCAATCAACACGTACTCCTTCAATCGAATCACAGCTAGGAGCTTGACATTTTATATCATACGAGAATTCCCCTCCTACATGTATATAATATAAACATATATGTAGGAGGGGAATTTTCGTAAGATCGTATGATCGAACATACTTTATTCCTTGTGAATTTTATGGTTAACACGACAAACTAATGGCGTATTTACATCAAAATCTAATCATTTGTATAGCCATTTCGGAATGTAACCCGGCCGTAACGGGTTTTAGTTTGTCTCTCGGCATTTTACAAAGGGGAGGTACTCAACAAAAGTGAAAGTGAAATATCTATTTATTACTTCCCTTATATCAGAAAACGCCATTTGCTAAATACACGTCAAGTACTAGGTAAACATGAACTGTTCGAATTCTTCAAAAGAAAATGGGTATGTTATCTTTAAATCTAAGTTTTTTTATCTTGTATTTAAACTATGTTAGAATAGACGTTCATTCAGATTTGTGAGTTATTTTAAGTGTCTTGACGATCGATTGATGTTTTTTTTGCAAACTACTCCGAGTGGCAAGTATTTGTGATCTAGTTTCAGTTTCTCAGTTTCTGCTGTAGCTGTGAAGGATTTTCTTATTGCCGGTTAATTTTTCGATAGGTAAAAGGGCGACAATTTTAAAAAATAGTTGTATTTTGTTTAGCATTACTGTCTTAACTATTAGTTTACAGGTTTTTATAAATTCAAAATATGTGTTGTTTCTTGCAGGGTGGAACGGGGGTCTGAGTTAACTTAATGCTAAAATTATATAAATCATTTGACAATCAGTGTCCGACTCTAAACAGCATTGCTTGTACACTTTTCATAGCCAGAAAGCATTCAGCTTTTTGCAAACTTTTCCCTCTACTTAGGAAAATCAATATAAACATTACATTTTTAGTCTGATTTTTCAACCAAAAAATTGGCTAATAGTTTGGCGAAATACGGGCGGGTGGGTGTGCGGGCGGGCGTCCAGCGTTGTTAACAATTGCGTTAAAGTTTTGAATTTAGCATATATCTCTGCCATTTATTGTCAGATCTTTATCAACTGTCAAAGTTTGAATAATTTCAAGGTGATTGATTACACACTATCACAATACCAAGGGTGTAAAATAAAGAGCATGAAGTGAAATTACTCATGTTTTGACAGTTGAGAAAAAATGTACTATACAATGAAAACATACCATGTGATGAACAGAATAAGACAGTGACCACAACTCTACCTGACTTCATTATAAATTATATTATTTCCCTTTGTAATTTTTGCATTAAAGTTTTTAAATCCGGCTTTAATGTGGTTTCCATATTACATTTTTTGTCATCTAAATGTATTAGTCCTGTTTTATTAACCTGTCATGACTTAAATAATTACGTGGTCACTGAATGTGTTATTATTCAACTTCATTATGAAAATTGAGCCACAGATCCATCTAAATTATTGACGATCTAACTAAATATGTGGCGATTTTGAATATTGGGGAAATAACAAGTTTAAAAGGAGTTAAAAATAACAGAGTCAATCTCAGTGTAATTATTTGAGTTACATATGTAGAAAAAAAAATTAAGCTTGCTTTTTGCAAACCTGAATAGTGTCTTTAAATTTATTGTTCCACTGCACCTTTAATTCCACTTTTGAAAAGAAGATCATACTGTAGAATTAAACTTGAAGATTGTTCTATAAAGAAGATTGTTTAGTATTTTTTGTTGCTATAATTTATATTCTGGTATATATATATATATATTGCATCAAAGTGAAAGGATGAAAAAAATGAACTCATTAAGCAAATTTTCTGGGTGTTTAACATACATCTAATGGTTATTTATTTTTTATTTTTAATATGTTGCGTTATTCTGCAAACAGTGTAATGTGGTAGTGGTTAAAAATTTCGGAACCCCCCCACCCACCCACCCACCTAGAAAAAAATCATGGATCCGCCCCTGAAACTGGAAACATGTTCATGAATGATCTGAATAATATATCTAGTGATCACATAATTTATTAGTGACTCAAAAACAGTAAAAAATATTGTATGACCACTTGAAAGATAAATCTAGCAGAGAAAGGGGAGAGTGCCTGAAGTGTCTGAACCCCTTTCCATCTGGATTTTTTAAGTATGAGCCAAAATACTGAAAACATGTTTCAAAGTGATACTTATGGTGAAAAGAACCCCAACACCTTATGAAAATAACATAGGTCTTGCTCCTCCCTTGTTCTTGTATCATAATTCATTCAATTTAACATAACTATCCTATCTTGTAACACTATCTACAACTGTAAAGTCATTCCTAACTATTACTGTATGAGTAAAAAAAATTGAGGGATTTTTTTCTGTGGTAGTTAGTCAAGCCTAAAAAATAATTGTCTGCTGAAATATTAGTACTGAATTACAGTAGCTCGTTTTCAGCATTCATATAGGCTGCAAATGTTATTTTCATCAGAGATTAAAAACCTCACTTATGTGGTAGAAAAAAATACAAAATTTAATCCTTGCAAAATTTTAACTTGTACAGTATGCTTTATTAATTGGCTGAGATACTTAACACCTATTGTTTTAATTTAAATCTTACAATTTAGTTGATTTGTATACAATAAACCTGTGGATAGATTCCTATTGTAAGAATCTGTGTAAAGATTAATATATATCTTTTTTGTATTCAAATATTGAAGTTTAATTATAGTTATTTATTTAGTCATGCATGTTTTTGTTCTTGTGAAAATAGACTTGTCTTGTCTGGAGGTTATTCATCCACGTTTCTACATGGTGTAAATGAGTAACTTATGCTTTATAAACCCCTAATATTGTGTCATGGTACAACCTTTTGTTATCAAAACACAATGCTTGTAAAAATAAACTACTGCTAGTGTAACTTGAATCAAACTAGTCGTACTACGTTAGAGACCCGTTGTCAAGGTCTATATCTATGGATTAATAGAACTTTTGCTAGTGATATAATATTGATGAAAGTCTCTTAATTAAATGAGAAAGTTTCCTTGTTCAAATTTCTTGATAATCTATATGGATTTGATTAAATAGTGAAGAAAATGCAGAATTAATGTAAAATTATTTAAATAACTGACAGTGAGTGATTAAGGACTAAGTTATGTTGTTTTATATTGATAAATAAATATAAATAGGGTTTCCACGACAACAGCACAAAGAATGATGGGATGCTCAGGTAGTAGGCCAGTGCCTAAACATAATTTCAGCGATTCCGAGGGCAACTCAATGAGTCTAGCAGATTATGAAGAAGAAGAGTTGCCAGGGGTTACCCAACATCGTGGTGTTCATTGGGATGATGATGATGATGATGACGATGATGATGATTTAATGACGGAATATAATATGGATGGATCTAGTAATTATAGAACAAGAGCTATGTCCTCTAAAGGTCCACGTAGTGCAGGTGGAAGGTCCATGATGACATTGACTACACTAGACAGTGAATTCTTGTATGTATTATTTCTTGTTTGTTTGTTTGTTTGTTTGGGTTTTATGGTGCACCAACACAGGAAGGTCATATTGCGGTATTATTTCTTACTGTCTTGGTAATTTTAGGCCACACTGCAGTAGTATAGCACACAAAAGTAGCCATCTGGGCTTAATTTCCATATTAATCAGCTTATACCATCCCATGAAATTTTATATTTAGTGCCCTTTATGAATTATTTCTCTATGGGGAATATGTCATCCTCTTGCGATGTGTTAAAGATATATTATGCGCATCCAAAATCAAAATAAACCTTAGTTGCTCTTATTTCCCACGTATTGTCTATTAAATAATGTAGCCGATCAAAATATAACAGGTGTCAACAGGCCACGGAAAGCCGAGTTACGAAGGACTGAAAATAGCGCATTTTGACTCCCTCTCGAGTAACCGACATTACCCGATGCTAAATATATGCACATGACCTTTTAATGAATTCACGAGAGGTCGACACGCGCGGGTCACGTGGTAAGCGAGATTTTCACGACAAGTAAACAAACTATGACGGAAGCGACGTTTACCTATCGATTCCTGATGGATTATGTAAGTAAAGTTAATTGTTATATATTGAGATCATGATATTTCGTTAAAATAACATAATGTACTGTTTACTGAGTAAAGATAACTCAAAATAAGGCGTGTTAAGTTGATTACGCGTTTACGTCATATGTCACTGTGTTGAAATGAAAGTAGAATCTAGATCTAAACATTGTTCTTTTGCATTGATCTTAGTTGTGATATAGTTAAATGAGTTTGTCACGTAATACGTTTCCTACATATCTGTCCGATGCATTTAGGTTTCTTCACTGCTGGATCACAATGAGCATTCAAATTGTATGAACTGTAGTACATGTAACATGACATGGAGATATTTTTATAAGTCTGCTTTCCATAATGTTAAAGAATGAAGAAATACTTACAATGTGTTAGGTTAAGTATGTTGTTTGTTATGCCCTACTTAGGGGGCAGAGACATATGTTTCTATAAGAGGCCTACTGCTATATTAAATCTTATTTGTGATGACAGTAATAAATTATGTTTGTTTCTTTGTTTAGTTTAACGCTTTAGCAACACATTGTAGAGGTCAGTCAACCTACTCACTCCTCTTGGAATTGCTAAATCTCTGGATTTAGCTGTTAACCAACTAGTAAGCACATACTTTTACATATTTAAAAATCATTGATAAGAGGGAGAATGGCCGAAGAAATAATTTCATGTCCAAGCTCCACAAAAGTAGCTCGGCCTGGGAATCAAACCCATGACCCCTTAAACTGTAGACCTGGGTGCTACCAAACAAGGACCCTATATATATAGAGAGTCCTTGGTCCCAACTTAACTGGTGACAGCTTTGGAATATTTGATTAAAATTCTCTGTCCTATTTACAGGGTATGTGACAACAATAAAAAGTAAAGTAATTGCAATTTATAGTCAAAGTTTCATGCTCAGAACTTTCACCGACTTTACAGCTATTACCCCTGGTCATCGGGCTACTGGTATCTATCTATCAATCTCCCAAGAGGAGTCTTTTAACGCAGCTTAGTGAAGCTGACACTTTGGCGCAACGGATTTATACCACCCTCACAGGTACCCATTTTCATCAGGGTGAAGTGAAGCAATCGAAGGTTAATTTCTTGCTCAAGGAAATTAGCAGTGCCCCTGGTGGGGTTCGAACCCACACCTAAGCGCGCGTCCTACCACTTGACTACTGCTCTTATAGAGTAGATGAGTTATATATAGAGTTATTTTAATTTCAGAACATGGATTTTACTTCCAAGTCATCAAGTCCTTTGATACTTGTTAGAGTGTGTGGGAGAGAAAGGGTGACTTAGTAATAGGAGCATTAGTTCTACTGGAAGAAGTGCTTCATCAAGAAAAACTGCTTTAGTCACCAGTGGAGACAGTGTTGGAGCTAATGGTGGATAATTTTAAACAATATATATTGAGGTAAATATAAACAGCTTTGTATTTCAATTAATGCAAATGAAAGACTAGTGCTGCTTTGCTATTTTGTTGGACTCCAAGCAAACAAACAGATCTGAAATAGTTCTTTTATAGGTGTCAAGACTATAATATAGTATATAATATAATATACAATGTATTATAAAAAATATGAGTTTTGTCTTGAATTGGATTTTGACAGGACTGCTTTTCTTACAAACTGATATATAATGATATTGATAATGTACAGATGGTTTATCAATATTGATGCTAACATTGATTTTAAGTACTTTGATTTATATTATGTTTATTATTTCAGGCTGAGATAGATGATATGAACCTTGATGAATGTAAAAGCACATTATTCGAAAGTTGAGAAATGCCCACCTCTGATTATAGAAGACCAGCATAACCTGGTGATTTCCATTCAGAAAATAATCTTCCTGTACCAGACAGTGAGACTGGCGCATGTACATATTGTAGCGAAATGCCCACACAACAGGAAATTGTTATTCTTGGGACACTTATTTAGACTGGCCAACCATTATCTGGCTATAAATATATTTAATCAAAGACTTGTGAGGTTTTAAGCTATGACACTCAGTATAATGGATTTATCCCTGACATGTACCATATACTTCAAAAGTTTGACTTACACACTTCATTCTCAATTTGTTACTCACTGGGCAAATCAACATGGAAGATGCTAGAAGAAAGATATGTATAGTTCTATTACATTAACCTGTCACAACTTGAATAATTACACGGTCACTGAATCTGTTATTTTTAACCCTTTCGAACTTGTTATTTTCCCAGATATTCAAAATCGTAGCATGTATAGTTAGATTATGAATTTTTAATATGGATTTGTGGCTCAATTTTTTAAAAAAGGTTAAATAATAACACATTCAGTGAGTGTGTAATTATTCAAGTTGTGACAGGTTAATGTAATAGAACTATAATCATGCCCGAGGAATCAAAAGATATGATAAATATATAAAAGATACAGTGATTTTCATTTTTTTTTAAATGTCAATTCACATAGAAGAGAACTTTTGTGAGTTATTTGTATGCAAAACAATTCACAAAATATTGAAGTTAAATCTTACTTTTTTTAATTATGCAAAAACTTGTAACTAGTGCTCACTGCTTACTAACTCGATTGTTATTAATTGGCAGTGTTTTTAACTATTGATGAATGGTAAATTGTACTGAAAAATTATTTACAACTGATTCATATACTTAGTATGTAATATAATCATATGATTTCTATGTACTGCTATCCTAGACATCATTTTTGAATCATTGTTGTTTGTTGCAACTACGCAATGCCTTTGTCACTTGAAGACTCAAATAATTCCAATTAGAAATGAGTATTTGTAGTAATGTAATTCCAATAAATTTTGGTCTGGTCTGCTAAGTATGTCTTATTTTTGTACTAAAATCTAGAAAATGGCAGACAAGGAGTGACCTGTGTTATCAAGTTTGAGAGAAAACTCTGTTCTCAATTGTTTAATCTGAAAATTTCTGTGCTAATAAAGAGCACTGCTTTGAAGTACCTCATTTATTTTAAAAAAGCAGCACTCAAAATACATTGTTCATAGGTAATTATATTAGTTTTTTTTTAAGAAGTACAATTTGAGAAGGAACCTTAATTTTAGTCTCTGAGATTGTTCTCAAGCCCCATATACATACAATCACAGTTTCAAAGTATTCTGGTTTTTTTTATTTAGATATGTAATTATGATTTTTAATCTACACATTTTCTATATTTTTTATTATATTCTTGCATTTTTTAATACTGTGCTATATATTTTTCTTTGAAATTAGGCAGTGGATTATTGACTGAATCCACAGATAGTGCTTAAATTTCAGTGTGTTTTTTTAAATAGAAGGCTAATGTTCGGATGTCTTTTTTTCATAATGTTTAAGAATTGAATTTCACATTAAATACCTTATTTTTACTTATACATGTACATAGATGGAAATAATTGTGACAGTTCTAGTATCAGTTCTGTTGATATTCATTTGATCAAGTATAATTTTCCATTCAGTTTGTAACTTTAAAGTTTAAAACGACTTGTGGTCTCAAGTCTGCTTCCATATATATGTTCAGCTGACTTTACCAATTTGTTCAATAACCCAATATCATTGCAATCACCCTAAGACAGGTGATTCCTCTAAGAACCCTAACCTGGGTGGAGTGGAAAATTGTTGGCAAATCTCTTGCTCAAGGAAATTGCGGTGCCTCTGGTGGGGATCGAACCAGGATTCTGCTCCTTACTTTACTTAATTCCCAGTACTATAAAGTTATTCCAAGTTACATAAAAACTATATTTTCTACTTTTAAATAAACTCAAAAAATGCATATATCAACCATAGCTTGCTACATGGACATAAAATATTTTTTGTGATTAATTTCCTATTTTTTTTATCTTGGCAATTTTTTTCACCCTGTATGCTATATATATGACTGCATAAATGCTTTTTATTTCGGTTTTTATATTTTGATATGCCATGATGATATATCTATTTTAATGTAATATTCTTTTCTTATAACTTGTTCAATGTGTGAGTTTTGCCTTGGGAAAGAATATAGTTGGCTTAGAATGTGAAAATGTGTTTTGGTTCTAGTGATATAGGCATTGAAATTGGAAAATTCAAAGTTGAAGATTTTTTCTCAACATTTATTTATTTGAATTTGATATAATTGATTATACATTTTTCAATGTATAAGCTTGTCGTGTAATTAACTTATGATGAAGGTGTTGTGTAGTTATGTAATGTAATTGCGATGAAGAAATGTTGTTTTCTTCTTAGATTGTAAGGATACATACATATATCACTTACCGGTTACATGAAGTATGAGTCATATTTCTTTCCTTAAATTGTCTTATAACACTGGAGGGTACTGATATCTTTCTACATGATTAACAGTTGATTTGCATAGAAGTTGAAACTCTTGACGTATAATTAGTCAATATTAAATCCATGTAGAATTTGTACAAAATGCATTTGATCCAAGACATATTAGTACGGCTGTCAATAATATTTTCTGTGGATGAAATACATAAGATTTCTAAGGCTTCTTTTACTCAAACAACATTTTGAAATATCTTTATGAATCATTTTTTTTTCAATTTATTTAGTCAAACATAATATGTTTAAGATACACTTACATAAAGTTATTGGATTGATAAACCAATGATGGGTAAATATAAATGTTGTGAATTAATGTGCCTGTTTTATCTGGTAATGGTAAATAAATCAGTTAGTGATTTTGATTTTTATACGCCCGTTTTGAAAAAACGGACGTATAATGTTATGATGTTGTCCGTCTGTCCATCCGTGGACAATTGCTTGTCCGGATGATAACTCAAGAAAGGATGTACCTAGTTCCTCAAATTTTATGTGTGGATAGCCCTTGGGTGGAGGAGGTTCCCTATTGATTTTGAGACCCCAGGGTCAAAGGTCAAGGTCACTGGGACTTAAAATAGGTAAAACTTGTCCGGACAATAACTGAACCACCAATGTACCTAGGTTCACCAAATTTTATGTAAGAGTAGCCCATGTGTCAAAGATGTTCCCTATTGGTTTTGGGGCCCCTGGGTCAAAGGTCAAGATCACAGTGGCATCATATGGGAAAAAACTTGTCCGGACAATAACTGAACAACCAATCTACCTAGGTTCACCAAATTTTATGTGAGAGTAGCCCATGTGTCAAGGATGTTCCCAATTGGTTTTGGGGCCCCTGGGTCAAAGGTCAAGGTCACAGGGGCATCATATTGAAAAACCTTGTCCGGACGATAACTCAACAACGACTGTACCTAGGTGCACCAAATTTTATGTGAAGGTAGCCCATGTGTCAAGGATGTGCCCTATAGGTGTATGGGGCCCCAGGTTCATAGGTCAAGGTCACAGTGGCATAATATGGAAAAACTGTCCGGACAATAACTGAACCACCAATGTACCTAGGTTCACCAAATTTTATGTGAGAGTAGCCCATGTGTCAAGGATATGCCCTATTGGTTTTGGGGCCCCTGGGTCAAAGGTCAAGGTCACAGTGGCATCATATCGGAAAAAAACATTGTCCGGGTAATAACTCAACAATAACTGTACCTAGGTTCACCAAATTTCATGTGAGAGTAGCCCATGTGTCAAGGATGTTCCCTATTGGTTTTGGGGCCCCTGGGTCAAGTTTAAACCATCAATCAGAAGATATCAAATTACCAAGCAGTGACTTCAAATGTTCAATCAATATGTTAATAAAGTCAAAATGGCAAACAATGGAAATAATGCTATATTTAATAAGTAACATGAATTAAGTTCACCAAATTTTATGTGAAGGTAGCCCATGTGTCAAGGATGTTCCCTATTGGTTTTGAGGCCCCTGGGTCAAAGGTCAAGGTCACAGGGGCATCATATAGAAAACCTTGTCCGGACAATAACTAAACAATGATTGTACCTAGGTTAACCAAATTTTATGTGGATCAGCCCATTTGTCAAGATGCAATGTGTTGATAGCTCTTTGGTAGAGGATGTTCCCTTTTGATTTGGAGACCCCAGGGTCAAAAGTCAAAGTCACTGGGACTTAATTTATATTGAAACATTTTCCGGACAATAACTCAATAATGATTGTACCTAGGTTTACCGAATTTTATTTAAGGGTAGCCTAAATGTCTAGCATATGCCCCTTTGGTTTTAGGCCCCTGGGTTAAAGGTCAAAGTCACAAGGAAATCATGAGGAAAAACCTTGTTCAACAACCAACTTTATCTAAGATCACCAAATTTTATGTATCAATACTCTTTGGGTCAAGGGTGAGAACTTTTGGTTCTTAGGCCCTAGGGTCAAGGTCAGTGGAAGTTTGTATGGGAAAACTTTGTGCCGGTTATAACTCAACTATGGCTGTATCTAGGTTCTCAAAATCTTTGCTTTGGATAGCCCTCCAGTTAAGGATGGGACCTATTCTGAGATCCCGGGGTCACAGGGACTTCATATGAGATAGAACACAGTGTGGACTGCACACGGGCGTATAATGCCCCGCCCAGCGGAGCTCTTGTTTGTTTTGTTTTCTCATTTCCCAAAAATAAATATTTGAATTTATATTCATCTTTGTTATACCTGTACGTCATACCCTGGGATAGTATACAGTAAACTTAACTAGCAATATTTAAGTCGGAAGGGTGACAAAGAAATTATTGTCTCAGTGCAGTGCATATTTGCTGCTTCCCATTATTCTAAAGACTATCGCTATTCTTAATGCCAATCAAAATCCCATTTCATGAAACTGACACTGTTGTAATATATTTTGTTACCCAAGTGGGTTACTGAATACAATCAGGTGGTAGTCAATGACACATTTGTTATATTATTGGTTATATCTTTTAACCATTTTAATCTCCAGCAGATGTTAATGTGGTAAGGTAGATCTCATTCTTCATATTGACATTCATGAGATTGCCAGTCATTGACAGAATATATTTTATTGGATTGAATCCCGTAGCAACATTGTACAGGTTATATCACCGCGGTCAGCCCAACTACTCACTGTTCCTGGAAAAGGATTTAGCTGTTAACCAAATACTTAGCACATAATTTCATTGGTGACTGACTACAGCCCTACATAATTTAGAATCAGTGGTAGGAGGGAGAATGACCGTCTACATTAATTCATGACCAAGCTCCATGAAAGTATGTCCTGCCCGGGAATCAAACTTAAGACCTCTCTATCAGTAGACTTTTGTGCTACTGACTTAGCTAGCCACCTTGGCCTCATTGTTCAAGCTAAAATATAGCTCAAGTTTCCATTTTAAAAATCCACAGGGGATGGCACAGTCAATATTGATTTAATCCCTGGTGGCAAAGTATCCTAAAAAGGTTCGATACTCAAAACACAGAGATAACACAATCATTTAATGGTTCATTTTATTTGCTAACAAATATGGTATATAATAACATGACATGATCCATCCATCTAAAGACTGGCTTATAAATTGAAAAAATGCCGGATTTCTACCCTGATGGGGGATATGGAGAAAATATGGTCATGATTTGTTTAATCTTTCTGAACAAAAATAGTATAGACTCTCAATATGAATAATGGTAGTTTTAACATAAGATACACGCATAGATCTAAATTTCTGGTAATGTCATCATGTTTGCAAAAAGTCAAAGAAATTATGTTTTAGTATTATTGTTGTCATGGAAACATATCACAATAATAAATACATTGGCATTGACTAGCTCGAAATTATCCAGTTATCAAGAATTACAAACATGTTATAGCTTTCGGAGGATTTCTATTTGCAAGTGGATCAAAATTTAGAGAAAAATGCATGAGTAATAGTAGTATGCAAATATATCATCACATAATCTATATCATCTTTGTCTAAAAATCAGTGGTTCCATGAAACTGAACAAGTAAAAAATCCTAAAGATGAGATTCGATACTTGTCACAATACTGAATAAGCCAAGCCAAGATGTACTCTGTATGAGTACCACAAACAAAATTTAATGATATTTTTCGCTATTGAAACATTTGGTTGCTATGGTAGCAGAATATGAAAATATAATAAATTAAAAAACAATCAACAAGATTATAAAACATGGTATTTGAACCAATTCTCATACAGAATACATTTTGGACATATTGGAATACTGTAACAAGAGCACCGCTGGGCGGAGCATTATATGCCCGAAAGTGTTGCTTTTTTAGTTAAGATGAAGCATTTGTAAGACACGAGAATATTTCAGATGAATATCATATTATGAATAATTGTGGAAAACAAAGTAGAGAGAAAAAGTTTTAAGGTAAAAGTGACCTTGACCTTTGACATTGTGACCCCCAAAATCAATAGGGGTCTTCTACCCGATATGGACAATCATCGTATGAAGTTTGAATATTGTGTACCTATTGGAACTTAAGTTATGCTCCGGAAACTGTTTTCAGTTTTATGGTAATAAAGACCTTGACCTTTGACCCCAAAATCAATATGGGTCTTCTATTCGATATGTACAATCAATGTATGAAGTTTGAATATTGTGGACCAAATGGAACTTAAGTTATGCTCCGGAAACTGTTTTCAGTTTAAAGGTAATAGTGACCTTGACCTTTGACATTGTGACCCCAAAATCAATAGGGGTCTTCTACTTGATATGAGCAATCATCCTATGAAGTTTGAATATTGTGGGCCAAATGGAACTTAAGTTATGCTCTGGAAACCAAATTGCTAACAGACGGACGGACGGACGCCAGGGGGTATAACATGATATGTCCGAAATTCTTTCGGGCATATAAAAATGTAAGTAATAGGATAGAAATACTGTGTTCCCCTTACTTTTTCTAAGCCCAACACACATATGCCATCAACATATTTAGGATTGGAATTTATTTAAATAAATAAATACATGTACTTGAAATTGTGGTCAACAATAAAACAGAACAAGAGCAATCCAAGTACAGGGTGCTCCACTTTTCGAGTGTTTTAGGACGAGGCTTATTTTTGAATAAAAATGCTGAAAAGAAAGCTATAAGCTTTAATAGTAATTAAGATAACTTAATTGGATCAGATTTAAACATTTAACTATTTATTATTGGACTTAAATCTTAAACTTCTTCAAGAATGGTGTTCCTTTATTTATGTACTTAAGTAGATGCAGTACCAATAAATAAGTATAATAACTCTTATTCAAGCATCTTGATCAGTATTGAACAAAATTCACTTTGACATTATTTTACCTTAATAAAAGTTTATATAGGGCATAATGACAAAAATATGCATGGGGTTGATGATAAGGAACAAACATATTTCAAAATACAACCTTAACAAAAGTAAAGTAATTTTTAAAGAAAAATTTAAGTTCATGGGAGACACTTGTAGAAAAAATGTATTTGGAGTTATGAATCTTGTCACATGAGATGATAATAAGGAACATCTATTTAAAGTTTGAAGTCAATTCCTAAAGAAAAAAAAACAGTTGCAGTAAAAACAAAATATTTTAAAGAAAATTCAAGGGGGAATAATTCTGTAAAAAATGTATTTGGAGTTATGAACCTTGTCACATGAAATGAGGTTGATAATATAAAGGAACATAAATTTAAAGTTTGAAGTCAATACGTAACGAAATAAAGCAGTTGCAGATAACAAACATTTTTTGAAGTACATGTATTTCTTTTAGAAATAAAAAAGTTATAGTAAAAATATTTTACTGAACAAAACTTTAATCATAAATATAGATGCGTAAGAGAGCTCGCCGTTTACTTTGTAAAGTCCAGCTAAAAATTATGTATCAAGAGTTATGTCCTTTCATTTTCCTGTAGATACAGTACCGACATAAAAGTATGCAAATGTTAGGTCAAATACTCTGAATTTGATTAGTATTGAAGATGTTCTTTATATGAAAATCTTTTATCATTTATTTTGCAGTTTTAATTATAATAGGGCAACACATCCATAAATAATCCATTCAAATCAAATCAAATAAGTTCATTGAGATATAGGTCACTGGCCTCCGACACATGGCATACAATAAAAACATGGTCAGAGTCATGTGCCTTCATGTAATGATAATGTAATAAGAATACTAACTTTAAAATAAATATCATGGATACTGTTGAAGATATAATACTTTGTAAACCCCTCAATAGCTCATCAACGCGGACACAAAAGTGATAGCATAGGCTCTAATTTTCTTAGAAAAGTCGAGCTATATACACAAAATGAGGCTCATCATTCAAAAAATCCAAAGCTCTTGCTGTTGAATAATATATGCTAATTCCCAATACATAGTCAAAAGGAGCACAATACGTAGACTTGTCATACCAATGTCCAACAAATAAGCATATGAAAATGATTATTACATAAAACTATTTGACATGAAGAAAATATAAAAAAAAGATCTTCCAGAATTTCCATGACTTCTATGAAGTTACATTTTCCAAGTAGTTTTACAATATTTTATGATTTATAATGTAAGTTATATCTATGGTGGTGATGTAACTATCAAGCTGTAGTTATTTGTTTAAAACATGTCAAAGTTCAAATGTATTTTATGAGAACATGAGATCAACAATATGATAAACCAATAAATGTTCATATCAGATATTTTGCAACATTGTATCTTTAAACTGTATATGCTGTCAACCTTCCACTTCTTATTGTACAATCTCTGGAGGCTGAAAGATATAACAAAATAGATATAAGCCAATATGCAATAATACATGCTTCATTATATATAACATCAATTGATAGTATCCATGTCTTAAAGATGCATTGAGAATGTGTGTGTTACCTGTTTATATACTCGTGATTAAATACTTAAATTACATACGTACTTACATTGGTTTCAATAAATAGTAATTAAATGTCTGAAGAATTATTATTAGCCTTACATGGACATTCAGAGTATCTAGAGGCCCCAATGTGAGTGAGCAAGAGTAATTCTACAAATGCTTGACTAATTCATATACATATACATGTATAGTATATTGGATCCAAAATAAGCAGGAAATCTTGTGGGACTAGCAGGGGTGTAAATCGTGTAAATAATTCATAAAATTAAGCTAAATGAAACATGATACCTTTCTGATCCATCCTTGTTCCTCAATTTATCAACCAACATGTTATCTTATAAAGCCAGCACATTTCACACAATGTACATGGTTGATAAATAGGCTCATAATCTGTTGACACAATACATGTACATAAAAAGATGATAGTGATTGCCTTACAATTCAGCTGTACATCTGCAAGTAAAACATCACAATTTAGGAACCTAAAATAATTTCACTGTATGAACTTGTCAATAATATTAAAAGATAAAACTGTAATTGTGACAATACAGTACATTTTTTGGTAAAAGAATCCCAAAAAGGATAAGGAAACCTGTCAATATAAAAATATAATTACTTTAATATTTAAATTATCACATTTTCATAGTCATATTAGCAACAAGTCATTTTTAGATTTACAATTTATCGGATAAAAAGTGTATCTAGTACTATAGTTTGTCTGGTTTTACGCAGTAGCAACACATTGTATAGGTCATATAATGGTTGTCAGTCAACCTACTCAATCTTCCTTGAAATGCTAAATCTCTGGATTCATCTGTTAACCAACTACTAAAGCACATACTTTCGTGACTGACAACTACTCATAATAATTCAAATCATTGGTAGGAGGGAGAATGGCCATAGAAATAATTTCATGATTAAGCTCCACAAAAGTATGCCCCACCAGGGAATCTAACCCACGACCCCTCGATCACTAGATTTGTGTGCTACCAACTGAATTAGCCGGGCGGCTTTATAGCAAGAAGTACTCACAAAAATATAATTTGAAATTATTCAAAATTAAATTACCTGCAGCTGAAATAGTAACTGTTTTTATTT
Organism: Mactra quadrangularis; assembly: GCA_025267735.1. NCBI lineage: Eukaryota > Metazoa > Mollusca > Bivalvia > Venerida > Mactridae > Mactra > Mactra quadrangularis. Next base: position 48,805,599 of record CM046299.1, on the reverse strand, counting down.
AAAAGTCTCTCATAAAAACAGCATCAAAATTTTTTATTAACAGGGCATCTGAAGAAGCATTCAGCCAAGGTCTGTCCCATATATCTTTTGAGCTCAATGTGGTTCATGCAAACAAGAAATTGTACCATCATCATCCGACAGAATCCATTCATGTTCATTTGTGTTAAGATTCAGGACACTTTACCATAGATCCTGTAAAAGGAGCATGCTATTAAAGTAATGATTTATTCAAAATGTTGGGAAAACTGTCCACATATCATGTGATTCTAACCTCATGTAGAAATTGCTAAAAAATACTTGATTTCTCTAATTAATTTTAACTACTTTGATTTAATCACCTATGTACACACATGTAATTAATACTATTTTAAGCCCAATCCAAAATGATAATACATTTACATCATGATAGAGAATCAACAGTTATATACACTTATACTTTGAATTCCACTCACTATCTGCTGAACATTCAGTATGCACAGCTTTCCATTCTATTTCATAATAAGTCAGCAATATATGCTATCAACAGTAATGATTAGGTGAAACTAAGTACATTTTAAAGAGTTATCATATCCACCAAGTAGTTCACCATGTGAATTTCCAGTTACCCTGGAACCTAAAAATCAGCTGGCATTCCTTGACCCTAGACCTATCCACAGTTAATACTTGGTGGACCAAGATACAGCTGTTGTAGACTGACAACACTGTGACATAATACAGCCTTTATTAAACAGCATATAAAAGTTTTAGGCATACTTACTCAAATGGATCAACAAATGATGATGACATCTTCTTCTCCCAGTAACTCTTACAATTATAAATACTTTCATAGTTTCACATTCAAGGTCTGAAGAATGAAAGTTAAATAAAACATTATTTATTGCATGGTCATACAAAAATATTTTAATTCACATTCCATCAAACAACATTATGTCTGTACATGTAATATGCACTCATAAGACATGAGGGACATTGTACTTGTATCTGTATGCAAGTATTATGAAAATGCATACCAGTTTTTATTTTCTATATCGCACTATGTAGTCAAGGAAAATATAAGTGTCTGTACCAGTGCTTCTTCAAAAACAGAGCTGTTAATACACATAACCCATGAATTTTTGTGTACTTTTAGCATTCCACAGATAGCTCACTCAACTAATTAGGATGCTTGTCCTTAATGATATGCAATCATATTGAGATGAAAGAAGTTTATAGCGGATACTTTCATATGATAAAATGTGCATGCAGAACTAAAATCTCTTAAGTATAAAAGGGCTAGTCAATTTGTGAATGAGTTATGCAAAATGATATATATCTGCTATTATTATAAACCCTGTACAGAAGACATACTTTGTATTCAATATTTCAATGGAATCCATTAGTTGTTCAAAAAAAAATACAACAATTTACCCTTTTCTAAGACAATTCTCAACATGAATTCATAAGTGCTACAATTCAGTCAAAATTTATGCATGAGTTAACACAATAAATCCATGATATTCAGTGGTGTGACCATGAGTGTGAAGTTTCAAGTGACTCCTTTCAGTGGTTCTACCCTCTGCATACAACTTATAACAATTAGGCTATGCTATTTTTGAGTATAACTTTGTTTATTATTATTGTTATCAAATGCTTATAAATACTTTAAGTATATTATTTTACTAAGTACATTTCAATACCTGGAACATTACTCATGAGAAACAGCAAGGGCCCTTTATACTCTTATGTAAAGTTTTCAAGTAAACAATGAGCGGGTCGAAAAGTTTTGGGACGAAGCGCCACGCTTTCGACGACCTATATTACAGCCATCTAGTCTGCTTCATACAGTCAGATATTAACTAAACTAATGGCAAAACTTAACATAATGATATTACTCGTTGATAAAAAACGTTCTTATTCTTAGTTCAGGATTCGACAAAGCCTTACCTGTCATTTTCAAACAATAATATTTTGCTAGCTATTCTCTCGTCTTTACAGCCATTTTGAGCTTTCACTGGTGCCATCTCACAAACTCTGTGCACATTTTAATCTCTCGGAGTTCGTTTAGATCTAGCAACTTTGTTTTCGTCGCTGTTTTCACAGATTCAGTAATTTTAAAGTGACGATCTCTATTATGTCCCGCTTCCACCATTTTGTAAACACACGTATACTGTAATGTATGCGTGTCACGAAAGGTCACGGAGTAGTCGGCTGTCTTCGTTTCGCTTCGTGTACACTCGGATTTTTCCGGTCGGCTTAAAAAAACTGGCAGTTTTTTTAAAAAAATAAAATTTAAAACCGCTTTATTTAAATGACAGCGATGGTAAAGGGAGGTTTAATATAGCTTCAGGACTATTGCTTGGGATCCTTTATAACGCTATTGTGTTGATTTTAGCATACAGAGCATAGAAATAATGTGAAAATATGCGCATAGGCCAACTTTAAGTTAGTACTGGAAAGAAGTGCACATCAATAGCTGATATGTGTTTTGATGAGGATGTTCAAACGCCAAGTACATAAAAAAATTGAATCTTGTTTTCAAGTATTCTCATTCTTGACTTCCCTGTAGTTCATTTTTAATGTTAACAAGATGAATGCTGGTTCTTTTATCTATTTGAAGGTTAAAATTAACTGGGAACCTCTTTCCTGCTTCTCTCTTTTATCTATTCAGGCACTAATTCTTGTCTGATCTGATTTGTTACTTTTGCTGTAACTTTTTCATACTTTTATACTCTCTTTTCTATGAGTATCATCAAAGAAATATCCGTGTTAAGATCATAAAAAATAATGCAAATAATAATATACATGTATGTACTTTCATGGTATTCTGCCAATTATACAACATTGATTTGTATTGTTTTTGTTTTATTTCCTCAGGCATAAAAACATCTCACTATCTTCCTACACACCAAACTTCCTATCATTTTATAATAGACATTGTGACATAGATTAGTAAATGCTTTGATTTTAGTTCTTTACCAGTGACTTTTCTTTCCAAAAATATTTATTAACGCGGGTTGGTAGCGCAATTTGTAGCGCACCTGGATTATGAGTCTAGTGTCCCGAAGCATGGGAAGGCTTATACCCTTCCATGAAAATTTGACAAGTATGTATATATTTGATAAGGTATATGGAGAAATTTCTGACCTTATGGAAGGGTGGGTGAGTACTGGTTATAGACAAGAGTCCAGGAAAGCTAGGTTAGGTGCACTGGACGCTGTTAAATAAGCTAAAGAATAGTGTTAACAGGGCCTAAAACCCAGTATAAAAAGTATTCATCCTCTGATGACCTTGGCTAGAACCTAACCAGAAGTTTACATTGGAAAGTTTTTTTCCTCTGTTGGTCTACAGCAGTAATCCTCTCAATTTTTCTCAAGGGCAGTTCCAGGATTTTTTTTCTGTGCGGGTCCAAACTTTTAAACCACAATACAATACACTGTTTGCACTATAACAGCATATTTATAATATAAACTACATAACTGTGAGATCTTTGTTAAATGCAAGGGGGAGCCAAGCCAGCTCAAGAAAAATTGCAAAATGCTTCTTAAAATGGTTAACCGTTAAAAAATGCTCTTATGGGTGGTACATTTTGGAAATTTCAGGGGGGGGGGACCCCTGGCCTCCTCGCTAGATCCTACCACCTATGTAAGGGCATGTTTGAGTATGACTGATATAATTAAATTTTTTCTCAATTATATATATTTCCAGGGAAACCATGATACAAAATGATATAGATGATTTGGACCAATCAGAGCCTGGTATTTTTGCACCATCATTATCACTCTGGCACAACGATGAAGACTCTGGTGATATATTAACACAGGATGTCTATGTACCTTCTATAGGTCTCACCAAGTATACATACTACTGTTGTCTACAGTGGAATGCTGGTATGAATGGTGGAGGGTATTGTGGGATACAGGATCATCCAAAGGGACGTAACTACATCTTCTCTCTCTGGGATCCAATTGGAACCAATGAAAAGATTCAACCTGTGTTTGTAGTAAGTTTACATGCATTGTCATTTTATATATATTTTGTTGTAAAATAAAAAATTTGCACCAGCTTTGATTTGCTAAAAAAGTTAACAATTACTTAAACTTGATTTATTTAACATTAAGTACATTTAGTGCTTATGTTTTATTCTATGGCAAAAAATAGAAAAGTTACTTTGCTTCTGACACAAAAATAGAAGCAGGCATGGCTAAGCGGTTAGGACATTGGACTGGTAATCATTGGATAGCCAGCTCCTTGTAAGTTCAAATCCCATCCAAAACCTACCCTGTTGTTTCCTTGAGCAAGAAACGTTATCCTACTAGCTCAGTACTGGTGGACCAGGAAGCAGGCTCGAAAGTGATAAATCTAAGCTGTAAGAACTTGTTTCAAGCCCGCCGAGCTAGCTCAATCGGTAGCGCACAAGTCTATTGATCGAGGGGTGGAAGGTTCGATTCCCGGGCGGGGCATACTTTCGTGGAGCTTGGTCATGCAATATTTTTCTACAGCCATTCTCCCTCCTACCACTGATTCTAAATCATGTAGGGCAGTAGTCAGTCTCTGATGGAAGTATGCGCCAGTAGTTGGTTAACAGCTAAATTCAGGGATTTAGCCTTTCCAGAAACAGTGAGTAGGTAGACTGACCGCCGTGATATAATATATACAATGTGTTGCCACAGTGTTAAACCCAACAAAACAAACAAACACACTTGTTTCACAATCGAGCTAAAATAAATCAGTATGCCAATAATAAAACTTGTAAATGTGTTCAATATTTAAATAAAGATGATGTCATGTTTAATATAGGGTGGAAACGCTCATGCCTATATTAGAATTGCCTTTTGTCCTATCTTTTTAGCTTACTTGAGCATTAAGTTGTTTAGTAGAACTTATACAGTGGAAAAGTTGTCAAGTGTAGTTTGATGTATAGTGTATCTTCTTCTTATCATTGTTAAAATTCTGAAGGTCTCATTTATTTACTGATTTTTGTCAAATTAGGTCAGGAGCTTCATTACTATAAGAAATATTAGACTATTTTGATGACGGGACATGTAGAATCAAAAACAGGGTCACAAGGTCAAATGATAAAAAGTTTTCGTTTACTCTCTTTAGGTCACTTTTAAACAAAATTTGTTGCAGGGCTATACACAATAAGAAACTAGGTCACTAGGTCAAATTATAACTGTATACATGTATATAAATTTCATTTGTTTGTCAGCTAAATATCATATGTTTCTTATCTATGAAATCTAGAACATGTTTGATGATTGCCATGTGAATTGAATACAGGTCATTAGGTTAAATCTTTGAAAAACTTGTTTAGACTCTAGTGGGTGCGACTATACTCAAACTGTTATTCTTCCTAATGAGAAGCTTCACTTAAAAGGGTTTGAGGTCAAAATATAGATCACTAGATCTAATCAAAGAAAAGCATGAGCAACTGCTAGTTGGTGAATGAAAATATTTGATACCTGGGGCCACTTTCACGAAACAACTTAAGTTCATTTTTAAACTTAAGTTGTTGCTTAAGTCTAGTTTTTATCTTATCACTGTTTCACAAAAAAACTTAAGTCGATTTTGAAACATAAACTTAAGACATAACTTAAGTCACCTAGGGAGGTGACTTAGTCTAAAACAGGTGACTTAAGTCAAAAATTTCAATATGGCTGCGCCCAGTTTTTTAATTCGGAGATGTCATTTATGTAGGCCGCGAATAATTAGAATATATTTAACCCATTAGAAGTGTTTGACGACCAATACTTAATAAATACGTATGTACATGTTATTCAGACCAGCAAGTTACCTACAAGCAGGTCACATAGTTCAGTTTACATGACAATTCTTGTTGCATTAAAGTTCTATGCTACTGGCAATTATAACAGAATTCAAATTGCATGACCCATAGAATAAATGGCATTCAAATACATAAATGTACCACTATGTCTATGTAGAGGCGAACAAATAAAAATGCGTGTAAGACGATTAAAGCTATCCGACAACAAAATTGAGGTTTGAATGCAAAATAAAAGCAAACAAATTAAATTATGTATCAGTGAATGTTAAAAAGCAACGAAAGGCAGAATTTAAATAAGAAAATGTTGATTTACCTTTTCAGTGATAGCCTCACAAATCCAATTATTTGGCTGCTTTCTAATTAGTCATGAAAGCTTTGCATGCTGAGTGATTTTGTTTTGTTTTTCAAACTCTACATACATACATTATATAAACCCCTTTTTGCTTTACTTACGTTCCCTGCGTGTACAAGGATGACACGAAGACATCGTGTATTGATATTTGATGTGTTTGTGTGATGTGTATATAAGTCCTTGCTAAAAGATTGTACATGTATTACATCATACTATTGACGATTTACACATTACCGGTTTAAAATTGACAGATTTAACAGCGTAGCTATGAAACATTGATATAGTCAAAACTTAAGACCAGACTTAAGTCAGGAACAGATACGATTGTCTTTATTTTTTTCGAGAAATTGACTTAGTAAAAACTTAAGTTCACCACAACTTTTAACTTAAGTCCAAGCTTAAGTATTGACTTATGAAAAAACTTAAGACTAAATGTTGTTTATTTCAGGGGCCTGGTACTTTATGTGAGCCATTCGGTGGTGAAGGAACCGGCTTGAAAACTTGGAACTTTAGTGTTGGCTGGGAACCAGACTTTTGGTATACGTTAGTTACAAGGCGCTGGGATCAAGATGATCATACATTCTTTGGTTTCTGGGTAAAACACCATCTAAGTATGGAATGGACACACATGGTGACATTGGACTTTCCCGTTGGTGATGTATACTACGATACCCTGTCATGTAGTTTCCTAGAAGATTGGGAAGGATCAGGTGACCGAGAGAGAAGAGTCCATTATAAAAATGGATTCAAGCGAGGACTTAATGGAAAATGGTTGCCATTTAGTAAAGCTGTGTTTAGTAAAGTGTCCGAACCGAGGTGTAAATTGTTTGAAGAGAAATTTAATGCGGGTGTCTTAGATGATACATTTTATCTTCACTCCGGTGGAGAATCTATGCCTACAAACGATGTGGTTAACGGTTGTACATTTACCAGAAAAATGCCTGAGAAACCTAATGTACTACCAATATGTGTATATTTAGCTAAGGTTACCAAAGAAGAGGTCGAGTGGGAAATTCCCGCGGGGAGTGTTCCGCAATTCCAGTACATTGTATACGTTGATAGATCTATTTTTAAACAAGAGATTAACTCTGAAATGAGAAAATGTAAATTCGATAATCCACCTAGAGAAATGGTTGAACTACTCATTGAAGACATTTATGGTCATGCTGTAAGGTCAAAGTTCAAGGTCGATAATCCACCAAGTTGTGACCCGGAAACCAGAACAAGGCTTGAAGTGTATATACCTAACCCTGAACAGTTATCTATGTAACTGATGATCATTGGTCAATCCAGATTTATTTCCAAAGTTGGGTCCAAATTTTTCTGAAGGGTCCAAATTTGAGTCTATGGAAGGGAGGTGAGGCTTTTTTAGCATCTATACTCATTTTGAATGGAGGTTGAAGGGGATCAAAAGCGTCATTTGAAAACTTAAAAGGGCCTGGAACCATACCCCAATGAAAACAATAACCATAGGCCTACAAATGTATTGTAAAGGAGCCAGTAAGGGATTTTGTATTATATACCCCTTTCCCTTATTTTTCAAATTATCGAGAATATTATATTGAAAATGATATTAAAAATAACTATCTATGTAAGTTTACCACTTTTTGTGTTAGTCCCACTGTGGAAATATCTCTGGATCCTCGTGTATATTGACTATGATGTACTTGTGTTATGAACTGCCTAGTTTTGTTATATGACTGTGATATTTCATACTGTTCTTGAAGTTTTTATATTTTACTATTATTTCTAAACCATCATTTAATCCCTTTTTTGTTTTCACAAACATCCTTGCAAAAAAGTCATTGTAAGCCAATTTCATAAGTTTTAAATATAATGATGATTTCATCGTAAGATTTTTTTTGAAAAGCGCCACTGCTCTTTTTGAGTGAGCAATCATTTGCTTAAAACTGTGACCTTGGCACTGTGGTAAAGAATGTCAAAGCTGAAGACCATTGGTTTGATTCGAAGCTGCCCCAGGTTACAACCTTGCAACTCTGAATAAAATTTTTTGATTTTATATTGATTTACCTGTTTGAAGTTGAACTTTTTTACTCTTTAAAGGGTAAGCTTGTACAAAATGTACTCATTAAGAAAAGTGTCCATGAAAACTGGTTAGATGAGTTGGTGCCATACATGATCTAATTAAAAGGAAAGATAAAAGGCGTTAAATCAAACGAGGTAACTTGATTTCCAATTTAGAATATTTAAATAAACAATGATTTGCACCTTCAATACATTTCTTCTATAAATGCCTGATATTCAATATTTGTCTACAATTCATTGTTTGTAGAAAGATGCTTGTTTATGCTGATTGACGTTCCATGGGCATTTTCATAACATAACAAAATAGCAGTTACAGCTTATTTCAAAATTTCAAACTTGGCTCATAAGATAGTCATTTCTTTCTGAACAGTTTGAACTATTTCGTGGTGATAGTATACCTTCTGTTATAAAAATTCAAAGGTTACTTTGAATCAGAAAGCAGTTATTTCTACTTCTACCATTCAAAATAAGTTGTGTTTATTCCCGAAATTTTACAATTCAAGTATATTTTTATAGACTTTATCCAGAATTCAAAATCATGATTATGTTTTTTTCCTGATGTACAAACACATATGTACCATTACAATGAAATAAACTGGTACAAATATAATGATTTTTGCAGTATTTCATGATTTTCAGCAATGATGTGTTAAATGCTTTATGCTTCTTGAGTGCAGATAGAAATCCCTTGTTATTATTAGTTCATATATTTTATTTGTTCAGTGTACAGGATTATTATCGTGAAATATTGTGTTTGAAAACCTGCTCAATATATTGCTTATTACTTTTATTAAATTATAGAAATTAAAGTGTGTTTAAACTGCTTTATTTTTGAAAGTACTGCATGAGTCCCTGAAATACCAGTGCTAAAACGAATCTCAAAACATGTATTATCCAATCCTCTGCAGAGGTTAAATTCTATTTAGACTAGAGCTTTTACAGATGTGATGAATACCCCACTTGGCAACATGTTGAAGGAAAGGACATATGACCCCACGCCCTTTGAAGTATCCACACGGTTTATGCACGCGACACACCGTCTGGTCACAGTTAAATTTTTGTGCCATGTAATTTTAAAATACATCGATTGATGGTCGAGATATCTTTCCAAAGTTTCATTTAGTTTTTTTCGTACGCTTTCGAACAGCTTATGTACCTCGACATACGTACAAAACTACAATATTATATCTAACAAAATAAGTTGTACATGTATTTCACCTCGATGTCTATGAATTTACCATTCTTTTTGAAGAGACATTTCAAGATATTAAGTGAAATATACAAATGTTCTTGACAAGGTATTTCCAGTGAGTCTTTTTGGTAACATTTTCAGTGACTACATTTAGCAAATGTTGAAACTATTTACACTAACAATAATGATAAAAATAATGACCACTTCAAGCTTCTGACCACTAGTATACTTATCAACAACTAAACAATATTGATTTTAAAACAAAGTTGAAAAGCGTTCATTGCCTTAAATATAAATGAACACAAGTTCGACGAATCGCATTTAGAAATTGGGCAAATTTATCAACTGGCTCACAATAAGGTATACGTAATTTTCATAGGCCCGGATACACTCCAAAATAAATATTGTTCAATAATTATTACAAGTCTTACGAAACTCTGGTAATATACTTAATTTGTCATACTTGAGCTCGGTTTCCTGTTTTCTGGAACCTGAACTCATTAATTATTCATCATATGAGCAACTTTACCGTTGCTGTTTCAGGCATTCTTGTGTAATAATAATCTTTAACATTAACAAAATTTTACGAGCGTGTATGACCTTGCGCAATTGAAAGTCGAGTCAGTGTCGTTGGATTCAATGGTTAGATTAAAACAAAACCTGAAATCATTTTATGAATATACATGTAGTTGTAAACGCTATGTAAACTAAAAACGAACAAAATGTAATCGGCCTTGGCGTATTAATTGTTAATCTCATACAGATGTTGCCAGAAGAAAATAGTATGAAAGACAAACAAGAAAGCAAACTAAATAAAATAAAATTACAGAAAGGAACAAAGCCTTTCTGAACCGAATTTTCATGTAGCATTTAAACTGCTAAAACCAGCAGAGCATTTTTCTGCGATACACTTTATTTTAATTGACGTAACCATTGACTTTTACAACTAAATGAGTTGTCTGGTCGTTGATCACAGGGTAAACGAATAAAACAATGTATTCTGACTTCTGCCAAGGTGGGGGTTATGTTTGCAAAGTAAATAAATCACTGTCTGAAATTCCATTGGATAATTAAACTTCCATCTTTAACCTAAATGCTTCCGCATTCCTAACAAAGACAAGAATGAATATGTGTCAATTTATCAAACTCGCAACCATAACAAACATTTTTGCAATATCATGTTACCTAATATCATGTGATTTCGACAAAAATATAGTCTATTTATAGATTTTTAACCAATCAGTGCGTGCACCTATTGATTTTTAAACTTTACCAAGCTTTTATGCGGATTGAATCGGCGTATGGTTTTTTAAAGTTATTTAGCATAACCATCATGTTTTCTCACTTAGGGATTTTAAAAACGAGTATTGAAAAAGTTGACAAATAATATTTATACTTTAAACGCGCTTTGTGGACAGAATTTTGTTATTTTATAGTAACAATACAATGAGGAAACATTTAACAACTATCCTGTGTATAACAGTCTTGGCTTTAATTTCAGACGGTGAGTTTATTTACTAATGAATATTGCTTTTTTAATTTTAGTTCAGAACATAAAATTAGATGGACAATTTACATAAAAAACTGATGCTAAAATATTACCGCAAGTTTAAAACGGGCAACATTTCATAAACGCTTATTCTTTGTTCTAACAGATCAGATATTTGGCTAGTGTAAGTTGCAAAGTTTCTGTACATCAAGTCAGTCATCTTGATGTTTACTAAACATAGGATTACACATAAAAAGTTTACGAAAAACGAGTCAGTAGACAGTACTTTTAGCATTTTTTTTCCATCAAATGATTTCATAGGTTTGTGTTTCGTTAATTTTTAAATCATTCAGATCAACTCGATATTTCTAAACTTTTGTTTCCAAGTTTGTCTGAAAAAAAAATGAATGTTGTACTGACAAGACACCCTTGCTTCAGACTTACAGTATATCAAACGTAGAAATTGTCAAAATTTAAAGTCCGAATTGTATGAAAACTACTTGTTTGGCAAATCTTGATTGAATTACTACTAGGTCATAATGGAATGTCATTTATTTGAATAACACAAGGCAATACAATGAGTATCTTACAAACTGTATGAATACACTATTATATAATCTATCTAAAGTGGCGTATGTACAATATTAATAATACCTGAAATCTTTAAACTTATTGTAATCGAAACATACATTTTTTTTCCTGAATCTCATCTTACAAACTTTACAATAAAACAAGGAATTTAAAATAGCGTAAATAAAAATCCAAATTTCGTCCCACACATTAAAAATTGAAGAAGGCCAATATGATAACACCCCAAGAAATCAACGTCTAAATCTGAATGTTTGTTTGTATGTTGGGTTTAACGCCACCGTAGCAACACATTGTATAGGTCATATAACGGCGGTCAGTGAGCCTACTCACTCGTCCTGGAAAGGCTAAATCTCTGGATTTAGCTGTTAAGCATATACCAAGCGCATACTTTCGTTAGTGACTGACAACTGCCCTACATAATTAAAATTATTGGTAGGAGGGAGAATGGCCGTAATCTAAATGAATCTTCTGAATCGCAATTACCACTATAGGGGAAAATTTCAAATAGCAAAATTTACAAAACACAGAAGACATTATATGTCTAACGTAAAAAGAATTAAAAAGATTACTAAGTAGGCAGATTTTCTAATGTACTATATGAAACGTATATGTAGGCTTTGCACTTAAATGGTGAAGATAGCACGTTGTATAGTTCAGTTACATTAACCTGTCACAACTTGAATAATTACACGGCACTGAATGTGTTATTATTTAACATCTTTTTAACCATTGAGCCACCGATCCATTCTATTTATTGATTATCTAACAATGTATGCGGCGATTTTGAATATCGGGGAAATAATAAGTTCGAAAGGGGTTAAAAATAACAGATTCAGTGACCGTGAACTTATTTATGTTGTGACAGGTAAATAGAATAAAACTATACTTACGTGTGAAATGTACAAAAAATGAGACAAACATATTTAGGTACCATCCAAGATTTGCGTTTATCCAAATATGCAAAACTTGTTTTTTTATTGTCGAGCCAATGTGAGCAAACTATAAAAAATATTGCTTATTTCATTTTCTATGCTTGGAAGTTGAGATGTCGAATGCTCACAGATATACTCGTACAAGCACAATCAAACTAATTACAACAAATAGAAATATTTCCTCTCACTCTGTATAATTATAATTTTATATTCAATTCGTCTTGTATTGTCATCATTTTCGGCAATGAGCAATAAGTCCATTTCTGAACAAAAATTAAATGCCAATAAATTATTTTATTTTTATAATGCTTTATTCTAACAATGATATTTCAGGCAATGCATTTAACCCATGTGTAGATTACGAAACGTTGGACCAAACATTGCTGGGATCAAGAAATGAGATATGTCCAAGATCAGAAAATCGACATGACAGACTTTGTGATTACCGTCTGGCATCCAATTGGTACTTGATTCCACATAATGGTGTTTTGAAGAACACATGTCCTGCTACTGGAAGCTGTGGAGCAGATTTTCCTGTATGGTTAAATGGTAAAATTTAATTTTGTTTTATCATGATGATGTTTCTTTTACCAAGTAGGGTCTCTACACGCCTGAATGATAACGAAGACGGTGATTCTCTTGTTTCGATATTTGACATGCTTCCCAAGCAATTCTTTATTTCTGTAGAAGACTTACTTCCCAAGTAAGTTTCCACTCTTCTTTATTTGACTTTATTCCAAAGCATGTCCTAATTTCTTTAGAAGACTAACTATCCGAGCAAGCTTTTCTTCTTTTCTACAGGAGGCTTGCTTCCCAAGTAAGTTTTATTTGTCTTTGGTAAACTTGTTTCCGAAGCAAGTTACTCTTAAATCTGCACACTTGCTTCTCAAGCAAGTCTGTGTTACAATTTGAGAGGACCTTTCCACTTTACTCTCCCTGTTTTTATTATCTTTTTATAATATTCTATTATTTCAAAACACAAAACATTTCATGTACAAGACATGGATCAGTGAAGAAACATGTATTATGACGTCATGTCATAGCAACGCCAAAACATTTTAAAATGGTGAACTTATGTGTTTCTTTTTTGACAAAAAATATTGTTTTGACAATTAAGTTAATCAAGCAGGTGTCTGACTGCTAGGTATTTTACATCCCACTTTATAATGATAATTAAGTACCTTACATGTTATCGATCTACATTGAAAAAAGGTAGATGTTTCTAATGGATCAGTGTAATTTTTAGTTTATAGAATTCCTATAAAAATGGTTCAGTGAATTGCTCGCCTCATATGATTCTGGATGTCTAAAAGATAAGCTAATCAAACCATTGATTCTGTAAGGTATTTACTGTTTTTTCTTTAGTTTATTAGTTCTTCTTAAGTTTATTTGCATTTGTATCTTTAACGCTTTATTGCCTAACAAGTTTACGTTCACATTTTGTACTTTGCCCTTAGAATCATATGTGGGGGGTTTCAGCAAGTCAAGTGCTTTATTTATGTTTAAGGTACCCTGCCCATAGAATCAGACGGCATTGTTGACATGACTTGTTGTTTAAAGATATCAGAAAATTGTTGTTACGATACTATTAACATACAAGTAAAGAATTGTTCAAACATGATTGTTTATTACCTTCCATCGTTAGATTTCTGTGACAGCGTCTATTGTATAGGTAGGTACATTTGTGTTTAATCTAAGCAAGGGTCTGAGTCGGGAAATTAAAACAACGCATCTTCATGTTAAGAAAAAGTAGAGTTGTTACCGTACAGTTGAATACGCAAACTTGAGTAGTATTCTTTGATTGATCACCTTTCAGACAAGAAAATATTGTATTCACGAATATTAATTAAGGCCGACTATTTGATTCCGCATTAAATTTCAAGTGGAAATTTACTTTTGGCAGATTGAAATGAAACCAATTTAGTATGTAAATATTCCCATATTAGTGAGATGTTGACTTGTTGACACTATGAGATTTAGGTTTCATATTACATCTGAAAAACATCATATCAACTTAGCTGGAGTTAGTGTCATTTAAAGAAAGATGCATCAGTTATGTTTGTTTTTATCTTTTATCACATTTCGACCCTTTTCTTTGTTCACGTGCAATAAACCCTATTTCAAGATACAGAGGACGCATTATTATAATTGTATGATCAAATGTTATGGAATATTTTGTATTTAAATAATGATATTTAATTACCATGATTACATTAGCATATCACTAACCAGTTTATTATGTGATTTACTTTTATGTAACTAGATGATTTCTTACTACTTATTGAGTTTACTTGAACTTTATGCCACTATATTAACCATGTGTTCATTTTTTATATTTAAGATACTGACTTGCCTTGTGGACAAACAACAACACAAAGGGTAACAACCAAGAATGTACTTACAACGCCAGGAGACATCGATGTTGAATCAGGTACAGGTTGTAATTCTTTTGGATTTTTTTCTCATTACATCAGGCACACAAGGCTTAAACAGTGAAAAATCAGTCACTGTATTTTTTGGAATTCTTTTGTAATGTTCTATGCTACACATACCCACTAGGAGTAGTTTAGGTATCGATTCTTCGGGCAGAGGATGGCGAATCTTGGTTGTGATTTTATATTTTTAAAAATGCAGAAGTAAAACAATAAACGCGATTTGAAAACAGAAAAAATCGAAAGTCGGAAGTTTGGTTAAAAATAATTTTAACCTCAGTTTTTTCAAACAGTAATCATTGTGTTTTGTAAATCAATCTTTTAATGTCCTATTTGTTATATTTCACATGAAATTGCCATTTAACTCCACTATATAGTACTCCATGGTGAAGTACTTCTAACCGTAAAGAATAATCTACAGTTCACAAATGTTACTAAACATGACAATATTGAGTTCAACTACGGCACTCTCCTTCTTCCAAATAGGAAGCACACGGTCATAGGCGCCTTTTACCGACCTCCAATACGGACTGACGTGGAGTACCTTTCCAATTCCTACGACACAATCTCTGCATTTAGAGCCAAGCACAAAAACTAAGTATTCATTCTTGGAG
This sequence comes from Mactra quadrangularis, assembly GCA_025267735.1. NCBI lineage: Eukaryota > Metazoa > Mollusca > Bivalvia > Venerida > Mactridae > Mactra > Mactra quadrangularis. The sequence continues at coordinate 48,790,187 of CM046299.1, read as the reverse complement.
GAGATTTCAACCTCTTTGATGTCGACTGGCACTACCATGCAATTGATGACCACAACTATCCACATAGTGTCAGCCAAACCTACCTAGACATGGCACATGATCGCTCGCTAGAACATGTGAGGGATTCAACACGCAGTCTAAACACTCTGGATTTGCAGTTCTCTTCACATCTTGTTTTTATGTCACAGTGTAGACGACTGCCACCTTTGGGGGGCGAAGCAGATCATGACATGGTTTCATGCGATACCACCCATCAAGTAATGCTATCAAGACAACCTCGCCACACGATATTATTTTGGAATAACATCGACCCGGATGCCATCAAAAACGCCTGTGCAGAACTTTGCAAGACCTTTCTGTGAACAAAATACTATTCAATCAATGATATGTCGTTAGCTTTGAAGACGGGTCTCCATGAAATCATTAAAAATCACGTATCAGCTAAGACCAGCTCTTCACGCTACACTAACCCATGGGTCACCACCTAAAAACATCGCCTCAGTCAACGTTAGGCCAAAACCTGACGTAAAGCCAGAATTAAAACAGTAAGCGGGGATGGCAACGCTACAGCATACTTAAAGCTGAATGACAGAAGGAGGTGCGATAAGCACATTGACAGCTCATTAAAGATACCGTCCACCAAGATCTTACTATTAACACCAAAAGAATGGGGGCATACATGAAGAGTAAGAAACAAGAACAGCTGACCCCGATGGAAATTACCATTACACATTAGATTCGCTCTCAAAAGTGTATCCTCATTGTATTCATGACGAAATGAGCTTTAACCAAACGTGTCGGGCTCGGGAGTTTAAGGATCTAAATGGCATTTCACGGAATATAAAAATGAAGTATATATTGTGTCGATGAAAGTCAAGAAATATGCCATCATATTTAGTTATTTACCATATGTTCATTTTTGTCATTTTAGATACGTCAACAAAGCCTGCACTTACAAACATGTATTTCTCTACAAAACAAGAAGACACTGCTGGTGAATCAGGTAAAATATGTTATTGTTCTGTTATTTGTGTGTATTTAATACCATGGTTTCTCATGGTCACGTTTCATTTACTAGATAGTCACAGATGTAATCTGGCATCTGGCAGGATACGAAAAAAATTATTTACAAAACTACAATCACCTGTGTTGTGGTAACGATCGGGTGATATACTTCACGCTGAACATAATAATGAGATTGCAACGGATACGCACTAGTAAGAGTCGAAATTGGCAGGTAAAGTTTTCTCATTACGTCACTTTTCCTACTAAAGGGATTGTCGGCCTTGTGGAAGTGTAAGTGGGTACTTGATATAGACAACACTCTAGGGAAACCTCGTGGTTAGGTTAGCCGGTTGTCGTAAAATGACGATAATTTAAGTTGACAAGGCGTTTGAACCAATAAAAGCACAATGAATAGACACCAGTCGTACCACCTACGCCCGTACTTATCCGGTTCCAGAATCTATGATGAATTAATATCGATAGAGTCGCCTATGAGCTGAAATTGTATTATATTATTTTGATTTTGTTTTAGATGTCAAGAACAGTATGCTGATAGGGATATGCACTGTTTTAGGTGCTCTTCCATGTATTGATATTGTTTGTTTGTTTTGTTTTTTTTGTTGGGTTTAACGCCGTAGCAACAACACATTGTATAGGTCAGTGTGCCGGCGGTCTGTCAACCTACTCACTCTTTTTGGAAAGGCTAAATCTTTGGATTTAGCTGTTAACCAATTACTTAACGTATACTTTCGTCAGTAAATGACGGCTGCCCTTCATAATTAAAATCATTGGTAGGAGGGAAAATGGCTGTAGAAATAATTTCATGACCAAGCTCCACGAAAGTATGCCCAGCCCGGGAATCGAACCCACGACCCCTCGATCAGTAGACTTGCGTGCTACCAACTGAGCTAGCCGGACGGCCCTATTGTTATTGTAGTTATAAGGTTATCTGGAAGCAGATATACATTTATACCATGATATTTACCATTTCTTCATTTCTGTTATTTAAGATACGTCAACAAAGCCTGCACTAACAAACAAGTACTTTTCTACAACACCAGAAGACACTGCTGATGAATCAGGTAAAAGTTGTTATTGTTCCGTTTTTTTGTGTGTATTTAATACCAGGGTTACACATGGTCACGTGTCATCTTCCTGGACAGCCACAGATGTAATATGGCAGCGTTTAAAGAAAATACATGTATGTATAAATCTGAGGTTAAACTACAATCACCCCGTCGTTTGGTTAACACTGGTGATAAACTGCGTGCTGAACATAAATATATAACAACCGGGTCCTCGGCACAGTAGTCTATGTAAATGAACTTGATTAGTGTGTCCCGAGGGGGTTGCTGGTTCGAGTCGCACACTGGCTGATCAGGCTCTTTAAATAACGTCGATTTTCCTCCATAATAAAGATAATGTCGGTCTTGTGGAAGTGAAGGTGAGTACTGGATATAGACGAAACTCTAGGACAGTTTGGTGGTGAGGTGAGCTTGTCGTCGTAAAATGACAATAATTTAAATTGACATGGCGGGTAAACCTACTAAATCACTACGGATAAGCATCACCAGCCGTACCACCTTCGTCCGTACTTATCCGGTTTAATAATCTATGTATAAATAATTTCGATAAAGTCGCCTATGAGCTGAAATTGTATAATATTATTTTAATTTTGTTTAAGCTGACAAGATCAGTATGCTGATAGGGATTTGCATTGGAATGGGTGTTTTTCTATGTATTGTAGCTGGGGTTGCTGTATATTTCATATACATTAGTAGACGGTAAGATTTTAACTTCCTTCTATATTAATCTATTGTAATACAACAATGGTGTCAATTTGCTTTGTTAACGTACGAATTTGGTAAATAATGGACCATGTTTTTTACAATTGTATTTGTCTGTTTGCTAATTTGCTAGTTTGCTAACGACTTGTGTTGTTACTCGCATCTCTATCGGGGAGTCGGTGATATTTTTAACCAGTTGAGAAAAAAATTGATACATGTAACGTAAAACTGTTTTAAAATTATTTTCTATTCAAGATAAGGAAATTGTCGAAATAAAAAATTCAACTTTAACATTTTTATACATTTAAAAATAGAGTAGGAAGAAAATCGGGATTTGAGATCTTTATAACAAAAAGTTGGTATATGTGTAGTCGAAAGAAAAAAATGAATTTCAAAAACACTGTATATGTTGTGCAAGTGAACCGGACATTTGACTCCGGACATTTGTCCCCCTTTTTGCCGAGGCGGACGTTTGCCCCCCTCCCAGATTTTTGAGGGGTGGAAATTTACCCCCCTTCAAACTAACATGTTAAAAAACGTGCCCTGGCTATTTTTTAAACGAACACAAGTTTTGATATCCGAATATTCGTTTAATTAATGTAAAAAAATAAGTATGTCAATGCCTTACGTTTCGATTTTCGTGTCCGAATTTGTCTATCCATATACTATGCTACTTTGGTAATTAACAATATACGAAGTTTCAATGATAACTTATGAGTGAATTTTAATTATCCATTTCTTGTTACTCAAGTATGGTATATAAGTACATGTATACATTTTTCTCAATTATAATTAACTATAGTTATCAGTTGCGTTCCGAAACAAAGAGCATCGACTACGGCGTCATATATAGTCCAACAGAATTAACCTGAGCTTGAACTACCTAATTATAATAATTACACACTTCACTTACATTAAATCGTGAGTTTCCATATGTTTGTGTACGGTTATACACGTGTTTTCAACAACTGATGTGACTATAAATCAATTTATTAAAAGTGGCGTGTAATTGTACTTTTAATTTTGGACACTTTAGATTTTGGGGAAACAAGTAAGTCAGCAATATTATGGCACAGTTTCAAAGTATTTATTCTTATGAAAACAACATTAATTGTTCAGTATGTGTAATTTTCCGACAGCTTCTGATAAAGCGCGATTTACAAACGAAGACAAAAATAGACTGTTTATATTGAGTTTATTATATTCTTGCATATAGGTCAAGCTCAGGTTAATTCTGTCGGACTATACAATCTAAGTATTAAAAGACTCTTCTTGTGCAAACTCTGATGAAAGGTACATTTTATATAAGTTTTGACAGTTAATTAGGGGTCTTAGATTAATTGGCATTTGTTATACAACAATATACATCCTAGCCATTACTAAATTGGCACAAAATATAAAGTGATCATCGTTGGAAAATGAACTGCATTCCATTTTTTATGCTCATGTGATGTAATTGGCAATGAACCTTATGTATTCATACAAAAAGTATGGCGAATTATACAAAATAATTCTACATTTATCTATGAATTTAAAGACTGAAATGAACATGTTAGACTTTTAAAGCGGCCATTTTACTTGACTTTTTGAAATTAAATATTCTTTGAATTAAGGGAAGTAACCACTGCCGAGAGTAAGATAATCAAATTGACATTTTTTTCTCAATGTGTCTCATAATATTTTTGTGAAAGAGAAAATCGTCATTTAATTAAAACTGTCTTCATTGTTGCTATTTTTCTTTTGCAGATACAAGTCTCAATTGGATATGAAAAATCATTATGCGGATCTTGCACCACATTCCTCATCTCCAGAAACCTCACCATATTCAGTTATAACTCAAGTAAATTAAACTTGTATAATTATGATGTTCAAAATAAATATTCGATTCTACTTTTGCTCTCAGATGCAAGATAAAACAAATGGATATTGGCACGTTTGATTCATATAAATACACGAATAACGGCCTCCAGTATCGAAGGATTCGAGCCGTCAACATCACCACCGCCTTATTCACCATAACAGAAGGAATTGGTATCAATATAATGGTCCCAATTTGAAACCATAGTGTAATCTTATTGAATGATGACACAGTTTTCCTAAATATATGTACTGTGTTGCAATTGACTTAGTACAAAATGAAATTTGGTGTTGCTACATATTATAGGGACATTCATTTATACGTTGATAAAAACATAAGCTTTGCAATGTAATTGGATTGTAGAACCTGGTATCATAAATTTGGTCCATGGGAATATTAAACACATTTTGTATATGTTTTGTTACTTAGAGTTATGACCTAATGCATTTAATACTTATATATCTATTTTTGTTGTAAAAATCGACACCAGCAGAAAACACCATTTTTTAAATCTATTATTATTTTATCTAATCTATTAAAAGAAAAATGAACATAAAGTTAGCAGACACAGCAAAAGGATCGATATGATTGCTTAAAAAACTCAATCTAATTTTGGAAAACGACATTCGGTGTGTTTGATCTTTCTGCTAAAATTTAATCCTTCTGTCTGCAGACACAACACAGCAGAAAGCAGAAAGATAGTTCCTTCTGCTGTGTCTGCTGAGTTGCAAACTTTATGGATATATAAGGAAAACTAAAATAGGTACAGTATGTTTAAGCAAAAACATGGGCTAGTATATGTTTACTTTGTTATCAATAACTAAAATATTATTTCATATTCATTGTATATTAAGTGCATTGTAAGTGTGAAGTGTTTGTATATATTCAAAAACTTCTTGGAGGAATAAATTGTCAAAGCTGTAAGTAAGCCAGGAATCATTTTAGATTGAATTATTATAATATTCCTGTTGGCTAAAAATATGTATATTTGTAAATAAAAATATGTTTTGTTGTGTTACTTAATATTTTTTGTTTACATAGACTATTTTTGTTTACATAGTTATCTTCAGCTTTTATGTGAACTCATTTATATAAGCCTATAAGATCAATATACAAGAAGGAACTATTTGATTGTGGCTCCATCAGGAAATATTCACCTCAGTAAAATTTTATATTGCCGATATCATAATAATTTGATGTGCATCTGAAATTCAATGTGCAGAATTCTGAGTGTTTGTTTACATGTAATTATAACATTGATCTTTGTTGAACCTTCCTCTGTAATGCAAATGCTTGAAGAGTTGAGCTCCTTCATCTACATCAAAAAGTAGCTTTGTAGTAAATAGCTTTCCTGGATTCTCAAAATTGGTGTATATAGTTGTTTTTCGAACAACTAAAAACGAAATCATCATGGCGGAAACAATTTAAGACGACTCGGCACATCAAGATATCTGATCAGAAAATAAAACTGCCAAAAAAGCAGACTAATGAGTAAATTAGATTCAGGGACGGGTCGTAATGAAAAATGTTTGACTAAATTTTTTTTCATGGATAAATGCCATCTTGTTGCAATAAAATGCAGAAAAGAGAGAAGTTGTGTTGTTTTCTTCGAATCTTAATTTGAAACATGTTGAAGACATGTTTATTAGAATTGGTGATTCTATTGTAAACGCTGAAGACTGTATAAGAAATTGTGGTGCTTACTCACTCTACACATGAGTATGGAAACGCATGTCAATATTAATTATCAACTCAGAAAACATGTAAACATTTTGGTGATGATTTTTTCAAATAATTTCTTGAAATAGAAAGCAAAAACTTAGTATTCATTAATTAAAATAATTTTTATTACAATGAATACTGCAACAAATTTAATTAGTATAGGAAATGTGTGTAATTATTAAAACTTGATCTTGCAATTTTAAGTAATATATATGTATATGCTAACCATCTTTAGAGATTGGTAACTTTACCAACAGCCTAAAGCACAGTAGATGAAGATGACATGTATACCATCTTTCTAGAATCAGTTAATTTACGAACAGCCAAAAGGACAGAAGATGAAATATGTACCATCTTCCTGCAATCAGTTAATTATCCAACGGCTCAATGAACTGTGGATGAAGATGAAACGATATCATCTTTCTACAATCTGTTAATTCAACAACGGCCCAAAACACGGTAAATGAAGATGAAATGTATACTATCTTTCTGAAACCAGTTAATTAACCAACACCCTAAAGCAACCTCTTTACTGCAAATAATATAATTCTGACCAAAAGTTTTAAAGTTAAAATATTATTTGACAACATTCGAAGCTGATTTTAGTACCCAATCAAGAAAACATTCGTGTTGATACTAAAACAATTATTTAAACGTGGATAGATTAAATCTGCACGAAAACAAAAGGTCTGATATTTAGAACACTACGTTTATAAATTATACGTAATTCAAATGAATAGATGTCATTGTTTGTCAAATGATCAAACATACTGATACTGCTCAATTTTTGTTACGATTCCAAATATTTGTTATAACTTATCCATAGTTCTTTACTTTAAAGATAGATTGAGGAGGTTTTTATTCAAAAACGTTATATTAACGAATGATATTTTAGACCATGATTATCTTTTTAACATTGAAACTATATCATATTAGCGGCAATCGGAATACCTTGCGTAATTCGTCCATCTTGTGAACAGTGGCTATACTATTTATTCAGATTGGAATGACAGTGCTTTACATTGTGATCCTAAAAGCAACAAACAAAATGGAAGTGTAACACAGGAAAATATGATACTGCTTCACTTTTTAGCACTATTAATGCTAGCGAACATTCCAGCTGGGCAAGGTTTGTTTCTTTGTATTTTTGTTTGTTTTTGGTTTAGTTTGTTTTTGCTTTATACCCTATTTGCTGAAGCACTGAATTTGTTTGAGTTACAAATATTGCTTTTTATTGCAAAGAAAAAATAAACTTTGATTTTGACTCATGACAACCAGAAGTTAACAGGGGCAATTCTTAGTACCATTCGATAAACCTAGGTTTAAGGTTACCATTCATGTTCTTATTCTTTCGATGCTGACATAGACGATGTAAACGTCTCTATAATAAGATACATAACTCATCGCCATTTTTATTGACTCTGTGTAGGAAATAAGTCTGTTTTCTAGTGTCTGTTAGGAGTTTAAAAATATTTCATCGAACCTGTTTGCAGATTTCATTTGTATTTGTTCAAAGTGATAGCCAAATAAAAACCTTTCGTCGTTCCTATCTACCATGGTGCAATTAAATAAAAGGCGCAGTCGTTTGGCTATTACTAATGAATTAGCCGGTGCCATTTTCAAACGAAATTCTAAAATACATTATTGAAAGGTTTGAGTAATTGTATACTTATGTAAAGAACTTGTGTATTGTGTTTAAATATGATTATTTTTCAAAAATAATTGACCAAGATGTACCATGTGTAATTTATCTTTTTATTTTTCATTTTCTGTATTCTATTAATATGATTATAATGATGTTTTGTAAATACTTCCATGCTGTATATAACCTGGGTTAAATAAAGAATCTGTTATGTTCTGTATGAATAACCTATCATTTATATACCTTAAGTGTATTGTTTAAAACATTTATCACATTGATTTATATTTGAATGTATGTACTGCTCTATGTGAATGGGCCGGTGGCCATAAACATCGCAATAATTAATATATATACCAGTGTAAAAAAATAAATGTTGCGAATTTTCGACGGTATTCTAAGGTAAACCTGTTTTTCATTTCTCCCTTAATTTCTGTGAAGTTTGAAGGAAGATACGGTATAATAAAAATTAAGCTCAAATGATAGTTTAGCAAAATAAATATCAAAGTACCGAAAGCTGAAAAACACTTTCATGCACATTGAAAACTAACAGATCCAAGAAGGCAAACAATATAATATTGTCTAATTGTATAATGGAACTAACCTTATGCTGCTACTGTAAACAAACATACCCAACTTTTAGACCCATCAAGATTTTCGCTTTATGATACAGCCATATAGCTCTGATTGTATACATACATCTGTTTTGCGATTATATGATCTACAAGTCGTGACCCCATGTTGTGATCGATGAGATAAGATAAGGATCATAGGTCACGATTTCAAGTCATATAAGGGATCGATTAAATCCGTTGTAAACAAATGTTTTATATTGTTTTGTATTGTAAATTAACAGATAAATGTTTCACAACTTTTAAAGTGACATTTTGTATACAATACAGTCAGATAAAACAAGAATGATGATTGAAATATTTTTTTTGATGGACAAATTATGTTAGAACTGAGAATTATGTACTCATCTACCATTTTAATTTATTAATTGCACATCCGTTAATTTAGATATGCCTTATAGTTATTGTTATGAAAGTTTTAAATTTAAATGAACAATTTTGAAACAATATTCAAACCTCATCGTTATCGTTATTCCGCCAATAACTATTCTTTTGTTTCATCCTCCGCTTTATTTTACTTGGACTAAATACCCATGCATTAACTAAATGCCCATGCATTAATTTGTATAACAGCCGTTCTCCAGAAATCGTTACCATTTTGAAAAGTGAAATGTCGAAAAATGAACTTACTGTAAACATTTATTTTTTAACATACAGTGAATCTTGCATAAGCGACCACGTCTCCTAAACGACCATTTGCGCTAAGCGGCCACTCTGAGTTCCCACCAACTAATTTTACTACTTAAATCTTTGTCTTAAGCGACTTTTGTCTAACGCGACCAGCGACCACTCATTTTGGTCGAAACTGACTGACTTATTTGTGTTAAACGACCGGGTCAAATAAATCTAATTTGTCAAAAATCGTTAAAAATCAGTAATCAAAAATATACGTCGCCTCAATGTCTATCACCTAAACTCGTATGTCAGGCTCTAAAAATCAATAAATAACAGTCATAAATACTGTAAGATAAGGGGGTAGTGGGAACAATCAACAAAGTGACACTAATACTATCCAATTATAATGCAATTACATAATAATACACACCGAACAATTAGTCCCGTATCGGGGTCAATTAAAACATCAGTTCTGACCGTTCTATCACCGTAGAGAGTAATCATTTCCCATTTCTAGAGACTGCCAATTTGACTTTTTATACGTGCATAGAACGTGTAAAATGATATTTATTTAAAAATACGAACACAGAAATAATTTGTTCATTTAAACAAAGAAAGGTCAATATTGAGGACATTATAAACACGTTTTCCGAAAATAGCGTCACGTTCTACTTTCAATTTTAACAAGGCCAACAATTTACGCATGAATATTGCAGCGCTTGTTAGAACAAAGAAGTAGCTTATGTGTTGACGATTATCACCACTAATTATCATTAATTGTTTAAATTTCACTGTTTCAAATTTAACAGCCTTTACTCTGATGACCTAAATATATTGATTGTTATAATGGCGAAAATTCCGGAAAATGCCCGGATTTTAACATGTACGTAAACAAAAACGACTGTTTCGCAGTTTTACTTAATTAAATATATAATTGCAATTTGAACCTGAATTTAGGATGTTTAGAAGAAAGAAAATCTATATTTCCATCATTTATATGTATTTGACGACATTTGAATGAAAATCCATCAGTCAAAATCGTCCCGTTGACAGATTAATGTTCTACGAAAATGACGAATTTTAGAATGTCAGGACGGTTTCAACGTCGTAATCAACATTTGTCTTAAGAGACCATTGTCTTAAACGACCACTTTTTGTCTCTCCCTTGGATGGTCGCTTAACACAAGATCCACTGTAATTGCAAAATTCAAACCTTCGTGGTCTCGAAACAAAAATATAACGCACACCATTCTAAGACTGAGAAAGATATACGAGTTCAAAAAGTATACGCCAACTCCTACGTTACGGAGCATAGAATCACGAGCTCAAGTAGTAGATACCTAGTTTGAAAATGCAAGTCTGTATTTCTGTCCATGTAAGTATGGAATATCATTCAATGGTGAGTAGTGAAACAAATTTAAGCAAACTACTTCGCAATATATACATGATTGTCAGAATAGCGCATGTAGAAGTCATCATCATTTTTTGTTGTTAAGATAAGATAACGTAACACAATTATGTCAACATGTGTATTTGTCACATACAGACATGTGGACCATTCTTTTCCAAATTGATGAAAACTACAACATAAAAGGCACAAAATAAAATGTAAATTAGTTTGAAACATGACACTGTATGCTCATACATAATGACATATTTGATGTACCATGGAGTTATGGAACATAGTAAAAATTAGAAAGTCTTGCCAACTCGAACAAAACTGCATTTTAATGTCGATTAAACAACACAAAAGTATGATTTATTAACAGCACAGAGTATTTCCTTATGTTTTTAACAAAATTTAAGTTTAAGTGTTGCCATATTACAAAATTACAATAATACTGAGCTTTGAATATAACAAATGAGACATATGAAGTAAGTATGATGGTATTAACCTAACTAAAATGCACTTTTACTGATATGTTCTAGTGTGTATACCATGTAGATATATGAAATATACGACAATGATCGTGATGAACATTATAAATAGTCAATAAATTAGCTATTTGCGAAAAATTACTACGCTAAGCGGCGTTACGGAACATATGCTAAGCACCACGATGGGAAATGACTATATTAACAACCCATTCGTTTGGGTTTGACATAATAATTTTTGGTGACCTTGTAGGCCAAATAACTATTATGCAGTAAAATGGGTAATTTTAAATCCGGGCGAATTAAAACTCGAGGACGCGATCAGACTAAAACTAGTGAGAAACATTTTTATATTAACAATCACATTTTGGAATGAAATCAAACCCAGAAACATTTTTTTATAAGTTTTATGCATAGTTTAGCTTAAATTTAACTTTGGTCAAACATTGCATTTGATATATACCTAAAATGAAAGGAAACTGTTTTGTCATATGTGTATTTACAAAGTATTTCTAAAATTGAACTGGCAAACACTTTGGTATTGCTAAATTTATTTTGTAATATATTTTATTTTCATTAAAATATTGCAATCACTTATTAAAGTATTTACTTGTTTCTTACCCCATGATAAAAGTTAATAAAGTAAGAATATCATTAAATAATAATAAATAGTATGGTATCTAAAGTTAGCTTAGCAGATGTGGTCTTTAAAGAAATTTGAAAAGGTATTCGGTCATATTTTATGCGTTCCGAAATTCCTAGCTGTTTTATTCGGATTTTGAATATATGTGTCTTAGGTGCAAGAGACGTTTAAAATTGTCTTTGTGCAACGTCTCTGATGGGTGCTCATGTTGATATTGGTCATCAGTGATGAAGACATTTTTTCGAAGCACTAACTGGAAATTTCAACTAATAACGCACAAGATAAAATGAAACTTTTGAATGATATCAACATTCTCAAATCTTTAGACATGCTGATTTTTTTAGGTCATTGTTTTAATGTGTTAGAATCATTGTTATTTCGATTCAGACATTGCCAATTTGTTAAATATTCTTTATTGTTGTTATGACCATAATTTTGCATAAATTGGTTACACAAATATTGTTTTGTTACAAATTTGAAACACACACAGGTGTGTCAAATATGAAAATCTCCACGGACGCAACTATTTTCATAAATTTTCATCATATAAGACTGGAAAACGTTCAGTTAGTCTGTTTACGTAGTAAAAGTACTGTGATAATGTTAAATGCATTCAATTTAATTCAATGATCGCGTAAATCGTTATTATTACAATCTATGTTCCGTAACAAGCCCTCTATACTCCGTAACGAAATGAATTTTCATTCTCAATTAAAGAGACATCAACATTTTTTCTTTCCACTTAAAGAAATATGTCAATGAATGTATTAATAATTGTAATATTAATACTATGACAGTCATCCATTACACAGATTTCATATTTATCCTTCATCCTGTACCTGCACTAAAATATGTTTTCTTACACATGTACCGTAATTGTTAGTGCTAAGGCCTAATTTTGCTTTTAATATGATCAAATGATCAAAAGAGGAATATCGAAAACAATAACAGCTTGTTTCTTCCATAAATTATATCATATAGCATGTCAAATACTTGTTACGGAGAATAGTCGTTACGGAATCCCTGTGTTTCGTTAAAGTTTCCCTCAATAAATATAGAAGTAACAATAAATGTACGCGTTACTTGCACTTGATCACACCAATGTACAGTGGCAAACAACAATTCAATGTAAAAACTCCTATATTGTCGCTAGCAACTGTGCTACGCTCGTTATGGAAGCATAGTTTCTTAAATGCGACATTTAAAAATTTGAGTTTGGGGTTAATTTGTTCATTCTCCTTAGGACAGATAAGATTCAAACTCTGTTTCCCACGATATTTGACTCATTGTAGTATTAGTAAACGGTTTAACAATTAACAACACCACCTTTTGGAAAGTAATTAAACCATGCAAAAATAGTTACGGTAACATAGGACTGTTTTGGAGACAACCCTAAAAAGTAGAAAATCTTAGAATTTCATATTCGTATCAGTAGAATATCTTTAAAATCATACAATTCACTACCCATATATGGAAAATAAATACATATTACAAGCAATAACAAACCTTAGATTAATTATTTTTCAAAGCAAATATTAAAAATAGAGCTGGAGACACGGCCTTTTTCTGCTTATTGAAGTTTTTGCTTAGCAAACTTTTGCCAAAAGGCGTAAGTTTTCAATGTTTCTTTTGTACCACTTTAGCAACAACAATCTAATTTAACTTTTCCAAATGATTAAAACTATAAGTGTTGTTTCACGTTGTGTATATAGTCGTACATAACCTGGAGACACGTGTTTTTCAAAATGGTAACGATTTCTGGAGAACGGCTGTTAACTGTTTTATTTATTTTAATATTTCACCTTTTTAATACAGTCGTTCTACAATGATTTGTAAACTACGCTCGTAGTAAATAAAAGTTTTCAATGTAATAACGTTTTAATTAATGTAATTGTAGACTAAGAACAATTGATGTCTTTCATCCTAATGCCGCAAGAATAAAGTAATATGTTTATGATACTGTTTTCGGTAATACGTATAATCGGATAAATCTTCCCGTACAATAATTCTTTGAATAAATAGATAAATTTACATGTATGTATTTTCTAACCTGCCTAGAATCTTAACACTTTCATTATAATTATTTCAGAACCTTCATTACAACATCATTTGACAGATACAATACATGTATATATACAAATAGTTATCAATAAAACAGAGACAGAAAGGTATCCTGTCATAAAAGTGTACCCGATTTACCTTGCTATGCACAGTGTATTATACAATCACACCAGGGATCCATAAATCCGATAGCGCACACTATAAATTTAAGAACAAAATACTTTAAAAATGCAAAACTTTTGGAAAAAAGAGCAAATGGGACCACAACTTCATTAAGATATTTTAAATTTAAAAAGTGCTCCGAAAACTAGAAACATACGGCATTTTCATGTCATTTGCACAAATTTGATCAAAGAACCGGAAAGGCTTTATTTTTCAACTTATATCAGCCTTGGTATTTATTTTCCTTCTTTGTTTATAGTAACGTGAGTAATCAAATAAAACCTTAAAAGGGACCAAAACTTTACAATTTTACAAAAAATTAAGAACATTCAAATGAAAGAAGTCTGTTTAAACTTTTTTGCATCATTTGCACAAAATTGATATCTTTAAACATAAAAGAGTTATGACGGTTCAAAGAGTTTTCCCCTATACTTTTCTATTGAAAATCTAATGTCGACTTGGGATTACGTATGGGCCTAAAAGTTAGACATGACTTGTAACAGAAATTGTTGGGGTTTTTTGCCTCGTTTTGTCTTTTCGGTGACTAAAAGAAAACGATTATCTGTGTAATAATTCATACGCTTTACTAACAGCACGGGGTTTCGTTTTATTTAGATCATGAATTGCATTTAATTAAAGCCAACCGGATATTTAGTTTACTTTTCGCGCGATATGTACTTACAAGCCGAGTTATGCCGGCGTTCATATTGTATTGAAGTTATTGAAATTGAATAAAAATTTAGCAACAATGTCTATTTTCCTCCATTTATATATGGAGAAATTTCCGGCCTTGTGGAAGGGTAGGCATATACACACATCAGCTGGTTATAGACAGGGTCCAGGAAAGCTAGGCTAGGTGCGCTGGACGCATTAAATTATCCTAAAATTTGTGTTGACACAGCGTTAAACGCAGGACATGTGTACATATGAATAAAATGGAAATTAAAAAATTCTCTTGCGCATTCTAAGACTTCCGTCATAAATTGAAACAAAAAACAACAGATCTTGTTTACATGAATTGAAGCAACAATAATTGAAAAAAAATAACATCAATATAATTGTTTTCTTGTCGTTGTATTATGACGTGAAACTGTGAAATCACATTTGTGCCTTTCTCGAAATAATCTCTTTGAAATTATTTATAACTACAATTGTGAAATGTTCCTTTTTCAAAACGATAACCGAATAGCTAGACTGTGTCTCTGCAAAAACATCTAACAATGTCACAACTCTTTGTATTGATAAGACTTGAAACACTGATCATAAAAACTGATAACAAATTTATTAAACTTACAGCTCATTTATGAATCATGTATTCATAAAATCAACATAAACTGAATAATACTGATTTTGACATTTGCTAAAACGATTCCATTTGTGCCATAGTTATTTATCATAAGATTTTGTTCAAAGAATTTTGAAGAGCACTGTTTATTTGTAACTTCTGGATGATTAATAGAGTTTGAATGCTCCTATTGTCTGTTTTTTTTTAATATTTTGAAATAAATGCCGCATATGATATATATATATAACTTTATTTCCTCCATATTCGGAGATACAAACATGATATGATTATGAACATAAACAATAGATGATAGAGATGAAAAGATGAAGTGTTTAATGTTTTAAAACAATTGGAAGTCTAAAGCTATATTGTCTTTATTTTTCTAAACGTTAAGTATTTGATATGTTAGATAGATTACGTAAATTATTTTTAAACATGAACATATCTGATTGCAATCGTGTCATTGTAATCATAGAGAAAGATTTAAAGATATTGCGTGTATAAAAAGATAATGGAGACAAGCTGAGAGATCTGACAATATTAAGAATGACATTTTTTTCATAAAGATTTGTAAAGAATTGTAAAGATCAGGCCAAGTTAAAGACACATTTGTATAACAAACTATTGACTATAAAATTATGATCTATCATGATTTATATTGGGTTTAACACCGTGTCAAAACAAATGTTTGGGTTATTTTACGGCGTCCAGTGCATATAACCTAGCTTTCCTGGACCCTTGTCTATTACCAGTACCCACCTTCCCTTCCACAAGGCCAGAAACTTCTCCATATACCTTTATTCATGGAGGAAAGTTCACATTATTCTCAAATTTTCATGGAAGTGTATAACCTCTAAAACCCCTAAAAAGATTCGAAATCCTGGCGCCCTACCGACCTGAGTTTATGATATTTGATACTGGTATTTGGGGAATATGGTGTCTAATTTAGCACATTTAAACGATCAAAATACGAGATTTACTAATCTGAAAAAAGACAAGTTTATTTCAACAATTCGAAAATAAACATGGACCACTTTACATAATGCACGATTTATATACATGTGATAAAAGAAATATTATGTAATACAACACCTCTATTCAGATTGTAACCTTCAGTCTTCTTGCATATTTTGATCTTTTGTTATGGCTATCAGCTCAAACTGATATATCTATCTACATAACAGCCTCTATCAATATTTATATTTGAAATCCGCCAATAGATCCGTCACTATATAAATAACAATTTAAACAGATTATCTGCTGTTAAAGGCGCAATAATTTCTAAACTCCCAACAGACTCCTGAAATCTGGTCTTAGATTTGTAAAAATCCAAAGATCTGAATTTTGTGGTACCGCTAAATATAAAAGAGACATTAGGTGAAAGAAACTTAATAAAAATTTAATTATATTACTTAACATGGCTCGAATTTAACAAACAATGAACGTGTTAATTTTTGCGAATTGGTTATATTTCAACTCGCAAAATAAAAAATCATTGGCATTTTCCCTCAAAATTGTAATAGCATACAAAGTAACATTGTATACATATATGCAATATAAAAAACACCAAAGTACTATATTTAACTGTAATTGTAAAAAAGACGTTATCGTTGGATAGACAAAAAATATCGAACATGTTTTACTTTAAATCTTTTTTAATACTATCGATCTATGTGGCTGTTTCAATCCTGATTTGAGCCTCATTAGTTAGGACAGAAATATTTTGCGGCGATTTCTACTCGCGAAACATTGCGAGTTAAGATAAAAGTTACTCGCAATCTTCAAAATCCACTCGCAATTTGCGAGTTTGTGAGCTTGAATTCGAGCCATGTACTTTATTTCATACATTTCAGATCCATGTGACATTGCTGGTTTTCTTGGTAATCTACAACAACGACAAGTTGGATATATTAAAATAGCTGATCAAGATTACATTAGTGATTTTTATCTGCAGACGGCCTGGTATAAACTGCCTACGAACTGTACGCTGGCCACAACATCTGTAACATGTGGAACATTTTATAATTGGTGGATTAACGGTAATATCTATACTATTAAATTTGCGAGTTTCCTGTTTTGTGGAAGAAACTGCGCAGCTTTGAATAAATCTTTTGTTTGTCGCTGGAGCACATATATACCGGCATATCAAGTTGACAATTCTTTTTTGACAAAGCCTCTTGATATTTGCAAAAACTGCCAAAAATCAACAAAAAATGGGGTTTTTTTGTGTCTAAAAATAGATAAAACTAAAAATAGACACGTCAAACCAAACTTCCCGCAGCGGTTATCTCCCTTTATCAAATCAATAATTAAGTAGCAAAGCGTGACTTAAGCACTGTGAGGAGTTTGCTAAAGCCCGTGCTTGCACGGGCTCCCATCTAGTATTTTATATTGTTATGTTTCTAATGGTTGCACAAGTTAGAGAAGTGTTTTCATTTTAGTGATATTTTCGAAGCAGCACTTATTCCATATTTAATGTGACCTCAGGAGTTTTAGAATAAACTGATTCTCAAGATTAAAAGAAGTAAAAAGACAACTGGAGAATGAGACTGAATAAATCAACAACAGCATATTTATATAGGGAAATGTGAGGGAACACCGGTAGATAATCTTGCTACAAACATACGTGTATATTATACAGCAAAAAATAACTGTTATATTTTTGTCCCAAAATACTTGCTAACTGTTAAATTCAAGTAATATAAATATTCCTAATTTTCTTTTTTATATAGGGAAAACCCAAAATATTGGCCCCTTTTAGGGCGAAAAGTTCCCGAAGTTAGCCAAAATAGCTCGCCTCGGCCAAGTAGCCAAGTGTATAATTTGATACGCAAAATTTACGTTACGTATACATGTAGTAAGGTAGTATTACTTACGTATAATAAAAGGATAATATACATGGGTTCATTGTCTATTTCAACCTACTATCCCAGTTCTGAAAGCCAGGAAAGTGATTAATGTAAATAACCAGAATTTGTTTTACAATCGAGCTGAAATAACTTGGTATAAAAACTGATTCAAGCATTCTGATTATTGAAACATAACCTTTCAGACACGCTACCGACTTCTGGAAGTAGGATTCTTACTGTTTGTAAAAATATTTACACTGACAAATGTGCTTCAACAAAACAGATATTTGTAGTCAAATGCTCACAAGGGTATGCGTTTGAACTGACAGCAACAGAAGGAGGCTCAGAGGCTTATTGTATCGGTAAGTTATCATACTATTTACAATATTTATTGTAGTTTATGATTGTAAAACTCTGAACCGCCCACCGGCTAGCTCAGTCGGTAGCGTGCAAGTCTACTGATGGAGGGGTCATAGGAGCGATTCCCGGGCGTGGCATATTTTCGTGGAGCTTGGTTATGAAAAAATTCTTACGACCATTCTCCCTCCTACCACTGATTCTAAATCATGTATGGCAGTAGTCAGTCACTGACGAAAGTATGCGCATAGTAGTTAGTTGACAGCTTAATCCTATGATTTAGCTTTTCCAGGAACAGTAGGTTGACTGACTGAGAACCCATGAACTGTACATTAACTATGTCTCTGAGTTTTAAAAAACAAACTTCAACAAACAGTGATGAATTTGAAGTTCGTTCAAAGTGATTTTTAAAATTAAAAGTGATTCCAGACTAAGAAATCCATGTCCAAGTGTTTGATAAAATCATTAATATAATCATTACGCAGTCTGATCGTCCGTCAAAGGACCTTAAGAAGCATTTTCAAATGCAGTACATAATGTTTATATTACAACTTGTTATAATTGTTCTGGGTTGCCTTATTCAGAATTGACGCATTTCTGTTGCTGTTGATTGCAGACATATCTTGTAGGAAAATAACATTTTTTAAAGTTGGTTTTGTTTCAGCTTAGACATTTTTATGTTCTGTGTATACCAACATGTAACAAAATAATGACACGTAAATGAAATTTATGATATCAAATATTTCCATTGTTTTGCAGAATGCTCAGGAATTGTCTTTCCTGGTAAGTAAACATTATCTCAGCTTATTTATTTTCCATATTAGTTTTTACTCTGCCAATGAATAACTCTTTGTGGTAATGATGTTTTGATATCTTCAGAATAAGACTGAAGATCTAGAAATGTCATTTAAAAATCACCATAGAGACTAATAATGTGTTTATCCTCATATTTTAAAGCAAACTGGCCTACTTATTCTGAAAATCCAACCGTTAGGTTTCAGACAATCATCCATTTATGTAGATGTGAATCAACCGTTAAATCTTCATTAACTAAAATTTTTATTAAATATATGTAGATTATAGATGGTAATGAAGCAATAATAAGTACTTATTTCTCAATGAAAGAATCAAGGCTGAACCTCGGAACCAAATGCTCCCTCAAAACAAATTCTACCATGAAAATAAAATACCCTGTGGTAATCTATTGTATTTCTCTACTTTAGATGCAGCTCCAGACATTTCAGGATTGAAACCAACAATATCGTCACATATAGTAAAGGTTGACAATCCCCTGTATCCATTTCCTTTAAGCAGTCTAGAATTTTATTGTAATTTGAATATTGAAACTAAAGTTAGCGCGTATAAAGTAAATATCTATGATATTGAATGGAATCGACATTCCGGAGAATCAAAATTAAACTCGTTGTTATTTGTTGGGAATGTTGAATATACAAATGAAACTGATTTTCTTGAGAGGACGAAACTCACGGAGGAAGATTTAAAGAACAATGGAATCACTAAACCTGGATTTACGGTAAATATCAAGTTCAAGATTTAATATTTCATTACTTTTTTGTGATATCAAATCATCAAATCGCTGGCTTATTCTGTCAGTGGTTAAAGTAGTTTGGTGTCTAAAATGCGGTAAGATAAGATAATCTTTATTTCGTAGGTTGATGAAAGAAAGAAAGATAAACCGATTTCTTTATGTTAAGTTATAGAAATAACATCACATTTGAATAAATATAATAAAGTAAACAATCGACCTTGAATAATTAAAGAAACTGAAGGTTGAAAAAAATCATATATATTGTATGTGAATGTAAGCTTTTTTACAAAATTATGTGTACAAAGCGCTTAAAGTAAACTGTTTAAGCTGGTCTATCCATTGTCTGTGTTTGAGTGCGTCCGATGTCAAATAAGAAGTTAACGTTGTTCTATCAAAAACTATATGGCTAGAGTTTGAATCACCTTTCGGTTACCCACAGATGTTTTTTTTAATTATACTCTTGAGGTTAATATTGACCCCGATACAGAAATTATACCTTTTACATTAAGTCTTATATAGAAATTTAAGTTTGTTTAAAACATAGACAAAAGCTCCCCTTATTCTTTCCTTGAGTAAAACAAAACAAAATCACTCCTCAATATTGTGGGTGAAACAGCCGCAAAAGTGATTAATGTAAGTTGCCGAATTTGGTTTCACGATCGAGCTTAATAGTCTTGCATTATGAATAACATAGTCAATTATTATATATTTCGTTCCAGATTTCTTGTTCAGTCAAATCTCGGATTTCTACGTTTGGTTACAGTAGTAACATAATTGACAGCGAACCAAAGTTTAATGGAATCAAGGTAATAAAATACTGACTGTGACTTTGAAATGATATCTTTTAAAAACAGCGGTTTACCTGTATGTCTATTTGATTGTGCAAGTTGTCTTCATACATTGTACTTGTTTTGGCTGTCTTTCGTCTCAATGAATGTCATGTACCAAACTATTAATCATTTGTTCATACTCGTATTCGTAATAATATTAGGGTCTTTTTCGTGTCACGACTGTGCATGCCCGGCGACTTTGTTTAGTTATGGCTAGGTTTATATTGAGTGCATCGATAACTTAAATGAATGAATAAATAAATGAATTCCATTTGTTTCTTGTGTGCTGTATACAAAGTGTACAAGTTAATTTACATTATAATTGAAGCTAGAAATGAACAATAGATGCAGTATAAGTTTTTATAGAGGTGTTTAGCCGCCCGGCTAGCTCAGTTGGTAGCACGCAAGTCTTATAATCACGGGGTCGTGGGTTCGATTCCTGCGCGGGGAAACTTTTGTGGAGCTTGGTCTTGAAATTATTTTTAAGGTCATCCTCCCTCCCACCAACGATTCTTAATTATGTAGAGTAGTCGTCAGTCTTTGACAAAAGTATGAGGTTAGGAGTTGATTAACAGCTAAATCCAGAGATTTAGCCTTTCCAGGAAAAGTGAGTAGGTTGGCTGACCGCCGTTATATGACCTAAACAATGTGTTGCTACGGCGTTAATCCCAACAAAAACAAACTAACAATAAAGGCGTATGTTATTATGTTTTTGGTTTTTGCTGACAAATATGGCCAGTATAACATATATTGTATTTAATACATTAATTTTAACATCAATTTGTATTATATATAGATAATAAGTTATCTTGCGAACGTGGGTTGTACTATTTGTTAACATTAATTATTAATTCACTAAAATGTTTGTTGCCTATTGTTCAGATTTTGACACCAATGCCAATCACTGTTCAGCAGGACATGTCGCAGACAATCCAGTTTCAACTTACAATGCCGTTTGGTTGTATTAGTGATGGTTGTGATTTACAATTACACATGGTACAAGCGGATGAAGCATCTGGGAAATGTTTACTATCTGATCTCGTACAAACACTTCCAGTTGGCGGAAGACCTTGTGGATTTTCATTCCAAGGCGTTGATGATGTGGCATCTTTTAAAGTTTCAGCAAAATTTGGTAAAAACCAAGGTCAGGAAACAACTCGAGTGTACGAATTACATTTTTCGACAGAATTATCGATACCAGGACACCAATTTTTTGAAGATTATTCACCACAACCTATAAGAGTAAGTTTCTTTTGAAATTACATCCATGCAATGAGTGAATGAATAATTAAAGGACTGGGGTTTCAAGAAAGTATGTCATACTTCCTGCTATAGTTTGTGTTTCCATTGTAATAAGCTCTAAGCAGAGTGCTTTGCTTCAACCAGGACAATAAATGACACTCATCTATCTATCTATCTCGTTTAACTATTTTTGTTAACTATTACGCGATTCTTTATCATATTAGGCGGCTTATCCACATAACCAACTAGCATGACTTATATCTCCACAGTATTATAAGCTAAAATATTCTCCATTAAATATCGAAGTATTATGAAAGTGCATTTATATCCTTTGGAAAAAAGAAATCAAAACCTGTAATTTTACGCGTTTCCAATGTTCCACGAAAGCGGTCAACGAGCAGGTTTAAAAGTATGTTAAATGCCCTACTTCTACAGTATATGGGCAAGCTATTCTAGTTATGTAAACAAAATCATGTTTTTCTTCAAGTACCAGCAAATGTAGAAAATAAGCTCATATGGAATAATTATGAGTCTCTTTTCTATTTTAAAAACGTCAAAAGTCTCTCATTAGCCTGAATACTCAAAATTCTCAGTAAAAATATATTTTGCCGATGGCTAAGTTAATCGCTATACCCTAAATGTGTGCATATGATACAGACTTAATGTTTAAACTTCACACGTCACTGTGTAATTTTCTTATCTTATTGTGCCTTTTGGTGTCATTCAATTTTTTTCTAGAGGAAAAGTTGGCAAAACAAGTGTTTTTACTATTTTATTTGTTTTGAAGATCGCGTGGCTATGTTTCCTGGTGAAATGTTTTACGCAAAATTAGAATATTTATATTTTATTTTCAGGTTCAACTTCGCACCGATAAGAAAATATTACGAAACAAAAAGTGCTATTCTGTCAGTGATCCGCACTTTATGACTTTTGATGGGAAGTAAGTTTTTATTATTCGTTTCGAAATTGATATAGAAAAAAGGTCGTGTAGATTATGAAATACCTAATTGTGTAATTGTATTTTATTATTTATTTTCCAATGAGTATTCCTTCTCACTAGGGTTATGGGCAAATCTCAGCTGCCCAAATATGGTAATATAAAAGTGTCTACTGCGCATGTGCGAAAGGCGAGGTCTGCCGATCTTTGCCGATAAAACCTAAAATGTCGCCATATTGGATTGATGATTGCAGCCGATATGAATAGCTTCAAAACAGTCGTTATAACCGGATGCAAATGTGTATTTAGCTTTAATTGATACAATGGGTGGGCGCTAAATATAATTTTACAGCCGTATGTAGTTGAAAATGTCAATGAGCTTCAAGAATGCTTCATAAACTCTTCATGATCATGCAATGACCTGGTTGACCTGGTTTTGAATCAACCAGTTGATAAGGTAAATCTTATTTTTTATATTTAATTATTCATCCTAAGTGGCAGCCACACCATTCTTAATGGTTTTTTTTCAAAAACACTGTGATGCAGCGTTAATCGTTTGTTTAAAGGACTTGTAATAGATGACAAGGACATTGCTGTAATAGATAGTTAGTGTTCGGATAAAAAAATCGGATATCAATAGTATCATGAACTTAAGTTAATAACTTATTCTATGGTACCACATAGCGTGATATAATAAGAATGCTCGTTTGTTAGGTATTCTCATTTTGTTCTTTGATACAAAACAGGGAACCGTTTGTTTGAGTAACATAACGGTTGGAGTAAACACGACGAGACCGGGAATTGACAATTGTACGGACACAGAGATTTAGCCCGGTCTCTTTAATAAAGGGACGTAACTCTTAAATAAACAATGATTGCCAATGACAGATTGGAAAACAGGTTTCGAAATTGTTTTGTTTTAAATTGTTTAGTAAGTACTTCTTCAATTTGAGCATCGATTTTAAAGTTGGTTTATCATGAGATACATAATAAATGTATTAAAGTCATGAGAGAATCAGACTTAATACCATATTTTAGTATTTGGACCACTTAATCTTTCACCAATTTCATGATTAAAACTTTTTGTCGTCTGCAAATATTTGAAAAGTTCCTTACAATGATTTCATTTGTAATATGTTTGAGCTCATGCATTTAGTAAAAACATGCATTTGCCTGAAGTAAGAAAAATGGTGTCATGCAAGTGAGATAATACATGGCTGTATAGTAAATTGGGGAAATAAAAACCATACATGCCATGACTGGGAATCGAACCTGGTTCTCCAAGGTAGTGGGCGAGACACTCAACTTTGTCGCTAAAGGGTTAACCCAACAGCAAAGCTGCTGGAAGTGACTATATATAGTCACCTACGATCACCACACTCGTCCCCTCTTTACACTTTGGAGCTGGCATTAACTGCACATACTTGAAATTTCTTGCCATTTCCGCTCCTATTGGCCATATATCGGCACACCGAATTATCCTCGTCGCCATTAAAGTAAATTGGGGAAAAAACATACATGCCATGGCTGGGAATCGAACCTGGTTCTCCAGGGTAGTGGGCAAGACACTTGACCGCGTCGCTAAAGGGTTAACCCAACAGCAAGGTTGTTGGGAGTGACTTTATATAGTCACCTATGATCACCACAGTTCTGTAACTTCACTTTTTCTATTTAAGATATCTATTATCCTTCAGTGATGTGAATTTGTTGATAACCGACTGACATGACGGAATAAAATTTCTATTGTTATGGTACCATTTGTAAAGTAAGATGTTTTCTTTATTTTCAGTGAAAAAATGAAATAAGAAAGATTAATGATTAAAATTCCTGAAACCTTATTTGTACTTGACCACAATGACAGCAAAGTTGTAATTCAGTTATTAAGGATATAATATGCAGAGGTATTAAAATAAAATTAATGTTTCTATTATTTATTTTTTTTGTCTCTTTTAGTCTTTAGTATATAAACCTATAGTTGAGGCTCTTGTAAGTCTAAACTTTGTAACCAGATAGTGCCGGTATAAATGTAAATGGTTGCTGTCTGTTTAAATATGAAGTTGAGCTTCCAGGCTTATTTGTTAAAATATTAAACAATATTTTGATATGTTTAAACCTGTGTTATAGATTGTGCTCTAAATATTGTATAACTCTAAAGTATAAGTAAAAACTGGTTATTAATAATGTTCCCTCCATCTTTTTCTAATTGTCTTTTTGAAAGCTTATGTATGTATTGATTTTGTCTCACCATTATGCTGGAGATTAGTTTTTATACAACTGTTTTATTTACATGTATATGTATAATGGGAACACTCATGGTAGACTGTTATTTTGAGACTGCTGTCTGAAGACATGTAATAATTTGAAACTAGATACACATATGTTTTGGCATAACAGAAAGTGCAGAGCTTAACAAGCATATTCTGTTGGGCGTTGTGGTGACTTTGTTTCTTTTACATCAAAATAAATAGACAGTATTGAAAGATTTAGAAGTAGCTTTATTGTTAATACAGTTAATAGTTTCCATATACTGAAGCAATGAAATTACTTAATGTATTTTATACTAAGTTTGATTTGGAGTTTTTAAGCAATCTTGAGCAAAAGTACTATTTATATATGTGCCATGTGTTTGATAAACTTGTTTCATTAATATATTTGAAATGTTACTATTTTAGGGCAATGAAGAAAAACAACAATGGTTGAGTTTAGATATAGAATGTTGTTTAATATTTGACTGAACCTTATTACATGTAAGTAGTCTGTACAATGGTTATGAGTAAATTACTTATAAAAAGTTGATGTTTACTTCTATGTCCTTATTAAGCTGATTTTAAAATTTTATAAAGATAACTCCTGATCATTATTTTAGTCTCCTTCAGGCAGATGATCCCTCACAGTACCCATTTACACCTGGGTTGAGTGGAAAAATTGTAGGTTAATTTCTTGCTCAAGGACATTAGCAGTGTCCCTAGTGGGGTTCGAACCCAGGACCTCTCGATTCCTAAGCATTCATATAACCAATGCACCTATAAAACCTACATAGACATGTCATTTACATTATTAAGTATGATACTGACACTGATAGTTCAACCAAGTTACTGTTTTTTTATTTCTACATTTGAGCAAAACATAAAAAAGTATAATGCTATTTAATACATGCTGAATTTTAATTCAATTATTGTTATGTAACTTAACTGGGCTATAATATATTCCACAAAATAGAAAACATGCACAAAGGTGCAAGATAATCAGGTGTTTGGAAAATGGTTTCATTTCACTTACAATTGTAATGATTTTAGAGAATTGGAAATGTTATTACAAGTGAAATTGGAATAATTCATTTTCCTATGTAAAGTTGTGATAAAGGTCAGTTGCTGTTCTAAGATATTGTGTTTGACAACATATTTGCAGAAAATCAAAGATGTAACACTAATTTAATACTTAAATGTTACAGACTATTAGCACAATCTCAGATCATGAAATGAATGCTGCAAGGTGCAGATTCTTATTGCTTGTAAACCATTCATAAATATTTATAG
Organism: Mactra quadrangularis; assembly: GCA_025267735.1. NCBI lineage: Eukaryota > Metazoa > Mollusca > Bivalvia > Venerida > Mactridae > Mactra > Mactra quadrangularis. The sequence continues at coordinate 48,763,603 of CM046299.1, read as the reverse complement.
AAAGCATTCTCTACCTGAGTACATTCATATTCATTTAACTTATATTTCTGAGAAGTTAAAATAGTTTTAACATTTTTTTCAGATAAAGAATTGACAAGAGTTGAAATCACAATGATGAAAAAGGGATGTTTCATGAAATGTTATTGTTGGGACTTTTTGTAAATAAATGAACTTTCCATCTCTAATAAGTTATGACCCTATGAGTTGAAAAGAGAGAATGCAGAAAACAAACATTTTGATGTAACAACTACCAGTGTACAAGTTATGATATGTGATGTGAGAAAATGAAAAACATTTAATCAAAATATTAACTATATGTTTACATTTACATCTATGGAACTCTAAAACAATGAAGAATACATTTTAGCGTGTTACAGCAGACATGAATCCTAATGTTGTTTTTTTTCAGCTCATTGAGCTCTTTTATTGTTTGTATCATATCTCTAGTAAGTTTTCAGTGCGTTTCCACAGACCTAAATCCTTGTGTGTTTCATCTCATTAAGCTCTAATATTGTTTGTATCAGCAGCCTGAATACATTTTCAGTGTTTTTGAACAGAACTAAACCTTAAGTTTTTCAGCTCATTAACCTCTAATATTGGTTGTATCAGCTGCCTGAATACACTTTCAGTGTTTTTGATCTGAATTAAACCCTAAGTTATTTTAGCTCATTAAGCTCTTATAGTGTTTGTATCAGCTACCTGAATACATTTTCAGTATTTTAGAACAGAACTAAACCCTAAGCTTTTTTCAGCTCATTAAGCTCTAAAATTGGTTGTATCAGCTGCCCGGATACATATATTTTCAGTTTTTGTTTGTTTTTTAACAGAAATAAACCCTTAAGTTTTTTTCAGCTCATTAAGCTCTTATATTGGTTGTATCAGCTGCCTGGATACATATATTTTCAGTTTTTGTTTGTTTTTTAACAGAAATAAACCCTAAAGTTTTTTCAGCTCATTAAGCTCTTATATTGGTTGTATCAGCTGCCTGGATACTTTTTCAGTGCTTTTGAACTGAACTGAACCCTAAGTTTTTCAGCTCATTAACCTCTAATATTGGTTGTATCAGCTGCCTGAATACACTTTCAGTGTTTTTGAACAGAAGTAAACCCTAAGTTTTTTTTCAAATCATTAAACTCTAATATAGTTTCAGTTTTTGTTTGTTTTTTTAACAGAAATAAACCCTTAAGTTTGTTCAGCTCATTAAGCTCTTATATTGGTTGTATCAGCTGCCTGGATACTTTTATAGTGCTTTTGAATTGAACAGAACCCTAAGTTTTTTCAGCTCATTAAGCTCTAATATTGTTTGTATCAGCTGCCTGAATACATTTTCCATGTTTTTGAACAAAGCTAAACCCTAAGTTATTTTAGCTCATTAAGCGCTTATAGTGTTTGTATCAGCTACCTGAATACATTTTCAGTATTTTAGAACAGAACTAATCCCTAAGCTTTTTTCAGCTCATTAAGCTCTAATATTGGTTGTATCAGCTGCCCGGATACAAATATTTTCAGTTTTTGTTTGTTTTTTAACAGAAAAAAAACCCTTAAGTTTTTTCAGCTCATTAAGCTCTTATATTGGTTGTATTACCTGCCTGATTACATATATTTTCAGTTTTTGTTTGTTTTTTAACAGAAATAACCCCTTAAATTTTTTCAGCTCATTAAGCTCTTATATTGGTAGTATCAGCTGCCTGGATACATATATTTTCAGTTTTTGTTTGTTTTTTAACAGAAATAAACCCTTAAGTGTTTTTCAGCTCATTAAGCTCTTATATTGGTTGTATCAGCTGCCTGGATACATATATTTTCAGTTTTTGTTTGTTTTTTAACAGAAATAAACCCTTAAGTTTTTTCAGCTCATTAAGCTCTTATATTGGTTGTATTACCTGCCTGATTACATATATTTTCAGTTTTTGTTTGTTTTTTAACAGAAATAACCCCTTAAATTTTTTCAGCTCATTAAGCTCTTATATTGGTAGTATCAGCTGCCTGGATACATATATTTTCAGTTTTTGTTTGTTTTTTAACAGAAATAAACCCTTAAGTGTTTTTCAGCTCATTAAGCTCTTATATTGGTTGTATCAGCTGCCTGGATACATATATTTTCAGTTTTTGTTTGTTTTTTAACAGAAATAAACCCTTAAGTTTTTTTCAGCTCATTAAGCTCTTATATTGGTTGTATCAGCTGCCTGAATACACTTTCAGTGTTTTTGAACAGAAATAAACCCTAAGTTTTTTTCAAATCATTAAACTCTAATATAGATTCAGTTTTTGTTTGTTTTTTAACAGAAATAAACCCTTAAGTTTTTTCAGCTCATTAAGCTCTTATATTGGTTGTATCAGCTGCCTGGATACTTTTTCAGTGCTTTTGAATTGAACAGAACCCTAAGTTTTTTCAGCTCATTAAGCTCTAATATTGTTTGTATCAGCTGCCTGGATACATTTTCAGTGTTTTTGAACAGAAATAAACCCTAAGTTTTTCAGCTCATTAAGCTCTAATATTGTTTGTATCAGCTGTCTGAATACATTTTCCGTGTTTTTGAACAAAGCTAAACCCTAAGTTTTTCAGCTCATTAAGCTCTAATATTGTTTGTATCAGCTGCCTGAATACCTTTTCAGTGTTTTTTTAACAGAAATAAACCCCAAGTTTTTCAGTTCATTAAGCTCTTATATTGGTTGTATCAGCTGCCTGGATACTTTTTCAATGTTTTTTTAACTGAAACGAAGCGGGTTTTTTTAGCTCATTAAGGTCAAATATTGTTTGTATCAGCTACCTGGATACATTTCCTGTATTTTGAACAGAACTAAACCCTAAGGTTTTTTAGCTCATTAAGCTCTAATATTGGTTGTATCAGCTGCCTGGATACTTTTTCAGTGTTTTTGAACTGAACTAAACCCTAAGTTTTTTTCTGTTCATTAAGCTCTAATATTGTTTGTATCGTCTTTCTATGTAAATTTTCAAAGTGTTTTTAAAGACCCAAATCTTCATGTTAATCAGCTCATTAAGCTCTTATATTGTTGATATCAGCTGCCTGGATACATTTGCTGTGTATTTGAACAGACCTTAATCTGTATGTTTATTCAGCTCATTGAGCTCTTTTTATTGTTTGAATCATGTGTATGGATATATTTTCAGTGTGTTTGAACAGACCTTAAGCCCAGTTTGTTTTTGCTCATTAGCTCTGTTTTTGTTTGTATCAGCTTTCTTTGTCAATTTTCAGTGTATTCTAGTAGACTTGTCATCATTATGTTTCAGCCTTTTAAGCTCTATTATTGTTTGCATCAGCTGTCTTGGTCTATGTATGTTGTTTTCAGCTTGCTAAGTTTATTTGCAGCCAATATCATTGAACCAGATATACATGTATTTATACGTATAGTTATTAGTTTGTGTTTCAGCTGACATGATTTGTCTCTCAGCTCAAATTATACATTCCGTGTGTACCTCAACTTGGTTGATTAATAGTATTAGGTCACTGGACATAGTTATCTAATGATTTAGCTTGCCTGATTAGCTTTGTTATTATTCACTTATTACATGTTTGAATAAGCTGAATAGATTGAATTGCTTATGTGTTTTGATCAATTTTTAAGAGTGTTTCATTTTCATCATTATTTGCATTACCTCATTTGATAGTATCACCAACTTGTTATGAATAATTGTATGATCAAGTGCCCAAGTTGAATATCATGTACATACATTATTTATTATGTTTTTAATTGTGTTTCAAATGCAACTTGTAAATAAATTAATTTTATCATTTAACTTGTTGTTATGAATATTTTAATTGAATTTATTTAATACTATCTGCACTATCTTTATAGTATTCACTAATACTTAGCTTGTGCTGCAGTAAAGAGTCTAAATGTTCCACTATTTATACTTTATTTGTATATGGACCAAAATATGCAGGAAACATATCTACTTGTCTTTTTGAAAGGGTTGAATGGCATACAATATATTGTAGAAATTAAATACAAGTCATGTATATTGGAATTGTGGATTATCATCTCAATACCGGAGTGTAAGACAGAGTGGATGGGTCCTACTGTTACTATTGCAATGTTGGGTAAAAATTACAACAAAAGAATTAAGTTAAGTATCTTATCATAAGATAATGAATATTTTTTAGTTGTTAGATTCTCTAACTTCAACTTGCCACTACATCAATGAACGTTGTTTAGACTAAATAAAGATGTTGCAAATGCAAAATGTTTTGTTGTAGAAAAAGAACTTCAATTACTGTCTGATTTCATGGTACTAAGCAAAAATTAAAGCACAAGAATACTGCTTTCATGAATATATAAAATATTGGAAATAATCTGACCTAATAGTGTGCATGCTGACTGAATATCACTGAAATAATATGTTGTGAATTGAACTTACTATCAGCTAACATATATAACAAGATTTAGTATATTTTAAGAAGTTTCAAAGAAATTGAAACATTTAAATCTACATGTATAACCATCTGAAGAAAATGAAATTGATGCATATTAATTATACTCCAATTAAAAATGAATGCTCCAAGATGCTGTATTGATCTGACTGATATGAGTAAAAACAGTTGTGTCAGATAGAGAGCATAGACCCTGTGTAACTGAAACATATTTTGTTCAGTACATTCATTTCTTGCGCAAATTATATTAATTTCATATTTGTATGCACAGATCCCGCGTATATGGAACAAAGTTCGCTTAAAATATTTAGTTTGTGCAAATAGTACAAATTCCATGTAGAATGCCCGGACCCCGTGTATATAAACATAATTCTTGCATTAATAGTTCAAATTTTACTTCGAGTGCACGGATCCCGCATTTATGAAACTAATTTTGCTAAAAATAGCAGTTCCCGCTTAAATAGTACTAACTTCATAAAGAGAGCACAGAAGCTGCGTATATGACACAAATTTTGCTTAAAACAAGCAGCTCTCACACAAATAGTACCAATTGTATTTGGAGTTCACTGATAACGCGTATAGGACACAAATTTTGCTCAAAACTAGCAGTTCTTGCATAAAACGTACGAATTTCTTATCGAGTGCGCGGATGCCGCGTACATGACACAAATTTTGCTCAAAACAAGCATTTCTTGCATAAAACATACAAATTTCTGATTGAGTGCGCGGATGTCGCATGTATGACACACATTTCGCTCAAAACTAGCAGTTCTTGCATAAAACGTACGAATTTCTAATTGATTGCGCGGATGCCGCGTATATGACACAAATTTTGCTCAAAACTTGCAGTTCTTGCATAAAACGTACGAGTTTCTTTTTGAGTGCGCGGATGCCGCGTATATGACACAAATTATGCTCCAATCTAGCAGTTCTTGCATAAAACGTACGAATTTCTTATTAAGTGCGTGGATGCCGCGTATATGACACAAATTTGCTCAAAACAAGCATTTCTTGCATAAAACGTACACATTTCTGATTGAGTGCGCAGATGCCGCATGTATTACACAAATTTCGCTCAAAACTAGCAGTTCTTGCTTTAAACGTACAAATTTCTGATTGAGTGCGCGGATGTCGCATGTATGACACACATTTCGCTCAAAACTAGCAGTTCTAGCATAAAACGTACGAATTTCTAATTGATTGCGCGGATGCCGCGTATATGACACAAATTTTGCTCAAATCTAGGAGTTCTGGCATAGAACGTACGAATTTCTTATTGAGTGCGCGGATGCCGCGTATACAACACAAATTTTGCTCAAAACTTGCAGTTCTTGCATAAAACGTACGAGTTTCTGATTGAGTGCGCAGATGCCGCATGTATTACACAAATTTCGCTCAAAACAAGCATTTCTTGCATAAAACGTACACATTTATGATTGAGTGCGCGGATGCCGCGTATATGACACAGATTTGCTCAAAACAAGCATTTCATGCATAAAACGTACACATTTCTGATTGAGTGCGCGAGTGTCGCATGTATGACGCACATTTCGCTCAAAACTAGCAGTTCTAGCATAAAACGTACGAATTTCTAATTGATTGCGCGGATGCCGCGTATATGACACAAATTTTGCTCAAATCTAGAAGTTCTGGCAAAGAACGTACGAATTACTGATTGATTGCGCGGATGCCGCGTATATGACACAAATTTGCTCAAAACAAGCATTTCTTGCATAAAACGTACACATTTCTGATTGAGTGCGCGGATGCCGCGTATATGACACAAATTTGCTCAAAACAAGCATTTCTTGCATAAAACGTATACATTTCTGATTGAGTGCGCGGATGCCGCATGTATGACACACATTTCGCTCAAAACTAGCAGTTCTTGCTTAAAACGTACAAATTTCTGATTGAGTGCGCGGATGTCCCATGTATGACACACATTTTGCTCAAAACTAGCAGTTCTTGCATAAAACGTAATTGTTTCTTATTGAGTGCGCGGATGCCGCGTATATGACACAAATTTTGCTCAAATCTAGCAGTTCTTGCATAGAACGTACGAATTTCTTATTGAGTGCGCGGATGCCGCGTATACAACACAAATTTTGCTCAAAACTTGCAGTTCTTGCATAAAACGTAATAGTTTCTTATTGAGTACGCGGATGCCGCGTATATGACACAAATTTTGGTCAAAACAAGCATTTCTTGCATAAAACGTACAAATTTCTGATTGAGTGCGCGGATGTCGCATGTATGACACAAATTTCGCTCAAAACTAGCAGTTCTTGCTTAAAACGTACGAATTACTTATTGATTGCGCGGATGCCGCGTATATGACACAAATTTTGCTCAAATCTAGCAGTTCTTGCATAGAACGTACGAAATTCTTATTGAGTGCGCGGATGCCGCGTATATGACACAAATTTTGCTCAAAACTTGCAGTTCTTGCATAAAACGTAATAGTTTCTTATTGAGTACGCGGATGCCGCGTATAGGACACAAATATTGGTCAAAACAAGCATTTCTTGCATAAAACGTACAAATTTCTGATTGAGTGCGCGGATGTCGCATGTATGACACAAATTTCGCTCAAAACTAGCAGTTCTTGCTTAAAACGTACGAATTACTTATTGATTGCGCGGATGCCGCGTATATGACACAAATTTTGCTCAAATCTAGCAGTTCTTGCGTAGAACGTACGAATTTCTTATTGAGTGCGAGGATGCCGCGTATACAACACAAATTTTGCTCAAAACTTGCAGTTCTTACATAAAACGTAATAGTTTCTTATTGAGTGCGCGGATGCCGCGTATAGGACACAAATTTTGGTCAAAACAAGCATATTTCGCTCAAAACTAGCAGTTCTTGCATAAATCGTAGGAATTTCTGATTGAGTGCGCGGATGCCGCGTATATGACACAAATTTTGCGCAAATCTAGCAGTTCTTGAATTGAACGTACGAATTTCTTATTGAGTGCGCAGATGCCGCGTATATGACCCAAATTTTGCTCAAAACTTGCAGTTCTTGCATAAAACGTACAAATTTCTGATTGAGTGCGCGGTTGTCGCATGTATGACACACATTTTGCTCAAAACTAGCAGTTCTTGCATAAAACGTAGGAATTTCTGATTGAGTGTGCGCATGACGCGTATAGGACACAAATTTTGGTAAAAACAAGCATTTCTTGCATAAAATGTACAAATTTCTGATTGAGTGCGCGGATGTCGCATGTATGACACACATTTCGCTCAAAACTAGCAGTTCTTGCATAAATCGTAGGAATTTCTGATTGAGTGCGCGGATGACGCGTATAGGACACAAATTTTGCTCAAAACAAACATTTCTTGCATAAAACGTACACATTTCTGATTGAGTGCGCGGATGCCGCGTACATGACACAAATTTTGCGCAAATCTAGCAGTTTCTTGAATAGAACGTACGAATTTCTTATCGAGTGCGCGGATTCCGCCTATATGACACAAATTTTGCTCAAATTTATATTTACAAGTGATAGTGCTATAGTAAAAGTATAACGACATATTTCGTGAAGAAAACTTCGATTTTTTCAAAATATAGTCTCTTAATTAAGCTAGGGTGTAGAAAATCCCTATGTCTCCAATGACAAATTCTTACAGTTAGCTTTAAATTGTTAAACAATTCAGACAGATTTCCAATTAAATATATCTTTAATATGTCAATTATTACTAAATCCTCAAGAAAAACACATATTATAATGTAAATTCAAAAATAATTTTCCACACCTCATACCACAAATGTTGAATATTTAAAGGCTTCATTAATCTCACAGCTTTGCACTCTTTACAAACTATTTTTGTGTAAGTAAAGTCCATAAAGTTATATCCTAATGATAAGATATTCATTTAAGCTGACATTTTATTGGTATTGGTAATTTATGAGCTCATTTATTAAAAAATGAATCGTAATTTTCACCACGTAACGAACGGGAGCGCGATGTGACCTTTCTGTGTTGGTGCGCCGTAAAACCCAAACAAACAAACAAACGAACGGGACAATTAGTAAAATCAAATTATCTAACAAACTTTTTCAAGTAGATATATAAATTCTTCAATGAACTGATCTTCAATGATTAAATAAAAAGTTTATAAAGTGTTTTTTATAATTAATTTAAAGTGCATATTTGTGACACACAAAAACCAGTAAAAACAAAATGAAAAATAACGTACGAGTCCGTAACGTACGGGACAAAATGTGACACAATAATTGATAATCGTCTGAATATTTATGATAAATTGCTTTTGTAAGGTTCCTTAACATGTATATAATCTTCACAGACGAAAATATTATGGGAACGGCAATTACAATGAAATTGGTGATGTTCAAAAGTAACTAACAAGAGTGACGGGAAAATAAGTTATAGTACTTATTATTTGCAATAAATAATGAATAGTTTGCATTGTCCGTAATTGAATACCATCTAGCTTTGAAATGAAAAATTAAAACAATGCCTCGTTTGATCAAATTATAACTTTAGAACCATTTTAGCACACACTGCAATAATTTGATCAGGTTCATACGTTATCTTACTTATTTAATAACTTACGGGACACTGTAGAATTGTCTAAACATGCATTTGCCGGTTGATTTGATGGTTGTAAATCAAATGTTACCCCACTACTAAAAAGCTTTTATTAGTTTATGCGTTAGTTTGCTATGTTTCTTTGTTAAACTTTTCACAAAATTGTTGAATGTTGTTCTCTTGGAAAAATGAAAATGGTTCGCGTAATTATTGAAATTGAGAGATATTATAGTAGTTTTATATGTAAAACACAAGAACATTGAATTGTAAAACAAATTACACAACAATGTAAGTTGTATTATTGCAGTTTAACTTAGTTATCAATAGTTTAGATGACCAAACTGAAGTATATAACGTACGAGCCAATTTTGCTAACGTATGGGACAACAGTTATATTCTTTATTGGTTGCTTTGTGGTGGTTCACATGCACACAACGTTTTGTTATAACACTAAGACAATGGTATCTAACTATTAAGTGCGTGGATGCCGCGTATATGACACAAATTTGCTCAAAACAAGCATTTCTTGCATAAAACGCACACATTTCGGATTGAGTGCGCGGATGCCGCATGTATGACACAGATTTCGCTCAAAACTAGCAGTTCTTGCTTAAAACGTACAAATTTCTGATTGAGTGCGCTGATGTCGCGTATATGACACAAATAATGCTCAAAACTAGCAGTTCTTTTATAAAACGTACGAGCTTCTTATTGAGTGCGCGGATGCCGGGCATATGAACCAAACTTGTTCAAAACAAGCAGTTTTCGCATGAAAAGTACCAGTTTCATATTGAGTGCTCGGATGCCGCGTGTATGAAACAAAGTTTCCCAAAACAAGCAGTTTAAATGAATATACAATATGGTTGTTATGGTCGTATTCATGGTCATGCATGTTTTTGTACTCTAAACTTTGGGCTTGTCCACTGAATATGTGAATAAGCTGATCCATGAACAGCATTTTACGGATTTAAACGTAAGGTCTACAACTTTGATATTAAACATTTATTTTAAATACTGTATTTGCACATAGTAAATTTTATATAGTGGTATTAAAATATGATACTAAAATAAGAGTAAAATAACAAAATCATCTAACTGTAAAAATAATACACACCCTAAATTTTGGTGAGTAATGAAACTTGCCATGTTTATATACCTAATGAATACGTGAACACCTGTACAGGTCGTCCACGTAAACATTGCGTATATAAACATAGTCAGTTTCATTACACACTTATATTTAGGGGTGAATTATTTATATAATTGTATAGTTTAGTTGGTTTACACTTATTTTATGAACATATCATTACATGAACGTTACAATGTGCATACACACTACCTAAAATAAATGTTACTTATAAAAATGGTCTGTTTAAATCAGTAAAATGTTTTTCCTGCATTGGCTTGTTCATCTATTGAGTGGGCAAGTCCATTGCTTAAAGTACAAAAACATGCATGACCTAGAATACGACCTGTATAGCTCGATTAGGATAACTTGAGACAAACGGCTTTGTTTACATACTTTGGACTCAGGTATTACATAAAATAAGGTCAGCTGATATTGTACAATGAAAGTATGAACCATAATCTATGCCTTAAATGGGTGGAGTTTAAATGTCTACGTCCTCGTGAGGGGTTTGACATCAAAGGAAGATAGAATGTGTTTTCTCTTATAAATTTACAACATCAAAACACACTGATAATAGTTGACAATTACTTGTACTTCACTTAGATCTACATTTGTATAAAAATGATATTGTTGTATTTTGTCTTAAGTTATCTTAAGCAATAACACACTAATATTGCTCTTTATAATGCATATTAATACTGCATTGTATAAGGCCAAGAATTAATTCTGTTTATAGTAAATAGTTTATTAGTGCACATCATGTTCATGTACAATATAACTTCTGCTGAACGACCCTCTCTAGAACAAATCCTCTGCACATTAACAGCTTGTGATATTTCCTGAAGCATAACGTTGTTGTCTAGTCAAAACCTCATAACTTACATTCAGAAATGGAAAAGTTACAAGTTTTTTACTATACAATAGCGATAAGTTAACTTGATGTTTACCCTGCAGAGCAATGAGACTTTGCCCCCTTCCAGTGAGCATCATTCAGTAGAGGTGGTATTGTATTATAGGGTAATGAGCTTTGACTATTTCCTTATTTTCAATGGTTATCATAACGGTTGAAAGTTATGTGTAGTTCATTGTAATAACTTAACTCCTCATTTTGTTACACATCATATATTCTTATTACAAAACAACCATTTTAAAAGTTGTGTGAAGTGATTTGCTCAAGTCCATTCCTAAAGCATCATCTGAACTCTAGTTTTCCATCCATGACAGCTTCTTATTCATATCAGTAAGAAGAGTTAGTACTAACTGATAAGTAATTTGACTATGGTTATAACACTGTATGTTTTTCTGTTCATTGGTCAACCATAACAGACAGTTCTACTTTTCAGCTCTTCAGCATTGTCAAATAAATTACAATTTTTATTTCACAATAAAAGGATAATAACACATGTTTAAAGTGTGAACAGATAGTTTTTATTTACATGGAGATCAATACTAAAGTCTTATTTACACATAACAATGAAGTTCAAATGGAAAATATAAAGCTACATACATCTACTAATTCTAAATATCCCTACAATTCCTAATTACATACTTAACAATTCATAACAGAAATAACAAGTAAATCTGTGAGCTAATGCTCACTAGTGATACCCCCGCAAAAATCTAAAAATATGCGACAAACAGGAAGTAGATGAGCAAGGAGCATGAAATCGCTTTACACCACATGGGACTATGGGATGAAGCAATATGCAAAGTATTAGGCTGCTGCATGTTATAGTTGCTGAGAAAACTGCGACGGAAATTTTGTGACGGACGGACGCACGGACGGACAAGGGTAAAACAGTATACCCCCCTCTTCTTCGAAGTGTGGGTATAATAACTTAAAATTATATATATATGTATAAATACAGTCCATCAGTCACACACATCATATTCATAATGTTCACAACACTAAGTAGCAACAAAACTCCTCCTTAAAGGAGAAAGGATATTGGCTGTAAACATTATGCCTGAAAGAAAAGAAAAAAGAGTATTAACACATTTGAGAATAATTTATTATATAACAAATATAACAAAAGCACACCTAGGCGGAGCATTATATGCCCTAAAGTGTTGTTTTTTTAGTTAAGATGAAGCATTTGTAAGACATGAGAATATTTCAACTTAAGTTATGCTCTGGAAAGGGTTTTCAGTTTAAAGGTAATAGTGACCTTGACCTTTGAACTTTGACCCCAAAATCAATAGGGGTCTTTTACCCGATATGGACAATCATCGTATGAAGTTTGAATATTGTGGACCAAATGGAACTTAAGTTATGCTTCGGAAACTGAAACTGTTTTCAGTTTAAAGGTAATAATGACCTTGACCCTACCCAATATGGACAGTCATTGTATGAAGTTTGAATATTGTACGCCAAATGGAACTTAAGTGTTGCTCGATAAACCAAATTGCTAACAGACGGACGGACAGACAGACGGACACCAGGGGGTATAACATAATATGCCCAAACTAATATGCCTTATAATTTGCGAAAAATATATAAATTTTTTAAAGATTATTCTGTTTCTTATCTGCTTAGTTTTGCGTTTTATTAGTAACTAATAAAACACAAACTAAGCATATAAGAAACAGAATATTCTTTAACTTTGGTGTTGAGAATTTTTTCCCACTTGTGAGATCAAAAAAGACCACTCATTAAGATAATATTATGTTTTCTGAGCTCCCTTGATGAAAAAAAATCAACCTTACAGCTAAGTTAACAAGTATGCTCTTAATCAAATCATATTTTTGATTGTTTAGTCTTTACACAGACAGACTATATATAATAATCACAAGATATATGCACAATGTTACTAATAACTGGTAATTACTACATAATTATTGTACTTCCAGGTAATAAAAAGACTAAAAAATATGCATGGAAATTTATTTATTTATTGGAGTTAACGCCGTGTCAACACAATTTTAGGTCATTTTACGGCGTCCAGCACACCTAACCAAGCTTTCCTGGACTATTGTCTATAACCAGTACTCACCTACCCTTCCACAAGGCCGGAAACTTCTCCATATTATCTAATCAATGGAGGAAATTCGACATTATTGTCAAACTTTTATGCAAGGGTATAATGTCACCGGGTGGGATTCGAACCCTCACCCCTTCGGGCACAAGTATCCAAATCCCGTTGCGCTACCAACTGCGCTATCGACCCGGGTTACATGGAAATTAGAATCATAAAAGGAACCAATTTTGGTATGAAAACTAGGTAATAATTTGACAATAAAACCGCTAGTAGTAAGCTCAATGGTATAATAAACAGTGATAATAGAAAATAATTTTCCTTGATATACCATTCATACTGAATGAATAAACAAGAGAATTCTGGATGTATGAGTGATGTAAAATAGTTTTTACCCCTCCCCCCTCATCTGTTTCAAAAATATTTTATGGTAAATGATTTAAATCGTGTACAGTAAAGTGGTAAAAATACAACTCTGAAATAATTTGAATGTAAATTTCAAATACAGTAACATGAGAAAATTGACCATTCAAGCATAACCAGCTCATTAAGAATTAATTTTAAAAATGTACTAAATTATATGTGTATTAAACTAACCCAGCCATTGCTATTCTCATTTTTTTGTTATATAAAGTTCTCTTTCTTTCATTCCATTCATGCAGAAAAAATTGAAGAAAAAAGCAAAAATGAAATTGGGACATTTGTCTACCAGATTTTTTAATACATTGGATAAAACTATTGAACTGTTCACAAATTTCCGAATTAACAGATTCAAATCCTTGTAATCTACTAGATGAAAAGGCACGTGAGCACTTATGAGAATAACCATGAAAGACGTCATGAAAGAATCTTACATTTTTAAAATAACCACTTTCTCGGTTCAAACAATATTCCTGTAAGTTACAAGCAAAATCATAAAATATATCTTTTGGCGGATTTTCTAAATATGAATAAAGTGAGGCAGCAGGATCTTTTCTACCTTCGGCACCAGTCATATGAAAGCCATAGCAATGACCGTGGTCAGCACAAAACCATAAAAACAAATTGGAAGTACCCTTAGCTGAATTTTGGGCTTTAGAAAACAATTTTTGACATTTTTCAAATTCCAAAGTGCAATCATCATGGTCAACATTTCTCCTGGTACTATGTTCATTATCAATGGTAAACTGTCTAATATTACGTAATTTTTGACCAGTCCTATTAAAATAATATGCCCTCCCAAATTTAGCAGGATTATAAGTATCAGATTGAGGTAAGGCAGGAGCAGGCTCAGTGTAATTTAAACTTAAACATTCCTTTAAAATATATTGTATAAAAAGTCTAATATCAAATGGCAAATATCCGTTATGGCAATTCATTGACTCACAAATAAGATCTTTAATTTCAGGAGCATAGGATCTCATTGAATTTAAAACTAACTTAGCTTCATTGCCATCAGTAACTGGATTTTGAACAAACTCCTGCAGTTGAGCACAAAATAATGGAGGCAAAAGACTGGAGACAGAGGCTGTAGTACTTAACATTTTTAAAACACGGGCATATGCTACTTTTTCTGCACTAGACATCAATAAAAATCTTTCGAAAGATGTTAAGATTTCCTGAGGTAATACAGACTTCAAGGCAATTAAACGTACATTAGTTTCATTACAATCTAAAGTGTCTTTAGCATCAATTTCACCTAACTCTTTTCTTGCCAAATAATCTAAAAATTTTCTATTAGCTATCATTTGCTGTTTGTTAGACCCATTCATATTTTTCAAAAAACAACGATCCATTCTACGATGTAATGTAGGATAAATAGGTGTATCTTTTTCAGTTTTATTTATTTCCTCATAATTAGCATGTCTAAAGCCAATGCCTACCCTAGTGCCATCACAACACAGTCGTTTTGGTTCAAAACCACAGACGTCACATGGCTGCCTAAAATCTATATTCATACTAGATGCCCAACTAAACCACCAATTAACAAAAACGTTTCTACTCATAAATTTTGCTTCATTATTTCTAAGTTTATAAAGTTCGGTCTTTAACTGGCAATAAGATGAAAATGTAATACCAGAGTTAATTACCATTGAAACAAATTCCCACCCAATTTCATCCCCAGCTGCAGTATCACGACTGTAAACATGAACATTTAAAGACTTTCCTTCATCCCATAGTATCTTACAAGGGATTTCAGAGTTGTAACATTTTCTATCAAATATTTGACATTTAACAGGAGCTAACTGAGTAAAAATAGTTAAATGTCTTGTATTATCATTACAAGTTAAACCATTTTCACAGTATTCTACATCATTCTCTTGTTTAATCCAACCAGCATTACAGCTACATGTATTATCAGGAATAGCAGGATACAATGCGGGACCTTTTAAAGAACCATCACCGAGTCTTTCCAAATTATCGTCATTCCACCGATCACGAGCTAATACATTACATTTTAAATCTTTACAATCACGTTTGGCTGGGGAATGACTGCTTCTACATTTAAATTTCCAAAGTCCAGAACTACTATCAAAAATGTTTTCCAAGTAAATATCATTATGTATATCAGTATCATCAGAAATATCATTATCTAGTTCAATATCAAGATCTACAAAACTATGGTCATTTAATAAATTTTCCCAAAGTTCAGGATGATTCTTTATAACGTCAATATGTTTACATACATCAGCATTACTTAAATTATTAATAATTTTTTTGTGTCCACGCAATGATCTACATTTTCCATTCATACATGTAACAATATATTTATTTATTCTTTGACTGAGAGTGAAATAAACAAAACTTGGCATGTCTTCACTTTCAATCTTAACAGAATATTTAAATGTTTCTCTAAATTTACCAAGTTCAATGACATCCTTACCTTGATAATTTAATGCACCAGCAATAAACTGATCCATTTTTGTCTCTACATTACCTGACCTTAATGTTGGTATAACCAATTTCTTTATAAATTTACAATGTAGGCATGTCACACAATTTTCACCAGACAAATCTGAAACGATAAAATCATTGACAACAGTATCACAGTTTTTAAGGTTAATTAAAGTAGAAAATACAGAGCAGCTACAGTGGTAGTAATCACCTTGTTCTTGTGGCAGGCGAGCCGTGTACACATAGTCATTGTACTTAAATGCTGCATCTGTATCTCCATAATCATTCATACAACAGACTAGCCAGCCAGTTTCACTATAAGATTGTATTTTAAACAAACCATTTTCTAAAAGTGCACAACAGTATTGTTGAAAAATATCAACTTTAACTTCTGTATCATTGGAAACGGGTACTGGTATAAAATTTTGCAAATCATTATTGGTGTCAACTACTTCATGTACTTCTGTAGCATTTATCTTAGGTTTCTTAACGTGTGGAATACTAGATTGTAAATAATTATTATGCATCATGGAATTATCACTTAATTCAGGAAAATACTTTTTGAACAAAGAAATAATAGCTCTAAAGTCTTGTTTTAAATATAAACTGATGGTATGATTTCTTAGTGAACTACAAACAGCAGAGTAAGATGGAAAATTTGACTCAAAACGACTGTTACTTTTAAATAATTCAGGCCTTCCTTTAATATTACCACACAGACAATTGATAGTAATTGACTGTTGTAACAAGTTCTTTTGTTCATTCGTTGGTTCATTTAACAGATCTTTGGAACAAATTTTTGAGAAATCTAATTTATTAAGTCGAAAGTCAAATAGGTTTTTTTTAATTGCATTAATAGAATTGGTTTTTGATAGAACATTAAGATACATATCAGCTGGACTGTCAATAGCAAATTTAGAATCGGCAGGCATTAAATGAACACACCAAGACTCCATAGAAATTTCTGGACAATTTTTAAAATCTTTTACAGCTTGAAGAGCTAATTTCATGGTGTGTTCCACTGAGTATTTATAAGTCCTGTTAGGTCGATTTCTTTTAACATTTTTATTAGCTGATTCTTTAGAAAGCTCATAAATATCTTCTGATGTTAAAGCATTTTGTAAAATTACTGTATCATCTGTAAATCCAAATTCTTTCTTTAATTGATCTAAATACTTTTGAATCATGTAACCTTCATAAACCCCAGCATCAATGTATCTAATGTAATATATTTCTTGATTCAAAATAAAACATTTAAAGACAAAGTAAACAAAAGATCCAGAACAACAGTCAGTAATAGAGCACAGTTTAGCAGCTTCTTGCTCAATTTTGAAAAAAGCATGATTAGTAGCAGTCACCAATTTTTTTTCATACATTGTTTGTAAGATCTGGCTTTCTAGTCTAATGGATGAATCACATTTAGTTAGATTTTTAAGTAAGTTGTTACCCCAAGTGGTTTGAGACATATCCGCTAATGTTGAGTTAGAGTCGGGTTGCTTTCTTTTAACAGGTAATCTTGTTTGGGTGGCATTCTTTGAAAGTTCGGGTCGAGTGGTTGTAACATGGTCATATGTCTCATTTAAATTTACAGTATATATTGGCCTGGTAACATATGTAGTACTGGTAGAGGTGCTATTGGTTGTACAGGTAGTAGAACACCCAGGAAGAGACAAATCATGAGAGCTATACCGAGTCTCTACCTCAGACCAGTCTTCACCCAATAATTGCCTTTTAGTTATAAAATCCTTAATCAAAGTATTAAAATTGTTTTTGATACTAAGCCCATCTAAATATGTTGTATGATCGTTGACAGTATAACATCTAGGTGGTAACTTGAAATCTTCATCCAATAAAGGTAGCATCAGTTGTGATCTCTGAAAGTAATATTGAATTGATACATATTAAATACAGTGACAAAGGGTGAAAACTTTATAGCCTGATCAGGACTCAAACTTGAGACCCCCTGCTTACAAGGCAAGTACCAACAACTGAGCTTCCTGATGCTTTCATATTTTACCCATAATGAGAACAGATAGCTACAGTGACAAAGTGCATGTATCAAAATTTAAAATGTTTTTTTTTCACTAGAGAATGATGTCAATATAGTCCATGGCATAAGAGCTATAAAGTTACAGTTTCCTGTTATCTATAAGTTCTAAACTAACATTGTTTGTGAAATAAAAAATAAATAAAAATAAATAAAAATAAATAAAAAATGTCAGTCTGGACAGCAGCTCAGTTTGAAGATTCACCTGACATCTCTTTAGTTATCAGATTAAGGTACATTTCAATAAATGGTACACATTTTGAAATAAAAGCTGAAATATACACAAATACACTATTTAGACCACCTTTGTTATTTCAAAATCATGCTATTTTTGACAATTATTAAGAACCAAATGCTTAACTTGTGAACAAAAGGGTCTCTATAATAAGACAGGCTTGCTATTAAGACCATTAATTTTGCAGGTCTTAATAGTGGAACTTTACCATATGCAAATCTGACAAGAATTAAAAGACATGCAGCTTTATAAAACTCAGTTGACGTTTAACTTTTTTTTCTTGAAACCATAGCATTTTTAATGTAACAGTCACATAGTATGGCCATCTTGATATAAGTACTTCTTGAGTTAAGTGCAAATTGTGTGTGGAATGATTCCACAATTATTGTACATAATATATGTGGGGGACGGAAATATAAGACTTGTTCAATTCCTTGCATGAAAAAGTACTACATTATCATAGAATTACTAATACTGTCATACCAAATGCACAGGACAAAGATGTAAATTAGTGACTTCATCATTTATTCTTCCAGATGGTAGATGTTTTGTCCATTCATTCAATGATGGAAATATGTCCATATTCTGAAATGTTACAAAACAGGTACACTTAATTACTACAGATAGCCATTTTTCAGCAAATAATCACTTCAAAATAAGTGATTGCCTAATAACAAACTGATGGCTATATCAAGTTATACAAACTATAAACTGATTGTGATTAAGATGTTTTTGTCAACCCAATACAGTTAACTAAATAGCAGAATGAAACAAGGAATGGAAACTCCATGAAGACCAGGTTATGGGTCCCTGGTTTGAATCCTGGGTGTGCCATACTTATTTAAGCAGAGTTTGAGCATGAAATAACTTCTATGGAATTATTTCTAATCAAACACTGCAAAAGAAGTACCCGGTATGGTCCACTAGGTATTCAAACCTGTCACATATTACTCTACATTTGTAATTCAGCTATACTTACATGCTAGAGTTATGCAACTTCGTAATTGACCTCAAATAGTTACTATGTAGACATGTGTGAGGTTTCTAGTGAATCTCTTTAGTAGTTGCAAAGATAAAGTATTGCACTTAACCAAGAAATTTTCTATGTATAACAGGACCATAATTCAGTCCAAATTCATCCAAAGAGTTATGTTACTTGATATTTGACCACCAATGGTAACCCTGTAGACATGTGTGAAGTTTCAAGTGAATCCCTTCAGTAGTTACAAAGAAAAAAATGTACCTAAGAACTTTACTAAGAAATTTCTAAGTATAAAAGGGCCATAATTCAGTCCAAATTCATCCTAGAGTTATGTAACTTAGTAACCACTTAACACTTTTTTTCTAAAGTTAAATAGCTGAAATAATTTTCCTTTCATTTACAGTGACCTAGACCCAATAGACCCCCCAAAACAATCCCAAGCTTAGTCTCCACAAGACCTATTAACACACCAAATTTGGTAAAATTAGCTCATTTTTCCGATAATTAAGGAGCTGAAATACTTTTCCTCTTTCATTTACAGTGACCTACACTCAATTGACACCCAAAAAAATCCCAAGCGTAGTCTTCAGAAGACCTACCAACATTTGACATTTGTTTTCATAGCTTATTTCTACAGTATTCACATACGACATTTAAGAATCATCTTGAAATTTAAATCGAGAAACCAGTGAGTAATATTAATACCATGAACAAGCACAGTAAAAAAAAAAGACACATCCACAAATTCAAACCTCTGACAAATATTATATGTGTGGGGTTGTCAATAGATAAAAATGCACATATCAGTAATTATTTTCCATCTGTATCATATAATGACTTATAAGTAACAAGTACTCACATTATATAGATGTTGTAATACATGTATCTCTAAAGACCATCTATCTTCTTTTCTCACATTACAATCCATCCATCTACATTTATGGTCTTTAGATATGTGTTGAATCAAATGTTCATCAAGCTGTCCCAATCTGGTAAAAACACATGAACAGGCATCCCACTTGCAGGTGTATGTCTGAAAAAGTATTTATAAAAGAAATGAAAGTTACTCAATAATTTACTTTGATTCTTCTTCAATAATGTAAGGGTAAGGTGAAATAAACTTAGTTCATTTTTAATACCTGTTGTTTTTTTTCCATTATAATATGCACACTCCAATACTACAGTAATTAGTTTAAAATGCTAGAGTCCTAACCCAATCTAATATATTATATAATAAAGAACTAAATTATTGATTTGCCCCACCATGTAAAGTAATTATTTTTCACTAGCCCAAATAATGTTTTAGCTCTAGGCTTTGGGCTAGTGGATAAGGTGATGACTGTGTTTAACATCAATAAGAATCAGTAGATCCACACGTAATAACTTACAGGTCCAGGGTTTGACTCTACATCATTAGACAATAATAATGACATTCTTGATGTATCATGTTTATCTTCTACTTTCAATAAATCTGAAATAATACAAAATCAACAAGTAAATCTGTGAGCTAATGCTCACTAGTGATACCCCCGCCAAAATCTAAAAATATGCGACAAACAGGAAGTAGATGAGCGAGGAGCATGAAATCGCTTTACACCACATGGGACTATAGGATGAAGCAATATGCAAAGTTTCAGGCTGCTGCATGGTATAGTTGCTGAGAAAACTGTGACGGAAATTTTGTAACGGACGGACGCACACACGCACGCACGCACGGACAAGGGTAAAACAGTATACCCCCCTCTTCTTCGAAGCGGGGGTATAATAAAACAGTATACCCCCCTCTTCTTCGAAGCGGGGGTATAATAAAACAGTATACCCCCCTCTTCTTCGAAGCGGGGGTATAATAAATACATATTCATGCTGTTGTCTATACTTCTTTAGTATTGATGTGTATACACTTCATACAAAACATACAATATGAAATCACTATAAAATATCAAGGCTAACAAATACCCCCATTGAATAAGCCAAACACATTTAATTAATTTTATTTAATTTCTGAGAGTGATCTAGCAGAAATGTGTTAATGGTATAAGTATGGTACAAAATAGACAATAGAAGGGGATAATGATTAAGATAGTCAATAGCACATAATTTGTAGCTAAGTGTAACAAACTAATGTAGTAAAAAAACAAGAATAATAATTGATCAATTTTGTACACAGCATTCTACAAAAACAATTGATGCAACTTTTATATCAATACTGACTTGAAGCAAGGCAATCAATCAAGCAATACAATATTATTCACATTTAGATACAATGTACTTAACTCACAATATAAGTTATATGCCCACCGGGCTAGCTCAGTTGGAAGCGCACAAGTCAACTGATCGAGGGATTGTAGGTTCAATTATCTGATGGAGCATATTTTTTAAAAGCTTTGTCATGAGTAACTTCCAAACCAATGTTTGCTTCTACTACTTGACTATATGATGTAAATCGTGTAAAGCAGTAGAAAGTCACAGATGAAAGTATGCGTCAAGTGGTTAATAAACAGCTTAATCCAGAGATTTAGCATTTCCAGGAAAATAGAGTCTGTGGACTGACTACCATGATATAACCCATACTACATTGATACAGTGTTAAACTCAACAACAAATAAGTTTATATATAATATATTGCATACCTTCATTTTTTGTGTTATCAGTAAAAAAAGTGGTGTCTTCAGAACTCGGGTTAACTTCACATTTCTCCCTTTTATCCTACAAGAGAAATATTTATCATACATAACAAGAGTCAGTTTGTACTACAGGCAATACTGAAGTCCCCTACCGGTAATTTATGAATAATCTGTGAACAGTATCATGACCTTGACCGCAGGCCAAAAGTAAAAATATAATTGCTCCACTGAGCAGGCATTATACTCCTGTGTACTGTCAAAGCCTGGGACTGATGGGGGTGGAGGGCTATCGTAAAGATCTGGTGACGTTTGACCCCAGTGCCTCAGAACCAATAGGGCACTCCCTTGAACCAAGGGCTACCCACACAAAACAAGAGCTCCGCTGGGCGAGGCATTATACACCCATGTGCAGTCCATACAGTGTTCTTTCTCGTATGAAGTCCCTGTGACCTTAATCAATGACCCTGAGATCGCAGTATAGGTCACATCCTTAACATGAGGGCTATTCAAAGCAAACATTTAAAGAACCAAGGTACAGAAGGTTAATCCATACGATGTCCCTGTGACCTTGACCTTTGACCCTGGGGCCTAAAAACCAATAGGGCACATCCTTGACACATGGGCTACACCCAATTTAGGTAGTGGTTGGTGAGTTATTATCCAGACAAGGCTTTTCCATATGATGCCCTGATGACCTAGACCTTTGACAATGGGGCCCCAAAACAAAAAGGGTGCATCGTTGTTGCATGGGCTACTCTCACATAAAATTTGGTAACCTAGGTACATTTTTTTTCAAAACGGGCGTATAAAAATTGGTGAACCTAGGTGAATTATAGTGAATTATGTTAAGGACAAAGTTTTCCCATATGAAGACCAAGTGACAGACTATTTTGTTGCTTTTAATGAATGCTAACTGGCATAGGGTAAAGTTACAACACTAGAAATCTAAATTTTACAAAAACATAATTATTATTTGATATATAGACTGATATATGTACCTTTACATAGTCTGATGTAGTTGAAGTATTTATCTTCTCACATAACTCAGTAACAGGTTGGTGTTGATGACGTCTAATGTAATGATCAAGAAAGAAATCTTCATTAGAACATTTCACACTACAGAAAGGACATGATATCCAAGATTCCTGAAATTTAAATTAATACAAAACATGAACATCATTTTTTCTAGTTATGATGTTCTTGTTGATGACTTCAATATAAACCAATGCCTCATGAAACATTATATGCTTGTCTGCATGGTGCTACAGCATTAACTTTAAGACTGGCTGCTTTCAAATTTTATAAAAATCATCTTTTACCCGAGGGCAATCCATGTATAGAATGTGATAAGTCTCACATTTTGGATGTTCCAGTGAGTTTTACATAACTAAAAGGTATCAGCTATTAAGAGTGACTTGGCTGGATATAAATATTTGACCAGATACAATGCCAACAGATATGTTAGTTCAGGCTTGTATCATTTCATTTTTACATCAATTTCATCCCAAAACTATACTTAGTAACAGAATTCACAAATAGATCCCAGCAATACAGTATATAAATAGCATTTCAAACAGATTGTCTGAATGTCAACAACGACAGACCCAATATTTTCCTAAATCTTTATGAACACCTGAAAGCAATTAAATTTCTGTGCCGAGCCAAATTGCCAATTATATGATGAATTGTGCATCTCAGCAGAGATGTTTACATCACCTTGAGTAACAGCATGATTTCATCAATTTGATCACATTGAAAATTTAAAGAGCATGTTCTGGACAGGAAAACTCTCAGTCAGAGTTGATGACTTTGAATGACATCTAAACAGCCTAGTTTTGTTACTTATTTTACACACTGGAATAAATGTGCACGATTGGTAACTTTTTAATGATTGTCTTTTAACAGTACTTAGAATGACCCCTTTTGTTTTGGTTAATAGGAGTCAAAGTCACTGGTCATTTCTCTTGAAATAAAAAAAGAAATACATTTGTATTCCAATTCCATCCAATAACTTATTTGTACCAGCAAATTCAGAATGGTTCAATGCTTTGATTTAATACATAGTATTTCATTATGAATGAACTATTACCTTCTTCTTACAAACATGATCAGGTGTTCTAGTAGTATGTGGTGTTTTCTTAGTAACTGCTTGTCTCTTCACACATTTCTGTAATGGTTGAATGTATATGTTTACAACATCATTAAGGAATTGGAAATACTTTGATCTCGAGACAAATATATGATGTTGCTGATGAATTGTTTTAAAATGGATTTTCATTGTCATTAATCTGAATTGATGAAACATCAAAATACCCAATGTTTCAACAGCAACATGTTTAACTAAAAAATCAATGACAATATTTCAGTTGCACCCAACAGACGCAAAGGAAGGACCTGAATATTGGGGCTGCAGATAAGGGAGGTACGGGGAGGGGGGTGTCCCCTCCCACGGGTCTTTTTTTCTGAATGTAAGCCTCTGAAACTCAATTTACCTGTAACCTATGTTTAAGAACAAATTATTGTATTTTAAAGAGACCTTAAGATGTTTAATATGTGTCATAAAGAATTGATTTGCGGCCCCATTGTTGCTGATTGCCAGAATATTAGGGCTGGGGTCGTGGCCCCTGCTCATAAGCGCATGTACAAAACCTAAATACTGTTTTCAAAGTAACAGTTTTTATTTTTGAGCAATTATTTTTCAGATAAAAAGGAATTTTAAGTATTAAATCTTTAAAAACAAGAGCTGTCACAGGAGACAGCATGCTCGACTAAGTAAGTGTTCGTCACAGGAGATGTAGTTGATGTAAGGAAGATACCTATTTTAAAATTTGGAAATATAACTTTAACAAATTTAAAGTAAACAAAATCTTTAAAATTTTAAATTCATGGGAGACAATTTTGAAAAGATGTATTTAGAGTTATGAACCTTGTCACATGAGATGGGGTTGATAATAAGGAACATATACATGTACCACAAGTCAATACCTAAAGAAATAAAACAGTCACAGTAAAATCAAATATTTTTTTAAAGAATTTTCTAAGTTTAAAGGGGGGGGGTAATTTTGAAAAAATGTAATTGGAGTTATGAACCTCGTCACAAGAGTTGTGGTAGACAATAAGGAACATACATTTAAAGTTGAAGTCAATACCTAAAAAATAAAACAGTTGATAAAAACAAGCATTTTTTTAAAGATAAGTAAGTTCAAGTAGGGATAATTCTGAAAAAATGTATTTTGAGTTATGAACTTCGTCACATGAGATGTGGTTGATGATAAGGAACATATATTTTAAGTTTTAAGTTGATAACTTAAGAAAAAAACTTAAAGCAAAAAATATTTTACTGCACAAAAACTTCAATCAGAAATGTGGATACGGACACCGACACTAGGGCCAGTAGTAGAGCTCTCCATTTTCTTTGTAAAGTCGAGCTAAAAATGCATAAATGTAATAATATAAATCATTGACTTTTTATGGACACAAAACTGCTGTTTCTTTCAGCTATACAATATATAAAGTGATGAGGCATTGAGAAGTAGTAAAGGAAACACATACCAGGTATGAACCAACCAAATGGTTAGCTTTAATCTCAACAGCAAAGTTATCATCTATCTCTTCACACAAGTATTCTAATGGATTAGATTCACATCTGTAAGAAACAGTTCAGCAATACAATAATAAAGTAAAAATGTACATAGAAATATTTAATAATAAGCAATAGGGTTGTAACAATTGTAATGCAATATATATATTTTTGCCTAGATAAGCAAATGAGAATTTTATGCACATGCATCATTTAAATACAGTTTAATGTATATATGTCGAGTGTTGCCTGCATGACTGTATTAAGTGAATTGCAAGAAAGAGTAAATTACTAGTCTTGGGGGCAACCCTGTATGTGTGTTTTTTTCAAATGATCTAAATCATTAATCTTTCAAATATTGTGTATGAACTATACATATGAAACATACATAGTTTAAATAGAATTTAGAATTGATTCATTCTGTTCTAGGCTAATGTTAATCATATTAAATCACAATAGGTTCATTTCAAGTTTTCAACATTGATACAGACCTTAAAATTTCAAACTCTGATGAAATTCAATCAGTGAGGCACATAGTTGACACAACCTAGTCTGATCACTCTTGTGAGAGGATAACAAAATTTAGTGAAAGAAACATGAATGCTCTAAACATAGCTTTAAACTAAAACAATAGAATTTGTCATGGTGCAAGGATTATAAAAACTTGAACTAAAAACATGACTCATTCTCAACAGATTTCTCTGCTAATAAAGGATGATCTTACAACACACCATTATCAAGGTGGGAAACCAATTTGATATTATTCAGCCATCTTTTACCATACATGGGGAGGGGGTCACTCAAGTAAGCCAGGGTTTTGCTTTTTTGAACATATCATTTGACACATTTTCCCAAGAATATGTACCCCTGCTTAGTTCTTGCTGCAATTAATTAATTGCTGCAGTAATTGTTTCCCAGGAAAATTTAGTTGCATTTGCTGTTGTTTGGGAAATTTTTCAGATTAAATGAATCCAGGCATCATTTTGCATTATTGTGACTTAAGTTACCCAAGAATAAAGAAATAAGTCAATATACTTGTTTTTAAATGCACAACTAGAAAATTCATAAAAAAACATGTCATTTGATGCATATATTAATGCATCAATCCACTAAAACTATTTCAACAATTTTTATACTTATAAAAAATAAAGTGATTAAATGACAAACAAAAACAATCATATCCCCCTCTTAACTTAGTTTATAGGTTATCAAAACAGATATACTGTGAGTATACTGTGCACTAAATGCAAAAAATTGTATGAAGGCATTTAAATGTTTACTGGCCAATTCCTTCTTTTTGGATTCTCCCTGTTAAAAATGACTGCAACAAAACTTAAAATCATGTTTTAGGTGGATTTAAGGAAATTTGCCTATTCCATATATCTTTTTAGCATGCTTCTCCGATCAAAAACTGGCATAGGGAGTTCTAGAGGATGAGGTGCCTTCTCTGTTGCTGGTGTTTAAAGCACAGCAGTACCCCTCATCAAAATAATTTGGGTCAAGAGCCAAAAATAGCATTATGTGATAAGGTGAGCTAAAACCTGTATAACCCGTAAACATATAATACAGTTAAGTCTCGATTATCTGAAATCGGATCAAACGAATAACATGGATTATCCGAAATGATTTCTCTGTCCTGAACATTTTGCTATATAAAGTATAGTAAAAAAGTCCATTTTATCCGAAATGGGTTATCCGAATATCATGGATTATCTGAAGTAATACTTTGGTCCCTATGTTAAGATAATTATAGAATTTCACACCCTTTATCCTAAGGGGGTCAACTATGACGATTGGTATGTCCCCTTATTAAGGAGACATAGACAATAGGGCGTGAAAAACATACGCACCTGTATATTGTATATTATAAAGACGTGTCATAATCGACATCATTTTTGCAAACCGTTGAGCGTAAATTGTCTTTAAATAGTTAATTCATATATTATCAATTTAAGTAAACTTTTGTTCACTAATAATTTGACTTCATTAGAATTATTGTTTGTTTCTGTTTTTGTTGTATTTGATTGAATGCCGTTCAGTATGTTTTCGCATACCTTTTAATTTGTTCTTATTTCGTTAAAAACTACTAACAAAAGTTTTGAATATAATACAGATAATTTTTGACTAAATCATCTTAAATCATATCTTGAATACGCTTAATCATTCTAGTCTAGAAATATGAATTAAAACACTATAACACAAGATTTACTAGCCGAGGAATTTGGCTAATGATGTTTTTTTTCAAACACAGGAGAATACTTCAAATATTTTGAGAAATTGACAGATAAAATCATAAAAAAATGACTTGTTCAGTAAATGCTCTACTCGAGCAAAAATCACCTCCTTTAAAAAAGAGTGACTTTATAATGTGACGACGACGATTCAATGTTATTTGTCAGTGACTTAAAGCATACATTCCGTTGTCGGAATCAATATCATTCGTTCGTGACTTTAGCTTCAACCTTCCGTTGACTAAAAGTTTATATTGTTTATTGTTAATGTTATGTGTATAACGTATACATAATTATTTGTTTGTTTTATAGATGTGAACAAGCATGTATTGTGAATAAAATATTTTAGAATACAAGCTATTAAGCTTGTTTATTTTTCATTTTACCGTTTTTTTTATCTAAGAGTAAGACGTGTGTTACATATCATATGACGTCATCAACTACACACAACTTACGTTCGATGTCAGATTTTAGCATTTTATCACTTCGAACCTTGTAAATACGCATACTATCAAAGATTTTGATCTTTTATCACATTGAATCAATACAACCAGTGAGTTTTAAATGTAGCAGCAAGTTATACCACCCATAAACATACGAAAGACCTTAACTTACATTAAGTCACGTTTGATATTATTTCCCAATACCTTTGAAAACGGCTTTATCCGAAATCCCGGATTATCCTAATTATTTTTTCGGTCCCTACGAAGTCGGATAATCGAGGTTTAACTGTATTTATAACTGAGAAACTTAGAACATTAAAACAATTATCATACTGAACAACTATAAGGAAAAACATTTAATACAATGTATACCTTGGTTGAAAATTCTTCACAAACTGAATGGAAATATGTAAATTTTATTAACTAACTTTCCAGGTGTTCCTTTTAAATTATTACTGAGGGATCAAAATGAAAAAAAAAACTGATTGCTCTATATATATAAGATTAAAAACAAGAACTGATCATAAGCTTCATATAGATTAAATAATAATAAGATTGGATTTACATTAAATATCCAACAGAAGTCCACTTATTGCACAGTAACTGGTTAATCAGTTGCTTGATTGGTAACAAAAGTAGCTTTAAAAACCAGTGAAGTTCACACTTCATAAAAAAGATTAAAAGACTGATCATTCAAAGACAATAAAACAGAATTCTAGACATGTTATACATTATTTCACTATCACAGTGTATTAAACATCAACTTATAATTATCACAAGACATCTTGAGATATGGTTATATGTCTTGTACCTTATGGAAAATAATGTACCAATATCAGCATCAAACATTTCTGTTCAGAATACCCCAAAAAAGTGTAAGAAGTTCAATTCAACACGATTAAACAGGGGGAAATTCACTCAACACCAATACCTCATGGAACTTGGTCAGTGACCACCTGCTTCTTTCTTTAAGACTTGAATTAAGTTTCAAGTTAATGTCTCAAAACATTTCATAAAAAGGAGTACAAAAATTTGCACATTGTAATTCATAATCACTAACACCTAGATAATAAAAAAGGTATCACTTGTACTTAATATTCTTGCAGCTCCCTGCATTTGATGGAAAAAGCAAGTACAAAAAAGTCCATCAGTAATTTAACAAAATAATGACACATACCATTTTCCCAAGTTTCTTATGATGTCTGGATGATCTCCTTCTAATGTAGACATTCTTTCTATATCTCTTCTTAGAAACCTTATAAAATACAGAAACAATGATAATTAAGAAGTAATTAAAATCATAATAGCCAAATTTCTACCCTTTATGAACACATTAAAACAGAACAAAGATATTAATCTCAATTCTGGGGACAAACAAATAAATAAAGCATTCCATTTTTCTCCTCTCTTGTACAGAAAAAATAAGCAGCCAAGTTAGCTCAGTTAGTAGCATGCAAGTCTAGTGATCGAGGGGTCGATTCCTGGGCAGGGCATACTAACAAAAGCTTAGTCATGAAATAATTTCTATGAACATTCTCCTTCCTACCAATGATTTTAAATTATGTAAGGCAGTTGTCAGCCACTGACTAAAGTATGCGCTTAGAAGTTGGTTAACAGCTTCATCCAAAGATTTAGCCTTTCCAGGAGGAATGAGTAGGTTGACTGACAAATAAACTGTACAATGTATTGATAAATTTAAAGGCCAGTTTTTGTTTTATAACACGTACATCATTTCAATTGGACTTCTTAAGTTGAATGTACATGCACATTTTCATAAGAACATGTTTATTGCAAATTCTAAAACAAATATAAAATAGACACCCTACCCTAGGATAACAGTTGAATTTCTTGGGCTTTTGTAGAGACCTTTCAACTCTGATTGCAGCAGTAGGCATCTGAAAATATAAAGAAGAAGGTATCATTAAAACCTAAGAATATCGAACACTAAACAAGTTTCAAGTTTCTCAATCATAAATAAGATGAAACATAATCTAAACAAAATATATGTGAACATCTCATACCGAAATCATGAAAAAAATATGCAAGTTAGCATATTTCATGTATTTTAATATTTTGGAAATCAATGAATTTGGTGTGTAGCATCTGACTAGCAAGCAAGATTAGCCAAACATACCAACAAGTAAATGACTGTAGCAATTAGCAGATGCTGGTTTCACTCAAAACGAAACAATTTCTTTATAGTTTGAACTCATGTTGTAATTGTGCATACAGGAATGTTGTACAGACCAATGCTACACTTGCACAAAGGCTTTCAAGAAAGATACAATTAACAAATAACTTTTCCCTTATATCATTAATAAGTTGTTTCTTTATTATTTTACATTTTCATCACAATTTTATGAGTGACATAGATCAAGGAAGACCTGCAGGTAGACAGAAAGAAGCATTGACTGTACAAATTGATAACAGCAGCATGTCTCCATTTATTTGAGATGAATAATAAAGACCAAATTAAAATATACATGATACTACCTCTTTCACAACAGATGCATAGGTTTTCATCTGTAATGTATCAATCTCAGAAACAGTGTCAGAGTCACTATCATGTAGTGCTGGCCACTGCATGGTGTCTAAAGAAACACCAGCAGGGTCAGCTCCAACAGGATAGTCAACACTGACACTGTCCTCGATTGAGGACAAACACAGTTTTCCACCTTCAGAGTTGAAATGAAGACCATCCTTTGATAAATGTCTCACCTGAAAGTAAACATTTTTGAAATTATGAACTAATATGATTCATAAATATTAGACTTAGGGGGGTTGACTCTTAATTGTTTAACTAAGGATTCCAAAGGATCTTGAGTCAGTAATTCAGAGATTTCTTTTTTGTAAGAGGGATTCCTCAAATAAACAAATGTTGGACAGAGAATAATTTCAACTATTTTGAATACAAATTATAGATCATAATTCACATTGCACTGCATGTATATAACTGACACCCAAGATATAACATTATTAACATAAGACATATTATGTTAAATGCACAATTTTGAAGCAAACTACTTTCAAAATTACAGTACACTCAAACTAAGAAATTCATTTCAGTATGATCAACAAAATCTTCACATAATCCCACTATTATTGCAAACAAATATAATTTGAATCAAATCAATGACTTGCTTTTGCATCCCTCAATATGCTAATAAACCAAAAATATGGGCATGTCTAGAGTTTAAACAAATTTCTAAAGGTTTTAAAGAAAATGTAATCAAGAAAATAACTTACTAAGCAATGTAAAGGCTACAACAAATTCAAATACTCAATCATAAGTTATTACATTAGATAAATGTTTTTAAATTTCAATATTGTGAAAATCTTTGATAAAGAAAATCAACTTGCCAAATGTACAGTTCATGTTATTCAAATGTGTTTGCAATTTGTAATCATGTTTCATAACAATGATATAGAGGGTTATGTTATAAACTGTAACCAATTAATTACACAAATGAGTTAATTAATATCAAGGCATGTTTAATTTAAAAAGTACAAAAACACACATTGCATTTTGCACAATCTGTAGTCATTTACACCTATTTTCAATCTGAAAGAATCAATGTCTTAGCAGCATTGATAAAAAAAGCTACAAGTTTATAACAATAATGTATATTAGAATGAGTGGTATTCACAAGAAGTGTTTTATATGTAAATTGGTAACACTAATTGTGATAACTATTAATGAAATTAAACCATTACTCTCTTTCAGCCTTTTCCAAAACCTTGAATACATTGTATTTCCTAGAATGTAATATACATGAAATATATATATATAAATTATATAAACTGAAGTTCAAATGAAAAGATATACACATTTACAAGTAATCTAATAATAACTTTTACTTACAGGATTGATATTGTACTGTAAAAACTGCACATTGGGTATGTGCTGACACAAATCAAGTAAAATCTCATTGGCTCTGCAAATCCATTGTCTATAAGTTGTTACGGTGTTGGTTGAAAATCTGGCTACTCTTCTTATATCAAAATATCTTGCTGGTATCTCACAAATGTACACTCTGCTGGCTGTTGTCTCCCTTATGATCTCTATAACTTCTGTCACATTTCTAAATTTTAAGTGTAGTAATACAAGTATAAAAGAAAGATGAAACACAATATATAAATACAATATATGATATGTTGGATCATATGTTAAAATTGAGATAAACTATGTCAATCAATCAGTACCTATAGAGCAGAAATATACAAACACATGCAACTATTCTAAGTACTAAATTACACAGAATTTAGTAAATTTTGTCAAGTTTTCAAATGGAATGGGACATAATTTAAATTAGTCAAAGCAATATATTTACAGCCCATATAATAGTTTAATTGAGAAGTTATTTAATTGTAGGGCTTGATATCACTTGATTGGTTTAACAACAAGTTATATATTTTACTCTTCCAAACCAAAGGTTTAACCGTTTACTAACAAAAACCGCTTGCCTAAGCCCATATTTAGATTATCAAGGGTAATCAGATGACCTTAAATGTCAACCGTTAAGTGTGCATTTAAACACAATCATTTTATATAAAAGGGAATAAAGATATTTCTGATACACCAGGGACTCTTCACAAATGACTAAACTCCAAAATTATTAAATTGACCTTTATTATAAGATGTTTTGTGAAAAGGTCAGCAGAACTGTTGCAATTTCCAGATAAGTGTTTCATTAATCATGATTGTGTTTAAAGTTATGCATGTCTAATCCTAACATACTGATCATTAACTGATTTCAAATATATGAAGTTCGTTAATTGATTGATTTTGGTACAGTATACATATAATGATACAAGACAACACATTAAAACAAATAAATTAAAGTCTTCCTAGCATGAAAATCTTGTCCATGATATTCATTTCTTCAT
The DNA here is from genome assembly GCA_025267735.1 of Mactra quadrangularis. NCBI lineage: Eukaryota > Metazoa > Mollusca > Bivalvia > Venerida > Mactridae > Mactra > Mactra quadrangularis. The sequence continues at coordinate 48,730,640 of CM046299.1, read as the reverse complement.
GGAAGGAAAACAAATACATGTAGTATTAGTTAATTGTTGGATACTTCCTTATACATACTTATGGACAAAAATACCAATGTAAATGACTAATGACAAGTAATAAAACAAACATGAACTACCTATCTATGACATGTTTCATGTATATCTGGAAAAAACTAAGTTTGAAGTATATGTCATTCAAATGAACATGAGTAAACATTCTTTCCAGGTTATATTAGTTGGACTGTATTTCAAATATTGGTTGATGCAAATTTCATTGGTGAATAAACAAAAAAAACCAGACTGTTGTACAAGTAGTATTGAAAGTCACCTAATTAAGATATTTTCATTTACATGTTAAATAATATAAATCTTATTCATATAATAATTATAATAATAAAAAGAACAATTTCAAAGGTTAAATACAAGACACTTAGTACTCATGTACTTAGTTCATGGAACACACATTTGAATTGTTTGGCATAATTTATGTCAAAGTGAATCTGAAGTATTCTGTAAGATCAACTTTAAACATGTGTCTATCGATAATGATTCAATATGAGATATTCAAAAATATTACACTTCTATCAATAACATGCCTGTAAATTGTTACCTGTATAACACATCAAACTGACATAGAACATCATTGGAGCCAAGATGAACAAACACATTGTCATAAGTACACTTCTGTAGCATATTCTTCATCTTCATCCTAAATCCCTTGGTATCACTAACATATCTTGCACCTATAAATATTACAATACTCATAAATGTATCAGAAAACATATACACCATCCAACTTTAATTCAAAGGAGGCATATTGGTTCACAAATGCTTCCCTATAATTTACTGTATTAGGAAGTAGTTATTGTTGTTGAAATGTAAAATAATTGCTGAAGTAGCAGACCTGATTTTGATAAATGCAATGTAAAATATAGATTTTGTAATGATAAAATGCTATGTTGATATATTGCCCTCAACATCTCAAGCAAGAAAATTAATTTTAACAGCTAAACAGCGTCAAATCTATAAAACATAATATCAGAAAAACATCTAATTGAATTCTATTGTAAAACGGTTTAAATCTTATCCAACAGGCACTAGCAGTGGTGCACAAATTTGAATAGAACATATAGAAGTGAAGCACATATGTTTGATTATATTTAAGAAAATTAGTGCAACAAATATAAAGGAATAAAAAATATGTACATGTATACATGTCCTGCTATGGAGGGTTTCACAAGTTTTGAAAAGAGAGTACAAATTTAGAATAGACACAATTCATGAATTAATGACTATTTCAAATGAAAAGCTTTCATATGACTAATAACTTCATACCTGACACGGGTAAAAACTCAAGGCAAGAACAATCTCCAAATGGCTCAGCAGAAGCAATCCTGTGGACGTTGGAGTCACCAACAACCAGTGACTTTGGACCTGAAGAAAAAGAAAAACAAAAATCCCCCACAAACATATCTGAGTTAAGGGTTTTAGAAGTTTATAGTAAAAATCAGAGCAGTTAACAATATAAAAACAAATAAAATACAAAATCTGAACTTATCACTAACTACTATCACTAAGTATATGAACTATATTCCTTAACAACTAAAAGTAATTCTTACATGAAACTTAAGCAAAAGTATGTATAGCAAGCTAAGTGAAACTATAGGAAATAATAATACTAAATGATAACTAACTGAAACCCAATACCAAGTTAAAAATGAGTAAATCAGAACAATGACACAAACTCAACCTCGTATACAAAATAAAGTAACTCAGTGAGATACTTAACTAAGCACTAAATAATATATACTGTACAATACACTACTGAAGAGTCAATAAAATACACTAGTCTATAACAGAAGCACTGTACACAAAAAGTAGGCCTATCTAACAAGTGTTCTCAAGCATGTGAATGGAACTTACAAGAGCGAAACAGTCGTAGAACTAAGTAACAAACTCAACTTAAAATGCAAAATAATGCAACTCTATGAGATACTCAATTAAGCACAAATAATATATAATATACACAAGTCTAAAAAACTAGACAATTATCAAAACGAAAATCAGTCTGGATGCAAGCGTGTGCGATAACAATCGAATAAATACACTACATCAACAAACAAAGTACGCCCTACTTTTCAAAAACACGTGAACGGTGACCTTGTCCACGTTCAAAAACTAGACAATAAGCAAAACGAAAATCAGTCTGGATGCAAGCTTGTGGGATGCGATAAAAATCAAATAAATACACTACATCAACTAACAAAGTACGCCTAACTATCAACTTTTCACAAGCAGTGAACCACGTGAACGGTGACCTTGCGGCTTCCCCACGTCGCGAAAACTAGGCAAAACGAATATCAGTCTAGGTACACGATCTTGGAGCACAATGCACACAATAAAACAACTAAATGGAATAATAAAAGCGAAATCAACGAGCAACAATGATCTAAAACAACTATCCTCTAACAAAATACAAGAAAATCTCTAGCAGAAGCAATACACAAGTTAACTCTCTGGCAGTGGAGATCAGAAAGAACGTGAACCAAAACAATGCTAAAGTCCGTACGCTTCCGTACCGTATCGGAAAATTTTCGACTCTTTCCGCCACTTTCCCGCCATTTTGCCACTTCCTTATATGGAATGCTGAGATTTGCCCAGAACACCTCTCTTCTATTCCTTTTCCTTCCAGAAATCTGTAAAGATCACCATATTATAAATTGTGTTCAAACATGTCTTATTATACATGTATCTTAAATTATCTAAACAGAGAAAGTGTTTCTTCGGCGAAGTGATTCTACATTTTTATGTCTTACTGATACTTGCAGAAATATTCTGAATATTCCTGGAAGTCACTTTTTAAAAGATTAAATAGTTCCATTAGAGTCAATTTTAGATATTTCCATTATCTATGCTCCTGTTACGTATTAATTATGTCAGAGATGCCTTTCAAGCGTGATATCCTTTTTTTCGAACACCTTGGAAGAGATATGTTATCTCTCTTAAATTGTAGATGTTTGATTTCTTAATAGATGTATATAGTTTGGCATTTCCAAACCAACGTTTGATAGTCAATCGTAAATATTCGCCACATTTCGAAGCGTCAGTAAACCTTTAATATATTTGACCTTTATATCGCATCGTTACACTGCATATAATGACTTAAAAAAGTTCTTCCTTTGTGCATAACATGCTTTCTGAATCGACATTTATGTTCGTGATGCCATTCCTTGTCATGTAACGAGTTCTCATGCAAGTATGTATGTCTGTTAAAAAAAAGCGTCTGAAAATATCGTTCATCCTGATCAACGGTAAAATAGTATGTTGAAGGTTTGGGTAGAAAACGTTTACCTCTTTAGGAATCCGTCTCGTGCTATTTAGCTCAATGTGAGCTATTGTAAGGGAACTGACCAATGCGCGTTAGTACGTGAGTGCGTGCCTGCGTGTGCGTGCGAACTTGCGCGTGCGGGAATTTGCGTCTGCCCGTCTGTCAGTCCGTCGTCAACAATTTCTTTAAAGATATTTTTGTCAAAAAACACAAAAACTACATTTATTATATTTGGCATGTAGCATCAATAGAAGGTGCTTTACAAAGATTTGTAAAATTATGCCCCTCGGGTCAAAATTGGCCCCGCCAAAGGAGTCACAAGGTTTACACAGAATTATATTGGAAAACGTTATAAACAAACTTTCAAGGCCTAGAGCCTTGATATTTGGCATGTAGCATCACTAGAAGGTGTTTTACAGAATTTGCTCAAATGATACCCATTGGGTCAAAATTGGCCCCGTCCCAGGGGTCAAAAGATTGAGATTGAGTTTTATTAGGAAATGTAAAAATGTAAAAAAAATCTTTTCAAAAACTTCAAGGCCTAGAGCCTAGATATTTGGCATGTAGCATCATTAAGGTTCTCTACAAATATTGTTAACATTATGTTTGTGGGTTCAAAAATGGCCAGGCCCCAGAGATCACTGTTTCGCAGGCTGAACCTGTTAATTTATCCTTTGTCAGATGCCTTAATCATCTCGTTCTCAGGTCAGTGGTCCAGGGTCAACACGATCTTCTTGTTTCAATGTTTTGGACAGAAAATTTGATTTGGCTTACACATGACTAGTGACTAGAAACACAGGAATCGTCTCAATAATTGTTGTTCTGTTAATATCAGTACTAAAATGACACTCTGTAGGATCTGAGAACAGTGAACCACAATTGTTGCATTGGACCAACATACTATCTGTTTTCATTTTAGGAAGTTTGACCAACACAACCATGGAACATTCATATTATATAGACATAAGACACTTCCAGTCGAGGTAAAATAGTAAATTTACGAGAAATGTCTTTCACAACATAAACTACACCACGTCAAATATATTTATTTCATAAATCATAAACTACACTACGTCAAAATATATTTATTTCATAGATTTGTTGCAGATGGTCAGTTGATACTTTTCTGTTTCTTTTTTATGTCTTTTGTCACAATTATGTTATCCACATTTCTGGGTTGTCCTATGTATCTTCACGGAGCTTGGTCATAAACGAATGTCTACAGTCATTTCAAACCTATCTCAGTAATAAATATGGCAACTGTTAACTATTGGCAATATAATTTGCATCGTACTAGGTTAAAATATTGAGTCCGTAAGATTAACTAGAAAATGATATTGTTATGAAACTATTGTCTGTGTTTTGCCAGGTTCAAACAAAAACAACTTTCTGTTTTAATGCAAAAAAGCAACCTCGATGTAACTGTGGGGTGACAGTTAGAGCAGGTAGAGACATATTCCAAATGGATAATTGTGGTGAGAAGGAAATACCACCAAGAATGGTACTATGTGATGATGGAGTGCTGTACAGGAAAATCAAACGAACGGATAACGAATATGAGGTGTATAATGTTACTTTTTATTTCTCTTATCGATTTCCTTTATATTGGCTTACTGTCTAAAACTGTAAACCACTTGAAATTTGATAGCTGATTCATTTGTTTGCAATTATACAATTGAGTAAGAGAATTGGCTAGCCTAATTAGTTTATTAAAATCCGTTACCAAAAAACAATCTGGTGTTTACTTAAGACATTATGTATCAAATACAATGTTTGACTGTTTGGTTTAAATGTTTGATTTATTTTTTTAAAGTCCAGCATAACAAAAAAAATTGAAGATTTGCCAAGTTTAAATATTAAGTCTTGTCTTAAGTTTGAATAACTTCTCGGTGACTGAATACACACAATCGCATTAAACTTAACTTAAACTTCTTCATTTGATTAAACGCCTATTTCTATATTACATATTCAATGACGTTGTACAAAAAGGTAAATTATAAAATATAAATAAATAAGTATAAACCCTCCACCAAAAATATATACAATTACACAAAACAAAATAAAATTCATCATATAGTGTGATTGTGCATTTGGTTTTCATATATCAAGTTTATAGGACCTACATTAATCTTAGTTCAAGATTCGACTTTATTTTTACAATTGTTTTTATTAATTTGATATTTAAAGTTGTTGTCCTGAACAGTATAACATGATGCTACTGTTATTACCATGGGTGTTAGATTGTTAACATTCATTTTTACACGCGAAGTCATCCTGTTATTACTCATGGTTTGACAATAAAAATAATATCAATATCAAATATGTGTGCTGATCAAAATGTTTCATTTATATTTAGATTTACAGTTTGTATTTGAATTATAAATTTTATCTAATGTTCTAACTTCACGATATCAATAAGTTGCATCACATTTTACGGAAACCGAAAAATTGCCTCAACAACGACGGCAGTAGCCTGCAATTTTGTTCCAGACTTCAGTTGGCGGGATTCTACTTCCAACTGATTTAAAATGTAGATATTAACTGTAAAACGTTAAACTAAAACTAAAAATGTAGAACATAGTTTCACAAAGTTGTCTTTATAGCGCATAGTAGTGTTTGGTTGCATTTAATGGTCTTTAAAGAACATTAATAGCACCCAGTTAAGCTTTGTTGTATTTCTAGTAAAGCGGGATAGCACTTTCATTGTCGAAAATTAACTCCTATTGGACTTTTTATTCTTTTTTAAAGATTATTCTGCCACATGGTACCAAAATCAAGTTGGTTTATTGGAAAAACTTCATCGATGTGTTTATATATCCATCTTTAGTTGATTCTAAACAAACCGAAGGCTTGTGTGGTAATTTCGATGGTAAAAAGAATAATGATGGTGGTAGCTGGAGGTATGTAGGCATTTTATAGCATTTAAAAAAACAAAAGCAAAATTTTTATTCTTATGAATTATTTCTGAATTTGTGTTACATATCCAAAATACATGACAATTAGCACAAATGCTTATTGCAGGCCTTGGTTTATTCCATATGCTTTTTGTTTAAATATAGTTAGAATTCAGACTTTAACATATTTTTTTAATATTGTCCTACTAGACTTTGCGAACTTTGCCAGTGTTATATAAAATTGCTGCCATATTTTTGTTTAATAACAATAGAAATTATTTAATATTACCAATATCGTTGTTATACCATGCAACATAGAAACCAAGATTACACGAAAATATTTCAACAAAAAATAGCAAGTTTATCAAAGTTGTTTATCTAGATAAAATACTTTACCATGTCTTTTAGAACATTAAATGCTGATATATTTTCTTAAAATATGTGTGGTGTATTCATGTGACACATTGAATGTTACTTATGCGCTTTTTATAATATATGTACTCTTGACTTTCATCAAAAATGATGTTCGTACTAGTCCAACTTTTATTATTGTATAATGTTTCGTATTACTTTAGAGTCTTGGAAAGTGAAAATTTATTCATAAGAGACAACTATGCAGCATTAACATCTTGGTCTGAAAATGTATCATTCTGCGACTGTGCTCACTCCGGTTCACTACTACACAGTACCACAACGTGTTCTACGTCAAGAGAATGTACAAATGATGTCGGAGATAATATCCGTCAAGAAATATGTGAATTTAGACACAGGGAGAAACGTGAAATTTCTAGTCCAGACATCGATTGGTACAGAGACCATACGACTGCGTTTGAACCAATGCTTGCACATAATTCAAGTATTTCTGGTTCTAAAAAGAACATAGCAAAGCGTTCAATACAGAAGCGACAAACAACTTACGCGAATGAAACAGCTTTAGCAGATTGTTTGAACATGATGAATACAACACTGTTCCAAATGTGTACAAAACTTCCTGGGTTGGATATTGATAGTTTTATTGACAACTGTGTTTCTGATGCTATGGTAAGACGTTCCCCAGTTACTTGGTGTTAAAAATATGAATATTAATACAATAACAGAACTATATGACAATCCAATGTATTTACATATTTTTGCATTTTGTCAATGGACAGTTAAGCGCCTAAATATTCTATATTTTAGATTAACGTTAACTTTTATGGAATGCAAGAGGCTCCTGCTTTTGTTTTTGCGAACGCAAATTTTATATTAGCCTTTCATTTGAAACAGGAACCATTCGTTTTAGGTATTTTGTTTTTTCAACTGTCAAAGTATGATTATTTTCAAATTGACTGAATAACGCAATACGAATAAAGCATTATCTGTTATATATTGAAACACACTATCGCAATGTAACAGTTGTTTGGTATATAACAAGTCATGAAAACGATTATAACATGATTGATAACATTATTCATGTAACAATTTAATGATCCAAGATGCTAGTTTTCTAATTTTTGTTCGAAGCGCCATGATGACTTTCCAACAAACTTTGAAATTATACATATCTCAACGATACATGTTCACTCTTCCGCTACCATAACCTAAATATACCATAATTTAAATGTCAGGGGTGTTTATATTTTCTCAATGACCTTTTCCGTTTGTCATAAGTACATGTATATGCGTATTTTTTCAATATTTCAACCCATGATTTATTAAAACAAGCATTACACCACATTACAGACATTACGACTGTTTGATTGTGTCATGTAAATTTATCGATTATTTTGGTGTTTTATTAAATTTGATTGCTTAAAATGTTAACTTATATTCTGTACATTTATCAAAATGTTTTCTTTTTTTAGGTTTCTAATAGCATGGACTGGACAATGCAGCATCTGGAAAGTATAGAACAAACTTGTTTACATTATGTTGAAGTTATGCAACTTCTACCGCAGGAACTTTTAGATTTATTAGTTGTTCTTCCGGATAAAAACTCTACAGAGTATTATAATGAAAGTTACGAATACCAACCTGTACCAGCTTCAAACGAATCATCGAATTTTAGCATGATAACTGCAGAACTGTATCAACAAATGTTAGAAATTAAATGCCCGTATTACTGTAGTGGTAATGGACAATGTATTCATGGTAAGAAAAACTAAATTCACATTAATTAGAGTTTAATACACAACAGAGATATGCAGACTGGTCGTTATTTGTCTGCTAGTATAACTTACGCCCCATCACCTGAAGCTGGAAGGAATTATCTTTTCTGGAACGATTATAGACTTCCTACTAAAATATCAAATCATATAATTTAACGTCTAAAAACGCTTGTTCATCAATGAAAGAACATTTTATTCTAAATATTGCTTTCCGAAATAGCCCATTATTAAATACGCACGAAGGTCTAAGTTACTTTTGCACTAGGCAAAAAGGATTATTGACTACATGTACATCCGTTTTACCAGCATAATGCATATTCCTTCCTTTTCGATAATGGTTATATAAAAGGAATTACTGAATATAATGGTCATGTGTAGGTTGATTGTGAAAACGAGTTTCTATGCGTACATTATCAAATTTATTAGCTTATGCTTGTCATCTTTATATTATCAAATTAACTTAGGTACCTGTCACTGTAATGAACCATACGTTAATTTCGATTGTTCAATCAACAAAATAGAAGCACCTATAATGAAGGGAATACCAGATAGAGGAGAATGTGATCTTCAAAATCGTCCATGTAAAGAGACATCTGTATTTGGTTTAAATATTGCTGAGGTTGATACACTGGCTTGCAGAATCACGGATTTTACGGTACGTTGAATGAGAGGGAAATTTAACATAAATATAACTACTTATACTTAGATAATGTTTTCAAATGAATAGACTGATTTAACCCATATAAATATTTCGCACTTAGTGCACTATTGTATACACATCCCCTAGTTGGCCTTGTATAATCAATAAGATTTGTTATAGCCAAGCTAATATTTGATTTGTTCAATGAGAGCATTTATGTAATGTGAATATCAATTGATAATTAATTTCTAACTAAATAAACAGTATAGAAGAAATAAAAGAAATATTATTTTGTACATTTAGCATTTAACGGGTATATAGCTACGTGATCTCCAGAATGTTTTTATCGAATACTTGCGACAGCAAAATGGATGAAACAAAACACATAGCTTAAAAAGAACTGATTTATTTTGTTCTCTGAAAATGTACACAATAGCCTTAGTTGTTTCGGCGCAGCTGTCTAAGTCAACTTTTCACCTATACATGTATTCTTAACCAATGCAATTTGCTCTACTATTCCTGTTTGTCCAATGAAAATCTTCTCGGTAGAGAGAATTGAATAAAATATTTGATACTATTCGTTGTCCCGAAGTAAAGTTTAGTAATAGGGATCCCAAATGTTCAATATGCGGTCTCGAGTTAAACGTTTGGTTTATTGCACGATTACTTTCCTTTGGGACATTGAAGTCGCATAACGTGTAAAGACTTTAATTTACCTATTAATCATTGCAAATGATATGAGAAATATTTATGTTAATAGTCCAGATCCGTATGAAATGTGTTTGTACAGTTTCAGGTCACACTGAGACCGGCATTTGGGTCAAAAGGTCACCAAGGCCAAAAATCCACTGGATTCTTACATACAGATTTTGTTTAAAGTTCTTCCTAAATTCGAGCTATGTATTAATTATATTAATTTTACAATGTATTTATTCTTCGAATTAGTAAATATGATTGTTTAGTTCCTTGGTTATCTTCCTTTGTTGCATTTTGGTCGCGAAAACGTTGTGAAAAATTCAATAAATTCGCATCATGGCATGACAAACGTTGCAATATTGTCAATGGAAAAATTTATGTGTAACAAAAAATATATGTTTTGTAAAAAGTATATATATATTGGATAAATATATATATATATATATATATATGCTTGATAAAAATATTTATGTGTTGTAAAAAAATATTTGTGGTATAAAATTCTTTAAATATATACATGTGGTTTAATTAGCATGATGGGAAATAAGGCCTATTGTAACAAGGGATCTGATTGGTCGACAATGATGTAGCTGTTATATGGTGGATTATAAAATAAACAATCAGAGGCTTGTGCTAAAACTTACAGTTACAAAAGAAACACCCAAAACCGTTACTTGACTCAGTTATACATGTATGTATCACAAAACACAGCAGAAACCATCCCTTGTACTCGGTTCAACAGCAGTCAAAGGGTCGAACTAGTCGTGTCAGCCAAGTCAAATAGTATACTCATAATTCGTAGTTTTAGGGGATATGCCAGGTGCAAACAAACTACAGATCAGTTGTCTAAGACTAATGCATCTGGTTCGAACCTTTTACTGCTGCAGGGGTTGTTACTTCCCCTAGATTCAAGCACAACGTGAACTCGGTTTCGTGTTCTCCGATATATAACTGATACTAATGTAAATTTAAAACTGCTTTTCATGATACCAGACGTTGTAAGGCTTTCTATGCAGACGTTCTAAAAATGAATAGAAATTTGGTTTGTTTACTCTAATTACCATCTTTATTAGTGTCGACCAACCAGAGCCTTTGTTACAATAAACCTTATTTTCCATCATGCTATTTATACACCATATATAATTTTTTCAAGATTTTTATTAACATATATTGTTTTACAAGACCTAAATATTTTTATCGAACATATATATTTTTTTAAACTACATATATATTTTTATACAACAAATACATTTTTTTAAAAACACATAAATATTTTTTACAATATATGTATTTTTTATCAAACATATATACGAGACAAATATTTTATTGTAACACATTAATTTTTCAGTATAGAATATTTCAACGTTTGTCATGCCATATCTCATTATTTATTTTTCAATATGCGGGCCCAAATAATAATATAGGTTAAACGTTTTCGATATAAGTTTAGTGTACGGATCCAAATTTTCAATATGCAAACCCGAAAAGAACGTTTAGTATACGGTTACAAGTTTTCAATATGCGGGTCTAGAAAAAGTTAAAGGTCCAAAAATTTCATTAGGTGGATCTCGAAAAAAGTATTTTACTTATTTGGGAATAAAATTAATTAAGATAATACCATACACATTTATACTTCAAACAAAATGAATCCTACACAGCGCCGAATATCTTTGTTTAAAGATATTCTTGTTAATTATTTATTCTGAATCATGTATTCGTAATATATAGCAAATTATTTTTTTAAAAAAACACTAATTTCAATTTTTGTTCCGATAATCTCAAATAAACGATCAAAATAAACTGATTTAGCATTTTCCAGTAGGGAAAAATTGTAGGTAATTTAATTGGTTTTTGATACAGACAGTTGTATATCCTCATGAACAAATCGGCTATTACAAGCATTAGGTTAGCTTATATGTTGTTGCAGTATATATCGTGGTTTCATACTCTTTTTAAGAGATAACTAAATTTGTTTGTTGGATTTGAATAAAACTGTAAAGGAGCGTGACCATGCAACTACGCCATTAGAGTGGTAATGATTGAATTGCTATTATATGTGTTAGTTCGGACTAAATTCAAACCTTCCATATTGTTGTCTTGAGCAAGAAGCGTAATCACATTAGCTCAGTTCTAAAGAACAAAGGAGCGAGTTTAAGGGTGACTAATATAAGCTGTTAGAATTTCATGTTCATTTCACAATCGCGCTTAAATAAATCAGTATAAACGAAATTAATATAGTATGAGTCAATGGCCACACGAATGCATGTTGTTTAGGAATTACATATTTCATTGTCACAAAAAATGTTATTTCAGATTGATAAAAATAATGATATTCAGGTTGGTGAAAGTAAAGACGCCCCTGGTCAGTATGAATCAATGTATGAACTTTACTGTCCACTTGGGTATTCTGTTGATAATAATGTTCAACTACATGATGTGATAGCGTATGGTTATGAAACGTCATTTAGTAACGATGGTGTAGCATTTAGTGAAAGTGATACAATTGTGATATATGATTCAATGTGTGTTAACTGTACGAAGAATGAAGAAGACATTTTGTGTGAGCTGAAGGTAACAACTGTCTAGAATTTATATTTAATACAAACTATTTGGTACTTGTGCTTTATCATGTTAATGTAAAAATTGTCTCTATGGCCTCATTTAACCCAACTCCTTGCTGCATAAAACCCATATAGTGTCATTATATATCATATAGACTACATGCTTGGTTATATCAAGTATGTACTTAGAAATTAGTTTATAGATAACATCATTTTTGTGAACCATTTTTAGATAGTTAATTTATTTCAACTTTTCTAAACTTGAACTTCATAATATTTTATTATAGAATGATAGTTACTGTCTAAATGGTGGTAGATGCTATGCACCTGGATATTCGCTTGGTTGTTATACTTGCTCGGATAATGGTGACAAATGGGTACCTGGACCAGGTTATTATCTTTTCGTAAATTCCAGTTATTGCCTTAACACACTAACCCAATGCCCGGTTTTAGTAGAAATGGCATCCGAACCTGTGAAAGTTACTTATTCCATATTAGCTAATTGCCGAAATGAAATACATCGGACATGTGTTCATGAATATATATGGCAATGTCTGCATTTCAGCATTGTTTTTAAGTTATTGTATTGCTGAAGATACGGTATTTAGCTTACAACGTTAATTATTACTATTGTTACTATAATTATTGTAACTAAGTTGATGTAATGAATTATTCAAACATGTGCTGGATTTAATAGTAAAACAGTTTATATTTCCTTTTTGTCATTAGAAATGTTAGCAAAAAGCTAACATTTGTACATTTCACATAAATCTTTAACATCAGTTAGAAAGGCTTAATAAGTACTCTAGACAGTGAGGTGTAATACAACTGTTTTGTTTTTGCAGTTCGAAGAAAGTGTGTGAAAAAAATTAAAGGGAACTATGAAAAGAATGCGATTCTCTGAGAATTTTCTTGTACAAATATCTATGCACATTCGAGTTGTTATGTCTAATTGAACTTTCTATGTTTCAATGTTTTAGAATGTTCTTCCGAAGAATATGATGGTGGGTTTAAAACATGGATGATAGGCATTATTGTTGGAAGCATCATTGTTTTTGTCGCGATTGTACTTATCATTTATAACAAAGTCAGGTAGGACAATTTCACTTATTTTTGTCTTGCTTTGATTACTTTTTATAAAAATAATTTAAAGTACATTTATAGCTTTTTATAGTAAAGGTCTTATGCTGTTGCACACTCATTGACTTTACATCTATAACCCTAAGTTGTTGAGTTATTGATATCGTGTCTTTTTTCAATAGTAAATTTATTCCTCTAATCAATGTTCAAGTCGTTAGAAAAGGTAATGGAATGACACCAATTCTGAAATGCGTATATAGGATTTTTACTCGGAGCTGCCTATGGAAGTGATAAACTTGTGAATAAAAGCTCTAGAAATAAGCAGCGTGTCATTTTGGATTCCATTTCTGGAGCTCTGTGACAACTTATCACAACTAGTGTCTCACCAATAGAATACTGATTTGTTCATGTTTCTATATTATTTTAAGTTTGTATTGTTTTTCATTAAAACAATTTGATAAAGTTTCAGTTTTAATGTAAAGTCATATCAGTTGCAGATTATATTGATGTTTGTAATCTTTAAAGTTCATGTAGATTTGATCTGCTTCCCTGATCATGTAAATAAAGTAGCTGACCCTCAATCAGTGAACGTCTCTCACTAATATTCAATCATTGGGTCAAGTACCCAGTCTCTGTATGTGCATTACTCATTGTATGTGTAAGTAGGCATTAGCTTCCGGGGATGTAATTCTTTTACGAATAAATCCCGACACCAAAACGAAAAAGCTGTAATTTGAATAGTTAATACTGACAGAATTGCACAATTCTGACATTCTTCTATTAATAACGAAAAAACATTGGAACGTTATCATTTCCCCTAGAAAACCTTGTCGACACTCTTGTCTGAATTGTCATTTAACTAGGTCAGATTGCTTGTCTTGTTAATTGCTCGAATGAGTTCAACCATGCGTCACATGTGGTCAAAAACTAGCCACAAAGCCTGAATATTGTAATTTTTTAATACTCTTTGTAATATTTTTGACTTAATAAGGGACTTTTGTCAGTTATTTCCCCTTGTATACTCTTCAAATAGGTAGGTCTAATTAGTTGGATTACTCGGACTTAACCCTTACTTTTCAATGTTAATTTGCCAAATTTAATCTTAAATAACTTTTTGTATATCATTTAATTTGTTTGAAATTCAAGCTAATTATTTTTAAGTTAAAGAACTGTCTCAATTCCATCACTTGTGTTAATATCTTCATTAACAAGAAAGATATTAGATGAAATATTTTTTTACCCTTACATGGGAATTCAATGATAGAATCCGAGGGTTCCAACTGTAAGGACCTACTTACCAATTGGATTGCTTCAGATTTTATCAGGGAAAGATAACTGACTGAAGTCCCTTATTGTTATCTAACTTGATGCTTGTTTAAGTTATAGCTTAGGTGTGTTTGAACATTTGTCATCTTAAGTCAAACACTAGCTCGAACAGCCTAAATATAGATAAACCTTTTGAACACTCTAAAGGTCACATTTATTTTCACTTGTCACAATCCTTGATCAGGATGCATATGTAGGTAATTGCATTAATGAGTTTGAACTAGGTTACACTGACTAAAATAAAAAAAACCTTAATAACGCTCTTGTATCTGCGTTTTTATCGAAACAACAATTTTATCCAAATTTCATAAAAAGAACTAAAGAAAGGTTTTATATGTTCCGTATTATATTTCATTATATGACGCAATGCTATGGAATTATTGGGCTCTTATTTGCCACATATATCATTGTTTTCTCCTTTGATGTATAAACCCATGATTTAACACTATCCGGCGGTTTTCTATCTTTTCTTGTATTCAAGTTTATTTTACATTTACTCATGTGCTTCATCGGTTTATAGATACTTGAATAATTTATTGTTCCAGGGCGTTGTTTCCAAAATAGTTTAACCTCTCACCGATAAATAACCATTAACTTAAGCAGTATTTTCATGTCCTTATTTATTGCGCACTTTGATGCTTTGTATATTTTTTCTTGTTATCTTATATACAAAAATACGATTGAAAGTGATCTTGATTGGAAAAAGAACTGCTTCGTTTACTTTTGACACTAATGAGATACTATTGGCCACGACTGTGACATATCCATACAGAAAGTATGGTGAATGATATTTGTCTATTCAATGACTGAAGTATACATGTTAACTAGACTGCTAAAAACAATATTACATATAATATTCTTTGAATAAAGGGAAGATACCACAGCCGAAAGTTAGACAATTAAATTGAATTTTTGTCTCAATGTGTCTCATAACATTTTCATAAAAAAACATTGACATATAATTAAAACTTTTTTTTCTGCATTGCATTCATAGTTTATCCATAGCTAATTTTCTTTTGCAGATGCAAGTCTAAAAAAGATAAATACACCGACCAAACACCACCTTCCACATCTTTAGAAGCCTCGCCAGATTCAGTAACTACTCGTCCAGATTAAACTTATCTAATAATGATTATCAAAATCATAATTCAATCCTTTCTTCTCTGGAAGAATGCAAGAAGCAACCTACGAATTTGGCAAGTTTGATTTAAACATAACGGCTACCGGTATCGCAGAATTCTAGCAGACAACACTACCATTTTCTATTCACCACAACATAGAATTTGGTATCAATAGTTTAAAATGGCCCTGTTTTGAAACCTTACTGGTGGCACATTTTCAATTATACGTATTTGTTCTGTGTTAAAGTTGACTTAGCACAAAGTAACATCTGATGTTTGTACATTTGACAGGGACGTTCATAAGAGGTTGAGTACATGTCCAGTATAAACACTTATAAAATATAATTATTACTCACAGATTTTCAACATGAGATTATTAGGGCTGTAACGATACGCCATAAGCTATATATTGCAATACTCTGGCATCGTATCGCTATACGTACCACGATATATTGTGAGCTTTTAGATTCATTGTGCCTTCGCTGTATTTAACAGAAACATTGCAAATCTTATAATTATGCAGCTACTGATATAATCTAGCCTCTTTAAGTATTTACGGTCATTTAGGACGAGACGCGCTCCAGTCGGTTAAATTCTTGTTAGATGGAATGAACAATGGAAAAACTGAAGTTTCGCTGCTTTTATTTCGCGAAGGGAAGAATTTTCAAGTGAAATAAAATATATCGCCAAATACCAGTACATTAAAATCGTACCGGTATACCGGTATATCGAGACAGCCCTAGAGATTATAATATATATTGAAACTTTTTTAATGTGGTCTGAGTTCTTAGTTGACATTAGGTTATACAAATCTAAAAGAGTTGTTCAAGAGTTATACCATATGAAAATAGAAATTTATTTCTTATATCTTAAACATTTAAAGAACAATATTCACAATAGCGACTGTTTTAAAATAACAATAATGATGACATCGACTTTCAGTTAGAAAAGTAAAATAAATATTTTGTATGCAACAATCAATGACCCTTTGTTGAAACGTGCGCGATATGACCTTTTTGTGTTGGTGCGCCGTAAAACCCAAACAAACAAACAAACAATTTGTTGAAACGTGTATATAAATACGTTTTGATTTCCAACATTTTGAGATATCCAAACATAACCAAAACCATACGAAAACAAAATTTATTTTACTTTACTAACCCGGCACTGTCTACCTGCATTATCTTACGATTTTAACGTAATATAACATTGTCTTCAATATCTATTATCGGGCAATATTAACAGAGTACACCAATAACGTATGCAATTTGTAAAATATAAGGCACACATGGGTAGTCTGCCACATTCACCTAAAACCATGCTTGTGTTTGGCGATTTACGTACATGAAGAAAATTTCTACAGAATTTATTTTGAATGCTTTTAATAGAACTTGCAGTCTCATAGCCCCAGACTTGAGAACCAAAACAGTATAGGTTAAACCATAGTATCAAAATTTTTTAAACTTATCTGAAATATTACAATAGCCAAATAGCCTTTGGAATAATTTTATTGACAGTATGGCTTTTTGTGTTTGGGAAGCTTATTTTTTGCTGAGAAACTAATTACGAAACGGACCTCCATTACGGAATACTATAACCTACTTCTTGTCAAGGTTAACCTCCATACCTGTATCATTACAGAACTTATGTATAATGTTTATTTGTTGTTGTATTTGACAGCACCTTCAGCAAGATTGAAAACATCGTCAGCAAACATCAAACACATAATATCAGGTATATTAGTTGTTATAAATATACCAGAAAAAATGCAATGTTCCCTCAGAAGGGCAGATAACTAATAAATAAACAAATCGAAAAAAGTTGTGCTAGATTTATCGCCTTGGCGAGTACCTATATTACATGGAAAATGTTTTGTAATGTTATTATTAGAAACCTTGACACATGAATATAGATTTGAAAACATTATTAACATAGCTTTCAGGGTTCTTAAAAAATTACCGTGAATACTTTTTTTCTTCAAAGATAGAAATAATTTATCATGGTTGATCTTGTCAGAAGCTTTACGGAAATCAACATAAAGACAGTAGAAACGACAACCCTGTTTAGAAAGATACTTTTGGACAATAGCTGTAAACAGAAAAATTATCAACCGGTGAATATCCTTTACGAAAACCAACCTGAGATTCATCAATTTTGTAATTTTTTTTGCCCAATCATTATGTCAATCGTTTATAACACCAGAAAATATCTTAATAATTGTGTTAGTTATATCTTAAATTCCTCGGAACATTTGTTGGTCCAAATGAACAGGGGTTATTATACGGGTCTCCAAAGGAAGAAGTGAAACAACCAGTAAGATAGATTGAGTTGAAAATTGATAAAAATATAGGTGCAATATCATTTATAGTACATTTATAAAATTCATTCGGTATACCATCAATACCACTAATTTTGCGCCAGGGAAGTTTCAGTATCGACTTATAATCTTATCTAAAGAAAAAAAATAATTTAATATGCTTGCAGATTCATCATTAAATTAATGATAGTTTTCTGTATTTAGATCTATGTTAATAGATTTTTCATCATAAAACAAACATGAAAAGTATTCGAACCATTCATTAGGTGAAATACTTAACTATTTATCTTCCAGGATGAACCTGGGTCGTTTCTACTATTTACTATCATAATAATATAATTATTGTCTATTTGTGTACTGATGTTCAAGCGACATTTTTGCAATAACTTTTAACTTTATTTCTTCATTCCTTCTAAGTCAGAGTTTGTTGCTCGTAACTGTCTAAGATCCTAGTATTTACATTGTTTTAAAATATCACGTTTATGATCCAACCATAGTGGTTGTGAAGAAAAAGATCGGTATTGTTTCAACATACAACTACCTGCTTCTTGAAAAAAAGAAGTAATAATATTAACAGCTAGATTTATATCAGAAATAATAGCACCATATAATGAGGGAAAGTTAAAAGTAAGTACATTATTAAACTTATCTGAAACATAATTTAGTGTTCGTACGCCATGTTTTTTTGTGTTTAGTTGGTTAACAGCTAAATTCAGAGATTTAGCTTCCAAGAGGAGTGAGTAGGTTGACTGACCGCCGTTATATGACCTATATAATGTGTTGCTACGGCGTTAAACCCAACAAACAAACAAACGAATCAATTTTATCATTCATGGAGAAAATGTCCAATGTAACAATTTTAGATTATGGTGTAGAGTCAATATTTTGATTTGAACTAAAGGCAAAAAACTAATAGCACGTAGGAATTGAACGTTGTTTCGTACCTTTAAAAGTTCGCTGTAAACGTGCGTCCACTGAAGGAAGATTTTCCAATAAATTTGCTTTACTAGGTCTTACTATATCGTTCCCTATTACTTTAGGAGTTGTATATTCCTTGTTAGAAGTACCTCTTCTTGAATTACCGGTGCCTGACCTTGGGCAAGGATTTGTCTCCACGTCCACACATGAAATCAAGATGGCGACTAAACAAACTACCAACATTGCAGTTAATTTCCATTCACTTTTAACGCTTATAACTAACACTTTAAGTCCAGTTTTAGATTTATCCGGTTGGTTAAAACATCATATTTTAACTATCCACTGCTGAACACCTATACCCATGTCTATTTATTTTAATTTAAACTTTTTCAACGACACGAAAACACGTGCATCATTGTACTCTGGGGACATAACACAATATATATGCTGGTATCATTTGTAAGTATTGTATGATACCATTCGTTATGTCCAAACCTGTATGCTAAGACTTCTGGGTAGGTTAAAGTTGTGCAAGTAAAGATTTATAGTACGTTAAGACTTGCCAGATTGATTCAAGTATTGCATGATACCAGACCAGTATGTTAAGATTAATGAAAATATTGCAAAATACCATACCAATGTATCAAGACTTACAGATTTGCTTAAAATATTGCATTGTACAAAAAAAACGTTTAAAAATGTAAAAACGTAAAAAAAATGTTTAGATTTACTGGGTTGGTGCAGTTACTGCATGGCACCATTCTTTTATGTTAAGATTTTCCAGATAGTGTAAATTTTGCATGGTATCATATTAGTACATTACTATTATACAATGTTAGGACTTACTGGCTAGGTAAAGTATAGTATAATACCTTTACACTATGCTAGGACTTACCGTCTTGGTTAAAGTATTGTATAATATCATTACACTATGTTAGGACTTACTGGCTAGGTTAAAGTATTGTACATTACTATTGTACTATGTATCAAACATGTATGTTAAGACTTTCTTGTAAAGTTTGGACAAACATTCCGGGCATGCTACGTTAGGTCTCTACTAAAAGAAGTATTTAAGAAAACAACATCAATGTAAACATAAAACAAACTATGTATTAGTTATATCGTAGTGTTAGCAAAAATATTCGTTCTGCTGACACCATCAGACCTAACGTATCATGCCCAGAATATTTGTCCAATAGCAGTATTCACATAGTATTACACTAGGATTGCAGCATATGCATTATTATTGCGAGTAAATCAACAGCAAATTCAAAGTTTTAGAAGGCTATTACATGATAATATGAACTCAGATCTCCTAAATCAGAATCAGGTATGACATACCACCTTTGATACACAGAGATATACATAACATATTGGTAAAATATCATACATTACTTGAACCTATTTGCAAAGTTAACTATTACAGTCAACATGCAAACCTTGAACTTACCAAGAAGGTCTTAACATACATGTAAGATTAATAACCGTAAAAGTTTCAATGTAAGGAAAATACCAAAATGGCTAAATAAGGTACTTTAGTCAGTTATTTCCACTTGTATACTCTTCAAATAGGTAGGTCTAATTAGTTGGATTACTCGGATTTTACCCTTATTTTTCAATGTCTATTTGCAAAAAATAATCTTACATAACTTGTTATAAATCATTTAATGTGTTAGAAATTCAAGGTAAGTCTTTTAAGGGTAAAGAACTATCAAAATTTCTGTTAATATCTTCATTAACAAGAAAGATATAAGATGAAATATTTTGTTATCCTTACATAGGACTTCAATGATAATATCTGAGGACTCCAACTGAAAGGACCTACTTACCAATTGGATTGCTTCAGATTTTATCAAGGAAAGATAACGGACTAAAGTCTCTAATTGTAAAACCTTTTAGATTCTTTAATGAATGTTTTAACATACTTTAAGATAATAATTGCACTGTGAAATAGTGTGGTAGACCCAAATAATAATGAATTGGAGGCTTAAATGCAGTTAATAGCGGTTGATATGGGACATGTTGATAACTTCATCATACGAGTGGTGTGAGTCTATCTTGTGCTTCCACAAAATACAATTGAAAGAAAGGCACACCAAAGTTATGCCACGCCGGTAAGGCAGAGTCTACCCCTATGAATATTATGTCTGTGATATCACTTACATCACTATTAGTATCTGGAATTTCGGAGCTCGAATCTAAAGCAAAGTATACTAAAGGTAAAAATGTAACTACCCAACATTTTTTAAAACATATGAGTACTGTATAAAACTATTTATTGTCTGTGTCATGCGTATCAACTTTGTGTTATGCCCCTTTGTTTTTAACAAAATGGTTATTCAAATGAAATGTAACAAATTGCATAAACTCCGAGTAATCCAATTTATACGGTCATCCTAACTAAACGATGCAAGAAAAAAATAACTGAAGGGTTAAAATAAATTAATTCAAGAATAATGAAATAAATCAAGTCATGTTAAATCGCTTTCATTTATTTTTTCTCGTGTATAAATCACAGCAACACATGTATTCTGGTAGAAATATGCTTACAATGAATTCTGATTATTATATACTCTGAACACAAATTATTTTTTATTATTTTAAGAGAATTTAAAAGTGTCTTCGAATACCCTTCATCATGGAGACATTGATGAAAGACATAAAAATTAGCAGATTTTCAAATTAGGATATCAACACATATAAGATTCATTGTATCTTGTGCTTCCACAAAATCTTGAAAACCACTTATGTAGAACTTTTCATCGTATATAGTCTATCAGAAATATAGCTGAAAACTAGCTGAATATTTGTTGCAGTGGATGCATCATCTCTATATAGCAACAATCCACACGAAGATTGTATATAAACCTGTTTGGAAGTTTTACACCAAAGAATATCTTATTGACTGAATAACATCAATAGAAAATTTATTGACTATTGTACCAACAAAGAATAATTTCAAATTTGATAATGACATTTATTTACAAACAGTGGACTCGGTTATGGGTAATTAAATGTCATTTAGTTACACTTTTCTGTTTGTTGGTTTATTAAGGGAAAATATATTTTGAAGACGCACAAACACAGACCTCGATTTCTCAATGATGCATTTTTTGTTTGGGCACATATATGCCACCATAAAAGTACACGTATTTATGGAGACTTCTAAATGCAGTCAGTATGTAGAATTTTTATCATGTTATTCTAAATCCTGCAATGCAGGCATTCTATTCAGCCAAACTAAACAAATTTCGAAGTGCAATGCCCATTTCAAATCAAGTGTTAAATACTGTAAAACGTTACTTGACCATTTGAAAGACACAAATTATCAAGGCAACATTATTCAACAAGCTAATTTGGTATCAAATGTATCTCTTGTTAAAACGTTAGAACTAACAACAAGTGCAAATGAAACTGGCATCATACATTTCGTATGTACATATAATCGAACTTGATCTAACATAGAAAAAAATATTGGCATGGTATGTTTTATGTGTGTCATAAAAAATCTTCACGGTTATGCGTGATTATCGTACGCTGGGATAAGAAAATTTGATAATAAATGGTTTCACTACAAACTTAAAATTTTGAAGAGAACAAAACTTAGCTTATCCCAGTTGTGTAGATATTCCTGTTATGCTTCTTGCTATTATAATGCTTGTATATAAGCGTCATTTATAATAATGTGATTAAATGACAAAACCATCATATAATTTGGTATTTGTTAAGTTCATTATTATTCCATGTAAAATCAGAACAAGCTACATCAACAGGCAGTAAGGTTGTCAAGCTTGTAAGATTCCAGTAGTTGTTAATATAAAAAATATTTACAAATATTAGGGAATAATAAAAATGTATCTATACAGACTGCTAGATACTTATACAAATGTAAACCTATTGTAGTCTTCCGGCGCCAATATGATTTTACATGACATTCCAGTTCATTCTAAATTTACTAATATTATTAACAATATCTTCATCATCTGTGTTAACATATTCAATTAGATAAATGATAAATAAAACTGGCCTGCAAACGCAATAGACCATATCCGGAATTCAAATATTTGGGTTCCCCCCCCCCCCCCCGGTACAAACAAACTTTCACCGTTACAATGAAAACACGTGTAATAAGGAAAAATAGGATTTAATCCATAGTTCGTGCTATTTAGCAATAATGTGTAGAAAACTTTGTTTGTACCGCCTGTGCACGGACGGAAAATCCCATAAATTTAAATTCCGGATTAGGTCTATTAAAGCCACTCTAGTTGCAAGAAAGTGAACAGAAGGATTATTACAACAATTAAGAACAGTATTACAAAATCTAGCAACTACTGACAAATTTTTACGAAACATTTCAGGTGACTATTGCACCTTGTAAATTTATAAAACTTTAAATTTGATGTGATAAAAAATACAAAAATAAATAAGCACAATTCATAGTACCAAATACAAAGTG
Source organism: Mactra quadrangularis (assembly GCA_025267735.1). Taxonomy (NCBI): domain Eukaryota; kingdom Metazoa; phylum Mollusca; class Bivalvia; order Venerida; family Mactridae; genus Mactra; species Mactra quadrangularis. Next base: position 48,707,174 of record CM046299.1, on the reverse strand, counting down.
CACATTATTGTGAATGAAAATCGAGTTCCTAATATTCATGTGGTAATACAAACATGCACAGTACATCTTTAGACAGTTATTCTTTTTCATTAGGACTAATTCTATTTAATGAAGTCATTGATATATGAATTCCCGCATTTCGAACCATGATGCTTTTTCTGAAAGATAAAAAAACATAAATATAAAACAAATTACACATCAGCTCTTTTAAGTTCTCATTTCGGTGGGACAAGGGGAAATACTCTCCCTTGCATTGGTTAAAAGTTTTACTTGTTCATTTTCTACTCTGATAAAAGACTACGGGAAAAATAATATTTCTATTTTTAGGCAGAGACACAAACACGTTTTAATCGCATGAGTGTCCCGTGGTATTTAAAGTATATGTGTGATCGTCTACCAGAATGATACAAATGTCGATAAAGAAATGAAAAGATGTTGGGCAGTTTTGATTTAGTAAAATTATGGAAAATTAACCTAAGTGAAAGTAAATATTAATATTTTTTCATGTGAATCTCCGATCTTTTAACTGTAAACATGGAGCATATTCAACTTAAACTAGGGCGAATTGTTAATTTGACTTTTTTATGAAGCCCTGTTTGAAACGTTATACATGTAGTAACAATTAAGGAAACCTATATTTTTTTATTTCTGACCCTATTAACTCCCCTGTACATACCCTCTGAGAGTTGGCCACATGCATTTTTTTCATAAATAACTAGTTTATTTCATTTGATTGCAATAAGTTGCATGGTATTAGCCTGCAATTTGCCGATCAATATTTTTGTTAAGGTTCTGAGTTAATTTATGAAGTCCAAAACAAAATTGAACAAACCATTATGGCGGAAATTCAAAATGGCTGCCAAAATATGCAAATTTCGAGCATATTCGGATTATTATTTATTCTAGGATTTAATATGTTGTATCTATAACTTTGTTCAGGTTTATTTCTCCACACATACATTCTTATGAGATAAAAGTGCATGAAGTTTGAGCAGAAGTACTTTTGTGGTCTGTTTTAGCATAATACATTCAATGGTCTTATTGATTGCCACATTGATGTTTTGGGTATTTTACTGTTAATGTATCAACCACCCCTCAAGAAAGTAATTGCCTATTTCAATGATCATTTCCTTTACTTTTTCTGTAACTCAGTTGTCGCATATGAAATCAATCTGTTTTTCTACGAGCTATCATAGAATGTCTTTCATTTGTTTAAACAATGCAAAGCTGGCCAAATAACAGAACATCAAGATTCTCAATCATAATTATTCTTAATAACTATTAACGACTTGAACACTGTTCAGAATGTAAAGTCAATGAGTGTGCAACAGCAAAAGACCTTAACCATGAAATGCAATTATTTAAATTATCACCATAAAAAGTAATCAAAACAAAACAAAAACAAGTGAAATTGTCCTACCCGACTTTATAAATGATAACTACAATCGCAACAAAAACAACGACGCTTCCAACAATAATGCCTATCTTCCATGTTTTAAACCCACCATCATCTTCTTCAGAAAAGCATTCTGAATCATTGAAACAAAGTTCAATTACACATAACAACTTGATAGTGCATAGATATTTACAGGAAGATTATCAGTGCAGTTTCCTTTTTTTCACATGCGTTCAAACTGCAAATAAACTTAGATATACACCATCATCAAGTACCATATTATATCACTCTTTAAACAAAGTAGTTCTGTTACACCACACTGTCTATAGTAATTACGAACTCTTTCTAACTGATACTTAAGATTTTATGTGAAATGTACAAAAGTCCATGAAAACGGAAAACCAGAGATGCTTTCTAATGACAAAAAGAAATATAAACTGATTTACCATTACATCCAGCAAATGTTTAAATTATCCATTACGCTAACTTTACAATAATATTAATAATAATAATTCTAATAATAATATTAATAATAATGATAATAATAATTACCGGTTCAAGCTTCAGACCTTTAGCGTTCATTCAGCAATACATTAACTTAAAAACAATGCTGAAATGCAACCATAGCCTTATATATTCTTGAACACAAGTGCGATGTATTACATTTTTTAGACATGGTAAATTCATCAATTAGCCCACAATATGGCTTAAGTAATTTCCACAAGCTCGGATATCATGTCTACAAGAACCGGGCTTAAGATAAGTGTGTTTAGACAATAACTGAACATTATGAAAAGTTAATAACCTGGTACTTGGATCCATTTGCCACCATTATCTGAGCAAGTATAACAACCAAGCAAATATCCAGGTGCATAGCATCTTCCACCATTTAGACAGTAACCATCATTCTATAATGAAATATTATTAAGTTCTATTTAAGAAAAAATGACATAAAAAATTGATTAAAGATGATTCACAACATTTGATTTTAACAATATCAAAGTACATTTTTACTTGACCATGCGTTGTACGCAATCTAGTAATTAAGTAATCTATATGACAAGAAATGACACGACGCGGTTTTTATTCAGCAAGTAGGTGGATTTAATGAGTACATAGAGACAACTTTAACATTTACATGATAAAATGTTAGTGCCAAAATAGTATGTATGAAATATTTTAGATAGTTCTTACCTTCAGTTCACACAAAATGTCTTCTTCATTCTTTGTACAGTTAACACACATTGAATCATATATCACAATTGTATCACTTTCACTGAATGCTACACCATCGTTACTAAATGACGTTTCATAACCATACGCTATCACATCATGTAGTTGAACATTATTATCAACAGAATACCCAAGTGGACAGTAAAGTTCATACATTGATTCATACTGACCAGGGGCGTCTTTACTTTCACCAACCTGAATATCATTATTTTTATCAATCTGGAACAACATATTTTGCGACAATAAAATACGTAAAACCTAAACAGCATGCATTCGTGTGGCCATTGACTAATACTATAATTTTATTATTAATTTCGTTAATACTAATTTATTTAAGCGCGATTGTGAAATGAACATAAAAGTTCTTACAGCTTATATTAGTCACCCTTAAACCCGCTTCCTTGTCCTTAAGTACTGAGTTAATGCGATTGCGCTTCTTGCTCAAGACAACAATATGGAAGGTTTGAATGTAGTCCGAACTAACACACAAAAATAACTATTCAATGATTACCACTCCAATGGCGTAGTTGCATAGTCACGCCTGGTCCTATATAACTTGATTCAAATCCAACAAACAAATTTAGTTATCTCTTAAGAAAGAATGTAAGTATGAAGTACATGTATATAGTAATGTATAAAGTATATCGTGTTTTAGCCGATTTGTTCATGAGGATTAACAATCATATGACATAAAATACGAATTAACTATTACTTTTCTCTTTTGAAAAATGCCACATCGGTTCATTTTGATCGTTAATTTTAACTCCTCAGAAACTTGCAAGCATATTTTGAACACGTGATTCAAAATAAATAATAACAACAGTAAGGCTGTTGTGTACATCTTCAGAGAAAGAAATATATCAACGAAATATATCCGTTCTTTCATGTGCTATGTGTTTTGTTTCACCCATTTTGCTGTTCGAGTATTCGATGAAAAACAAGTGTTTACATTCTGGAGATCACTTGGCTATATTACCCATTAAATGCTAAATATACTATTATTTTGTTTGTTTTTTTTCATTTTATCTAAATTGTTTCTATAATTAGAAATTTGATGTTAACTGTTATTCACAAAACATAAATGCTCTCATTAAATAAATTAATATCAGCTTGATATATAAAATCTTATTGATCCTACACGGCTGACTAGGGGATGTGCACACAATGGGTTAACTTAGTCTATTCATTTAACAACATAATCTAAGTATTAAGTAGGTATGTTATTGCAAAATTTCCCTCTCATTCAACGTACCGTAAAATCCGTGATTCTGCAAGTCAGCGAATCAACCTCAGCAATATTTAAACCAAATACAGATGTCTCTTTACACGGACGATTTTGAAGATCACATTCTCCTCTATCTGGTATTCCCTTCATTATAGGTGCTTCTGTTTTGTTGATTGAACAATCGAAATTAACGTATGGTTCATTACACTGACAGGTACCTAAGTAAATTTGACAATATAAAATGACAAGCATCAGCTAATAAACATGATAATGTATGCATAGAAGCTCGTTTTACTAACATACTACGCATAGCCATTATATACAGAAACTTCTAATATAAACCAATATTATATAAAAGGGAATATGCATTATGTTTAAATCTTTTCAGTGAAAACTGCCGTTTATGTAGGCAGAGATTAATAATAACAATAAAGACTTTATTTTAAGAGGCTACACATTTGGATAAATCCAATCTTTCATGTGGGCCTCTATAAGATTGTGTTTATACAGAATTTAAGTTAGCTGTATCAATGCAATTTAATCAGTATTAACATGCAGAAAAATAGTTTAAAACATTTTCAGGCGGAGAGAATACAATGCCCATCCATTGATGAACAAGCGTATTTCAGACGTTAAATTATATGATTTTAATTTTGGTAGGAAGTCTATAATTGTCCCGGAAAGAATAATACCTACCAGCTTCAGGTGTTGGGGCATAATTTATACTAGCAGACAAGTAACGACCAGCCTGTCTATCTCTGTTGTGTATTAAACTCTAATTAATGAGAAATAAGTTTTTTCTTACCATGAATACATTGTCCATTACCACTACAGTAATATGGGCATTTAATTTCTAACATTTGTTGATATAGCTCTGTAGTGATCATGCTAAAATTCGATGATTCGTTTGAAGCTGGTACAGGTTGGTATTCGTAACTTTCATTATAGTACTCTGTAGAGTTTATATCCGGAAGAACAACTAATAAATCTAAAAGTTCCTGGGGTAGAGGTTGCATAACTTCAACATAAAATAAACAAGTTTGTTCTATACTTTCTAGATGTTGCATTGTCCAGTCCATGCTATTAGAAATCTAATAAAATAAGAAACAGAGTTGATAAATGTACAGAATATAAGTTAACATATTTAGTAATGAATAAAATACCAAATTAACTCGATAGTATTTCAAGAGACAATCAAACAATCGTAAAGTTTGCAATTAATTGTCGTCACCAAATACTAATTGTTTTATGTAACACTCTTAAATTATATGGCGTAATGCTTGTTGTAATAAATCATAAGTTGAAATATTGAGAAAATATGCATATACATGTACCTATGACAAACAGTGACGGTCATTGTAAGAATATTAACACCCCTTACATTTAGGGTTATGGTAGCGGGAGAGCGAACATGTCAACATTGAGATATGTATATTTTAAAAGTTTGTTAGAGATTCATCATGACGCTTCGAACTAGAGTTAGAAAACTAGCATTCAGGCTAGACACTGTATATCTTGGATCATTAAATATTTTCATGAATAATGTTACCAATCATGTTATATTTGTTATTATGACTTGTTATTTACCAAACCACTGTAACATTGCGATAGTGTGTTTCAATATATAACAGACGAATGACCGCTTGCAGAGTCAATGCTTCATTTGTATGGAGGAAGTCATTCCACGTGAAATTAATCATACGTTGACAGTTGACAAAACAGAAAACCAAAACATAGGGTTCAATTTCAATGGAAGGATAATATAAAATTTGCGTCCCTAAAAACAAAAAAGAAGCCTCTTGCATTCCATTGTAATTGACGTTCGGCAAAAAATAAAGGATGTTTATGCGCCTAACTGTCCATAGACAAAATGCAAAACTATGTAAATATAGTACACATTTCCTTCTGTTATTGTATTCATATTTTATATTTCAAAGTATAAGGTGACTTGGGAAGGTCTTACCATAGCATCAGAAACACAGTTGTCAATAAAATTATCAATATCCAATCCTGGAAGGTTTGTACACATTTGAAACAGTGTTGTATTCATCATGTTCAAACAATCTGCTAAAGCTGTTTCATTCGTGTACATTGTTTGTCGCTTCTGTATTGAACGTTTTTCTACATTCGTTTTAGAACCAGCAATACTTTGATTATTTTCTAAAGCAGGTTTGAATACAGTCGTATGGTCTGTGTACAAATCGATGTTTGATCTAGAAACATTACGTTTCTTCCGATCTCTTAACTCACATATTTCTTGACGGATATTATATCCGGAATCATTTGTGCATTCTCTTGACGTAGAACATGTTGTGTTATCGTTTAGTGATGAACCGGTGTGAGAACAGTCACAGAAGGATAGATCTTCAGACCAAGATGTTAATGCTGCATAATTGTCTCTTATGAATAAATTGTTACTGTCCAAGACACTAAAGTAATACGAAACATTATATTATAATAAATGTTGGTCTTGTACGAACATAAGGCTTAATAAAAGTCATGAGTGCATTATATTATAAAAAGCGCATAAGTAACATTCAATGTGTCACATTAAATCATCAAACACATTTGTAAAATATATAACAACAAAGTGTTCTGAAAGACATGGTAAAGTATTTTATCTTTATAATTATAAACAACATTAATTAACTTGCTATTTTTTGTTGAAAAATATTTTGTGTTATCTTAGTTTCTATGATACATGTTATTTCATTGATATTGGTAATCCTTTTAATGTTAAATTATTTATATTGTTGTCAAACAAGGAAGTGGCAGCAATTTTATATAACATTGAAAAAAAAGTTTGCAAAGTCAAGTAGAACAATATTTTAAAATAATAAAGCAGAGTCTAAATTTCAACCATTTTTAGACAACTTGAACGTTTCAAAATTCAGATACAGTATATTTGGATTTAGAACATCTTCACACTAATTAACATTCAGAAAGTGGTAGATGGAATAAATCAAGGCCTACTCTAATCAATTGTCAATTGTGCTTATTGTCATGTATTAGAAGAAGAGTATCACTTGTCATAGAAAGTGAACTCTATTCAGATTAAAGCAAACAAAATTCTGCATGTTTCCGCTTTAACCTTATGAAGTATGTTTACATTAATCAAACTGTAAGTAAATACTAAACGTGTAAGTTTGGTACACTTACTCGGAAAGCATTTGGGAAAAAAAAACTCACAGATTTGTCTTGATAAACAACAAAATTATAATTTGAATTAATAAGTGAAGTATAAATAATGAATTTATAAACAAGATCAGTCAGTGGAGAAAGCATGCTCGACTTAGTAATTATTTGACAGTAAAAAAATGGTAAATTATTAATTCAAGATTTGTAGACAAAAAGAAAAGAATCTTGTCCATAATGAATGACACTTTGTTTATTCGTCACTATCAAGGCAGAAATAGAAATGTTCAAGCATTGAACATCTAAAAGACGTTTAAAGTAAATCCTTTAAAGTTGGAACAAACAATAAGAAAAGAATTAGGTGGGGGTATTATTCATGCTAGAGCTATGAATCTTATCACACATGATGTGAGTGATGATATAATAAGTACAACATTCTCTAAGTGTTAATCGAAACGTTAAGAAATACAAATTAAACATTGTTTTAAACATTGTATAACATAAATGTTAAGTTCAGGGGGGATAATTTTGTAACAAATGTGTGCTAGAGTTATGAATCTATTCACACAGCATGTAAATGATGATAACAAACATATATTTGAAATTTTAAGTTGATACCATAAGAAATAAAAAAAGTTACAGTAAATTTAGTTTACTGCACAAAAACATTATTCCAAAATATGGACGCGGACTCTGGGGCGAGTATGAGAGCTCTCCATATACTTCTTATAGATATATTGTCGATTAAGTAATTAAAATTTATACCGACAGTTTAGTTAATACTGGAATTTTAGTAAGATGAAGCAATTTTATACATTTAATTTTATTTTGCATATAAACAATTTCAGAATAAATTCATAAGAATAAATATTATATTTTTGCTTTTGTTTATTTAATATGCTATAAAATGCCTACATACCTCCAGGTTCCTTCATCATTATTCTTTATTCCATCAAAATTACCACACAAGCCTTCGGTTTGTTTAGAATCAACTAAAGATGGATATATATGCACATCGATGAAGTTTTTCCAATAAACCAACTTGACTCTGGTACCATGTGGTAGAAGAATCTTTAAAAAAAGAGTCCAATAGATGTTAATTTACGACAATGAAAGTGCTATCCCGCTTAAATAGAAATACAGCAAAGCTTTACTAATAGGTGCAATAAATGTTCTCTAAAGACCTTAACACTACTATGCGCTATCAAAACTACTTTGTGAAACTATGTTCTACATTTTTAGCTTAACATTTTACAGTTATTAACTACATTTAAAATTAGTTAGAAGTAGAATCCCTCCAACTGAAATCTGGCATGAAATTGCAAGCCACTGCCGTCGTTGTTGACAAGAGGCTATTTTTCTGTTATTTAGATGCAACTTACTCATATGGTGATGTTGGATCATTAGAAAAAACCTGTAATTCAAACCAAACTATTAATTCAAACATGCATTAACTTGTTTGATCAAAATAAATATTTGAGATAGATATTGTTATTTTTTAATTGTCAAACCATGAGTAATAACAGGATGACTTCGTGTGTAAAAATTAATGTAACAGTCTAAAACTCATGATAATTCGACTTGTGGGTATTCAGTCATCGTGAAATTTTTCAAACGTATGACAAAGCTGAGTCAAACTTGGCAAATCTTCAATTATTTAGTCATGCTTGACTTTGAAAGTTTAATCAAACATTGATTCAAACAGTCAAACATTGTATTTGATTTATAATGTCTTATGAAAACACCAGATTGATTTTTGGTAACTGATTTTAATCAACTTATAGCTAACTAATTCTCTCATTCACTTGTGCAATTGCAAACAAATGAATCAGCTATCAAATTTCACAGTTTTAGACAGTTAACCAATAAAGGTTATCTATAAGAGAAATAAAATAGTAAAATTATACACCTTATATCCGTTATCCGTTTGGTTGATTTTCCTGTACAGCACTCCGTCATCACATAGTACCATTCTTGGCGGTATATTCTTCTCACCACAATTATCCATTTGAAACATGTCTCTACCTGCTCTGACTGCCACCGCACAGTTACAACGGGGTGTCTTCTTTGGATTAATACAGTAAGTTGATTTTATTTGAACCTGGCAAAACACGGACTTCTTAACAATTTCGTTTTAGTAAATCTTCATCTTTGCCATAGCAATTTGATTTATTAAAGCCGTTGTCAAAATAAAAATAATTGTTAAGATTAGGGAGATGGGATGCTGGTACGGACATTTCATTGAATATTTGTTAGGCAAACATTTCACCTGATGTTAATCATGTTTCTAAAATATCATTAACAAAATATTTGATATTGTAAACCATTAACACAAACTCCGTTTGTCTTTTTTTAGGTAATCATACTCCTACTCATTGCATTAATCGTATTATTATGCCATATTTAACATGCATGCACCTACGGACTCAACAATTTTAACCGAGTACAAAGCAAATAATCTCGCTTGTAGTTTACAGTTGCCATGTTAATTACTGAGACAGGTTTAAAATGACTTTAGAAATTCGTTTATGACCAAGCTCCGTGAAGATACATAGGACAACCCAGGAATATGGATAACATAATTGTGACTGAAGACATAAATCAAAGTGCTGAAAAGCACTGAAGCAAGACTGCGTTGAAGGCTCAAACAACCATCAATAGTTCAAGTTTAAGTTTCGTGGTCTCACGTATAACCAGTCATTAATTCAGGTATAAATCAAATTTGATGATTAAGAGCTTTTTAAGAAAGCCTGGCATACATTTTTCTAGAAACTGACTGATCAATGGACTTGTATAATTACTAGTTGATGAAGAGCTGTGAGAAGTCGTATTTCCTCATTCAATAGAAATAATGATGTTCAGTAATGTCAACACAATTTTTTCATACATCCTGTCTATAATCACAAAATATTGTACTTCAAGTAAAATATCAAAATCATGTTGAACACGTGGAGTACTTTCATAGCTATTATAAATAGAACAGAACTGTTCTGCTACTATGAGTTACTTTTAAGGTAAGCAATAGAAATTATCATAAATGAAGTCGATAACAATTGTTGGATAAGTCTGCAGTATGTTCATTTTTTTTTTGAAAAAAAAAGAACAACGCAACAGCATGAGGTAGAGAACAATATCATTTATTGGAATGAAACAATATAAAGTGTGACGCAAACATTAAAATACAAGATGTTTTCATTTTATAAGTATTTTGCCTTAAAGCTGGACCCAATGAAACATCTAAATAACTATCGGATTTTTTCATTAATTTATATCTTAATAATAGGTCATTGCATAATAGATGCTCCCATAAATCGAGGTTCATGCTAAAAACCACACGTACCGATATATTTCACGCATGTCTCCGTGAACAGATTTGCTGCAGACTCGCGGTAAATTTATAAGCGATTACTCCAGCTAGGAATTTTGGATCGGGTTTATCGTAAACAAAGCACAAAATGCATGATGTAAAAGTTATTTATTATTTGTACTTGTCTTTAGTAAGTTTTGATACTGTGTCTGCATGCTGAACTTTTCGATATTGTACATGTATATCTATAAACTGCCATTTAATCATGGAATACTCTCATGTTCTGTATTATACCTTAGAATACATAATTGTGTACCCTTTTTGCTGTATCTATCTTTGTTTTCTCTCTTGATGTATGTACACATAATGTTACCACTATCCGACGGTATTTAATGCTGCATTAATCTTTTCTTGTCTCTCTAATCAAACAGGGCTATAGGGCAAGTGTTATGGTTATTATAGCTGCCTCGGCAGCGATGAGTACAATTATCAAGATTTGAGGATTTTTGTGTTGACACCGGTTGTTGTAAGCCAATCAGAACGATGCATTTGAGGTCACATGATGAAAAAGTGGACGTCAGACAGTCAAAATAGGGATGCACGTGTGAACTCTAGATACCGCGCATTTTTTTTTGTCGGGTTATCTGCTTGTATTACCAGAAATACCATTATTATTGTATGAACAATAACCAGTTTCAAGGAAGTTGCAAAATAACCCCGGAAAATATGCACAGCTAATAATAAAATGTCTTTTCTTTTTTAAAACTTTTTGTTGAAAAAATGCAAAATATCTTCCCTACCAACGGGCGAATCTATTTATACGGGAGAAGATTTTCTGTATCCTATCAGCCGAGAGGCGTAACCAGTATCCACTGATACAGGTTTAAGTCACGCCCCTCATACACGGTTAAACAGCGATTTAAAGTATTTCGAAAATGCTAATACTGGTATTTCTACTTCAGGTGAATTACTACGTACCGGTAAAGTGCAGTACCCCCCCCCCTCCCCAGCTAATATTACGCATATTCGAATTAGCACAGCGAGGAGTCACAGCAGATCTCGACGTAGGAAATATTCGAATTACTAACTTGTTATACAATATTTTTATATTTTTGGGCGAAGAAATACCCATTTACTTCACTAAAATAATTATTAAGATATTATGCACATTAATTTCACACGTGTTACGAATATTCGAAGTTTCACTGCGAAGAACAGCAGTAATGAACTTATGAAATATTCGAATTTGCACGGCGAGTAGACTACTTGACAACTAGCATATTGTGTCATTCAATGTTTGTTTATTTTTTTACACAGAAATAAACCATTTACTCTACTGTTTATATTATTATGAAATTTAACCGTTCTTACAAATTCAAAGTAAAGCGTTTGATCGAGTCTTTCCAGGTTTATTGAATTGTTAATCACGTGACTATAGTGCTTGATACGGGGGCCGAGTAAAATTTGTTCATTCATAATTTTTCATGAATGAAATCGATGTACATGTATACATCCGCGTTAACCAGTCGTGTTATTATTTTTCTAACATAGTTTAATTGTTCACAAAATTGAAGAGATTTGATGTCACAATGAATTTTATGAAATATGTGTGAAAGCAATATAAAGGCAGTACTATATCGAGTTTTTAATATTGAACTATTTGTTGGCATGCGGAAAAATGGACCACAACTCTTGATCGCAGTTCTGAAATGCCGCTTATAGCTTCGCCTGTTGATAACAGTCTTGCTAAAAAGAAACAGAAAATTATCAACTGACCATCTGCAACAAAGCTATGAAATAAATATAGTTTGACGTTGTGTATTTTGTGAAAGACATTTCTCGTGAATTAAATATTTTACCTCGACTGGAAGTGTCTTATGTCTATATAATTTGTATGTTCCATCTTTGTGTTGATCAAACTTCCTAAAATAAAAAAAAAACAGATAGAACAAGTTGTTAGTCCAAGTCATCAGATGAAGCTCACTGTACTCAGAACCTTCAGTGTGTCATTTTGGAGCTGATATTTACAACACAACAGTAATTCAAACGTTTCTTATGTTTCTAGCCACTAGTCATTCTTTCTATCCAAAACATTCAACATAACACAAGACTGATTCTTAAAGTGTAGAACATTTTCTACCCAAAACCTTTTCATTTTGAATACGACTCTGATAAACACACCCTCTGTTTAGCTAATTTTCTGAAAACCTATTGGAACACGAGCTATGATAGGATAATCCTTAATGATTATTATTTTCAGAACTAGGAATTATTGGTAATAAAGGTGTTGCTGATCCTATTTTTTCATTTTCTACACGAGCGTTTTTCTATATTAATCTAGAAACAAGTATTTCTAACTTACTTTCCATCAAAAGTCTGTATGTGTGGATCACTCACAGAATGACACTCTTTGCCTTGTAAAATGTTCTTATTGGTATAAAGTTGAACCTGAAAATAAAATATTTATTTTTGAGAAACATTCTATATAAGGGTATATAACCACGTGATCTACAAAGCAACTAAAATGATAAAATTGCTCTTATTGGCCAATTTTTCTTTCCTTAAAAATGACTGAATGACATAAAAGAACTAGAAGTATACACTTTCTCTTAACTAGAAAATTACCAAAATGTGTCTTGTTTAATCATTAAGTCTGTTTCATATGTCATATTGAGTATAGCGACAAACTTAGCCATCGGCAAATGACATTTTTACAGAGGATTTTGGGTAATTAGGCTAAAAACAGACTTATGACTTTTTTGAAAAATAAAATACACTTATATTTATGCATATTTTTATAAGCTTACTTTCTATACTTGTATTTGCTGGTACTAGAAGAAAAACAAGTATTTGTTTACCTAATTAAGATTGCTTGACCATATATCCTAGACGTATGTTTTTTAGCAAATTATAATGCTTCTCGCTCACAGATTTCACTAATGGTACTTGTTTAAACTGAATGAAACTCAAGCAATGTTCTGATAGTGGCAATTATGTGCGAATTGGTTAACTAGAAACAGGTGTATTCTTAATTGCCAAGAAGTAAATTATCGCGGTCGTAAACATTGGAAACGCGCAGAATTCTAGACTCAGGTTTCCTGCGTTTGATTTCGGATTGCCATAGGTTATGAATGCATTTTCATAATACTTGTTTATTGTTTGGTGATTATTAAAGCTTCTTAAATTGTTAGGATATAGTTCATGGTAACTGGGTAGGTGGATAATCCGCCTTTAAAAATAAAGAATCGCGTAATAGTCAAATATATTTAAAAAGCAATAATAGATCAATGTCATTCATTGACTTGGTTGAAACAAAGAATTCTGTTTGGAGCTTATAAAAATGAAAACATGCAATATAGCAAAAACCCAGTCCTTCAAATATTCATTCACTCATTGCATGAGTGTAATTTCAAAAGAAACTTACTCTTATCGGTGGTAACTTACTCTTATCGGTGGTAGCAAATAATCTTCAAAAAGTGGGTGTCCTGGTATGGATAATTCTGTCGAAAAATGTAGTTCGTACACTCGAGTTGTTTCCTGACGTTGATTTTTACCAAATTTTGCTGAAACTGTAAAATTTGCCACATCATCAACGCCTTGGAATGAAACCCCACAAGGTCTTCCGCCAACTGGAAGTCTTTGTACCAAGTCAGATAGTAAACATTTCCCAGAAGGTTCATCTGCTTGCACAATGTGTAATTGTAAAGTACAACCATCTTGGATACATCCAAACGGCATTGTTAGAGTAAAATTGATTGTTTCCAACTTGTCTTGCTGAACAGTGATAACCCTTGGTGTCAAAATCTGAACAAAGACAACACACATTAAAATGAATTAACGATCAAATTTAATAGTACAACACTAACTTGTTGCTTTCTGAACACTTGATTTTTTATTCACGTATACCAGGGGCAGATTCAGAATTGGTATGTCTTGGGGACTGGCAGACCCGGGGTAGGTACGGGAGGGATGTTCCCTCCCGTTTGTTGGGGTACGGGAGGCCTCCCCCGAAAAGTTTGAAAAACGAAGGAGTCAAATTCTGAACAATAGGCAACAAACCATTTAGTGGATAAATTATTAATTTTAACAAATAGTACAACTCGCGCTCGCAATGTGACCTACTATCTTTATGATTTAGATTGGTGTTAAATTAATTCATTCCACTCAGTATAGATTATTCTAATCAAATTCAATGGTCAGTCGAATTTCATCGTGTTTTTAGTGCAAATTTGGAATCAAATTCAGTAAAATATTCAGATATATGCCTTTATTGTTTGTTTGTTCTTGTCACCCTATACAATTAAATCGCCTTTATAAAATCAAATACTGCATCCATCTATTGTCAATTTCCAACTCTAATTATAACGTAAATTAAATTGTACCCTTTGTACATAGGATTAAAAACGTAATCGAATATCATTTATTTATTCTTTTACGATTCAAAAATGAGATTACTCAATCTAAACGAAGCCATAACAAAACAAAGTCACCTGACAAGCGAAGTCGTGACGTCAAATTGACCTCCATTCTTCTAAATATACTAGTATGTACAAAAGATGAATAGTGTGGTACGTGATATCATTGAGACGAAAGACAGTCAGATTGCCTCAATCTTTAAAAAATAAGTTTCAAACAACCCAAAATAAATTGATAAGATTTGTATTAAATATGGATTTTAGAGCTCATGTAGGAGCTGAACATTTCAGACTTCTTAACTGGTTACCAGTTAAACAGAGAGTTAATCAAATTATTCTTAGTCATGTTTTTAAAATTAAACTTGGTATGTCTCCTACTTACATGTCTTATAACTTTACTTCTCAAGACACAATTCACAACTATAATACAAGACTAAGTAAAAAAGGTGCTTTTTCCTTACCAAAAGTCAAAAGTTTTGGGTTAAAATCTTTTTGCTACTTAAGCTGCTCATTATGGAACTCTTTACCATCTGATATCACACTAATAAAAAAAACTGTTCAAATTTAAACAAACTGTGAAACAGTATTTTTTAGATAATTTATCTTAGATATTTGTATGTTTTTTATTTTCTCTATTATTTTGGCATGGTCCACATAATTTTTAAGTTATAACTGACCAAATCCTTCTTATATGACATTTATGTTTGTGCTTGACCACCTTAGATGTATTTTACCATGAAGCCATACCTAGACTATTTGTGATAGATAAATTATGTCCAATTTAAATCACATGATTACCAACTTGACTGTGATACTAAGATATTTCTGTGATTAATTTTGTGATTATTAACATAACTGTGATTCCTCAATATTATATGAGAATAGATTTGTAATTGTCTGCATAACTGTGATACTTAATTATTTTATGCGATTAATTTTATTTTTATAAACTAAACTGTGATCTTGGATATTTCTTCTGTGATTAATTTTGTGATTTAGTATTACATCTATCTGGTGCTTATTATTTAATACACATATTATATCAATGTTTTAATTATCTGCTATGTCTTTGATAAATCTTATTATGTTTTAATTTTATGCAACAGTCTTCACCATTTTAATTATGCCTCTCTTTGTCACGCCACCAACACATAGGGACCACAATGGAAATAAGGGCTTGCCCTTTTTTGTGTTATCCCTGGTGTTGGTGTGCATTACATAATTACAACATCATAATGTCTGTGATATTTATGTTTGTATGTTTTTACTATGTGTACACTATGCCAAATAAATATTATTATTATTTTTAACAAGTATCAATACAACTTGTACAATTTAATAATAGACAGTAATAATAATAGATGGATATAATAATAGATAGTAGGCTATTGTTTAAAAAATCATTTATATCATAAACATCTAAAGTAGCAGTTAGTATTGCGTTACCTTGATTCCGTTAAACTTTGGTTCGCTGTCTATTATGTTACTACTGTAACCAAACTTAGAGACCCGAGCTTTAACTGAACATGAAATCTGGAACAAAATATACAATAAGTGTCTATGATATCATAATACAAGCTTGATCGTGAAACCAATTTCGGCAACTTACATTAATCACTTTTGCGGCTGTTTCACCCATACTATTGAGGAGTGAATTCATAGTGTTTTATAAAAGAAAAAAATATGTGAATTCTACTATGATTTAAGCCAATACGGATCTGGATTTGATTGAAAAGAAGGTTTAAAGGACATAAACCGTTTTAGAATTAGAACCAATGAACTTCTCACGCAAGTCTTTCCTCATTTTCATGTTTGTTGTATGACATTTGTGGTATCTAACGCAGAGCTAAATTTGAGTGAGGACAGTCAACCTACTCATACTTCCTGGAAAGGCTAAATCTCTGGATTTAGCTTTTAACCAACTACTAAGCACATACTTTCGTCAGTGACAGACTGCTGTCTTACATCATTACGAATCATTGGTAGGAGGGAGAATTGCCGTAGAAATAATTTCATGACCAAGCTCCACGAAAGTTTGCCTGCCCCCTCTAACCTACGTCCCCTCGATCAAAATAGACTTGCGTACTACCAAATCATCTATGCGGACAGCTGAAAATTATTCTGGGTAAAGTGCGTAAATATTGACCCCGACCTGGCCTTCCACATTTTCATCTAACAATTATCTACACATATCCCTACGAAAGCCAGTACCACGCCTATTCTACACTTCGGCAGCGATCGTAAAATTTTACAAGTTTGTTTGTGTGTTTTAACTCATAATCCTCATGGCCAATGTGTAATCGAGCATTAATACCACATTCGTATTCAATGTTATGAATATTCTTACATAAAGGTCAGGTCGGGGTTAATATTTACGCACTATACCTTTTTATGTATGTATAAATGGGATGTTTTTTCGGTAACTAAACGAACAAAGAAATGGATTGAAAGTCCTGTAACCGATTACTCTTTCTTTCATATACGTCTCAACGAATTATGAACTTAATATGTTTTAAAGCGAGTGTGTTATTTGATTACACATATATAGTATTATATTGCGTTATTAAATCTTCAAATAGAAAAAAGGAACTGCTTAATTGCCCACAAGACGGCATAATTGATTAATTTTAGACCACAATGATAGATAAAACAAACTGCAATGGTGGAATCAAGAAATATGAATCAAAATGGCCCACGATCAACGAATTTCTAATCGGATTTAAGCATCCGATCAGCCGATAATCATTTTTAGTAGTGACTGTCCTGCTCAAATGCCTGCAAACTAACATATAAAGTCGTTGTCAGCAGTTCGTCATGAATTCAGGATTTGCTTTCATTTATTAAGTAATGTTGTCTCAAGTGGTGGAAATTAACCACGCAGCATCAACCACATTTGTTCCTGTTATAATTTAACAAAACTTAAACTTAAACTTTAAACTTTTTCATTTGATTAAACGCCTATTTCTATATTTCATATTCATTGGCGTTGTACAAAAAGGTTATAAAAAATAAGTACATGTAATTAAAAAAACTCAACCATAGAAACATAATGTATATACAATAACACATAACAAAATAAAAAAAGCCTTCATATTTCATATTTTTGGACTCTAGAAATAATGAGTTTTCAATCGATTTTTGAATACAACCAACTTAAAGAAATATAACAATTTAAGCTCGTTTTACCGTAAATCCAGGTTTAGTGATTCCATTGTTCTTTAAATCTTCCTCAGTGAGTTTCGTCCTCTCAAGAAAATCTGTTTCATTTGTATATTCAACATTCCCAACAAATGATAACATATTTAGTTTTGATTCTCCGGAATGTCGATTCCATTCAATATCATATAAAAATTCTTTATATGTGCTATCTTTGGTTTCAATGCTCAAATTGCAATAAAATTCAAGTTTGTTTAAGGGACGTGGAGACGGGTGATTGTCATACTTTACTATATGTGACGATATTGTTGGTTTCAACTCTGAAATGTCTGGAGCTGCATCTAAAATAGAGAAATACAATAGACTACCTCACAGTATCTTATCTTTATGAAAGAACTTGTATTGGGGGAACAATGGATTTCAGTCTTCTACCTGGCTTCTTTCATTGAGAAAAAAATGTACTAACTATTGCTTCAATACCATCTATAGTTTACATGTGTTCAGTAAAATTGGAAAGTTGGAAATTTTTGTAATGAAGAAGTTACGGTTTATTCATATCTACATAGTGGGATTTCACAGTCTGTTTGTCAGTTTGCTTAAAAAACTGAGGACATAATTCTGCTAACATGATAAAAAACGTTGGTGGGTCATTTATAACAAACATTTTTACCAAGTCTTTGAACAAGTAGCTTTAACCACCGAGTAAGCAATATCTATTTATGAATTATCTTCCAATTTAGATGTAAGACTAACTCTGATAAAATTGAAACGTCATAATCATAGAGAGTTAAATATTGACTGAGTAAAAAAATAATCTTGAACAGAAATAAGTTGATACTTACCAGGAAAGACATTTCCTGAACATTCTGCAAAACAATGGAAATAATTGATATCATAAATTTCAGCTCCGTGTCATAATTATGTAACAGTATGTTATGTATACAAAGGACAGAACAACTAAGGAGAAAATATAGAACCTATAATGTATTCGTAAGAGCCAAGTAAAGTATCGTCACTTGGTCACTTACAACACACATATTTTTAATGTGTAATGTAAAACAATTTATCAATTGCTAATAGATTATACTGTCTCCTACATCGAATTTCAAACAATTGTTAGTGTATGTAATGTCTTAAAAAGATAGTTTTAAAACTTTGTAAGACATAACACACACTAACTATTGTTTGAAATCGGGTGTAGGAGACTGTTGGATCAACTTGCAATTCATTAATTGTTTTACATTACATATATTCGTTACACCATGTACATTTCGTCATTTTTGCGTTTTAAAACTGAGTTCTTATGTCTAAATTTCCTTATGAAAGACTTTCTACAGCGTTAAACCCGACAAAACACACAATCAAAATTCAGAGGAATAGTTAATGTACAGTTTATCTCAGTATTTTCCAATATTGTGGACTAAAGGCAACGGTTCAGAGTTTTCTGTTTTTGTTTATTTTGCGGTTGGGTTTAAACTGGTAGCAGCACATTGTATAGGTTATATCATGGAGATTAGTCCAAATACTCACTGTTTCTTGAAAAGGTTTAATCTCTCGAGTTAGCTGTTAACTAACTACTACGCTGCTGTCCTACATGATTAAGAATAAGTAGCAGGAGGGAGAATAGCCGTAAAAATAATTTCATGACCAAGCTCCACGAAAATATGTCACGCCCGGGAATCGATCCTACGACCCCTCCGTTAGTAGACTTGCACGCTACCGACTGAGCTAGCCGGTGGGCGGTTCAGAGTTTAACAATCATAAACTGCAATGATTAATGTTAATAGTATGATAACTTACCGATACAATAAGCCTCTGAGCCTCCTTCTGTTGCTGTCAGTTCATACGCATACCCTTCTGAGCATTTGACTACAAATATCTGTTTTGTTGAAGCACAACTGTCAGTGTAAATATTTTTACAAACAGTAAGAATTCTACTTCCAGAAGTCGGTAGCGTGTCTGAAAGTTAATTCAATAATGAAAATGTTTAAGTCAGTATTTATACCAAGTTATTTCAGCTCGATTATAAATCAAATTCTGGTAATTTACATTAATCACTTTCCTGGCTTCCAGTATATGGATAGTAGGTTAAAATACACGTGCGTTACAACCTTACTATTAGTTACATAAATTTGGTGGGTCAAAATATACATTTGGCCACATTCAGTTACTTTGTAGGTTTTTAGTGTGATCTGAACTTACAAAGAGCTGGTAATTCTATTATTTACACCCCAACGTTAAACAGGGCCTCGGCTACAGAGAGGATAATTTTTTCAGCCCTGAAATGAGGCCAATATTTCGAATTTTCGGTATAGAAAATATTAAGAAAATAAGGAATATCTATATATCATTTAGATTTTACAATTAACAAGTATTTAGGTGCACAAAATTGATATAACAGTTATTGTTTGCTGTATAGTATTTGTTCGTAGCTCGATTTTCATGTTTGGTTTAAGGACAGTAAAGTCTTCAAGTTCCATAAATGCTGTTTTTGATTGATACAGTCTCATTCTCTAGTTGTCTCTTTACTTCTTTCAATCAAAAGAATCAGTTTGTCCTAAATCTCTTGGGGTCACATTAAATATAGAATCAGTGCTCCGTTGAAAATATCGCTAAAATGAAAACCCTGCTCAAACTTGTGCAACCATTAGAAACATAACAATATAAAATATATTACCGTTAATCCACCAATTATAAAATGTTCCACATGTTACAGATGTTGTGGCCAGCGTACAGTTCGTAGGCAGTTTATACCAGGCCGTCTGCAGATAAAAATCACTGATATCATCTTGATCAGCTGCCTTAATATATCCAACTTGTCGTTGTTGTAGATTACCAAGATAATCAGCAATGTCACATGGATCTGAAATGTATGAAATAAAGTTAACATAATTAAATTTTCCAACACTTCTAAAGTTATGTACCAGTTAAGTGTCACTCACATCCACAAAAAAACAGCGTGGGGTAAAACAGACGTGTGTTACCTTCCAGCTACCCTCGCACAGACAGGCGCCATCATGTGGATTATTTTTACACGAACACAACAGGGGCCATGGCCGCGACTAAAGCCGGATACTTCCAAAGTTTATTCGTTTTTAAATTTAAAATTTTGGTTAAACGCCTATTTCTATATTACCTATCCAATGGCGTTGTACAAATAGATTAATGATAATAATAATAAATAAGTAAACATCCTCCACTATAAATATATCCAACGAAACAACACACAAAAAAACTCTACACGCATGACGTTATAGAGTGCCACCTGAGGACTACGCTCCCTCGCAGCTCAGTGAATATAAGTTGCTGTTATGTGTCGATTTACAATATTGACCTTTACTATGAACGTTTGAACGACAAAATTTGATGAAAGTTTACCAAATTCCAATTTGATCGAAAAACTTTATACGCATTTGCATTGGTTGAAATGATCACCTGACAACAATAATTATAAATACACAGGTAAAAAACGCCTTATATGGTTTGATAGTACTTGGAATGAATGCTACCGCGGATGACGTCATATATAGCATGGCTTGACTCATTCTATTTATAGAAGGTGAGGATATCACCTCTATACTAAGACACACAACGCATCCCAGACTTCGGCGATTTGGTACGCTACAGAATATAGTGCGGCGCTTGCAGACAAAATCGTTATATATTTTTTGGTTTTTTTTACAAGATCATTGTTAAAATGTTAAACAAATAATCACTTATAACTACAGAAACATAAATCCTTAGATGCAAAGTACTTTTAAACCTCTAAAGGTACAGATGCATAGTTAAACCATGCAATCTTCTTTCGATTCAAATGTCTGTGTAAAGATTGACAGATGTAAACATGTTAAGATGGAGATTTAACTATCGGTTAAAAAGTTTAATTTAATGAGGATAGTTGGTTGGATAGTTAAATTTTATTGAGTAGACACAATTACACACTCTATTTGTTTACTATACTTGCAAGCGGAAATTATTGGAATGTAAACATTGCCACGTGTTTTCAGGTAAATAAACAGTTTTACCCATGATGCTCGGCGTGAGATTTGAAATTGTAGGCGTGAGAATTTTTCGCATTTAGTAGTCGAACACACATCTATTTCTAAAAACCTCGTGTCATTCATGCGATTATGTCTTTGTCTAAAAATAGAAAATCAATTAGCTTGCACTCTTTTAGCAGATTGAGAACGTGAACGTGTGAAACTTTTGAGGGATGCAAATGGGGTGACCTGAGGACTTATATATCACCTTTAAGTGGAACTTAATACATCATCAAAGGTGTGCCTTGTAGTTTCCCTTGAATACATGTATATTCTGTATGTTTGAGAATCAAAAGAAGTTTTTATAACACAACTTCTGGAGTAACGGGAACAATATATAAAGCATAGTTATTTATTTCGGTTTATGAACGATTTTTATCTTACGAGTGAGCTAAGGATGCAATATTTTTACGAGCGGCGTAGCCAAACATTTTTCTATTAATTATTATACCTATCTCAAGTAATATATGATTACATGTTTGATTAAAGCCTATTCGTGTATGATATATATATCAAATCATGTGTTGATAATGTCTCAATATTTATTTAGAATTTTCCTCAGATGAATCTCTTTCGTGGATAATTATGACTCAGATTACTCTAAAGGTGGAATTTACCAGCGGTCTTTTAGAGGGTACTGTAGTTAATCTACGAGTAAACTGATACCGTTTGCTGTTTATGTACATGTAATTCTTTACCATTTGTATGACGAATTTGATTTACATACTGTTTTGTTTGATACAGTAAAAATAGCCATGGACATTCATGTCTTGTATTTATATAATACATAATGCTTCGGTTAAAATTAGAATATAATGAGTGCGGATTTTGTTTTTGTCATGGATAAAATATGCAATTAGTATTCTGGGACCTTAAATAATTGAAGGACAAAATAATGGATTAATTGAATGTAGGTATTTAGATATATTGAGTTTTACACCATTTAATATATGGGAGATACAAATGCAATACATTTATGTTACAAGCATCGTTCTGGTTTTTCACTATTGCTAGATTTCTTACTTTCGTTGGGTACTTTCTACTTCAACTCTACTAAGTTATGTCTTGAAACTTAGCTCAAACCGGGTACCCACCAATAATTGTCAGTAATAGTTTAAGTAACTTGAATTTAGTTATTTAAACCACCACCACGTGGATTAACAAATTTTTAATACGTTTAAACTACTGACGTTCAATTTCTTAAGATTTCAGAAGTCTGTTAGAGTTTAGAATTTTTTGCACTTTTTAAGAAGGTAATATGCTTACATTGTTATTCATATAGTGACGGAACTATTTGCGGATTTCGAATATGAATATTGATGGAGGCTGTTATGTAGATAGATATATTAGTTCGAGCTGATAGCCTTCACAAAAAACAAAATATGCAAGAAGGCTGAGCTGAATGTTACAGTCTGAATAGAGAGATTGTTTTATAAAATATTTTTGTTGTACGTATATAGGTCATATAGTAGGGATGTAACAATACGATAATAGACACGCGACGCATGAATAATACAAATGCATCGTGGATTATCTTTACACTAATACGTGTAGTTTCAAATAATATCTTGTACAGTGTTCTAATGTTTTTGTTGATTTGTGCAAAATGAACTGGAAGTTAAAAAATACATATTTGAAATTTACTTTCGGGAAGAACTATTCTCTCATTTGACTAAATGTTTAACCCAATTAGAGCATAATATGAATAAATTTTCAAAATACAATGTATTATAATATTCATTTAAACATTTAAATTTCAGATTCTAATAAAAACAATTTATATGGCACATAACTACAAAACCGGTTTAGGAAAAAACGGACCGGTTAAAACCCTTTAGAATTCGTATTGCAATATCAACCGGTTTATCGACAATCTCCGTTAACAGCTATCCTGAAGAGCGTCGTACAGAATCTCTAAGGTTCCTATGGATAGTCACGTCGAGATGACTTTTATGTCGGCCAGTCAATGCGTAGCTTTCATCTAGTCGAAACACTATTAATAGCATTTTGATTTCGTAATTTCTATTTTAGATCGAGGTTTGCTAAATGACAGCGGTATTATTCACAGTCTGCGATTGGAAGGCTCATTTCAAATTGCGTGACATAGCCTACACGATGTGTTACTAAACATAACGATTTCGTCATGAATATCATAATTAGAAAAGTTCACCTGAACGTGACCCTCGTAAGAAAAATGACAAATCTAGATTTGCAAGTAGGCGAGCGGAAAATTTCAGACCGGGTTTAAACAGATTGGTTTATCGGTTAACTGTTGGAACCTAGCTTTTAATAGATGAAGACAATTCTTTATTATGCAAAAATGTCTGTAACTTGGCCTGATAACTTAGGTTGATATCTTTACAATTCTTTGTGTCATTATAAAACATTCTAATTCTTAATATTGTCAGATCAATCTCATGGTATCCATTATCTTATACACGCAATATTCTTTAGTCTTTGTCTAAACAATTACAGTGACAAGATTGCAATCAGAGCTACACATGTCAGAAAATAATTAACGTAAGCTATCTAATATATCAAATATTGAACATTTAGAAAAATAAAACAATACATCAAGCCTTCTAATTGTTTTACAATTCTACATATCAATAAATGGTATTATATTATCAATTATTTCAAACCATTATATATTTTACAGATCTTACAATGGGTGCATTCAAGCTTTATTATTCATACAGGAAGTAAAAATATACAATACCCTTCAAAAAGTTTGAACAAAGTCTAGTTTACGGGATAAACTGATTCACATTTACCTATGAAACAAAAGGAATAAAGAATCGTTTGAACAAATGCCAAAATCAGTATATTTCAGTTTACGGTGATTTTATAAACATATGATTCATTATTGAGCTTTAACTTTAATAAATTTGTTATCGGTTTTTATGATCAGTGTTTCAAGTTCATAAAGACAAAGAGCTGTGACATTGTTAGATGTTTTTGCATTGACACAGTCTATCTATTCGGTTATCATTTTGAAATAATAAAAAAAACATTTCACAAAAGAGGTTCAATAATTTTAAAAGGAATACTTTGAGAAAGGCACAAAGGTGATTTCCACAGTTACACAACGAAGTACAAAAACAAGAAAGAACAATTACATTGATGCTTTATTTTTAACAATCGTTGCTGCTAAAATTCGTGTAAACAAGTTCCTTTTTGTTTCAATTTATGACAAAAGTCTTAGCATGCGCAATTGGATTTTATTTACATTCATATGTTTTAAGTCATGATCAGCATGCAGCAATATGAATACAATATGAACCCCGGCATACTCGGGTCGTAATTGCTCATAACATATCGCACGACAATTAAACTGAATATCCCTTTTGATAAATTAAATGAAAATAAATTATAAAAACAACGATACCTCGTGTCGGAAAGAAAGTGGCTGAATTATTTTGCAGTAAATTGTTTTCTTTTCGTCTGTGGAAAGACAAAACTAGGCAAAAAACTGTTAGATTGATGATATGAAGGTGATGCCTTCATGATGATCATAAAAATGAAACTGATCATTTCGCGCTAAATGTTACTATATTGTATCTGTCTATATTATGGATAAGTTGATTAGACCGGATGTCGTATTGATAGATCGCCTCGCCTACATCGTACTACATATGTATGTGAAAACAGCAGTAACGGCAGTACAGCAGTACAGCAGTAAAGCCTTACTGATCGAATTTTCGGCAGTACAACAGTAAAGCCTTGCTGTTCGAATTTTCGGCAGTACAGCAGTACAACAGTAACCCCTTACTGTTAGAATTTTCGACAGTACAACAGTAAACCCTTACTGTTAGAATTTTCTGCCGTACAACAGCAAACCCTTACTGTTAGAATTTTCTGCCGTACAACAGCAAACCCTTACTGTTAGAATTTTCGGAAGTACAACAGTAAACCCTTACTATTAGAATTTTCGCCTGTACAACAGCAAACTCTTACTGTTAGAATTTTCGCCTGTACAACAGTAAACCCTTACTGTTAGAATTTTCGGCAGTACAACAGTTAACCCTTACTGTTAGAATTTTCGGAAGTACAGCAGTAACAACAGTAATCCCCACTTCTACATATTTTAGCGGTAAAGCAGCAAAGCTTTACTGTGGCATATGTCAATGACCAAGCTACACGAAAGTATCCACCGCCCGCGAATCGAACACACGACCTCTCGATTAGTAGACCTGAGTGCTACCAACTGAGCTAGCCGGGCGGCTATGGTTTTATGTAAATTTAGATTTCAATAATAATGGTTATGACGACAAATTTGATTATCAAGTTGAAATATTGAACGTATGGGTCATCATATAAAATGACTTCGATGAAATAATATTAGCAGAGTGTAAATACTCATGACTTTTCTCAGTGTTATTGTCGACATCACTTAACTTTAACTGAAAACAAACAGGCGGAAATGGGATTTTTGTGAGTTGACTGAGAAGTCAATAAGGTTCGGCCAGAATTTAATACCGCTATGGTAAGTTACTGCTGTTTTTTTTTTGTTATCCAATGACAGTGTCAACACAGTATTTAATACACATATTCACAAAGCTGAATGAACAAGCTTTAATTTGGTATATAATACTGCTAAATGTTCGTATTAATTTTTTCACTTTGGATATGTTTTATTAATGATTTTTTTCAATTTTCATTCGAATTCTCTACTCCGGGTTGAACTTAATGTGCGGATAGGGGCTATCTTCAATGTCAATATTTGCTACTAATATGGATAAAGATCAATGATGATTTATATCAAAATAAAGAAAAAACATGTGCAATTACATCAACATAAATATTTTTTAATACTGGTAAGAATAAGAGCTTTGAGCGTTGGTTATGTTCACGTACTTCGTTCAAAATTTAACTTCGCTATTGTAAGTTACTGCTGGTTTTTGTAATCCAATGACCGGATCAATATACTATTCAATACACATATTGACAAAGCAAAATGAACAAGCTTTAATTTGGTATATAATGTTGTTTAATGCTCTTGTTAGTTTTCTACATCGAATATGCTTTATTACTGACATTTTTTTCAATTTTTATTTGATTTATTCACTCGGGTTATGAATTAAATTTGCAGTTAAGGCCTATCTTCAACGTCAATATTTGTTACAGATCTGCATAAAACCAATGATATTTTTTATCAAAATAAAGTTAAAACATGTAAGATTACATCAACATAAATTGTTTTTAATACTGGTAGACAAAAGAGCTTAAGCGTTGGTAAAGTTTACGTATAGTCCAACAGAATTAACCCGAGCTTGAACTACCTAATTATAATAATTACACACTTCACTTACATAAAATCGTGAGTTTCCGTATGCGTGTGAACGGTTATACACGTGTTTATAACAACCGATGTGACTATAAATCAATTTATTAAAAGTGGCATGTTATTGTACTTTTAATTTTGACAAATTAGTTTTTGGGTTAACAAGTAAGTCAGCAGTATTATGGCACAGTTTCAAAGTATTTATTCTTATGAAAACAACAATTATTGTTCAGTACGTGTATTTCACCGAAAGCTTCCGTATATATAGCGCGATTTACAAACGAAGATAAAAATAGACTGTAAATACTGAGTTTAATATATTCTTGCATAAAGGTCAAGCTCAGGTTAATTCTGTTGGACTATACTTCGTACAAAACTTAACACCGCTTTATTTTGTAAGTTACTGCTTCACAAACATTAATTGACGGGTAATTTCAATGATTCATAAATACAATGAAGAAATCTTCTTGTCAAAAAACAATACGACACAGAGATTCCAAATTTGGCATCATTTAAGGGTCTTCATTACAGATTGTTTACAAATTGTGTATTACTATCGAAAAGTTTTAGTTTATTATATCTATACATACATGAATTAATCTTGGTATATTTCATCAAACATACATTGCCTATCTTACATCCTGTTTAATACCTGTTTATATACATCTGTTTCTTTTTTCTCTGTTTACATGTACTCAGTAAGTGTTTTGTCATACATTGTATATTAATTGTGCATGCTTTTCTTTTATATTTAATATTGTATATATGTTATTTGTAAAAAAATACTGCCAAAGTTTTTCTTGGCGATGAACACATTGTTTATGCCAATAAAATATTTTGACTTTGACTTGACTTTGTTCATAGTATGTCTCTTGGGTCAATATTGACCCCCACCCAGGGTTCAACAGTTTTAAATAGGAAACTTGTTAATGGCCTAGAAATTCAACAGTAATCATATTACATCATCTTGTGTCTCTCTTTAGAGACTGTTTAAATCAAGTAAAACTATATGTAGAACGAGTTTTATTCTTAAACACTGAACAAAATCATCTCCAACAGACAATGCCACCCGGCTAGCTCAGTTGGTCGTCCACAAGTACGGGTTGTGCACACTTTCCTACACTTTGGTCGGGAAATGACTTCTGCGGCCATTCACTGGCGGAAGTATATGCCTAGTAAGGAGTAAATAGTTAAATCCAAAGATTTGGTCTTTCCGGGAACGGTGAGTAGGTTGACCGCCCTAATAAGACCTATACAATGAATTGCTTCGGCATAAAACCCAAAAAAATAAAAATTTAACAATTAAACAAAACGGAATGCTAATTCTAGATATTAAAAATATATTTTGGAATCAAAACGTTTATTACATGGTACTACACATATTGTTCCATCAACCTATTGCGGTACGGTGTTCTCTGTTCCGGAATGCTCTTCTCAAATGTGTATTGAAAAGAATATTTCAGAACAGGAACTCGCATATATTTTAGAATGTCTTTTGAAAATGGCATTGGTTATTTTATTAGTAATATTAAGCATAGCCAGACGGCTTCGCTTTTTATTTAATTGAACCAAAGTAGATAGGAACGGCCGAAGGTTTAAATTGACTATCATTTTAAAGACACAACTTATAAATCTTGGACATCAAAAGAAAATTGTAGTATAGTGGTTACATCATAATAGAGGTGAAAATTTCGAGTATTACATGTTTCATGACTTTCTCGTGCTTGCTAGCAAGTGAAATAAATTGAGACCCGTGCATTGTTATTGATAACGTTACTAGTACTGTATCTATGAATATCTCTGACAAAATTGAGTAAGTTAATTGTTTTGCTGCGCCTGGATCCAAACTGTTAGTCATTCAGACAATAATTCCACATCTTTTTTTAAAACAATGGATAAAACATTAATTTAGCAGACACCATTTAATTCAGCAGACGACAGTTTTCTTCGTAGCTGGTCAACGATTAGACATGTGCAATACATAGGGAAATATTTTTCTATTCACAATTCCATCTAAATTTGTCCATAGATTTCAACAAAAAATTCACAAAAGTATTGTCACCAAGTGTATTAGGATACCAAATCCTCTTTATCGTCCATATATGAGTCACATATGGCTTTTCAAAGTGAATGAGAGCTAATTACTGTCACTAGGGTCTCGGTATCCAATGTCTCACAGTTTGTGTCGGCAGGCTTTGATCATTTCAGTTGTACGAAAACAGCAAAAATGTAGTCAATTAGGGACATACAAGTTTTTTGCCGTTCGATACAAAGATCCATTTATATAAACGCTACATTTGAACTAGGTTCATGCACTCATTGCAGGGCCTCAATTATTATATCCATTCTACGTGATTCACTGAAATTCTACCGTTATATATAGCCACGAATAAGCATGCAATACATATGTCAAAATTTATGATAAGTTGTGTCTTTAAACAAATAACTATATTTACTAGTGATGTTCCGATTATCGCCGACGTCGCCGAAATCGGTTAGAAAAATTTGAGCGACGATTAATCGATTACGATTTCTCTGGACGGCGACGTCGCGAACAACTAGCCCGTACCCAAGGGAGATAATTTATTTTCGTGTTTGCGCTATAATGGCGGATTCGGCAGAAAATGTGTTCGAGAACAACTTTTCTTCGACTTGACCCACGTGCCCGACGCCCAAGGCGAATGAAATCGTCGATAGGCAAGCGAAAACCACAGTCAGTAGCCCGATCGGGCGAGTCCTGTTTTCGTATCCGAATCATGTTTGTATCCGAAAAAGATGTACTCGAACGCACTTTTATGTTAACTTGTATAACT
The DNA here is from genome assembly GCA_025267735.1 of Mactra quadrangularis. Classification (NCBI taxonomy): domain Eukaryota; kingdom Metazoa; phylum Mollusca; class Bivalvia; order Venerida; family Mactridae; genus Mactra; species Mactra quadrangularis. The sequence continues at coordinate 48,677,170 of CM046299.1, read as the reverse complement.
TTTATCTGAGAGTTTTGCGTAATCACTCTTTTACACATTCATTGTTTCGTTTTGCAAACAAATTAAAGGTGATAAATTAATTGTTGACAAACAAACTTTTTTTGTCTTACCGCTTCTAAATGATAAAGCTTAACTTTTGGTCAAGGTCATTAGTCATTGCATTAACGAATTTCTCACGGACCGCGATTTTACCATTTTAATAAAACTAGCTGCCATAAAGCATAGAGAATGAAAGTTGTTCATTTCATGATGATTTCTTAATAATGATGTTATGGTTGAGAACATACAACAGTATTTTGAAGTATTAAAAACGTCATAGTAAATGTAAAACATTCGTCCCCAATAATATTCGTACACGGCACGTTATGGATTTTTTTAAAAAATTTTTTCATTGTGGGAAAATAGGCCTATTAAAACGAATTTATAAACATTGTTTAGTAAAAATATGTTATTTGATTAAATTGATCAGAACAGATCTTTAGTGACTAAGACCCTGAAATACTAGTACTCTCCTCATTTGTGAATTATGTAATGCCCTATTAGTTGATTTCATTATATCATAAGTTGCTGATTACTTTGAAAAGTGAACACAATTGCATAAAGCTATAGTAGATTATGTGACTAAAATTGCGAATGACATTTCCCAGAAAGATGAAAAAACAGATTAAATAATATATTGTTTGATTCCTTAGATGTACAAAAATATGATACTGAGGACATTTCTCTTTTCAAAATCGAGCTAGTGAGAATTGCTACCTGGTAGCCTGACCGGGCTAGTGCTGTAAAGCAACTAAAGCAAAGATTGCATGATGATATCCTTCTGGGACAATCCATTGACACAAATAAACTTAAAGACATGTAAAATACAGTTTATTTTGTTTGTTTTTTCACTCAGATGAGTGAACTGGTGCCATAATGTTTAAGTAAAGCTAAGAAGCAAGGCAATTAAATATTAAATAATGATAGACAATATCAAATCATTGAAGTAGATGTATATTTTGCATGGTTATGTAAAACAATGACCAGAATTTAGCTATATAGATTTTGGCATCTAACCGATTATAATCGGAAAGTCAGTCGGTTGCGCTCAACCGATTTCTCCGATTAATCGATTGTGGATTTTCCAACCGATTGCCATCACTAATATTTACCCGTAATTTCACTAGAAAACAGACTTATATCCTACGCGGAGTCAATAAGAAAGGCGATAAGTTATGTATCTTATTATAGAGACGTTTAGCCAGCATCGAAAGAATAAGAACATGAATGGTAACTTCAAACCTAGGTTTATCGAATGGTACTTAGTATTGCCCCTGTTAACGTCTGGTTGTCATGAGTCAAAATCAAAGGTTATTTTTGCTTTGCAATAAAAAGCTATATTTGTAACTCAAACAAATTCAGTGCTTCAGCAAATAGGGTATAAAGCAAAAACACACTAAACCAAAAACAAAAATATACAAAGAAACAAACCTTGCCCAACTGAAATGTTCTGTAGCATTAATAGTGCTAAAAAGTGAAAAAAAATCATTGTTGATATTTTCCTGTGTCACACTTTCATTTTTTGGTTGCTTTTGGCATAACGATATAAAGGCATGGAATCTCAATCTTAATTAATATAATAGCCGCTGTTCACAAGATGGATGAATTACACAAGGTATTCCGATTGCCGCTAATATGATATAGTTTTTAATGTTAAAAAAATAATCATGGTATCAAATTTCATTGGTTAGTATAACCTACTTGCATAAATACCTCCTCAATCTAGTTTTTAAAGTAAAGAATTGTGAATAAATATAATGGATCTTTGGAATCATTACAAAAAATTGCAGTATCATTATGTTTGATCCTTTTGACAAACAATGACATCTATGATCTATTCATTTAAATTACGTATTTTATATAAACGTATTGTTCAAAATATCAGACATTGTGTTTTTCGCGCAGATTAAATCTATCTACGTTTTAAATAAATAGTTTAAGTATAAACACGAATGTTTTCTTGATTAAATACTAAAATCAGGTTCGAATTTGTATCAAATAATTTTTAGTTTAAAAACTTGTAGCTTAATTTGTCAAATATCTTTTTTTTAAACTTTAATCTTAATTTCATTATTTGTAGTAAAAAGAACGAGACGGATGTAATCAATTATACAATGAAGAGATACTTAACAGCTATTCTGTGTTTAACCGTGTTGGCTTTAATCTCAGATAGTAAGTGTTTAACTAATTTATTTATCTTCTTCTTTAGTGTTTTAGTTTAACCCGGGTCAAAAGCGCAGTTGGCAGCAAGCCGGGATCTGGAATCCCGTGTCCCGGAGGGGGTGCGGGTTCGAATCCCACACCGGGGAGGTTATGCCCTTCCATGAAAATTTGACAATAATGTCAATTTTCCTCCATTGATTAGATAATACGGAGATGTTTCCGGCCTTGTGAAAGGGCGGATGAGTACTGGTTATAGTCAAGGGTCCAGGAAAACTTAGTTAGGTGCGCTGAACGCCATTAAATGATTGTGTTGACACAGCGTTAAACCCAGTAAAAAGTGTTTTAGTTTAAAACATATCTGAAAGCTTTTTCTACAAAACTCTTACGCTAAAGCATCAACGTTAGTGTAATGAAAAAACACGATGAAAACATATTAGATATCAGACGTATAATATGTATTGATATGTATACATTAAGATTTTATAGCTAATCAATTGACAGAGAGGGAGCCAATAAAAGTTTCTGAGTACAAGTGTTTCAAGACCAGGTTGAATTCTTGTGATGATTCTTTTTGCCGTATTTTGTTGAAGTTGAAATTGATTCAGATTTACATTTGAATTATAAATAATAAGCTTGATGTTACCAGAGAATTAACTAATGTCCGTGTAGCATCTTCTGTAAGAATTTTCTCATGAAAGCGATATTTCTGAGCTGATGATAAGACGATCTGCATATTACATTAACATTTCCATACCCATATGTTGGGTGAAGTAAGCACTAAAATTTCTAAAAGAGTCTTTAGCGTTTACGATAAAATAATAAATTCTAATGATCATGCCTTTAACATGTTTCTTATAAAGCTTTGGCGAAAAAACAACATAACAACTGTCTTTTCTATATATAATTGCAGAAAGTTGGCATTCGTCCATAAATTAATTTACGTCAATTGCTCGGTACGACTTAAATGCTTCTGATCTTGAAATATTACCACTAAGAGTTAAGGATACATGAAGTTGCGAATCATTAGCATTGGATGTTGTTATAATCAATGTTGCAAGCAAATGTCACCAACAAGTTTAGCGTACATTGTAAAATACTTCGGGTCCAGGACAAATCCCTGGGGAACACTGTATTTCATCTGCACAGATCCGAATGTTCTCCATTGACACAGACCATCTGATATTGCTCATTCATATATGAATGTATCAAATTAAGAGTTCCACCAACGATACAGAATTTGTTATACAGTCGACTTAACAGCTCACTATACAATTTATGGTGTCGCAAGCAGACCAGTAACACTAAGATTGTAACTTAATTATAGTCTTCCTAAGTCAAACACTATGTATGCTGACTGATAAAGTTCATGCAGGTTCTCATTGAGATAGTTCTCATAGTTGCCAACGTTTTCCAAAGTCTTTGACTGAAATGGAAGATTTTAAACAGGTCTGTAGTTCTTTAGAAAATTTGAATCCATATCTGGCCTTTTCAGCTATGGTCAAATAATGGCGCTTTTAAAGCATTTTCGTACATTCCATGCATTTAGTTATGCATTGATTCGATTTGTGATTAAAGGCGAGGGCTTGGGTAGACATGCTATAAGAAGTCATGTTGGAATAGGATCTAACCCGCAAGATTTATTTAGTGATTTTAATTAGTATATCAACTAGATACAAACTGTATCCTGTATCCGTATGTGTATCAAACAATTAGAATAAATTTTTGACTGGGGAGCAAATTTGGTGGACAGAGAAGTTGATAGCTCTAATCAGTTGAGTTATATTATAAAAACCGTCTTGGTTAATGCAATGGTTAATGTTGGACGATTTGATTAAACGGCAAAGCCAAGATAAAGGGTACCTCTTCAGTCTCACATATGGCAATTTTCAGACCCCATCAGAGTGCAGAATCTTTTATAGTAATATAAAGACATGTCTATTAGGCACTAATTTCCAAAAGATCTTGGATGGAACATGTAAAACAAAAACGTTAAGTACGGTTGAATATATGTACCCAAGGGGCCTACGGACTCTACATGGTAATTCATATCACCACACGAAAAATTAGAAAGATGTATATTTCTTGTAAGTAATTTGTTATTTAGTTTGATATACATGTAAAAAAATCTACGCCCAATCTCTCATTGTCTGCAACATTATCCAAGGTAAAAAGTGCAAATACCCCAAAATACACAGGGAATGTTAAGTTTCAATTTGCATATAGATGAGAAAAAAGAAACAAAACCAATTTTTCATATTTGAAAGTATTGGAAGATGAAGACAACACATTTAGAACAAGTTTGATATGAATAATCATATGTTTCTTGACCCAATAAAGAAAATCATAAAATGGACATCAGGGGCTACGGACTCTACATACTGTCTTGATGGTATTTAGTATACATTCTGGGATAGGGGCGGGTACCCTCTCTTGGTTTACGAAATTACATACTTAACAAAAACCTTTAACTATACAAATGAACGACTCTAAAACTATAAAATAGTAACTAGACAGTTACACTCTTTCAATTTAGATCAGGCTATGAATTCAAGATAGCCACAGAAACCAAGAGGGGGGGGGGCTTCTCTTTCGTTTTGGATGGTCTGTCAGATTCGGGCGTCCAAGGTCGTGGGGGCTGTCTTTCTTTGTTTCCTCCTGGTGGCGCTGCTTTTACAGGCATGATTGAAAAAAAACAAAAGCACAGGTTGGCTATTGGGCAACAATCACAAAACAAGCAACACAGCATTATCCCAGTATAAGTAAAGTAGGTCAGTAGGTCAACAGCAAAATATTGATAAAAGTAAGTCATGACCCAATTCACGCACTCATATAACACCCTGAGCAAGCACACACGAGCACACTCAACACACATCCCACAAATAACTAACAGCACTCAAACATACTCAGGCATATGAAACAATTCATCAAGTTAACAAAGCCTTGAGTAAGCTAAATATTCTTATGAGGAAAATCCCCATACTTTAGGTGATGAATAAACAAATTAGGGGATTACCTTTCTTTGGCACACTAAATTATAACATTTTTGGCAAAGTAATCACTTAACCCAATATGAATTATATTGGGTCTCTTACAAAATTTGACCTATAATTTCGGTCTCAAAAGCAATCTTTAAGGGGTGACAGGTCACACCCCGGGGTCTGCACATAATACATCCTTATGGAGTGGACGGACCCTTATAAAACTATAATCATTCATTCATTCGGTATTTAGTATATTGAACAAAGTAGTTAAATGTAAATTGACCTGTGGAATGATATTCTTTTGATACAGTATTAATTTTCTGACTTTTGAAAAAATGAGCAGTAATAGGAAGAAACAATTCCATTACTTTACATGAGAAAACATGAAAAATGTGTGTCTCCTAGTAACATAAAATGTCAATACAAAACAAAGTCCTGAAATTTCAACCTGTTTCTATTTACATTTCAACACAAAAATCTATCAAATAAGTTATCTCCATACATATATAAGTTTGGGAGTAAAAATACAAAAGAATGAATTATGTGAAAATTAACATGGGGCTACGGACTCTACACCACACAAGTATCTTTTTCTATCACATATTTAAAGAAGTTTGTTTGGTTTTAAGTGTAATTATCCTTTAAAAAAACAATTAACTTCAACTTACAAACACTACAAATAAATATTTAAGTATCTTCTGAAATGTCTAATGTATCAGTTTGACCATTAAAGAAATCTATCAGAAAATTCATAAATTACGTCAATTTAACATTATTTTCAACAGAATGAAGATTGTCAAGACATACAGTATTTAGATGCATAGCTAGTCAGCAAAAGTACGAAACTAAGACAATTTGAAAAAATTTATTATTGTCCTGTATGAAAAAAAGATATAAATATAGTAGGGGCTACGGACTCTACAGGGCTACGGACAGCAATTATTTGTCTTTAGATTTTTTTTGTTCTTCTTCTGATTTAATGCCTTTCCTGCATTACCTATATGGCACAACCAAAAACAAAAAACGTAATCAAACAGCAGCTATGTTTCTTTATATTAAGTCAGCCCACAGTTTAAAACAGGGGCTACGGACTCTACATAAAATTTACAATGTTCAGTAGTTATTTTCCAAAATGAAAATGCTATGCTCTAAAAACTATCATTTGCGTTTAGTAGAAATAATTATAAACTGTAATAGTAAAAAGGTGATACAAGTGAAATAAAGCAGTTACATAGTTTTAAAGTCTGTCAAAGATAGTAACGTAAAATTCTTTCTTGCGTTACAAGGGTACATGTTTACCCTTTCATGAATATTTTCTTAAATATTGATTATATATAATTTTCGTAAAAAATACCGTATACCTGTATGTCAGTCAGAGATAGAAAACACATCAAAGTAACTGTAACCAACAAGAACTTTTCAAAACAACTGATGAAAAAAGAACAAAACCTCAGTGAGACTCAAAAACAGTGTAAAAACAGGGTTTTTAGGGAATGTAATCCTAAATAATTCAAAAAATGATAATAGAACATATATAAAACTATACATCATCAGAAAGCTCTCAAGGTAACGTGTTGGAAAAAAATACTCTTCATTTAATTTAAACTTAACTTTTCAGAATATTTCAATGTAACATTGGCAAAATCAAAAGGTCCCATTTATCTTGGCTTAGCCGTTAAGTAAGAAAAATGTCTTTTAATTACCCATCCGTTTTGATGGTCATAATAGAACTTAACTTTATTGTATCTAAAGGAATTAGTAATATGAAAATCGTAATTAGAAGTTAATCTGACGCATGAACCTTTTCAACTAAATAATGGTGTATCATATTTTTGATTGATAAAAAACGTCCAAAATAATACTTGTAAAGTGGAGTTTGAAAACAAAATCCCAGCACATCAATCAGAAAGTCAACACAGACCTTCACTCAGATAAAAAAGCAATCAGAGGGATGCGTTTGTTAACAAGAAACAACCAAATTCCATGAAAACATCACATGTTTCGATAGAGAAAAAGTTGTCAGCTGCTTGTAAAGAGTTAAACGAGTAGGGATGAAGTGTCAATGAGAGCTTGATCAGCGCTGAGATATTTTACATACATATCTTAATAAAAGTATAAAACCTTATAAATTCAAATTTAGAAATGAAAAAGTACATTAAATAGAAATACTCCTACCCAGTATAATAATAACGATATATTCATTGTTTTGTTATTTCCTTAGCCACGAGCAACGAGTCCATTTCTGAACGTTTAATCTATCAAAAATAGAATGCAAAATGAATCATATATAACGTTTTAGGCATTTTTCAGGCAATGCGTTTGACCCATGTGTAGATTACGAAACGTTGGACCGAACATTGCTGGGATCAAGAAATGAGATATGTCCAAAACCAGACAATCCTTACAATAGACTTTGTGATTACCGTCTGGTACCAAATTGGTACTTGATACCACATAATGGTGTTTTACAGAACTCATGTCCTGTTAATGGAAGCTGTGGAACAGATATGCCTGTATGGTTAAATGGTAATTTTGATTTTGTTTCACTGTGAAGATTTTTATATTACCTAGTAGAGTCTTTACATGCTTGAATGGCAACAAAGAATACCAAGATCAAATTATTGTTCGGCTCTAAGGTCGAGCAGTTAAGATGTCTGACTGCAAGGTATTCTTACAACCCACCAATATAATGATATGATTTTAAACTCACTCACCGACTATCAGTCTAAACTTGGAGAAACGATGGCTTTGTTAAGTGGTCGTCTCAAATAATTCTGGCTCTCTAACAGATTAGTTAAAAACAATGATAACTGATTTAACTCAGAACATAGCTTTTCAATTCATTTGTAATTTCATCTGTGATGCTTCAATGCTTTAACATAATTTGCATTTGGAATCTGTTGTGGTGTCCGCAGCAAGTGTGCATTGACCTTAAAGTGTTTTATTTATGTTTAAGGTAATCTGCCCATAGAATCAGATGGCATTGTTGACATGACTTGTTGTATAAAGATATTAGAAGATTGTTGTGGTGATGATATAACCATACAAGTAAAGAATTGTTCAAACATGATTGTCTATTATCTTCCATCGTTAGGGTACTGTGACAGTGTCTATTGTATAGGTAGGTACAATTGTACTCATCGTTGGAGTACTGTGACAGTGTCTATTGTATAGGTAGGTACAATTGTACTCATCGTTGGAGTACTGTGACTACGTCTATTGTATAGGTACGTACAATTGTACACATCGTTAGAGTACTGTGACAGCGTCTATTGTATAGGTACGTACAATCGGGCACAACCAACCTGGAATAGAATAGGCCAATGAAAACACATATTACCATGTTTTGGAAAGAGCCGAGTTGTTATCGTACTACTAGATACGCTAAATTCTGAGTATGATACTCTGATAGATCAACTATTCGGCCAGAAAATTGTATTTGTGAATGGTTTTTAGGGCCGCATTACTCTCATTTTAAGAAAATTGTTACTGTAAACTGATTGTATTATAATTATTTTCATCTTCGTGCGATTTCAGACGTTTTTCAAAGTTCATGTGTATCAAAATTCCATTCTTAGGTACAAACGTTATCAGCATGTATTTTTTTCATTTATATCTAATTATTGTAAACTATTTTGTTTTTGAATAATGACACACAATATAGTTCCATGTTTACCTATGATGTCATAATTATGACACAACATAAACACATAGTTAACAAGTGATTAACTTTTAAGAAACTAGCTAACTACTTAAACTTAGGGATTTTCTTAATCTGTATGCTACCATATTAACCAAGCGTACATATCTTATATTTAAGAAACTGACTTACCTTGTGAACAAACAACAACAACATCAACAACAATAACACCTGTAGTAACTACAATGTCTGCAACACCAGAGGAGGAAGATGATGAATCAGGTACAAGAAGTTATTGTTTTGTTAATACTATGGTACCGTGAGGTCAGCAAGGACGTCTACAGATGTATTCTGGTAGTGTTCACAGTAATCTGCACTAATCCTTAGTTGAACCTCAATCGTTCGAATCCCGTCCGGGGAGGTTATACCCTTCCATGAAAATTTGACAATAAAGTCGATTTTCCTCCATTGATTAGATAATATGGAGAAGTTTCCGGCCTTGTGGAAGGGTAGGTGAGTACTGGTTATAGACAATGTTCCAGGGAAGCTAGGTTACGTTTCGCTGGACGCCGTAACTAAATGACCTAAATTGTATTGACATGACGTTAAATCCAGTAAAAAAATCAATCATTCATGATTCATCTGACTTTCAGGAGATTCGCCTTTTACACGTTAGAAGTGACATATAACTTGTGGACATACAGTGACACTGAGCTAGTCCGGTCGGTTGTCCGTTCGTTCTTCCGTTAAAATGGCACTACTGCATTATATCTCCACAACAGCCTGGCTTTACGAGGGGATGAGCATTAAATTGTATTTACCACTGGTAGATTCAACAGCTTGTGGGACGAGACCTATACTTAGTAGGAAAGTTGACCACTGGCAGTAGATGATCTCCGATAGACTGGATGAAAGGCGTCCGAAACATTCCATGAAAACTTTGGATATTGTGACAACACCAACTTCGGGTGTATTGAGCTTAAACAACGGGGTTCTTGTAAAACATATTTATGAGATCAACGTGGATAGGCAGCACTTTTTGTACATCCGGTCATCGTATGTGAATGTGCGGCAACACATTTGACAAGTATTTATTTACAACACAATTCAATTTACAATCTTTTCTGGACTTACCACTCATTTTAAGGGAGTGAAAACATTATCCTACTTTGATAAAATCGCCTGTAAGTTCATATTCAGTTATTTTAATTCTATTTTAGACGACAAGACAAAAGTGGTGTTAGGAATATGCTTTGGTTTGGGTGTTTTAGTTGTATGTATTGTTGTTGGAGTTGTACGTTTTACACTCTATAGAAAACAGTAAGATTTTACTTAGAAGTTTTTATTCATAATTTTGCCAGAGAGCTTACTTCATTAGTTGGGCGAAATATTACGTATCCGAAAGGTTCGGGGTTAAGGTCCGGGCCGCATCTTTGTGTACTGTACATGTACACTTTAATGAAAACTTGCGTGCTTTTGACTTTTCTAATATGTTTGATAATAGTTTTATTGTATCATACCACACATCTTTATATTGTGTCTACTGTCCATTGTTGGTCGCGTATTGTTATTATATGTTTCGTATCCATCATAAATATTTGTATAATAATCGTGTATTTTATTAACTATATCATTCTAGCCTTTTTCCCAGATGGAAGATTGAGTGTGAGAATATTTCATCGACGAAAAAGGAGAAATATAAAACGAGAAGCAATGAAGAGAAAGCGCCAGCATCTAAAAATGTGAATGAAAAAACGACTTATAATGGGACAATAAACGACAATACCAATCCGCTTCCACAACAGACCGAAATTAACAATCAGTCAATACCATCACCGTCTTGTAATGGGAATGCATTACCAACTCATAATGGGAATGCTCAAATGATTTAAAATGGGACACAACCGACTTATTATGGAACGCCCCACTAAGTATTATTGGAATACACAACCGACTTGAATTGAAAATGCACCACCGACTAAAAATGGGAATGATAACCAAAGATTTGACAACACCAAGCTGCCACCACTACTATCGTGTGTTAAAGGGAATGATATTAACGCGAGAACTGAACATATAATTTCGTTAACATGACAACCGCCTTATGGTTCATCATATGACTAACCACTTATATTGAGTCATAAAAGTCTGAACTATCTCACATTTGAATCAAAATTAATACTTTTTTGCTTATGCCAAGGATTTTCACAATTTATTTTGAGAGAAATAACAAACAATCGTGTCAATAATTATATCATAAATGTTCAATTGTTTGCTGATGCCCAAGCGATTCACTATTTATTTGGAGGGAAATAATTTATTTTTTATAAATGTAAAATTATATATGTAGAAATAAAGTAATTGTAAAACAGGTGAATCTGCAGCTATTTCCGTGTATTTTAGTACATGTATAACAATTAGTCATTATCTAACAAGATAATAATACTATATCTCTATTTACAGACCATAAACTTTATGAAAACTTTTGAGAAATATATAATTAAAATTCTAAATATTGTATTCATGCTTTGGTTTCCAATCTTTGATCTTATTCAAGCTTTTTTATTGAAATGACAGCTGCCCACGTTACCCCCATACAGTTCAGTTGATTTTGGTACCATTTCTCAAAATTAATACTTTTTATACATATACCAATGTGTATATTTTCTCTAAATATTTTTTATTAATCGGTTTGAAACGACACCTAATATGAAAGGTCTGTAATTTTTCAGTGTAACTGCAATACAAGGGTATCTTTGTTCCACCCACATATAGCATGACATATAATTATATATATAAGAAATTTTATAAATGAATTATATGTAGACAGTTTTGCGTTACTGTTGATATTAAGCATTGAATTGCAATTATTCACCAAAGACAACATTTGATCATTTTTTTTTAGATAAAACATCAATATTTTCATTTTGATCAGAATTTTGTGTAGATTATGAAGATGTGATAGCTATATCGATATTGTTGCATTTGTGAAAAGTACCTACTGACACGGCTTATAGATGATCGTCATTCGATGAATTGAGATAAAATATCATTTTCTTTATCGTTAGAGTAATATTGTCAAGTTGTTTTCTGTTTTGTAGATAATGATATGTTTGTTCCATTCGTTATTCTAAATTTATGATAGCATCAATTTGTAGTTTTTGAATTATCAATAAAGATACTTTTGCTTTTTCATAAAGTGATTATTTGGGTTATTTAAGACAAACCTTTGTATCTTGAATGACTCAAATGGGCAGTCAGTAGGCGGGGCTTACCAGCATCTTATTGTGGTAAATCAACTTTTCTTAATTGGTGATAGCCAATGAAAATGTAAATATAACTGGAACCTATCAGGTGACACTTGTATTTGACTTATAAATCCTTGCACAGCCTGATTATCGCATTCCTAGAGCACTTTTTTCCGACAATAAAGGTTATACGAGATTATGCGTTTGCTTAAATTATTACTTTGTGTTATGTTTTAGTTTCTAAATAAAGTATTTCTTAAGTTTGGGATCAATAAATTATGGAAAGAAAAACTGGTCAATATTAACTTTTGTTTAATGTGGCTGTATTCTTTCTAATGAATAAAGCCGCCTCCTAATATACATTTTCAGAAAATAAATGCTTTACGATCGCATGGTCATATGAAGATTGTTGCTTAGTTTTAATATAAAATATTTTCGACATAAGATAATTTGTTAAATCTTTGAAGTTATTTGGATATTATGTAAATATTTTTGTACATACATGTATATACCCTTATCATTAGACTTTTTGTAATAGTTCTCGCCTATATTGTTTGACTATTCTTGTTTTGTTTTCATTTCCGAATATGTTGTATGAACGTCCGCTCTTATTGTTATACTATTTTTTTTTACTGTTCCGATTTTATTCAAAGCTTAATGTAATACCATTCTCGCCATAATTTCAGACTACAGTATGCACCATTTTCGCCTTTGTTTTCGATACATTGATTTATATACTTTGAATTCGTTTTCAAGAGTGTGGAAGTTCCTATGCCCGACTTGGCCGACTCGTACATTGATTTTATGTTTGCGACAAGTCAATATTTCCTACCCATTTGTCCATGGGCAAGTTATACTTAAGATATGCCTTTTATATCATTGTTGACTTCATTTCTGGTTTAGAATTGGGCCTCTAGGTAAGTGCATTTTGATTCTAAACGAGTTTAATTTTGGAATTCACTTGTCCATGGACAAATGGGAAATAATTGGAACTCCACACTTCTCTTTTAGACTTACTGACTTACCTATAGAATAATTTTGGTTATGTTCATAACATTCATTTCAGACTTTCTCTCGTAATTATTCTCATTTGCAATTTTTATTCTAAAAAATAAACATAGTAAAAAGAAGAGTTGTTATTATTATTTAGATCTAAACTCAGGTCTCTTGAGCATTCGTAGATAGCGATAAAAGGTGTTTTATTCAGAAGTAAATTCTGAATTTCTGAACGCTTGCGTTGTTCACATTCATTCAGGAGTGGATACGAATCGAACGTTACTGAAGTGAAGCATTTACTGAGGTGCAATTGATAATTACAATATATATATCAGAGTGTTCGTCAGCTCAATACTTATCGGGTTATGACTATCCCAATCAAGTTAGTCCATTGTTTCACCCTAATGAGCCACTAGCTAAAAAGTAGCATCTTGCAAAACTTAGAGTTCTCAAAAAAAGGAACCCAGCGACCAGCAGGAGAACGAGGAACGGTGTACTATCATGTGTACATACATCAAAAGAGAAAACAATATACATGTATGCAGCAAAAAAGTCGTGTCATATAATGAGGTATAAAACAGAACATATAAAATGTCTATGTTTGAGTTGCAAAATTTATCAAATTGATAATTAAATGCTAATTCAATAAGAACTATACTAGTAGTTATTTAAGTTCTTATTGAATTTCAATTAGCATTTAATTATTAATTTGTTAATTGTTAATATCAAAGCAAAATATTGACGAGAATTTTGAAATTCCATGGCTTGTTGGGAATACTGTTGTGACCAAAACAATTGACCTACCTACTCACCTTGAAAATTCTGGCTATGGTTACTGTCCTACGGGCATATGTTTTGACGCTCATTAAGTTTCGACGCCATATTTGTTTTGATGATACTTGTCACGAATGAATCTCGTACGATGTTATTTTTCAAAAGCGTTAACGTGTCCCATGTTCTATTTATAGAATAATATCCAACGTAGTGATATTGGTCAGGGAACAAGGGTATTGAAAGTGTTGCTTCACTTTGCATTTAAGTTGAATCAGCTTTATTTTCAAAAAATAAAAAACTCTGAGATACAGACATAAAAATTAAAAGTTTACTTTCATTGTGGTTATTTTTTCTTTATTGTTTTTTAATGCAAAACTGTCCAACATATTTTTTACAAATCGATTTTTTGCAATTGTATTCATGAGAATTTTATTTATTCTCGCAGTCGATCATTCGGAACACCTCGACCTTTCATTAATGAATAATTTGACATCGGACGAACTTTAGGATTTTTATAGGGATATATGGGACCATAACATTAATGTAGATCGATTTTCTTCAAATAAAAAGTATTTTTATATTCGGAATACTTCTTTTAGGACAGATATTGAAAGAGATTTGACAATAGGGGCGTTTTGTGAGCTTGGTGGCAGTTTGAAAACTATGACCGATGAACGGGCGTTTGAGACCTTTTCTCTTTATATATTATAGGCCTACTATTAGGGATTTTTTGTGTCTGGCACCTGTGTAATAATGCAATGCAATCAGTGTTTTCGGTAAGATTTTTTGTTGAACAGGTACAAATAGAAAAGTAAAAGGCTTTCTTTCTAGAGGGGGGTCTTCTTTCAGTTACTGCACAAGATCCCTCTCTGGGGTATTGTCGCACAGGTGTAAGGTCAAAGACTTGGTGTGGCGCGAAAGTTAAAAACCTTTAAGACTATATACACTGATCAATATCATTGTTGTTACATCTCGACCAGCCCCTGTTTGAATGCTTCAAGATTTGGAGCTGTTGCGATGTGGTCAGGCAGCTGGTTCCACAGTCTTATAGCCGAAGGAAAGAATGACTGGCGGAGGTAGTCTGTTCTGTAGTATGGAACAGTGTAGCAGACACTGTTTTCTTGGGTTGTTTTGGAGGCTGGGCGAAGATACGGTTCTGGTCGTATGTCTACTATGCCATTGATGATACAGTACATCATCGTCAGGTTTGCCTGTTGTCTTCTGAGCTCAAGAGTCTGCCATCAAAGGTCAGCTACGTACTAGCTGTTGTTCGGGAGTCACCTTTGGCGAATCTCTCCGCTCTGTGCTGGACCGCTTCAAGCTGTTTGACGCAGGTGCTTGTATGTGGGTCCCAAGCTATGGAGGCATACTCTCGGACAGGTCTTACGACCGCTGAGTAGGTGCGGGCCTTAATGTCAGTGGGGAAGCTGGATAAGATGCGTCGCAAGAAGAATGCATAGCTATTGTTGGCTTTCTTGGTCGTTAGGTCGAGATAGTGACACCAAGGTATCTCCCGCCTTTAACAGCTGTCAGTGGTTGCCCATGGATAGTATACTAGGGTCTTTAATGGCTTTCGCTTTTTTTTGGTTAAATGTAAGACTTCATATTTAGATGGGTTGAATGACATCAGCCAGTCTCTTTCCCATTGTTGAAGTACATCAAGGTCCTTATGTAGTGCTACAGTATATTCGACAGTTCTTATCCTACGATAAAGAAAGCTGTCGTCTGCAAATAGGCGAGTGGTAGAACTCACTCTGCTCGGTAAGTCGTTAATCAATGTATTACAGGAACAGGAGGGGACCAAGCACTGTGCCTTGTGGGACGCCTGATGTAAATGGGGATAATCCTGACGGGTGTCCTTCTACTAAGACTCGCTGGCTACAGTTGGATACGAAGCTGCGGATCCAAATCAGGACTGGTCATCTGACACTATGGCGGTCTAACTTGATGAGGAGTCGCTTGTGGGGGGACACGATCGAATGCTTTTGCAAAATCTAAGAGGACCGCATCAATCTGTTCTCCTGCGTCAAGTGAGGCTGTCAAGTTGTGGAGTGTCAGGATGAGTTGTGTTTCGCAACTACGTTTCATCCTAAAACTGCGCTGCCGGTCTGCCAGTATTTCATGTCTTTCGTGGTGATTCATAACTTGGCTATTGATGACGTGTTTGAGCATCTTGCAGCATACAGCGGTGAGCGATATGGGCCGACAGTTGGCTGGGTTGCTACGATTACCATTCTTGAAGACTAGCTGGTGTAACTAACGCTGTCTTCAAATCTTCAGGAACGCGGCCTTGCTTTATTAATGCTTGGAACACAAGTGTGAGTGTATGTGCTAAGGCTGTGGATACTTCCTTTAAAAACTTTGTGGGGATCTCATCAGACCCGATTGCCTTGAAGGGATCTAGATAGCGTTTTCATGAGTTTTCTCACAACTATTACACCAACATGTTGCCAGACATGTTGGCAGAGCTTCTATTCTCAACTGTAAATACGCTGGAGAACTGTTTGTTCAGGAGGGTAGCCTTGACCTTGGGGTCACTGTGGGCTATGTTGTCGCTCTTTAATAGGGCAGATACGCCAGAACTTTCGATACGCTTGCTCTTAGTGAAGGAGAAAAGCTTCTTTCCAGTCATTGGATGTAGTGTCATGAACATACTGGTTGTAAGCTCGTCTGCATTCATGCTTGGATTCCTTTTGTTGCTGTTAGTAGAGTTGGATGTCGTCCACATCCCCAGGGCGTTTGGATTTTCTGTATGCTCTTTGTTGCTGACGTGAGAGTCGCTTGATCTTGTTGTTTATCCAGGGTTGACTGTATCTATCTGAAGCAGACTTTGACGGAACGTGCTTGTCCATAGTATGTATGCAGTACTGCATAGAGGTGGTCCAGAGCACGTTTATGTCTGTGTTATCTATAAATCTGGAGATAAAGTCAGTAGAAAATTAGTCTGCTGACTGGGGGATATCATCCTTGCAGACTTTCTTCAGAGCCAAATTTTACATTTGACTGGCCTCTGTCTCGGTGTTCTTACAGAAATTGGACTAGGGCCGCATCGTGGTCACTTACCCCTGGTAGTGGTTTTGTCTTCTCTATGAGTGACGGCCTGTTTGTAGAGAGCATATCAAGTGTGCTGTTTCCCGTTGTGAGAAAGTTATGACTTGCTCCGAACCGGTGTCAAATAAGGTGTCAAGGTAGAGCTGGCTGAGTCCCAAGAATACAAATGCTACCATTTACAGTGGCGGTGTCCCAGTTGATATCCGGCAGATTCATGTCACCTGCTATCCAGACTTTGGACTTGGGATGGCTCAGGTGGAGTCGGGACAACCCAACCCGAAGATGACTCAATCCGCACAAAGGGACAAGTCAACCCATGGACAAGTCAACACGGGGAAAACTCAACCCGTATTGTTTTTTATAAGTTATAAATCATAAAAATAGTACTCTGCAAATAAAGTACACGTATGTATTACAATCATTTTGATTGAATGATTTGCCTAACTCGGATAACTGATTTAACATAAAGTTGGCTTTTTAAAATGAAAATATGTTATTCAATACATTGACTAACAGTTAACTAATGACATGAAGATGCGCATGTTTAATCAAGAATTATGATCAATTATCACATTTTCACTTTGTAGTTCAACAATTTATGCAATTTTTATTCTTCATAAAATAAAATGTATTTTAGTTGATTGAATTCGGCACACTGCAATCATTATTATTTCTTCAAGAACTTTGTTTTGATGGTTTGTCTACTAGTGTTTACACTTACATGCACTTATCAATAATCACTTTGTAATTAATACTATTACTAACTAAGACATAACAGTTCGTAAACGAACTAATGCTTTAAAATCAAAAGACGTAACAGTTCTACTTTGTCTATTGCATATGACTTTTTAAACGTTCATATGAAATGTGATGAATGAATTAATTTGAATAATGTCTAAGTATATCGGTTAAACAGTTCAATTCAATTAAAAAAAATAATGTTATATATTCAATATGCAATACATGCAACACAATTAACACTGTATTTACACTATCTTCACTTTTGTTGCTCATCTGATTAAAAAAAACAACGTAAAACATTACTTTTATTTCATTCACAAATATCTTCCATTATCAATAAAAACACATCAAATATCAGTTTTAACTGTTATATCTATTTTTTATGATGAATAATTAATATATATGATACGAGTTGAGGTGTCCTCGCGTTGAGTTGTCCCAACTTTCGGGTTGATATATACAACACAATGACACTTTATATATCCCCAAATTATCTGATTTTTCATTGCTCACATTAACCCCAGAGATACCAAACCAGGGGCGGATACAGAATAGGGCTGCCTGGGGGGGCTGGTAGACCCAACTTGGGTGGGTCCGGGAAGGGTATCCCCTCCCGTTTGTGGGGGTTCAGGGGGTTTCCTCCGGAAATTTTGAAAAATGAAGGTCTAAATTCCAGCATTCTGGTGCATTTTTATTGCACAGATTTTAACTTTTAACTGGTCAATCACGCATTTTAGGGCCTTAAAATTGGTAATTTTTCTGGATTTAGTGAATTCTGCAGTGCCCCTCATCGCCAAGAAAGATCGGGATCATTGTCTGAAAGCGGGTCACCCAGGGAATAACTTGGCCAAGCTGCATATCTGTTAGTCAATTGGTAACGGAATAAGAGCATCTTGAAATAGCCCTGGTGCATTATGGTGAAAAAATGACCACTTTCACACATGTCGCAACCAGTAAAGAGTTCACAAACAACCAGAATATATACTTACATAAAAGTAAGAAAGTGAGTAGTAAGTAAATTTTATTAAATGTCAAAAAAATGATAAGTGAACATACGCTGTAAAGAGCTTTTTAACCGACCATACAAATAAAAGATATCAACAAATTGATAGGGAATAATGGCTGATACTAATATTTGACTAATAACAGGATTTTATTTAAATCCAATTCTGTATCTTAAGTATGTATCAAAAATGTTATAATATATTTACTTCAACATTCGATAAAACAGAACAATGATTAAACTTGTACCAAAAAATAATTGATACAAACTTAAGTTTGTTTTAAAGTGGGATGAAAATAAGTAATACGTAAAATTTATCAAGATGGAAAATGGATCTATTTTAAGATAAACCAGAAAAACTTAATTCTAAAGCAGTCCAAACACATCTCTCAGATCAGTCAATCAACAACACCGTTCTAATGGTCCTATTAGGCATGTATGTCCTATGCCGATGCCTATGTGGATATCGGATGCTTACGAAATGTGAGGGATTTTCTCAAACGTATTTATAAGTTAAAACTTGAGGGTCATTCAAGAAATTACAGTATCATTCATTATCTTTTTACATGAAAAAGTGTGTAGTTTAACTTAACGCACGAGTGATTTTTGCATCGAAGGGCTGATTAAACAAGAACGTCTCAATCACCCATTGATGGATTGTTTCTATACTCGTACACACTCTTCGATGTGAAATTCTACATAAACTTATCTTTTTCACGCATGCCGTCTTTATTTTGATTGTGTATTCACATTAATAATTTTCTCTTACCTGTCTTTTAAATAATTATGTTTGCTTAATTTCTTTTGTTATGATGTACATGTATAATCTCACAAGAATTGGAGGCTGAATAAATTGCAATGTTGAAATAAAAAACAAAGCATTACGCTTAGTGGCGAAAAGAGTAAATATTTTTGTCCGGGATTGTTATTCAGTTCTGAGAAATGCCCTTTTTGCATACCTACTTTCGACACACAACTCTAGTTTTATATTTACTATTTCATATGCACAACGACTGTTAAGCAACAAATTTATTTGAAAATTACTTATACCAGCTCTCCTTTGCTTTCCACATTTCTCAAACTGCAGGTACGTCGAATTTATTCCCGAAATACTTAGATGTGTTATCCTAACAAACAGTACTGTCGGATTCAATGCCTGTCTCGTTGTTTCAAAAGGTATTCCATGGTATCAGAAATTTCTTATATAGTGAAGTGAGTACAAAATTAAAAAAAATGAACCAAGTACTCTCAAAGTCTTACACTAAGCACGTGCATACATTAGCTTTGAGCAACTAAGTAAAGTACTCCCGAAGATCATGCTATATGTGTTTATATTTTCTTTATCTTCTCACATTGTGTTACGACAACTTATGTAACTTGTGAACGTAAATAAAAAAATCTGTTGAATTAAGTTAAATTTGCATTTTTTTCGGTAAAAGAAAGGTAGTTGATAGTATCTTCCATTATCAATGAAAATACATTAAATATGAGATTATCATTGGGAAAAAAAGAATTATTAAACAATTAAAACTTCATTTCGCCATAAAGTCTCCATTTCGTCCATTTCGCCTCAAAATCTTCATTCCGTGTTTTAGTCATACCAGTACGGCCATACTTCACAGCGTCCTTGACCTGACAATTGAGTAATCGTCATTTATACGATTTGTGATTGAACTTGAAGAAAGACTTGAAAAGTAAGTTATTCTTGGACTTATCGATAGCTATGTGTTAATTACTTAAGTACATTTTTCGTAAGTTCGGTTAATTACGAAAAAGAAATGACAATTTCGAAATAAGACCGTTTTGTCACTAGATTTCGCGAGAGCCGGTATGATCACAGGTGACCATCGCATTAAAAAATCACCAAATAATGGTTAATTTTTTTGAACAGGCTCTAACTATCATTAAAACATCAAATACAAAAGTTTCATCCAAAAGCCAAAATTTTGTTTTGTAAAAAAAAGTATTTTTTATTCAACAATTTTTGGATTTTAGCTGAAACTTTTGTATTTGGTGTTTTTAACGAGATGGGCACCTGTGGGTAGATCTATGATTATATACTGTACTGGTATGCGAGCAGAAGCTGTGAACGAGTAGTACTCGTGATTTTGATTTAACACGTTTAATATGCTTTCCAGAAGAAAATGAGTGTTTGTGTGATACTCAATAAGACAAAATTATACTGTGTACAAAAAATTACAACAATCTGATTAGTATGACAGAAGATATTTTCTTTTATGTCAACTAACTTAAAAAATCTTGAGGATGTCGCGCAGGTGAATCCTGTCCATGTAAATGCGCATGGGCGTACGCTATTTTTAGATTTTCCAATTTATTTATAAATCAACGGGATTTAACTGGTATTAACAAAATATCTTCTGAATTAGCTCCCTTTACACAAAGGGGCTCACAACGCGGGAGTTAATGTCGTAAATTACTGGATTCAATTCACTATTTTGCGATGATTTTAAAGGCCGTAAATTTTTAATTTTTTCCTTTATTTATAAAATGATGCCGTATGTGTTCCTCCATTTAGCAACCCCAGAATATGCTGATAAGCCTATTGGAATTTTACCAATTTTCTTGGGTAGTTGTGTTTTTTTGCAAATTAAAGTTACTTATGTCACTAAGATCTAAATGAACCAAATACATTTTTAAAGCTTATTAAATTATCTTTCAAATGATGTATAAATTATGATTTTACAAAATATTGATTTTATTTAATGAGCGATTAATTCTAGGTTTATCGAAATTTTCGGTAAAATTGACAGGTAAAGTAGACTGAGGCCATTTTTTTCGGGTCATGTTTTCTAATTAAAATGCAAGCGTACAGAATCATTTTGACTCCAGTGTTCAGCATAGCATGTAATTGTGCTATCAATTGAAATTGGAGTTCAATGAACTGTTATGAGGAGAATTCATACACTTTTTAATTGTAATGTCTTACATGAGACTTAAATGTAATGTTATTTGTTATGATTAATAGTTTTCTTGTGATTGAAAACATTTAATCATGAAAGTATTAAATATTCGATTACAAAATATCTCATAATAAAATACACTATTAGCAGCATAACTAGTTTATATTTATTTTTATCATAAAATTGACAACAGAAATGAATTCTGCATGTGAAAATGAAGAAGATGGCCAAATTTTGTTGAAATATTTTAACTATCAACAAAGTTACAGCATTTTAATGAAAAAAAGAAGAAAACACGGTGCCGTCGATTCGCGGTGCTTCCTATGTAAATAGATCCTAAAATTGACCGTTGAATTGAAACTTCAAAATGCTGTAACTTTTTTTCTAATTAAGATATTTTCAAAAAGTAAAGTGTTCTGTGTTAGTTTTAACTAGCTCCTTAATCTGCCATTGTTTTAAAAATCATATAAAGGTAAAATAAAAAATCAGCTGGGGATGCTACTCCATTTATTCATAGCAGTTTTTCGTGTGTGACCGTGTCTGTGTTTTCTCATATTTTTTAAATAATGATTGATGAATCTGCATTTAACTTTGCCAAAGTGCTCATTATAGTATTATTAGCAACATATAACAGCAGGGGTCTAGCTAGGACCAAATTTTAGGGAGAAGTGACTTCTCCCTGGACTTGAAATAGGGAGAAGTGGTGGGATTCTTGGGAGAAGTGGTGTTCCGTCATTAGCGGGTTTTAGCAAAGTAGGATAGGCATGTAATGCTGCACTGAGCTCGAATTAAATTAGCCTTTATGACTAGTGTGTGTTGTTGCAACTTGCAAGTGTCTACACTGTCTGTCTCTGGAATGGATAGTCCTTGTTGAATGTTACCGCAGTAAATTATATAAAAAGATAAGCTGCAAAAGGCAATTAAAAATTTCATGTACAAGCATCAACAAATGTGTATCTTAGTGGCTAGATAAAATTTAATTTTGTTTCAAAATATTTTTCTTGGCTTTGCCATGTTTCCAACCAAGAGTAATCTCATAAACGTTTTTATAAAAATCTCTTAAACAACTTTAGATCTATAATTATAACCAACATACATCTATGTTTATTTTATCATGGAATTATTTCTGATACTTTTGAGTGAAAAAAAAACAACAACAAGAAAACATCTATGAACATTTCTTAGACATGATTTTCTATTTAATGGAAATAAAATTATTGAGAACAATTCTGGAATTTACCAACAAAACTTCTCCTCCCCATTTTTACGAAGACGAAAATTTTCTTTAATAAAGGTCAAAACGGACAACAGTCAGGGGTGTGAATTTTCCGCGTTTTCGAAAATCCCGGGGACGTTTTTTGAAAACCGCGAAATTTCCGCGGAAAACATAATGGGGCGAAAATTTGAGGGCCGAAATGCGAACGGTTCCGCGGATTCCAATGAACGCCATACACTAAACTTTCCGTGCGATGTTAAACGCAATTAAAAATCTCAAAAACCCTATAAGAATAAAAAATTTGCGTATCATAACCCAATTAAAAACTTCTTTACTGATAAAGTCTCGAAATCGCCGCGTATCGAACGTAAATAAAAAATCGAAACTGGTCAGATAAGAGATGCGAAAAATGAAACTTCACGCGACAATTACATGCCAATTACATCTCATTAAAACCCAATTGTCTTTCACACGCTGGGAGTTTAACTCGCCGACATATGAATGCACAAGGATGTCACAAAATCGATAATAAAGTCGCCGACTTATGATTACACGCACGATAACATCTGTATATACCTTTACCTATACACGTCAGAGTACATTGGAAATAGCGCATATATATTTTTTAATTGTTTGCAGCAATTAAATCAATATTAATCCTTTGTTTGAGGACAAATATGTTTTTGCAGTTTGAGCAGAAATTGAGGTAAACAATTTAAGACATGTGTCGGCATTTTTTCACACTTACTTTGTCGATGTTTGATAGCATACCAATGACATAATTGCAATGTCTCATTATGTAATCATGGAGTCTAATATAAATAAATCGTCATGAAAAATGTATTCTTAAACTAGCGTCACCTAATTTGTTAAATTGTATTATATATAAAACTTTATAAAAACGATATCGGCGATCCCGGGAAGTCATTTTTTCTTTGTTAAAGTTACTGAAGATAGTTGTCAATAACACCGTCTTGTGTAATTAAATTTTATAAATAGTGTTTTGTAATATTTTACAACAATTTTATAATATATAATTAATTCATCATGATGAATTATTGTCATATATTTTCGCGACCCACGCTATCGTAAATTAAGTAAAACATTCTTAAATCTTCATAATTAATGTAAAAAGCTTATTATTTTTCATTTGTTTTTCTTAATTTAGCAAACAGTGCCCCAGGAACCGACAAATTCGAACTTACGTTCCCGTTTTCTGGTGTTTGTTGATAAAAAAAATAAATGTCAAAATGCCAGACATTTTTTTTTTACTTGCCAACAATTGTTACGGTGTAGTTTTAAAAATGAAGCATAATTATATGTTTTTAAATTCAATTAAAATACTGAAGATGCTATCATAACTAAACTGTGTTTATCATTATCATTATGTAATTATGGTAATCGATGGCAAAGAGTTAGAATAACCAAAAAGTTAGTTGAATTAAACAGTTTTTTTATTGATCAGCATTTCAAATAACCAAATAACTGACTAGTTGTTATTTGATACAGAAAAGTTATTTTCAAATTAAGTCATTATTTTGTAGATTTCTCCACTCCTGTGAACTAAATTCTGGCGAAATCTTTGAAACATTTTCCTGCAATGTTCTGTCTCATTGGTCAAAGCAAAATTCTTCCAAACAAAACAGCCACCGTTGAAAGAGTTTTCAGCATTATGAATTCCATGTGAACTGTTTCATGCAGTAGGATTCGACAGTCTCTTTTGGATCCTCTAAAGAGGACATGTTGTCATTATAAGTCATTAGACTATAACCAGCTTGAGGCTGTTGTTAATTTCTTAAAGAACATGCATCTAATAGTAAGAGTCTGAGAGATCTTGCTTTGTTAAGTTCTGACAATCAAATTGGATGGAGAATAAAAACTGATGTCATTGTTTTGAATGCTTTTGTTACCAATTGACTTGACATTATATTTTCCCAATTTAAACCAAAATGCCGATAAAATTCCCAATTCTAGGGGTATGGGACATATTCCCAAAATAGTGGAAAAAACACTGGTGGATGCTGTCCTAGTTACAATATCTTCAATAAATATTTATAAGTATATTTGTGCATACCCAGTTCCATGTTTTTTTATTAGTACTCAATTTATAGTCATATAAATGGAAAATACTCAATCCAGTAAAATATCTTGGAGTAAAAAAAAATTACGTGCTCTATTGGAAATGGCATTACTCAATTGTCTGGAAAACTGGGAGTAAATACCCAATATACCCAAACCTTATCTGTTCCTCTGCCAGTGTCTATACTCAAAGAAATAAATGTATTTACTGTAATTAAAGTTTTGAACTATTTTATTCATCCTACAAAGAATTTTCATATTATGTCAAATACATGTGTCCTAATTGCTTGGAGAATTGTTTTTTCCCTTGGTAAAACAGTAAGTTCCAGGAGCTTCAGGGGGCCTCCGGCCCCCTGGACCCCTGGCCAGGACATTGCCCTGGACCCACCGGGGGCCCTAGCGGCCCCCTGGCCCCCAGCTAATATTTCCTCTTTTTCACTTCCTGGCCAGTCACACCCCTGACAGTGTAACAGCTTATCAATATAAAAGCTTAATCATTCATGATTTAATTTTTTTATATGTGACGAAATCGCTTTGAACAACTATTACGAAGTGCTGTCATATATTTTCACGACCACGCTAAATTGCAATTTCATAGTAAACGTCCATCGTGATTGAAACGCTTATTGTCTTTGATGTTTCAATCTTAAAGATAAATCCCCCGATATCGCCGAACATCTCGTAATAATTTGACTTGCTATTTCTTCATGACGATAATAACAATATACTCTGATGCGTATAGGTGACTAAGGCATATGCGAACGTAATCAAGCGTGTTGACATAATTTGGCGACTCCTTTATCGATTTTATGACATCCTTGTGCATACTTATGTCGGCGAGTTAATCTCCCAGCGTGTGACTGACAAAGTTTAATTGACATGTAATTAGCATGTAATCGCCGCGGGCGGTCTCATTTTTCACAACTGTAATCTGGATTAACAATCGACGATCAATTAGGGAATTTAATTTTAGTACACAAAGAACATTTGTTTAACGCTTTTTCGCCGTTTTTTTTTTTGTTAGTTTGTTTGTTTGGGTTTTACGGCGCACCAACACAAAAAGGTCATATCGCGCCGATCGCCATTTTTTTAACTTTTTGTCAAAAATATTAGGGCGAATTTTTTTTCGCTTTGATGCTGGAATTAGGCGAAGTTCGGCCGCGGAAGGCGACTTCTTCGCCCGAGTCGCCCCCTCACGAGACCCCTGATAACAGCATAAAATTGAATGTGTTTAACTTAACGAAAGTTTACGTACTTCAAACAGAAAATCACAGCTTCTACTAGCCTAACCATGAATATTTTCGTCATTAGTTGACCCCCTTTGAACCCCTCATATTAACATCAAAGATGATGTCATGACACAATTTTAAGACGGACAGATTTGTTTTGAACCCAGGTTTGTTATTTTCACCTTTGATTTGTATATGTCATGGATTTGTTTAGATATTTGAGAAAAACCTCAAAAAAATCACAGCTACTGCTCGCATACCAGTACCGGTATTGTCTTCGAGAAGAAAATGTACTTGTTGATGTTTGTATTGTCTGTTAGAACTGTGATATAGATGATGAATGGTGAATTGTTCTAGTTTATAGGATTGTGTCTAGATTCTTGAAATTCTTTTTAAAACTCCATGTGAAAACTAAAGTCATGAAAAACATAGCCAAGTACAACCAATTTTTGATCAGCTAACGGTTAATTGCCGTAATATGAATATGTAAGGGACGAACAGCGTCTATAAAAGCAGAAATACTCTTCAACAACTTTTAAGCACTAAAAATATGCAAAAAAATACAACCTTACCTAATGTCATGTTTTAAATATCCGTTTTCTATGATACTGACCTACAGACCTAGTTTTACTAAACCAAAAATTGTGCAACTTATTTCGATCAGATGCTGTTAAAATATATGTGTCATAGATAGCGTGACAAGATGTCATAAACCACCATTATAGATATTAAACACTATATTTAACTGTCACTGACGAATAAACTTCTCAAAACATATTTACAGTGTATCTTAATGATAGTTTTTAAAGTTAACATGTGGAGGAAACACAGTTGGAACTTGGTGCACAAGAATGTGTCTTCTCTTCTAATTACCCTTACTGTTCTCAAAAATAGTAACAGTATCCGTTTGTCATGATAATAGGGTATTTATGACCCATTGGAACTTAGTAGGTACATGATTTTCAAAAATATAAAAGTGTGAAGCATTCTGTAAATAATATAATTATATAAACTACAACTCCAAATATTTGAAAAATTAAGAAAAATTTGTAAAGAGCCATATGTCACAAATTCTCAACTTTTCCATGAAGTATACTTTTCCAAATATGGAAAAGTAGGTGGAGCCATACGAAATGATGCTGTCTGTCAGGCAAAACACTTCAAACAAAGAGAAAATGTCCTGAGAATGGAGCCATTCCAAAAGGGTCAGTACTCTCTGTCCCAGTTGTTAACATATTTGGGTCTACTGATAGGTCCATTGTTAAATGAAAATGTATTTCAAATGCAAAGTCTATCAAAAATAGGGAACAACTTTCTCACATGGAAACGTAATTCACAGTTCCGAAGACAATGCTCACTGCAACATAAATCCAAGGGCGACAACCTATCGCACGTGGTGCAAACGAATTTGTTAATTTCAAACAAAATGTAAATCAAATGAACAGGTTAGTAGTAGCTTTTGAAAAATAAACATCTGTTTGGATTCTCCACCATGTTGTTTCCTTTGATTTGGGGAATAAAACAGTCAAAAACAAGATCTTTCCATTTTCATTCTTTTATTTCACTTTCGTTCTGATGGTACTGCTTGCTTCTCTCTCACTACTATATAGAATATGTTCTGCACTTTTTGACCCAACAGAACTTAATTGAGTAAAATAACTGTCAATGTTACTATTGCACAGACTCTACCATTGAACCCTACACACATAACACTACTTTAAAATCAATCTTTAATGCTGCAGTGGCACAGTAATCTTATCTAGGTTGAGACAAAGGAATAGGACCCAACACAGATCCTTGTGAAACACTGTTTATAACTACTTGTTAAACTATTACCCATCAGAAGCTTGACAGTCTTCCAAAACTTTCTTTATGCTTTAACTTAGGAATGACATACGCCATAAATGAGCAGACGTTCATGTTCTGTAGTGATTGTTCTTGTTCATTGGTTTGTGGTAGACCTCCCAGTCATAGTCTACAATCATCATGTCAACCTAAGTTTGCCTGTCAGCTAGGGCTGTCATTGATAGAAAATTTTGTATCGATATATCAAAAGGCAAGTATCGGGATATATATTTAGTCAGAAAAGGAGTGTAATAAAAATGCTAGAACTCTAGCACATTATTATATACTCTGGGGTCTAGCTAGGACAAAAGTTTAGGGAGAAGTGACTTCTCCCAGGACTTAAAATAGGGAGAAGTGATGTGATTCTTGGGAGAAGTAGTGATTAGTCGTAAGCAGGTTGCAGCGAAGTAGGAAAGTCGTCTAATTTTGTGACTAGTGTGTGCTGTTGCCAGTGTCTACACTATCTGTCCCTTGAAGCCGGCAAGGTTTCGAAGAAACAAACAAATTCTTGAATTTTAAAATTACACTTGACAGTTGGGTGTTTTTTTTTTAAAGTTTTCAACAGTTTGATTTTGTTGTTAAATGAATTATAAGTACATAGAAAATAATTATTCTTTCAATGCCACAACAAATAAATTTATAAGTACACAGTTTAGACTCTGATCACATCTCCTGGAGAAGCTGCATTATCTGGGTCTACTCTGTTTGCAATAAAGTGTTAAGGTATTTCAGGTTGTGAAATAAAAGCCAAGAAAACTAACATTCTTTGAAACTTCTGTTTTATTGACCATCATTAAAAATAAGCATTTACATCTTGTGTACATTTAGTACCTTAATGTAATAAAATTCTTGCCGTTTTAATTGAAGTAAAAAAATCTCGTCAAAATTTGAAATCTCTCACCAAATTTGGTCAAATGGGATTTTTTCTCTGGCCTAAATTTGGGCACAGAATAATCCCTGAACATTAAGTATGTCGGGGGATTGGCCACCCGTGTCATTGATAAATTATGAATTATGTATAACATTCATGGCAATATATACAGCTATTATGAGTGTGTGACATCATAAATGGTCTGTATAGTACTGCAGTATTAAAATGTAGATTCTCATCATTGTATCTTCTATTTTTATTTTCAATATTTCTATACCCTCAATATATTTTGAGCCAAATCAATGACATCTCTAAATTAGGGTGAAATATCATTGATACCTTATTATACCCCCGCTTCGAAGAAGAGGGGGGTATACTGTTTTACCCTTGTCCGTGCGTGCGTGTGTCCGTCCGTCCGTCCGTCCATTACGAAATTTCCGTCACAGTTTTCTCAGCAACTATACCATGCAGCAGCCTGAAACTTTGCATATTGCTTCATCCTATAGTCCCATGTAGTGTAAAGCGATTTCATGCTTCTTGCTCATCTACTTCCTGTTTGTCGCATATTTTTAGATTTTGGCGGGGGTATCACTAGTGAGCATTAGTTCACAGATTTACTTGTTGTTCCTTATAAACATGGCTCACATTTTCCGGATGAGAAGGTGTTTAATTGGGGTGAAAAAATTGGCAATTTTTCTTTCCATTTACACTATTTCCAGTCAGTTTTTCAGTTTTTGCTTAATTATGACAGATTAATTTGAGGCCAAAACAATTTAATGCATATAAACAAATAACAATGGTTAGGTGTGGTAGGGCTTAATAATTGAATAAACACTGTAATGCCTACGTGACTATCTGAATGTATCTCGCTGATGTCATTGTGGTGTGATGTCATGTACCTCCTTGCTCGATGGTAGCTTCTGGACATTTTAACATGATTGTGTTAAGTCTCAGCCTGAGGTTACTGTGTAGCAAAATGTCTGAGAACAAAACACGCAGGAAATTCACAGATGGATTTAAGTTGACATTAGATTCAATTAAAAGCATGTTATAAATTTTGTCTAGATTCACTTACTATACTTAATGTAATAACTATGTGCACAACCTTAGTAAAGATTAAACAAGTTTAGTGTTAACTGTTACTTTATGTTATTTTTAATGTCTTAAATAGTTGAGGAGATATTTTCAAGGTATGTGGGTTATCTTTGATCTTAGTGTTTACTGCTACTTCTAAATTGCACTGTTGGTGTCACTTAGATGACATTGCTTAACCTGTAAGCGACCATGGTTAAAGACGTTACTGATATACCAATGTGCTAATCTTTAAGGAAGACAGTGTCTCATATCCATTTTTTTTTTTCTGTCACAAGTGTAGTTTGTTACAGAGTACAAATACCATACCGTACTTAATCTAATAATACCTCTTTAAAAATCTGATCTTTTAAACGTTCCTGTTGGGAAGATTTTTGTGTTTCAGCATATACTGCTTTGTGGTCACCAATATCTGCTATTGACTCTTTGTTGATGACAAATTTTGGATTCAGTTGATTGACTGTTAACCCTCTGGAGCATTCTAAGGGGCTGTGTTGAACAGTTCCCAATGAAGTCATCGACTCAGATCTTGTGTTACTTGATTCTCATATCAAGTATATTGATAATAATATTCAACCTTTTATTTCAGACTTGTTCATTCTCTGAGTCAAAATGAACATTATGGGAATCGTTAAAGAACAAATGGCTGGGATGGTTGTTATTTTGATACTAATGGCACTGGTAGTACCCAATGTACTTGGAGAAACAACCTATAATGGTAAGGCTTTACTTTGATTTTAAGTTTGACTATTTTCAGGGTCTATAGATGTTAGAACTGTCATCATTTTCATCAATATCACTGTATTGTCCATGTTCATTTTCAATCAATAATCAATATGCATTTTGAAATATTGATTATAAAGTCTATATAGGTAAATAAATCAAAGTCACTATTAAGTGACAAATTTATGTGACAAACCTACTATTGTAAGTGAAAACAGATGCGCTGTCACAGTCATAATATTAGTTGAAAAGTCTAAATCATTGACACCACCATTGAGGAAATAGCTCTAGTCCATAGAAGGTATAACTTTCATGACAAATATACATATACTGTAAAATCTCGATTAAACGCCCCCGGGGGCGTAACATTTTACAAAATGGGGGCGTTTAATAGAGACCATACGGTAGGAAATACAAGATTTTCTATTCTCTGATTAAATGATGTAAACATCCACGCAAGTCATGCCTAAACACATCATCATCCTTACAACCTGTGACACCTTTGATCTTCACCGCGAGCTCTTGATTTTTTCTCAACAAAGTTCCCCCGAAATTCCGCTTGCAGTTGACACTTTTGATCTCGCCGAAAATATGACGTCACCGATGGTACTTGCCTTATTTTCGAAGTCTCAACATATCCTACTTCAACAGTGTAGTTGTTCACGCTAAAATGACATGCTTAAGCTGAAATTAATTTAACCAATCAATGAGCATTACACGCGTGATCAGTACATGTACAAAAACTGTCTGTATACGTGTTCGGGTTTCATTCCTCTCAGTCTCTCGTCATGTGAGACAACAAATTCGCGATTGGTATAATGGGATATGTTTCCATGGACACTGACTCTGCTCACATCCTACCATATGTTGACTCTCACGCTTCCGTAGAATGAATATATGAGTACAAAGTTATTACCACACCCTTAATTTCAACATTGTCTCACAGCTGTAATGCAGAGATTTTAAAAGAAAGTTTAATCCGTCGATATTTGTCAGGTGATATGCCGGAGATAACTTAGGAAATTAAGTTACACACGGACTAATTTATTTTTAATGATGACCATAAAACCGTTTACGCGAAGGTCAAATTATGCATTAAATTAGAGTCGTGTGCAAAACTGCAAGGTTTAGAATGCCGGCGACCTCATTTAAGGTTCATGTAAAGTCTTGGATTGCTAAAAAAATAGTAAAACAGAAATAGCTCCAATTCTGTCATATTTCCACCAACAGTATTGTTTTATACATCAAACTGTTTCTTGTGAAACATGCAAAGTGATGCCGAT
Source organism: Mactra quadrangularis (assembly GCA_025267735.1). NCBI lineage: Eukaryota > Metazoa > Mollusca > Bivalvia > Venerida > Mactridae > Mactra > Mactra quadrangularis. The sequence continues at coordinate 48,645,275 of CM046299.1, read as the reverse complement.
CATCAATTTCGATAAAAATATTTAGCAAAAGATGTATTTGCAAAATTGATGCTGCATAAATAAAAATACTAAACTACATTAAAATTTTGTTACAAAAAAAATTTAACTTTAATTCCTTTACAGAACCGTATAGTACACATTCCAATGAAGGTACTGCAATATTTATAACCTCAATAAATATTAAAACAAAACTAATGCAATTGAAAAACTAAAGTGAAAGTAGAAACAGGGTCGTGAAAACCCATTACACTTGTATCTGTCAAAATGTTTTTCATTTACCTTAGTTTTGTTGTAACCTTTTTTTAGGTTATAAATATTGGAGTACCTTTATTGGAATATGAACTATAATGTTCTATAAATGATTTAATGTTAAATAAGTTTGTAAAAAAATCTTAATGTCTTTTAGTATTTTCAGTTTTACAGCATCAATTTTGCAAATGCATCTTTTGGTAAACATTTTCATCAACATTAATTACCAGCATTACATTGTATGTTTCATAAGGAACATTTTAATGTATAAAACACCGCTCTTGATGGAAGTATAAAAGAGTTAGAGCATTTTTCATTTTACTATTTTAATGCAAACAAGGACTTTACTTGAACCTTAATACAATCTCTTACCCAACGTTTTAAGAATTATCGATCAATTGTCATTTTATGGATTTATAGATGCGACAATGTCTAGATATATTCATTTTTATACGCCCGTCTGTCCGTCCGTGGACAATTGCTTGTCCGGATGATAACTTAAGAAAGGATGTACCTAGGTTCCTCAAATTTTATGTGTGGATAGCCCTTGGGTGGAGGAGGTTCCCTATTGATTTTGAGACCCAAGGGTTAAATGTCAAGGTCAATGGGACTTAAAATAGGTAAAACTTGTCCGGACAATAACTGAAACACCAGTATACCTAGGTTCATCAAATTTATTGTAAGAGTAGCCCATGTGTCAAGAATGTTCCCAATCGGTTTTGGGGCCCCTGGATCAAAGTTCAAGGTCTCAGGGACATCATTTGGGAAAAAAACTTGTCCTGACAATAACTTAAGAACCTATCTACCTAGGTTCACCAAATTTTATGTGAGAGTAGCCCATGTGTCAAGAATGTTCCCAATCGGTTTTGGGGCCCCTGGATCAAAGGTCACAGGGACATCATATTGAAAAACCTTGTCCGGACCATAACTCAACAACGACTGTACCTAGGTTCACCAAATTTAATGTGAAGGTAGCCCATGTGTCAAGGATGTGCCCTACTGGTTTATGGGCCCCAGGGTCAAAGGTCAAGGTCACAGTGGCATAATATGGAAAAACTTTGTCCGGACAGTAACTGAATCACCAATGTACTTAGGCTCACCAAATTTTATCTGAGAGTAGCCCATGTGTCAAGGATATGCCTATTGATTTTGGGGGTCAAAGGTCAAGGTCACAGTGGCATAATATGGAAAAACTTTGTCCAGACAATAACTGAACACCAATGTACCTAGGTTCACCAAATTTTATCTGAGAGTAGCCCATGTGTCAAGGATATGCCCTATTGATTTTGGGGCCCCTGGGTCAAAGGTCAAGGTCACAGTGGCATCATATTGGAAAACATTGTCCCTGTAGTAACTCATCAATGACTGCACCTAGGTTCACCAAATTTCATGTGAGAGTAGCCCATGTGTCAAGGATGTTCCCTATTGGTTTTGGGGCTCCTGGGTCAAGTTAAAACCATCATCCAGAAGATATCAAATTACTTAGCAGTGACTTAAAATGTTCAATCAATATTTTATTAAAGTCAAAATGGCAAACAATGAAAATAATGCTATATTTAAAAAGTAACATGAATTTAGTTCACCAAATTTTATATGAGGGTAGCCCATGTGCCAAGGATGTTCCCAATTGGTTTTGGGTCAAAACTGGATCAAAGGTCAAGGTCACAGGGGCATCATATGTAAAACCCTTGTCTGGACAATAACTAAACAATGATTGTACCTAGGTTAACCAAATTTTATGTGAATAAGCCCATTGTCAAGATGTAATGTGTTGATAGCTCTTTGGTATTGGATGTTCTCTTTTGATTTGGGGACCCCAGGGTCAAAAGTCAAAGTCACAGGGACTTAATTTATGTTGAAACATTTTCCGAACAGTAACTCAATTATGATTGTACCTAGGTTTACCAAATTTTATTTAAGGGTAGCCTAAATGTCTAGCATATGCCCCTTTGGTTTTAGGCCCCTGGGTTATAGGTCAAAGTCACTAGCAAAAATCATGAGGTAAAAACCATGTCCAACAACCAACTTTACCTATGATCACCAAATTTTATGTATCAATACTATTTTACTCTTTAGGTCAAGGGCGAGAATTTTTGGTTCTGAGGCTCCAGGGTCAAGGTCACTGGAAGTTTGTATGGGAAAACTTTTGTCAGTGATAACTCAACTATGGCTGTACCTAGATTCTCAAAATCTTTGCTTTGGATAGCCCTCCAGTTAAGGATGGTACCTATTCGGAGATCCCGGGGTCATTGGTCAAGGTCACAGGGACTTCATATGAGATAACACAGCATGGACTGCACACGGGCGTATAATGCCCCGCCCAGCGGAGCTCTTGTTATTTTTTAAACTTATGATTGATACTGCAAACAATTTATACAAATCAATTTGAGTTTTACTGATAGCTTTATTTGATATCAAAAGTTTTAGTGATTAAATTTTTAGGTTAATTAACACATGTGTATAAATTACAATTAATTGAACGCTTCCGATAAAGTTATAACACCATTTAATCAATATGACTACAATGACGTTACAATCACGGAGGGTATTGACTGAATTGATGTAAGGTTTAATTGGGGTTAAATATCTTGATGTGTATATTCGTGACCTCTGTTACGAGTGTGCATTTGTTAGAATTTAGATACCAAAAAGATATGTAAGATATTTATTTGTGATCGATTTTTGTTCTCTCGACAAAATTTGACCTGTGTTATTGGATATGATGTAAATCAATGGAATTACAAGTTATTGGATATAAATTATCGAATTAGTAAGAGTTTTTCTTTATTTTCCTTGTCTGAATTATTTATAGGTCGTTTGCGTTATTGCTGGACCCCTATTTGTCGTAAATATCTTTTAAACTATAACAGCGATTTTGCTAAAAATTTTAATACAATCTTATTTCAATTTTTCCTTCTAGGATCAAAATTTTCAGAATTTTTAATAGATAAATAAAAAAGTTTTCCATAAGGTACAATGCAAAATATTTGGATTTTTTTATCAAAAATCCGGCGGGAGGTAAATAAGCTGTTCTGATTATAACATTGTCATACTTCCAGTGTATTTATACAAAGTCCCGTGCGTTCACTGTAAATTTGTCGCTTAAATAAACACTCGACGGTCTACTGAATTGTAAAGCAGAGGCCCGTCTTTAAAATCGTACGTGTAGAATTTGTATAGATTTTGACGATGCAGACGACAGTGATGATGATATTTGAGTTTGTATTTACTGTTACACTTTGTTATCAAATAAAATTTCTAACCGGGCCTCATATTTAGCTATTATTTTGTATCTACTGTTATGTGGCTGTTCTGATTATGGCACATACCCATTTAACAAAAGTTGATTTTTGGCTTCAAAATTTGCATTGCATGTCTATGGGAAGTATGTTATGTAATTAAAGAAAAATTCTGAAATTTTGGATTTGAAAAGGAAAATGCTAATTATGATCACATACAAAATTTGAGTTAATTCCGTCCGATAGTTACTGAGATATATTATGATTTTAGGGGTCCAGCTTTACCGCAAACGACCTATACTAGATTTCGAAAAAAGGTAGGGGGTGTTAATTAGGGGAGGGGCGTTTAATCGAGATTATACGGTATTATGAGCTTATGACAACATAAATGGTCTGCATAGTATATAGATATATAGATTGATGTATCGTCAATATTTATTTCTTGATAAATTGATATCCTTGAACCTGGGTCAATAGCGCAGTTGGTAGCATGCAGGGATTTGGATACTTGTGCCCGAGGGGTGCGGTTCCAATCCCACCTTGGGAGGTTATACCCTTTCATGAAAATATGACAATATGTCGTTTTTCCTCCATTGATTAAATAATATGGAGAAGTTTCCCGCCTTGTGAAAGGGTACGTGAGTACCAATCTGATTAAAACTCAATATACAATTTTACTGCTCCCATACTCGCTAATTTAGATCTGGCCTTTTCCAAACGAAGGTCACGTTCAGGTGACCTTTTCTCAACGTAATAGTCATGAAGAAATTGTTATGATGCGTAACTTGTTCACATTGTCTACGTCACGCAATTTGAAATGAGCCACCCAATCGCAGACTGTGAATAATACTACTGTTAGCATGCAAACCTTGGTCAAAAAATAGAAATTACGAAATTAAAATGTGATTAATAGTGATTTCTTCTAGATGAAAGCTACACATTGATTGGTCGACTCAAAGTTAATCTCGACGTGACCTTGCATTGACTAAGTAGAGATCCAGTACGACAACGCTCTACAGGTTCTCTGTTTACGGAGATTGGGTGAGTACTGGTTATAGACAATGGTCCAGGAAAGCTAGGTTAGGTGCGCTGGACGCTCTAAAATGACCTACAATTGTGTTGACACGGCGTTTACTCCAATGAATAAATAAATAGATATCCTCGATATTCTTCGAGCCCATTCAATGACAGCTCTAGTCTAGGCACATGTATTCTACAACTACACATATTAAGGTAAACATGTGCTTTTTTTGTCAATTTTTTATGTCTAAAAATAGTTGAATGACATCAAAATGCACAAAAAGGTTCTTTTCTGAAAAGTCTTAATGAATCTTAAAAAAAGTTTCAACCGTTAAGTCTGAGTATTTTGCACTGAGGCTAAGTTAAGGAGTAAACTAGGTCATTTGCTTAAATATTAGGTGCAGAGGATTCAGAGCATTCATTTGTAATACATACAGGCATATAGACTTAAGGGAAATTGTAAATTAACTTATTTTATTTTGATTCTTTTAAGCTGGTTTTTTCAACGAAAAAATTTGGCTTATAGTTTGGCGAAACACGGGCAGGCGGGCTTTTGGTGCCGTTAACAATTGTCTCAAGTTTTCAATTTCTCATATATCTCTACCATTTATTATCAGATCTTTATGAAATTTCATACAATGGTAACATACAATGTGATGAACAGAATTAGACAGTAACCAAAACTCTAGTCTCTACGTGGCTTTGTTATGGATTATTTCGCTTTGTTATTTTTGCATTAAAGTTTTGAAAACTGGCTTTAATATGGTTTTCACATTTAATACATTTCTTGTTATGTTTTGGCTGGTGCAAAGATTGACAAAATCAATTGTCTATTTATCCTCCAAAGATCACATGACTATATATACTCAGATGTGTCTCAGCACTTACATACCACATCCTTGTTAAGGTTTTATTTGCAAATTCTTTGTATTGTTGAACCTACTGCCTGGTGTTGTATGTAGATCTCTCTTGTTTATTAGTGTAGATTTCATTAGAAATGTATTAACAGTTTAAACAGTTAACCAACTAAAATTTATGGTCATTTTATGGCACCATAAGAAGGGATTAGTTGATTCTGGATTTTGTTTAGAGGCATTTTGTAGACAGTTGTCCAGAGATGGGTGACTGTAGTTTTAAGGTGACTGTTTTTGAAAGATGTCTGTTAATGCTGAAAAGTGAGTGGTAGTGAATGATGTCCATTGTCCATAGATGCCAAGTGACCATGGTTAATAGATTTCTGCTGATAGGTGGTAACTGTTGTTGAAGATTTGCTATAAATGAGAGGTGACTGTTGACAAGAGGCCACCATTATTGAAAACAGGCTGTTATTGAGTTGTTGCTGTGATAGAGAGATGGCTGTTGTTGATGGGGTGTGTTGGAACATGAGAAAACACTGAAATCATAAATATAATAAAATACTGGAACATTTATGCAACCATTTTTGATGATCAGTTATTTCCAGCTTTGTTTCTAGGTCAATGCATTGTTGAAGTGTTAGTTGGTCTTTACGTCACTTCTGTTTTACAGTCATGTTTTTTTCCTTTTATCATCAAATCTCATTCTGACTTGTTTGGAAATTCCCTTTCAAGTCAGAACGTAGAATCATTTTTTTACTTGGTTTTGCTATACAGTGAACCCCCAACAGTCATAGCAACTGAAGATAAAGTAGTCTGAACTTCCTGGGTGTGTGAGATAGTTGGTTTACAGTCACAAACTGTTTAGATAGAAACACATTGTCTATATCAAATACAAGTTTTAACAATGATTGTGTTTTGAATGAAAAATGTTCTAAAAATGAATAATTATGTTTTGAAAGAAAAAAAATGATTTAATCAACTTTTTATTTGAGAATGTCACCAAATTTTGACCCATAAGTGTTAAATTTTTGAAGTTTGTCTATGTTCATAAAGAAGTGTTGATGTAAGCTCCCATGACTTATAAATGTCATTTTCAGGTTCATTTTTCCCTCTAGTATCTGGTCACTCTATGTAGATGCATTATGTGGAGACCCAGTCATCGCCTTAACTTGCTTGTCTGAAGCCCATAAATAAAAACATTGACTGCAGCTTGTAAAAATTGCTTATCTCATACAGTGGAGCCAGTTGTTTATTTGTTATTTTTTCTCTTTTTAATTACTATGTAAAAGAATAAATTGGGCCAGTGCTTTGAGAAAAGTTGAGATGGTGACTATAGACCTTGGTTAGAAATTTAACGGGTAGATAGATAACGTTTGTGTGACATTGTTAATCATTAGAAGTTTCTGTAAATCTTCTCTTCTGGTCTTCTTCAAAAGTGTTACACTCCTTCTTTCTCAATCTGGCTTGGCAGAGGGTGATGGCAAAGTTATTCGATGGTTTCACTGTACACAGTTGTTATTGCGTAAAACACTTGAACTGTTGAAGGGTTGCGTGCTTAAGATACAGGAAATGGTTATTAGAATATAATTTTATATACAATGAATGATGTGGCGACTATTTCCTGTTAATCATGCCACTGTCTGGAGATTGATCATGAGTGAGGGGTGTGGTGACATTCTATATCACAGGAATGTGCTGTATATGGGTTTCTATCTTTAGAATTTACATCCATTGTCCATAGTTTGTAGAGTCCAGTGGTAGGACTCTTGCTTAGGGATCAAGAGGTCCAGGGCTTGATTCTCTCAAGGGGCACTGCTAATTTTGCTAGAAATTAACCTACAATTGTTCCACTGGACCCACATGTAAATGGACACTTTGAGGGATCACCTGCCCGAATGTGATTTTAATGACCAGGAGTTAACGTACAAAATTATTAAGTAGGCTGAACATGTACATGTATATAAAAGCAGAATTAATTCCAGGCTTTTAACTTTTACTAATGGCAGCTTACTCATCTAAACCGATTTCTTTAGTGACCAGTTGAGGAAGTTATATTAAAAAATATCCTAAACCAGGTATTCAGGTTCATTCCCCATTCACAGCTAGGGGTCACCTGGATCCCTCACTGGTACATTTTAGTTGCCTAGTTTTAGAGTTAGGACCCCACCTTGAACTTAACCCCTAAAATATAATCCAACCCACCTTCAAATTTTAACTACAGCAGGGCTTGACATTTAAAGTTGTCCTATTGCCCCTGAGGATCTATATTTGGGTTGGGGTAACTTGTTACTGCTGGTAAACATTTGGTTCAAGCATGCAATATTATATATAATATATAGCTGGTTGCTCACCCTGGCAACCAAAAAATTAATGTTAAGCCCTGCTAAGGTAACTAATTTCAGATAGCAGACATTCCTCGGGTTCAGGGTAGCTACGTGTTCTTAATGTACTCTACTCCTGGGTCTGTCAAATGTTATTTTCACTAACCTAACAGTAAGTGAAAATCCTGTGGCGTTGGTAAACTGGGTAAGCAGGATTTTTATCACTGTTAACTAAAAGTCATGAATGCACTTGAATATATAAAGTGTTAAATAATCATAAATACTTCATAGGTATGTATTCAGTCCTACATATGAAAGTAGAATTCATCATAGAACTGAGGAAGGTAATACCTTTAATTCCGGAATCACTATGAAAACACAGCTGACTGCTAGTGCTAATTTTACAGTGGGTGAACCTTTATCTCTCATTCCAATCTAATAATACTCTGTCTCTACATGAATTAATGTTGGGTTGTTTATTTTGACTATCATTAAGCAAAAAATAAACAAAAAGAATGCGTACTGATCTGGAAATTCATGTATGGAATTTGGATTTCTGGGATGTTAGCTGGGGAAAATCGTTGAATTTAATGAGTCATGGAAAACATCAGAAAACAATCCTTTGAATTAATATAAAACATAGGACATGGATGTCTTTTTTGTGTATGAAAAATTCACTAAACATTAGGGCTGCAACGGTTCACCGAACTACCGTGAAACTCGAACCGAAGGTGGCCGGTACGAGTGTACCGTACCGTGACCTAAAAATCCGAGTGAACCGCGGTCTTTTTAAATATTGTCTAACATATATTCCTTTTGGTCATTAAGAACGAATTTTAAATCAAAATCTCATGTCAAGACGACGACAAACACAAGTTAACCAAATTAACACAAATTAAATAAATTAGTCGTGATAATGAGTACTTTAAGCCATTCGTATGTGTGTGTAAATCATATTAATTTTCTGTAGTAATCCTAAATTATTGACAAACAAACTGCCATGTACACCGGGTACATTAACCTTTTGTTTGATGACGAACATGTGTTTGTAATTTTTAATTGAAACTGATGTAAACAATTTAATATATGTGTCGGCATTTTTCACAGTTAGTCGATATTTGATAGCCTAACAATACAATGTCATAATTGCTATGTCTCATCGTGTAATCATAGACGCTTCTATAATTTAATTGTTACATTAAATAATTTTTAAAACAAGTGTGACCTAGTTTTTTAATTGTTGACTCTATACGCTAAATTAAAGACAGGTTTTGAAAAGATACACAATCGACGATCGCAGGAAATAGAATTTTTAGACTAACGTAAAATTAACTATGACTCCCGTTATTTTATCATTTTATTTTTTTGAAAATTCAAACATAACTTCTTCCGTTCGTATTATTTTTTTATTCTGAAAAAACAACAACTATTTTTCAACGAATTTTCGTATTTTACCGATGCAAGTGTAATCAAAATGTCGTTAGCTAATCGTGAAAGGAATAAAAGTGTTACGTTGTGTATTGATATTGATGGATTAAAATGTGTTGGTGGTTTTAAGACGTGCAATTGTACGATTAACGCTTACAATTTAAAATCACGCTAATTTTCGGCACATACGCCGAAACTCCCAACAAGTGAATCTTATTAAATCATAAACAGAACTTCAAAACTCAACAAAACAGGGCTCGACATTAAGGCGCAGCCGACAGACATTCACTGGTTCAAGTTAGGTCCGGTCTGGTGGAGTTATCTCGTAGGTAGCCCGACCGGGCTACCTAATTTTGATCAAAACTTTAATTATCACAAAAAATCAATCCGATTTCTGTTAACCAATCTCAAATTTAAGGCTACAAAAACTTGTTTACGCTTTATTAACGAGAATCCTAATGCATTTGAAAGTAATCTGGTGCGTATGTGTGTGTTAAATCGAGCCGTCTTAAGGCGTACTAGTCCGGGGATTTCCTTACACACGTTCGATAAAATACGTAAATTAATACGTAAGATTAATGTTTAAACTTTCTCGAAATAAAATGATAAATTAGCGGGCGTCAAAATATATTTTAATAAAGAACATTCAATTACCGGCGATCCCCGATATTTTTTATTACCGGCCATTTTTAGCGTACTAAGTCAACAAAAAAATTGGGTCACGCTTGTTTGAAGTTTTAATTCTACATGTAATTAACAATTAAATTAAAGTGGACTCTTTGATAACACAATGCGACATTGCAATTATGGCATTGTTACGCTATCAAACATCGACTAAGTGTTAAAAATACCTAAACACATCTTATCTTAAATTGTTTACATCAATATCCGTTTAATATTGCCAACGCACGCTCATCGCCAAACAAAGGATTAATATTGATTTAATTGCTGCAAACAAATGTAGACTCCCCGGAGTACATGACATTGAGTTACGTACATTAAGGCAAAGAAATTAATATGATATACACCCATAGCATAATTATACTAACACGATCAACTTATTTTGGAAAATAAAGACTGTCGGCAATCTAATGTTATAGCCGATTATGCGACACATTTGCTCGGCGATTGTAACTATGCACATCTATTTATAACTTTCACGGCGTTTTAAAAGATAGTTTTATTTTTAACAAAAAATGAAAAATGACTTGTCCGGACCTTGGAAAATGTACGACTCGGAAAAATCAGATTGTTGATTTCGTAACCCCCGATATTTTATTGAAGAAATCAAAATATACATTCATTTTAATTTTTTTTATTAGGTTCTTCATGCATATTTAGCATATTTGTGCATGGTAGTAATATTTTACCACAATAAATACTATGATTGCTATGAAATGAGACGTATCGTCAATTTAGACGGTAATAATTGAGACAGGAAAAAATGGAATGGTCAGGGCAAGGACCCTATAAATAAGGTTCTTGGTCAGGGCTAGTGAAAAATTGGTCAGGGCTAGTGGATTTGGGCATTTACTAGCCCGACCGGGCTAGTAAAAAAATAAGTTAATGTAGAGGCCTGCAAAAGTAATTGTCTAAACAAACTTCATTGTTGTCATTTTACAACCTAATTATGTCTTAATTTAATATGTAATATATTTTCGCGACACACGCTATCGCATATTAAACTGACACATTTTTTAAATTTACATAAGTAATGCAAAAAGCTTATTAATTGTTCTTCCTAATATAAAAAATGCTTCAGGAACCAACAAATTCAAACAAAAGGTTACTGCTTTCGGGCACACGAATTTGAAACAAATCTTCTAACAAATGACGTTTTTTGTCGATATTGACAATTGTAATGGTAAAATTATATGCATGTTGCATATTTATGTAATTTATGAATTCAATTAAAAATTCTTATGATGCTATCATAGCTACACTGTATTTACCAAAACTATTGTATTATTGTGATAATCATTGACAAACAGTTAAGATAACTACACCTGCTAGTATGCATGACTTTATGAAAATGTTCAGTTTGTTGTTTAATGAGTATTTCAAATAGGCAAAGAACAGACAAGATGTTTGTATAAACTTGTTAGCAAATTAAAATACTGTTATGGTTACTAGTTGATTAATTAAACACAATTATACCAAAGAATCTTTATTATAAATAATATTACCATACTGAACCTAGGTACGTATTGTGAACCTTAACTGCCGTACCTAGGTACGTACCGTACCGCGACTTGGCTCAAGGTACGCAGCCCTACTAAACATGTATGAATATGCCCGGGGCGGATCCAGGATTTTTTTCTAAGGGGGGGGGGTTCAAACTTTTTCTACAGGGGGTCCAAACGTTCGAACCACAACAACATTATACACTGTTTGCTGAATAAAGCAACATATGAATGAACAACATAATCATTCGATCTATGTTAATCAAAGAGAAAAATGGCTTCATGCTACTTAAAAATGGCTAACAGTTAAAAACATACACTCAAGCACAGGTACATTTTGTCCAGACCCCCTTGACTGCTAGATCTGCTCATGAAAGCTCAGGTACAACAAAACTACTTTTATTTCATAGAAGTCTCTGCTATATAGTTTGTTTATTGACATAAATTATGAAAACAGATGTCTATATCCCTTTCAAATGAAAAAATTGCCACAAAAAATGAAATTTGGAAAAATAATTGGACTTACAATAATTCCGTTACAAATTATTTTACACTCCCTATCATGCTGTTTGTTGTTTTGTTTTGTATTGATATTTCACTAATTCTTATTTTTTAGAATGTGAATAGCCAATCCCAGTATATACTACTTTGGATTTATAGTTTTTGGTTTCCTTAAGCTATTTTCCCATTCATTCCAAACAGTTCAAGGTGAAATGAGTTCTTTTAGTACACTAAATACTTACTCCCATACTTTTGGGCCTTTTATGTCAGGAACTGTTTACAGACCCCTACCTCTTCTGAAATCTTTTTCAATTTGGAGTTTATCTTAGATTGTATACTTTCTCCTTTCATTGAAAAAAGGATATCATGTAGCAAGTCATTCATACATGTTAACATTGTTGTTTAATATTCTCTTTTAAAGTACTTGATTCATGAACATGGTGTACTTGTATTTAAATTTTGTGCTATTTTTAGATTCTGGAAAACCCCATTGTATTTATATCATTTTTGTGCTATTTTTAGATCAGGAAAATCCATTATGTGTCATAACCATTTCATTATGTACATTGGAAAACCAATTCTGTTAGTAGATATTTTGATGAGTGATTGATTTAGTTAAAAGTTGAAGTCTAAAATGAAAGCAGAAATTAAGTTGTTAGTGTCTCTTTGTGGGGTTTGGTTTCAGATGTATATAGCTTGTTTTTGTTTCATTGCAAATATTCAGGCAAAGTCAGGTAAGAGTGATCTTTATCATATCTGATTTAGAAAGCATTATTCTAAATTACCTGGTGAGCATGGTTTGATGGTTTATACAAAGGTGTGGAAAACCTGATACTGTACTGTCTACTTAGCTCATTGTGTGAAGGTTATTTAAATAATGGCATGAAAGGGTTTTGGAGACCTAATTAAGTAAACTTAGGGCCTTGTACATAACCTAATGCATCGTTGATAAAATAGCATAACATCCAAGTAAAATAACCCTATTACTTAACAATCTTTTTAAGTAGTTGGAGCTTTTATTGTTCACTATTTGTTCATTGTGTTGCATGATTTTTATCATTTATTTATAAACTACACATTGAGAATTGCTTTAGAACATATTTTCAATATGGAAAGAGGGCTATAATGTGGTATATGATAATTAATAATAATAATAGTGGAGTAATAATGATAATAATGGTTATGATGTATTTTGGTCTGTTACTGTCTGCCTACATGCCTACCTGCCTGTCTGCCCATATCTCTCTATGCCTATATATTGTCTGATAACTGTTGCATATAATGTAGTATATGTTTAGGTCACATGTTAAATTGGATCATCTGGGTATTTCATTAGTTTCAATGCCAAATAAATCATTGGTCAAGTTTGATATTTCAATTTCTTTATTTTGATATTCAATGCCTCCGACCCTTTCTGAAATTCATTTATTCGGCACTTAATTAATTAAAAGATTTAGTATAGGTATAATTGGCAGAAAAAACGTCAAACATGTATAAAGGATATAATTATCTGGGTCATCTTGGATGTTAAATTAGGTCATTTAGGGGTTTTTAAACTTACATGTTTTAATTTCAATAGTTCATAATTACAGTGTCAACCAAAAGATTGGAGACAAAGAACTAAGATTCTTAAATTTCACTGATTATTTTTGTAGATCCATTATTTTAATACATAGTGTATGATTCATGATAAAATGTAATCAAACAATATGAATGCATCACTTTATAAGATTCAGCATCTGACATCTCAGAGTATTCAAAATCATGACCAACATTCTTCATTTTGATGACATAGTTTTGAGGCTATTTTTTAGAGCTGGGCATCGCCAGCTAGTTTGTATCATGATATGTATCACGATAGTAGTATTGTATCACGATACGTATCACGGTAGTAGCATTGTATCACGATACGTATCACGATAGTAGTATTGTATCATGATACGTATCACGATAGTAGTATTGTATCACGATACGTATCACGGTAGTAGCATTGTATCACGATACGTATCACGATAGTAGTATTGTATCATGATACGTATCACGATAGTAGCATTGTATCACGATACGTATCACGATAGTAGCATTGTATCACGATACGCATCACGATAGTAGTATTGTATCACGATACGTATCACGATAGTAGTATTGTATCACGATATGCATCACGATAGTAGCATTGTATCCTGATATGTATCACGATAGTAGCATTGTATCCTGATATGTATCACGATAGTAGTATTGTATCACGATACGTATCACGATAGTAGCATTGTATCATGATATGTATCACGATAGTAGCATTGTATCATGATATGTATCACGATAGTAGCATTGTATCATGATACATATCACGATAGTAGCATTGTATCACGATACATATCAAGATAGTAGTATTGTATCACGATACGTATCACGGTAGTAGCATTGTATCACGATACGTATCACGATAGTAGTATTGTATCACGATACGTATCACGGTAGTAGCATTGTATCATGATACGTATCACGATAGTAGTATTGTATCATGATACGTATCACGATAGTAGCATTGTATCACGATACGTATCACGATAGTAGCATTGTATCATGATACGTATCACGATAGTAGCATTGTATCACGATACGTATCACGATAGTAGTATTGTATCACGATATGTATCACGATAGTAGTATTGTATCATGATACGTATCACGATAGTAGTATTGTATCACGCTATGCATCACGATTGTTAATATGTTAAATGTCAAATGGTTGAAAGGAGACGAAAACAAACAAGCAACTTCCAAAAATTGTAGTAATATTGTGCTAGTATGACCTGTTCAATTATGTCAAAATTGAGGGTGAATGTTCCCTTAATAAGTTTACCTTTCTAGAGACATGTTACACAAAAAAGTGTATTCAGTCTTCATTTAAGCATGATCAGTTACTATAGTCTGTGGTACTATCACGATACACTAACGACATGCTAATATCACGATATATCGATGCATTGTGAATATCGCCCCAACACTACTATTTTTCTATTAATTTTATACATGTATATTATTTTATATTTTTTCAACTTTAAATCCAACCATAAAAACGAGCAAAAACATTTCAAAATATTCATATATCAAATATTCAATAAAAGCTATTTATAAATCATATAAAATGAAAATGTTATTAAATTTTTGGTGGGCACTGTATATGTAAACTTCGTAACAGGATTTTCCTCTAATTATAGTTCAATCTGATTAAACCGGATCAATTAAAGAAAATTTCTTTATTTACCGCCGGCCTGAAGGCCGGTGGTATATTGGTATCGTCAGAATCTGATGACCATGGTGGGAGCAGTTCATGATTTCTTTTACTTGCGTCCTGCTTTTTTATTTACAAATGTTGACAGTGCTTAATTGTAATAATTTTTAGTTTTATAGTACTGTCCAATAAAAATTTCTGGTTTTTTGGGGGCATTTTATAAAGAACATGTTATCCTTATTATCCCCCGCCGATGGAATCGGGAGGGGGATATAGTTTTGGCGTTGTCCGTCCTTCCGTCCATCCGTCCGTCCGAATTTCGTTTCCGGAGTAGTTCACTGCAACTACTGGCTGGAATTCAACGAAACTTTATGGGAATCATCAATATCAAGAGGAGATGGGCATGTGGTCAGCTTTTTTCGGATCAGACCCTTTAACTCAGAGTTATGGCCCTTGATTAGTTATGTAGTATGCATATTGAGTAAAAGTCGATTCCGGAGTAGTTCTCTGCAACTACTGGCTGGAATTCAACGAAACTTTATGGGAATCATCAATATCAAGAGGAGATGCGCATATCGTCAGCTTGTTCCGGTCAGACCCTTTAACTCAGAGTTATGGACCTTGATTAGTTATGTAGTATGCTCATAGAGTAAAAGTTGTTTCCGCGCTACTTCTCTGCAACTTATGGCTGGAATTCAAAGAAACTTTATGGGAATCATCAATATCTAGAGGAGACGCGCATATTGTCGCCTTGTTCCAGTCAGACCTTTCAGCACCGAGTTATTGCCCTTGATTAATAGTGCAGTGTTCATATAGAGAAATATTGCTATTTCTTTGCAACAGCTGGATTGATTTCAACAAGATTTTATGGAAACCATCAATACAGAAAAGAAATTTGCATCTTATTGGCATGTCCTGATAATTTTATTTAACATGGAGTTATGTATGGTCCCTGTTATGGTTTTATGGATTTTTTTTACAACCGACTGGAATGTAAACGTGGCCATGATAAATATATTTATTAATAAAGCCTTATGTCTCCAGTTGTTGTGTTAGAAAAAAAAAATACTAGGCGGGGGATATAAATTCAACGAATTTGCTTGTTTATATTTTAAGACATTGTAAAATAGCTGCTCCCCTAAATTGACGGCCGCACGATTTACCGCGTACTCCAAATACTTACCGCATACTTCGCATTGACGGCCGCACGATTTACCGCATACTCCAAATACTTACCCCCTACTTCGCATACTCGCGTTAAAATCGAAAATACTCTCGCACGCTATTATGTATATACTTTATAAACTGTGACATTTATCATGGAACACTTTACATGTTCTGTATTATACCTCAGAATACAGAATTTTGAACTCTTTTTGCCGCATATATCTTTGTTTTCTCTTTTGATTTATGTACACATACCACTATCCGGTGATATTTAATGCTTTGCATTAATCTTTTCTTGTAAGCACTCACTAACATTTACAATTGGATCTCATTTTGATGTAATATGACCTAATTTACTTCAGAAATATAGCTTTATGTTCATTTTAAACTAGAAATGTTAGGATAATTAGGTTATCTGATTCAATTCCATCAAGAAATCAATTTTAATTCCTAGAATAATTTAATCAAAGCCCCTGGGCTAGCTCAGTTGAAACTCTGCAAGTCTA
The DNA here is from genome assembly GCA_025267735.1 of Mactra quadrangularis. Taxonomy (NCBI): domain Eukaryota; kingdom Metazoa; phylum Mollusca; class Bivalvia; order Venerida; family Mactridae; genus Mactra; species Mactra quadrangularis. The sequence continues at coordinate 48,628,566 of CM046299.1, read as the reverse complement.
CTGATCAAGGGTCATGGGTTTGATTCCCGGGTGGGGTTTGGTCATGAAATAATTTCTATGGCCATTCTCCCTCTTACCACTGATTCTAAATCATGTAGGGCAGATGTCAGTCACTGACAGTAGATTGTGCCTTGTAACTGATAAATAGCTAAATCGGGAGATTTAGGGGTAGTCTTTGCAAGAATGGTGAGCAGGTTCACTGACCGCCATGATAAGACCTATGCAATGTGTTGCTATAGTGTTAAACCCAACCAAAAAGTAACAAATGGGTTAATCACTTTTATCATATCTATATCACTGGATAAAATACAAGTCAACAATTTACATACACTATATGGTTTAAGTACCCGTAAGTGAGTCCAAATATGTTGGTGATACTTTGGGTAATTTCATCTTTAAAAGTCATTATAAGTTTATTAGATAGAAAAAGGATGCCAGTTTAACTAAAGTAAAAGCTTTGTCAAAGGCATTATAAAAAGTTTCTGACTGCATTTTGGAACTGAAACTAGTTTGACACACTATTATGTGGGCAAACAGCAGTTGCTGTATGTGTGCATCAAAATAGCTTTCAATCAATTCAATTGATTCTAATCAATTTCAAGGAACTGAATAACTGGTTTCAGGTTTAAGTCATTGTGACATCTTTTTTTAACTACATGTAATTTAAAACATGAAAAGTCTGGAACAATTTTTAATTGGTTATCATGTCCAAGCAAACTGACCTTCAATTGTATTTATCATGCCAGCCCTAACTAGTGAATATATTCCATATATATTTCAGAAGATGAACGAAACCTTCGAATATCTCCTGCTAATCCTGTGAGATTCAAAGGAGACAGTGTGGACATCAAACTTGCCACATTTGAAGGCTTTTCTGACGATTACTTTGACCCATATTGCATGGTTACATTTGATGGTGAAAAGGTGAAGATACCCATCTTTCATACAGCCCTTTCAGCGGTTGTATTTACATACAACCTGAGTAATGTTCAAAATAGTGGTTTCTTAAATGCCACTGTTGACACAGATGATGCTGCATCTGTTAGTGTTGGTCAGACTTTTATAACGGTGCTGAACAGTAAGTTATTTATTTCTTCTCTAGAGCTATAGTCTGCAATTTTATGTACTTCGATATTCGTCTATTTAGAAATAAGATCCTTCTTTACTTCAGGTTGTGAGCCAAGAAAATCATAATTTCAATTATGGATTTTTATTTGTTCGGGACTTTAGTCCTGAACAAATATATTTACCCTATTTCAGACCTGTTCCCACTTTGAAAATTTACTGAATCCAGAAGTAGTCCCTCAGTATATATGTATAGAGCAACTCATATAGATCGTCTGCTATGACGGGCGCATAAATACACTAGTAATCCAAAATATATCTCAAGCCTAAAACCATTTGCTGCTATGTTGTGCATCCCAGTAGGGATGATTACAGCATCTCATGTAATAGAATGGTATTAACGATTCAGTCACTACCCGTTGTTTGTGCAAGTTGTTATTGGAGATGTTACATCGTCTTACGTAATACATGAAGAATGGTTTTGTAGGAAAAGTTTGAATATCTTAGCTGATGACTTTTAATGATGTCTGACTAGTGGCCTTCATTTATTTTACATAAAGCTGCAATAGAATGAAATGTGTGTCATTGTGTGATAAAAATATAAGTGTTTTCGCCTGTCTGGTTCACTTGCTGTATTTACAGGTCGATTGTGTGAAGTATTTTGAACTATGAAAGTGCCGTTCTACCTTCAAAATTATATCATTTAACTGTTCTTAGTGTACAAATGTTGTTGAAGCAGTAAATCTAATTTCACTTTTCAAACCTGAACAAATTCAGTGCCTTCAGCGTTTTGATTAAAATATATTTTTTGTATGTCAATAGTAATTATTCCAGTAAAATTCAATTTTGATAGTCATTATTCTAGTACTTGGAAAAGGGCAGGGAAGGATGAAAAAGGGGGCATCAGAGGGTTAATGATTTGGAGTACTTGATTTCAGCATATGGAGGAGCAAAAAAGGCAGGGAGTAGTGGAAAAGTGCAGGGAACAGAGCCCTGTTAAGTGGCTTTAGAATAATCAGTGTTGGGGTTACATGGAGGTTTAAAGTTTTTAATTTATGAATATTTCAGAACCCAGACACACTGTTACAGTGATGATGGAGAATAGTGATGGCGAACTGTATTGTTTAGATCATGACGATCTGGGATCTAATCTAATCACAATATGGTATAAAAACGGACAAATGATACAAGAATTGACTTCAACCAAGCCATTGGAGATAACAGCAGGTTTGTATTTTGTTAAAGATTTTAGCTCGACTTTACTAAGTAAGTACAGTGCTCTCCTATTTGCCCTAGTGTCGGCTTCTGCTCCATATTAAAGTTTTGTGCAGTAAAATAGTTTTTGCTCTTACTGTTTTATTTCTTAAGGTATCAACTTCAAACTTTAAAATTATGTTCCTTATTATCAACCACATCTCATGTTACAAGGTTCATAACTCAAAATATTTTTTCTTACAATTGTCCCCCCTTGAAGTTCAAATTTTCTTTAAAAAATATTATTTTTAGTGTAACTCCTTTATTTCTTAAGGTGTCTTCTTAAAACTTCAAATGTATGTTCTTTATCATTACCCATTTGATGTATGATAAGATTCATAACTCTAGCACACATTTTATACAAAATTATTCTCCCTTATGAATGTGTGTTACTTATAATATTTTTGTTTACTCAAGCCTTTGGAATAGTCGAGCATGCTGTCTCTACAGAAAGCTCTTGTTATACTCTGTCGGTAGCAGTGTTCTCAGAAAGATTTTGTTGTATATGCTTAAATAGAGAAGTAAGGCTTTCTATGTCAGTCCGAGTGTAATTTCTCTAGAAATTTTTAGTCGGATTTTTCAACGTAACAGGCGGTTGGGCGGGCGATCGCACAATTGTGTTTAAGTTTTCAATTTCATACATATTTCTACCATTTAATGTCAGATCTTCATAGAACTTCATACAATGATTAAATACCATGTGATGAACAGCATTAGAAAGTAACCACAACTGCAGCTTTATTATGGATTATTTCCCTTTGTAATATTTGCGTTACAGATTTTAAATCTAGCTTCAACTGACTATGTCAACTGCAGATATAAAACCATGGTCGCCAAAAAATGCGGAAATTAAAACATTGACCTTTGCAAATTGATTTATTCTTTACATGTATAATATTTGGCAGTGTTTTATACTGGCAAGCTTAATATTTGGATGTTCTGAGTCTGAGTGACAAAAATTATGAAACCACATTTAGTTGAATTCTGTTTTTTTGCATAATCCATGTACAAATAAACTATATAAGAAATAAAGCTTTTTTTACTTACAAACATATTAGGTCTGAATGTAATTATGAAAAATTTAAATCTCTGAGAAACAAAACTCAATATGTAATTCAGAAAGCTAAGGAGGATTATTTTACTGAGAGCAAAAGTCTGATTCTAAATCTCTGTGGTCAACTTTAAAGCATTTGGGACTACCATCTAAAAAGTGCACAGGTTCATCCTGTAGACCAAGCATTGGCCTCACTATTGACAAGGAACTTTGCTTTGATACTTCAAAAGTTGCTGAATGTTTTAACCATTTTTATACCACTGTTGCAGCGAATCTAGTTTCCAAACTACCCAAACCTTCTTTCAAGTTCGGAAAGGATTTTTTATCTAGTTTTTATTCACAAAAAGGAGTATTGCCAAATAATTTTTCGTTTTCTCTTGTTTCTGACAAGAAAGTTTATAAGTATTTAAACTCTTTGAGTTCCAAAAAGGCCACTGGTTTAGATGGTATCCCGGCTCGCTTCATCGTTGACAGTGCAGATGTCATTGCACATCCCCTTGCTCATGTGATAAACTTGTCTTTGATTCAAGGGATAGTTCCTGATGAACTGAAGGCAGCCAGAGTTGTTCCCCTTTATAAGAAATCTGACAAAACCAAAGTTGAAAATTACCGTCCCCTCTCAAATTTAGCTGTTGTATTGAACGGGTTGTTTATGACCAGGAAGAATCTTATTTAAAGGAACATAACCTCTTGTACAATTTTCAATCTGGCTTAAGAACGGGGTTCTCCACAGACACCTGCCTCATTCATTTAACTGATTTTATTAGATTTCAAATGGACAGTGGCAACTTTGTTGGCATGATTCTTTTAGATTTTCAAAAAGCTTTTGATACTGTTGATCATGTTATTTTATTTCAAAGCTTGAAGCCATTGGCCTTGGTCATGATATTATTTTATGGTTCAAATCTTATCTCTGTGATAGGAAACAACTGGTTGATGTCTCCAGTACTCATTCTACTTTTAGCAAGGTAACATGTGGAGTTCCCCAAGGCTCTATCCTTGGCCCTCTATTGTTCTTAATATATGTTAATGACATGTCTGCAGTTGTTAAAAACAAACTACTATTGTATGCAGATGATTCTGCTATTTAAGTCACCGGCAAAAATAGGTTACAGATAGAACTTGAATTGTCTAAAGAACTTCAGTCTGTCAGTGAGTGGTTAGTAGATAATAAGTTATCACTCCATCTTGGGAAAACTGAGTCTATTCTTTTTGATTCCAAAATTCGCTTAAAGAAAGACAGTTCTCTTAATATATCTTGTAATGGAACAGACATTAAGTCTACCTCTTCAGTTAAATACCTTGGAGCCATGTTAGATAATTCCCTGTCTTGTGAAGAAATGGTCAACTCAGTTATTCAAAAGGTCAACTCCAGACTCAAATTTTTATACCGCAAGCGTAATTTTCTTAATGAGCACACCAAGAAACTTTTAGTATCATCACTTATCCAATGCCACTTGGATTATGCCTGTTCTTTTTGGTTCCATTAATATATTTGATATATTAAATAAATTTAAAAATAAACTGCAAGTCACTCAAAACAAAATAATAAGGTTTGTGTTGAACTTGGAACAAAGATCACACATATCTAAGAATCATTTTAAAGATCTCAATTGGCTACCAGTACAGAAGAGAGTTGACCAAATAACACTGTGTCATGTATTTAAAATTAAACATGGGCTGGCCCCAGACTATATGACTGAACATTTTGTATCACAAGACACTGTTCATTCTCACAACACCCGGTTCAGTAAAGGTGGTTGTTTTTCAGTTCCAAAGGTCAAATCTCATGGCTTTAAGTCTTTTTCGTACAATGGCTGTAAACTCTGGAATCAGCTGCCTTCTAACATCAGGGCTATTACAAAGTTTAGTAATTTTAAAAACAGTATCAAACATCATTACTTTACTGTGATATAATTATTCCACTGATCTGTGATTATTTTATACTTCATACTGAATAATGATCTCAAGTACCATTTTCATTGTTTTATTTATGTGATAACATTTAACCTTAGATATTTTTATTTAAGTTTTACTGCTAACTTAGTTAGCAATTGCATTAAATAATCATTTAACTTTCAAACTTGTGATATTTTTTATGAAGCTTAACTGTAATTTTTTAAAAGTATATATTTTCTTTCAACTTAAGGTAACCTCTCTATGTTAACCACACCTATTTAATGGGACCACAATGGAAATAAGAGCTCGCTCTTTTTTGTGACATCCCTGAATATTTGTGGCTTGACATGGTAATATTATAATTAAATTAAATAGACATATTTACTTTTACATTTTAATTGCCTTTTTTATTATTCTTAATAACACAAAATTGATTACTGTATAGCGGGTTATTTCTGCGGGGCAAAAATTTCGCGTAAACAAGAGAGTTTTGTATCGGCAATGCTAAATATTGGCGGAAATTACTCTGAGCGCCAATTTTAAACCTCCCGGTGAAAGATTGTCAAAGGTATATAACTCCAGGCTGTCAACCAATTCCTATATTCCTATATAACTCCTATATTTTGGGTCAGAATCCTATATTTTGAAAAACCTCCTATTTTTCCTATATTCTCCTATATTTTAAAAAATATTCCTTTATTATTTTTAAAAAAATTGTCGCCAAAAATGAAAAGAGTTAATATTGCTTTGATACTTTGATAGTTGTTCAAAGTCAATGGTTTCGTTCATCTGTACAGTAGACACTTAACGCTCGATGTCAATTAAATGGGCATTTAGGATTTGACAATTGATCAAAAATGAAGTAACAGTATAACATCTTTTATCATTATAATCTTTAACATTAACCTATTTGGAGTAGTAAATACGCATCAGAGATTTTATTAAGGACTATGCTGAAAGTTGTCATTGCTTAACGAAAGGTAGTATAAATGTTAAGTAAGATACGTTAAACTTTTTAAAATAAAATTTCTAGAACAGATGGACGATAGCAAATCTAATCAATAATTATTAAAAGGTATTCCATAGCATGTCGGTAAACTACATGACAACTATTTATATACTTCTTACGGAATGAAGTTCTATTTGTCCTTGATTTAACAATAAACACAATAAAAAAATTTTATTTGAATGTGTTTCTAAAATAATAACGTATCTTACTAAAAAAGTATTGACATATATTAAGGATAAATGTAATCAAAAAGCAAAAAATATGCAAGCATTTGCATACAAACATTTCAAAAGGATAATTCAAAATTAAACTTAGTTTGTTTAGACAACAATCAAACGTTCACATACGTAAACCTAAAATTGTAACATATCTTACTTTTTCAATTCACATAAGTTCCACTGCCTTTTATTTTAAAAGACATACTCCTTTAGGCACAATTTATGTTTCAAAGCAAAACAATGCTAGCTTTCTTGCTTCAAATATGTTTATTTGTCAGAAAAAGACATATTTATTTGATTTTTCTGTAAACATTTATTTTGTATTTGTTAACGTATCTTACTCATTTATCAAAAGCAGTTCATGACTTATGAGTTCAAAATATCTGGTCAATTTTCATATAACTTTACATATTATCTAGTTCTGTAGAAAGCTGCTGTCAGTTTTATTGCAACAAAATAGTCAATTTGTTTTTCAACAAGGTAGAGGCTCTACAATTTGTTTTAAAAGTCTCACTATCTAAATATTTTGTCAGCTTGTCCTTCTTTCGGCTGGTGTACTGTTTTGGACTGTGGCGTTGTTGTTTGTAATTAAACTTTTTCGATTACATTATTTACAGAAACAAGTGTTTCTTGAGTTCCTCTGGTAATATGTCAGGAACTATACCTGCATCATTAAGTTTTAAATTGGTTTTAGATCCTGGTGTGCTGGACGGTGTTTTGTTTTCATTAGTTTTAGTCGTATGGTAATTCCTTACAATCTGAATTCATGTTAAGACTTTTGTTTATTTTTCTTTTTGTAAAAAGGTTTATAATTTTGTTTTAGTGCTTTCACCTGATCATTTCAAGACCAACTTTTGTATGCCGCTGACCTTGGTCTTAAATATACAAGGTGGCCCTTTGTTTTCCTAGGTCACATATAGGCATTTAAAAAAAAACAATCTTGTTTTGTCTATTTGTCGTGTGCATTGGTTTGGTGTGCTTGCTCAAACTCCATTCAGTACTTTTTCAATATTGAATTTACCTGATACCTTATCTTTTTTTCTCATGTAAACATGTAGATAGTACTGTGTGCGTATAAGCCTCATTTGTAATGCATTCTTCTGTTATTGTTTTTTCTAAATCATTTGGAATATTGGCAGATAAATTTTCTTTTGTTGAACTACTCAGACATTTTATTGTTACTTTGGTTGATTTAGCATGTGCTCCAAATTCAGGAGGAATGTTTGATTATTTGTCATTTTTCATTTCTCGTATCCTTGCTGGTGACAAAAAAGTATACTATCTCAAAACAATATTGTAGTTAATGCAGGGACAACGCAAAATCAACAGTTTTTGTCCCTTTGGATTAAAGTTTTCATCAGAAAGTATGTTCAATGAGGGACAAAACTTTTGTTCGAGGTCCATATAAGTTGGATACATCATCTAATGAGAAAAAATCTCAGCTACCTTCTGTTTTTAAAAAATGTGGGCCAAAGGACAGTGAAAATTTGAAAATGCCCACTTAGCTGACATTGAGTGTTTAATCATTGACTATTGTAAAATACAGTAAGTGAAAGGTAGTTATTGTAATATTGATTATATGTATATATAGTAGCAGAAAATGATACTATTTTAAGTTGGAAACTCCTATATTTTGCCTCAAAAAAATGTCCAAAACCTCCTATATTTCTTGCAAAAATGTTCCTATATTCCTCCTATATTTTGGAGATGATCTGGTTGACAGCCTGTAACTCTGTCATTTCCAATAAAAAGGTCAATTTACCTGTATAAGCGGTCTCTACCGACCGCGACTTTTCATTTTTTTTAAGTAACTAAGTGTCACTAAAGTTGCATAATATGAGCGGACGTGTAAAACTAACGCTTACACAGCAGATTATCTATTTCTATGACGATGTATTGACGGGACAAGTTTAATCATGTGATAAGAATTGCCATTAAATGTGAATGTTTTTGTTAAAAATATTACCTGGGTGTCCTAAGTTTGATTGATCGTTCGACAAATTGCATAAGTAAGCCCAACTCGCGAGAGTCTTATAATAATAAAAATTTGTTGTAATGAACAATCAAAATTTTCGCATGTTTGTTAATAGTCATGGATAACGCCTTTGTCTTTGTTAAAAAATTATAATATCGGTATTAAAGTTTGCGGCAACACATTCCTAAAAAATCACCAATTTACCTGAATCGATTGGTCAAAGTCCAACAAATTTTAAAATTAACAGCTTGTCACAAACAATGTATAATCAACGCACCTAGTGGAGTCTTTAAACAGACAAGATCAATTATAAAGCGTTGTCACGTGACGAAATTTGACAATAGTTTTCTTTTGAATATCAATACTCAAGAGCAAATAATAAGCTACATAAACACTAACTCCGCTCTTTTTACTCAATTTGTTAAATTATGTGATGAGAAGTTTGTCTTCGGTTTGCTAGCAAGCACTTAAATTAATTGCAATACTGAAGATGATTTTGTTGTTTTACGACAATCAAATAAGTATTTGAGCTAAACTCGTGAAGATTCAGAAATGACCGATATACGGGTTTATAAAGTAAACAAAATAGCGGCAGCGTCGTCGAGTTTTCGTTCCAAGTTTTGATGGAACCTGTCGTCTAATTGTTAGAATGACTGTGTTGTCTGTCTGTATTTCGTTACATACATAACTTGAATCAATTCCTTTGTGTTATTCAAAATACTAAATTTTGTTCATTTACATAATAAATCTCACCAAATTCACTACATAATTCTTGATTTTAAGGGAGATAATACATGCACATTTTAATGAATACAAAAATTATTAAGAGTAATGTCCCTTAGTAAACAATATGGCGGCGACTTAATACTGCGGAGGTTTGTATTCGCGGTGTTTATATTTGGCGCATTTTCATTTTCCGCCAATAAACCCAAAATAAAACCTCCGCAGATAATACCCGCTATACAGTATGTCAATTATTTATTGTTAATGTGCTATTTATATTTGCTATGTTAAAGTGTATACCATGTGCAATGCTCTTTTTTATTCTGAATAAACTAAATACTTGATCTCCTCATTATGCTCAGGGTATATTTCATAGAAAGTTCCAATGAAATTTCAAATGTCACAAGATTTGTTAGAAGTAATTCTATTATTTCAAGTTTCTGTTTTTCAGAAAAAGGAATCGAAAGAAACAATTACACTTGTATTATTGCAACACAGCATTCTAAACAGCACTATGGAGGTATGGACAATGCAACGAAAGCTGGTGCAACTGTTTCAGTGACAAAAAATGTTTGTGGTAAGTTCTTTATCGATTTGTTAAGATATTTAAATCAATAGGACCTCAAGATCGTAGTAGAAAAATTATCTGCTCACACACTGCTAATTTTAGCTCTGGCTACTTGATATCACTGTTCATGTTCAGCTGACCTTTGATTTTATAACATTCATGATGAAATTATTTTGTTCAGTAACTTGGTTCACATAAGCCTCTGTGCAAAAAAAAATCTAGATGCGTTTTAAGCTACGCATTTATTGATGAACTTAAAGGTCTCAACGTGACCCCCTGAGGGATGATAAGAGTATATGACAACTGTCTATAGGATTTCTGTTTATGGAGAATTGCATAGATCAAAAGATGAGCGGAGCTAAACTCCCATCAAAATGACCCTTGGTTAAGTTATTACTGAGTTATAACTCAGTACTCTACTGGGATTGTGGGCCACATTGAAACTTCTCATGTTTTTTTATTTATTTATTTTTTCAGTATTGCATTTTTCAAGTGTGGATGCAAAGAATGGCACTAATTTTACAGCAAATATTGACTGTTTGTCGGAATTAAGAATTAATTTCACTGATTCAAATGGACAATTGTTGGCCAGCGGGTTTCCATCAGTTCATGCAATAACAAATCAAAGCTATGTTACTGTCATCGTAGAAGATAGCTATGATGTGATTTTTAAAAAGAACCACACTCTACAAGGTAGTGTAACTGGGAGTATTTTTTGGGGGAAATTAACATTTTGCATGTGATAGTTTTAACTTGGCGTCTTTAAGCCCCAATATTAACTTGGTCACTGAAAGTCCTTTATCATAAGTAACTCTATACATTGACTACAAAAAAGGAGACATTTATCTGATTTAAAACACGTAAATTCTGTAATGAAAAAGAACAATCAATACATGTAATTATTGCATAACATGTCAATGCTTTTATTGCATGTTAAGTGAAAGTACTGTATTGTTCCCTTTTAACGCCCCTTCTTAGTTAACGCCCCTTCCTTTTTTCAAAAATAAAAAAAACACCTACCAGTACCTAATGCAAAAATTAATTCCAACTCAATTACTAATCCATATTGAAAAAAGCAATTAGACATACAAAATAATTCTTCTAAACTATGGTGTTTAGTAAAAAAGTAGTAAATTTTAAAAGGGAATTATTAGATTAAATGGTAATTGTACTCAGTAATCAACTACGCTTGTGTCAAAAAACGATATGAGACACTGTCTACTTTTATATTAGTACTGCAATGTTGGTAACGTCTTTAATCATGGTCCCTTACAGAATAAGCAACTGTCGTCAAAGACGTCTCTGACATTTCAATTCAGAAGGAGCACAAAGATCAATTGACTGATTTACATTGGAACTATCTTCTCAACTGTTAAGTTATAAAACGTAACACTAAGTTACTGTAAACTCTTAACTTGTTTAAACTTAAATTTGCACTTAGTTAATATGGTATGTTTGTTAGTAAATCAAAACAAAATTTATAATTGCTTTTAATTGAATTTAGTGTTAACTTAAATCCAGCTGTGTATTTCTTGTGTGTTATGTTCTCCAACATTTTGCTACACAGTAACAGAATTAACACTTGCTGATGTGTCAAGAATCTACCATTGATTGATGCGGTATATCATGACATCACTTACAATGACATCAACTAGATGCATGCAGATAGTCACATAAGCACTACTTTGTTAACTCAAATATGAAACCCTAGGGTACTTATAACCATCAGCATTAGGTTATATGTATGAATTTGTTTTGGACTCGAATTAATCTGCCATTTAGTATTTAAAAAAACTGACTTAATGTAGTTCAAATGGAAGAAACAAAAACCTGCCAATTTTTCATCCCTATTAAACTCTCTCCCCCCTCCCCTTTGGTAGGCGTAACGCCCCCAGGAACATTATGGAAGATCAAAAGCAAAATGCATGTTATATTTTGATAACTTTATAGTTTAAGATAGTTAAATGTCTGTTGTGAATGAATATACCTTCATTAGGAAGCTTTAAATGCAATAGGGCCATTAAAGAATTCTCATAGTTTGTCATTTTCTATGCAACTTGGTCAGAGTAGCCAATTGAGTTACCATGTTACCATGGCAATGCTTGGGCAAGGTTCAATAAAAATACAGGTAACATAAATAATAGACAAATCAGTGCATGTATAACACTTATAAAATGTTTGTTAAATCTTCATCTATAGATGTGTGACCTAAATGATTAATGATTTTTTTCCTTACAAAATTCAGTAAAATGATCCACAGGTCTTATGTAGCATATTGTTTCTTTCTTTTCTTGTAGATGATGCTAAGACTATTGATAAACCTGAATCTAAGGATTGGATAGCTGGTGTTGTTATTGCTATCTTAGCTGTAGGTGCTATTATAGCAATAGTTATTTATTGTTTGAGGAGAAAAAAGATGCTTTGTTGGAAGGATGGGAAAGGTAACTGTTTCATTATTCTGAAAATAATATTTATGCATTTATAGTCTCTGTGACAGCCATTGCTGTAGTAGTCACAGAATTTAGTGATCCCAGGTTTCATTTCTGGCCTTATTTTCCCATTCTCCAGTATATAAATTGAGAAAGTTGTATTTCCTTTATACGAGGGTTGATAAAAAATAAACCGGATTTTTACTCTCAAATAATAAGTATTACTTCAAATGAACATTTCTGTACATCAATAAAAATTTCAATGTATATACAAAATTTTGATCTAACAATTCTATAATAAAGTTTACATTTCTCTTCAAAATAATGTTTCCAAAAACCATGGTAACGCTGCCACGGTGCAGCAATTTTTTTAATGTTTTATTATTTGTTAAAAGAAGCTTTCTGTTGTTGACAAAAAAAGCAGCGTACATAAAAATCTGGGAAAACGTCGCGTCTTCATTTATTGACGTATTTGCAAAACTTGACGTTATTTGATCAGGGCATTTTATAACAATTACAGTTTGAATAACGTTGGCTCAATTAATCCTAACGTAAAAATGGCGTCCACAAAAAAGCTTGAAATGAGGGCAATTATTTAGTTTTTTCGGCGTCAAGGCAAAACTCTTTCGAGAACTGTAGAAAATCGGAGCAGTGCTCAAGAAGCATGCAGATAGCAGAAAAGTCGTTTTCGATTGCCACAGGCGGTTTGGAGAAGTAAATATTGACGCAATCATCAAATAAGGAAGAGGGAGAAAGAAGATAAAACACAACGACGTTGATAACGTCAGTGGCAACCACACTGGCAAATGAAAAACGGTTTTCCATTCACGGGTTAATGACAAAATTGATTTGAGCAACGGTATCATACAGACTTTTCTTGCAAGGGATTCAAAATGAAAAATATTTTGCACACATTAATCTTCTTTTACTACGCGATATATTTAATAACGATAATGACCATGCAAAATATTACATTTTTTCATTATGAGCCAATTTCAGTTTATATTAAATTCAAATTATTCAACTAATTATTATCAAACAATGATGTTTATTTTATATGTTTATCTAATATGTTATTCATTTCAATGCTTCTGGCTCATAAAGTCAATTTTACTTGAATCAAAATTGTTTTTTGACCACAGGTGCACGCGCACTTGTTCCCATATCTCTTAAAAGACACTGAGTTGGTCCGCCTCATGCAAGAATCACGCGTCTACCTCATAGAGTGAATCAAGAAAAGGAATTGGTTCCGTAGACGTATCATAAGGACAGATGAAACTTGGCCATTGTCCTCCATCCCCAAAATCAAGTCACAATCGGCAATAAGGAACCGCATGAGATGATGTGATAAAGCGCAACGTCAACGACGTTATCAGTGTTGATTTACCGTGCGCCGTGACTTAAGACATATACTCACTCAAATTACTATATCTTCATTGTTAGTTAATATTTTTCAGTACCGTTTTCAGTATTCTTTAGCAGATGAACTCCCCAAACTTTTATATACATTTTTATTTATCTTATCTCACAATGCAGCTTAGGGTTTAAACAATCCGGTTTATTTTTGATCAACCCTCGTATTTGATAAAGTTGCCAGCTTCTTGTGAAAGTGGGTTCTAAAAAATGTTTAGAAAATCTGGTATGACATGTCACAAATAAATTAAAAATACTTGAATCATGTATTATTAGAAAATGTATTGAAAGCTGATTGACTTTCAGCTAAATCATTGGCATATATAGGGTCCTTAGCAAAATGCAACAAAATAAATGCAAACAAAATATGGTGTTTGATACCAATCAATTTGAAAATTTGAATCAGACACTTTAAAACACTACATGAATCTATTGCATCCACTTTATATCATTGTAATTTGCTTACTGTTCTTTTTAACCAGGTTTTCAACGAAAACCAGGTTATTGAAATGCCAAAGTCGGTGGGCGGCTAAGCGGGCAGGCGGGTGTCAACTTTTGGTTTCCGCTCAATAACTTTTGTTTGCTTTGGCCTATTGACACCAAACTTGGTGTATGGTTAGCTTATACCAAGAGGCAGCTTGGGATTGCTACCCAGGTGTCTGTGATCAAGGTCACTGACACTAAAAATAGAAATTCAGTTTCCGCTCAATAACTTTTGTTTGCTTTGGCCTATTGTCACCAAACTTGGTGTATGGTTAGCTTATACCAAGAGGCAGCTTGGGATTGCTACCCAGGTGTCTGTGATCAAGGTCACTGACACTAAAAATAGAAATTCAGTTTCCGCTCAGTAACTTTAGTTTGCTTTTACCTATTGACACCAAACTTGATGTATGGGTAGCTGATATTAAGAGGTATGTTGGGATTGCTACCCAGGTGTCTGTGATCAAAGTCACTGACACAAAGATAGAAATTCAGTTTCCGCTCAGTAACTTTAGTTTGCTTTTACATATTGACACCAAACTTGGTGTATTGGTAGCTGATATCATCAAGCAGCTTAGGATTGCTACCCAGGTGTCTGTGATCAAGGTCAAGGTCTCTGTTGCTAAAATAGAAATTCAGTTTCCACGTTATTGTTTCATGTTGCACGTATTGATTTTGTTGCTTTCAAATGAATCATTCCTTTCACATCTAAACTTGGTTGTTGAAAACCTGGTTTTTCGTCGCATTGCGTCGCTTCTTGTATTTTGTTAATGCTGGTAGTATATTGAAATTTTCTTTTGTTCTTAGGATTTGTTCAAAACACTTTCTATCTTATTTTAAAGGATTCATTCAATACTTTTTATATGCCAGAAAGAATTTTGGACATATGTGATACATGTACCCCTTTATGTCCGTCCGTTAACAATTTGGTTTCCGGAGCATAACTTAAATTCCATTTGGCCCACAATATTCAAACTTCATACGATGATTGTCCATATTGTGTAGATGACCAGTATTGATTTTGGGGGCACATAGTCAAAGGTCAAGGTCACTATTACCGTAAAACTGAAAACAGTTTCCGGAGCATAACTTAAGTTCCATTTGGTCCACAATATTCAAACTTCATAGGATGATTGTCCATATAGGATAGAAGATCCCTATTTATTTTGGGGTCACAAGGTCAAAGGTCAAGGTCACTATTACCTTAAAACTGAAAACAGTTTCCGGAGCATAACTTAAGTTCCATTTGGTCCACAATATTTAAACTTCATAGGATGATTGTCCATATCGGGTAGAAGACCTCTATTGATTTTGGGGTCACAAGGTCAAAGGTCAAGGTCACTATTACCTTAAAAAAAACAAGATTAATCCCATTGGTCTCTCAGAATTGTTTTATACAATGAAGGATAAAATTTGCTGGTAAGATTGATACTTACTTCCATGGTTAAGTGACTAAAATATTTATGTGAGAGTGTAGGTGTGTGGTTACAAAGGATGTATACTCTGTCTAGTATTGGTACATCCTACATGTATTGTTTTGATGAACTGTCCTTTTTTCTAGGCCTAAAAAAATGGAGAAAAGCAAAACTTATACTGAATAAGTTATACAGACTTATACAGGATAAGTTAAACAGTATAAGTTCTGCTTTTCTCCATTTTTCAGGCCTAGAAAAAAGGACAGTTTACCTATTGTTTTTCTAAAGGGACATTCTTGAATTTGTTTTGTTTTAGGTCCTAGAACATCCATGAAATCAAAGAGTGTTGACAGCCATGAACCAGTCCATAAAGATGTTTCAGGAAAAGGTAATCATAGCCAGTAATTTTGTTTTGTAACTGTATACAGGCCTCCTAGTGAAACCTTTAAATCTTTAAAAACCTTTAATTTCAGAGCAAATCTTTAATCCCTTTACATTTCCACAGAAAACCTTTAAAATGCCAAAAAAGCCTGTAATTCTCACTCAAAACCTTTATATTTGCTCTGACTGGTTGCCATGCTAGCTTAAAGCAAGTAATGGATTTTGTTCTGCATTTTCCCTACACTGTAAAACAGGAGCTATGTATGAAATAAATATGCAGAGAAAAATAGGTATACACATCAAATAAGGTATGTATTATATTGCATGATTCAAACAGTATATAACATCAAAATTACTTTGGTATGACTGTGGGTTTAATAAAGAAATGAGAACTTCGACGAAAATAGCCCTTATTTACTCTTTATTTTTTCATGTTTTACACTAAAAGACCTTTATTTTCATACATTGGAGCCTTTATAAAAACCTTTATTTTTGTTTTGGCCTGCTAGGAGGCCTATGACGTATAATAAAAGATTACACTAATTTATATATATATAGCTAAAAGATCATGGCCTCCAAATCAAGTCTCAAGAAATCCCTTTGCTTGGAATGATTCAGGAAAAGGTTATCATAGCCAGCAATGTATTTTTTTATAGTTTCATGTAAGATAATACTCATATGTATATTTTGCATAAATAATCAAAGAATTTGTATGGGAAAACATTGTAAGGACAATAAATCAACAATTGTTGTGCCCAAACTTTAAAAAATTTAACATGTGTACAGGGATATTTTACCTTTGGGCTTCTGAAGTATAGCTAAAATCCCATGCTAAAATCCGGACATGTTGGACACATAACACAGTGAAAGTAGTTTGTTGATGTGCAAATAACAATCGCCAACTACAACTCTGCTCGGAGGTGTGTAATTAATAGCTGTAACAAAGAACCTTAACACCATTTTACACCATACGGTCTGAATATAATTACATACTTCATTGGTTCTGTGATATCAGCATTGACATTATTTAGGAGTCTTGATCTCACTTGAATAAATGCAGTGTGTAGTTTCTTCTTGTATATAACATGTGTTTGGTACATCAGAGACTTAAGTTATAAATCTTCACAAATTCATTAATTGTAAGGGGTGATGGTTCATGATGGTTTCTCAGCAATATGATGGTTGGATTCCTTCATAAGGGGTTTGAACGTGATGACAATCTGCGTGGTGAAACATTCTTCCTCGATTATGTTCATACTCGATGTTTCGTAAAATTTTGAAAAAAAAGATGCTAGAAAATTTACATTTGACAGTTTCAGATAAACTTGACTAACTTTGTTCATAAAAAATTGTCAACTGAATGGACATTTATGAGCAAACACACGCACACACACACCCACATGCATGCCCCCCACATATTTAGTGAAGTGTTCTAATTTGTTTTATTTTAGAGGGAAGTGAAGAAAGGAGCTTTCAAAGTTTAAAGGATGATGAATCTTTCAAAGAGGGTGACACAATAAATGGTAAACATAGCCAGCAATTTTGTTTGTTACTGTATTATAAAAGATTATACTCATGTGTATATATTGCTAAAAAAATCAAGGCCTCCAAATCAAGTCACTGTAAATCCCTTTGCTCAATCAAGTTTCATAATTAAACAATATTTCAAATTAGCACATGAACTTTTCAACCAAATTAAATGTTTCTCCTACATTCTTTTTGTATTTTTTACCATATATTATGTATTGTGCTTCCCAGCTATCCCAGTGGCCAGAGTACAAGTCTACTGATAGAGGGATCAAATGTTTAAATCCTGAATGGGACATATTTTCATAAAGCTTGGATATAAAATGATGTCTTTGACATTTTCCTTTCCACAACTTATTCTAAATCATAAAGGGCAGTTGTCAGTCACTGCCACAACTACATGAATACGTCTAGTAACTGGTCAGCAGCTAATCCAGATGTTTAGGTTATTTAGGAATGATCAGTAGCTTGAATAGCAGCAGTTATATAATCTATACGTTGTATTGCTATTGCATGAAATCCCAAAAAAATTTTTGTATTATATCATTTGTGTGTTTTTCCTAAAATTCTCTAAAATTTCTCCACAAAATTCTTGTTATTGTTAGATTAATCGAATTAATTGTCAGGTCTGCATATCAGCTTTCCTATAGGTTTAAAAATGATGTCATTTTGAAAATGAGCCAAATTGATAGTAATGGTACTGTCCAGTTACTTAAGATCATGCAAAGCTGAAATAATCTGACCTGTTAAATTGGCTTCTCTGATACTAGTTCCTACAAATGAAGTTTTCGACAATCAATTCGCCCTTTACTAAGAAATTGTCTAACACACATTTTTTGTCTCTTACATCGATGTTATGCATGGTTTGCTAATGTCAGAAAATTTACTCCAAGAAGAGTCCAATGGGTCTTGCAGATATCTTATTATACTATAAGAATTCTCTAATACAATGAGAGTTGAACCCTGCTTGTAAAGTTTTATTCTTATTTTCATGGTGAAGTGGTCCCAGTATTTATGTGAGAATGTTTTTGCTTACTGTGGATGTGAGTATATGTATAGTTATGGTAAATCAATACAATCAATTGTTAGGTGAACACATATTGTCTTATCTGCATTCTTTGACTTGTCTAAAAAAAGTCACAAATAGTTTTAATGAAGCCAAAGTTTCTCTTTTTTTTCAGGTGTTGATCCAGGCAACACATCTGCTCACCCATTGATAAATGGTACTGGAGAGCGTGTTCATGAACCATAATGATATTATGGTGCAAGCTATTTGTAATACTTATATTAGCTTAGAATAATTGTGTAGTGAAAATGATTTTATATTTCCTTTAATTCTGACCCAATGTTATTGATTCTCATACTGTTAATGTCTGGATTTTTTTTTTTTTTTTTGTCTTATTTACTTCATTGAATTACAATAGGCCCTAAGTTCATTGCTTGCCTTTTTTTTATTAATTCATTTCATTTTTCATGTTTTAACAAGTGTGTTTCTTGTTAGTGTTTTTTTCTTTGCCTATATTTTTATTATACTCTAGAATTAACATTAATTATGCTTTCAATGCATGTGCAATACTTTCTTATGTATCATTTTATGCTCTATTTATGGTTGTATGTTTACAGACCTTGTCCTGAAGTTAAAGATTTTTTGGCCTTGTACAATTTACTACATTGACTTAACTTTGAAAGGATATAACTCTGGAACTTATCTTATGTAATATTTTTGTAGTATGCCCCTTTGATTGTTTAAGAATTCTACTTATGTAATTATATTTCAACTGATTTATTGCCCTTGAAAAACTAAGTCCTATCTTGAAAGCATTTTTGTGTTAAGATAAGCCTTGATGTAAACAAGTCACTAAAAAGTCAAGTGTGCTTTTCTGGGACTGTTTTTGCTCTTCTTGTATTTAACAGCTGTTAAATCATTAATTCAGGGTAATGAAAATTTTCCACTATCACCCATGTGTGCTTGTTTTATATGCATTTAAATTTTTATCAACTGCTAATTTTATCTATATTTTCACTTATTTTATTTTCCCCATGCCTGTGATAACGGCGAAACATTTTTAGGGACAACCTTCAAAGGCTACTCACAGAAGTTAAAATTGCCTGTCAGTGTCTGTAATTGTGTTAGAAATGAATTCTTATTATTTGAAGGCTAGCTGACATATTGATTGTAAATAAGACCTTATTAAATCTGGCTACACATTTGGATGAATGGAAACTTCCATGTGGACCTGTGAAAACATGTACAAGTTCACTACAATATTTACACAGTGTATGATTTTAATGATAATAATAAAAATACTTTATTATACCCCCGCTTCGAAGAAGAGGGGGGTATACTGTTTTACCCTTGTCCGTCCGTCCGTCCATCCGTCCGTCCGTTACAAAATTTCCGTCGCAGTTTTCTCAGCAACTATAACATGCAGCAGCCTAATACTTTGCATATTGCTTCATCCCATAGTCCCATGTGGTGTAAAGCGATTTCATGCTCCTTGCTCATCTACTTCCTGTTTGTCGCATATTTTTAGATTTTGGCGGGGGTATCACTAGTGAGCATTAGCTCACAGATTTACTTGTTTAACAAGGCTTCACTTTGAATACAGTGAGAAATATAAAACAAAAGACACATAAAACAATCAGCTCAGCTGTTACTTATGGGATTAGTTTTAATTCTTAAAAGCTTAATCTTTTACAGTTGTATGTCAGTTTAAAATTCTAAAAAATCAGAATTCTGTTTTACTGTTTCCAAATTGTTATCTATACAATTATAGGTTTTTTAAAAAAGTTTTTATTTATTTTAGTTGAAATCGTTGAACGAGTAGCTTTAGTTAACTGCTAGAATAACATGCTTACGTATAGAATGCGATCCATTTAAACCTGATTTTAAATTACTTTTGACAAGCTGGTATATCATGCCACGTTCAGCTGACCTTTGCTGTTGACGCAGTCATAGTTCTCATAGTCTTGTTTACATGGTCTTTGTATTAGAATGTTGCACAATTTGTGGAAAATTGTCAATCACTGTTTGTTAATGACATATCCATCATCAATTTAGGTTGCAGAACAAGATCTATGTACAGAAATTGGAAAATTGTGATCTTTTTAGTTTGTTTAGTATAGATAAAAGCTAGACAATTTTTGGGCGACTCCAAGGTCATCTGAATGTGATCCTCTTCCCTGTGCAATGTTAAGAGATCCAAGACAGCGTCTATGGGATATCTGTTAGCAGAGATTAAAAAATGAGATTGAATTAAATTAAACAATACCTCTGTTTTAAAATATATATAAATGATATGGAGCATTGTTTTAAAAGATATATAGATGATATGGAGCATTAGTGATAGATATAAATAAAGTATTCATATATTTTCCATAGTCTATACTACTTTTTGATAATGTTATTTTGTCTAATGTATTTTTTCTTTACTTTGTTATCTTTTTTCTAGAGCTTTAAAATTTGTTATTGCAGTAAAGTTCTACTATCCCACTAAAATTATTTGTGCAATGGTCTAAAATTAAGCATTTGGGACAAAAATCATCAAGTTATGTGTGATTTTTGCAATAACTGTGATGGTCTTAGTAGAACTTAATCTGTAACTTTTACTACAGTCCTGTGGACTTACTTACAGATTATGCCTTTCTTGTTATTTTTTGCTATGGTAAGCCCAAGGATCCTGGTAGGATACCATAATAATATTGAATTTCTTCCATAAAGTAAAGTTGTTGACTCCTTGTGGATGCATGAGGGAGAAATGGTTATAAAAAATTCTTTTATTGCCTTAACTTACTTGTCCATAGCTCGAAACTAGTAAAAATTTATTTTGGATTGTGAAAATTATTTTTTTTATAATAATTAAGCCAGTTGATATAGTCAGGCCAGTTGAAAATTTCGTTCTATGTACGAAATATGGGTGTGAAAAATGTTTAGTTAAATGCTGTCTTATTTGTGCTTGAAAACATGCTCACCTTGGTCAGTGATGCATTAGGCTATGCACAAGATTTAAAATCTAGTGTTTCCTGAGAGGTTGCTGGTTTGAGTCTCATACAAGCTTTTTATACCCTTCCATGAAAATTATGTCAGTTTTCTTTTGTTAATATGGAGAAGACTTTTGCAATGTAGAAAGGTTGATGAGCACTTAACAATGGTCTAGGAAGCTAGGTTTGATGAGCTGGTAATCATAAAATATCCTTAAGTTGTGCTGACAAAGTATTAAACCCAATGAAAAAACAACATAAAAGTTTCTACAATTTGCTTTGAAAATAAACGCATCTTGTGTCTGTCTATATATAACCAACATTATGCATTTTATATCATTAAAATAAAAAAAAATAAAAAATAAAAATAAGATCTATGTATTGTATTTTTATGTATATATATAGTTCATGTTATTGTCATTCATCATTTTGCTTTTTGCATTTTTTATACATGATGTATCTTTTAAAATGATCCTATATATTATTTTAAAATACGCCAAAACACATTGTATACAATGACGTCATGACGTCACAACGTTACCATGATAAAGAAAAAAAAAGAAAGAAAAAAAACATTAATAGAATAGTTTGAATTCTTTTATTATTTATTATCTTATTGTATATCATTATATGTAATTTGCTTGAAATGGAAAATGAAGTTTGTGTTGTGTGGGTAAAAATGAACTATTCATCCTTTATTATTTATATGTTATTAATTATTTTGCTGACTTTGAAATACATGTATATACATGTATTATGCATTTGTATGTATTGTGTGCAATGTATGAAATGTGTATGAGCCTTGTTGTATTTTGTTGGTTATCTTTTATTTAATGTAACATTTACACTTGCCATATTAATGCTTTTGATATTATGTAAATACCCACTTTTTTAATTAGTCACAAACCCTTTTACTGCTTACTCTTATATACCATTTAGAATTATTTAGTATTTAATATTGCTTGATTATTAAGGATTGTTGAGAGATTTTATGAAAATTTAAACTGTATTTTACTGTAGTTTATACAGTGAATGACAATATTGATTAATGAAATCAAAATGAAGTGCACCAAGAGCGTTAAAAGCAACAATAGGCAGAAATTACCAACCTCTTGGCATTGTCATACATTTTTAAAATCATGATTTTATCCTCTTTATCCATAATTTTTAGTTTTTGTTTTAGACTTACAATAAATAAATTTGTGCATTTTGTCCTATTACACTTTTTTTAATTGTACTTTTACTTCCACCGATTTAATTTGAAGGCTCTATCTAGTAAAAGACTGGACTTTTCAAACTGAGTACTGATGTCTCATTAAATAAAGTTATCTTATGTTTTGTTGTATTATTACTACAATCATGTCGATGTGATTTTTTTAATGGTTGGATCCTTATTATTCTATATATGTATTAAATATTTTGTGTTGTTTTTTTTTCATAAAAAAGCTGATATACAGAGATCTGTAATGAATTATAATTATTATATTAAACACATAATCAATTTAATATCACCAGATCTGCATTGTTTATTGCATTTATCACTATCTGTGTTTTTTTATTATGTAAAAAAAAATTGCTGAATTTTTTATTATTCCAGTTTTATAATCATGACTTATCTTTAGTTGTTATTGTTCATGTTTTTTCTCTTTTTTTGTTTATCACTTGTTACCTTTGCTCTCACATTGTTATAGTATAAGAAATGGATGTGAAAATTATTGTCCGAAATGGTAAAAATAGCTGCATGTGCTATTTATTCTACAGTCTACGAAATCAAGATATGAAAGTGGTTGTTTAAACAGATCATTTTAGATGCTAGATCTGTATCATGTTTTTAGAAATTTGGGTAAAAAATAAACACTAAAAAGAAGGGTAATACTTACTTTTATGTGGAGGGCATTTTGTTGGGCATAATATGGTCCCTAAGGCCCCAACAAGTTGATCATATGTTATATGGATTTTTCAGGAAAAAAATGGGGCGAGTGAGCGAAGAAAAAAAAATTAAAAAATTCTTTATTCACTTGCTTTATAGAGCGGTTTGACCAAATTTTTATGAGCGAGCAAGGAAATAAAATATTTTTTTGTAAAATCCGTCAAATTTAAGGTGCCAACATATGATCTATTTGTTGTGGCCTAAGTAACTTTCCATAAAAACTCTGTTGTAGTTAAATTTTCCTTTTAAATTTGTTTTGTTCTTCTTTGTACATGTATTATGTGTACGGTACATATTTGACAACTTTTTAGTATTCACTTGATTATTAAGTCTATTTTGTATTACGATACCTGTGTATGCTAATGATGACCTTAGAGGGAAGGGAGGTGGTTAAGGTCAAGTTTTTAAAATATTATCTTATATTTGTAAAGTTGTAAATAAAATAAAACAACTGTATTTGTGTGTGTGATGAGCGCTGCATTGAAATTATCAAATTTTTTGCAATCAACATCCTGCATTGATTCAAAATAATGTTTTAATGATTAACCCCCCCCCCCCCTCTAAAAAGTCATTATTAGGACCAGTCCCATCAGATATTTTATAGTATTTTTACCTAATTTTATGTTTGTTCAAAACTCACCTGAAGCAAATATTTTTCTATTTGCTTGTATTTATAATTAGATTTCATTTATTGTGTGGGACCAAAATGTGGACCTAAGATTGATTAACAGACAATAAAATTATTTAATTTGTCTCTACTTAAATGTTGATGATTTGTCTATCGTATTGCATTCATGTATCTACACTTGTAGTGCCCTCCAAAAATCCTTTAAAAAGTCCTCTTTTTAAGATAAATCAATTAGAATTACTCATGAAAAAGAAAAACTGAAGTCATGTGAGTACATTCCTAAATCAGCATTATTTTGTTAATCGCTATATTGATATACTACGATGTATGTTATATGAATAACCATTAAATATAAAATTGCTTTTAAAAAAGTATATTTACAGGTCCATGAATTCAAGTGAAGTTTATAATAAGAAGTATGTATACTACAGAGAGCATAAGAATAAATTTCGAATCATTAGTTTTCATTGAATAATTTGTAGAAAATGTTGTATGACCTCTTCTATATTCATGTGGAAAAATCCATTACAATAGAAGCTGAGAAATTTGGTAATGTGAAAGGTGGAGAAAACTGATCATAATTTTTGGTCCAGAAATATTGCTAAGCTATATATGTCAGTATGGTTGACAAAACCAAACAATCTTGTGACTCTTGTTAGTCCAGGCTCTGTACGATATTCTCAGCATCTACTGTATTACTATTTTTTCATATGAATATTTAAGAATCCTGATGTAATTATGTCATTGGTTTATGTCTCCGCTTACATTACTAATTAGTTATCACTGTCAAATACATATTATTATAGTGTCATATCAATTTTATGTTCTGCTATATATTTAATAAGTTTTATTTTTGGAGTTTTTCCCCCAAACATCCTGTCTTGCTCAATTATATGATCTTCCAGAACATATGCTTGAGGGTTTTTTGTTTGCAGTAGTCATTGTGATGTACAAATCTATTGGTCAATGCAAAACTAGTCTACATCCTTAGCCATATGACAATATTAACCTGAGCTTAAACTAACTTATTGCACTAATTACACACTTTGCTTACATTACATTGTTAGGTTTTTTTAACGCTTATAAAAACCTATGTGACTATGATGTAATTTTATTAATATGTCATATTATTGTGCTTTTAATTTTGACACATTTGTTTATGGGAAAACACGTATGACCGCTATATTGTGGCACAGTTTCAAAGAATTTATTGTAACGAAAACAACATTAATTGTTCAATACATTTATTTTACCAAAAGCTTCCGCCGATAATTCCCGATTTACAAATGAAGACAAAAGTAAATACTGAGTTTAATTTACTCTTGCATAAAGGTCAAGTTCAGGTTAATATTATTGGACTATACATTTTTGAACATGCTTGCCTTAAGTATTTTAATATAATATACATGTATATAATTTGTAAAAATGATTAAATTTTGTTAGACTGTTTACATGTTTTTACTGTAAGAATTAAGAAGTTTATGTAAACCACCTATGTGTCATGTTTTGCTAGGTCATTTTTGTCACAAAAGATAGTTTATATATAAAGCCAACTTCAATGTTTATGGCATTTATGTTACTTACTCGAGAATTATTATCATGTTTTCGCTGAATCTGTTTGGCATTTTTATAGGAAGGATATTTTGAGTCCATTTATCAGGCCCATGATTTGAGTGGGAGGAATAATTGTGACATCTTGTTATGAAGTGCTTTCAAATATAGCAGTGATAATAATGTCTGTGATTCTTTTTTGTTCTTTTTTGTCTAGTCTAAGATGTTTTCTTAGGGGTAATTAATTCATATGACCGATTTGTAAATTAGGCAAACAAGTAAATATTTCAATCCCACTTGACGGTGAATATATAATATATTTTAGCTGTAAACAAACAAACATACAGCAATACTTGATTGTTAAAGTCAACAGTTAATTATTTTACTATAATAAATTACTATTTAGATTTTTAGATTCCACTTGTTTGTGGGCAAGCAGACTAAACCTGATATTTGTCCCTGCTAAGACTCTTGTCTTATTTGTATTGAACTCTATTCTAACTGTAGTTGCATTGTCTGCCTTGAAGTTGTGGTTCTATGGTTTACAGGCTAGGCCTAAAATGTAGGGTATTAAGTTTCATTTTGAATGCATCAGGGACTGACTTTCCATAAAAGTTTGATAGAAATAACAAATTTCTTCTATGTTCAGGAAGTAGTTGTTGGGTTTGTGTAGAAAGGTTGGTTTTTTAATGGTGCTATAATATTGTCCAGGAAAGAATGCTAGGTAAGCCAATTGTCAAAAATAACAAAAGACAAGTTTCAGTAAATATGTGCTAGTAGTATCAGTCATATTTTTTCATTGTATCAAAATTCACTTAATTTGGCAACAACTTGGTATATGCCAGTCAGGGATACATCATTGACTATCACTGATACACAGCTTTCCTTAGCTTTGAGGTGTGACAAGAAAATCTTGTATACGTGAATAATCAATATTGCAATTGCATTGTTTCCATAAGAAATTCCATCTGAAATCAAGCTAATAAAATTAGTTTACATTGAATCTTTGTTTTTTTAAACATGTTCATAAGTTTCTTCATTTAGTGACAAAACTGCCCTGTGACATCATTAGTATCAAAATGTTTACACTATTTCATTGGCCTATCTTTCTATGCCTTATGTACATTGATCTAGACTGCCAGAATCTCATATCCATTGTTTCTGAACTATTTGGTTAAATGCTATACTTTATAATTCTACTATTTGTATGGAATTGAAAGTTATTACATAAGTTATTGCTTGATACCATTTTACTGCTCGTTACTAACTGGTTTATCTTCAGCTGTCATCAACAATAATCATTGCTTCCATCTTAGTGTGACCTTAGGTAGTGGTGTGTTGTTTTAAACATCCAAACAAACTACATTATATTCATAAAAAAAATATTTATACTTTACCATAGTGTGTATGAGTGAAAAGAGAGAAACCATTCCTGTTGCCAACAGTATCAGGGATCAACATTTAAAGGTGGCTAATTCTTTATATTGTACTGTGCATTTTGTTTCATTGACAGTTTGTCAGGTTAGTGTTTTGGTGTTGCTAAGGACTATTTTAACTGTCTGTTCTGTGTTCTTAGTAATTATTTTGGTTGTTCAAGAAATACATTGGTTGTGTTAACGTAAAACATGGTTGTCTGATTGGGACATTTATGTGGCTTATTCTAAGTTTCTGTGTCTTTTGTTTAGGAGCATGGTGTTGTGGGAATAGAGAGGTCCTGGGCTCCAATCCTACTAAGGGCACTGCTAATTTCCTTGTGCAAGAATTTTACCTACGGTTGTTCCTCTTTACCAAGGTGTAAATTGGTACTGTGAAGAATCATCGTCCTGAAGGTGATTTCAATGATCAATTATTAAGTCTGCTGAACACCTGTCTGGAAGCAGATTTTAAACTACACATTCTCTTTTTTCAACTTATTTCAATAAAAACCCTCTAAAGTTAAGTAGATTGCTCAATTGGCAAACAATCTGGAGATCATGAGTTCTATTACGTAGGTTGTTGAACTTGTACTTATGTGGATCTTAGTTGTGAAATTGTTGCTACAGCTGTTCTCCCACCTAACCATGTAGTTGGTAGGACAGTTTGCAGTCGCAGGGGAAGGTACAGATATGTGCTTCCTCAGATATGATGAGTTTGTTGACTAACCTTAATGATTTGACTGAACCAAAGTCTAAATGTCAGTGTAAAGCACTTTAAACAATAAACGTTTAAATAGTTATGATTTGTTAAAGAAAATTTGGTTGTTCTTACAAAATTGATTGTCATCATTTAAGGCCTATTGCTCAACGATAATGAAATCCATAACGAAAATGAAATAGCCGTGGCCGTGAGGTAGTTTTTAGCATAATTTTTTTATCTGAATTCGAATCCGGAGATCATGGGTTCAAAACCAGGTCGCGGCAGGTCATACCCTATACATGAGTTATCGGCCTCATGGTAGGGTAAGTAAGTACTGATGATAGAAAAAGTGTCCAAGAAAACTTATAATTGGAAGAGCTGGCCGTCGTGTAAATGACCTATGTATGTGTTGAATGGGACATTAAATTTTTTGTAATTTTGAATGTTATGATTTTTTGTTGTATGAGTTCACATGTACATCAAATATATTGTGCATCTCCTTGAATGTTCATATTACATGTAGGAACTTTTTATTTAATAGTTTCATGCTGACCATAGTTATTTCTTACTGATCTCTGCTATACAAGGGTTAATATTCATGTAATCTCTCGTATGTATACATTGCTTTGTTCAGTTCTTGCTTTACCCCCCCCCCCCCTTTCTAATAAAAAATTGGTAAGATTCAAATGGCATTAAATAAAAGTTGTACTTCTTTGTCCAAATACATGTATCTACACATGAGTGGGTTTTATTTGTTTTCTCTAAATCTTCTGCTCAAGTTAAGTTTGCTCATTACCTTAATTACCACTCAATTAAATTTTTGTGTGGAGGATTCTGAGATTAAGATCAAAACTAACTGGATCAATTGGATAAGGGGAAAGAAAGTAATAATTATTTTATGCAATTTTTCATGTCATTCCATTATTTGCCTTGAAAGAGATTGGCAAATACCATTTTTGTTTTACCTTATTACTTGTTACTATAGATCACATGATTATAGACCCTGTATATGCAAATACTTGTAATGTTGTAATGCATGTAATGCTGCCATGATTTATGTGTGAACTGTAAAATGATATATAGTCTACTGTCAAAGCCTATGTATTCTGCGTAATGATTGATCCCAATCTTACCTTTCACATTTGCATCTAATAATTATCTGACACATATCCCAATGAAAATCAGTACCATGCCTATTTTACACTTCGGCAGCACTTGATCGTAAAATTATATAAGTATGTATATGTGTTAAATTTCAACACTTAATTCTCACTTTCGGGGTGTAATGGAGCATTAGTACTACATTCATTTTCAATGTAATGAATATTCTTGCATAAAGGTCAGGTCGGGGTCAAACTTTACTCACAATAAATTGGTCTAAGACGATAAATATTATGTAAATATCATTTAGATCATTAGATGTATTAAATCATTCAACTGTATTAGTCATTTAGGATAACTTCTGAAATATTGTAACAATAGTTTATGGAAACAATGTCTCATGTTATGCTTAACCCTGTAGTGTTGGTACCAAACTTAGGTACGTATTAATATGTCTCAAGTCATTTTAAACAAATTTAACTATACGTTACTGTTAGAGATCAATATATATTTAATGAATTTTTATCTTTTAAAATTGTGAATGTATATATTGAGAATGTGTGTATATGTTATGTATATGTATATTGTCTGCTAATATGTAATCATACTATAAGATTATTTCAAGTTTCAAACACATTTCAACATTTGTTCAACATTTCAATTTCATATTTTGATAAAAACAATCAGTATGGCACACAACTGCAAAAAACCGGTTCAGGGAAAAACAAACCGGTTAAAAACCGTCAGAAATCGTATTGCGATATTAACCGGTATATCGGTTAACCGATACACCCCTAAAAAAGATACAATGTATCAGGTATATTTTTGTGTTTTGTACATCTTATGTTATTATGTCAGATTTTCAATTTATTTTTAAGTTGATATTTTGTTTGGATGTCTTGCTGTATTTTCATGTAAAAAAGAGCATGAACTAAACTCTGTTTTTGAAATCGTAATAAAAGCAATGTCTTTAGTTCATAGATAATTTACTGCCAAATATGGACATTTGTTCATATTAACATTTAAACTTGTCTCATCTAAAACACCTTAATTCATGTAAAATGTGTAATATTATTACAATGAATAAAAATATAACAGTTTTGTAAGAATTCTGTTCAAAATTTTGCCGATAAAATTATTTGGAGATTTAGGGACTGTATATCTTAAGACATGTAAATCTATATCTACATTGTATTTACAAATTTTGTGCCAAATGACTGTTTGTATTGTGATAATAACCATTTCAATAAATCTTGAAATAAGACAAACTTATATACTTATATACAATGTAGTGCTACTTTTTTACGCATTTAAAATTGGTGTCATTCTTAACAGCTGAATATATAACCAGATTTTTGTTGACTGATTTTTTATTCTTATTTTTGATTAACTGTCCATATCAAATCAAAGAGACCTATTTTCAAAATCGTATTTCTGGTCATATGAATATCACACTTCAAATGATTGACACATTTTGAAATTTGCATGGTATGATCTGACAGTTATAGATTTGTACTTTTTATTATTTATTGTTTAATATTAAAAATCAAATAAATTACAAAATATCAAACTTACCTTGTTGCTTATAATATATGTTACAGAGATTAAAATATCTATGAATACCCAGTAAAATATGGATTTTTTGGTAATGCAATGAACGGGCATTCTGGATCCTTTTTGTTCTTGCAAGTTTACATAGGCAGACCAGCAGGGGGGGGGGGTGTCAGGGGGTCCTGACCCCCCCCCCCTAAAATTTGGAAAATGTACCTGTCCATTAGTGTATTTCTTGCCTGTAAGTCATTTTTAAGCAGCATGAAGCAATTTTTCTCGGTGCTTAACATAAATTTAATGTTTATGTAGTTTTTTATCAATATGTTGCATTTTTTCTGCAAAATGTGAATATTGTGGTTCGAGGTTCGGGGGACCCCCCCCCCCTCCAAAACACACCCTAAAAAAGTTCGGACCACCCCTTGAAAAATCCTGGAATCGCCCCTGGTTTATCTGTACAAACACTGTTTATTTTTTAGTTTAGGGGAAAGTTGGCAGAACCTTTTAGAGGATAAAAAGTGATAGAAATAAAATTGAGGGAAAAGGTGAAAAAAATCACTGAAACAGCAATGTGTATGATATTGAAGATTATTATTCTTGTTTGTTCTTTCCTCCTTCATGTATCCTAATAAAAGGTTTCTGCTCATTTTAACCAAGTGCTTCAATGAATGTACAGATATAAAGATAACAGATGTAAAGCGCAGAAAAGCCTGAATCAAATGTGATTCAAATACCAATCAAATACCAAAGTGATGTAGAAGGCTACCTGCAGAATTTTGATTCTGGTTATCTGATGGAGTTGCTGGTTCAAGCCTCGCCCTGATTGGCTTTATGAAAATTTGACAATGTTGATTTTCCTCCATGAATAAGTTGCTGACCTTGTGGAAAGGTAAGTAAGTAGGTTATATACATAGGTCTCGGAAAGCTAGGCGAGAGCTGCTGAATTACCATAACTTGTCCTGATAGGGCATGAATCCTAACTAAGAAAAAAGCCAAATGCCTCATATTCATATATATTTATTTGCAGACTACTTATAAAAATTTACTGATTTTAAGATATCTCAGACTACGTGTATACCTGGAATTCAAATATTTGGGTTTTCCCCTCTGATACAAGCAAATTTTCACCGTAACAATGAAAAAATGTACAGAGAACAAAAGGATTTAATCGATATTTGGTGCTATTTAGCAATAATGTGTAGAAAACATTGTACCGGCCGTGCACAGACCCATGAACTTGAATTCTGGAATAGGTCTATAGACTACATGTATATCTGGAATTCAAATATTTTGTTTTTTCCCTGTGGTACAAGCAAACATTTAACAATACAATGAAAATATGTGTACAATGGACAATAAATCGAATCCGTGTTTCATGTATTCAACAATAATGTGTAAAAAACTAAGGCTCATGCTAGGATGGTAAATCCCATAAATTGTAGCTCCAAATTAGTTATACTCTTCAAATGATTACTCCCAATGCACATGTTAGGAGTGTAAGGGTTAACCAATATACCGATTCATATTGCAATATGAATTCTGACAGTTTTTAATTGGTTCATTTTTCCTTGAAGCGGTTATGTAGTTATGCACCGTTCTGATTATTTTTATCAGAATCTGAAGGTTTAATGTTCAAATAATTGTTAGAAATGTGTTGAAAACTTAAAATACAAGTCATATGAAATTCGGGGATAATTTGGCTCTTTGAAGTTTTCATAACTCGTACATGTAGTCTTACTGTGCTTTAAAGTGTCCAACATTTTGCCAGATGAGAGAAAAATTCTCTTCGAAAGTCCGTTTCATAATATGCATTTTCTATCATACAGTTTCAGTTTATTGTGTAATATCGACATTTACATGTCTTTGACACAAAACGTATATACAATCATATAATACAAATTAAACAAATAAAAAAGAAAAGACATATCAGAAAAAGAATGATATAGTTCATTTTACGCAAGTTATTCAAACATTTGGATAACCGTTAATCACTTGAAAATATACATATATATAGCTTGTAATGCTGATCCAGTCAAGATGCATTCATTCATGCTGTCATGTCTATGTAAAAACAAGTATGTATTACAAGATATCGCAATATACTGTTATACCATATAATGGTATTGTTATACACCTAGTACTCGTACATATAATATCTTAGACTTATCTACATTGTATCATTTCTATTAACTTGTTTCTAATGATTGAAAATCTGTAAATCATTAATGTTGTTCTGAACGAAACATTAATATATACCATAGTTAGGAATACTAACCCATAATCCTGGGAACCATAAAAGTTAAATAAAGAATTGATGATACACAAAATCAGGTACAAAAAGGGAACTGGAACCTCAAATATGAGTAAGAAACAAATGTCCTTTATTGCACTTTCTATATATGTTGTCCTTTGACTAATTCTTTGCTGTGATTGTCTGTTGACTGCACGATTTGTTCCGTCATGCTGTGTTCTATCGTTTAGTGATATAGGTGATGAATCTTCAACAGGGTTGACTTTACGTTGTGTAGTCTTCGTCATTCGAAACTTTGTGTAAACCACTATTGGGAAGTTTATTGCTAATGGGGTGAAAATAAGCATTGCCACCCATGCTTGCAAAGAACTTGCGTCAATGTACATTTCCAAAGTACAATATGGTTGTTCAAACTCAGGCTGTGGAACATACACTGTGAATAGTAGTGTGATGGATCCTGTGCATAAAGCAAAAATTACAACATTGAAGATAAAAATTCTCATTCTTTCCTCTTTTGTGTATCCAAATACAGGCTTCTTTGTCACTTTTAACAAAGTACGGCAACGTTGATACACCACGAACAAAGACTGCATTGAGGCTTGTACCAACTGTGATACAAATACCACAAGAAATACTTGACAAATCTCTATCATATAGCTGGATTCAAATGTCACTGATAAATATGATATTATAACCAACACATCAAGAGCAAATCCCATTAAGCACATATTAGTTGTCATAAAAAATAAATTGGTAGCATGATAAGGCCACTTAGCCTTTCTGTTATTGAAAAAACAAATCGCTGTTAATCCGCTTAAGATAAAGTTCCATGATGACACTGCAATCATAGCTGAAAGGTACACTAGTGAAAAAGTGCTTAGAACTTCCATGATTCTTCAGTATTCAATACCTTATCTATAGCACTTACTGGACACTGGTCAATATATTATGTGATAAAAGCAGCAGCACCTTGAAATATATATCCAATAGGAGAAATATGACAAGCCTCATTCTGGAAATAGCCTCATTCTGGAAATAGCCTCTTTCTGGATACAGCCTCATTCTGAGTTTTCCAATATGGAAATTGAATTATGGGTAGAAAATTAATTTAAACATTCCTAATTAAATACCACAAGATAAATAGAGTTACCAAGTATTTTATTACTGGAACACTGTTAGACATCACACATGTCTGTATTGATAATTTATTGTTTTTGTGCCATAATAATAAACATGTTTGCAATAGAAATGTTCTTAGTTTTTTTAATTGTACATAGTGAAGCCACCCGGCTAGCTCAGTTGGTAGCAAGCAAGTCTGCTGATCGAGAGGTTGTTGGTTTGATTCCCAGGGGGCCGTAATTTCGGTGAACTTGGTCATGAAATTACTTCTAAGACCATTTCCCCTCCTACCAATGACCAATGATTAGTAATCATGTGGGGCAGTTGTCAGTCACTGACCAAAGTATATGTATCTATATAGTAGTTGGTTATCAGCTAAATCCATAGATTTAGCCTTTGCAGGAACAGTGAGTAGGTTGACTGACCGCCGTTATATGTACAATGTGTTGCTATGGCATAAAACATTATCTTGCAAAGAACAACATCTTCAGACTAAATTTTATCTAGAATTAAAATATTTTAAAAGGTTTCCAACTTGTGAATGTTACATAGTTAAATGTAAATATGAGATGATAAATATCAAATGAGGCATCAGTTTTGTCACTCAAAACAGAATGTGAATAACTTATCAGCATGGAAGGAGGGCAACAATATTTGCAGGTTTAGAGTTGTATACACATTTATATTGCTTGTGTACTGTTTTTAAAGCAAAGTGATTTTTGATTTGTTCTCCATTTTCATTCTTCTATTCTAACAAATACATGCGGATAAGATAAATAAATTAATATGCATATGCTCAGCTGGGGTAGACTTTCTTAATTATGTAAACCCTTGAATTGGTCTTTAAAATTTGTAAAATTTATATATCTATCTATTAGAATGAACAGATGGGTGTGTATATTTTGTTCTAGAGTATGAGCAAAGATTTGCACCCATTTTCATAGACTTAAATTTTGCATCTTTATAACTGATAACACTCTCAATAAAATAAGTCATGTTTGATAATTATGAGGTTCATAGAAACGGTCCCTAAATTGAGCTTAAGCTGTATAGGGAAGGCAAATCTACAAATTTCAAATCAAATTATCTCCCTTTCCCAAGTTCTTGTTTCCGGAGGTAAATTTGTCAGTTGCGGGAAATATCATTTCAGTAAGACTTAAATCCACGTTTGTTGGCCAATGCATTATTTTTTTTTGTAAATGTATTATATTTACCAATTGTTTTTAAAAATGCAAACAAATTTAGTGCGTGAAGTCTGTCTGTCCGATGTCCTACACTCTGAATCAGGATAAACCAATCGACATTCGTCCCATAGCTCTTTCGTCCTTATTTCTTGGAGGTAAGCAAACCCATTTTCTGTAAATTCGGTCATTAACGGATCGTTTTGATGATCATGTAATATGTCAATATGAAGATATTTTTGCTGATCGTGACACTTGATGTACTAAATTGTTCTGTGATATTGCTTCCAAAATAGCCACTTATTATATATATTATTATATGACTTAATAACATCTTGTTTTTCATCTGATAAGGCATATAATATAACGAATATGATTAATGCTGTAACTGTATTATACTTTCGTTCGCTGAAGACCTTAGGCTAAGGGGCACTAAACCCTGGTTTTGACTTGGAAATAACTAATTCATAATATGATTGTTTAATCATGCTTTTTATTATGATCTGAGATGTTGCCTACTCAGAAACCCATCTGCTTGCTGATAACAGTCTGACCTCCTACAGAAGGACCTATCAGCTCTAGAGAAGAGGGAGAATGATTGGCAGATGAATTTTCATCCACAGAAGTGCCTTGTTAACATTGAACAAGAGACACTGCATTGATACAACCTACAAGCTACACCAACACACACTGGCAACAGAAGATAGCAGCAAGTATCTCGGGGACACAATCAGTGATGATCTTACCTGGAGGAAACATGTAAATGAGACTGCCACAAAGGTAACCGCACTCTGGGTTTCCTACGCAGAAATCTACGTGGATGCACTCCCCAAGTCAAGGCGTCTGCATACACTATACTAGTTAGGCCCTCCCGGGAATGTGCATCCTCAGTATGGGATCCTGCCTCCGCCATAGACACCCATACATTGGAACAGGGACAGAGAAAGGCAGCACAGTATGTAAACCGCTACACAGTTCAAACACCTGGATGTGTAACCCAGATGATTGCTGATCAAGGTTGGTAATCATTACAACATCGCAAATACTTGGCATGCATTACCATGCTGTTCAAGATCCATACTGGTGTTGTTGTGGTGCTAGATAGCCCGCTTTCCACAAGTGATAACAGGACCAGGACGAAAACCTTTTCTACCAAATCCGGTCTTTTGTAAACCTCTACAAAACACCTTCCTACATACCACCGGCTACAGGAATAGGAACCAACCAGGATCACAAACTGCCACACCAGAGAGGGATTTAAAGGGAATTCGTGAATATCCAACCCATCCAGTAGCCAACAAGGCTGTATGCATTATAAATAGTTTTAGCATTTTAACCTTTTTAACCAGTTGTTTTGTCAGGCATCACAGTTTTAACTGCAGGGTACTAGACAATCCAGTAGGATTTCTACCCTTACATTGGAAGAAGATCTAGATTCTAGGATCTGCGTGGCTAGAATCTTCAATGATCACAAAACTTCACACACAGTCGCAATAACTGTAACTCATGGCATGCCTGATTCTGGTTTGATACAGATTTAGCTATGATAAGGGGAATTTCATACAATTAAAGGTATAGCACATAACCATCCATAGAAATAACTTGTATATGAATAATGCGGAAAAGGTATTTCCATATGATTTACTTGATCAGGGCAGAGATATTTACCAGTGATTTAACTATCCAAATGTTTTTTGCAAGGTGTGATTATGATTGCTGAAATCCAAGTCAAAGTTTCTTTAAGTTTTATTCCCTTGGGTTTAGTTTGTCAGCATTATATAAATATCACATTCTACAAAGGGTGATAGAACAGAATGTTAATCCAAGATAAGTATTTGTCAACAGAGTCTTTAGCCAAGGTTGACATAACTTGTCAAGATAATTCCAGTGAAAATTACATTCTATTATTCTATGTATGATGTGATAATTATTTTATTATTCTGAATAACAAAAAAGCAGATGGTTTAAGTTAGTCGTTTGGTAAAAAGCAATTGTCTGGGCAAGAAAGATAATTCAAATTGAAGGGCTAAAACTCCAGCGTAGTGGTCTCCCATCGCTTTAAGCGCGCTGATAGGTGATGTCAAGACGGTGACATTACAGAATACACCCATTAACGTCACATTAGGCTATATAGTAAACAAATCATGACTGTGGTGTATAATAATACTAATTAATTAATAATGTTTATGTTATATAAATATTGAATTTCATTTAACATCATTTGATACAGAAAGAAAAAAAATCACCTGAAGTTAAGCAAATTTATTTGCTTGTTGATAATGACTGATACTCAATTTCTTGTGTTTTATATTTCCTTTTCAGGATTGTATGCAGAGCAGTTGGGTTGTTAATTTTCTGATGACTTAAATATATCAACTTAAATAATCAAGTATATGGCTTTTTATCTGACTCCACCAAGTGGAAATATATCACTTCAAAAGTTGACGCAATTCACTATTAAAAGATTCAATTTTCTTTGCAAGGTAGGCTTAAGTTTTTCACCATTATGATTTCATTTAAAGTAAAATATTTCTATGCACTAGTCAAGTAATATAATGCTCTGGGTATTTGTAATATTGTTGAACTTCTTCATGAAGATTTGTCAATAATCTTCCTCCATGCAGGAGAGGGTATTTTTGTAGAAGATAAGAGAGTAATGGTGGTAAAAATGGAATGATGGCTACAAACTGTTATTATAAACCGCATAAAATCTTAATTAACAAATAATTATTTTTTGTAGTTTGTCTTTTTACAAAAAAAGGCAGAGTATGAAAAGAAGGCCTGAAGAGAGAAAATGGAAGGTGAGAGGTAGTCATCACCTTAAATTTTCACTAGGATGATTTTATGTTTTATATTTATGGGCAAAACTATCAACTAGCTGGAATATGCGTAATCAATAAATTTCACCAGCCAGGATCAATTTTTCACAAGCCCCAGTCTTCTGGTTAGTGGGATAAGGTGATGACTAAGAAAAAAGACAGGGACAAGAGATTAAAACAGTTCATACAATCTTGAAAAGGTGTTATATTTTGATGGTTGTCTTAAAAAGGCCCTAAATTGCATGACTGACCCTGCAAAGCCTCTCAATTTGCTTTCTGACCCTCAATTACTACTTTAAGGCCCTATATTTAATTTGAAAACTATTTGGTTGGTAAATAATCAGAATCTTAGTTATTTACATGTACAAGACAATTGAGTGCCAAAATAAATATCTTTCGCTACATATAATTCTATATTTTTGGCAAATTGACTCGAGGGTGAATAGACTCTGCAATAAATTGATTCGGGACAAACACTAACTCTGCTTTATACAGTTAGTCTGAGGTATCTGAATAGAGCCCTAGAAAATTAAGCTTTGAATTTTGTAATTTTAAGGCCCTTAAAAAGGCACTAAATTTATTTTTGAGAAGTATGAACCATGGAGTAAGGATAAGAGCAAGAGAAAAACAATTATAAATGAGAGAACAAGATGGGTTGCTACCCCATTCCACTTTCTAGAAGAATTATTAACTACCAGGGAGCTATACTTCCATTAATCATGTCGTACATCACCCATCTTGGTGGTGTTTATCATCTACACGTTTTTCTGTTTATTTCAGGTTTACAATACTGGTGGAGATAAGATACAAATATTTGATATTGTTAATAATCCTGAAACTGTTTATGATTCTGAATGTTTAATTGAAGGATCTGTGAAAGACAAAGTTTCACATTTTATGTTAAGGTATTTATTTCAATTCTTTGAGAGCTTGTTACCCAGCTTTATTTTGACCCAGTATTGTGGGTTTCTTTTTCATAAAATGCTTATGGAACAAGAGGTCCCTGGTTTCCAACACCCACTAAAGACACTGCTAATTTTCATAAGCAAGGAAGTTACTTACAATGTTTCCCATTCCATCCAGGTGTATAACTTTTCTGTCAGCAGATCATACCCTTCCACTAAAATCCTGCTATGTTGTAGCTTTTCCTCAGTATAATATATGAAAGTGTCAGCCAATACAGATATGTATGAATAGTGATATCCCACCCCTAAATTGGGGCCAAATTAGGTCTATGCTCTATGTGAAAAATGATAACTTTCTGTAGTACTCCATATAACGCTTGGTTAAATTCTGTGATATGATTGCTGATATGACTTTTAGCTGGATTTTTCAACGGAAAAATTTAGCTAATGTTTTGGCGAAACTTGGGCGGGCAGGCGGTCAGGTGTCTTGTGTCGTTAACAATTGCGTAAGTTTGCATTTAAGTTTTCAATTTAGCATATATCTCTGCCATTTATTGTCAGATCTTTATGAAACTTCAGACAATGATAACATACCATGTGATGAACAGAATTAGAAAGTAACCACAACTGTACCTGGCTTTATTATGGATTATTTCCTTTTGTGATTTTTGCGTTAAAGTTTTTAAATCCGGCTTTAATGTAGTTGCCACATTACTTTACTTGTTTATAATACATTGGCAATTTGTACTCAAAGTATGTGCAATCTTAAATCCAGTCAAATTTGATGATGTGCTTTACATGAGTTGGTGCCCTGTTCACATTTTATTATTATTTTCAGGTTGATATGTAGTGGTAATGATGACATGACATCATTTTTCATCAAAGCCGAGACATTTCTATTTGACTATAGATTCTCTTGTATGACCGAGGATGAATTATGTCGTCTGTTCAAATCTGCTGACCGCGCACAGTTAACAATGTCTGAATACGTGGACATGGGATGTAACTCCGTTCATTCATATATCAAGACATTTCTACACATACTTTCACTTATTAAGGGAGATAATTCAAGATGGAGAAAAGTTATTAGAAAATATCTACAAGGAGAGAAGAGTTGTTTTTTACTGCCCTTCCAGACTGTGTTACAATATGTAGCAACCAGACAAGTTATTGTAAAGTCAGGTGAAGCTCAAGTACCAGTCTATAAGTTACGTGAAGTGATAACCAGTCAATTTACAGAACTACTTTCTGGGTGTATGAAGAAATTAAGAACAACGTTCCATTCTGAAGATGAAAGAATTATTGGACTGGTGCAAACTTTAAAGGTAGCTATGATTAAGTTTACTTGTTATGCATTGTTAACCCTGCATCAGTACTTAAGGTTTTTTTGC
The DNA here is from genome assembly GCA_025267735.1 of Mactra quadrangularis. Taxonomy (NCBI): domain Eukaryota; kingdom Metazoa; phylum Mollusca; class Bivalvia; order Venerida; family Mactridae; genus Mactra; species Mactra quadrangularis. The sequence continues at coordinate 48,588,636 of CM046299.1, read as the reverse complement.
CACGGCAACACATTGTATAGGCTATATCACAGCTGTCGGTCAACCTACTCACTGTTTCTGGTATGGCTTAATCTCGGGATTTAGCTGTAAACCATTTACTAGGCATATACTTCTGTCAGTGACTGACAACTACCCTACATGATTTATAATCTATGGTAGGAGGTAGTATGACCAAGCTTGATTAGTAAGCAATAATATGGCCCACAAACATACGATCCCTTTAACGGTTGACTTGTGGGCTTCTGACTGAGCTAGCCTGGCTGCTGAATACTTTAGTTTTGAGCAGTTCCCAATGTTGATTAGTCTATGACGTTCATCAAATGTTAATTAACTTGTATTATATAATATTCAATATCCTAGTTTCTGAACTATTTGGTAATTTACTTTGTGTGATTACCTGACCACGGGAGACTGATCAATGTTAATTACTTCAGTACATGTATAGTTTTTATGCAAGTTACTATATTCTAGTTATTGACCAGTTCCTTAGGTTTTTATGTAATGATAATACCTGGGGGGTACAAAACTGTTAATTATTTCAACACATTTTGTATGTGCTGACCGTTGTATAACATTTTAAAACAGTATAATAACACCTGATCACAAAAAACAGTTTCGAGCAGATAATCCTTACAGTGCTCATTTACACATTGGTGGATTGAAACAAACTCTAGTTAATTTCTTACTCATGGAATTAAGAATTAGCAGTGTCCCTGGTGAGACTTAGATCAATAACCTATAGTGCTGTCACGATTCGCCTGAAGCGTTTCGCAGTATATTGCAATACACTAGCACTGTATTGTAATACGTACATACCACGATATATTGTGTGTTTTTTTTTATTTGTTGTGCATCAGATTCTGCTGTTTTACCGTGATACGTATTGCTGCAGCTGCATATTGCAATATACCGGTATAGCCCTAGTAACCTGCCAATCCTTAAGCCCTCAGCCTTAAAAACCCTGAACCTCTAGTCTTACATAGATCATGACAATTGAAGGGGAACCTGAGTAATTTTTATTTCATCACTATAGGTTATATATAAGCAACATTATCCTACCAAGAGGGTTACAGATGAGATTAGTCCTGTAATATCACATTGTGAGGTTGATAGATTAACTGAGATGTTTCCACCTTGTATGGCACATTTACATCATAAATTACGATCACATCATAGACTACGACATCATGCTAGGGTATGTATTTTATTATAATTAACCAGGGTTTTACTGGATGCAAGATTCTGCGTCCATGTACGCATAAATCACAAGTTATACGCATGAATAACTGAAGTCTGCATCCATTTGGACGTCATAAATAGGTCTAGCAAAGGGAGAATTATTAATTTAAGGCATGCTCGATTGGGCTGTCGGAATTGTGCCAGAATCAAATTCCGACTCTTCCTCAGAATCTGCCAAACGAGTGAAATTTGATGTCGGAACTGCATCAAAAGGCAATATCCGTTGCAAATATACTCGCTTCTTACTTTTTTATAGCAAATAGTTAAATTGTTATCGTAAACAATTGTTCAAAAGTATAATTTTAACAACATTTGCTTTCAAAACACCAAACTCACATGTTTGCAGTGATGCCGCCGCCATCTTGTGTATGAATAAACTGCGACCGATTCCGTTCACACCACCTATTTGGATAGAATGGGTAGAACCCTGCCAGATCACAGTTCCGACGCACTCGATTGGATTTCTCCCAGTTCTAACAGCCGCACTTTCCAATCGAGCACGCCCTTAGTTTTCACAAACCCATGACAAAATCCAACATTTAAATGTAAACATTAGCTACATGTATCAGCATGTTTACAAATCATCAGTCATTTTGTTCTACATTTTCTCATTAGTATTGTGCGTTAAGTTTGACCCAATCTAACCCTTCACATTTGCATCTATTAATTATCTTACATATATCCTGACGAAAATCAGTACCATGCCTATTCTACACTTCCGCAGCGATCGTAAAATTTTAGAAGTATGTATATGAGTTAAATTTCAACACATAATCCTCACGGCCATGGTGTAATCGAGCATTAATACTACATTCGTATTCAATGTAATGAATATTCTTGCATAAAGGTAAGGTCGGGGTCAAACTTTACGCACAATATGACAATAATAAACACCTTTTGTGATTAATTTAATAAATCTGTTTGACCCCAAAACTTGCTCCAATGTAAAACCCTGATTTTAACTGGTCAGAACAAAACTTGTCCCAGCTACATTTTAATACACAAGAATGTAAGAATGAAGACTAGTTTTGTTCAGAAATGTTAGTATATCTACTTATTAATTAACAAAGATAAAGACATGTTTTTTGTTTGTCAATGTCTTGAAAAATCTTTTTTGTCAAAAACAGAGCTTAAATGGCATGTGACATCATCTTGAGGACCTCTACAAAGATTGTTAAAAATTATGCCCCTGGGTCATAATTTTCATGTAGAGTTATACTGTAAAATGTTAACAGAATTTCTTCTCTAAATTAGCCCCACTTTAGGGGCTAACAAAGTCTTACATACATTTGAATATAAAAGTGTTTCAGATGCACTAAAGGATCTAGTTCTCAAGAGAGCGGTCCTGGGTCCTCGGGGCCTCTTATTTCAGATTATATATCATTTGGTATATCGGGTAGTCTATATATGCTTCAAATTTAATTGTTTTCTTTCAGATACAATACTCACTGTTTCTAAAAGAAGCTGGTTTACCTGTTCATGAAGCTCTCATGTTCTGGAGGAAGGAATACTCACAGTTACCTAGCAACGAGTCTTGCTGTTCACATGATTGGTTAAAAAATGAAAAAAGATATGTTTACAATATCAGACATTTGTACGGGCTTGAGGGGTCAAGAATTAATTATAGGGGTCATTCTTGTGAGGCGTTACAAGTAAGCACTATTTTTTATATGATTTGGGGTCAATAACTTACTGTAAGGGTCATTCTTGTAAAGTGGTATTATGAAGTGATGCCATTCTTTTCAGACGCCCTGTAGACTGCACTATCATAATTACTTAAAGTGTTTACAGATGCAAATGATGATATGTTATTTGACATCGTAATTATTTATATAATTGTAAAATTGATCCCAAAAGGCTTTAATGGAGACAGACATAAATTTGTGGGCTGATAAATGTGTGATAAGAAATAATTCTAATAAGGAAACTGGTCACAAATTGAATTTTGGCAAAAAATCTGCCATTTTTGTAATATACCTATTATGTTTGTAGTTTCTTTGTTTCAGAACAGTGACTACTGCCCATGATTTAAACATGTTTTATGAAGACTTCTTGTTAGCATGATCACTCAAATTCAATTTGTACAAAAAGAACTTGGGAGGGCTGTTTATTAGTACCACTATCAGACTCATTGCTGCATGATGGTATATAAATTGACATTACATAATATGGTACACGTATATGTATCTATCCTTTTAGACTTGTCACACTGGACCACAGGATGATGGAGGTTGCCCATTTAAACATTTTGACTCTGTACATTTAGATAAACTATTAAATCAACATGGTGTCAGTCATAAAAGACAGATCATGCAAGCTGTACAATCAAGACAATATAGTCTAGCATGTTCTCATTTTCTACAGGAAAAGATTCAGGTATGTTATATGAAATGTTGTGGCTAGCATTGTCTTCTGTAAAACTGACAATCCAGGTTTTATTGACTTGACCATCACAGAGTATGTAATGTGTCAGCAAAACCAGCCTTCACGATAATTTTTTTTTAGGACTTGCCCCTTCGGGCAGACAACATGGAATTTCAACTTGCCCGAATCCATTTCGACTTGCCCAAAAAATGAAAGATTTTACTTGTGATACATCAGCGGCAGGCCTCTGGGGCTCTTGACGCCTTTTACCTGGTTTTGCTCTGTCAAAATAACGCAGAAACATACCGGAGACTATTCACTGACAAATAACAAGACTGGCGTCATAAATGTTTTTTGTTTATTTAATTCAACTTGCCCAATCGGGCAGACAGGTTTTAATTTTAACTTGCCCGCCGGCAATTTTACTTGTCCTTGGCTTCGGGCAAGTGGGTTATTTCGAAGACTGAAAACATATCAGGAACAGCAACAGTAAAAAAAATTACTCAACCTTCCGTACAGCCAAAATACAAAGAGGGAGATGTTTTAATATTAGAGTTTTAATTTAATTTTGAGCAAGAGTGTAAGGGCGAGTGGGGAGAGCTTTGAAATTCAAATGTAAATGTTTTCCATGGGAATGAAAAAATAACAGCATTGGTTGAAAATGCAGATTCTTACTTAGCATGTACCTACTTACTTACATGTATATTAGGTCATAAAATAGGACTCTTGTTGTCATATACATGTAGCTATTTAATTAGTACACCAACCAAGAATGATATTGGTCTAATTAACAACATGTTCGACTTTTTATTAATCATGGACATGAATATATCAAGGGTTGCCCGCAAGACTGGTGTAAGTGCATTGCGTTAAAGAGCAAGTTACTACAGTCTTGCGGGCTCCCCTCGATATGTGAAGTTCTCAGCAAGCATTGAGTATTTATAGATAAATTAATAAGTAGAATAACATTATGGATTGGTTGCTTGTGGCCCCCTTTGTGGTCCAGGGAGGTCTAGTGAAGCACCTATTGGGTTATGATGTCAGATTAGCAATTTAGAGTTCATGCACTGTTATATGTGACTCTGCATTTTTAAATCCTCAACAATAATACATGCAAGGCTCTCAGCATGTTGTGTATGTGTATGGACTAATTAATAAATAGATATAGCATTAATAAATACTGCAGATTGGTTTGATTACTAGTTACCTCTGTGATGGCCAAAGTAACTGACTAGATTTATTTTCATCTCTCCATGACCAAGCATATATTATTTGATATGGCATGGAGTTAGTGACGCTTTAAAGCACACCCCGATAGATGTCTGTTGGTACAGCCCAGTTTGAAGTTTATGTTTGTACGTAAAACTCACAATGAAAATTAATATATCAACATGGGGATTCATACCCATGGTTCTATGTAGCTGCATTGGCCAGTTTCCTATGGAGATTGCTACCTAGGGTTTTGTCCTCTGTTACTCAACAAAAGTAACAAGTATGTAATATCAAATGGAGTGTACCTGGGGGGCAATGCTTACTATCAATGTTTTTAATAAGTCTGGCCACATGTGTTTTATTGCAATTTTATATAAAAAGCTATTTGTTACAGATTTGATTTTCTCTAATTGGAGTTATTATTTTGTTTCCTGCAGTTTTTGCATTATTAACCATCCACTTGATTAATATAAACATACTGGGCTTGTTGATTCACTCACACATTTTTAGTTCAGGCCAAAAAAATTAATTCTGTCTTTAGGGTAATAGCCAGAAAAAAGTTAGGTAGGGTAGGTACCAAGTTTTTTTTTGTTTTTTACTCGCGAAATTGCTATTTAATCTGTATTTCGCCAAAAGTTATAAAGTTTTAACAAAAAACACAAAAAAATGCTATCTTTAAAAAAACTCTTGGGTCGGCAGCATTTGCTAGGTAGGGTCGGTTTCCCCTTAACACAGCTGTTTTATTAGGCCTGGTATGTTTGCCTATTTTATTTTGATGCTGTAAATAGCGATAAAACTAAGTTAAATATTCAATTATTATATGACACTGTAATTTATTGATATTATTAAAAACCAGCCAGTGTTGGTACTGAAGCTAAATGAGTTCTGATATAAAAATTACTTGAAAGTTGGGTTACCAGGTTCCTTGAAAATGATGGAAAAAAGTTCTTGAACTTCACAAAAAATCTTTAAATATCTTAATATTAACCTTGCAGTGTTTTGCCGAGGCTTCACGTCTGCACCATTGGCACATAATAATATAATATGGTGTGTGAACATAATTTAATGTTATGTTTTGAAACTATTTAATCAAGAATTAGATCTATCATTTTCATGTTTAATAAGTTTATGAAACACTTATTGTTGTTATGATAGAATTCTATCCAGGTAACGTTCGTTAAATAGCTTCGAAATTACAAACACTACCTTTAAAATTTTTGGTGTGAGAATTTTGTACGAACCTGTGATAACAGATTAACTACAAGATTAAAATCAATGTGAAAATACAACAGTCATTAAATTATAATTATTGTATGAAAATTATTCTCAAATACATAATTATAGGCCCATGGAGGGGTTAGAAAGTTAGAAAGCCTATGTCTCACAGTGCCAGCTATGTCTGTATATTGTTACAGTACTGATAAAAGTAGTAAAAGTTTGTTAAGTTTTTTCTTCATGTTGATAAAGAAAACAAACTCCAATGTAAGTTTTTCTTGTAATAATTTCAGCAGAATTCTACATCACACTATCCTGATAAATATTGGATAAATAATAAAGATCCTGATAACATTCCTGAAAATACAAGAAATATTTCACATGATCAGTGTAAAGAAAATGTTCAGAATTTCCAGAGAAACCTGATTGGTGGAAATTTGACTGTACATTCTAGTGAATGTAAACAAACCTCATGTTCTAATAGCTGTGAACAGTTAGTAAAGTCATATAGTTGGGTACAAACTGTAAGGTCTGGAAATTGTAGAAATACAGAACAGTCCAAAAGTTGTGAACAGACTTTACAATCTGATAGTAGTCAACAGTCAGTATTTTCCAGTCATTGTGAAAGGACGGCACACTTCGGCAGCAGTGAACACATTGTCCGCTCCAATTGTCCACTATCAGTACACTCCAGTAGTTATGAACAAGATGTACACTCAAGCAGTTGTAGACACGCTACTTGTTTTAGACATTGTGAACAAATGGTACAGTCTGACAGTAGTGAACATCGGACAAAACCGTTAAGTGATAAAACTAATTCATCAGATGAAAGTTATTGTCAGAACATTTCAACTACATGTAGTAAACAAATGATTTCTACTAGGGATGAAAATGACCTCAACAATTTTACGTCTGAAAACTGTGAATGCATTTTAAATAATGAAAGAGACATAGGTGAACATTTTAACGCTGAAATTAATGAACAGGATGTTGATTCAAATTCAGAAGTTTTAAGACACAGTGACTTATGTAAATTAAATAAATACCTGAAGTCAAAGAATAAAGATTTAACTTCTAGAACTGGCCATGTGCTACAAGGTACTTGTATGAATCATTGCCAAGATACATCTGTGACTGATATAAATGGGGTTCACTTATTTAATTTCAGAAGTCCTATTGAATATGTAAGGACTTATAAACAATTGATGAAATAAAATATGAACTGTTTATTATCACAATGATCCGAAATCTCATGTGATCGTTTGGCAACAAATTGTTATTGACTTAAAACTTCCCAAGCCCTAGTCTGATTTATTTATTTAAAGTAAGACAATATACTCAACTAGCCTGAATATATTAAATAACAGTTTCACTTGCTAAATTTTCACTCATCCTGGGCTTAAGACTAGTGGGTTAAGGTGATGACTGTACAAGTATAAAGCTTTCCAGTAACATAAATCTTTAATTATTATTTTTCTTCATTATTTGATAACATAATCTTGTAATTATTAGGATACAATATAAATTACATTGTTTATATTTATACATGTTGTAATTTTTGCATGTAAATAAAATTTTTATTCTGATGAAAATGTAGTTACTACACATTGATGATTGACCTGAGACAATGATTTAACTTTTGAATGTTACTTTTATACATTAAATCAATTGCTCACAGTGTTATGAAGGGTCAGTCTTGATTTCTTACATTACAAGTAAAAGCAGGTGATGAATCCATTAAACAGGAACAAGGCTAGCTGAGTACATGCTGAACACTGATAATTCTGAGAGCTGGCCATCTTGGTTTTGTCATTTTCATGCGAAAACTGTTCCATAAAACTTATGGCCAGCTTTCTACCGAAATCACAATGTAGCGCTTTGTCTTCTGGTACCTTTCTTACTCCGAAAGTAATAAGTATGTGATATCAAATTTAGGGTACGAAGGGGGCATAGCACTAGCTAGCAATATTTTAGGAATTTGGTCATTGGCTAACTTTTATAAGCACTAGGTTGTGCCTTCCTCATCCAACTGGTTCTCAGTTTGTTTACAGTGAGTTTTGAGATGAGACTGTAACAAGACCTTCTGTTTATAGGCTGCACCACATACATGACATTTATAAGGTGCTTCACCAGTATGTTGTCTCTCATGGGTTTTAAGATTCCAATTCTGTGTGAAAGCTTTTGAACAATATTTACATTTGTAGGGTTTTTCCTGTAAATACAAAGTTGAACAAATTATTTTGGTTGGTTATAATGCCATAGCAACACACTGTATAGGTCTTATAAGGACTGTCAGTCAACCTAATTGCCATTCCTAGAAAAGCTTCATCTCTGGATTTAGCTGTTAACCAGTTTCTTACCATATACTTCCACAGTCAGTGACTGACAACTGCCCTTCATTAATAAGAATCAGTGGTAGGAGGGAGATAGAATAAGTATGCCCTGTCTGGGAAATTTGGGAATCAAACCCACAACCCTTGTACTACTTAGGTAGACTTGCATGCTATTGACAGAGCTTGTCCGTGGACAGTAAAATAAAATTTATAGTAGTTTCATTGCAATATCTTAAGTCCACATTAGATATCTTGACTAAATAGTGTTAAACAAAAAATCAATAAACCAAGAACCAGAATAAAACAGTTCTGTAATTCATGTAAAACAGAATTACAAAGACATGAATTTCAAATATTCACCTTCTCTGCCTATTTCTTTGAAACTCAGTTCTGTGCTCTAAGTAATGTACTAAGTGGTCACATTTTATGTCGGTCAAACGCTATATACATAGCTTACATTTGTAATGTTGATTTATTTTACCAACAATAAAGAAATATTTGACTTTAACCAATTCAGTCATATTGCAGTGGTCAGTTGTCCACCTACTAGCTGTCCCAAAACAAGCTTAGATCTCTGGACTAAAGCTTTTAACCCAGCAAAAAACATGTACCCTGGCCAGTGACTGTCAGCTGTCATACTTAATACAGAGATAATAAAATATTTTTGACTAAACTCCTCGAAGGTAAGATGACAATGACAATGACAGTGACAAATATTTATTTGTTTAAAGGCCTTCGACCCATACAAAATTACAATATTACATAATATAAACATACAATTTACACATGTGTACCATTTAAAGATGAAATGATATTTATGATATAATACATATAATTGATACATTATCATAATATTGTGGTACCTATATTTAAATGCATGATAAAGGAATGTAGCAATAGATTTAATATGGTTTTCATTTTTTGATGCCATAAATATATAAAATTTGTTTATGTTCGGTCTATTATAAAATTTATTTGGTAAATAAAGAGTACGGATGTCGCTGTAATTTGAGCAGCATAGTAGAAAATGATACTCATCTTCTACTTCATTCGCGGAACAAAGTTTACAAATTCTGTTGTAACGTGGAACATTCTGGTGTCGACCCTTTTCTATTTCTAAATCATGACTGCCTATTCTAAAATTTACATAGTTATATCTGAATTTACGAATATTAAGGATATCAAGATAGTTTTCAGTAATAAAAGAAGTTTTAAATCTACAATAAAGTGATAATTTAGAATTACTGTTAATTGCCACATTCCACTCTTGTAAAAAACAATCTTTAAGTCTACATACAAACTTTTTAGAAACATACATTCTGATTGAACCATTTGATTTTGCCATATATAGCCATATCCATATCTTTGTAGACAAAGTCTAATATTTGTGACCCAATTATGATGGCCATTCATATCATTTAAGAACATCATATTATAACATTTCTTAACTAAACGAGTCTCTGGCATTTTTAGAATTTTAAGCCAATATTTGATACATCTTTTATATGATTCTATATACATAGGATAGCGAGCGCAGTCACCCAAAACAGCAAAGTTTAACGAGTTCTGCTTTGCTATCATATATCTTTAGCAAGCATAATATTGGGAGCGTTCTAGCTCTATAAAGTTTTCTATACCCCATAATTCACTACCATATAACAACAATGGACAAATCTTAACATCAAAAATTTTAAAAATACAGATTTAGACATTTGGCCATAATTATATGTAGAATTCAATATAGAAATTAGTATACGCTTTCCTTTTATACAGAGATCATGTACCATTGCATTCAATGATAATTGTTGTGTAAATGTCAAACCAAGATAACAGAAACTATTTACGACATTTACTCTTACATTCTTATAAAACCACTGTTCATTTCTAGACAGTATACCCCCATTTTTGAAAACAACAATTTTTCTTTTATCTACATTTACTGTAAGTTTATATTGATCACAAAATTCTGAAAGAATATTTAATTGTTGCTGTAAACCCCATATAGTATCTGATATCAAAGAAACATCATCAGCAAACATTAACAAAAATAACTGGATATCACATGGATGCAATTGTATACCTTGTACATTTCTATTTCTAAACATTTTTTCAACATTTTTTTCGAAGGTAAGATGGTCCAGCCTGAGAATTGAACCTATAATACCTTGATTTATAGTCGAACAAAGTACCCACTGATCTAACCTGTTCCAATGATTGACCCGAGTATGAGTTCCAATATTTACCTGTGTATGAATTCTAACATGTTTCTTCAAAGCTCCAGGTGCAGCAAACATTTTATTACAATGTCTACAAGTAAATGGTCTCTCTCCTGTATGTATCCTCATATGTCTAGATAAACAACTTATATTACTGCTAGAAAACCCACATACCTAGAAAATATAACACAGTATTGTTAGTTGTGTTAGGTTAAATGGCACATCAACACAAAAAAAGTTATGTCCTGCTGAAAGCAACTAAAGATGAAAATAAATAAAAGGGAATTATAAAGCTATTAATTCATATATTCAACATACATTCTGAATAACTTGACCATTCATTCAATGGATCATCTCGGAAGAATTTGTAGGGGGTTCACATAGGCGGATCCAGGGAGGGGGGGAGTCAGAGGGGTCCGGGCCCCCCTAGATTTTGGAAATGTACCTGTCCATTAGTGTATTTTTATGCCTGTAAGTCATTTTTAAGTAGCATGAAGCAATTTTTTTTTGGTGCTTAACATATATTTGATGGTTATCTAGTTTTTATTATCAATATGTTCCACTTTTTCTGCAAAATGTGTATAATGTGGTTATGGTTCGAGGTTCGGACCCCCCCCCCCCTTCCTAGAAAAGTTTGGACCCCCCCCCCCCCCCCTGGAAAAAAATCCTGGATCCGCCCCTGTTTCATAAATACTACAAGGTCCTCTACCCCCAGATTTATAGTCAGGGGAAGCTAATGACTGGGCTAACTAGGCAAGTATAGCACAAAAAATGATGAATAAAACCTTATACCTCACAATGGATAATTGTATTGGAAGGATTCGTAGGGGGTTCACCAATACTACAAGGTCCTACAACCCCTGGATTCGTAATCGGGGGAAGCTAATGACTGGGCTAACCAGGCAAGTAAAATGTTGAATAAAACCTTATACCTCACAAATGTATGGCTTTTCTCCTGTATGTTTTCTTCTATGTTGTTGTAAACAATGATTTGATATAAACTTCATATCACAATACTCACATTTAAATGGTTTTATACCTAAAATAATATACAATAATTGTAGCAAATAGTTAATTATCTACCTGAAATCAATGTTTGTAGAATGTTTGTCCAAAATTCTTTCTAAGCTGCCATCACTAACCCCATTATGCTTCGGGGGAAGTGGGTTACATATGGTGGGTGCATTAAGTCTAGGCAATAATTTCTAACATGTAGACATAGTTTTCTTACTAATAAAACAGCATAATTTAGAAAAAATATGCACGAGTTACGAAACTTGGTATTATGCCGTCATCTTTATGTCCCATGGCCTAATGAATATTAGATCACAGTAACACTGGACTTTCTACATATATGAATGAGATCATAGCAAACATATAATGACCATTACACTTTAAGGTACACTTCGTTCTTACAGATAAACGTATGCATCAATCGGTCTTCACAAAAAACTTCGGATTATTACTGGACAGAATAAAAGTAATCTTGGCCAAAAAAAATTTAAACATGTAACAATTCTTATTTTAAATGGAAAACAATGACTGTAAAAAATTGGTGGACCATCATACCACCCACGTTCTATAAGTCACTAGATGGCAATTTCTGTGGACAGACTGGACTGAAAGCATTTTTTGTGGAGTCAGTCAGCATGTCTTTCGTCTACTGGCTTAATTCAAAGAGAGAATTATCATGTTTCAATGATGAAACAAACACCTACCTCCACAATATTTGACATGATTTATCATACGATATCTAGCACTAAATGATTTACCACAATATTCACATTGTAATCTCTTCTCTGTAGAATGGGTTTCCATGTGAGCCTGAAAATTGATTCATAACACTGATAGATTAACTCAAAACCAGTCAATATTTTGCTTATTTAATTACAAGGAATGAGACTAATTTTCTGCTAACTCATTGACATAATTCTGAAAGTTTTGTACAAGCTTTATTTTTAAGATTTGTCAAGAAAAGACTTGTCTGCATAGAAAAATCATTAGACAGTCTACTATGTCAAGTTTGTATGTGTAAAAATGTTTTTGTTAGTTTCCTATAAAAATAATTCAAGAATTGACAACACATTGTAATCAAAGAGTCGCCCTAAGATGCGAACAATTTAAGAATAACATCATGTTAAGAACATAGCAATATATCTATCTGAAGGGTACAATACCTTTAATTGGCTTTCCCTGGTGAACTCTCTGACTGGTTGACAAATCTTACATGAAAATGGTCTGATACTTTTATGAACCAAATAATGACCATCAAGCATAGTCTTTGTGGATAGAACTTTATCACATAGCTCACATTTAAAGTATCCTTGTCCGTGTAAATTTCTACGATGTTCAATAAGCTCCGCCTCTGACTTACAACATTCTCCGCATGTCATACAAAGAAAAGGTATGCCCAGATGTTCACTTTTTATATGACTGCGTAACAAGTTTCTTTGATCGAACTTCAAACCACATAATTTACAAATTAATTCTTGTTTCTTGGTTTTAAATCTAGAAATAGGTGGTCTGCTTTTACTAAGTTCTTCAGCGCAGCTACTGACCAGTTTTCTAGAAATATTTTGTCTTTTTACTTTTTTCCTACCTTTTTCACTAACCTTTATATTTTTTCTGTCAGTAATTTTAACGGCTGAATTTTTTTCATCAGTCTTTTTATTGAGTGTTTTCAAAGTCTGTTCCTCCCAGTCAGAACAATTGTTTTGAAGATCAGTAGAATTTTCAGGGCCAGTGTTTAATTTCTGAACAGACTCATGTGTTGAGCCACTAAAGGTACATGCACCAGTATTATTCTGTTGAGATTCAATTTCAAGATACTGCTTAGTTGCAGTATAAGATCTTTCTCCAGCCAGATGAATAATGTATTCAGAATCAAATTTATTTCCTGGCAAGCCATCAGAAACAAATGAGTCTTCACAATTGGAGGTAGAAATTTTTCTAGGATTTGAATCTTCACAAGTGGAGGTAAATTTTTTTCCAGGATTTGAATCTTCACAAGAGGAGGTAAAACTTTTTCTTGGATTAGAATCTTCACGTAAGGAGGTAGAAACTATTCTTGGATTTGAATCTTCACAACTGGGGGGTGTAGAATCTTCTCTAGGTCTGTTTCTTAATCTACCAAAGTCATGGTCAGTCTCTATAGAAATGTTACTTGATTCAAATCTTATATAACCTGTCTTGTTGGCTTCAAAGAAATAAAAGACTTTAAAAGGACCATGTGATTGCAGATGAGCATGTAATCTACATATTGTAGGAAAATTTAGATGACAGCAACCACATTTAAAGACTTCATCAGTTTCTTCACACATAGTTTCCTGAAGTTGCTCCTGCTCCTTAGAAGTCATGCTTGCTCTGTTTTCTGCAATGTAAAAAATGATATGAATTAATGTTAAGTTCGTTTTAAAGTCTGCTTCAATATACATATTCAGCCGACTTTTCAATTTTGTACAATAACCCCTAATCATCAAAATCTATTTCAGGCAGGTGATCCCTCACAGTACCAATTTACACTTGGGTGGAGTGGAACAATTGTAGGTAATTTCTTTCTCAAGGAAATTAGCAGTGCCCCTAGTGGGGTTCAAACCCCAGGACCTCTCAACCCACGATCACGCAACCTACCACTGGACCACAAAATATTTTGATTGACATCACAAGAGAAAAAAAATCATTTTTAAGAATATATACTATCATTCGGTAAAATCTAAGCATTATGATTAACTAGGCATGTTTTTAGAGTTTTCAGTTATGAAGAACTGTGTTGACTGCTTTTGTTTTTCAACTTTTGAAAGCAAATTAATTCTCAAAAATGGCTTTGTCTATTAACTAGTCATACAGGGTCTTTACTCTCAAGGATAAAAACAATTATTATCCCATTATCAACACTAGTGGCTTTATGTCTTTGTTTATAGAATAACTGCACTTTGCTGCTTAAAAGTTCTGTTTTTCTACAATTTCTATATAACTTTAACAAATTTACAAAGTTTTTTAAACGAAGAACACTATACTTTTGATGGAACACTTATGAGCCTCTATCTCAAGGTCAAAAAGAGTCATATTTTTTATTTCTTCCTTTAAAGACTCAATTCCCAGTATTCCTCTTGCGATTTGTGTTGGTGTACCATTATCTAAAAGAAATGAAAGTATACCATTTATATTTGCGATTTTTTATTGAAAACAATAATTTACATATAAGTTTATGAACTCCAAAATACTGTATATGTGGTTGTTTCTGAGGGTACTTTATTTCTGCACTTTAAATAGACTATATGATAGAGTTTTCCCCTGCTGTCCAAACAACTTTTCACCTTTGCAATGAAAATATTTGTACATATAACATATTACAATCTATATAAGAATTGTTTATGGACTCTGACTGCTAATAATAATGTCAGTTTGTATCTTTAACAAGGAGCTGGCGTAAATGAGCAGTTATGACATTGGACTGGTAATCATTCCAGGATCGAATAGCCAATTTAGTGTTTGTTTGAATCCTTTCCAAAACCTACCCTGTTGTTTCCTCAAGCAAGAACCCTTATCCCACTAGCTCAGAACTAGGGGACCAGGAAGTGGGCTCAAAACAGATAAATCAAGTTGTGAGAACTTGTTTCACTATTGAACTTACATAAATTAATATCATTATCATCATCCAATTTAGTTTAAACAGGCCTTTCATTATTCCTTTGGCAAGGATGAGGCCTGTCTGTCTCGTGTGGAGTAGTCTTTCTCTCCATGAATGGCGGTCTTAAGGTTGGTACCAATGATGGTGCCATCCATTTTTGTATTAGCCGATCACGCTTAACCAGGATTTCCCAGGTTAGCTTTGGTCTGCCTTTGCCCCGATGTGCAGTAACTTTTAAATCTCGGAATATTAAGATCTTTAATCATTCACTTCTTCAAATTTTAGAAAATGCATTCAGAAAATGGTTTCTTTACCTAAAAATCTAAAACTAATAAATCAATTGAATTGCCACTATAACAGTTTTATCATTAACATACTTACATATTAAGTCAACAAGGTCTTTTTGTTCTTCACTAGTCAGGGGAGCATACTGCCTCAGACGCTTCAAGGCTAATCGATGCATGAATCTATCTGAATAGCTTTCATCTTCCTACATGAAAAAGTGTTAGGAATTTATGAATATACACCTACCGTTACCTTCAAAGAATTTATGGTTTACAAGAAATCGAATGCTGTACTGATTTTTTCAAACAAACATCACTCTCACTTGTTTTTAACAATGAAAATATGACAATTGTTGTGTATTTATATTCTACAAATCATATTGTACTACTGTCAATCATACTGATAAGCCGTGCCTCATGTATAGTATTTGTAACATGTACTCTTGGTCATTTCTTTGAATATTAAACTAGCTACTTTAGCATACAGTATTCTCTTATCATATGGCCCAAGACATAGTAACTATCAAAAACACATGTAGAAAAGTGTTTACTTATAACAATCTATACTATTAAATTTGCGAGTTTCCTGTTTTGTGGAAGAAACTGCGCAGCTTTGAATAAATCTTTTGTTTGTCGCTGGAGCACCTAAATACCGGCATATCAAGTTGACAATTCTTTTTTGACAAAGCCTCTTGATATTTGCAAAAACTGCCAAAAATCAACAAAAAAGTGGGTTTTTTGTGTCTAAAAATAGTTCTAGATAAAACTAAAAATAGACCAAACTTCCCGCAGCGGTTATTTCCCTTTATTGTCATTACCTAAAGCCCGTGCTTGCACGGGCTCCCATCTAGTAATTATTATGAAATAGGTAATGACAATAAAGGGCATATATTATCAAATACATGAATTTGAATTTTGATAAATAGTAAAATACTGTATTTGATAATATATGCATGGGTTTAAGTTAAAGAAAATCCTGAAATACCTGGTACAATGTACTTGATATTCATGATTTTAGGTGCATTTTTACGTAGAAAAAGAATCCTTTTTTCAGTACCCAAATATCCTGAAGACTTTTAGCCATGTATATGATATTAGTATAGTGCCCTTTCTAAAAGTTAATTTGTTTTTACAATTTGTTCTCAACCAGCCACAAGCATTGACTACATCTCTCACAGGTACAAATTTAACACCTTGGTTGAGTGAGGTACACATGGAGAAATACAGATAAACCAGGCCCAAGTCAAAGCCGTGATCTGATCCCAAGTTGAGCGTCTAACCACTCAACTACATTCCACTGGGTCCTTTAGGTATGTAATTCTCATGTCACATCTATCAACTTTATCTGTGATGAGTAACAGAAGCAAGAAATGTCATTAAAATTGTCTTAATTACTCTAAAGTTTATTAAACCAAATTATTTTTTACCTTTAATTCTTTATTTGGCTCAAGAAATATTGAATCCCCTGTTTTCCTGTCTGACCTGGAAAATTGAAAAATAAAAGCAAAGGTAGAAGTTGAAAGTTTTGGAAATACTGAAAACCAACTTTCAAAATACTGAAATTGACAGATATCGTATAAATTACACATAAAGTAATTATACCCCCGCTTCGAAGAAGAGGGGGGTATACTGTTTTACCCTTGTCCGTGCGTGTGTGCGTGCGTGCGTCCGTCCGTCCGTTACAAAATTTCCGTCACAGTTTTCTCAGCAACTATACCATGCAGCAGCCTGAAACTTTGCATATTGCTTCATCCTATAGTCCCATGTGGTGTAAAGCGATTTCATGCTCCTTGCTCATCTAATTCCTGTTTGTCGCATATTTTTAGATTTTGGCGGGGGTATCACTAGTGAGCATTAGCTCACAGATTTACTTGTTTATTCTGAAAATACTGGATTCTGCATTAATACTGATAACTTTCACCCATGTAAAATTCCATAAACAGGCAAAACTGCATGCATGCAATAAACTACAATTATATCACTTCATATATGTTGCACAGTAGCTCAAGCCTCATTAAAGCAAATACTTGAATGTTTCTTTCTTGGCATTATTTTATCAACCCTTCACTGGTTTCGAATTTGGCTGAAACAGGCAATTTCAAATTTCCATCATCATGTGCTAGGGCTATTTCAAGATGCTAGCTGTTATTTAAATACTAGATTACTGACAGATATGCAACTTAGCTAAGTTATTTCCTGGGTGATTGTCTTTCAGAAAACGCAAGAATAACCCCAATCCCAGTAACCATGGCAACACTGGGGCAAATACCCCTTTTGGCCCCCCCCCCTTGAGACTTCTTTTGATGTGATATGGAGCACACAAAAAATCATTATTTAAACGGCTTTTCTTAAAAGAAATTCACTAAATCCAATTAATAACACCAATATCAGGGTCAGTGGCAGCCATTTTATAGGGTGGGACCCAGACAAGTAAATATGCAGGATTGACCAGTTAAGAGCTTATGAATATAATTCATGAATATACTTCAATCGGTTTATACTTTGTAACATAATAGAGATTCTCACTTTATCATATCTTTAAAATCTGTTTGAGAGCCAACATCATCAATTGTCTTACTACTTGCTGGTTGACCAGGAGACACAAACATGCGTTGTGCCTGACCCTTACATTTATTGCCTGAAATGATATCATAGGAATATTTAAACATACAATTAATTTAAAATAGAAATTCAGTAGCGACTAAAGCTTTCATTAATCAAACTGATTTTTGTCAATGACATGTAGTAACCCTTTACTCGTTGCGACATAGGGGAAAAGGGGTCAATTTTTTGGCCTAATGCCATGGGGCTATTTCAGGATGAACTAATTTCATTTACAGCTATAACACTTTGCTTAGGATGACTGTCTTTCAGACAAACCCATTTTTTAGCCCCTATCCCAGTTACCATGGCAATGCTGGGACGTAGCAACAAGTGCAAAAAATGCAATTTTTCTCTTTTTCAATCCAAAAGTTGTATTTCATTGATTAAGATAATAAATAAAAGAATTCACACTTCTGCATTATATGTATTTTTATTGCATTGATAAAATTTCCCCAAAAATGAGGTCTTAAGTGCCATGTTTTTATCAACATTTTGCACCATTTTTCTGCACTCAATTAATGACCCTGCTTTTTTCTGATCATGAGGACCCCTTCAAACCAAAGCAACAAAAAAAAGGTGGCACTGGCAGCTACTTGGAAGGGGGTCCAGACACGTAAAAATACAGGATTGACTAGTTAAGGGTTACTATTGGTAGGCCTATATTTAGGGGTGTAACGGTTAACCGATATACTGGTTAATATTGCAATACGAGTTCTAACGGTTTTTAACCGGTTCGTTTTTTCTTGAACCGGTTTTTGTAGTTATGTGTCGTACTATTTGTTTTTATAAATCTGATAGTTAAATGTTTAAACAAATGTTAAAATGAATTGAATACTCTTACTGTGCTTTTAAAGGTTAAACATTTAGTCAATTGAAAGAAAAATACCTTCAAGAGTCTGTTACAAACCACAAATTTTTCCAACATATAGACCATTTTACATTTGTAATTTAAACATTTAGATAAGAGATCATTTGAAAATACCCATATGCATGCTATGCTGATCTAATTAGGACGAGGTACATGTATTAATTAATGCTTTGCATGTCTAAGCGAAAAACCGGTACGTATTGCAATATATTGCAATACGGATTCTGCATATTGCAATATATTGCAATACGATGTTTACCGTTGTTACACCCCTACCTATAATGAATAAAATAAACTTATTACCAAAGAAAGAATCTAGTACATATTTAAAAGATATAACTTATTTCTTTTACCTGTCCTGTTGTGTCCAGGAAATTTTACATTTATCTGCTCGGCACACTTACTCCAATATTCATGGATTGTTTCATCTCCTCTTGGTGTTTGCGCTGCATAAGAAATCAAGAAGTCCTTCTCCTCTGCTGTCCATAGAATGTGGTGACGTTGTTTATTCTCCTTAAATATATACAACAGGTGTTTCCCACCTTCCAGGGTTGGCCGGTAAAAACCTCCCTCGGTTTTATCCACTGGTTTTTACCGGTTTTAACCACCCCTGACAATACTGGTCAATACTGGTCGATTGGTGGACAAATAAAATGTATTAAGAAATATGATTTTAGCTTTATTCACATTAATTATGTTTATACATCTGTTTCAGGCTTCCACTGTTATAAAAGTTTATGAACAACATTCAATAATACTTGTCATAAAATGAACAGATTATATATTGTTAAAACCAATTGACCAGTATTAGCTAGTATTGTCCGGTTAAAACCAGTATTGACCTCCGGCCTGGTCAACACTCGTTTTGACCGCCTTTTTGCCAACCCTGCGACCGTCTGATATCAGCTTATAAATTATAATATCAGAAAAGATTGAGACACTTGTGACCATGACAAATAGCAATAGAAATTTGGTGATGTGATAACAGTTTTTTTCTATAAATTTGGGGTGGGGATTAAATCATTTTATTTAAAGGTATTAAGACCTAGTAGCACAATACAGAGCAATAAGAGTAATTGTGGAACTGTCAACAATCTAGTTACACAATGGTTAGCGTCAACACATTACTCAGAGAAAAATATGACTTACAAAAAACAAAAACTTACAACTAGCAGTTGCAGTTGAACTGGTTTCCTTGGCCTAGCCATCTTTGCCAGTGTTTCCTCAATGGGTGGTGAGAGGGCTCGCTTTCGTTTTTTGGTGTTTTTTGAGTGTTTATTGGCAGTTGAACTGTGGTTGGTTTCTTGGGCTATTGCAACCGTCTTTTTCCAGTGATTGATGAGAGAGCTTGGTATTGTTTCTTGGTAATTTTCTGAGGGGTCATCCACAGTTGAAAAGGGGATGATTTCAATGTCATCTCCACCAGTGTCATTAATGTGGATGCTGTGAAGGCTTGGTTTAGTTTCTTGATGGTTTTCTTGGATTTCTCTTGGATTCTCGGTACTCTTACTGTATACATGATCATACTTCAAAAAGGAAGATTGCCTGCTTTTCCCGATTTCTGATTTGGTTCTCCAATAAGTGTGATCCGCTCTCTAGAAATAATAAACATAGAATAAAAAGTAGTGAAATACATTAACTAGTTAACCACTTAATTATCTAAGTTACAGTAACTAGGGCTTTTTCAGCCTATCTCACTGGGCCGAATATGGGCCCCATTCCCAATGCCAAATAACAACCATTTTTCCCAATTTCAAGAAAAAAATCCCAATCTTGTTAAACAATTCCCTTTGAACAGGATGTACTTTGCCTTTACAAAAGAAACCACGAAATTTCATGTAAAAATAATAAATACATGAGAATTTGCATTGAATGCCTCACTGACCTGTCAGAGCAAACTCTTAAAGAGCACTGCAACACTTTAAGAGACACCAAAGCAAAGAATATATAGATTTAATGCAGAAAAATTAATAATGAAATTTCCCAATTGGGTTGATTTGTACATATTTTTTCCCAAATCGGACTATTTACAGCGTTAAAAATTCCCAATTTGGGCAATGACCTTTTTCCTAAAACCCCCTGAAAAAGCCCTGGTAACTATAGTTAACTTCTAAACTACATATAACTTGTTAACCACTTAACATCATTGTCCTAAGAGGTTAACTAGTTATGGTACATCAAGTTTACCACTTTACTAACTAGGTAATTAAGAGGTTAAGTAGTTATGTCACAACAAGTTTACCACTTTACTTACTAGGTAATAACAATGTTAACTAGTTATGGTACATCAGGTTTACCACTTTACTGCCTAGGTAATTAAGATGTTAACTAGTTATGGTACATCAGGTTTACCACTTTACTTACTAGGTAATTAAAATGTTAACTAGTTATGGTACATCAGGTTTACCACTTTACTAACTAGGTAATTAAGAGGTTAACTAGTTATGTCACATCGGGTTTACCACTTTACTAACTAGGTAATTAAGAGGTTAACTAGTTATGGTACCTCAGGTTTACCACTTTACTTACTAGGTAATTAAGATGTTAACTAGTTATGGTACCCCAGGTTTACCACTTTACTAACTAGGTAATTAGGATGTTAACTAGTTATGGTACATCAGGTTTACCACTTTACTTACTAGGTAATTAAAAGGTTAACTAGTTATGGTACCTCAGGTTTACCACTTTACTAACTAGGTAATTAAGAGGTTAACTAGTTATGGTACATCAGGTTTACCACTTTACTAACTAGATAATTAAGAGGTTAACTAGTTATGGTACATCAGGTTTACCACTTTAATAACTAGATAATTAAGAGGTTAACTAGTTATGTCACATCAGGGTTACCACTTTACTAACTAGGTAATTAAGAGGTTAACTAGTTATGTCACATCAGGGTTACCACTTTACTAACTAGGTAATTAAGAGTTAACTAGTTATGTCACATCAGGTTTACCACTTTACTAACTAGGTAATTAAGAGGTTAACTAGTTATGTCACATCAGGTTTACCACTTTACTAACTAGGTAATTAAGAGGTTAACTAGTTATGTCACATAGGTTTACCACTTTACTAACTAGGTAATTAAAAGGTTAACTAGTTATGGTACCCCGGGTTGACCACTTTACTAACTATGTAATTAAGAGGTTAACTAGTTATGGTACCTCAGGTTTACCACTTTACTAACTAGGTAATTAAGAGGTTAACTAGTTATGGTACATCATGTTTACCACTTTAATAACTAGGTAATTAAGAGGTTAACTAGTTATGGTACCTCAGGTTTACCACTTTACTACCTAGGTATTTTATAGGTTAACTAGTTATGGTACATCAGGTTTTACCGTTTACCACTTTACTACCTAGGTAATTAAGATGTTAACTAGTTATGGTACCCCAGGTTTACCACTTTACTAACTAGGTAATTAAGAGGTTAACTTGTTATGGTACCTCAGGTTAACCACTTTACTAACTAGGTAATTAAGATGTTAACTAGTTATGGTACATCAGGTTTACCACTTTACTAACTAGGTAATTAAGAGGTTAACTAGTTATGGTACATCAGGTTTACCACTTTACTACCTAGGTATTTTATAGGTTAACTAGTTATGGTACCCCGGGTTTACCACTTTACTACCTAGGTATTTTATAGGTGAACTAGTTATGGTACATCAGGTTTTACCGTTTACCACTTTACTACCTAGGTAATTAAGATGTTAACTAGTTATGGTACATCAGGTTTACCACTTTACTGCCTAGGTAATTAAGATGTTAACTAGTTATGGTACATCAGGTTTACCACTTTACTTACTAGGTAATTAAAAGGTTAACTAGTTATGGTACATCAAGTTTACCACTTTACTAACTAGGTTATAAAAAAGTTAACTAGGTACCATGACTAGTTTATTTATTTATTATAACTTGTTGGTTAGGTGGTTGTCTGTTGGAAGAAATATGTCACCATAAAATACATTAAAATTTATGAGTATGATATATTTTCAAACAAATTAAAAGACTGATAAAAGCACGAAGTCGACAAAGTTCCTAGTTTATTGCATGAAATTTACAATTTTAAGGAGTTTTAAAGTGGCACATACAGTATCCGAAATTCTAACGAGAACTATCTATGTCCGAATTGTGTCTACTTTGCAGACATGTTTTTTTTATAAATTGTTCGCTAAATTGGGTGGACAGAGAAAAAATCGACTTCGAATTGGCTATATATAACCGAACAAGTATCAAAAGTACCATCGTCAGTAAATGTGCATGTAAAATAAGAAAAGTGTTTTACTTGAACATATTCTGTGGGCGTCGCCATTTTTGAGAGATCGGAAAGTAGGGGCAGATAATCCAGAAGATCTTAACATGCGATGATTGTTGATGCTGGAAAACTACGAGCCGTATTTTGTGTTTTTACATATCACAGAACAATATTGATGTAAATATTTTGATTTGTTTATATTGTAGAATTATATATTATATACGATCTTCATTGTGTTTATATTTTTGTACTATAGTGAAGTTCTAAACATGAGTTAAAAGAATGATCGATTACGCAATAACGATGTCAGTATTCGGACCCTGATCAGTTCGTACTTTTGAACTGTTTGTCCTGATTCGGTTTTTTTCAGATTTGGTAGATCTACTTTATTGCCCATACTTTTATGTAGATATTTAAATCTATAGGTGAGGACATAAGTAAATGAGTTCTTCTTCCCAGATTCCAGATATGATGTTATTACCACTTACAGTCGAACACTTAATTCTAAAAGAATATCTTGAATATCCTTATTCATACTTTATTTTTATGATCATCACACTGCAGGGGGCGGATCCAGGATTTTTTTTCTAGGGGGGGGGTGTCAGAACTTATTCTAGGGGGGTCAAAACTTTCAAACGGTTTTACCACAACCACATTATTCATATTTTGCAGAATAAATTGTATGAGGGCCTCACACAGAGGAGGCATTCTCTAGTATGAGTCTCACCACTGTGATATGTAACATTTGTCTTACAATGAAAGATATCTCAAGCTCTTACAATTTTTTGGGAAATCCTTAATATCCTGTTAAGTTGTTAACTGCTTCAAATCTTACTAAAGTATCTGAAATCTTAGTCAAACAATATGTACTGTATTGTTATCATACTTATCATGTTATTTGAAAACATTGTAAACATGTTTAAATTTTTCTATTTTAGATAATAGTTTACTGTGTCAGATATTTCAACATGCCAGTTAGTCCATCCAATCGATTCTTATTACTGTACGGTTCTCAGACTGGTCAAGCCAAGGCAATTAGTGAACAGATATTTGAGAAAGCTTGTGAATTAAATCTTCAACCTGAATTACATTGTCTTAGTACAACTGAGAAAAAGGTATATAGACACTTTATAAAATCTCAAATTCCATATCTTACATAGTCTGATTTCAGTTTAGTATAGATTCAGACCTGGTGAATTTTACTTATTGCACCATGTCACCTATAAACCTTGTGTACATCAATGATAATGTTTGGCTGTTAATCAATTACCAGGCGCATACTTCTGTCAATGAATTGACAATAGACCTTTCTTAATATTATGCTCATGAATAATTCATGAGGTAGTGAAAACGAGGTTTAGATGGGTCAAATGTAAACAAACTGATAAGCCAGCGTAGTTACACTGTGTGATATAGAGATCTTGGGAAAAGTATTGATTTGTTCGTCAGGTTGTTACTGAAATATGTTGAATAATAAAAATAAATTTTTTATTTATCTATTTGATATGAAAAACTTTTACCTATTATACCTATCATTAAACAAAAACAACAAAAATACAGTGTAAATACACTTGGCAATTTATGTAGCAATCAGTATAATGTTAGACTGACCAATTGTTTATTTTATTACAGTATGTTGTTGTAGATCTGATCTTTTAATAATTACCATAGCAAATCAAAGGCTATCAGGTTAACATTCATTGCTAAGGAAGTTTATTAAGAAAGAGCAATAAAATGACGTAACTATTGATAGTATAATTATTTAGTTGTATGAAGATAAAGTTGGTTTACGGTATGCATGGTTCTATATTCATTGTATTCAACTTCACTAATGAACCTATATAACGTCTACAGAGAAAATGTACTTCTGAACAGTTTGTAAGGGAAGGAATGAAAAATATTTTTTTTTTAAACTGTATCTGGTGGACGTGTCTTTAATACAACAATACATGCGTTACCTTCAAAATGAGAACTGATACAATCCCAACTGACTTATCCAAGAGACACCATTAAAATAGATTGCCAATAATTTGTTTACCCTTCTGATGACTTCAATATTTATATGTTATTTGAAATATCATCAGTTCCTTCAAAAAATTGTTTTTAATCTAAAAAACAGAACCATGACAATAATTAGGTAGTGACTATAATTATGTAGTATAGTAAATTAAATCATATGAGATTATACGTTATTGTTGGTGACTTCGTTATCATGATAGACATGTATATCCCTATATCTATCATTCTTTTCCAAAATAGTTTCAAACTTAATCATTAAAGTTGTTTTGTTTTCAAATAGACATTGCTTAGGTATATTAATATTTTGCCTTTCTTCAGTCGAATCTTGATTATTCCTAATTTCTGGAAATGCTTTATTTTGACTTGTATATACCAGATGCTCATACAGTTGTGAAGAATGACCTGATATTGCTAGTTTTTTCTATCCTTATGTTTTTGTGGTATTCTTGGCTATGGACCAGTCAAACACATTTTGGAAAGTATTAATTTTCTGTTTTGGGGGTCCATTAAGTGTGTTCCTGACACACATAAATTGATTTGAACGCATTAGTTGATCCTGGATTCTGAATATAAATTACATGAATGTTTACAGTAATATAGGTTCAGGTTTTGTATTTTTTTCATTGATATAAATCTACATTTAACTGTATTTTTTACTTTTGATAATGTATAAACTGTATTAACTGTGAAAAAAAACTTAAGATATTATATGTGTTGAAGTAAGACAATTTAATAAGCTTAATCTTTTTAAAAAAAGACTGCCTAACGAAAAAAACAGAACTAAATATTACCTGGAAACACTTGTTAATATTTTTGTCTTTTGAATATAAGTAAAAGATTAAACATGAGTATCAACATAAAATATCGTCTGTTCAAGTTACAGTCACAAACACATCAACATTAATTGTTAAACTTGTATTTCTTATAAATCTACTAACTGATACCTCTAACCTCCTCCTGCCATTTATACTACTAGGAGAGTTGTTTACATCTGACCCATCTTAACCTCGTTTTGAAATTCATGCATAAATATTGAGAATCCTCTATATGATTTAGAATTCGTGGTAGGATGGAGATTGGCTGTAGAAATAATTTCATTACGAAAGTCCACAAAAGTGTGTCATGCCTGGGAATCCAACTCACTAACCATCAATCAGCAGACTTAAATGCTTCAGACTGAGCTGCTAGCCGGCCAGGCTTAATGGCTCTGTATATTTATATCTATATTTTGACAGTTTTTCTTAGAGAGGGAGACATGTGTAGTGTTTGTGATATCAACAACTGGTGATGGTGAACCTCCTGATACAGCTTCTAAATTTGTACGACGTTTAAAGAAGAGAACACTAGCTAATGATTATCTATCTAAACTAAACTATACATTGTTAGGTGAGTTATTGTGTTCCATTACGGTGCCAGATTACTTTTATTTAGATGTTTGTTTCAGACATGCTTCCTTGGACAGATTGTTTTTACCTTTCTGAAGAGATAAATTTAATGTCACTTATTTCATGTTAACAGTCATTGCCACTGACCAGTGCTGGAGTTAAACAAAAACTTGGACTTGCAAATATTACGAGTTGATTTTATTTCAACTTGCAAAATGAAAAAACAATCACTCGCATGTTTCTCTCCAAATTTAATAGCATACATAGTAACTATTCGTATATGCAATGTAAAAGCAACATATTTTTATACTTAACTAAAGATAGAACAAGTGCATTTTTGTAGGATAGATGTACCATCAATCTGTCTGGCCGTTTCAATGTTGATTTGAGCTTCATTAATTTTTTGCGGTGATTTCAACTTGCGAAAATATGCGAGTTTAAATAAAAGTAACTCGCAATTTTCAATATCCACTCGCATTTCACGAGTATGCAAGTTTAAATTCGAGCCCTGCCACTGACTAACTTATTAATGTTTGTGGGCTTGTTTCCATTAATTTAGCATAGTTCTATATGTTAGAAAGGAAACATTTAATTATGGCGGATAGGACTAGGAGTCTAGTATTGATGGATCCTAGAACTGTTGGTTTTAGTCATCTGTCAACCTTGTCATCGTTGGTTATCCCACGATACCATTCGGAACACCCTCGACCTTTCATGAATGAATAATCTCGGAAGGATTCGTGGGGGGTCTTCACCGGATTTTGGAGATTTTACTACCTATGCGAGGCGAAGCACGTAACGGTTACACAAAATAGTTCTTGTAGTATACACATAGATCTTTGTCTAAACATATTTATTTGTTTTAAATTGAACCAAATATTGTTCATCAGTACCATAGAAATGAGTAATTTCAAATTTACGGACAAAATCGAAACTTCAGTCATCGCCTAAACGATCGTGTACTTGTTTACATAGTTTCAAAATGGCGCCTAAATATGTCCGAGGTTATTCGTAGCAAATGGCCGAGGATGTTCCGAATGCCCACTATACATTACTCCACTATGCTGCGTTATGTACCGTGGGCCATTTGGTTAGGAAAATCTCATAATCATGAATAATTAATGAGGCAGTTTCATTTGTTCCACTAAGGATTTAAACCTCTGTGGAAAACTAGCCATTGAAATTACGCAACCATTGTTTGAAAATAAACATGTGCATTGATTTCTATTTTAAAAAACCGTATTGCAATATATTGCAATACACGAAACCCGTATTGCAATATATTGCAATACATATTTTTCTTTGCGCATACAAGCATAGCATAAATTAATGCACGTGCATCGTCTTAATTTTATCATCATTGTACATAGATATTTATATTTTCAAATGATCTACACGTATTACACAAATATTTGAATAAGTTAGAAAAAAGGTTTTGAATGGACTTTCAAAGATAATTATTCTCTCACTTTACAAAAAATATTTCAAGTTTCCGAACACATTTGAACATTAATTCAAACATTTAAATTTTTAGACTCTGATTAAACAATTAAACAATCAGTATGGAACATAATTAGAAAAACCGGTTCAGAAAAAAACGAACCTGTTAAAAACCGACAGAAGTCAAATTGCAATATCAATCGGTATATCGGTTAACCTTTACACCCCTAGTATACATGGAGTGTAATGGAAGGAAGTACTGTGGTTGTCGACATTGCAACCTTGTAGGACTGTGACTGTTGAAGGGGGCATAAAATGAACATATGATATATATTATATAGTTTCTGTTTACCCTGCGTTTTCACATTGTAATAATCATTGAGATTGTGACTTTAAAGTGTGAATTATTAAAACTCTCTGTTTTCAGTTAGTGCCAAGGTCAGATACATTTGTTTCTGCATGTACTTATGAAAAACGTAGCTGAAGTAATAAAAAGTACTCAAGAGTTACTCCCCTTGAACAATTTTACAGCATATTTTGTGACATTTTTGAAGTTGCTTCTCTGTACCTGTTTAATTATTTTATAAAATTTAATTCTTCGTTTCAGGTCTTGGTGATTCAAATTATACTAATTTTTGTAATTGTGGAAAGTCTTTAGATAAACGCCTCACTGAACTAGGTGCTAAAAGATTTTATAATTGTGCCTGGGGCGACGATGCTGTAGGGTATGTTTCATTTCAGTGTCACTTGAATGACTTGAGTTATTACCTAGAGTTCTCTATAAGATTTTGTTGAATCGGCTCAAATAGAAAAGTAAAAGGCTTTATATGGGGGGGGGGGGGTCAGGAGGCAATTTCTTTCTTTCTTTTTCTATTTTTTGCCAATTATAACCGAGCTTTAAGTCTTTCTAACCGGCTTATTTGGGTCAGCTGCCGGTTCCTAACATGAACACTGATTACCATGGTGAACTGTTGATTCTCTCAACTCTGCCTCATTTCATGAACCTGTTTGTAGATTGACCAAGAAATTACAGTATAGATTGCTTATATTTGGAAAGCCTCTTGTGTGCATTGGATAGAATCTATAAATGTCATGTTGTTTTAATAAGAAAGTCACTATTACCTAATTAGAAATTAAACAACAGTCACCGCAAAACTCAACAGTTTATTACTGGGCAGTAGGTCCTGTCAAGATTAAAATTTTACGGGACAAAACCAAGTCTTACAGGACCAGAGACAATTAAAATATTTTGATGAACTGTGTGAATGAGATAAAATTATTTGCCGGATAGTGGGTCCTGTAAACCTGCAGATCTAGATGGATCTTCTATTTTTTACAGGGTTTGTCCATCTGTCCACCATGTTTCAAAGTGAGTGTTAAACACTAGGACTCTAGACTTCTGTATTCATGTATGTCTTGAAATTTGTGTCAGTTTTTATTTTTACATTTTTGGTAGTCAGCAAAATATTGTATTGAAGAAATCTACTTGCCAAGAAATATAAAAAATACAGTATACAGAAATCAGTTATGGTTCTAAGTTTCTAAAGAAGACCAATTGTTTAACAATTCAAATGTGTCTTAATACTGATATTTCTGAAATTAGACATTTTTTAAATTGTTATAATTATTGTAATTTCAGACTAGAGGAAGCTGTCGATCCATGGATAGATGGTCTATGGTCTTCATTAACATCATTTTTACAATTACCTAACATACAGGAGAATATAAGTAAGTTTATAGCAGGTTTATTCTAGATTATGATTATTGTTAAACCTTGGAACATTTCATACCTTTTCATTTTGTATAAGTTTGTGTAGTCAGTCATTTGGAACATCTCGGCCATTTACTCGGAACAATCTAGATGCCTTGTTGGAACTAATTTTGTATCAGATGACTAAACAAAATGCTTTATTCTATGTTTAAGTAAACAAATCAAGATCATTTATGCAATGATGATTTTTTAAGTCGATAAATTTGAAATACCTGATTCTGTGTTATTGCTGAACTATATTTAGTCACATACATAACATAAAAAATAAGTTTACCAAACCTTGTGTGTTAAAGAACCATTTTACATTAACTGTTGCATACTTCATCTGCACTTTGCCTGCAATTTGCTTTGCATTTGTTGCAAAACCCAATAATTTTGGTAAACTCCCCACAAATCTTTCAGAGATTATTCACTCAATTAACAGTTGGCCTGTTGACCTTATAGCAGATTATAATTTTCTTTGCTTGTACTTTTCCAGATGAAAATGCTGAACTGATTAGTGACACAAGTTCTTCAACTGATAACTGTAAACCTGTCTTAACTGATACAAACAATTCTTGTTGTGTTGAAAATTCTCCAGAAAATATGAACACAAATTCATCTGCTGACTCTAACCTCAATAATAGTTCTAAAAAGGAGAATGGAACTCTTCTGGTTAATTCTGATGGAGATAAAAATGCTGAGTCATCAAGTGGCTCTTCAGTGGAGGTAGAAATGTCAGCTAGTATTAGACAATCTGTACCTCCACTATCAGAGAGTAGTCTTTCACTTCCTGTGATGTCACCAGCATATATTAAAATAGATTATCTCCCAGATGAAAACATTGTAAGTTTAGTTTCCTTTTTGTGTGATTTTAGTTTTTCCATTCTTAGTTTGTGGACTGATCTTGTTATTTGCCCTTTGAAGATCAGTGAATTATGGGAACACTTATGGGCATCTGTACAGCTGATTGGCTGTGCATGAATGTTCCAAAAAGTTTTTTTACATAAATGCATATAAGTCTATCACTTCAAATCTGAGCCTGTAAGTAGCGTATTAATGTATTGACATTAATGGCTTAGTAAATGGAACAATACAGTGATAATTAATGGATAATCAATTCTTCAACAATTTCACTCCCATACATAGCCTTCCTGGCTGTCCATCTGTTGCTTAGTACCTGATTTGAAGTAGACACAAAAGTTGTAAATGTGAGTTGTTTCTACAATTTAGCTTAATAGCATTGTGTAACAACCTGTGACATCATGGTGATGGTAAAAGTTAGAAGATTTTTTCCAAATAAGCTCTATTTCTATAAAAAGCATTGATGTTCCTAACCCATATTGTTTCCTTACTTTCTTTAAGTATACTTTCAATATATCTTAAATGAAATTCTGTTGTTACAGCATTCACCAACTCACATATTATATTGTTTTTGTTGTTTATAGAACATAGATGATTTACCTCGACAAAATGGCTGTGATTTTCCATCTTCTTGTACGCCTGTCACCATGGCAACAGTTAGTGATATACAAAAATTAACTAATGATAAAAGAGTGAAGAAAACAATGTTAGTGGAACTGGATATATCTGTAAGTATATACAAATGAAGAGAAATTTCAGAGTTGCTTACCTTCAGGTGATTTTAGGCTATGTAATGTAAAGTAGCAGCAGTAGATCAGTGGTAGGAAGTGCGCTTAGGGATCGAAAGGTCCTGGGTTTGAATCCCACTAGGGGCACTGCTAATTTCCTTGAGCAAGAAATTTACCTGTGATTGCTTCATTTGACCCAGATGTAAAAGGGTATCTGCAAAGTTGGTATAATTCTGTTGCACCAATTTGTCGGCTGCACTTGTAAGCAGAGTAAAAAGACTCCCCAGGGAGATTGATAAAAAGATACCAGTAGCCCAATAACCAGGGGTAATAGCTGTAAAGTTGGTGAACATTGTAAGCATGAAACTCAGACTACAAAATGGCATTACATTACATATTAGGCTCCCATGATGATTAGAAATTAGACCTCTTTTGATTTCAAAATTATATATTATATAGACTTAGACATGAAAATATAATGGACCATCTGATTGTGTAATTTTTTCTTAAGAGTAAAAGTGACTGACTTATTTCGACTGATTGAAGATTAACCTCATGGCAGCTTTGAACAATACTGTCATTTTTTATTACTATTTAACATTTCTGCTTGTTTGCCTTGTTAGCTCCCTCAATAGCTTATCTAGCTGATAATCTAGTGGTTTAAGTCTCCAGGTACAGTGAGTCATCCTTGATTATCCCACGATACATTACTCTGCTATGCTGCGTAACGTGGGCCATTTGATTAGATAAATCTCGTTATCATGAATAATTAATGAGGCAATTTAATTGGTTTCGCAAGGAAACCACTGCAGTAAACCAGAGGTTTTTTTCAGTGCTTGGGGAAGGGACCTGGGGCCTTTTTATATATAGAACGATTGGGGAAATTTTATTGCAATTTTATAGAAAGGGGAACAAAATATCCAAGGTAAACTTCAAATTTGGGGAAAACTGCATGATTTTAAAGAAATTTCAAGAGGGGAAGGCGCCTGTTAACGGCCCCTGTTATATAAGGAAAAAAAGGCCTGGTAAACTAGCCTATGAAATTACGTTTTATATCTAAGGTTTGGTTTACCATTCAAATAGTGGTCTCCATGAGTGATTTTTCTAAAGCAAGTGATTTTTTCGGCATTGACAAGTTTAAGGATATTTTTGAAGAGTATTTAATTGTGACAAGTGATTTCGTTATGAGAAGATTGGTCTCCCCTGCTTCATGCATATTCATGAAAACGAAATTTTGCCAGTCAAATTGACCACAGTATGTATGGAGTGTAACAGAAGAAAATATTGTGGTTGCTGACGATGACAGTGAGTAGGTTGTCTGATAATCCATGAATCCACTACCTGATGGATCTATTCTAAACACCAGAATTATGTCCCTTAGATTGCATGATGGTTGTGTTGTCAACTTGTGTGGCATATAACACCATGTTTTATATTATATATTTTAGACTAGTACTATTCAATATAAACCAGGTGATTCAATCTCTGTGATTTGTCCTAATGATAATGTAGAAGTAAATACATTGTTAGAAAGGTAAGTTCATTACTTAATTTTTTTTAAAAAATTAAAAAGGATGGAAAATTTACATGTAAATTTATGTTGTGAAGTGAGGAGTAAAAAATTCAGACTGTAGTTCCTTGCTATTTATGTTAAGAATAACTCTACACACAAGTAATATCAAATATTTGAAACTTTGTTGAAAAGCATAATTAAATCTAAATAATTCATTTTCTTTTCATGCTTGATGGTGAAATGTGGTGTTATTACTTAGATAAATCTCTAAACTCCCCAAAAAGATAAATGAGATCATTAGGAGGAAAAATTTAGTCATGTAACTTTTGTGTGAAAATATCTGACTAATAAAAAAAGAATAATAGATATACATATGTATACTACGTGCCAATTTTTGAGTTAGATCTTTTCATTTCAACTCAGCTTAGAAAATGATATTTACTTGTTCCTCCACAAAATCACTGCTTCTATTTCTGAGATCTAAGACATTTTATACAATAAAATATAACATTCTATGTAGGAATTTTGTACATATTACACTTCAGACTTGGTGTTTTAGATAAGAAGGATACATGTATTCAGTTAGGTATTATAGAAAATACCAAGAAGAAGAATCCATCTATACCTAAATATATACCTGAAAAATGTACATTATATTATATATTCAAAACTTGTCTTGATATCAGAGAACCTCCTAAAAAAGTAAGTGATGTTTGTTTTGTTGAACTGGATTTATATCTTACTTTGTCTTGAAAAAAAAACTGTCCTTGTTTAGAAAGTATGACTAGTGTTTTTCTCTGCTTTGATTGCCCCTTGAGTTTAATTGATACTTTTTTTCTTTTTCAAAAGAATATATTACTTTGGATTTTTTGTGATATTGGTTCACCTTTGGTTTGCAAATTTCCGATAGGCAAACATATTGATTGTTCAGCCAATCCTATGTCGAGACTTAAATTGAGTTAGTCTTGCACAAAAATGATTTGTGTTGAGGCTTGATAACAAATAATTACAAGTCTCAAGCTAATGTGGGTATTGTCATACAAAAAATGGGATAGTTATTTTATGCACTGTCCAAATGTTTTCTTCTGTTAGACTCACTGTTTCGAGAACTTGAAGAAAGACAAAAGTTTGATTACATTCTGTAGATCACATGACTATATTACCAGATATTTATGATTTTTATTGTAGGCATTATTAAGGACATTGGTTGAACATACAAGTGATAGATTAGAGAAGAGAAGATTACAAGAACTGTGTAGTAAACAAGGAATGAGTGATTATTCTGAATATATCAGAAAACCTTCACTTAGTATATTAGATATATTAAATAATTTTACATCTTGTAAACCTACTGTGGAATCATTGATAGGTATGTTTTAGTTTTTAAATGTTGAAGCAGTGGTCCAGTGGTTGGAAACATGCTTATAGATTGAGTAGTCTGGGTTTGAACCCTACTAGGGACTTTGTTTATTTCCTTGAGTGAGACTTTATTTTATGTTATGAAATATGTCATGATCATTAAAATGAACTCCATTCTCAAAACTTTATATTTTTAATTTTTGTGTCACAACCCATTGTAATATAGTCAGATACAAAGGCACACAATTTTCATACTTAGCTAGATTGAACTCAGTGTTAAAATTCAGTTCTATAAATTATGTCGAATTTTATATTTTCAACCCAAGCACAAAACAAAATTCCCTATGATGTTCTTGCTATTTGATCATGATATGTTTTGATAGTAGTAACCTAACTGTCACATTACTTACCTGTTCACATTATTGGGAGAAGGATATGTAAGCAGCCCAATTGCTCAGACAAAAGAGCTCTGGTCTTGTAAGCAAGGGGTACTGGGTTTGAGTCCCAGTCAGGCTGCATATTTTATCTCACTCTGTGATATTCCTGTATTACTATGATTACAGAACATCTACCTAGATTGCAACCACGACCATATTCTGTCTGTACTTCTCCATTGATGTCACCAGGAAAACTACAGTTTGTATTTAATGTAGTTGAGATATCCGAGGGTAGCAGTAGGACGTATGATAGACGTGGTGTATGTACTGGATGGATTGAAGATATGTATAATAGAACATTATCTAGTGTTAACACTGGTCAGAGTGATGTTGACACTAAACAGATATGTGATACATTGGAAAATATTAACATTTCTGATACATTGGTAAATATACATTATATTTTATTTAGTATATATTTATAGCTGAGGAGCAAGGGCTTTATTAGATTTATATATTGATGGTTCTTTGCAATATTTGTCTACTTAGTTCTTATTTATATGTAGTGAGACTAGTTTTCATTCTTTCACAAGGATAGCAGCCTTGTATCACAGACTTTAGAATTCCATAATTCAGTCTTCACAACAAAATTTCATCATAACTGGACATTCGGTCCAGCAAAATGGTACTTTCTATTGGAGCAAATGAAAGTTTACCTGACCAAAAAAATATCTTGGTGATATGTTAGATATGCTATACATAATCTGGGATTGTGATAAGGTACCTGGACCAAATGGGAGCACACTAATCACCTGGATCCATTTGGAACTACCTCGGTGATCTTCTACACAGATAAACCTCGGATATCATAAGGTGAAAAAGTAGATCTAGGAATTTGTTTTCTGTGGTAATATAGTCTGAACTACACAGAAATACAATGTGTGAGACATTGTATTGATGAAATGATGTGATAGAGGGTGTAACAATGTCATTATTAAATGTTGACATAAAAATGACTGTCGCCGGACCTTATAACCTGGTTGTATTCCTACTACGTCTGATTTCCGAGATATATCTTCATAGATGATTGCTGAGGTTGTTCCAAATGCACCTGGGTCTTGTCTGCTAAATATAAAAAATTGTCTTCTACTTACAGATTCCTATATTTGGACGAACCAATCAAACGTTTCACCTACCTGATGATGTCAGCACACCATTGATTCTGATTGGTCCAGGTACTGGTATGGCTCCATTCATTGGTTATTTAGATCATAGAAGTATACAGAGAGACCGGGAACCAGATAAAAACTATGGTGATATCTGGTTGTTTTATGGTTGTAGACACGAGAAGGCTGACTTTTTATTCAGGTATTACTATCAGAAGATAAATTAGTTTAGCGAGTTTTCAATTAAACGCTTGTCTAATCACCTTTGACCACCAAAAGTTCTGTTACCAGAGATTATAAAATAATTGTCCAGCTGGCAATTGAAAGTGAGATTTTTCCTGTATTTATGTTGATACTTATTAGTTGGTTTTAGATTAAAACATGTTGCCAACTTGTAATTAAGTATTCCTTATTTGGAATGATGCCAATAAGACATATTTACCATCAAAATAATTGTCTATGAACAAATTTAGCATTAAAGTTCTTAGCTCTTGTATCGTTTTATTTTATTGATCAAGCTTGTTGACTTTTTCTAAATGTCTTGAAGAACATTCATTTATAGTATTTTATCTCCGTGATATGACCTTTCTGTGTTGGTGCGCCGTAAAACCAAAACAAACAAAATATTATCTCCCTTGAATATGAAATTACTTCCCTTGAATATGAAATTATCTCCCTTGAATATGAAATTATATTGGTTGTTTGACTCCCAACTTTATTTTGGATATAACTCAAATTATCTTATATAATTTTTATCTCCATCAATTCCAGGGATAAACTCAAAAGTCATGTTTCATCGTCCACATTAACTAAACTATTGGTCAGTTTTTCACGAGATGACCATGAGAGTACAGACTCTCCAAGATATGTACAAGACAATATTAGACTATATGGTAGTGACTTAGTTCATATGATAGAAGAACAGAATGCTATAATATATGTATGTGGGGATGCTAATAACATGGCTAAAGATGTCAATGATGCTTTTATTGAAATCTTCTCCAAAACTAAAGGTTGGTTGGAATTTATTTTTGTTCTTATGTTAGTGGTCAGGGTTAGTGTATTATCAAATATCTTATAATGATATTACTGTACAGAATGGAAAGATTTATGACAAAAATAGGTTGTAAGACTGTGTATTATACAGACACAAGGGTCCAAACGCTTGTTTATGCCTGCAGAGCTCAACATTAAAAGTCATCCTATTGCCACTGACAACCTATATTTGGTTTAGGGCAAGTTTAACATATAGCTGTGGATACAACCTGTCATTCTAGTTTTAGAATATAATGTCAAGCCCTGTGCCTGTCACAGGATTATAAATGCTATCTACAGCTTTTCTTCTTCCTACCACTGATTCTTAAACATGTAGGGTAGTTATAAATATTTGACAGAAATGTGCACCTTATTACTGGTTGATGTCTAATTCCAGGCATTAAACCTTTCCAGAAACAGTGTGTAAGTTGACAGACCACTGTGATATGATCTGTATATACAATGTGTTGCTACAATGTTTCACCCAAACAAAATAAACAAACTTAATGTATGCTTGTTGATATTTCAGGTATCAGTTTGGATGAAGCCAAGAAGACAGTATTAAAGTTAAGATTAGCTAAACAATATAAAGAGGATGTATGGACTTGATAATATATAAAAACATTTTATACTATGCATTATAAATAGAGGACAAATTGATGGATTAATGCAGAACTAGACTAAATTTTGGTCAAATTTTGTTACATACTGTCAAACTTGCGAGGATACCTGCTGTTACAGCATGTGTTTATGTTTATATGTACAAACAACTGTTTTTTGTAGGTTTTTTTTTCAAATTTCATGAAACTTGGACAGTAAATGCTTAATACACCATTGCAAATTTGACAGTAAATTCTTTACTATTGAAAATTGTACTGTCATGTTGTATCTATATTATTATACCCCCGCTTCGAAGAAGAGGGGGGTATACTGTTTTACCCTTGTCCGTGCGTCCATCCGTCCGTCCATCCGTTACAAAATTTCCGTCGCAGTTTTCTCAGCAACTATAACATGCAGCAGCCTAATACTTTGCATATTGCTTCATCCCATAGTCCCATGTGGTGTAAAGCGATTTCATGCTCCTTGCTCATCTACTTTCTGTTTGCCGCATATTTTTAGATTTTTGCGGGGGTATCACTAGTGAGCATTAGCTCACAGATTTACTTGTTTTAATCTGTTTACTTGTCTTTACCATGTGAACTGTGACAAAATAAAAAATATGTTATGTTATTGACAAGCTAGATAAACAGAGCTTGATAAATTTTTAAAAAAGTTAAATTTGGGGCCAGTTCCCTTTGGAAATTGCTACCTAGTTCTCTGGTACTCTTCTTACACCAAACATTATAACTATGTGATGACAAATGTGTGGTACTAGTGGAAGAAGCGCTAGCTAGCAATATGTATAGACCACAGGATTCCTTCTGTTCATGAAGTCCGAGAATTTTGTATTTTTATTTTCAATGGTCATGTACTTGTTAATTAAGAAAAGTGTGGACTTGTTTTGCATTTTACACCAAAATAATAAAGAAACACTTGTATGATCTTAAAAACACATGATATTTGGGGTGCAGGACATGTGGATGATTTTTGCAGCTGATTCTTATTGTGTCTTCGTTATTTTATTTTTGATCTCAAGTTTTATTTATTTTGTATTTTCATTCATGATAACAAGAATTATCTTCTGTAAGACCATTATATAGTCCATTTTTTCTCAACTGTTAAAGCTATATTGATGAGAATTATTTCATTAAACCTAAATTGAGACCAAGTTTATATAATACCCATTATGTGCTTTACTTTTCTACTAAAAAATGTAACCTTTAGCATATTTTTATGTCACTGAGTCTAAAATCATGTAGGGCAGTTGTTGGCCAATGAGGAAAGTATGGGCCTAGTAACTGGTTGACAGCTAAATCCAGTGATTTAGACTTTCATGGAACAGTGAGTAGGGTGACTGACTATGTGATATGACCAACAGACTATATCCGGAATTCAAATATTTGGTTTTTTCCCTCCGGTACTTACTAACTTTCACCGTTACAAGGAAAACATGTGTACAAAGAACAGTAGGATTTAATCCATAGTTTGTGCTATTTAGCAATAATGTGTAGAAAACTTTTTACCGGCTGTGCACGGACAGAAAAACCCATAACTTTGAATTCCGGGTTAGGTTTATTCAATGTGTTGCTTTGGCATTAAATTCAACCAAAAACATTTATGTCATGATAAGTCTTGAGTACTAACTCACCTAGACAGATGGTAAAAAAAAATTTACCCTGTGACCATTGGGATATTAAGTTAATGTGGCTTAATCTGTCATTTATAGCTTTATACACTTTAAAAACCAACCTGTATCTCACAGGGCTGTCTACAATTGTTAAATTCATTATTATTTATACAATTATGGTACTTCTTAAGATCAATGGAGAGATTTGACCTGGAAAAAACAATGTTTGGAAAAACATAAATAGCTTTTCGTTATGAATCTTTGAAAATTATATTTTAAAAATTTAAACTGTGTACTGATAACAAGTATATTATGTTCATATAATAAAACAAGCATGTTTATTTATATATCATTGTAATATCATAAATATGACATTTATAATTTGTTTAATGCACAAGGGTGTTCATTTCTTAAATGTTCATTTTAGATTAGTATATTTTCGAGTATCTTTATTTTGCTATTATGTTATTTTTAATTGCAATAAAGTTGTATTATATGTTACCTAACAGATGTCTGATGTGTTGTTTCTTTCTGTTGAAATACAGTGCCCTCCAAAAGTTTGTGTGCAAACAAAATTTTCATAAAAACAGATATCATGCCTACCACAAGTTATTTTATTTTAATTAATGACTATTTATAAAGCGTAGTTTTAAATCACATCAATTGACCAGCTTATTCATGCATATTTTGGATTTGGTCAGATGATTGTTTTTTGAGTTTATCCAAAAGACAGAACTTTGTCTAAGGACTTTACGAGGGCACTGTTATATGTTACCTAATGCCAGTAATGGTAGATCTAGCAGCCTGTTCAATTTTACTCTGGTAACAGTACAAGGTGGTACATACTGTATATAGTTCGACAATATTAACCTAAGCTTGACCTTTATGCAAGAATATATTCAAGTCAGTATTTACAGTCTATTTTTGTCGTT
Source organism: Mactra quadrangularis (assembly GCA_025267735.1). Classification (NCBI taxonomy): domain Eukaryota; kingdom Metazoa; phylum Mollusca; class Bivalvia; order Venerida; family Mactridae; genus Mactra; species Mactra quadrangularis. The sequence continues at coordinate 48,548,618 of CM046299.1, read as the reverse complement.
TGTAAATCGCGCTTAATGTAAAATACATGTAGTGAACAATTTTTGTTTTCGTAAGAATAAATACTTTGAAACTGTGTCACAATATTGTGGACTAATGTGTTCCCTCGAAAACTAATGTGTCCAGATTATAAGTACCATAACATGCCACTTTTTTACAAAATTGATATATAGTCACATAGGTTGTTATAAACTCGTGCATAATTGTATACACACATACGGAAACTCACGATTTAATGTAAGTGAAGAGTGTAATTATTATAATTAGGTAGTTCAAGCTCTGGTTAATAATGTCGCACTATACTATTGTATTTGTATCAGCAGTAATCCAATGATGGCATGCACGCTTGGGGATCGAGAGGTCCCAGATTCAAAACTATTAATTTCCTTGAGCAAGAAATTTACCTGTGATTGCTTCACTCCACCCAGATGTAAATGGGTTCTTGTGGGAGTGGTATAATTCAGTCTCTCCAATTTTTTGACTGCTGGCGGAGAAAAAAACTCCCAGTGAGATTGATTGATAAATATCAGTCACCTAATGACCAGGGGTAATACAAAGTTGGTGAACATGCATAAGCATGAAACAAAATGCCATTACATTACATTATATAGTTAAAAGCTCATGTTGTAATGAAACAGCTAGCTTTCAAACATGGGAACATTTATTGAAGCTTCAGTTATGTCATTGTTAAAGTATGATTATAGTTAAGTATTAACTTGTGTGGTGTAGTTTCTTTAAGTTGGTACTGGTTAGACTTCTGAGTTGGTACTGGTTAGACTTCTAAGTTGGTACTGGTTAGACTTCTAAGATGGTACTGGTTAGACTTTTGAGTTGGTACTGGTTAGACTTCTAAGTTGGTACTGGTTAGACTTCTAAGATGGTACTGGTTAGACTTCCAAGTTGTTACTGGTTAGACTTCTAAGATGGTACTGGTTAGACTTCCAAGTTGTTACTGGTTAGACTTCTAAGTTGGTACTGGTTAGACTTCCAAGTTGTTACTGGTTAGACTTCTAAGTTGGTACTGGTTAGACTTCCAAGTTGTTACTGGTTAGACTTCTAAGTTGGTACTGGTTAGACTTCCAAGTTGTTACTGGTTAGACTTCTAAGTTGGTACTGGTTAGACTTCCAAGTTGTTACTGGTTAGACTTCTAAGTTGGTACTGGTTAGACTTCCAAGTTGTTACTGGTTAGACTTCTAAGATGATACTGGTTAGACTTCCAAGTTGTTACTGGTTAGACTTCTAAGATGATACTGGTTAGACTTCCAAGTTGTTACTGGTTAGACTTCTAAGTTGGTACTGGTTAGACTTCCAAGTTGTTACTGGTTAGACTTCTAAGATGATACTGGTTAGACTTCCAAGTTGTTACTGGTTAGACTTCTAAGATGATACTGGTTAGACTTCCAAGTTGTTACTGGTTAGACTTCTAAGATGATACTGGTTAGACTTCCAAGTTGTTACTGGTTAGACTTCTAAGATGATACTGGTTAGACCTCTCATATTTATCCCTGATTTTTTACATCTACATTAATATTTAACTAACACAAGTTGACAATTTACACTACTTTATTTTATTTTTTTTCGTATTTTCAACTAATTATATTACAAAATATCTACAAAATGTCTTAAGCCAAAATTTTCTAACCCCGTTCACACGGGTTATTTAGTTTATAAACTCAGTGGAATCAGGCGGATCCTATTCCATCGGATTCTATTTCACTGGATCAGGATCTGGTGAACTTTTGACCTTATATCTGTTATACTGGACTTTACCAATATTCACTATTTGCGACAACTTGACATGTAAAAGACTATATCCAGAGTTCTAATATATGGGCTTTTCCTGTGGTATGAACTAAACGGTTGCAATGTAAGGATGTGTAAGTACACAAAGATGTAATCTGTGCTTTTTAGAAATAATGAGTGAGAACTGCATTCGTACCAGCTGTGCACAGATGGAAAACCTCTGAAGTTTATTTGAAGTTATGTAATAAGAACTTTTATGTAACTGTAGTAAGCTCAATTCTGGTAGTTATCTTACTTAAGATTGTGTGTAATGCTACAGTCCCATAAACATAAAAATTGTAATCAAGCTCCACAAGGAACTGTACTAACGCTTGTGTACCCGTACAGACAGTTACGTTTTTACCAGGGTCCGTGAGATGAGCCCAGGATACACATATCAGTTTCAAAGTCAAATCGTTAACAAAATCATGGCCGAGTATGGATTATACTTGCATATCTTCCAGCTACAGCTCCGTACGGGTTTGTTGTTTTGTGCCGTGTGCGTACCATCACCTTAATACGCAAGGCTTCTTACGGCCTACAACTGTCTGCATGTACAGGTCTGCAACAAGCCACGATTTAATGGGTCTGAGACATTGGATTGGAACATTTTCTTGTTATGCACTGATTTCATTAATAATGTATTTGTCTGAGAATTCATCACCGATATTCTTAAATCATTACACCAATGAGATTAAGGCACCCATACATATTGATGAACAAGGTTGAAATTGCACTTGATGCACATAATGTTCACAATGGTATCAACGCTTGGCTAAACCAAGTAATATTTAAAATAAATAAATATATACACTAGGCCTAGGAGCTGAGAATTTAGCATGCTGTCAAAATCGGCAAGTTAAGAAAACTGCACAAATAGTTTTGTCCAGAAAATATTTGTAAGTTGTATGTTATATTGAGAAAACTGGACAGTCAAAAAAACAGACAGTATTGTCAGTCCTGGCACTATGTGGTATTCTCATCTTCTATAGTACTAAGATTTGCTCTTTTTACGAGTTTATCAGATAACAGGTACAAATGTTAATCGGGAGGGGGAGGGGGGGGGCAAGGTCAAGACTGTTTACCAACAGTGATAAGTCTGTCAGTCAAGTATACCAAAATAGCTGATAGAAATGGTATGATACCATTTTCCAAAATCATATGATCTCAAGCAAGATGATCTCTGAACTCTGTGACTTCATAAATATTTATTTATTCATACTGGATTCAATGCCCTGTCAGCACATTTTGGTTACTTAACTGCATCCAGCACACCTAACCTAGCTTTCCTTTGACCTATTTGTCTATAACCAGTACTCACTAACCCTTACACAAGGCTGGAAACTTCTCCATGTACCTTATTAATGGAGAAAAATTGACATTTTTGTGAAATTACCATGGAATGGTATAACCTTACCAAGTGGGATTCTAACCCGTACCCCCTTCCAGACACTAGTTCAAAATCCAGTGCACAACCAACTGCACTTCTGACCAGAGATGATAGAAATGATATGATACCATGTCCCAAAATCATATTATGATCTTTAGATCTTCTGAGCTTTGTGACTTCATAAATAAAAACAAGACAAAACAAGCATTAAAAGCAGCAATTTTATTGCCATAAATCTTTAGAGGATTAGCAACTCCTTTAAAATATAAAACAATTATACAGCAACAAATATAATGAGATGAAAAATGAAAGAATTCTTATAAAGTAAAGCATCAAGTCACATTGTACATAACAAAGGCGCAACATTTGCAGTGATAAATTACAGCGGAATCACTTTACTAAGTTGATGTGAAATAAAGTGTTAATTTTTCATCTTTACATAAGAAAGGCGCAACAGATATGATGAATAACTATAGAGGCATAACTCTACTAAGCTGATGTGAAACCTTGAGGAAATGTGTAATTAGATAGTTTGCTTTAACCTTTACATGAAAAGAACAACATAAATTTTGCAATAATAAATTAGAGAAAAACTGAATATTGTTCAAAAGTTTGAAGTTTCCCTTTTTAAACCATACAAAGGTTTAATACACATCAACAAGTTTAGCAGTAAAAGTTAACCTACATGTATCACTGAATAGGATAAAGTACCCCCAATTGGATGCTAGTCAAGAAATTGGATGCTGAGCAAATTAGCCAACAAGATTTTTCATCAATGGAGGGTAACCAAAATGGGATGGGTTTTTCTAGAGGGGAGGGATAATAATAACTATTATTAACAATTAATACAAATCAAATTTTGAAATCAAAAACTCTTAAGCATTACTTAAAGTCACATCAACTCAGTAAAGCTATCTTTATATCATAATTATCTATAATAATGATGTTATGTTTTAAGCTTGACTACATCAAACGGAAATAATTCCCCAACATGATAACTTAAAACTTATTCTCCGATACAAATATCACATGATCAGAATTAAAAAGCTATCTATAGATTTAGAATGTAGTACGTATAGATCTATGTGTCATTAATATTAAGTCTCTTAAAAAGTCATCAAAATCAATATTTGACAAAAATATTCAACTATTTTGATATAATCCACAAAAAATCTAATGTATGGGACCTTTTACATACAGAACTCAGTTCAATATATTTAACCGCAAGATAAGAACAGACATGTATTCTAAACAATCATAAAATTGATAAAAGAAAATTTTAATTTTCTGATACTCGGATTTAAAACAAATATATTATCATAGAGTACATGCACTCAGGTTTTTATTTGCAAGGACTTGCAGCCCTTTTGAAACAAAATTTATAAAATAAAAGGGTTAAGTTTAAAATTTCACATGGGCTCATCAAGTAGAGCATTGTAACCAAGGTTACAATAAAAGCAGACATTTATATATATCAATACAGCAGCATTTCTTGCATATAGAAATCAAGTAACAACAGTAAAGATATAAAGGCAGATTCTCCATATGTGTTTTATATCTCTCTTGGTATAACATCATATAGTTTTGTCATTAAAGGGCTCGACATAAGCAACGTGTTACTGCTAGTAAACATTTGGTTGGAACAAGGGCCCTATATAAACATAGAAATATAAATCAACTTGTATATAGGGTCCATGGTTGGAACAAGTAAAATATAGCAGGTAGTCCAATCAGGTAATCTACTTAAAATCATTAATGTTGAGCCCTCCATTATAAGCATAGAAATAGGTAAATTCTGACAAGTTTGATTTTCTAAACTTCACATCGAACCTTCCTTCATGGAACAACCTTTAAAGATGTTATACCACATAAAATACATCTGGGGAATTCTACATTCAATATTCATAGCATTCAATGATCTTATCCAATTTAGAAATTGCTAACAAGGAAATGCAATGATAAGAGAATGATAACTGATTACCATAATCTATTTCAATAAATTCTGAAAATTTACGAGAAAAATTGATCATCCAAGTTTTTTAAAATCAAAATTATCATTGTAGGTCAAATTAGAAAGACCACACGAAACGAGGACAGTCCTCTGACAAGAAAAATCTTCTCAAACAAACTAAAATATATAAAAACATGAAGAAAACAAACAATTCTATGTTTTATCTGCATAATGAAAGCGCTATGAATGGAAAATAACGAAACCAAAATAAAGCTTAAAGCAAAAATTAAAGACAAAAGCATAGTTATAAAACTCTCTAAGATATATCACATTCTGGATGAAAGAAAATTTAGCAATCATGAGTAACATACATACAATATAAATGGTAAATCAAAGTGCTGAATGCACTAAATGAATAACAAGTTATTGAATCATGGTGCTGAATGCACAGAATGATCAACACATTATTTAATCAAAGCACTGAATGATCAACAAATTGTTGGACCAAAGCACTAAATGATCAACAAATTGTTGGACCAAAGCACTGAATGATCATGGATCAATGGGCTGTAAGCACTAATGAACAACTAATGTTGAATCAATGCACTAAACTATCATGGATCAAAGGGCTGTAATCACTGAATAAACAACAAAACTGTTGGAACAAAGCACTGAATGACCACAGATCCAGGGACTGTAAGCTGTTTATGAACAAAATTGTTGATTCAAAGCACTGAATGACCACAGATCCAGGGACTGTAAGTTATTTATGAACAACAGAATTGTTGGAACAAAGCACTAAATGATCATGGATCGATGGGCTGTAAGTACTAAATGAATAACAACTTGTTGATTCAAAGCACCAAATGATCATATATCAAAGGGCTGTAAGCACTAAATGAACAATAAATTGTTGATCCAAAGCACTGAATGATCATGGATCAAAGGGCTGTAAGCACTAAATGTATGACAACTTGTTGATTCAAAGCACTGAATGATCATGGATCAAAGGGCTGTAAGCACTAAATGAACAACAAAATTGTTGAATCAAAGCACTGAATGAACAACACATAAACTATCATAGTATATATATATACAAGCTAAGCTTGCCAAGCCCTTCTTTATTCTATCACAACAAAAATCATACACTTAACTTTGTAAGTGGGAAAAATAAGAACAGAACATTCTTTAACATCAATATAACAAACAGTTTCCTCTTAACCATGTAAAAATGTTAGATCACAAAAATACAGATACAAAAACGGAGTTATAACCCTTTAATTCAGTTCACACTTTCTTATTCTTACAATTGAATTTTTTAGATTGAAAATAGTGTAAATTTTAAAATAGATAATGATTTATTTAAAATAATGCAAAATACACTAACAAACGACCAAGTTATAAAATATCTTAGCTTTATTAGTCACTAACAAAAGCAATTCACAACTTAAATGATGCAACCTAACTTCATCTATGTACTATAGAGAACTTATTATACAGAAAACCCTGCAGTTATGAGTAAACCACAGAAACTAGAACTTACTGCTTAAGTAAAGGTAGTTAGATTTTAAGAATCAAATGATACCAAATTATGATCAAGTCACATGATAACACATCCACATGAAGACCAAGTCATATTGAGACAGCCACCTGAAACATAGTCACATGATGACAGTGTCTCATGAAAACAGAGTCACATGATACCAGTTTCAAATGAGGACAGTTTTGCATGAAAACAAAACACATGATGCCAGTCGCATGATACCAGTGTCACACGAGGACAGTTTTGCATGATAATGAAGTCACATGATGGCACTGTTACATGATAACAGTGTCATGTGATGACCTGTGTCACATGATGACAGTGTCACATGATGACCGCATCACAAAAAGATAGAGATGGTATTTATTCAAGGTAGCATTTCCCTTATCCATTCATGCTACACAGTGCAATGTCCTGCAGAAAAAGTCACAATCAGTGTTGAAATACTTTTTCTTTCAGATAAGTATTCCTTCAGGTTGATTTTTAAAATCATGACATTGTTTTCCAATGTTGCATAACAGTAAGACATACAACAGAATGTCACATCAAGAGTATAAGAGGAATTCTACCTCAAAGTACAATATGATGGTGAAAATGATGTAATAAAATGATGTAATAATATTAGCACTAAACATAGATCAAATCAAAACAATAGGTGAAAAATAACTAGAGAAGTACATATCAGTGTAAGATTGGCTCACCTGGGTGTAGTTTTACAGCTTTAATACAATCACTTTACAAGTGGTTGTTTTTTGTCCCATACGACATTAAAGCGTCATATGAGATGAACACTTAACTAAACTATTTTTTATTTGAAGCATAACAACTAGATACTCATCGTCTTCTGTCCACTTTCTCATACAGAAAGCTATGGTATTGGTAAATTTTTATTCAACAGTCAGCGACAGACACATTGTACATTGACCCTGCTAAACCCCGCTAATTTAAATACTCAATTATCGATAGTAAGAGCAGAAATACCGAGAGAGTATCTCGAATCTGTGGAGTTAATGTATGCGCCACTGTCAGTTGAATAAAGTTTATCAACAGGTTTTAACACATGAACTTGTTAAAGGTTACAGCAATCTTACCAACTCACAATGATGGTGGCGGTTTACGGACAAAATGATCACAAACAAAGATTACACATTAATAAAAGAACAGGTTAAAAAATAAGAAAAATATGCTTTAAGCATGTAGATACCATAATCATAGAACAAGTAACAATCACACGTGACTTTTATAAAGCCTTGATCATAAAAGAAATATGCAACCAATATATTACACAAATAAAACATATAAAACAATTCGATCATGCAGATAAGATAATTAATTGAACATAAAAACTAACATATTCATATCAGTAACAGTCTAAGTAAAAAGTTTGATCTTTCCTACCACCAGTAAATCTGAAAAAGACCAATGGCCAGTTTAATCAGTATATTGCTATGTAACGCTTTTTCCCCTAGTACACTTCTTACACCAAAAGGAATAAGTATGTGATATTCCAATAGAGAGTATCACGGGGCAAAGCGATATGTAGCAATGGCTAAGGCAACAGGCCCAATGTTGCTATTCCTATCTGAATGTCTTTTGGTCAACCAATCAGAGCCTAGTTTTATCAAGGGTGAAAGTCAAAATTTTCAAAATCTTGAAATTCCTTAATTTCATGATTGCAGGAGTTTTTACATGTAGTAAAGATTCTAAAATCCTGCTCTTCAGGACCAGTCCTCAAAATTTTTATCTACGCTTAATGTTTCTTTTTAGACCTGTTTTAGTAATTACATTTACATTTCGAAGAAATGAAGAATTTGAATTGCTTGTATATCAAGCAAAATTCCTGATAAAAAGCAATCTCTGATAAGTTGAATTTCTAATGGTACTTTTTCTGGGAAAACCAAAATCTGAAAATAGAATTTACAACAGATCGTATCCAGATCTACCGCAGGTAGGAGAGATCAAATACTTTAATCAGATTAAAATCATTAACAATTTATCCATCATTAAAATTATGTATAAAGCATCACATACTTTACAATTCTTAATGTAAATTTCTAATTACAGTTACTTTCTATAATTACAACACAATCTAATAAGCGTCTAAGTAACATTGATGAGTCAGAGCTTGTGAATGCATGGAGACCATGAGGTTAAAGAAAAATGGTGGATAAATTGAAATAAAAAGAAGTATTTCTACTGTTAAGAAACCTTGATAGTCTATAACATTCCATAACATAGTTAGCACATTTATTTCTGTATAAATACCATAATATATTTTACCAAATTGTTGTAAAATGTTATGTGACAATGTTACAATCGATGTTTTGGTTCGGCAGACTTGGGATTCCTGCAATTTTTTAACAATGACATGATTTGCTAACACAGTTGTAAGACATTGACAACAGTACATAAAATATATACCCAGTATCAACTTGCAGCACACATCTTTCACATGGGACAATTATGTCAAAAACTTTAATATTTTAGCACAATTAAGGTTGGTTTTGATATTGGTAGGTTTTGAACCCAAGTTAACAGTAACACAGTTTTACTGACATACTGAGAACTTATCAGACTTGAACACACCAAGCTTGCTCCAAAAACAAGACATAATGGTCTTTAAATCTACAGACTTGAACATGCCTTAGCCTCCGTGCTTGCACCAAAACAAGACCCCATGGTTTTTAAACCTATACACCTATTCATTCAGTCTAAAACAAAATATTCAGACTTCTTTCTAATGTTTTCCGATATGCCTGAATTACACATAATTTAAACCTGATAATTCTGTATCAATATGAATAAATTCTGCTTCTTTGACCTCAGATGCAAAAATCCATGAAAAAAACTAAATTGCCACAGTTAACAAATTACTAATATAGCATAGAACTATTTCAATGAAATATTATCAATGTGTGCGAAGAGTGAATGAAAAGTGTTGTAAGAATTTACAGCATTTTAAATGATCAACAGAGCGTCATTGTTGAGTCAAAGCCTCATAACTTCACTTTTTTTTAATTGAAGTTACAAGGTTTTGACGTGACAACAACATTGGAACTTTTTTGCAAGTGAACACAGCATGATTAATAAATTCATATGCAGTGATTTAAAACATCCAAAAATGAATCACCATATGAGTAAAGCAAACAAGCATACATATGTTATATATTCCAAATCTGATGTTACTATGGCAATGAATAGCGGTGGGTATTAACACAATGACAAAAAAATGTTCTTTACAATTTTCAGCAAATTTTTACATATGCAACAATATTTTCATTTAAGAAAGTGTAACTTAAGCTGCAATGATTTTAGAGCAAAAATGTTCACATTTACTACATATACATGTATATACATTTTTAAACTACTTGTAACCATGGCGATGACAATCATGATACAGAACTTATAGTAGAAAGTCAAAGTTTCAGTGTCAGGGTTGCCAGCAATTTTGATAACAAAAAAATCCCTGACTTCTCACTGACCCATTTTAAACTGACCAGAATCTCATTACTAAAAAGTATCATTCCCAACTATCTCAATTTAGGGTAAGTTTTCCAGCATATATAGATACCTCATCTCTTACTTGATGACCATTGCATGAAAACAAGAACAGTAAAACCTCCCTTAAACCAGACTTGCTTTGGACTGAGAAAATAATCCAGCTTTTCAGAGAATTCTGGTTTAGAGGGTTTCTGGTTCAGAGGGGTTCCGCTTTAGATACTTTCACTTGAATTCAAATAAGAGAGCAAATAAGTAGATCTATATCAAGACCATATTCATTCTTTCAATCTTAAAGATTGCCTACACAAGTTGTAATTTGGATTAGAAACACCTTTTTTGCGACTAGATTTTTCCCCTGACTTTTCAGTCTTTTAAGAACATTCCTTTTTAAATGTTTTCATTGACCATCTCTTTTAAATTGTCCAAACAATTGACTGACCTTAAAAAATCTAAATATTCCCTGACTTTTCAAGTCTACTGGCAACCCAGAGTGAGTTACATGTGTGTGTGTTAAACATTAAAGTTTAAATTAAAAATCTTACAACTAAAATCATTATAAGTCAATTCTAGAGATTTAAAAACATTATTCAATATTTCTTTTCAAGTCAATTCCTTCGGTAGGATATGGCCTTTCTGGGTGGATGCGCCGTTAAACCCAAACCAATTAATCAATTCAAGTCAATTCCAAATTATGCATATACAGTAAAGTTCTGCCGTAAAGACCATTTTGATTATTGCAAAATCATGGGAATTGTCCAAAAAGACTAATTCATGAAGAAAAGGATCCCTATATCAAGTCCACTCTTAAGAACATTGATTATTAGTGTCCTAATTAAGATACTTTACTGTAACTCACATTTCAAAATCTTGGAAAATATATTCTGATCGGAGCTACAATATATTTGTAAATGATCATGCCAGACAAAAATCTGACAGACAGCCCTTTAACTGTTTAAATCCCTAAATAGAACACATCATGTCTCAGCCTAGGTTCGACAGCAGTATCTACTCCCTTAACATGTAGCATTTTTCAGTAATTGAAAAAGGGGCCAGTGACCCCTAATCTATATACATGTAGTACAAATAGGGAATTTGTAACACAATTTTCCAGACAGGAGAAAGAAAACTGCACTATTATTTAGAGAATTTCATAAGGGGCCTATAAATGGCCCCAAATATAAAAGAATAAACCCCATGGGACATCATCATTTTTCCCAAACTCCTGGGAAAGTTATGGTTTGTTAAAGTGTTAACAATTCAATCTTAAATAATTGTGTTATACACATAAATATTAAATTGTATGGAAAAAATGTATCCACAGAAACTTGAAGTTGCGTTATGACACAGTACATGTATATATATTGTATTATGCAAGAAAAACATCATGTTTATACACTTTTGACTAAAAAAATGTTTTTTCCAAGTACAGATGTACCGAAAATGTAAAATTTTCTACACGGATAATACAGGACGGGCAACAACTTTTCATTTTTAATCGACCATTCAACACGTACAGTCCGTATAAACATTCCCAGTGTCATTTTCATTAATGGATTTGAACTGTTGAAGACTGACGCTTGATTTCCATTCACCAGATGAATCCTTCGCTGATTTATAATTCCGGGACATCAGTCTATCGTCATGTAGCGAATATCGGCCATTTTTGTCCGACACTGGGGTTTTGTTACGTAGTTTAATTTTCTCCGACTCGTCCATAACAGCACTTGGTTTCACTTTACTAGCATTTCTGTCATTTGTTTTATAACCATTTAAGTGTGTTTTTTTAGCCGAACCAGGTTTAGCGTTTTTCTGACCCATGACTCCCTTTATCTTAGACAGAGAGTTCAAACTTCCTGTACGTGATTTATTATAATTATGACCTTTCAAAGACAATGTACTAGGCCGAGCTAGTCTAGTCTCTTCATAAAGTTTGTTGTATTGATTAGTCTTTTGAGGGCTTAAATCTGACGTGCTTTTTGAGTATGGGGCCACACGATGTCGGGATATCAAAGGGGAGTTACTCTGAGTATCTGTCTCACTACTATCAACACTTTCAAGGTCAGCGTTATCACTTAGACTATCCTTAGAAATGTTAGACGAAGCTGTCTCAATATTTACAATATTTGAAGGTTTAGCCTGGTACACAGACGGACGTACTACGGGACCAGTATTCGTCAAACGTACTTCTGTTTCCAAAGTTTGTGATCGTTCAAAGGTAGGATTATATCGTCCAATACTGTCATAAAGTCGGCCATTTTCCATACATATCGGAGACTGATTTTCATTATCATTTACAGACTTTTTATTGTCATACTTCCCACTGAAGGCCAAACGTCCCAGTAAAGCTAAATGACTAAGCAAGCCCATTTCTTTAGCCTTTTTTGATTTTGGTACAGCACTGACTTGTGTGTTAGCAACATTTGACACAGCATTAGCAGTGGTTATGTTATCAGGTCTGTCCATGGGGTTATTCACAACTTTAGGGGGCAATTCATTAGTTCCACTTATATTCTGACGACGACCTTGACTGTATGTATTATCCGAAGCCCGACCTTGATTTAATGCATCGTTTTGCATCAATGAGGATTCTAAACTGTCTGTAAAACTGTCAAAGATATTTTCACTGCCAGCTTGACCCTCTGGTGGACAATCTTTACCATAAAACAAATTGTTACCTAAAAAGTAGAGAAATATCTTATCAGTATATAACACAAGTATGGAAAATAAAAGTGTTTTTCAGGCCATTTAGGATCATGGGGACCAAAATTATACAACCTCATTAGGCTCAAAAGAAAGTATATATATTCCCCTTTGCCGTAGCAAAATTTCCCTTTCTTTAATTTTGAGCTTATACATGCATTTTTGCTGATTCTATAGCATTATGGAGGAATCTTGCAAGATACTGTATAGCGGGTTATTTCTGCGGGGCAAAAATTTCGCGTAAACAAGAGAGTTTTGTATTGGCGATGCTAAATATTGGCGGAAATTACTCTGAGCGCCAATTTTAAACCTCCCGGTGAAAGATGGTCAAAGGTACATAACTCTGTCTTTTCCAATAAAAAGGTCAATTTACCTGTATAAGCGGTCACTACCGACCGCGACTTTTCAAATTTTTGAATTATTTAAGTGTCACCAAAGTTGCTTAAAATGAGCGGACGTGTGAAAACCAACGCTTACAGAGCAGATTATCTATTTCTATGACGATGTATTGACGGGACAATTTTAATCATGTGATAAGAATCGCCATTAAATGTGAATGTTTTTGTTACAAATATTACCTGGGTGCCGCTAAGTTTGATTGATCGTTCGACAAATTGCATAAGTAAGCCCAACTCGCGAGAGTCTTATAATAATAACAATTTGTTGTAATGAACAATCAAAATTTTCGCATGTTTGTTAATAGTCGTTGATAACGCCTTTGTCTTTGTTAAAAATTATCGGTTTTAAAGTTTGCGGCCACACACTCCTTAAAAATCACCAATTTATCTGAATCCATTGGTCAAAGTCCAACAAATTTTAAAATTAACAGCTTGTCACAAACAATGTATAATCAACGCACCTAGTTAAGTCTTTAAACAGACGAAATCAATTATAAAGCGTTGTCACGTGACGAAATTTGACAATAGTTTTCTTTTGAATATCAATAAATAATAAGCTAAATAAACACTAACTCCGCTCTTTTTACTCAATTTGTTAAATTATGTGATGAGAAGTTTGTCTTCGGTTTGCTAGTAAGCACTTAAATTAATTGCAATACTAAAGATGACTTTGTTTTTTACGACAATCAAATAAGTGTTTGAGCTAAACTCGTGAAGATTCGGAAATGACCGACATACGGGTTTATAAAGTAAACAAAATGGCTGTAGCGTCGTCGAGTTTCGTAACCGAGTTTTGATGGAACCTGTCGTCTAATTGTTAGAATGACTGTGTTGTCTGTCTGTATTTTCGTTTGCTACATACATAACTTGAATCAATTCCTTTGTGTTATTCAAAATACTAAAGTTTGTTTATTTATATAATAAATCTCACCAAATTCACTACATAACGTTTTATTTTAAGGGAGATAATACATGCACATTTTAATGAATACAAATTTTTTTTAAGAGTAATGTCCCTTAGTAAACAATATGGCGGCGACTTAATACTGTGGAGGTTTGTATTCGCGGTGTTTATATTTGGCGCATTTTCATTTTCCGCCAATAAAGCCAAAATAAACCCCCGCAGATAATACCCGCTATACAGTATTGGTTTGATAATGACATTTTCAGACAAAAAAGACAGAAATATTCCTTAGAAAATATAACAGTGTTAATGTATGTTATCTGTAGTATTAAAATATAACAGTTAACTATTTTACCTCCATTTTACCAAAATGCCCCGTGCCATCAGACATATAAATTTACAGTCAAGTGAAATAATGATATCTATTTTATTTTGAGGACAGTTAAAACTGTCACTGTCAAGTCTGAACTGTGAACTGAACCATGGTATACCATCACACTATATTCTGTGGCAGTCCTAGTACTTTAAATTAGGGCCATCATCGCAAATGGTGATATCCATGTATCACCGATTCTTGAGAAACAATCTGATTCACAATTTAGAATATCGATACAATCTAGCAATCTATGAAGCTATAAACTAAATAAAGATGACGTTTCATTCAACATATCTGCTTTGTATTTATCTTTTTCATATTTCTGGGTTTTCATGTTTTCTATTAAAACAAGAAAATACAGTATGTTTTATGTCTAGAATTTTTTTAAACACAATGCATAACATCATGAGGGCATTATATAGTACATATATACTGGAGTTCTAGCGGCTTCTATTACACTCCTTGTCAGACTAGATATATCAATATATCACGGATACTTGTCTTTCAATATATCAAAACAAAATTTTCAATCAATGACAGCCCTAACTTAAATAATGATACATACCAACGACAGCTAGTTCCTCATCACTACGTTTATGTGTATTCCGTTCTACTGTTGGGTTTCGACCTTGATGTGCTGGTAATGGCTGATTCATCATTGCGTTAATATTCTGTGATTTAGGATGACTTGGCACACTGTCACTAGGTGTCGCTGGTAGAGTGCTCTCCATTGTAGAGGTAGAAAAACTACCACGTAACTCTCCGCCCCATGTTTGAGGGAGCGTAGATGATGACTCACTGTGATTGGACAACATGGTAGTACTGTTACGAATGTCATTAATGATTAGGGCGGAGCTACTTCCGTCAGCCATATTTGATGACGTTGACTCGGTGTTAGAATTCATACAGTTCCATTGTGTATGTCCGCTACCATGGTAACCTGGTCTATTAGCGAGAGATGACTGAGCTAATAATGCTGTGTTGACTGTGGGTGTAACACCTTAAAATAAAAGATAAAACAACGATATCATAATGAGACCAGTCGCCCAGGCGAGTGAAATTAAATTTGGGCAACAAAAAAATCCTTTTCTGTTCGCCCGATGGGCAAGTAAAAATTTAGGAGCGTCATGTGAGAATTACTTCCCTTTATAAAGAATATTATGTAAAAAACATCAACATAAAATTTGTAATTCGGGCGAGTAAAAATAGATCAGAGCTAGCCTATTTTGTAAATTTACTGGTCTGAATGATGAGCAACGTAAAAAAGTTAATTTCAATGACTGTGAGACAACCTTGACCTGATATAGATCAACAAGGTTAAAGGTTAAATCTAATATTTCTATGGTTCATGTATTATTTAAAATACAGTGCCCTCCAAAAGTTCTTGGACTTGAGAAAAAAATGATCAAGGTTACAGCAAGTTATTTTAGTATAATTAAGATATTAAAGCTCATTTATATAGCATATTTTTCTCTACACATACAGTACAAAGACTTGTAAGTGCAATTCTTACCTGCCAAGAAAAATGGGCAGAAAATGCAGTGTTTTCAATTTTTTGTCTTTAAAATACATTTCAGACAGATATGCCCTCTCAAAATAAAACATAAATCTAACATTCCCAGAGTCTTGTTTGTTTGTTTTTGTTGGGTTTAATGCCTTTGCAACACATTGTATAGGTCATATAATGGCGGTCAATCAACCTACTCACTCCTCCTGAAAAGACTGAATCTCTGGATTTAGCTGTTAACCAACTACTAAGCGCATACTTTCGCCAGTGACTGACAACTGCCCTACATAATTAAAAATCATTGGTTGAAGGGAGAATGGCCGTAGAAATAATTTCATGACCAAGCTCCATGAAAGTATGCCCCGCCCAGGAATCGAACCCACAACCCCTCGATCAGTAGACTTGCGTGCTACCAACTGAGCTAGCCCGGGGGGCTTTCCAGAGTCTGAAAACATGCAATTCCATAAATGCACAGGAGAGGTCCATATGTCTTTTTATTCAGCTCACACACTGGAAGTGACTATTAATGAAAGATGCCCATTGTTCAGAGGCAAACACTCAGAAGTGGGGTTGCACTGTATTAATTTTACCTAATATTACAAGAAACCTTAAAACTCAGAAAAAAAGGGAAGAAAACAATTTTCCCCAGTATCATCTAACAATTTATGACCTTATCTCAATTCTGTTATAATTGATATAAGTTCAAGGAAAAAACAGGATAATGTCATATTCTAGGATTCAATTAGTTTCTATATGTCGTCTGAGATTTTGACTTACAGGATTATAAATAATATATATAGTAAAAGATATATGATTCATGAACAGTACATATGGCTCATCTTACATAAGCTAAGACTTACATTTTAATAAGAGTTCAAAAAAAAGATTTTCTCATCACTTTTGTCATACTAAGTCAGATCTAATTCTTATCTGCAGCAAAATAGTGTTATAAATCTTCCACACCAAAAAAATGTGCTTGGTAATGGCATCTTATGAAATTTGAGAATTTTTTAAGGAGCCTTCTTGACAATAAATGCACTTAAGAAGTTAGGGTACACAAAGTCATGATTCTTAAATAAAAACAGTCTGTTTTCTACAGTAAAAATGTCAATTTTGCAACATATTAAGTTTTCATGAACATTTTTAGTAGATACAATTAAAAAAGCAACTTTTAACCCTCCTCTAATTATTGTGCATCTAAGGTCATCTTTTTCTCTCACTTTCAATTTCCGTATTTTAGAAGAACAGTTAAATTTCCCTATACTGTACCTTTGTTACTTTTATTTCTATTATCTTGGGACCATAGCATTTTCATCTCAAGAACACGTTCTTCCACACACAATGCGGTAAGCCTGGCCTCAGCGTCATGATCCCAGCTCTCTTCAATAGTCTCTTTCAGAGCACGGATAGCCTGATTATAATCCTTCCAAACCTCTGGAAACTTTGGTCGGATTTTATTCCGAGAGACATTTATCTGCATCTCCTCAAATGTTGGATGACTGCCAAGCTCGGCACTGTATGGCAGAGTAAACTCTGGCATAGGACAGCCTGAAAAACAAACAATATACAATGATAATAAGTAAGCTTAGTTGGTGGAGCGCCTGATTATAAATCCTGGGGTCTTTGACTTTGATCCTGGGATCCCTGGATCTGAAATTAAATAGGGATCATCTTGGCCTATGAGCTATCTAAACATAAGATTTTGTGACTCTAGGTATAAGGGATATCAAGTTATCATTCTGATAAGCCAAATTCCATGAAAGAACCAACAAACAGCACCATACAATTATACAACCTGTCTAAAGTTGAGCATGTAACAAATATCAGAATTTGATAACCTTTGCACAGAAGCCAACAAACATTCTCTACACATTGTTAATTATATATATTTAATAGCTATCACCTAAGTTTAGCCTTTGGCAGTTTACATCTAGACATTGTATGGTAAAGACAAAAAATACATGTATACTTTACATACAGAGAATCTTCAAATTAAACTTAGCAAGATATTTAAGAAGAAGAATTCAATCAAATAAATATTCAACACTATAAAGCAAAATACATTTTCCAAGAGAGTGATAATACTAATAGCAGTAAAATCACAGTCAACAATACATATATAGAATCAGTATTTCACAAAGCTGACAGTCTAAAGTCTAGAGATATTTTACACATACATTGTATAATGTCAAACAGGTCACAGACCACAGACTACATACACTGCTCTCAAAAAGTTCTTTCACAGTACAACAAATTGAATTGGAGTTCAAGTTTGAAGAATCATTTCATTATTTCTTTTATTGATTAGTCATACTATAAAAATACAAGAAATGTAATGTGGAAACCACATTAAAGCTGGATTTAAAAACTTTAACGCAAAAATTACAAAGGGAAATAATCCATAATAAAGCCAGATAGAGTTGTGGTTACTGTCTAATTCGGTTCATGGCATGGTATGTTATCATTGTATGAAGTTTCATAAAGATCTGACGATAAATGGCAGAGATATATGCTAAATTAATAACTTTAACGCAATTGTTAACGACACTGGACACCCGCCCAACCGCCTGCCAAATTGCCTACCCACCCACTCGCCCGTGATTCGCCAAACTATTAGCTGATTTTTTCGTTGAAAATCCAGATAAAAATTGCATTTTTACATTTCATTTTTTAATTAAAGCAAAATTTATCTATCCAAAACTATAGTGAATGTGCCTCAATGAACCAATATTAAGTTGGCAATTACTTGTAATTCCATATCAAAATGTATTGAATTCATAATCAAAACTAAAACTATTCATCTATCTACTGTGTTTACAACATTTTGTAATTTAACATAGCACACAGTATATCGTGAATGTGTGGCAAACTTTTGGAGGGTAGTATATGATGAGATATATTGACTAACATGTTGTACAGACAACTACTGTGAATGTCATTGGCAATGGTCACCTTTAGCCTTTCAGATATGTACAGCCACAGCCAGTCTAAACAAGTCCAGACTAATCAAGGTTCTAGACAAATGATCATTGAAATAACCTCAGTCAAGGACATAACAAACTGTCTGGTTACCTAAGTTCAACTACTATCAAAAATGCTTTAAATCACTATGAACTACAGTCATTGTCATAAACTTTCTTGAGCACAATCCTGATTTCTTTTGATTGGATTTAACACTGTAACAACAAATTGCATAGGTCTTTTCTTGGCTGTCAGTGAACCTTCTCACAGTCCTATGGAAGGCTAAATCCCTGGATTTAGCTGTAAAACAGTTACTAGGTGCATACTTCCCTCAGTGATTGACAACTCCCTAACATGGTTTAGAATCATGATCAAACTCAACAAGGTAAGCCCATCATTGAAATTAAACCAAAAACCCCTAAATTAGTACCTTAGACTTGCATGCATCCAACAGAGCTAGCCTTGCAGGTTACAAACAGTTCAAATGATCATTTTTTGTATAAATCTATAACTAAGACTATTACCTTGATACAGATCCGAACATCTAGAGGATATTTCCCACATCACAAGACCAAATGCATACATATCAATCTGTTTTAATGATGCTTCACAATCTCTCAGATTTACAGCACCATCTAACAGCTCAGGAGCCATATAACGTAATGTTCCAACCTACAATACATATGATCATGTGTAAAAATGTAATTAACACATGGTATACAGTTACATGATGTAAACAAGCACTTGTTTTTTGTCAAGTTTTTGCAGCAGCCAAAAAATAGAAAGATTCAAATAGCATCTAAAATAATTTTTTGTCCAAAATGCTCATATTAGAATGACAGTTGTACATGTAACTCTAAATCTTATTTTTGCCCTATTATAATGTGAACTTAGAGAAGATTGAACTTTGATCAGGTTTGATGAATATCAAATAAAAACTGTTTTTATTCAGGGCAGAAACATCACCCATCCTATCACCAATGGTGTAAATAATAATAACCACTTTATTGTATCAAGGTTACCTGTTTGGAGCGGGTGTGGCCAAGCAGTTACAATGTTAGACTGGTAATCATTGAATAGCCAGCTCTGTGTTGGTTTGATTCCCATCAAAAACCTACCCTGTTGTTTCCTTGAGCAAGAAACTTTATCCTACTAGCTCAGTTCTGGGGGACCAGAGAGCGGACTCGAAAGTGATCAATCTAAGTTGTAAGAACTTGTTTCACAATCGAGCTAAATAAATTAGTATAGTACTATCCAATCTCCGATGCCAGCCTCAAGTTTGAATTTCATCCATTTTAGTTTAAATTGAATAATTCTTCAGAGCATAAAATTACTTGCACAGGATAAAAGATCTCCAGTACACTTTTAAAATTTTAATATTGTATAATGACATAAGAAGTTCAAATAATACAACACATCTTAAATGCGCATTTAAGAAAAAATACATACATCAATAAGTGACGTCTGCTCAGCATTCTCCGTATGACCTTTAAGTATCAACTTTGACCCCATGGTACTCATACAGAACCCAAGGTCAGCTATCACACAACTTAAATCTGGTTTAACCAATACATTACGACTGTTGATATCTCTGTGTGCTACTGTAGGTTTGAAATCATCTGAAAAAGACATACAACAAAATTACAAAATTGTAAGTACTTTCCTTTTAATTTGACAATGCTATTAGCATTTTTTATGGGTTTGTGTGATTTTACAAAGTGGGAAATGGTTTAGAATTAATATATAATGGATCCACATACAAATAACAAAAACAAGAACCTAATGGGGCTTCCATCTTGGACTTGACAATGGCAAAATAATTGCCACTTAGTATTTAAACCAGATTCTAGGGTGCATCAACTTAACACTTGCCCCAACAGGTTCAAGAACAAACAATAACTAATTGTCTTGGTGAAAAACCTTCACTCGATGATATCAAATATAACCCATATCTACACATCAAGAATCCATTAAGTTTGCATGATGTCAATATCTCCAATCGCCTTGCCAGCCATGTGTAATTTTACACTGGGGCTCCTAACTCTCAACATTTACATGTATTTCAAACAAATTTTAACACCAATATATAAAATGTTAAAATTGTGAAGATTAAAATAGCTAGGCCTAAATGTAGGTTAAAATTCTAAAACAAATAGTAATTTCTTTACATTATATTGTCTACAATTTTAAAGCTGGAAATTTGGAGCCAAAATGGGTAAAAATAAAGGGGTTTTTTTTATTTCATGGTCACGGCCTACATTGCCAGGTAGTAAAATATTGTTGACACAGATGTTAAAAAACTTAATTTTTTTTTCAAATACAGTATTTTCAATTTTAGCAGTATGGCTTCAAAAAATGGAAAGCTTTCTTTATAATTATTAGATGTATAAGTGATTTAAACAAACATTTTGTCACTAGTAATGTAAGGGAGAAAAGTTTACACAAGCTCAAAAAACCAAATAAATGCAATAAACTAAAACTTAAAGGCTTTTGCTCAATATAAAAGCAGACGATATTTATACTACTGTAAGAAATACTAATGCAAACAAATATCAGAACTTGAAAAAGAAGAAACTTCACTAGTAAATGACATACTTTAAATAACACTTCTATTTATTTACTAATACATGTACAGTGTTGAATGCCATGTCAACACAATGTTTTAGGTTTTTTCATGGCATCCAGCGCACCTAACCTAGCCTTCATGGACCCTTGTCTATAACAAGTACTCACCTACCCTTTCACAAGGCCAGAAACTTCTCAATATACTTTATTAGCGGAGGAAAATTGACATTATTGTCAAATTTTCATGGAAGGGTATAACCTCCCAGAATGGGATTCGAACCTGTACCCCTTCGGGACACTAGACTGGAAATCCAGGTGGGCTACCGACTTGGGTTAAAGAACACTTCTGATAACTAGAAGTCTGAAAATTAGAAGCAGTCTTCCCTTAAATTTCATCAGCACTAGCCTTATTTATTGTTAATTATATTAAAAATTTCAAAAGGCATATTATCAACTAGCCTGATTGTATTAAAATAGTGATTTTGACTAACCCAAATAGATTTTCACTAGTTCTGGGCTAATGGCTAGTGCGTTAAAGCAATGGTCGTGAAATTGTCATCAATTTTGAATTAGAAACATTAAACAATTTAAATGTGACAACCATATTCTGGGCATACAGCCACATGATCTACAGAATGTAAACAAACACTTGTTTTTTTGTTTCTGGCAACAGCCAAACAATAGAAAAAAATTTAAATAGTGCATAACATAACTACAACATTTTTTTGTCCCAAAAAAAACCTACATCAGCCTGCAACTTGAAATTATTTGTTTTTAATCCTCTTAACAAATTGGTTTTGCACATGACCTGGATGACCATTAGATTTTTTCTGTGACAAATTTGAAGGTAACAATAAAAACTCACAAGGTCAATTTAGATTTTTCTTGAAAAGAAAGGTAAAGTTATTTTATGCGCTGATTGATGTCATTCAATTATTTGTCTGGAGAGAGAAATTGGCAGTAAAACAAATTTTAGTTGTAATTGTAGATCACATGACTGTAGACCCTGATAGAATAAAACCCTACCTCCAGATCCCATATCAGCATGTAGATGAGCCAGACCTTTAGCTAGTGTTAGACACATTTTACACATAGTATACCAATCTATAACATTGTTTTTTAAATAATTCATCAAAGTCCCATCTGGTACATATTGTAACACTAACAAATGTTGAACATTCCCATCTTGTAATATACGCTCCTCACCGCCGTAAAATTTCATTATATTTTCATGTTCCATATGCGGTAATGAGTAAATATATTTTTCATTTAAATAATATTGTCTATAGGATGGGGAATAAATTTTCACTGCGACATCTTGATCATTAAGCGACCCTCTCCAAACTTCACTAAAACGACCCTTTGTTATCAAACAGCTGATTTTTAAATCGTCAATACTGAACGTTGGGTACTGTGAGGGATCAGCCCCGTCGTTCACGCTAGCTGGTACCATAGGAGGTCTTATACAGAATCTATATATAAAATATGACGCAAGAATGATAACAGCCAATGAAAGCACAGATAACAATGATATCACTATTGTCCGTTGTTTATATGTCGGATCTCTCATTGGATGGGAATCTGAAAGTAGACAATAACAAAGTTTTATCAAAAAATATTAGTGAAAAGTAAAATTTTTCAAATTCCTGAAAATCATGAATTTCGCATCTTCAACATATTTTACAAAGACAGAGAATCCTCTGCAGATGCTGCAAATTCTGAATTTTTACCTTTTAACATGCAATACAAAGGAAAAAAAGCCTTTTCTTAGATGCTGAGAAACTCAGAACCAGTATATACCTTATTAATGGAGGAAAACTGACATGTATTGTCAAATTTTCATGGAAAGGTACAAGCTCACCGGTTGAGATTCAAACCCAAGGACAAATGACCATAGAAAGTACTTTAAGACCAATCCCCAGGAAGTCATGAAGTTCTTGCTATGAAATAGAACCTTAAACCCCTAGATGATCAATCAGATGTCATACTGACTGAGCTAACCATACATTGCAAATTTTATATCAAGTCTGGTTTTCCAGGATTCAAGATCAACGAGTTTACCGGATCCCCCTGAGTACATATACTTGGCAACCGGTATGTCAAAGATAGACAAATTTTGGTTTAAGACATATAGGAAAATTTAGACAAATTTTGATTTTAGACATTTTGGAGGGAGATATTTTGTTATATGAGTTATTTATGATTTAGGCCAATTTATTTCTATATTAAAACAAAAAAAAGAAATTTAACCAAAGTAGTTCAAATTGTCAACTTGCATAATTTGAATGTAGAAAAAAACAACCAATATACATCTGAAGTCAAACCAGTAACAGCTAAGAAAGACTATACCCCATCATGTTGGCCTACCAGTAAATAGAATATAGGGCTGTCAGACTAACCTAAATAACAAACAATACTTCAAGTCAATAATCAAATTACAGGGAAAGTTTATATGTGGAAGATAAGTGAAAGTATTATATGGTTATAAAATATATTTTGATGACAGACAATGTCTACAGCATAAGCTTAATCAAATTATGTCTGGAAAACAAATACTTATAATTAAATATTTATTGACAAATGCACTTATACCCTAAACATTGCAGATCATAAAATATATACATGAAAGTTGTTCTTACTTTTCTGTGAACTTTATGAACAAGAATATATATAGAAGATATTGAGGACAGTTGCTAAAATTTGGCGTAAATTGATATTTATTTCACAAGTGAAATAGCTTCAAGTTTAAGTATTATTTTCTTGTCTCGCAAATTAAATTGACACAATTTCAATATTGATGAAAGTTCTGTTTTTTACTTGTGTTTCAGAAACTCGGGGGTTTTTTGGGTTTGATTCCCGGCAGGAGTACCTTTGTGTACATTGGTCATAAAATATTTTTAATGGCCATTCTCTCGTCTACCCCGGCAAAGAATATCAAGTAAGGCAGGCGTCAGACATTGATGAGTGTATGTATCAGAAACATGAATAAAACAACAGAGTGTCGTGATTTGATTAAAAACAAATGTTAAAATCGTCCTTCAGTGTCATTCATTGCATTTCTAATGTTTTATTAATATGTAACAAAAATTTAACAGAGACATGATGGGCCAATTTTTTACACCTTAGATGACAATGTTTTGACATTTTAAATTTTCACTGCAGTGGAAATTTTTGGTACATATTTTTGAAGCATAAAAACATGCATAGGATTGCATTCCTCACCTATATAGACTAGAGATTTTACAGTACAGGTTAAATATTGCAGCATCATGAGCAGGTGTGGATCCAGGAGGATTTTTTTCTAGGGGGGGGGGGCAAACATTTTCTAGAGGGGGTCCAAACTTTTGAACCACTACCACATTATACATATTTTGCAGAATATTGCATAACCATTAAATCTATGTTAAGCACCAAGAAAAATTGCTTCATGCTACTTAAAAATGACTTATTGTCAAGAAATACAATAATGGTCAGGTACATTTTGGAAATTCAAGGGGGGGGTCCTGACCCCTCGCTAGATCCGCCTATGAGAAGCATTTTCAGATGGAGGTTAGGCATAATAATTTTTGGAGGGCAACTGTGTCTGATTAGAATGGAAACAATGATTTTCTAGGTTTACTTTAAATCCCTTTTACTTACAGAAGTCAATCAAGAGCCCCTAGCATCCCCTGTTCTTACAGGCAAGTACTGTATAAGAGTCTCTATACTATATATTACTAAATTAATGACCACCTGCTATCAGCAGTCACTCTGGCTTCCTCCAAACAAAAATTATCCTATTTTGTAAAATAAGTATACACTTAAAGCAGGTTATACTGTATATAAAGAACAAAGTACTTGAATGGACATGTAGATTATGACATATTTATATATTTATATATATATACATGTATACATGTAGGATATAGCCATTACTGGTTCCTGTAATTAGGATAAAAGGAAGTACTTAAAGATTTAGGTTCAAGACTTGTAGTAAACAAAACACTTCATATCAAGGCTGTGGTTACTTTTAGAAGCTCATTCCTGTGTCTTTTATGCCATTATTAGCACTTTTTATTAATTGTGGAGACAGGCCCATCTTACTAGCTTTCTAAGAAATTTTGTTTTTGACCAAGTACTTGCTCACCCTTCCACAAGGTGCTGTAAACTCCAATCTACAGAGGAAAATCAATAACTAAAAGCAAATTTTCATAGAAGGGTGTAACCTTACACAGCCACAAATTAAAATCTAAGATCTAAGTTTTCAAATTCAAGGGCTCAAAATACAAGAGGGTCTGTAGCAGCTCACCTGAGAAAGACAGTCAAACCTGCATTAGCGACCCTCTGTATAATGCGACTATCTGTCAATTCCGACCTAATTTGGCGTCTCCCGTGACATTTTCCTATATATTAAACCTGTATATTATGATTCTCTGTCTAATGTGACAAGCGACCTATGAAATCGAGGCTGAAAACGCATCCGACTCTGTGTATTATGACCGTGTTAAGTCATTAAAAGAAACAACATTGTGTTTGGTTCTCAGAGTGGGGAGAGAGGTGATGTCAATCTGGACTGTGTAAATGATTGGAAAAACAAAAACTTCCAGATATTTGTAAGGAATACTCACATTCAAAGATTTTAAACATTAACCTTTGTGTTGGATACATTGTACTTCTGAATAGCTTGCTAAATAAACAGTGTACACAAAACTTGAGTTGTATTTGTACCCTGCGTATTGTGACCCTCTGTGTGACTTTTTTGGCTAACTCTGAGTGAAGGTCACAATACACAGGTTTGACTGTATATCCTAAAGATCTCAGCTACAAGTATTTATAAATCTTTCAAATGATTACATTAGGTGTTATGACTTTTTAACAAGAAGGTTTTGTATGAATTTGTTGATGACGGACACCCGCAGGCACACAGGCACTGTCACATACAGGGTTCCCACAATGATGAGAAATCAAAATTCCCCGACTTTTCCCTGACCAAAACCATTTTTGCCTGACTGGTAGCAGTGTTAAGTTTGCACAATCTTTGAGCACTAAATGTATTGTTTAATGCTTATATCCTTCCACATATTGATTACTGTTGTACTATTTGGTGATCATGCAATATGGAATTATCCAATGCCATTCTAAAATATCAAAAAAAAGAGCTACGCGAATGATATAAAATAAATTTGAAGCACCATCCAAGCAATTATTTAAAAAACTAAAATGGATGAAATTTGGAGACTGCGTTAATGGAAGAAACTGCCTTAACCGTTACTTATTTTGCTTTCTACTGTTTGACCAGCATTCTTCTCTTACAAAATTCCCTAACTTTTCCCTGACTTTTGCTTATTTTTCAAATTTCCCTGACTAATTTCAGAATTCCCTGACTTCCCTGACCTTGAAAAAAACATTTTTCCCTGACTTTTCCCAACCAGAGAACCCTGACATAACAGAGGATGGCAGGGCTCGAATTTAAGCTCGCATACTCGCAAAATGCGAGTGGATTTTGAAAATTGCGAGAAACTTTTATTTTAACTCGCAAATTTTTGCGAGTTGAAATCGCTGCAAAAATATTTTGTCTAAATTAATGAGGCTCAATTTAGCATTGAAACAGTCAGAAAGATCGAGAGCATTAATTAAAGAATCGCAGTACAAACATGTTTGACACTTTTTGTCTATCCCACAATAAGACTACAACGGCATACAAACTATCCATAGTTTAATATAGAACTATGTTGTTTTTATATTGCATATATGAAAAGTTACCATGTAATTATGCCATTAATATTTGGAGAAAAAAATGCAAGCTATCTTCTTTATTTTTGCGAGTCGAAATAAAATCAACTCGCGAAAATTTGCAAGTTCATTTTTTTGTTAAATTCGAGCCCTGCGCTTAGGTGAGCTAAAAACTAAAACCAACCTGGTCCACTGGAGACAGTGGTTGTCCTTCTTACAACTGGAACATAATCTTTAGATATATTATTATTACACATATCACCACGGCAACAACAGAAATGTGAATTATTTCTTCTCTCAACTGACCGTTGAATACATTCAGAATAATTACACTGGTTTTTTTCATCTGAGTCCGTCCAGCAACCTGCAAGTAGACGATAACATACATAGTATATAACATGGCGTCATTATTTTAACTTTAGTGTTTAACCCATTTCAACACAATTATGGAATTTATGGTCATTTTATAGTGGCCAGTTCTCTAAACCTAGTTTTCTTCCAATTTAACTATAACCTATACTTGAAGACTTCCACAAGGCAGGCACATTCTTAATGGAGGACAAATTACATTATTGTCAAATTTTCCTGGAAGGGTATAGTCATCCTTGGGCAAGCTTCAAGCCTGTTCCTCCTTTAATATATAGTATAGATTTGAAATCCTAGTGAAAAAAAGACCTTGGTTAAATAGCATAATGCATGGTGTTAAAATATCACAAAACATAATGATGGGTCAAAATATTGACCATTAAGATAAAAATGTCTGGCTAATTCTGAACAGCTTCCAGATTTTGAAAGCAGTTAGTTTTGTTCACTGCAATAAATGATTGAACAAAAAACTGTTCATTTATGGTGTAAATTTAAACAAACAACCGCTAACATGATCTTCACAGCGTTAATGAAAACTCACAGTTTCTAGTTACATAAGAATGGGTGGGGTACTGTGGTGACAGCATAATGGACATGGAGTCTGACACACTGGGTTCGAAACCCTGACACAACAGATCAATCCTTTCTGAAGAAATTATAAAAATAATGTCAACTGTTCCTCCATAAAGAGAATTCTAGTTTGCCATCCCCTTTTGGATAGTAAACCAACAAACTGATGAAATGAAATTGTCAAAGAATTTTTTTATTTTCGTATTCAACACATATTTAGGTCATATATACGATGGCCAGCACTTCCTACTATAAGTTTCCTGGACACTTTTCTATCACCAGTACTAACTTACCCTACCACGAGGCCGACAACTCAGGTATAGGGTATGACAGACCTACCGCGACCGGGCTCGAACCCCCGATCTCCAGATTCAAAGTGACACATGCTAACCACTACGCCACGGCCGCGGCCATGTCAAAGAAAGCTGGTTATGTGAACTGACTGCAGTAAAATACAGAAAAAATTGTTGATAGACGACGTAAAATACAAAAATACTTAAATAGACAAGGTCAAGGTCACAGGATTACAGACAGTAAATATATAAGAGAATTGATCGATTGTATCAGGAAAAAAAGAGAAAATATCTCAAAGACAAAACCAGACATATATTATAGTACATGTTTCTACACTTATTTGTCTTAGTTATTGAGTAACTTAGTCAGTAAGTGTGAGGAGAAAGGATGGTGACTTTGTTAACGGCAGAAAGTAGAATGTGGTGAATAGGGCTGTTACGATATACCAGTATACTTGTGAAATCCGAAGTGAGGGAGTGAGGGTGGTTGCAGACTATGCCTTAATAGTCTTTTGTTGTAAAAGGCAATATTATCAACTAGCATGGCTATATATAATAAGTAATTTTCACAAGCCTAAATAAATTTTCACAAGCCTGAATTAATTTTCATTTGTTCTGCACTATGGGCTAGTAGATTAAGGCAATGGCTGTGGTAGAGAGGGATGGTGGATGACGGAGGTTTCATGGCCGTTTGGAGGGAATGAATCAAGGGGAGAGAGGCATAGGGGATGGCGGAGAGGGGACATATGGAAAAGGGTGTTGGAGAGGTTTTAAGGTTTTAAACAGGAAAGTGAGGGTAAGGAAATAGGGAGGGTGATATAGAAAAGCAGAGGGGAGGGTTAAGGAGAGGGAGGTAATGATAGCTGAGAGACCAGAGATGAGAAATGAGAGAGGTTGAGCAAGTGGTCAGAAATGAGAATTAGGTCAAAGTTGAATGGACAGAGCATGAAAATGTAGAACACTGAGAGACTCAAGAAGAAGAAATAAGAAAAGGAAATATAAAATTCAGAGATAAAAATGGGGGGAGACATACATACATGTAGAATGAAGACTAAGATAGATTGAGAGAGAAAATAGAATGAGATAGAGTGAAAGTATGATAGAAATCATTACTAGAAGGTATATAACATGAAAATTGATCAATATCTAGTCTACAGAATGTCTACATGTTTTATATAGAATATACCAATATTTCTCTTCAACCCCCCTTTTTCTCTTTCTCTCTCTCTCTGTCTGCCTCTCTCTTACTCTTTCTTTGTCTTTTTCTATCTCTCCTCAAACCTCACTAGCTCCCATCCTGTCTCCCCTCCTTCTTCACTTAAGCCCTAGCTCCCTTATCCCTACCCTCTCCCATTCTCTCTCCTTACTCCATTTCCCTTCTCTTGCACCCTCTCTCCTTCCTTCCCTTTTCCTCCCTCCCCCCCTCTTGTTCCCTGCATAGCTCCATTCCTTCCCCTTTGGTCCCTGCCTGGCTACCTCCCTCAGCCTCCCTAGCCCTCTTCCTCCCTCCCTTTTCTCCCTCCCTCCCTCTCTCACACACACACATGTTATACACAATACAACTCACCATAAACCATCAACTTATCTATTGAACCAGTAACAGCCTCAATACACCAGATATAATAACAATATTATTTCTGCCAATAACTGCAGGAATATCAAAAACTACATGTGTACATGTTAGAGAATTTAACTGCATTCCTTACTGCAGGCTACATTATTATAGTTTGTAGAAGAAATCGTTAAGATTCTCAGGGCGCTTTTTACTTCAATTTTATATTTTAGTTTGGTAATTTTTCGATATTATGAAAAAAGGTACTTTTATTAAGTGTAACACCATGTTGAAAAAAACTGGTCATTTTGCAATGGTCAGATCACCTAACCAGCTTTACTGGACACTTGTTTTGACCAGTACTCACTTTGCCTTCAATAAAGCAGACAACTTCTGCTGATACTTTTTTCCCAATTTTTTAAGAATGGTTTTAAGAAATAACATGAAAATCATACATTTTGTTTTTAATTTAACTACTTTTTTAACAGTCAGAATCATAGGAAGTACACATCAAATACATGTATAATGTTTCTGACTCCCACTAATGCACCCTGACCCCTTTTTCTACGTCCCAGCCCTTTTCCAGAGACTTCTAGAAATATAACATCATAATACCAGTTAAAGCTAATCAAGATAATGATTTCATTCCAGATCATTCTAAGTCAAAAATCAATAAAATATGACTGCATGAAAATAAAATGACATCATTTAAATACTGAAAATTTATATCTTTCAAAAATTCCCTGAGCACAAAAATCCTTTGATCTTAGACTTTCATCTAAGCATGGTTCATATACATGACTGTATGCCGAGTATCAAAAGAAAATATAATGCAACTTGTATAGTGATTATTCTAAAACTCAAAAAAAGGGACGGGAGACAGAATACTGGGCAGAGGGCATTAGAAGGTTGATGTTTCAAACTGAAAGTTACTATTTTTGCAAATAGGGTAAGGAAAGAAAAGGGGCAGGGAGAAGAAAAAATGCAGGTAGAGAGAAAATGGGCAGAGTGCAGGGGCCTGCTATTCTGCTTCAGAATAATCAAGGGGGATAACAGAAGGTTACTGTTTCAAGGTTACTTTTTTGCATAGGGTGGAGCAAAATAAGGCAGAGGAGAAAAAAAGGGGCCAAGGAGGAGAGAAAAATTGCAGGAAGGCTCAAAACAAAGAGCAAGTAGGAGAGAGAGGGCAGGTAGGAAAGAAAAATGTAAGCGTGCAGCAGCCTGCTTCGCTGCTTAAGAATATTCACCATCGTTAAGCAATAACTGTTTTCATTGACTCTAAAAACTTCACAGAATAAATAATTGAAACAGAGACAGTATAATAAATAGTGCTGACAGTTTTATATAAAAATCAATGTTTAAAGTGTAGCAACTGAATTATTCAAGGATTAAACCTCATGCTTTCCATAGAAAATGTATTTAAATTACAATATAATGTAACGAAAATATCCTCCATGAAAAACGTATAAAAAGGAATTTTCGGAAGCTGATTTGAAAATACTTTTACCATAAAGAGAACATATTTGTTATCAACTGCAAGTTTGAGACATTATGTCTGGCGTAGGTTAGTTCGGGGGGAAAATGGTACAGATGAAAAGAAATTATAATAGTCGAGTAAGCAGGGAATGAAGGACTGAGGAGTCTGTAAGAGTGGTTGGTTGATTAGGTTTTATTTTTCACCTCCTTTAAATAGTCAAGTCATAATCTATGAGGTGAGCAGATCATCAAATCATATTTTCTGGGAATTGTTAGAACTAGATTCCCATCATAAACACGGTAGGGGCTACTTTCTACCAGTAGCCAAAGCTGAACACAAGAAAGCATGGAACCTAGGCTACAAAACCAATTTAATCTTTTTACCTTTCAAAAACAGCCTGAAAATGATATTGACCTCAAAAATCATCATCTTTTTTAAACAACTTATCCAGCAGGCCTTTATTTTAATACAAGATAGGGGAGGTAGAAAATGACTACTTAGGGCAGATGGCTGCCAAATACAAGCCATACGAAATCAGAAGAAAATTTAAGAAATTGCATCTAGGTTTTTTGGGGCTGCTTAAGTTAGAATATTTCTTTAAATTGTAGCAGTCTACTAATTCAGGTTGAACTGTATTGTATCCATATATTCACAGACAGAGAGCAGGTTTACAAAGATGAAGTAATGCAAACACTTGGAAACTTTTGTCACCAATTTCTGTTTTATTCCAGTCTCAATGCTTTCTTTCCATTTTGACTGATTTTTCTGTGTTATTTTTCTTGGAGAGAATCAATATATTCCAGACAGTGGAGGTCAACAGACACATTCCTTGAACTCTGTATTAGCTTTATAGGTACATTAT
Source organism: Mactra quadrangularis (assembly GCA_025267735.1). Lineage (NCBI taxonomy): Eukaryota > Metazoa > Mollusca > Bivalvia > Venerida > Mactridae > Mactra > Mactra quadrangularis. The sequence continues at coordinate 48,516,209 of CM046299.1, read as the reverse complement.
GATGACAGCTTAGAATACAGGGGATGTTCAATATGTATCATACTTTGGAATGTTGGTTTAGGGGACATGCAATAAATATCAGACTTTAGAATGTCCGTTTAGGGGATGTGCAATATGTATCAAACTTTGGAATGTGGGTTTAGGGGACGTCCAATATTGTATCAGACTTTGGAATGTGGGTTGTTCAAAAAATATGAAATTGAATTTAGTGTACGATAAAAGTTATTAAATTAGTCATTAATTTTTCAAGCGTTTGATTGTTCAATAAGTAGCAGGCTTATTAGGTGTTCTATCGATACACAACTTCAACTTAATACGTGCGTTGTTCAATAAATATCTAGATATCAGTCAAGAATGTGGGTCGTTAAGTAATGGACTGAGTTTGATTTGGAATAAGGGTTGGTCAATAAGTAACTCATTTACTAATTGACTGACTTCTTGCTGACTTTAGGTCCTAAGTTAAGAATATTGGGCTGTTCAATAAGTACCTGTGTTTAGTTTAGAATGTGGGTTGTTCAATAAGTAACTGATTTTGTTCTGATAATTATGTGGGTTGATTAAAAAGTTCTGACCTATATTTTCTCTTCAAAGTTGTCTTATAACTGGGCAAAATTTAAAAGGAATACAATATAGCAGATACCTGGGCTTAACACAGCAAATAACCAGTAACTGTGAGTGACTGTGAAGTCTTTAAAATTAATGAAAAGTTGTGCATGTTTTAAAAAGTAGTACAGTAGAGTCACAAAACAATGATGTTAAACAGACACATGTGTCATAATTTTTCTGAGATATATCCGTATCTTAAGGCTAGTCTAATAAAATTGTATGTTAGCAGACTTCAGACTCTAAATTTCAAGTGGGTAGATTTGTTAGGTAAAGCATCAATTTTTAACGTCTGTTACATCAGTGAATGTTTCATCACGTGGAATATTTAGCATGCTTTAGGCCACAGCAAGTTGATCATGTGTTCTACAGATTTTTATGGGGAAAAAATGGGGCAAGAGAGCGAAGAAAAAAAATTAAAATTAATTCAGTTGATTTATGGTTTGACCAAATTTTTATGAGTGAGCGAGGAAATAAAAATATTTCTTTTAGTAATAACCGTCAAAATTAAGGTGCGAGCGAATCCATAGAACATATGATCAATTTGTTGTGGCCTTATAGCAGCAGTTAAAAACACTGCAATAAGGGACTTTAGTCAGTTATTTCCCTTTGTATACTCTTCAAATAAGTAGGTCCAATTAGTTGGATATCTCGGATTTTACCCTTACTTTTCAATGCCAATTGACCAAAATAAATCTTAAATAACTTTTTTGTAAGTCATTTAATTTATTTGAAATTCAAGCTAAGTATTGTTAGGTTAAAGAACCATTTAAATTTCATCACTCCTGTTAATATCTTAATTAACAAAAAAAGATATTAGATGAAACATTTTGTTAACCTTACATAGGAGTTCAATGATAAAATCTGAGGATTCCAACTGAAAGAACCTACTTACAAATTGGAATGCTTTAGATTTTATCAAGGAAAGATAACTGATTTAAGTCTCTCATATAGATCTACTGACAGTTTGGCTTATATGGAATCTGTTGTACAAGGATATTGCTATCTAGTAGGGCTGCAATGATTTGATTTGATACATCAAAAATTGATAGCCAGGGCTTTTCTAATCAATGCCAGCCTTTGACCTTGTCTATAAATGTTAAAAGGATTTAAGACTTTTAGTTACAATGATAAACTAGTGATAAATAATTTAAATAAATCAGTATGAAAACTCATTTGCTTTATTGATCTTGGTCTGAAGTAAATGTTAATTATTTAAGTAATTATTTTAGTTCATTAATAAAACTTAGTTTTAAGCTCAAATGAATGTATTACTTTTCCTTTGGAATAAATTATACTATTAAATGTATCGAATTGAAAAAAATGGAATCATAAGAGAAGAATAGAATCGCATCGAATTGACTCTCCACTGAATGATTGCAGTCATCCAATCTAGCACTACCTAGCAATTTCTAATGCAACAGGCTGTTACTATAAAACACTATGATTTGCTAGCAAGCAACATCTCTGCAGAGATTTCAATCAGTTTGGCTAGCTTAAAGCAAAACCACATAGAACTAAGCTAACAGAAAATAGGCTTTTTATAGATTATTTAAAATTACCGGGTAAACTGTATTTCCACTACAGTAGATATAAAAAGGTTTGTTCACAGGTCATGTTCGGTCCACCTCTTGTTTGCATGGAGTAATACCACTCTTTAAAACCATCAACCAATGAAACTCTCTGACACAAAATGGCTTCAGTCAGTCATCCAAAATGGCAGATTTAACATCATGCTAAATTTTTTAATCAATACACGACTTTCGATTAAGCTATGGGAATTTTGATGTCAATCAAATCTGTCATCAAGTCTGATGAAAGCAACCAAGAGAATAGTTAAATAAAATATGCATGTCACCAATCCTGTTTTTATAAATAAAACTGTTTGAAGTTGCTATAAATGAAAAAGGATCAGACAGCAACTTGCAATCAAGCACAAATTAACATATTTATTTGAACCCATGTCAGTAGCGCACTTGGTAGGGTTACTTGGATTTCAAACCTAGTGTCCTGAAGGGGGTACAGGTTCGAATCCCACCCAGGGAGGTTATACCTTTCCATAAAAATTTGACAATAATGTCAATTTTCCTCCATTATTAAGATATATGGAGAAGTTTCCAGCCTTGCGGAAGGGTAGATAAGAACTGTCCATAGACAAAGGTCCAGGAAAGCTAAGTTATGTGGGCTAGATGCCATAAAATAACCAAAATAAATTGTGTTGTTATGGCTTAAACCCAGTATAGAAATAAAACAAATAGAAGTCAGGTAGATACAAGGCTGTCATCGATAGAAAATTTTGTATTGACATATCAAAAGGCAAGTACTGGTGATATATTTATATATCAAGTCAGCAAAGGAGTGTAATAGAAGCCACTAGAACTCCAGGATATATACACCATATAATGCCCTCATAATTTTATGAATGATTTTAAAAAATGTTTCAGACATAAAACAAACTATAACAAACTGTATTTTCTTGTTTTTGATACGTAACAGAATACATGAAAACTCATAAATATAAGAAAAGTCCTATACTTTATAACTATATAAAATGCTAAATTGTATTGATATTCCAAATTGCGAATCCATATCATATTGTCTGTCAAGAATCGGTGATACATCGATATCGCGATTTCCGATGACGGCACTAGGTAGGTATGATAATCCAACAACAAATTCATAATGGCCTGATGTATACCTTGACAGGTACACTTAATGTAACCATGCTGCAAATTAATAATTTATTTAAAACCAGACTTTTATCTGCAGTTCCAAGATTACAAAATACTCAGATAAAAACTAACTGCATCAAATCAGAATTAAATCTGACTTCAGTATCTGAAGATCTATTTCTACCCCAAAGCAAAATATCTGCCTCAAAGAATACAGTCTACCACAAATCACACTATTTACCTCCAAGAGCAAAATCTTACTCAAAGAAGACTATTTACCTCAAAGAATATTGTCTAACTCAAAGAACATGCAAGTAAATTAGATAATAATGTAAAATATGGGATCTTAAATTTTAGATACATCCATGGAATTATATGAAGTAAAGGGAGTTAATTAAATCCAAGGGAGGTAATAAAAGTAAATCAACATGAATTCATTTGAGTTATAGGCCATCCAGATCATTGTCTTCTTTTCAATTAGATTCAAAAACACTGCATCAAACTGGGACGTACATACAGTCTTATAATTGTTTTGAAACAAGGTAATAATGAAAAATTTGCAACAAAATATGTTCTCCACTTTCTATCTTTTTTCAAACAAAATATTTGTGCATAGTGCAAAGTGATGATTAAGAAGTAAAAAAAAGCAATTGTATTTCATGGTCTTGTTTTAGACTGCTATGCACTTCTAAGTATTTACATTTAATAACCTTGGTCATTGGGCTACTGGCATTGGCTTAACCCATGTGAGAATTTCATAAATAGTTCATGAATGTGCATGAACAACAAATGAGACTTCCTGTACAAGGACAATTCATGAACATTCTTAATTCATGAACATTATTAATTCTCGAAAATTCACAACTCATGAACATTTTTAATTCATGAACATTATTAATTCTTCAAAAATTCATAACTTATTAACATTCTTAATTCATGACCATTATTAATTCTCAAAAATTCACAACTCATGAACATTCTTAATTCATGAACATTATTAATTCTTCAAAAATTCATAACTTATTAAGATTCTTAATTCATGACCATTATTAATTCTCAAAAATTCACAACTCATGAACATTCTTAAATCATGACCATTATTAATTCTCGTAAATTCACAACTTATTAACATTATTAATTCATGAACATTATTAATTCTTGAAAATTCACAAATCATGAACATTTTTAATTCATGAACATTATTAATTCTCAAAAATTCACAATTCATGAACATTCTCTATACAGAGAATCTTGGGAGAGTCTTTCATTCTTGTAATTGAGCAGTCAATCAATGGCATAACAGAATAAAACCGCCCACACAGGTACCCATTTACACCTTGGATGATTGGAACAATCACAGGGACATTTCTTACACACTGGAATTAGTAGTACCCCAGACAGGATTAGAACCCATGACAGTTTGATCCCATAGTGCTCCTACCACCAAATCGGTCAAAGCCAAACATTACATTAAAAAGTTAAAGTGCGGTTCAAAGTCTGCTTACATATACTTGTTCAGCCGACTTTACAATCTTGTATGATAACTCCTGATCACCGAAATCACCCTCAGGCAGGCGATCCCTCACAGTACCCATTTACACCTGGGTGGAGTGGAACAGGTAAATTTCTTGCTCAAGGAAATTAGCAGTGCCCCTAGTGGGGATCGAACCCGGGAACTCTCGATCCCTAAGTGCACGTCCTAGTACCACTGGACCACTGCTCCTACTCCTACATTATGATTGGAGTTTTTTTCATTTGAAAGGAAAAACAGTGAGTAAGATCACTTACTGTGATTAAAGTAAGCTTTTTACAGCAAAACTGAGACTTAATAATACTTAAAACTTTTTTTCTTTAAATGAACATTTTTTGAGATGAGGCAAATAAGACAAATTAACTAATGCAAAAATGATGATGATTTTTCCTTGAAATAATAAAAGTTGAAAAACCCCTATTTTCTAATCATACTCAGACACTATAAGGCACAACAATCTGATGTCTATATGAGGTTAATAACTCAACATCATAAAGAATATCAGTCTCTAAAACTGTACAGAGATTTAGTTGGGCAGCATTAAAACTAGTGAAAGCTAGAGATCTAACATTTCAGCAGTAAAACAAGAAATGTAAGCCGGATCTTTAACGCAAAAATTACAAAGGGAAATAATCCATAATAAAGCCAGGTAGAGTTGCAGTTACTATCTAATTCTGTTCATCACATGGTATGTTATCATTGTATGAAGTTTCATAAAGATCTGACAATAAATTGCAGAAATATATGCTAAATTCAAAACTTAAACGCAATTGTTAATGACACCGGATACATTTCTTCATGGTAGGTCAAAGTGCCTCGTGACACTTCTTCATGGTAGGTCTCAGTGCCCTGTGATGCTTTTTCATGGTAGGTCTCAGTGCCCTGTGATGCTTTTTCATGGTAGGTCACAGTGCCCTGTGACACTTCTTGATGGTAGGTCGCAGTGCCCTGTGATGCTTCTTCATGGTAGGTCACAGTGCCCTGTGATGCTTTTTCATGGTAGGTCTCAGTGCCCTGTGATGCTTTTTCATGGTAGGTCACAGAGCCCTGTGACACTTCTTGATGGTAGGTCGCAGTGCCCTGTGATGCTTCTTCATGGTAGGTCACAGTGACCTGTGATGCTTCTTCATGGTAGGTCACACTGCCCTGTGACACTTCTTTATGGTAGGTCACAGTGCCCTGTGATGCTTCTTCATGGTAGGTCACACTGCCCTGTGACACTTCTTTATGGTAGGTCACAGTGCCCTGTGATGCTTCTTCATGGTAGGTCACACTGCCCTGTGACACTTCTTTATGGTAGGTCACAGTGCCCGGCTATTCTTCTTTTAAACAATTAATATATTAATGTCAGTCACGTGACCAGACAGGGTGTAACAGGTCAGTAACCAATTTATTTCTATCTTTCTCAAAACAGCATCAATAATCAGGAAGGAAAGGAGAGAAAAAAGGGCGAGGCACAGAACACTGTTATTCATATATTCACCCAGTCTACATAAGTCAGTAGACAGGTCAGTAAACAATCTATTTCAGTCTTTCTCATTAAACCATATCCAGACAAAACAAATCTATGTTTTATTTCTTTTACTAATCATTTACAAACCAATAACATCTTAAATTGTTTTTTACCTTATAAAGGTCAGACATATTGAATTCTGTAAACATTTAAAAATACGAAATTGTACATTTCACATATTTTACAAGTACATCATAACACTCAGGTCCTGGAAATAATAGTCTGGTATTCCAGGAAAATCAACATATCTTTATGAAAACAGACTTTGTACGAAGGTTGCATGAAATTAGATGACATCACATCAGGTGTATCATGGGAATTTTACTCTTAACTGCGTAAAAAAGCTTTCAAATAAATACATTATATAATATTAAAACAAGTCCTGATTAAAAATTCATTTTCAAACAGATGTACACATTAAAAGGATATCATTTCCATGCTTCCAGGCTTTTTCTTCCATAATGTTATTATAGGTTTATCAATAAGTAAAAACCACTGTCTGGGTCAAGCCAATATACTGTAATACAATACCGAGACAGGCAATTATTGCCGAAGAAAATATGCTCTTACATTTCCATGGATTTTCTGAATTTTCTAGGAAAAGACACGAAAATAATCAGACGACAGACTTTTGAAGTATGTTTCACAGTTTGTATCCCTATGATATCACCTATGTATAACCAAAAAATATTATCATACTTTTGTATAGACCGTGAAGAGACAGACATTGGGGCTCCAAGGTTATATAACTTGAGAATGGACTCTAGACTCTAGGCTCAAGTTCTGTTCTCAAGGGATATTCTCTGTGTAAGGGACTTTATTTTTTAAAATATATACATGTGCATAAAATACATACTCATTTGTACTCCAACACAACTATAATTTAGTTCATAGTTTTACACTCCTTGAAAAAAACATCAGCAGGACAAAATAAAACTAAGATTAAAACATGGTTTAATAATCACAAACCCAGATTTAGAAATCAGACAATGTATCTAAGTATGTGAAAACATAATATTTCACCATGGTAACAACAACCCTGACCAAAGTTCAATGTTACCAAGGAAAACACAAAACTTAGAAACCTCCAACCCTTTAAATTCTCAGCATTTTTTTTCAAATAAAAAACACAGAAATCTTGTCACTAGTATAATTGTAATGTTTTACACAGTCCAAAAGGTAAAAACTTTATCAAAGTGAATCCCAGTATATATTTTTGAAATACCTTATTCCTAACCAAATTAGTATTCATTTTTCAATAAAAAAACAGGAAACTAACCTTAATCAAAACTGAATTTCTGATCACATAATGAATGGCCATGATCAAAGTGAATTTCAGGTCACAAAATGAATGGCCATGATCAAAGTAGATTTCAGGTCACAAAATGAATGACCATGATCAAAGTGGATTTCAGTTCACAAAATGAATGACCATGATCAAAGTGGATTTCAGGTCACAAAATGTATGGCCATGATCAAAGTGGATTTCAGGTCACAAAATGAATGGCCATGATCAGAGTGAATTTCAGGTCACAAAATGAATGGCCATGATCAAAGTGAATTTCAGGTCACAAAATGAAAGTCTATGGTCAAAGTGAATTTCAGGTCACAAAATGAATGGTCATGATCAAAGTGAATTTCAGGTCACAAAATGAATGGTCATGATCAAAGTAGATTTCAGGTCACAAAATGAATGGCCATGATCAAAGTGAATTTCAGGTCACAAAATGAATGGTCATGATCAAAGTAAATTTCAGGTCACAAAATGAATGGCCATGATCAAAGTGGATTTCAGGTCACAAAATGAATGGCCATGATCAGAGTGAATTTCAGGTCACAAAATGAATGGCCATGATCAAAGCGAATTTCAGGTCACAAAATGAAAGTCTATGGTCAAAGTGAATTTCAAGTCACAAAATGAATGGTCATGATCAAAGTGAATTTCAGGTCACAAAATGAATGGTCATGATCAAAGTAGATTTCAGGTCACAAAATGAATGGCCATGATCAAAGTGGATTTCAGGTCACAAAATGAATGGCCATGATCAGAGTGAATTTCAGGTCACAAAATGAATGGCCATGATCAAAGTGAATTTCAGGTCACAAAATGAAAGTCTATGGTCAAAGTGAATTTCAAGTCACAAAATGAATGGTCATGATCAAAGTGAATTTCAGGTCACAAAATGAATGGTCATGATCAAAGTAGATTTCAGGTCACAAAATGAATGGCCATGATCAAAGTGGATTTCAGGTCACAAAATGAATAGCCATGATCAAAGTGGATTTCAGGTCACAAAATGAATGGCCAATTGTTCAAAGTGGATTTCAGGTCACAAAATGTATGTCTATCATGATTAACCTCAAATCACAAAATGTATGTCCACAACCAATGTGTATTGAAGGTGAGAAAATGTATACATGTATAATTTATGTTCATGGTCAAATCAGTGCAGCAGATTTATACCTGTCTCAACAATCTTCCACAAGTTGAGTGATACACTGCTGTAAATAATTGACAAGTCTATATAAGATTGACAACAATGAATTAAATGTCTTATTTTTTGTGCTGAATTTACACTATCAATGTAATAACAGAGTAGACTAATATGATAGATGCACACAAGATGAGGTACCTCCGTAAATTACCATATTTAGAAATATCGTCTGAGATAGGATTAGCTACTTCTAGTTATCACCGATTTATTCCCAGTCTGACATTTACTGTTTTTGTATCTTATTCAAAGTTCATTTAACCGTACAGTGATTTCCGCACAATTTTTGATTGAGATCATCCTAACAAACACTGATTAGTCTGTTGTCGTTCAAGCTGAAACTTAACTTAATGTTCTTAATTGATCTCAGCCAAACGTAGGCAGAATAAGCCACATTATAATTATGTAAACAGTAACATCTGTGTTAAGCAGACAGACAAGGTTAATATAAAATGCAAAAACATGTGTACAGTACATCACATCAATACTGACTTATAAGCAAACAGACAAGGACAATCAAATATGGACGTCTGGAAATGTGGCTCCAAACTCGACCATATTTTTTTCAAGATCTTTTTGAAGACAAATTTTTGTCCCCTTCCCCTCACATAAAGTAAGTCTATGTTTTATCTGCTTTCACAAATTCCCCTGTTCATAAAAATTTGTGTTTGTACAGCTTATAGCAGATTCTGCTATGGAGACATCTTGAAGGAAATGTTGCTTCAAAATTTCCAGTTTCCACAGCACTTTTAACCCAAATTATTTCCCTTGACTAGACAATACCAAATTCCAAGTTAACCATTCTTAACCAATTTACTTAGGTTTTCTGCCACCATTTATGAACAAGCAATAAGGAATTTAATGCTTTTGTGCCATTTTTAATTTATTTTTTTCATAATCTATCTGTCAGATTGACTTAAAATATAAACAATTCATTTTCTCAACACATTTCTTAATATAGGAGCAGTGATCCAGAGGTATGACCCACACTTAGGGACTGAGAGGTCCCAGATTTGAACCGCACTTGGGTCAAAATTTACATACACTGTTACACTCCACCCAGATGTAAATGGGTATTGTGAGGGATTATCTGTGACTTCAATTATCAGGGGTTATCATGCAAAATTGTAAAATTGGCTGAACATTTACATGGAAGTAGGCTTTAAACTGCAGGGTTTTATAACTTTAATTACCAAAACTGACACGTAATTTTAGAATATCAATTAAAATTAACTAAATCTTCGAAGGAGTAGCTTTAATGCACCTTAAAGCAACATCAAATGTCATGAGACAAAAACACAGCATTTCAGCAAACACAATAAAATAATAAACATCTAAATTTACATTTCATTTGTATTTTTCCTTATTTATCAAAATAGCGTAGGCATCATGTCTGCAAGTAGAAACCTTTTTTCCCATAATTCATTGCAGACAAATCAATCAAGCAGACCGTATGCATTCTCACAACAACAACAAAAAATGTTTGAAAGAGAGAGAAAGAGAGACAGTCTATGATTAAGATATTGCTAATATTATTGGCCAAAACATCCATGTTCAATTCCAGTCCTATGATTTTGTTGTAATATCCTTGTCTCCTAGCAACATGTACATTCTAGTTTGTTGTCTAAATCAAAAACCTGATTTTTTGGTTGCTATGACAACCAGACAACAACCAATTCTGGTAAATTTTCTGTCTTACATGGATGACCAAAGCTTGATACATAACACTGATCGAGACAGTACAGGAACTCAGAGATGACCTGGGACCCATTTTATAAGAATATGTAAAATTTTGCAAATATTTTGAGTTTTACAGATTTGTTCAGTAGGCATTAAATATATGTTTTTTCCACAAATTTGGGAATATGATTCATACCCCTAGAATTGGGAATTTTATCGGCATTTTGGTTTAAATTGGGATGAAATGTCATGCAAATTTAATAACAAAAGCAGAATTATTTAACAAAGTTTTTAGTTTCATTCTTAATTAATTTAATTACATGTACATGTAGTTAATTAAAAAGAAAGATTACTGGGATGTATGATTTAAGCTGAAATGTACTTACAGCTGTCTTTTTTCAAAAAAAAGTTTTATTGGAAATTTTGGATTGAAATTTGGGAAAAAATATATGATTTGAGATTGGGAATATAGCCCATAAACGGCTATAAAGTTGACCAAAAATTAACACTGTAAATACAGTGTATATGTTTTTGTGAAGTTAGCAAACATATGTGATAGATATACCTGTCTCATAACTGAGTAAACATTTGTCAAGAAAAAATACAAAAAGCTAAGGGATAAAAAAGACAGCAAGAAAAAAGGGGCTGAGAATATGAAAGACAAGTAAGGGGGATAAAACAGGACAGGAAGAGAAAAGGCTTCAAGGAGCTTTCTCCCATTCTGCTATTAAATAAGATTTTAGTATTTGGAGTAAACCCAGTTGATCAACATTTTCATGGGGCAAGATAAAAATTTTGAAAAACCTGAAAACTGTAATTTGAAACCATTTTTCTTCATTATTTAATAGCAAAACATTGTCTAATTTGTTGTGAAAAACCTGAACTTCAGGCATATGCCTGAAAACTTGCACCAATGCATTTTATAGTTTTACTTAAAGCAGTAAACTCATCTAACAAGCTTTTCTGGACAAATTTCTTCTCCACAAATGTATGTGTACATGTACAAAGAACAACAGGATTTAATCTGTTTCATGCTTTTCAGCAATATTTTGTACAAGACTTTGTACTGCCAGAGCTTGATGCAAACAAATTTACACCATTATAATCAAAATATATGAACAAAGAACATTAAGGTTTACTCAGTGTTTCATGCTTTTCGGCAATATTGTGTATAAGACTTTGTACTGCCTGAGCTTGGACGGAAAACCCAATAAATTTGGAGCTCTATATTAGGTTATGTTTCAGCACATGTCATAAGATAATGAACAAAGTCCAGCTAACCTAACGAAGCCAGTTAACAATACAAGGTTTGACACTTACAGTTTTACAAGCGATCCAAAAGGAATCCTTAGTCAGCTATCAAAAGATTCCTTCTTAATTAACACAACGTCGGTCGGCTGCCAAAACCTTGTATCTCAATTTTTCAAGGTTTTCAGGAGAAGGAAAAAATTATTTTATCAAAAAGTTATATCTCAAAATTATCCAAACTTAAAATAATAATTTTTCGTTTCAAAATGTCGTAACTACCATTTGACACCCATAAAATTAATGTATTACAACATTCATCAAAGATAACTATTTCCCATGTTTGCAAACAATAAAAATGTAATAAATGCATTATTTCTGCTTCTTAATTTAATTACTAGTGTAGAATACTTGTCATTATTAGTGGACCAGAAATGACTATTTTCAATCGTTTTAGTCAAAATTATAAGTCATAAGATGCAAATCATACAAGATAAGCATACAAAATTAAAGTTAAATGAATAAAGTGGTTGAAATCAAACATATTTTACCTCTTAAAAAGAAGAATCCAACTGCATGATCATTTTTTTATCAACAATGGAGTGTTAAGTGTGAGATACGATATTTTGACCGTTGTTCAAAAAACAAATCAGAGTTACGATATTTCATCTCATGACAATATTTCGGGTATTGATTGGCTTACAGGTACAATGTTTTGAGACAAAATGGGAATCGCTTTGGCGTACTTCGTGCAGTCAAAATGTCATTTTTGCCAAAAATCATAGTTATGACCTTTAGGCAGCCGACCGACGACAAGGGTTTCCACTAATAATAGATTATAAATAGATACAGATTTGCAGTGATAAACAATTCATGGGAACTCAAAGTCAAGAAATAAAGGCAATTTAAAGGGATCCTGATGGATTCCCTAGCTAAGCATTGCTGGACTTCCTCCCAATTTTTGGGGGATCCTTGGAATTCCAGGGACACTGTTAGTGTCAAACCCTGTATTACAACATATAAACCATACCTTGAAAACTGACGGTTATTTTAAATCGGTCAGTAGGATCTACAGTATATAATGAGAAGCAACCATCATCTACATCACAGACAATAGTATTGTTATCAAGTATCCTAAGACCAGTACTGGCGCCAGCATCATCACCTATCATTTGACCTTGAGCTTGATTCTCTAACTTGTACGCACATAATGTCGGTTTGCCTTGTAAATTCTCGGCAACTAAAAAAAAACATATAAACATACAATGTTTGTTATATTAGAGAGCTTTGAAAAAGATCTAAACCAAAATATAATTTAATACATAAGAAATAATGTACTTCTCTAGAGATGTGTTCTTGGACATCCTTCTTAAAAGTATTCTATGCTGTACAGTCTTCAAATTTAGCCAGTGGACCGTGGATCAAGTCAACCAAAATAACAGTTCGTCTAGTAACTTTTAGATTGTGAGTGGACCAATGGTCCACTAATTTTTAATGCCACATTTTTCCAAATTCAAGAAAAATTCACTCATTAATAAGAAATAACACTAATATTTTTATCAGTCCAGTAAAAATTCCATTCTGCTGGATGGAATGTCCAGTTTTAATGGAAGTCTTTAGCAAAGAAGCTGTATAATTTTATGTTGAGATAAACTCTGTTAGGATCAGTAGAAGCATCTTTTACTGGTGAAGTCTGATGTTATGATCAACTGTAAGTATTAAATCTAGTCTTGGGTGATATTTCTAACACAACGAGGCATTGTGATATTAACAGGACAATAGTGTATCACAATAGTACCTCAAACAACTGATACATGATGATGAAGATAGTGACTTGCTATCATGCTCAAATCAAGACTAAATACACATTTTGTTTATTTCAGGGTTATTTTTCAAGTAAAGTGTTCTTATTTAGGGCAAATTCACCCTCATTTTTTTTACATATCATGATACAAACTAGCTGGCGATTATGAGCACTAATTAAATCACAGAGAAAATTTCAAACAAATTTTCTGAAGCTGTCATTAGGATTTAAAATCAAAAATGTTTCAAACCATTTTGAAAATTCTGAGCAAAATTTGTCAGTTAAGACTTCATGCACTTTAAACCTAGCTTAGATCACAAATAAATATTCAACAAACTTTTGGTTTGGGTGTGGCCATGCTGTTAAAATTGGTAATCATTTGACAGCTAGCTCCGCATTGATTTGAATCCCATCCAAAACCTACCTGGTTGTTTCCTTGAGCAAGAAACTTTAGGAAGCGGACTTGAAAGTGATTAATATAAGTTATAAGAACTTGTTTCTCAATCAAGCTAGAGTAAAACTTAACTACCTTTCTTGTATGGCACTGGTTCCTCTTTCTTGATGGGTGAGTTAAGTACAGGTGCACTTGTCGTAGTACTAGTAGAGGTGACTGGTTCTTTATAACTGCTGGTACCAGTTTCATCATTCTCATTACATTTGCTACCAGTACAACAACAGAAATGATACGGGGTACCAGGTGTTAAGCTAGATGGTGCTTTACATTTAGTTGTCTGACAGGATCGCTTCCTGGTCGAGATCCAACAGCCTGAAATTTACAACAATTAAATGAGAGACACATATATTGATTTAAACTTACGACCTCCTGCTTGCAAGTGAGGTGTTCTAACTAACATTACAGTATCAGCTTGTTTTTAGTTTGAAGCAACACATTGTATAGGTCATATAACAGAAGTCAGTCAACCTTCTTACTGTTCCTGGGATAACCAACTACTAAAGGCATACTTTCGTCATTGACTGACAACTGCCCTACATAATTAAGAATCATTGGTAGGAGGGAGAATGGCCGTAGAAATAATTTCATGACCAAGCTCCATGAAAGTATGCCCCGCCTAGGAATTGAACCCACGACCCCTCGATTAGTAGACATGTGTGCTACCAACTGAGCTAGCTGGGCGGCTATCAATATCAGCTTGAGTGCTTGTTTTGTTTGTAAAAGCTATTCCATTGAACTCATACATGTATGATACAATTTATAATTTAGAAAGAAAAGTCAGACAAAGGGGAGAAAGTAAAATAAAAACTGAAATCCATAATTTTCATGATTTCAGCATCATTATGACAGATATGAACCCTTTTCTTTCTTCAAAATAAGGTTTCAGGTAAGGAAACCAAAGTAGGGTGCTTTAATGTGCCTTTAATTTTCACAAGTCTCAAGCCTGGTCTGAAGATTTAAATTTTCAATAAACAAATTGGCATTGTGAGATAGTTCTGACCTTTTTGAAATTCTGAAATATCAAGATTGCAGAAGTTTCTCATTTTCAAGTTCCAATATATCTGACATTTCATAACCATGTGCAGTCGTGAAGTTTTCACACACCCAGATATTTAAAAAGTTCAAAATGTAATGTCGTAATACACAAAGGTCCTAAAAACATGACACTAGATATCTAGCCTAAGGCAGAATCCATTAAATTCTTAGATAATCATCTTTTCAATGAGACAATTACAATTCCCAATGTCATCAGATTTTCTTCGACTTTGTCACCTTACGATACTTAATGAGTAAAACACATCTTTAGTACAGAAAGGTTCTTACAACTGAAATCATTGTAGTTCTCAAGGCTTTTTTCGGTATTTGGGGAAAGGGCCTGGGGCCTTTTTTGTACAGAACATTTAGGGATATTTTATTGCAATTTCATACATAGGGGAACAAAAATCCAAGTCAAACTCAAAATTTGAGGAAAACTGCATGATTTTAAAGAAATTTCACGAGGGGAGGGGGCCTGTAAACAGCTGCTCCTGTTATATATGGAAAAAAGGTCTTGCTCTTCTCTATAATATTGTCTCTCAAAGTCCCAATATAAATTAGTATTTAAGAAATTGCATTCAGTTGTCTATATGGTAGAATACAACATACAATGTACAATCTTAGATGTGCAAAAATTAGATAATGAGCGCCTGAACATGCTTTATTCAGTAAGCACATCAAAATGAGAGCCTATATTTTATTCTTTGACAAAATACAGAAACAAATGTGTATAATCTTGATTCTTACATAAAATATAAATAATTTGACCGTTAAGTTTTATAAACAAGGGGTTAAATTATAACAGCCTTGCACTTGTTCAACATTACAATTTAGATGACATTACATGCAATAAAGAATGAAAGTACACAAGCCTATGCAACAACATATCAATAGATATTCAACATTTTATACAATTCATGTCCATTTGAAATTGGTGTACTTTAAAATTTTCTTAACCTTTTAAGTCATCACTCTACGCCAATAGCCTGGCACTAGGAACAAGTGAAAATTGATTTAGGCCATCAACACAGGTCAGGTTCTACTGCTGGTCAATGAAAGAGTCAACCAGAAAGCCTTTTTATGTGCACTATTCCAGATAAAAACAAACATTTTTTCTCCAATTGAATAAAACAAAAGGCCAAATGTTATTCAAATAAAAGCAGCAAAAAAGAAAGAGAGAATTTACTCAAGCTCGTGAAGTAATTTTGAGATTTATTCAAGCCTTAATACGATTATTTTCCGTTGAAAAATTACAATGACAGTCCTGTTATTTGATTTGACATCAACGTACACATCAATGCAAATTAAAAACAAACAAGGGGAATAAATAATTGCACTTTAGTTACGCCTATCACTGATCCTTGATTTTTCCCTGTAACTTAATAATTAGCAAGTCAATGTTACCGTTAAGAAATCCAATTGACAGTTTCACGATTTTATCTCAAATATAAGACGCAATTTTTTAAAGTATCAATTTAATTAGACAGAATTCATTACAGCGTCTCGGATATTGTAGCAAGACAGTTGTGACAGCTCTAGTTTCTCTGCAGCAGAATTGACGCAGATAATTCACATCGGAAATGTAAGTCACGAACGGTTGACAAAATTATACCATATCAACGTGCATCATTTGAGAGTTGAAACCCCTTGGTATTTTATCGTACATAAATTTAATGATTTCAGACAATCAAACCAGTTCTGAACTTCTCAGCCAGATTGGATCATAGAAATAAAACCAGACTTGCATGACTTGTATCAGAATATATATGTATGCAGATGAAATGCAAAACGGCATTTACCAAAGTTGATTGAACAGAAGAATGTAATAAGGGCTTCCCAAAGACAGTATAATAAACTAAACCAAGCATTAAATAGCATTAGAAAATATCAAGAACTCTGCGTAAAACAAGTCTACATTTAGAGCTGGGTACCGCCAGGAAATTTATACCACGGTAAACCACAGTTTTTTACTAAATACCACGGTATATACCACAGTATTTCACAAAGTACGCATTTACTATGTGCAGTAGGGCTATTAAATAAAAATACACTTTTAAGAAGATCATTTATTAACTTTTGAAAACACGACAGTCCTTATTTAAGGGTAATAGCTATAACAACTTAAAATTCTTGATTTTTTAAGTTTTTCCCCAAATTTATCGAAAACTTTTGATGGTATTTCATAATCAAATAACTTAATGTATGACTCGGACGACCGTTGATTTCGCCACCCCTGCTGACATATGTAACGTGTAAAACCAATATCACGGGTACTACTTGTTCACGGATACTGCTCGTTTACCAGAAAGGAAGTTAAGTTATTCAATACCGATATTTCCAAAAATACCGTGGTATTGTACCGCGGGATAGAAAACCAAGTTATAAAACAATGAATTCACAACAATAACGGGTAAACTATCATATTCATTTATTATATACCAATGTTTCGGCAAAAATCTGCCTTTTCGAGGTAAATTTAAATAAAAAAATTTCATATTAAATTTATAGAATTTGGTGTTTTACCTCAAATTGTATACATTCCTTGACATGTCAGGTGACATGAGAGAAGTTTTAAATGAATTCCACAAGAAGTTGCAGGGATAACATTCACATATAAAACCTAAACCAAAGCTTACCTTGTAACACTAACACAGGTGTAGAGGAGTCATTTTGTGGTACCCAGAATGAGAAACACTGGTTCCCATTACCATAGTTCTTTGTGACGTTACATTTCTGGTACCCATTACTGAACACCGGTTGCTCCTTCCGGTCATTCTTCAGTGTTTTCATAAACTTTTGGTACCATTTTCCATTGGAACCAGCCGATGTCTCGTTTAAAACGAAGAAATCATTTTTGTACGCACAGTATGAGTCATCGTCGCATCTTACAGCTGAAATATACAATATTATATTAATTGTCAATTATAATATTATCGGAGCTATTTGGGGAAGGTGCCTGGTGGCTTTCTTTTATAGAACATTTGGGAAAATTTTATTACAAATTCATATTTAGGGGAACAAAAAATTAAAAGTAAACTCCAAAATTTGGGAAAGCAGTGGTTTTTTTCAGGCCATTTTGGGGCCGAAATTGGGCCCCATTCCCCAATCCAAAAAGTATATATTTTTCCCCTTCCCAGGTAAAAAATCCCCTGTCGGAGTGTCTCTCAAATGTTTGTACTTTTTATAGCATTTTTGCCCATTCCTCAACATAGAAATCACAGATGAATATATGGGTCCAATAGTTAAAATTTTATATACTAGGTAGACAGAAATGTTACTCTGTAAGAGGATCCATTTTATTCAAGGAATGAAAATAAAGGAAACTTTTTCCCCTAATTCGGTTTTTGTCGCTATTCTCCCCTCAAAAAGGGCCCCGCCACCTTTCCCCTAGGAGTAAAAATAAACACTGGAAAGCTGCATGATTTTAAAAAAATTTCAGGAGAGGAAGGTGCCTGTTATTGGCCCTTGTATATAAGGAAAAAGGTCTGAATATATAAACAATTTTATGAGTGAGAATGAAGATTGCTGAGTGGTCATGCCTAGTTCACACTGTCCAGGTGTATGCCCCAGTGGATTCATGTTATTTGTAGCTGGTGGCTCAGGATGAACCAGGAATATTTCATACCAGAAAGACTAGGTTGATGGCCTGGATATTCCCTAATTAAGCCAGCATTGGTAAAATTGCTCACTGGTGAATACCTAAGTTGTATTTAAATTTGAAGCACCACCAGGGCCACTCTCTGGTAATAGCAAATTTAACATGGTTTATTCCCCAAAAAGTGGTTCTTTATGGCCTTGCTACAGTTATAGCCCTGGTTTGCCCTGGCATAAAAACTGGGACTTACTGGGGTTGGACACCAGAAAGTAGGAACTATGAAATTAAAGTTGCTGAAGTGTGGATCATATTAATCAGTCTCAAGTCAATATGTATGAGCATTTACTTTATTTTCCAGTAATTATAGTAATAAATAATTCAAGAATTTAACATTTGCAATTTTGCAGGTATGCATACATAACAGAATGTCAATTTTCTGTTAAGTTATATAAAAGACAAGTTGGCGCCATCAACAATTCTACAGAGATATAGTAAATTGCTCAATGCATGGTTTATCATGTGAAGAAATTATTTAAGACCTTCTAAATATTTAACACTGATTCTAATCAGGACTATTTCCACAATATGATAATTCAGTAGATAAGCACCATGGACCCAGGTGGACCAAACTCCCAGATAGATCTTTATTCTTGATAATACTTGTAAAGAAGCTTAGTTGACCAAGTGCAATAATATTCTGACTATATCCCGAATTCAAATATTTGGGGTTTCCCCAGGGGTACAAACAAAATTTCACTGTAACAATAAAAACATGTGTACAAAAACAATAGGATTTAATCTGTATTTCGTGCTTTTCAGCAATAATGTGCAGCAAACTTTAAACTGTCTGCACACTGACTGAAAACACACATATTTTAGTTCCAATCTAGGTCTATTCTTAAGAAATAAGTAAAACAAGTCAAAGATGGGGTTCAATATGGTATAATGTTTGGCTCTCCCTTTCCCCTGAAATGTTTGCAAGATGAGCCCAACTCCCATCCATCTGAGAAAATATTTCAAACTTCCAAGAAAATGAATCTGTTGTGTCAGCTTTTCAACATTTCAAATAAAATATTAAATATAGCCTGTGTCTGGAACATGAGATCTAGAAAATAAATATTAGGAGGACACATGTATGCTTGTAGCTGTCATTTGTGAGCCCCAAAATGTTGGTCCTAGAGGAAACACTGAATTATGAAATAAGCAATTTTCACTGACCAGAATCAATAGCTTCTAGTCCCAAGCTTTGGGCTAGAAGGTTAAGGTGGGGACTGTAATGGGTCTAATGGCCATAGAAAATATTTCTAAACATGGTAGATTTTATATCAGCAGAATATTACAGGAACCACAGAGAAATATGCAAAGAAAGTCCAATCTATCATAACATACGATAGAATTGAGATAATTGAACTCTAGAGAATATCTTAGAGAAGAAAATTATGAAAATTGGCAACTATGTATAGCAGGAACAATGTGCTAGGGGAACCCTCCTACATTATATTGATTTTAACTTTTATACCATACAGTGAAACACTCACTTCACTGCCATCTCCTTAACTTATAACACTTATCTCTCAACAACAGTCATCTCTCAACAACAGTCATCTCTCAACAACAGTCATCTTCCAACAACAGTCATCTCTCAACAACACTCATCTCTCAACAACAGCCACCTCTCAACAACAGTCACCTCTCAACAGCAGTCATCTCTCAACAACAGTCATCTCTCAACAACAGTCACCTCTCAACAACAGTCATCTCTCAACAACAATCATCTCTCAACAACAGTCATCTTCCAACAACAGTCATCTCTCAACAACGGCCACCTCTCGACAACAGCCACCTCTCAACAACGGCCACCTCTCAACAACAGTCACCTCTCAACAACAGTCATCTCTCAACAACAATCATCTCTCAACAACAGTCATCTTCCAACAACAGTCATCTCTCAACAACGGCCACCTCTCGACAACAGCCACCTCTCAACAACAGTCATCTCTCAACAACAGTCACTTCTCAACAACAGTCATCTCTCAACAACAGTCACCTCTCAACAACAGTCATCTCTCAACAACAATCATCTCTCAACAACAGTCATCTTCCAACAACAGTCACCTCTCAACAACAGTCATCTCTCAACAACAGTCACTTCTCAACAACAGTCATCTCTCAACAACAGTCACCTCTCAACAACAATCATCTCTCAACAACAGTCACCTCTCAACAACAGTCATCTCTCAACAACAGTCATCTCTCAACAACAGTCACCTCTCAACAACAGTCACCTCTCAACAACAGTCACCTCTCAACAACAGTCATCTCTCAACAACAGTCATCTCTCAACAACAGTCACCTCTCAACAACAGTCACCTCTCAACAACAGTCATCTCTCAACAACAGTCACTTCTCAACAACAGTCATCTCTCAACAACAGTCATCTCTCAACAACAGTCACCTCTCAACAACAGTCATCTCTCAACAACAGTCACTTCTCAACAACAGTCATCTCTCAACAACAGTCACCTCTCAACAACAGTCATCTCTCAACAACAGTCACTTCTCAACAACAGTCATCTCTCAACAACAGTCACTTCTCAACAACAGTCATCTCTCAACAACAGTCATCTCTCAACAACAGTCATCTCTCAACAACAGTCACCTCTCAACAACAGTCATCTCTCAACAACAGTCACCTCTCAACAACAGTCATCTCTCAACAACAGTCACTTCTCAACAACAGTCATCTCTCAACAACAGTCATCTCTCAACAACAGTCACCTCTCAACAACAGTCACCTCTCAACAACAGTCATCTCTCAACAACAGTCACTTCTCAACAACAGTCATCTCTCAACAACAGTCATCTCTCAACAACAGTCCCAACAACAGTCACCTCTCAACAAATGCAGTCATAAAAGCAGGATACTAACAATAACATTCACCTTTCAATAAATGTCCTTTAAGCAATGACTGCTAAAGAAAGACAGTTGTGATTCAGAAATCATGATCTTACACTGCTATTTCAAAACAATAACTATTCCCAAAAAAACAGCTATTCCTTAATAATAACCACTTTCTTTTAATAGCCATAATAGACACCTTTCAACAACAGCCACGTCCTAACAATGTTCACCCACCTGAAAATCTCCCATAGTATTAGTAGATATTAGCATTTAGGCCACAACTAGTTGATGATATGTTCTACGGATTTTTCTAGAAAAAAAATGGGGCGTGCGAGTGAAGAAAAAAAAGAAAAAAAATCTTAATTCAGTTGCTTTATATAACGGTTTGTCCAAATTTTTATGAGTGAGCATGGAAATAAAAATATTTTTTTGTAAAAACCGTCAAAATTAAGGTGCGAGCGAATCCATAGAACATATGATCAATTTGTTGTGGCCTTATATTAACATGCCAGTCGTCCCTTTAATCCACTATCCAGATACCTGGGACTAGTGAAAATTAATTTGTGCTAGTGAAAATTATTTTTTTATAATTATAGTGGGGTAGCTGGGGCTAGTAGATAAGTTAGCCTTTCGCTATTTAACATGATAAATGCAACTGATGACAAATTCCAGGTAATGACGGACATATGGTTACAGGAAATTAATTTTCATCTCCCGACTTCACACAGTGAAATATATTATTAAACATATTGAAAAATATCCTTTTCTATTATTCTATTTCCTCATGATTCTAATTTCAGATCATATTATAATTCTAACTTCTAAGGATGATAATAAATAGAGAAATTATTTATGGTTTATCCTTGAAATAACAACAGCTAGGGGTTTGGTGCGTAAAAATAAGCCATAACAGGAAGCCATAGGAGTGAATCTTCCACAAAGACATCCACGTGACTTATTGTTAAATCCAAAATATACCATGAAAGAAAGAGTATACTTATAAATATAATACACGTTTTCATTCCATCAAAAGTTGAAAGCGAAATGATCTTTAAATACCATTTATTTCTGAGCACATAATGACGTCAGTTAACTTGTTTGAAAACATTATGACGTCTTTCTCAATCTGTCACATGTTTTGAGGTTAAGTTGTTTACTACAGAGCTTCAGAAGAATTTGTTATAAGCATACAGAGTAAGAATGAACATCTAGTTGAAATGTACAAACCCATACCAGCCATTGGAATTTTAAAAGAATGCTCGCAAAAAATTAAAACTGGTTTCTAAGTCATATCTCTGTATCCAGGGTAGGGATTGACATTATTTCTTAAAGTAGGTTGGACAGCCAGCTATAATTCTTCACTTGCCTGAACCAAAATATAGGTAGTTGAAGGACCTTTAATGTTGAGCCCTGCTACTGCCTACCCAACCCCCCCCAAAAAAAATATTATACATTTTTCTAAAATTCTACAACCAATGTGTACTTTGAGCTTGTAATAAAATATCATTTTTGTTAAAAAATGTTTATCATGAACAGAACATTATTCTGAAAGTTGTCAATTATGCCAGAAACAATTTGTATCAATTTATTATTTTTATATTTAGATTTTAATCCCTTGTTGGTGGAATACAGTCAGAAGCTCTGCCAGCAAAACTCAATTGGCTTTTTTTTCAAAATTAAGCGCTTCTTCAAGGACCACCTTAATTCAAGCACTTTTAAGGCTTGTGCAAACCCAGTAAAGCAGCCATTTTTAACCCCCCTTCAAATTTTTCGTAAGAATATTGAAATTCCAGGGTTCCAGCATTGCTGCAAAGTAACTACTAATTTAACCCGCTTGTAAGATGCACCCCATACTTTTTGATGCAATCTGGTGGGCCAAAAATGCGTCTTACAACTGAGTATATACGGTACATATGGCTCTAGAAGTTACACCTTATTGTCTCTAAGTAAAATTATCTCCATTTTTCATCTCAAAGTTTCAATAATTTGACTGGCTGAAAATTTGACAGACTGAGAGAATATCTCCTCCATTTTTTCTTATCATTGATTGCCCCTATTGTCTCACACTTGAAACTCAAGCACCTAGATATGCTTCAGACTGTCGTCTAGCTTCAGGACTTAGGGTCAGTCGGGTTTGTTGCATTTTTTTCTAGGAGCGTCAGCCTTGACCTATATTTTATACAAGTTATTCTCTGATATCATTACATGCGGTTTCCCCATGTTAAGCACCTGACTGTAGCAAACCCTCATCAAAATCTGCTGCTGATGATTACATTAGGCCATGCACACGCAATTAAAGGGATAGGGTTAATGTATGTAGTCTGCTATACACGTTAACAAGCAGACAATATGCAGCTGTCTGTGCATCTACTTAAGTACATGCATATCTAATCTGACTTATTTAATGTAAAGGTCCCTCGTATCGCTTCTGCTTGTTATATAACTCTATCAAAACGGCGCTTTTTTATAGTAATGGTTCTCATCAAAATCAGCTGGCATGACCCCAATCCACCAACTGCACTCAAGTTACATGTACTATGGTGGACTGGGTTTGAAATTTCTGTTAATCATTTTTAATAACCAGAAGACCAAACTAAATAGCTATTGATTATTAATCATTTTGTTTTGTTTGTTTGTTTGTTTTTGTTGGGTTTATCTCCGTAGCAACACATTGTATTTTCATATAACGGCAGTCAGTCAACCTACTCACTCTTCCTGGAAAGACTAAATCTCTGGATTTAGCTGTTAACCAACTACATAGTGCATACTTTCGTCAATGACTGACGACTGACCACTGCCCTACAAAATTAAAAATAATTGGTAGGAGGGAGAATGGCCATAGAAATAATTTCATGACTAAGCTCTACGAAAGTATGCCCTGCCCGGGAATCAAACCCACGATCAGTAGACTTGTGTGCTACCAACTGAGCTAGCTGGGCGGCTTCAATCATTTTGTAATCTTGCACATATATATACTTTATAAACAAACCGACAGAATTTCTTCTCCTTGTTTTTGGTTGGGTTAAACGCAGTAGCAACACATTGTATAGTTCATATCAAGACAGTCAGTCACTGCTCCTGGTAAGGCTAAAACTCTGCATTTAGCTGTAAACTAATTACTACATCTAGGCACTAACTTCCGTCAGTAACTGACTTTTATTCATCAGTGATCATCCATCCATTACTAGACCTTAACCATACTTTTTTTAGTTTTAAGAAAGATGCGTGGGCTAAAATGGTATTGAAAGTCTAGCACTGCCTTCACACAAATCCTCAGTTTTTCTTCATCTTTATGATATCAAGAAAACTAAAAATTGTCTGGGCCAGACAGTCTATGCTGTCATTAGACTTATAAAACATTTACATCTCTTCTGTGTTATATGTTATTTAAATACATTGGAGAAAAAAATCAATGTGAATATCAGGAACAGAGAAGATCAGGATTAATATAGCTTGGTTCCACATCACAATTTTCTTCGGAGGGTCCAGAAGACATTCATTCATAAATATATGCCTCACCTTCAACAATAACTTTTAAAGGAGGTTGCCTGGTTGGACAACCAGCTACGAATTTCACTAGCCAAAACCAGGTGTTTACTAGTTGCAACACCTTGCCGGAACCCAAATATATATTGGATGACCTTTTTTGTCGAGCCCAGATCTCCCATCTCTTTGGATAATGGTTGAAACATTAAAAACTATAGAATCCACTACTTCACTATTTACTTGAATAAGTTAACACAGCTATGTAACATGGTTGTGGCACAACAATTAAAAGACTAACTTGATTTGAAGAAACTAAAGTTTCCTTCTTGAAGAAAAAAACTTAGGACAGGGGCAAAACACTATTCTTGATAGAAGCCAAATAAAGGTTGCTTCCCTAAACGAACCTTACCCTCTTTTTTACCATGTTTGGTCTTGAAATTCCCCAGTCCCAAAAAAATCCCCAAACTTTATTTAGGCCTGAATGGCCAGGGCAAAAAAATGATTTTTTTTTCAAATTTAAACAGTCTATGCTGTTTCTTTCACATATAATAATTTACTGGATTATCTAATTGATTTTGTAACACCTATAATCTAATTAATTTATTCCTTTTTACTGGCAATGAAGTAGGACCATTTTATACAAATAAGTGAAAACCACACTAATTCGTCAAGACAAAGGCCAAGGCATCTTACCTCAAAATGGTGTTTTTGCCCTGTAGGAAGGATTGTCAAACCCCTGAACCCCCCCCCCAAAAAAAAATCCACCAGTGGACCATATCAAAAAGAAAACTTGCTTCAGTCATCATTACAAACACTTCATTATTCATGTAAACAGACCAACACAGAATAATAAATTAATGCAAAACTAGCGTATATAATTTCTTTGTTCTTAAGACTTGAAAAAGAATCATTAAAATATTTCAAAAAGGATCTCCAACTAAGTATTGCGATAAAAAGAATGTTATGCAAATAAACATCAAAAACAGTCTGCATAGGTTTTTATTGACTTTTTGCTCTACCAGTACCAACAAAATGGCTAAGCATATACTGCCATGATGTTCAATGCATGATAACATAAACTTAATGTTCAACATATTATGACCTACATAAACGTGCATTTTTTAAACAGTTTAGTTCCACTACACAAAAACGTTGATATAAACCAATGTAGATTATATTGAGTTAACTATTTATAATTCAAATTATTTAACTTTTGTTGATTAAAATATTTAATAATTGACCCAGGATTTAATACAATGTCCTATTGGTACCATAACAGTTGTTTTTGTGGCTAATTTGACGTTGGGAGCGCGTACCTGCACTAATGCACTTAATTGCAGTTGCTGTTCAACAATGGCTAAAAATAGTAACAGTTACGTCAAACTGAAGCAAAAAAGTGCAGCATAGAGGTGCAGTTTAATGCCATTTAACACGCATGACAGTCGATATCGGACACAATAAGTCAACTAAAATAACAAATACTCACTAATTATAAAGCAGGCAGTAAAATATCCAATGAATATTAAACAATTAATCCACATTTTCGACTCAAAGCGCTGACATTTTCGTTATGCAGCCTCGCACATTATTACAACATGGCGAACTGGTAATATCGAAATCGGTCAATTGTCTAGACATACTCGGTCTAGGTCAAAATACGATCAGTTTATCGCCGTATTGAATACACTATCGGCTATGTCCAGCCATGTTGGTCATTTCACTTAAACCACAGTATTTCCTTAACACAAACCAGCCTTTCTCGTACTATTTATAAATTCGATACACAATTTATTAGTGTATTGAAACTAAAATGGAACCGTCCCTTTTTGACACTTGAGTCGGCGACGTAAAATTGGAACGATACACTTCGTACTACGGGGGTGTCTTAAAGCAATGCACGTTACACAGAAGCGCAGATAAAAATAAATTAGTATTTTTTCGTAATTTTATTTTTTAAAACAATCCACGCAGAATATTTCGAATATTTTAAACTACACTTAAACCTAGCTTTATACACTAATATGCAAACTAGTTCAATAGGCGCGCTGCAAAAGAATTAGCTATAATGAATGCTATATTATGCGCGCAATATCTACTTGAATAAGCTAGCACAATGCAACAGTGTGCAACAGCTACGCGGGCGGCAAAAGTCTGAAAATGAGGGGCGCGGAGTGGAATATTATAAATAGATCTATATTGTTCATGTTGAGTTTTTTTCTGAAGGAAAATTAATCATTGACTGTAAGATAATACGATAGGTAATTATAAACGAGGAACGTTAAATCAATTTCTTCTGTAAACGATATGCCTTGTGACATTTGGTCGGCAAATTAATTAATAAATAGGAAACTTAATAAATGACGCATCTCAAATGAAACAGGGAATATTGATTCTGAGGCCGGCAGATGTTCCCGTAGTGAAGACAGAGACGACTTAAATTTATCATTCCTTGGTTCACTATGCTCATTATTTCAGCCCACGTGTGACCTCCAACCATTGGGTTTTATGACACGAGCGAGCCTTTATGGAGGTCAAAAGGTCGTTCATTATGCAACCGTTTTGAACAGACATGCTCTGGCTTCATAAAACGCATACTTCAATACGAAAAGCTATATACAATTAAGAAAGTGCAGCGCGCACCTGTTATAAGCACGTGTTGCTTTCTGATTTATTGTGTGGCTTGCTTACGTCACATGATACGACGAGCGCAGTAACTGTTGCGCAACACGTACCCACCTGCATGACTTAATGACAACCACACGGACAGTAAAATAGTCGTCCAATTTGATATGTAGATCATTACATTTTTTGAAACTTTTAATTGGACATTAATTTGGTTTTAATTGATTGTTGGTTGTTTTGACGTCATTGACGCCGCACTATTTTTAAATTGATCCGCAGTTATTTGTTGTCCATATTTTAAGATAAATATGTCAATGTAATGTTTTAAAGTGAGTATTCTTCATGAATACACATAATTTGTTGTATTCGTCAACGATGAACACGAAATTTAGACACCTTAGGCCACTCGTAAAACATCAGATATTTTCGTATCCTTCGCAAATTTACACCATTTTGTATAGCTTTACAGCCAATAGCACGGTGACAATACCACGTGATTATGATAGATCACAAATGAAACGGTTTGAAGAAGAAAACAGTGAAAGAAAAAAAGAAAAATTGTTTAACAACAAACTGCCTTTAACTTAATTAACTTAAGAGGTTAACTAGTTACCGTAACTAGTTAACCTCTTAATTAACTAGTTAGTTATGTGGTTATCTGATGGCAGAAATATGTCACCATACCATACTTTACAACTTTTTGAAATTTTATTTAGATTTTTTACTAGATTTAAGGCCGTGTCAACACAATTTAGGTCATTTTACGGCGTCCAGCGCACTAACCTAGCTTTCCAAACTCCCCGCAGCGGTTATCTCCCTTTATCAAATCAATTAAGTAGCAAAGCGTGACGTAAGCAATGTGAGGAGTTTGCTAGCTTTCCTGGACCCTTGTCTATAACTAGTACTTATACCTGCCTACCCTTCCACAAGGTCGGAAACTTCTCCAGATTATCTAATCAATGGAGGAAAATTGACATTATTGTCAAATTTTCATGGAAGGGTATAACCTCCCCGGGTAGGGTTCGAACCCGTACCCCCTTCGGGACACGACATTCCAAATCCCGGCGCGCTACCAACTGCGCTATCGACCTGGGTTTTTTTTATTTAGTACAACTTGAAATAAATTGTGAATGCGTGAAGAATTTTTTGAGGGCAGTGCGTTTCCTAATTCTTACATACGTCAAAATTACCTACTTCAATGACTTTAAAATGCAACAAGTGTTACATAATTTAATTAGCTGAGAACAATAAATGCAGTATGCATGGACGAATAGTTTAAATGAAAACGTGACCATTTCTTAATTTGTTGTCAAAATAAATTTATTTCAGTTTAATATATTGTACCATTCCTGACAAAATTTAGAACAGCAGATGTCACCGGCACAATTGTTCATAGGCGGATCTAGCGGGGGGGGGGGGGGGGGGGGGGGGGTACGAAACCCCCTAGAATTTCCAAAATGTACCTGTCCATAAGTGTATTTCTTGACTGTAAGTCATCTTTTAAGCGTCGTGAAGCAAATTTTCTCGGAGCTTAACACAGATTTAATTGTAATTTAGTTTTTATTATTAATATGTTGCGTTATTCTGCAAACAGTGCATGATGTGGTTGTGGTTCGAAAGTTTGGACCCCCCTAGAAAAAGTTCGACCCCCCCCCCCTGGAAAAAAATACTGAATCCGCCCCTGATTGTTAATTCAAAATGGTGTACAAAATTAATCAAGTGACAGAACCACTTTTGGCGAACTCGTTGTAAACTTGTAACATAACTATTCAAGTCCATATGTATTTTAATTAGCTGAATAATTAATTATACGTATAACAAAAGCTCCAAAACACTAGAGCCATGCAGGCAGCATTCCCACTCAGAGTTACACATTGCTGAGTATCTGAGGACTAACCGTCCTCTTTAGCTAAGTAAAACAATCATGGACTTGATTGGTTACCGTTTTGTTACACTTAACTGGCGTCATTGAAGCTCGGACCCTTGAAACATTTACAAAAATTATGAAAAATACCATAAAAATGGCATTAGGAACGCCTCGATCATTAATTGAATGAATAATTTGTGTGGATGGCCGAGGAGTTCCGGATATAAAGATAGATGATGGTACTTGCTCCCGTGGTCGAGTGGTAACAGTAACATTACACTTCATTTTCTTTTAGAGTTAAGTTCTTCTCAGTCATTCTGCTTATAAATAAGAACGTATTATGTGCAGACCCCGACTGTCTGAACTAAAGAAAGTGAAATGTCTAGAGTGGACATACATGTATTTGGAAAAAAACATTGTTTTTGCTGGTCTTCTTTGTTCTCAACAGTGATGCACACCCTCACCATTTTCAACCGGATTTGGAGCCCGCTTCGGCTGGTTTTTAATAACAATACTATGATAAGGCGTATTGGGTTCGAGCTCATGAGTATTTTGATTGAGTATTGAGTAAAAGGAAGAGTTACTCACAGAGGACTGGACTATGGTACCTTTGCATTGATTGTAGTCATGACAATTATGTGAACTGTCCGCTACATAATTTATTTATGTAATTTAGATAGCATACACTCAAAGAAAATGACACTTTGAAGTGATATTTTTTGATGATTGCAAGTCCTGATTGAATACTCCGGGATAAAAATCCGATCTGTCACTGACTCTTCGGTTGAACGGTTTACCAACGCGAATACATGTAATGATATGCAATTACAAAAAATGGATTATGAACGACGCGTCAGTTTGAATTTTAACATGACAATATTTTGTTAAGCGAATAATTTTCTTAAATTTATTCAAAGCAAATGAGCAGGTGTCTTGTGTTTTCCAAAACGAAATTTTAAACATTTATTTTATTTTATTGTCCTTTATATTTATCAGCTAACTGACTTGTGTGATTATACATGCATACAGGTGAACCATTAATGTTTTGTTGTCAATCGTTTATTTGCATTCGTGTTTGCCTATTCCCCATAGTCGAGTGGTTTATGTCACTGAATCTAGTTCCTCATAACTAGGACTGTCACGATATACCGGTATACTGCAATATGCAGCTGTGGCATTACGTACCGCAATACAAATTTAATGTACCGGTTTTTAGCGATATTTTTTATTTTCATTGAAAACTCTTCCTTTCGCCAAATGAAAGAAGCAAACGTTAGTTTACCATGGTTCATTCAATTTAAGCTTAAGTTCAAAGAATTTAACCAATCTGGGTGCGTTTGGAATGTTCCCATTACTCTAAAAATGTCCAGTTTTTGCTTTAGTCTGCTACAGGCACTTACCCTACAAAATCCTATAACATAAGTATTATGTAGCCGTGTCTTTTGTTTGCAAAGCAATATATCATGGTACGTATCGCAATACGGTGCAAGCGCATCGCAATATATCGCGATACGCTTCTGGCGTATCGTGACAGCCCTACTCATAACCCCTAATCAAAATAGTAGGTCGTTAGTTTGAGTCTAGCCACGGACCATGTAGCAGCAGTGATCCAGTGGTAGGTTGCGTGCTTAGAGATCAAGAGGTCCCGGATTCGAACCCCATCAGGAGCACTGCTTATTTTATTGAGCAAGAAATTAACCCACAGTTGTTCCACTCCATCCAGGTGTAAATGGGTACAGTGAGGGATCACCTGCCTGAAGACGGTGTCAATGATCAGGGATTAGAGAAAAAATTGCAAAGTCGCCTGAACATCTATGTGGAAGCAGACTTTAAGTCACACTTTAACTGTGTATGCCCTCATAAAAAAGTGGGTCGTTAGCCTCGAGGCCAGCAACGGACATTGGCTCTTTTAGTAAGAAAGTGGGTGATTGCTTACGGAAGATAGGAGTCTGGTTATGACACGTTGTTTCGTGTGCACTGTCGATTAGACACGACTATTGAAATAAAAGAACTTAAACAAAAACAAACCATAAAACAAACCATATCATCTCGAGTTTTTATCGTTTTCAAAAGTAAAAAATAATGTAAATACACATGTATATACAAAATGTACTTTAATTTACCATGATGCACTAAGCACCTAAAATGTGAATTAAATTTTAATTTCACAATCTGTTTTTATGTGAATACTATGTGAACATTATGAATGCCTAGTAGTACATACATTTTGTTTTCATGGTTGTTTTTTTGAATCGGGTGTAAGGCGTCTTTTAGTCTGTTCTTATTCATGTTACTACAAATAATAACTTTGCATACTAATTTACGAACAATTCTTATTTCACGTATGTTATATAGTACAAAAAGGTTCCCTATTTGCATACATGAAAAGAGTTTTTTTTCTATTTTTCTACCTTTAAATGTTATGTATCTGTGATCATGCACCAATGCATTTTTTAAACTAAATCAATTTCAACAAGCCTTGACAAAATATGTTATCAATTGACACAGGGGCGGAAACAAACACTGTTTTAGGTTAAGTAGAGGGTTCTTAGAATGTGTATTATATACTATATTTTGTATCTTAAGTAAGATGCATATTCATAGTATTTATTGCGTACTATAATGTCACTAAAATGAACTATAACACCCATAGCAACACTTTTATAAAACCTAATATACATGTAGTATATACACAAGGGGCGGGCGTGGCCGAGCGGTTACGACGTTGGACAGATAATCATTAGATAGCCAGCTCTGCGTTGGTTCTAATCCAATAAAAATCTAACCCGTTGTTTCCTTGAGCAAGAAACTTTATTATATTAGCTCAGTACAGGAGGGGACAGGAAGCTGACTCGAAAGTGATAAATCTAAGTAACAAAAACTTGTTTCACAATCGAGCTAAAATAAATAAGTATATACTATACGCTGGGTTTCGAAAAAAATGTTAAGACATATAATTATGTTCAGAATGCATTCATTTAGTTCTGGCTTCTAAACTTTTATAGACCGTTTTATTTGCATTTTGTTTTTTATCTGATGCGGCATTAACAGTAACGACACAGATACGCTGAAGACCTTGAGTCGGTGGTTGTATATATGTATAGTCTTTAATAGCGATTTACTGATTTCAATGGGTCACATTCTCAAAGCTGTCGTCTGTGGTCGCTTTTTACCACAGGCGGCCAGCACGGTACCAAATCAAAGACAACTTTATATGTATGTATGTAGTGTTTTTGATTAGGGACCGTGCCGACTGCTTGTACTTATTATACAATATGTAGATCGACATCAGCTAACATACTCTCTGACATAGCTGAACGTTTCATTCAACGGCAGTCAAAGTTTGACGCAAAAGTGGAGATCTTTTGCGCTCTGGTCAGCACGTTTGACACAGATTTTGGCGATCCGGGTTCAATAACAAATAGGAACATAATGAACCAATGAATATTCGACTATGATGTCGACTTCTTTCTGCGAAGGAAGAGGTAAATGGACTCTTTTTGTATAGGTAAGCGAGATTAATGACAAAAAGAGACAATTGTGTAGAACAAGAGCTGTCAGAGGAGACAGCATGCTCGACTTAGTAAGTGTTTGTCACAGGAGATGTGGTTGATGATAAGGAACATACATATTTTAAAATTTGAAAATATAACCTTAACAAATTCAAAGAAAAAAAAGAAATAAATAGAAAACTATAAGTTCAAGGGGGATAACTCTGAAAAAATGTATAAGAAGTTATGAATCTTGTCACATGAGAAGTGGTTGATAATAAGGAACATATATCTAAAGTTTGAAGTCAATACCTGAAGAAATAAAACAGTTGCAGTAAAAACAAACATTTTTTAAAGAAAACTCTAATTTCAAGGGGAGATAATTCTGAAAAAAAATATATTTGGAGTTATGAACCTTGTCACATGAGATGTGGTTGATAATAAGGAACATATATTTAAAGTCAATACCTAAAGAAATAAAACAGTTGCAGTAAAAACAAATATTTATTAAAGAAAACTATAAGTTCAAGGGGGATAACTTTGCAAATAATGTATACGGAGTTATGAACCTTGTCACATGAGATGTGGTTGATAATAAGGAACATATATTTAAAGTTTGAAATCAATACCTAAAGAAATAAAACAGTTGCAGTAAAAACAAACATTTTTTAAAGAAAACTCTAAGTTCAAGGGGAGATAATTCTGAAAAAAATGCATTCGGAGTTATGGACCATGTCACATGAGATGTGGTTGATAGAAATGAACATATATTTAAAGTTTGAAGTTAATATCTTAAGAAATAACAAAGATACAGAAGAAAGTATTTTACTGCACAAAAACTTTAATCTGTGCACAAAAACTTCAATCAGTTCAAGGGGAGACAATTCTTGAAAAAATGTGTTTGGAGTTATGGACCTTGTCACATGAGATGTGGTTGATAGTAAGGAACATATATTTAAAGTTTGAAGTTAATATCTTAAGAAATAACAAAGATATAGAAGAAAGTATTTTACTGCACAAAAACTTTAATCAAAAGTGTGGACGCGGACGCCGGGGCGA
Source organism: Mactra quadrangularis (assembly GCA_025267735.1). Taxonomy (NCBI): domain Eukaryota; kingdom Metazoa; phylum Mollusca; class Bivalvia; order Venerida; family Mactridae; genus Mactra; species Mactra quadrangularis. The sequence continues at coordinate 48,482,158 of CM046299.1, read as the reverse complement.
GTAGGAGAGCTCTACATTACTTCGTAAAGTCGAGCTAAAAACTGGTTAGGTGTACTGGTCACTGTAGCTTATGTTTGCTTACTAAACATACATAGTTGATAGACGGTATAATATAGGCGTTAAATAAAGAGAAGAAAAAATCTTCTAACAAAGTTTCAACGCTTGCATTGGACTCTAAGTTACTGCATTATTCATTTTACTATACATGTGCGTTGAAAACTCTACATGCATTTCAAAATTTAAATTATTCATATTTGAAATGCAAAACAACATATGGTTTCGATCAGCCCGCTTAAAGTTCACTCACAATGCAGGCCGTATGTTTATACATGCAAAAGTGTAATACAAAACCGGAAACGTCTTTTTTCTTCTCTGTAAAACAATATTTCTCTTTCAATGTATAAGGTTACTCTATATTTTTTCTCTGTATAAACATGTGCCCATGTTTTTTTAGTTTTGTTTGTGACTTGTAACCTAATAACAAGGTCTAGATTACTAATTATTGCACTCACGAATGGGTTAATTGCTTAAATATTAGGCAATTAGTCTAGGCTGTTTGGTTGGCGGTTAAACTTCAATTGCAATGGATACGAATATTCATTGTACATGTACAGACAAGTGACATGTGTGGTGAGACAACGACCCCTACTTCTCATATAGGTTCTCGAAGGCGTGGTTTATGTAATAATTTATCCCATGAAAATACGGTGTAAATTATTTTTATTACGCTGATTAATATTGTGTATTTTCGGAATAGTTATCTAACTTCACGCGTAGACAAAACATCAGTTTAGAGGTTAAGGTGGCTTTTGCATGAGATTTTAACTATCTAAATTGTAGGTTTTTTATTGAACTAAAAGCATCAAATTTCACCAGTGAACTCATGACGTCACATTTTGTCCCGTACTTTTTCTTATATATTATTATATTTATTTTTAGAAAATAAATATATTCTTACTATCGGCCATTACATATTAAGTTTTACGTTCCAAAATAAGTCTTCTGGTCGAAAAAAGTACATTTTTTGCCGACCGACCTGCAATAAAAACAAAATAGAAAAAAAAACAATGAAACCCAACAAAAAAAAAATGAAGACATGTACACGTTGATAAAATCTCAGTAGATCAACATTTTCATGGATATACTTATAAGTTACATATTCTACGTTCATATTCTGCTAATGACTCTTATGTGTCGCCTAATAAACGGAAAACTGCACTTAAAATTAGTCAATTAAAGCGTTAAGGGAACTAGACTACATGTTAGTTCACTGAAGATTTTACTTGCTTTGTTTGACGATCTATGACTAAATCTTAGTTTGCTACGAAACCTTGGGACCTGTTCGAATGTTCGGAGCCGATTATGATAATGTCTATGGTTGCGAGGCATTTGATTGTTTATAGTGTCTTTTGGGCCTTCCTTAACATGAATTGGGTGAATGGGTAGGTTCGAAATGGAGTTTAATGGCAAAGTACCTCAAGTCCAAGAATATTTCGGACACGAAAGTGGAATCTATGCTCAAAACTGTCTTTAGGTTTCAAGACATTTCTTCATACACAATGGATCATAATTGAAAACAATAATCCGTTTTATGTATTACTTCACCATAAATCAATTAAACAAAGTACACGGAAAGAACAGCAATGAAGAATAACTGAGTTTCATAATTTATAGCCCCCATTGCATTGAACGGACTCGAACGTATGTTGCTTTCTCAAGTCATGGACTGGTTTTACAGCACCTGTTTTTTATCATTCAACTAGCATGGAGGAGTTTAAGTATGATCTTCGATTGCTACAAAGCTAGCGATCTGGCCATAGACCTGTATTAGACGTTATGGATTGCCATGATTGAAAAGCGTACCTAAAATGTCAGATTGAAATCTTACAATATGAGTTTCCAAAACCTTTATTAAGACGAATCCATAATTTTCAAAATACAATTTATAAATTCAAAACTGCTGATGAAAACAATACTTTCAGTGATGTCAAACTCGCTTGAAAAATTCGTGCACCTGTCTGACGAACCATAAAGTGTAGAAACTTCATTCCCCCAAAAGTTCATCCATAATGGAAACACTGAATTTGCACAAGAAAATAGTTTCTGGGCATTTATGAACTCTACGGTGGTTGTATTTTATATTTTTGATGCTATTTACACGAAAAGCTAGGACTTGAACAGACAATCACCTTATTATGATCAGGAATTTTATATAAAATACCTGTTATATAATGTTTACATACACTACATCGATTTCGTGCTTAAATTACAAAGTATTTTGATATCTTACATAAAATCGCACGATCATCGTACTTCTCCGTACGTCTCGCCCATAAAAACTTGTTCACAATAAATTGTATTCATTTGATAATATTTATCAATACCATCGTACGCTAATTCAACCCAAAATTCATCGCAAACAAAACCGACAGTGTAAATTCTTAAATGATCCGCGACTGCATAATCTAAACGAATCATGGAGAACTTCTTTAATGCAAGATTAATGCGCGCACCAGACTGACGCCTACGAGGAATTCGCTCACGCAAAGAAAAAGCGAGATAACTCTTATAGGAAATGTATAAGTTTGTACCACACGAGTTACCTCCGTTATTTAGAGTAACGGAGAACTACTCATGTACAAGCTCTTCGCAGCGGTTATTTCCCTTTATGAATGAATTTAACAAATTAAGCGATGTGTAAATCGTTACCACTGTGATGATTTTGACACAGGCGAAACCGTAAATTGTGTGGTAGCACAGTTACCGCAGATGTGGTCCGAATTGGCACACTGTTTTATCGGAAAGTAATGACTAAAGCCATAAAACGCCGGAGGACGCAGTAAATAAAACCAAATGCAAATTGCATGTACTGTCATTACTCGGAGTCACATAAAACCGAGGACTCACATACATTTGTTTTAACAAGTAACAAAAATTCTGATAATGCGTCTTCGTGCCCTTGAATTGACATGCAAGCAATCTAAAATAATACTTTTGTTTTGTAAGGCCTCATTACAATGTATACAAATGCCTCTACAATACCTTTTATTTAATCTCTGAAGTAGTCAGGAAGTTAGAAACATTCCAACTAAGTTTAAGTGGGTGCTCTTACATAGGACAAGAGCATACTTTCATTGTATGAAGGTTAAGATTATAACAAGGAAAACATGGGAAAAGTAGTCAAGATGGGTGAGCAAAGAATAGCAATTTAAATCGTGAGATTTGAGTTTGTCTTGAAAAAAACTACATGTTTGAAGCCATTTTCAGGGTGGAATAGTAAATATTGTGGGTGAAAGCACTTCATTTTGCATTGTTTTTCGATGCCTTTATATATATATTCAGATGAAATTAATCACTTTATGAGTGAATATTTGATTGAGTGAGTGATTGTGTGATATGTAATATAAAGTCTTGTCACCTTTATTCTAATTTTAAAGTGTCTTCTCTTCAGCAATTTTTGTTTCAACCTTCATTAGAATGTGCATCGCATTGACCATCGGGGATAATTTTATCGTCTTGTAGCACTGTGTAGCGGTACTAAAACGTGACGACGTTGGACTGATAATCATTGGATAGGCAGATCCGTCTTTGTTCAAATCATATTCAAATCCATCTCGTTGTTTTTTATTAAGATATTTTATTCAAATGCTCAGTACTGGGCATTCTCTTTCACAGAGTCTAGTAGGATTCTCAATGCTAGTATTGAGAATGCTACTAGACTCTGGGAACGAGAATGAGTACTGGGAGACCAGGAAGCGGACTAGGAAGCGATTAATTTGTGTTGTAAGAACGTGTTTCACTTTGAGTCAAATTAAATTAGTACATTGTATAACCGAAACTAAACAAATTGTTAATATTCCATGAACGTTTTCTGACTTGGATTTGGTCGTACGAGTCTGTGTGTGATTGATCTTCATGTGTGTAAACTGAAGAAAAACTATTATTACGATGATTTTTGTGGTAATTTTTTTATGTTTACAGCAATTTAATAGAATATGTACGGTACTGAAGAAAAAAAAAGATTTAATTGTGAATATATTGCAAATGTATGGTGGCATATTTTTGCCACCAAAAATATCACATAACTAAAAAGTTTTATTATGATGTGAACTAGTTACGTAACTAGTTAACTTTTCAATTATCTTGTCATTAAGTGATCATCTAGCTACCTAACCGGGTACGCACTTATCAATCACCGATATTTTAGAAAGTAGCGATTAGTTTGCTAGTTGCGTTCTTTGTAAACCATTTTAATTAGTTACGTAACTAGTTAACATGTTATCACTAACTGGTAAGTGGTTATCTAGGTACTATGGTGGCATAATTCTGCAAACAGATAACCACATAACTAACATGTTTTCAAGAAGTAAACTAGTAACAGTAACTAGTTAACCACTTACCTTAATTAAATTAAGAGGTTAATTAGTTCTGGTGACTAGTAAACCACTTAAATGAGTTAACTTAAGAGGTTAACTAGTTACGGTAACTAGTTAACGACTTAAATAACGTGTTAGTTATGTAGTTATTTGTTGGCAGAAATACGCCAGTACAAGTTACTTAACTAAATAACCACTCAACTAACTTATGAGTAAAGTGGTTAACTAGTTACGTAACAAATTATAAACATTAACTACTAATCTAAAATATCGATAATTGGTAAATGATTATCCAGCTGCATAACTAGTTAAACACATAAATAACTAGTTAGTTATGTGGTTATCTGGTGGCAAAAACATACCACCATATAAATGTTTTTTGTTGTTGTGAGATTCAAGATTGCTTTAATAGAGTAAATACGGTAATGAAAGGAAGCGAATAGATAAAGATAACGAACAAAACCATTGCGCTTTAAATGTACAGGCGAATATTATTCACTTAAACCGATCAGAGTGGTATTTGGAAATCGGAATTTTTCGATAAAAAATAACAAGAGCGAATTTTGTGAAACGGCGCGGTTGGAGAATTTTCGGCTCTCAGTGGCTATTTATAGAATTGGAAATAACCTTGACGTCGAAGTACAAAATAATCTTGTTCAGTCGTACTAAAACATTCTGTTGAAATAATGGTGTCTATAACTAGTGTTTTAACCGGTACTTTGTTGGTGTTCCTTGCATTTATAGGAACAGGTGAGTACTATTCATATTATTTTTTTTCTTCGATGTATTGATGTATTTTTAGTACAGTGTAATTTATATTTTAGATTGAACATTTACTACTATGTTATCAATGATGGCGCGTGGGTTGATGGTTCGTATTGCAATCGATACTTGTTTCAGGCTGGAAAAATCTCATATGACTGAGTATAATAGATGTATAATGGCAGCTAACTCTCGATGATCGATATAGCTCAATGATACAAACCATTTCTCCATGGTAAAACGCCAAGGTTATCAAATCTTTCCTTGGACATTAACTACAAGTTCTTGTAATACATTGATTTCATTTGTATTTAACTATTTAACCATGTAACCGCAATATCTCGTGTGGTAGATAGTCTCGTTCGTTGCAATGAGATCAGTCAATCAATTAACTTGAGGTCTTCTTTCTAGATATGCAATTAAGTTTTCTGAATAATTAAGAACGCTTGTCTGCATTAATGTACAGCTGTACATCTGTACATTTGTGTTACACATGAGCTGATGTGAATGACTTTCAATCACTTACAAGAACGTACAAAAGCAGATCTACGTGAGCTTGATGTTTGTGGCGGTGACGTACGATATATACACGAATAAGCAATCATTGCGAAATACACAATACATTTAATTGCATACGCTAATTATGCAATAATCAGACTTTTTATAGAAATGTATACACTATTAATTTCAACATCTGAATCCAAGTTAGCTATTAAATACTCTAGTTGTTACATATATTTATCATATTACATACAAACAAAGTTATTATATACACGCATGACGTTCATACTATATACAAAATGGAGGATATGCCAGATCTTTAACCTTTAGAATCAAATTCTGAAGCATCTTTACATATACAGTAAAACCTCTCTACAAACAGCCACTTGCAAGATTTGGCTAATGCCTTATGAAATTTTATTCAACTTTTTATTCAGTGGTGCATACATTTACCCCGGTGAATTAAATACTCATTACAATGCTTTGTATTCACAATCGATAAGAATAGATTAATGTACGTATTTATGTAAGGAGATAACTGAACCAATATATTGAGCATTTAAATCAGCGGGGTTAATGTATACGCCCCTGAGAGTTGAATGGTGATTCAGATTGGGTATTATAAACAGCTTCTGCAATCTGACTGTTTGCAAAGTTTGTGGTTGGATGTGTGACCGTAGGGATTGCATTTGCAGGCGTAAATTTAGAGGGGTGGGCACTATCAAGAAGTCGTAGTTCCTGAGTGAAGACTATTTATTTGAAATTTGGAAGTTGTTTAGAGGTGAGTGTTATTTTGAAGTAGAAATAAAAAGCAATAACAGTTTTCATAATTGGAAGTTGCTGAGAGGTGGATATATTTGTTAAGAGTTGTGAAGTTGTTTAGAGGTGACTGTAGAGAGTTGGAAGTTTTGATGTAGTGGATGTTATGGGGAGGTGGCTATCATGATTGGCTTTACTGTAAACATACATGTACTCACGGGTTTATAGTAACGTATTAACATACCGGAAGTGTCTTATAAAACTATAACAATAACCAATACATTGTACTTATAAATTCACCATATTATGTCCTGTTTAGTAAAACCTTTCTTTTCCTGTACAGTTTATTGCATACTTTCATATGGACATGTACGAACAATGCCGAGGTTTTCCGATTTATGTTAAGAGCATTTTAGATACGAAATTATACGAAAAATGAGTTTTTCCGATTTATGAACTAGCACATTCTATATGGACATATACGAATGATGCCGATGTTTTGAGATTTATGATGTAAGAAAAGTAATAATCATTTATTCATTGTCTGACTCTGTTCTATTGTTTGGCAGTTGCGAGAAATCGACGAAAAATTAGTATTTGTTTACCTTCTGAGACTCACGTGACCCAGGTATTTTCGTGTGAGAGAGATCAAACGTTGAAGTGTAGGCATTCTTAACATGAACGTGTTTCACGTATAATTATTTTATACACGTGTAAGAGAGTCAAGACCTTGGGAGAAATACATATTTATGCTCGTTATTTTTGTATAGAAAGCTCTTTTACTAGAGTTGTGATACCTGTGCTTTACACGAAGAAACTCGATCCTCGTATCATTGAACATTGAACTGAGTGCTTTAGAACATGCTAGCACATAATTTTCATAGTATGAAAGGATCTTCAGCGTTCTCATATCTATACTCTTAATGAGTCATATCAAAAAACAAAATGTAAAAGGCGGCATATAAAGTTTTAAAAGTCAGAAATAAAGTCTTGGATACCTGAAATGTTGATGTCCTCACGCTGTGTGTTGTGAAGTCCAAGAAGCAAAGATGTCTTGTCCTTTAAGTCCCTAGACTACAATGCAATTATGCTGTTTGGCGTTGTGAATTCAATAGTTTTTTTATTTTTTGAATCTGACCCTAATGTCAGAGCTCTGCCCCGTGTAACTACTGTTAGCTAACGTTACGGGTGCGGGACAACTCAAGCCGAAGACAACTCAACCCGTGCAATACTCAACTCCAAGTTTGGACTACTCAATCCGTTAGTAGGAGATTGAGTTGTCTGGGGTTGAGTTGTCTATGGGTTGAGTTGTTCCGACACTTCCGTTACGTAACGTTTTGGAACGTTCAAGGTAACTGAACACGCTGCTGATTGTTAAAGGACGTTTGCTTAGCCCGCTCTGTACATTCGAGTCTTTTGACAATGTTTATTACAGTCGCTGCTTGGCATTACATTGATAATTCAATGAGTTATGAACTTGTCTGTTTAAAACCATTCATTTTAGATTTTATGCCTTACATCAATCCTTTTGTATTGGAAATGTGCGGCGCCAAATCACCCTACCACCTTTCCTGGACATTTATCTTAACCACCACTCACTTAACCTTCAACAAGGAGACGAAAAACTCACCCATGACGATGAAAATTGACTTAGCCTCCCAATTTACATGGAATGAGTAGAATTGCCGTGAATCGAACCTGTGATATTAGATTTCGAAACTATGTGCTCTATCGCTACATAATGGCCTTAGCTTTCTAATACTGTTAGTTTCCATAGCTGCCAATCACCAGGTAGAGATTTCGACGAATTATTTACTTGGCTTACATTACAGAATGCGGACATCTTGTCACCTTAATGACACTATTTATTACTTCAATCATTTAGGTATAAACTTATAAGATTTCCAATTAAATTATTATTACATCGTACTCCACAGGCAGGTCAAGATGGATTTAAGTGAACCCGAATCGACCCTTAAATTAAAAAAAAAACTTGGAGAAAACACAAAACGCTTAAAAATGTTGAAAATGATGTTTGCGTTATCTGGATATCAATGAGCCAGACCCACAAGAAAAAAATAATGGCCGTCCTTTTTGTATATATACACCTGCCCCCTCTAAGTGAACAAACTTTGAACCGCCCATGTATTTCAAATGGAAAAGTTGAACTTTTTGTATATCTACATATAATTATGTATTAAAAGTTTAATTGATAGGTTCGTTCGTCATAAATTTGACAGGCATGAGCTACGAGCTAAAATGTTTATGTTGTCACAAATTTTCTGAATAAATTTAAATATTTCTTGTATAAAATATAGAAAATAACATAGACGTCTCGAGTGCTTATAATCATTTAAGCTGCTTTCAAGTCATTACGGGAAGATGCCGTCTTCATCAAATCAATGAAGATAGCTTTTCTAAGGAATAAATTTCACACAAGGCTGGTAGGAGAGAAGAACTTGAAAATGAATGAATGGAGGAATGAATTAATGAAATAAATACATGCATGTATTGTGTGTGCTAAATTGAAATGGATGTATAATCGTGATGAGTTAAATACAATGTACACCTATTGATCAGTGCCCAGGGTTGAAAAGTAAAAAAATAAAGTGCGGTTTAAAATCTGCATCCATATACTTGTTCAGCCGACTTTATTACCTGGCACGATAACTCCTGATCATTGAAATCACCTCCAGGCAGGCGATGATCCCTCACAGTTTACATTTACACCTGGGTGGAGTGAAACAATTGTAGGTAAATTTCTTGCTCAATGATATTAGCAGCCCCCCTAGTGGGAATCGTACCCAGGACCTCTCGATCCCTAAGCGCGCGTCCCACTACTGCTCCTACAGCAGTGTTAATGTAAAAGACTGACACCGTCTCAAAACTAGAACTTCTTGCTAAAACGTGATGACATCATAAACTTCTGGAGGTTTTGCTTCACAGTATTTCTCGAAAAATGCAATCGGCCAAGCAAATCCCAGTGGTGAGACGAGCGCTTAGGATACAAAAGATCCCGCGTCCAAACCTTACAGTGGCACATCTACTATTGCTTCATTTTCACCCAGATGTAAAACGGTACTTACTAGGATGGTATAATTTTATGGAAAGCCTTGATTGTCTTATACGTACATTAACTAATGTTGTTATGTTGAAATAACATTATACTTTTTAAGTAGTTTATTCATTATACATGTATTGAGTGCATGCTCCATCATACTCGGTGCTTTGATTATTATGAGCATTCTTCATTTTACCGGACGATGGTTTGATCATTATATTAAGTACGTTCTTCATATACTCGGTAGTTTGTGAAAGCACTTAACATAGAGATTGAACCACCGAGCATGATGAAGAATTCACTTTAGATCTATATAATGATCAAACTATCGAGTATGATATATAGAATGCACATTATAAAATGAAAAAGTCACCAAATAGTTTGATGAATGCACCATATGATGATCAAACCATCGAGTATAGTAAAGAGTGCACCTTTTATAATTAAAAAACTACCGAATATAATGTAGGATCCATTCAATATAATGAACAAACTACTACATATAATGCTATTTTAACTCAACAACGTTCCTTAATGTACGTATAAGACAGTCATGGCTTTCCATATAAGTTCGGTGTGTCAATGTTTATGCTTCACATATGCAGAGTAAACGACTATCTAGGGATATTGATAGATGATTGAGGTTTTTTGTAAACACGGAGCCCTTGTAACCTTGGGCTTTGTTTGGTCATTCTTAAAAAAAGATTTCCAAAGATCATGGTTCTAGACAAACAGAAAACTTTACTGTAATATTCCACTTTTTATCTAACTCTGGAAGAATCGATTATTCAAGTTTTCATAGATGCCATGTGCCAAGATCATGCTTTCTTATAGAGTCACGCAATACCTTTGTTTCAAAGGCCAGAGTCAAACATCGAACAATGGGTGCTTACGTACGCTTTGCAAAATACGAATTGCTGCATTGTTTGTTTACTGAATATACTAAGGTTTTCCGAATGACACATATTCTCAAATACATCTGTACGTGTATAAAGTTTTGTTGATTCAAAATTAAACGTCGTCTTTGTTTGTTTAAAAACGTTTACAAATTTTTACCTTTGTAAATGCACATATAACTGGCATTTGATGTCCTTGGGTTTAAAATAAATTTTATTGTAACGACCTTGACATTCATCTAAACTGTTTTGAAGGGTCTATTTATCACATAAACTGTTTTATCACCGATGTTTATTTTGTGACACGTTTACGTTTCAAACGAATGCTTTAATTTTGGTATATTTTGTGAATTTTACATTAAGGTGTATGACAGCTCAGCTGCGTGTTCAGTAACGACTGTTAGGTAATGTTACCGGCACGGGAGAATTCAACCCGTAGACAACCTGTGCATAACTCAACTCAAAGTTGGGACAACTCAATCAGTTAGTAGGGGATTGAGTTGTCTTTGGGTTGAGTTGTTTCGACACTTCCGTTACGGAACGTCTTGGAACGTTCAGGGTAAATGAACACGCTGCAGTTCACTAACATTAACCAGGTAGTCTGTCAATCTTATTAAAATCTGCATTCACTTCCAAGTCCGATAGTCACGTGTTCCACATAAACAGCTACCAAAGTAAACAAAAAATTGTTTTCGCCGTCGTGTGGCTAAATATTTTGTGCGGATGATTCAGAGTGAACAATTATAACTCGCGGGTTAATACAATGTATAGACATTTTCGGACATAGATCATAAGATGGAGTGGATTTAATCTTGAAACGGTGGCATATGTGAGAAGTTTTGCATTTGCTTGTGGGGCATGGTAGTCTAACACTTGTTAAACCCCAGGCGATGCTCATGTGAACTGTCAGCCACAAATGAAATATTGTAAACAAGGACAGCGTTAGACTAAAAACCGAAAGTCAACCCCAATGATTTTTTTAATTTAGAATTGTGAGAACACAGACCTTAAAATGCTGATTTTAAATATACACGAACGGTAAACAAAGCCTTTTTGTCTGCAGAAGATCGACTGTTGGCAGACTTTGCAGAAGCTTTACAATTTGATTTCGCAATAATCTGACCTCATCGGCTATTACGCATCGTATTTTATAGGAATAACGATTTGATCATTTACAGTAATCTTAACAACTCGGCGAATAGGCTTCGTTAAATACGGAAATAACCAATGTTGTACGATTTTAATATTAACAGCTATAAAGTCAACTCGATTATCTTCGTCGTATGATACGGAAATGATCAATGTTTTACGATTGTAATGTTAACAGCTATAAAGTAAACTCGGTTATCTTCGTCGTATTATACGGAAATGACCGATGATTTTCGATTGTTTCGGCAGGTGGTACTGAAAATTTTATATTTTGTAATGTACTTGCAATCTTAATCATCGTTATCAAACATCCGCCTTGTTTTGGTATAAAATTTGATTATTACACTTCACACCATAGAAAACTTGACACTATAATTTTTGACAAAGATCTACGAAGAAGGGCATATAACTTTAATTGAAATCATGGAAGTATGTCAAATTTGAGGAAATACCTTTTAAAGTACTTTTACTGCAGGTAACTTTTAAAAGTGAGATTTAAAAATGAATATACTGTACACATACATGCATTCTATAGGTTAGCTTTAATTATATAAATGCAATTGAAATAAGCCATAAGTTTGACCTGGATAGAAATGCTTACATTAGGCCCATCTACGTCGTTATGGCACAGGTGATCTTTTGTTCTAAAAGTGGAATACAATATTAATCGTCAACGTATCGCTAGGTATCGCAGCATCGTGATAGATAACGAAACTACTACAAATTGTACCATAAAAAACAAGCGTCGCGTTATCAAAAAAGCTGAGTGTATTACAATGCAACTGATAAGGTATAACGAATGTGATCTTACTTAAAATTACCATATGTTAAGTTTTCAGATGCGAGTCTTTGTCTTTGTCCCGATATGAGTACTTTAAAGGTCATGCTAGAAAATGTTGTCGTAAAATGGAACATCGAAAAAACTGAGTTTCTGTCAGTTGTCACGAGCGTCTGTTACTTAGTGGTAAAAACTCCATTTGACGATTTCCACAGAGCATAACTTAATGACCCTATTGAGATTAATTACAATGGTTTTCTGAGTTCAACACTGATGTTCCAGGTTGTGTCTGGGACTTCTTGATCCCTTCCACTTAAATTGCTGGGATTATTACTGGCGGCTCCAGACGGCCCCAGTGCCCCCTTCCCCTTCAAATACGAACTTGACCAAAACATTTAAATTTGGATTCAAAATGTCATTTGTGATGTTCACACCCTTCAGTTCCCTACTTGAAACAAAAAACAACAACAACAGAATGTAAGACTCCTGGAAAAATACTTGATCCGTCTCTGTCCAAAATGACGAATATTGTTTCATACAGCAATAGACATCGATAATAAAACAGATAGTTTGGAAACCAGACAGAATTTCAAGCATAAAACATTATATTGTTGTATTCGATTTCTGTTCAGATTCTCTGTTACCGTACTTATCCTTTCACATGCACTGTGATTGGTCAGTCAAAGTACATCCGTATGTCTGGGCATCAAGTAGCAGATTGACCAACATTTAGTGAAAATAACCAAGTATTTCCGAATAAAATCGACAGGAAATGTATTATTTTGCACAGAATAAATGTATGCTGCCACTTTTAACGTCACTGTCTATATTATTTAAAGCTTTTCTAGATAAAGAGAATATTTGGCTATTGTCAATCTGTACTAGTCACGTGATTATCTGGCATGTTGACGAAAGGCTTATTCTGTTAGCCTTTTCAGGCGTAAAACTTCGCTCATTTCCGCTAATCATCGATCTCGGTCGTTGTCAATCAATGGTATGAATGATACTTTACTCTAGAGCAGCGTGAATCGAGCATCAGTCACGTTGTCTGTACGGGTATGCTCGGGTAATCTAGACACGTGACTTATCTTGACACGTGACTTTCGGTGAACTTTATGTGAAAAGTACTTGGTTATCTGCACATATTACATCATTTCGAGGTTTTCATTAAACTTTGTACATACATGTATTTTACGAAATTGGTACTCTCCACTGCTTTAAGTTGTTAATGCATAAATATGTATAATAAATAAATGGAAAAGAATTACGTTTAATTAATCATGTTATGTGCGAAAAACTTGTAGTCATGGATATATAATGAGTTAAAAACAGAGTTACTCTATTAATAACAATGTTAATACATGTAAATATGTCTAATAATAAATAAATACCATAATTATGGTACTGTAGTGCGTTTACGGTCACAATGTAGAATGCCAGACATTCTTTGATTGTAACGCAATGAACTGCGCGGTTTGTGGTTTAGTGCTCGCCGCATTACAAAACACCAAATTATCATTAATTTTACTTAAACTTGGTCCAATTAATCATAAAAACACAAAATACAAAATTTTAGTCAAAAGCCAAAAAATTGTTATGTGAAAAAAATATAAGCAATTTTTGGGCCTTTGACTGAAACTTTTATATTTGGCGTTTTTATGATAATTGGTCCTTGTTTAAGTAAAATTAATAATAATTTAGTGTTTTGCAATGTGATAATCACCTGTGGTGTTGGAGGAAGGCCGAACGGGCTGCCATTGACTCGGAACGCTTCAAAATACATTTGTACCTATTTTCTTCTTGTATTTACTTTCAGGTGACTCTCTAAAATGTTATGACTGTACTAATTTACAGAGTAAGAAATGTGGTGTGTCCTGGGAGTTCACTGGAGATGAGGCTAATGAATATATTGTAGAATGTGAGGGAGAAACCACTGCTTGTAGAAAAGTTCAAACTACTGACTCACTTAAAGGTAACTAAACAAATACTAATTGGTCAGCGCAAAAATATTTATTTATTTATACTGGGTTTAACACCAACCAGGTCAACACATTTTTTTAGGTTATTTTACGGCATCCAGGACACAACCTAGCTTTCCTGGACACTTGTCTATAACCAGTACTCACAATACTTCTTTATGCACAATACTATTGTTATTAATTTTTACAGTTTTAAACATGGTTTAATTATCATAAAAATATTTTTCACAAATATTTTTTTGGCTTTTGGCTGGACTTTTTGTACTTGGTGCTTTATGATAATTGGACCATGTTTAAGTAAATATTAATAATAATTTGGTGTTTTGTAATGGAACGTGCACCTGTGTTTCAATGTGATCGCTTTAAAGAAAGGTTGGTTACTGAAGATGGTCGCTAATAAAGATTAGACTGTATGTGACAATATATGTATATAATGAAAACCTCTCAACAGCAGAATACTATATAGCATGTATGTTCTACATACAGTATGCAGTATTTGAAAACTTTAGATTCATCAACTAGAAAAAAGAATTAAAGTCAGTTTGATGAATGAGCGTCTGTATTAAACGCATGGTTTCATGTCATTTGATTGATATTGAATGCCTTAAGAGGAAAAGATTAGTTGTTTTGTGGGAAATGTACAAACATTCAAGTTCTTGTGTTACATTCAAGATTCACTGAATTTCTAAGCTGATACGTAGCCAGATATGAGATTTACTACATTTTCTTAGGGATGGAGGGGAAGATAGGGGGCAGGCCCTCTTTGATTTTTTATATATTTTGTTTGCCCTTTTACAAAAACTGGTTGTATTATGTTATGTTGTCCGCCTGTCCTTCCATCTGTGGACAATTGCTTGTCCGGACAATTACTCAATAAGGGATGTACCTAGGTTCACCAAATTTTTTGTGTGGGTAGCCCTTGTGTCAAGGATGTAACCTATTGGTTCTGAGGTCCTGGGGTCCAAGGTCAAGGCAGCTGCAACTTCAAATGGAAGAACTTTGTTTCGGGAATAACTGTACAACTGTTGTACCTAGGTTCACCAGAATTTCACTGTGGATCTATAGCCTTTTGGTCAAGGCTTCAACATTACAAAAGAAGCTTACCTAGTTTGAATACCTTCCCAACAATTTCATTGCTACAACTCTCAATCTCCTATAGTACCTGGCTTGGACAGCACACAGGCGTATAATGTCCCGTCCAGCAGAGCTCTTGTTTTCCTTTTTATATAGTCACATGGATGATGGCCTTTTTATATTGGCAACAAACTCTTGTTTTTCGTTAAATTCTTGCATCAGCCAAAAAAAAAAAAAATCACATAACTGTGATTAGTCTGTGAGTTGTATTTGTTTACTCTGAATCCTCTGCACTATTTTTTTTATTAAACATGACCTAGTTTACAATTTGATACTATTATTTGTTGAGGACTTTGAGCTAACAATCAAAACCCATTGGATCAATTTCAATTTTTTTGAGAAAACAAAGCAGTAGTTTTTATGCCGTTCAATTCGATAAATTTACCTGTAAAGAGAAATTGGAAAATAAATGGTTTACCTAAAATTTAGGCTAAATTAATTGTTGTCAGAAAAGCACCAGAAACTATTGAACATTTGCTGTTGTATTATGATTTGATTTATGTTTGGTATAAATTTCATTGATGTAGCTTGAAAAGTAAAGAAAATAGAGAATTGATATTTTTGAATTTATTGATCACCCATCTTATTACAAAATGTACTTTCAGGTGTAGAAATGGTAATAAGGTCATGTTGGAATTCCTCAGGAGTGGAAAACTTAGATGAAGACTTTCTAGACTGTCGTAAAATGGCTAGTATTGGTAAATCTTGTTATTGTAATAAAGATGGAGATAAACCATGCAACAATGGACAACATGTGTATGCCATCATGGCTTTAGTATCAACTGCCGTCGCTACAGTTTTCGCTCTCATTATGTGAGCCAACTGAAAATCTTCAAAATCGTCCATGTATTGCATTCATGCACACCAGAGATTATAAGAAAGTACCAATCCATTTCTGTTTAATCTGTTCATAAGTTTTTTTTGTCTTTTATATTGAGTATTACTAACTATAATTATTTTGGTTGTACGGATACAAAGGGAGGCAACAAATAACAACTATGTATTTAGATACGTACTGCTCATGAATGCTTTCATTTCCTGAATTTGCATACGCTTAAACTGTAAAAATTAACAATTATGATGATTTTTCTCTATATGTAGGGAGGAATTGTTCGTCCAGGAAAAATTGTTTAAGAAAGCTGGTTTAGTGAGCAGGCCATTAAAATTCAAATTAGAAAATTGGCTGATAAATTGTATCATTTCCAATAAAAAAAATGTTTCGAAAAAAGTAACACAGTAAGTCTTGTTTGTATATGGAAGCTTTCGAATTACATTAGCAAATATTTCTCTGTCTTAACATGGACCTTAATAAATATATGAATAAAGTATTGCAATACATTTTGTACTGCAAATGTCAAAAAAATACTCTGCTCTAATTGTCATGCTAAAAGACCTAAGCTGTCAATGCACCTTAGTTCTACATAAGTATTAATAATTTTCATGCAAGGTTGTTGGAATCTTATTAACCTCTGGTGAACAAAAATGAAATACCATGTATTGTTGATTGAGTTGAGAGTATTGACCTTAGTTCATCAAATTTGAGAATAAACTCAATGCTGAAAATATCCATTTCATTCTCAAGCGATTTCTATGGGGAAAAGCTGTCATGTTTGACCAGCTATTGAAAGCCGTGTTCAAACATATACCTGTACTGGAAGGAATAAATTCATAGTTTTATTGTTAAATTTAATTCAACTGTCAGTGTCCCTACATTAACCCTGCATTTTTAAATACTTGCAAAAGTACTTCAGTACCTACTATGGATGAAAAAGTTATCTGTATCTATGTTAATTAGCAGGGTTAATGTATGTGCCACTGACAGTTGAATGAAATTTATCAAGATATTATATTGAATAAGTACAGAAAATGGGCAAAATTGATTTTTGAGATTCGAGTTTGTTCTCAAGTTTAATAACCTCTGGCCAATCTCTCTGTTTGGTAATATTTTCATTGATTAGTGATCGATAAATTCAGTGATATTGTAATTATACAACAGGCCGCTTCTTTCTTATATATTTCTGTTAATAGTAAATCATTCGTATAAATCACCATTCTACCTCTCTTGACCACACAACATAAACAAAATCTTGAGTCAAAACAATGACCAGTTAATCAAAGAGCTGTAAGTCTGTGATTAACCTTTGTGAAGTTTCTGCAAAAGTTCTATTTCAACAACTAAATAGTTTATGGATAAAGGGAGATAATCAATATAAAAATAATTTATTTTAGACCAAATTATTTCCCTTTGGTGAGTTTGTCTACCACATTTTTTGTATAGGATTTTTTACTTCCTATTGTTCATTGTTATATTTCTTATTTGATAATATTTTATGCAATATAATTTTCTATTATTTGAAACAACAGTTTTTTTTGTTAGTGAAAGTACACTGTAACATAAATAAGTTATTGTTTGTTCTTAGTGTTCAAATGTTGATTTAAAATATTGTCTCCAACTTACAATACATTTCTATTATACAACATTTTTTGTATGAAAAAATAATTATTATGGTGACTTTTTACTGCCAATCAGTGCAATGATTTTCTCATTTTGCTTAAAAAAAATAGCTTACATATTTTCAAACATCTATTTTTGAAATAACATAATTTGTTAAGAGAATGTATTCAAGATACAATGTGACATTGTTTAGTAGTCTCATACAGGTATTTCAAAGGCTATGTTACCATTATTAAAATTTATGATAATTGTAGTCAATTATAAGCTAATAAAACCGCTTCTTGACACTAGTCTTATTATCGGATAAATTTACAATTTAGGTAACACCTTTTAGTACCCATATGAGGCTTCTGATGATCGTCACACTTTTTTTTATCTGCTTTTATATACTGTTGCATTGGGATTTTGAAATTTATATCTATATATCTTTTAAGGCTGCTGTTTTCATATGATGCATTTTATATTTTGTAGATATGTTTTTTTCTTTGTATTTGAATACATGTAGTGGTACAATGATTACTAGTCACATACAGGTACTTATAGGCCGAGTGGATAAAATAGTAAATAATGACAAACTAATCCAATGAAAAGACCAAGTCAAGTAGAACAGTATTTTCACAATTATTTTCTTGGTCGGGTGGTTAAGATTCTCCATTCCAAATCACTGTGAATGTTGTCTTCAAATCACCAGGACCTCTCACAGTCTTATTCTTTAATACTGTTATCAGCTTGCAAGCAAGATTGAGCCCAACTACCAATGATTCAAATATGAGGAGACAGTATCACTTGCTTACCGAGGATGTATCATGCAAGTATAGTATGTGATTTAGTGAACTCTCCATCTCATATGACCCGGACTGCTGAAGAAGTGGTTGAAAACTAAGACCAGACCCTATAAGTACCAGTATGAGATTACGGATTGTTGTGACATTATACTTCAATGAAGTGTCCATATATTGAGTGCATGTTTGATTCTTACTTCTACATGTATGTAGTCTCTTACAACAGTAGTCTAGATAACTTCAGGGGTGATATATTTTGTAATTTGTATTTTCATGTATTCATAGATGTTGTATTTTTGTATAGTTGATAATTTAGTCATCATTAGATATACCCCCAAAATGTCTCAGTCAGTCCAACCAATTGTGTTATTCTTGTGCATCTAAGATCATCAAGGTTCCTTCATTCTATGCATAGAAACCCAGGTCTGTGGCACAGTAGCTACATGCAGGATAGCGAATCTCAATTCCTAGTGGGATAGCTGGTTCATGGCTCACACGGACTGGGCATACCCTGCCATGAAAGTTTGACAATAATGTCCATTTTCCTCCATTCATACATGCTCGTACCCAATGCAAGAATCTTGATAACCTCGGAGAACGAGAATGCCATTAATAAGGTGTAGAGATGTTATTGGCCATGTGGATAGGTAAGGGAGTACTGGGATGGCATAAGCTCTCATTTTCTTATTAAAGATGAGCTAACAAGAATTGTGGCTTGATCTGGAAAAAACGTTACTAGCCACAAAAAACAATCGTGTTTAGACCCATGTACAAAGAAGACTTAAAGGTCAGAATGGAACCGTGATAATTGTAGGTGGCCAAGAATATTTTCTGCAAGCTTTTATTCAATGTCATGTTAACATGAATGGCAGGATGATAATTCTAATACAGTAAAGTTTCACTATTAAGACCATCAAAATAAATGGTCAGAAAATAAGGATTTTTCTTCTCAAATTAAGCATTTGGGACTAAAAATCCCCAAAAATCCCATTATCTCATAATCACACCAAAAAAAGGTGGTCTTTATTGAGAATCTTAACTGTAGGTAAATATTTGGATATTTAAGGTGGTATGGTACATCTGACTTTTTTTAGATTTGCATATAATTTTTGGTACCGTTGTAAACTTGACGATATTTCCGATTCGGATCTACACTTTATTTGACGTCATTATTGCTAATAACGTTACCATGACGTCGTAAACATGACGACCGCGTGCACTTTTTACGTCAGTCGACAATGGTAAGAAAACGTCTATAATGTGTTGCTAAATCTTTATTTTCCGCGCCACAGCAACAAATTATACATCAATTTAAAGCGTACATCATTATCTACCACCTGAACAGTGTAAATATACGTTTAATATTAAAATATTCGAAAGAGACAAAAACTTCCGAATTGGCAACATCAGAAAAAATCCAGAAAAAATGCCTTCAAACCGGTTTTATGAAAAATCTGCCCGATAAATTTTTGCCAAGTTTTGATATGATGTAAAGCATGGTATATACTTTCATACAGCAGAATTTGAGAAAAGTAGTCTGTACGATTTTTCCGCTATATGCGTTGAAGTATTATCGGTATGACGTCAAAAACGTCATTCTGACGTCAATATAAAGGATTGTCTGTTTGTCATAACCACGAATACTTGGTCATATGTTTTATTTTTCTAGACAAAATGACCAGAACATGAAAATATATAAAGATTGTATAGTTTATGTATTGAATATTATAAATATTGTATTAAATCAGCAATTTTAATTTTTTACACATATTGTTGAGTACAAACTCTTATTCAAAAGTATGAAAATCACATGGAAAATGCAAGGCGAATGATAAGTATAACATAAAAAAATCTTCCTTCATACAGTAATATGAAAGAAAGTAATGTAGTTAATATAATGTTAATAATCAATTGTTTTCATAATGGCATTTTAATTTGGCTGAAGACACTCATTTTAGCCTGAAAAAATAGTACAATAGATAAAGGATATTACGTAAGGGTCAATAATCAAAAACACATAAGATTTTACCAAAATTCAAAACGGCGTCATTTTATCGGTAAAAAACAGATCCTTTATGAGAAAACTCGGCAATTATGAGATGAATCAATATGCCTGAATCTCATAATAGCCGAGGTATTTTATCAAGTTCGTGTTTTTCCATAGTGGCTGAGTATTTGGTTATAAGCCGTAGTGGACGACATGTCAGTCCTGAATTTGAAGTCAAATATCGTACAGTTACTCAATAACTAATAAAAGAGAACTAACAAATACTATCTCTATTTGCATTATTTTCGCCACAGAATTCCAGATGTTTTACAAAACCGAAGTGTCTTTTTGGTCCTGGTGTCACATAAAGCTCATTTTCATTGACGATTTCAACATTTTTAGTTAGTGTTGTTTTCAAACGAGGCATAATTCCCCTCTTGTCAGGTCATCCTCGAACTGTCAGTGTACGTGAATTTTAGCTCGCTATATGACTTTAATCATCAACAAGTTATCACCAATCACTTATGAATCAAATAATATCATGCAGTTTAGTTATACAGAATTGAAAGTCAAATATGAGACTGTTGTGTGTATACAGATTTTTATGTTACCTGGTCATGTGTCTATTCAGTCAATAAACAAGGAAAGTCATTCATTTGGGTGAAATGCGTCAAATTCGTAAGCGTATTTACAAAGCAACCTTGTTCCATTTTGAACATATACATTCAAACCATTTACCTGTGTGGCATTCGCTATTAATTTTCCGTCTGAAGCAATAAAGTTACAGATAGACGCATCTTCATTTACGTATGCACCTATTTTTAAAAATTCAGGACTGTACCCAAGTTGTTTTGTTTCGATTTCAGGATAAATAGTTTTAATTTCATCTAGGTGACATTTATTTGGCTAGCTATTAGAACGTTTGCAATTAAAGTAAAATTTCAAGAGAAAGTCTTTTTATCCAATGCCGAGTTTTATACTACAGCACTATATCTTGACGTCAAAATGACGTTTTTGACGTCGTACCGATAACACTTGTACGCATGTTGCAAAAAATCGATCACCATTTTCCATGTGTTTCCAACTTTTAAAAATAGTTTGCACGCATATATATGAAATATCAATATGCTGATTTAATACTTATATAATATACAAGGCATAAATAATTTCTTTTTGAAGGCGACCACAAAGACATGTCGATATTAAAGAATACGAGTACTAGTATATGGAATACAGCGGCAAAATCATTTAAGATGTACGGAGTTGTCTATTTTGTTGAGCATCGTCAGACCACAAAGAACAATACTGTTTAATCTGTAGTGTGTGTTTTTCAGCAATAATGTGAAACAAACTTTGTTTTGATCACCTGTGCATGGACGGAAACACCCTCAAATTTAAGTTCCAAATTAAGTCTATTGAATGTATGTGTAAATGTATCTAGGGATGTATAAAGGCTTACTTTATTTAAAATTTTATGTTTGAATTTATCTTTCGATTTTGATATGTATGTTAAAACTATACAATTTTTATATATCTTCATGTTCCTGGTCATTTTGTCTAGAAAAATAAAACATATGACCAAGTATTCGTGGTTATGACAAACAGACAATCCTTTATCTTGACGTCAGAATGACGTTTTTGACGTCATACCGATAATACTTAAACGCATATAGCGGGAAAATCGTACAGACAACTTTTCTCAAATTCTGCTGTATAAAAGTCTATACCATGCTTTACATCATATCAAAACTTGGCAAAAATTTATCGGGCAGATTTTTCATAAAACCGGTTTGAAGGCAATTTTTCTGGATTTTTTCTGATGTTGCCAATTCGGAAGTTTTTGTCTCTTTCGAATATTTTAATATTAAACGTATATTTACACTGTTCAGGTGGTAGATAATGATGTAAGCTTTAAATTGATGTATAATTTGTTGCTGTGGCGTGGAAAATAAAGATTTAGCAACACATTATAGACGTTTTCTTACCATTGTCGACTGACGTAAAAAGTGCACGCGGTCGTCATGTTTACGACGTCATGGTAACGTTATTAACAATAATGACGTCAAATAAAGGGTAGATCCGAATCGGAAATATCGTCAAGTTTACAACGGTACCAAAAATTATATACAAATCTAAAAAAAGTCAGATGTACCATACCACCTTAAATGTTGCTTCAGCTATATTGTATAGTCTATTTTAGATACCTCATCGTATTTTTGTGATTATTTTATTTTGTAGACTTAAATCATGTAACATTCCACCACAATATTATTTATTACAATTGTCTCCACAAAGAAAATAAGTTTCCAAGAACTATTATGACACTACCCTGGGTACCTCTAGACAAAAACAAATCCAGGAGATCCAACCTAAGATTGTTTTCCAAGTAGTGTCCTGACACCAAGAACATTTCTTCGAATCTCAATTTCAAAAGTTTTTGCAAATAATTTTAAAATTCCAAGGATGGGATTAAGGTTCCAAACTCCTTATCAGATCTACTATTGCTAGGTCATAATGGAACAGCCAATCATAATTAAAGGGAGATGATTTAAAAGCACATGCCATATATATTTGTGGATTTTTTATGCATACAAATAAAATGTACATGTAAATTAAAAACTATATGGGCTATTTTTGTTAACATTTAACAATTTGAGCTTTTTTACATTCTCTAACTATGATCTTATTTTCATAAAATTATTGAAAAACAGTATTTAAAATTGCAAAAAATGTACCGGGAATCTAAAATTGTTATCAAATGTAGCCGACATTTCAACCCGCTGGTTTGTGAACTCATGTTGAATCTTAAGATACCTAGTTTTAGAATCTGTGAATTGATGTGTTCGATGTAGTATTTTTTTATAATATTGGTATGTGATGTCTTATAGTGTTTGAACTTATTTTGTATACTAGAGCTTAATAAATATTAGTTAAATAAATGTAAATAGTATCTTCTGACTTATTTATATATTTATATAAAGGTTTGTTGGTCCTGTCTGAAAATAAAACCCATGATCCTTTTATTCATCCTCAGGCGCACTGCCGACAGGAATAAGACAGAAAAAATTCCTGTGTTCAGGGCAACAGTCTGAAAAGAGGTAGGGTAGGCTCCAAGTTTTTTACAGAGCTAAATGCAAATTTTACTAGTCAGGTCGCCCTTATTAAACAGGATTTTCTAGTCTTTAGTATGTACATCAAGCTGAAATCGGATGTGGACTCGAACATATAATCCTCTATTCATTAGAGATTGTATTGATTTAAATTAGTGACCTGAAATGCTGGACCACTGAGGCGTCTATTTGTTTTTTTGTTGGGTTAAACCTGTACAAACACGTTGAACAGGTTTGATCACGGCAGTCAGTCCACCCACTCGCTGTTCCTGTAAAGGCTAAATCTCTGGATTTAGCTGTTAACCAACTGCTAGGTGCTTACTTCTGTCAGTGACTGACTTCTGCCCTAAAAGATTTAGAAACCAGTAGTAGGAGGGAGAATGGCTGTAGAAAATTATTTCATGACCAAGGTCCACGGAAGTATGCCAAGCCCAGGAATCAAACCTACGACCCCGCGATCAGTAAACTTGTAGAACACTGTTAACGCAGTGTCACTATACTATATATACAAACAAGTGATTATACTGGATAATATATCAGAGAAATATCACCCACTACTGAGTTCATCAAGGTTTCAGATAAGACATCATAACTACATTCAGTGTATGCTAGAAACAAAGCCACTGTAACAGAGTTGGACCAACTGGTGTGACTGAGAGAAACTACATGTATAGCCTTCAAAGTCTATAGATCTATGTCCTCTCACATGCCAATGATTATATCTACATGCAACTAGTATCAGGGCCAAAACACCATTTGTAGGGAAGGGGCCTCAGCCCTTTTTGGGGGGAAAATAGCAATGTTTTCACTTTATTGGGGAAAATGGACCCACTTCATTGCCAGTAAAATAGGAATAGATGTATCAAATCGTAGGTGTTACAAAATCAATTAAGACATTAAATCATGTAAATTATACGGTAAAAGAAACAATATAGACTGTGTTGTGAAGAAATCTGAATATTTTTCCCTTTCTATATCACAAGTAATAGTTCAACATTCCTTGGGAATTTTTTATGTGACTTTATGGGGAGTTTGGAGGATCAAACTGGGGAAAAAAAGTGTTTGCTTTGTTTGGGGAAGCAGCCTGTATTCGGCTTCTGCATAGAAGAGTGTTTTTGCCCTGAGTATTCTTGAACCAAGTTCTGACATATCAAAGGAGCTGACAACTTTTTTAAAAGTAAAAGATTCAAAATTGCATGAAAAGGTAGCTTGGTCTAATCAAGTCTACAAATCCTAAGGTAATGGGTTTAAATTAAAGCTCTTCAAAAGAACACTATTTCAAAGTCCCTTAGCACACACTGGTGTTGGGAATTTAGGTAAGATATATCGTACAAACACCTGATCTCGTTCCTCACCTGATTTCGGTCCTTTCATAAAAAAGTTGTTTACTTTGCTATTTTATTGCGTATGACGTCATCAATTCGTGTGCACAATGTCAAGTAAACAATCAACGCAACTACAACTGTCAAACGAGAATAATGTGCAAGAAACAGGTTTTTAGAATGAAAATTTTGTGATGGTGAATATTTTTCAGTAAATCCTTATTACCTTTTTCTGCTCTGTCAGTACAATCCATTAAATATTGTTTAAAAGTATGTTATAATAAAAAAAGCACATGGCAGGTAGCCCTTGCTCTTAAAATCACGTGACAGTCATGTGGCAGCTTATTATGACGTCACAAAGAGCCAAATACGGTAGAAGTGCGAAATTAGGTCATCTATTTTTAGCCGCCATGACAGTTTTCAGAAAATGGTCGTGTTTTTTTTTGGAAGAATTTGGATTTGTTTTGAATATAAAATATCAGCAAGTATATGATAAACAAATGGAATATAGATTAAAACGTTCGTTTTTAATGTATTTTTCTGAAAGTATTGTTGCATTAATTAGAAATGGTTCATTGAGTCCTTAGAGGTGCGAGAACCCGTGTGTACACCATATATGTTTTAAAATAAGAGTAATTAAGATTCTTAGAAAATCTCACCATGTGTACTCTATTTTTCAGTAAAAAAACCCTGAAGTTACATACAATAACCACAACAAAAGACACTGTTAAATGTCTGCTTTTAATGATACATGATCTCTCACAAAAAGAACATCTCAATGAAATGTATTCAAACAAAACAGAAGTGTTTTATAATAAATGAAATCCAAATTAGCCATTTTCATAGCATTGATTATTCACTATAAGAAAAACATCTTATTACAAAAATTACAAGGCTCATTTAAATTTTAATTAATATGTTAGTGAAGGTCTGTGTAACAAAGTTACGAACAAGTTTTTGATAATAAACTTTTGTAATCAAGTTAGGTTATCAAGGTATTCTATGTAAACAAAATAAGAATGTTTTTTTCCACTTATTTGCTAGTTTCACAAGACCAAGTGTGAAAAAATCTACTAATAGGACATTGACTACCAGTATGTTAAAATGAGTGAATTTCAGTGGAAAGTGTCATTTTCTATGAAGTCCATCGTCAAGTTTTCATATCATTCATTTATATCCATTTCATAATGACATAAGACAACACTTGAAAACCATAGTTGAACTAATTCCTTCACTCTTAACTTCATGAAACCAATTTGAGCTCATTCATATCTGCATGTATACACAGTTCCAATAAGCACAGATCTACAGCATTTAGCATTATAAACACATAAATCTTTCTTTGAAGTCATATGGTGTAAATGAAGTATGTCCAAGATTTCTGTTCAGCTAACAAGTCCGAGATAATCATCCATCAAGGTTCCGATAGCAAAAATGTCTTTGGCATCAACTCTGGTACCCACAATCTTTATACGAATTTCATCGTCTTGTTGAATGACGACATCTTCATCTTTTGTTTTGTAACAAGGAGGGTTTGAGTTTGGATCATACTCCATATCAGCAGGAATAGAATGCCTTGAAATGAAACAAGACAAAGGTCCAATCTCGGTGAAAAGTCCAACTTTATTGACTTGCGTTACAACTGCATCCAATATCTCTCCTTTGAATGGACGAAACACAATAGCTTTGTATTTTACTGGATACACAACAAATCCACGACTTGGCTGGATTATTCCAGCTCCAATATTGTCAATAGTAGTCACTGCAATAACAAAGCCATACTTTCCAGTGCATGTGCCCTCAACTTCTGTGAATAATTTCTGTTTCACAATGTTCAGAAGATTTGGCCCAAAATATCTCGGATGTAACAAAATCTCGTGCTCGAGTGAGACGTGGTAAAACATCCTGCTCGAGAAAAATAATCTAATCCGGCTAAATTAACTGTTTATAACCAATTTTTAACAACGCTTGCAATTCAACAAGTCAATTAGAGTAATCTCCCTTTCAATAGATTTCCAGTTTATTCGTCCTCAATAATTTTCGACCTGATATTTTGGTCAGTTTTAAATTAAAATAAAACAGTCACATCTGACCTGATAACTCATCGAAATAAAACATAATTAATTATAACTATCGTTAACCATTCACCAAAGCTTATACAACATTATCAATTTCATTTACAGTTTGTTTAATGTAGATGATCGGGTTCAGTATTTCTAGTCGTAAAATTTTAGACCGGGTCATTACTTCCCGCGTTTTTTTAACAAAGCAAGGAAAGGTAAACAATTATTTTGAAGTCATCTATGATCTAGTTGTCCATATACTTTATATGTTTCTCTTTTGTTTAATATATTTTGATGCTTACTTTTTCATGCAGGTTTATATTAAGATATTGTTTTCAGACAGTGAACAGGTTAAGTCTGAAGATCAATCAACAACTTGTCCTGAGGCTGAGCTGGGGCTGAGGACTTTGACACCTCATTATCGTACATTTACGTTGAGCAATAAAGGTGTCAACAATAGACCGTTGGCTCGTGTTGAAGGTGTTAATGATTGATAGTAGGATTATTTCCAGTGAATTCAGGGGTGGGCTAGATTAATCACTAGACTCTAGAGGACGACCAAATCTCAGGTGCCAGACATCCTTTATTTGTAATGATTTTATGTTTACAATACTTGTTTGTAATAATTAGCCTAAGCAGTGTCATGGACCCTATATACATACATGTGTATTTGTGTTTAAATACGGTCCTTTGCTATATTTACCAGAATAGCGTTCTCAATTATTTTTTCTTACTTTTCAGTGCTAAATTATTAAAATGTCTGCTGATACAATGTCTGCTTGTAATGGTGACTCACTTGTAAATGGGAAACAAAATGGTGATAATGTGAATGGCTTGACTGATGGTCATTCTAAATTAAAAAGGTATGTTTACTATAAGATCCTAGGGCCTACCATGTTGTTCCCTTTTAATGCCTGATGTGTGTTATTTTTCCAAATGGGGCGTTTAATAGGGTTGAAAAAGTCAGCAATGTTTGTTTCTTCCATTTATGGTATATCCAGTCATTTTGTGCTTCATAATGACAAATTAATTTGAGTTTAAAACAATGTGATGCACTTAAACAAATGCCCATGGTTATAAGAATGGTAGGGTTTCATATAGGAGTAAACATGGTAATATCATGATTACTCCTTTATGAAAGCCTTCCATACTTATAACCATGGATTGTACATGATTATCTGAATGTATCTAGCTGATGTGGTCATATATTAAGTAATATACAGTGTTGATAGATGGTAGATCTAGATGCTGCTGAAACATGTGTTAATCCCGACACTGTGTAGCAAAATGTCTGGGAACAAAGCACACAAAAAATACACAGCTGGATTTAAGTTGACATTAGATTCTATTTACAGTGTAATTGAAATTTTGTATAGATTTACTTACAATACTTTCCCTAGTAACTAGTTTGGTGTTTACTGTTACTAAGTGCTACTTTTATGACAGTTTCTTAATTTTTTACAGTAATTAAGCTGGATTTAAATTTTGCTGAAGAAGTCTGTAGGTGCTTAGGGCAATAATTAGGGCTGGGGCTATAAAAGGGCTCAATACGATTTGTATACATGTCAAAATAATTAAATGTAAAAAGCTGTCTTTGTGGGGTATTGATTTGCACTTGTGTCAATTTTCATTCATGTATTATTTATGAAGTTATACTTAGTCTTACATTTACATGTTCAGCCGACTTTACAGTTTATTAAACCCTGATCGATCATAGAAATCACCTCCATGCAGGTGACCCTTTTAAAGTTTACCTAGATGGAGTGAATCAACTAGAGGTTTAATCCATTTATAACCAATAATGAAATATATAGCATTGTCCCTTATGAGATTCTAACCTGGGACTTCAGGATCCCTAAGTGGGTGTGCTATCTCTAGGCCACTACATTAAGTTATTAACCTTAAAGAGACTTACATAAAATTTAAAAATTGTAATTTATATATAACATATACTTGTAGACATTCAGAGTATAATTATTTAGAAGCTATTGAAACTATAATAGAACATGGTACAAGAAAATCTAATAGAACTGGTGTAGATACATTATCTATATTTGGTATGCAAATGAGATATAATCTCAGAGATGGTACGTATTATATGACTTGTGTAAAATGGTTTGCTGCAGTTATGGTGTAGTTGTTACATGCTCAATTAAACCTGGGCAATTAGGGCTCTATTCCAAGCCATAGCAAGTGTCATGGTACTTACATGTTCACATTATGGGGAGAAGGATATGTAAGCGGCCAGATAGCTCAGTCGGGAGAGCACTTGCCTTCTAAGTGAAGGGTCCTGGGTTCGAGTCCCGGTCAGGCTGCATATTTTTCTTACCATGTGACACAAGTCAGATCCTTCCATGGAAATTTTGCTACAATGTCATTTTTTTCCATAAAGGGAGTTTTTGGGTAGTTGAATCTTTCTCCTGCAATTTGTGTCTCATACCCAATTTTGTATGCCTTGAACTAAAGCAGTGATAGTGCTGGAATATAGAGGAAAGGACAAGGAGGGAGATTAAAGGAAACAAGTTTATCACTGTGATGCTTGTTGAATTGTAAACGTTTACACCCACAAGTTGTTTGTCTTTGCAGAATTTAGAGAGAATGCATTAAAAAAAAACAAAGGGCTGGCACTGTATTCTGCTTTTTTTAGGAAAAAAACATTAATTAAAGGATTAATGAAAGTCAGAAACATTGGTGTAACTTTTCAGTATTGATACTGATTTCAATGTTTTGAGAATAAATGAAGTACTCTTTGTGGTTTGCATGAATTCTGTCTATTTGAAAGTAGGTTTTCAGCATTTTCAAAAGATTTTAACTTTAACTTCCATACATGCAGTTATAAGTTTCTGTAATGACTTCCTATTAACTGTCTCCAAGTTATAAGTTTACACCATCGTTGATATATTTCAGAGTTTCCACTACTTACAACAAAGCGTGTATTCTGGCGAGGAGTGGCTGAAGAATTGTTATGGTTTGTAGCAGGTTGTACAAACGCTAATGTATTAAAAGATAAAAACATACATATCTGGGATGCTAATGGTTCCAAGGAATTTCTTACAAACCTTGGTCTTGGTCACAGAGAAGAAGGTACATTGTTATTATAAATTTTATACCCCTTCAAAGCCGCCCGGCTAGCTCAGTTGGTTGTACGCAAGTCTACTGATCGAGGGTCGTGGGTTCGATTCCTGTGCAGGGCATACTTTCGTGGAGCTTGGTCATGAAATTATTTCTACGTCCATTCTCCCTCCTACCAATGATTGTTTAATTATGTAGGGCAGTTGTCAGTCACTGACGAAAGTATGTGCTTAGTAGTTGGTTAACAGCTAAGCCTTTCCAGGAGGAGTGAGTAGGTTGACTGACCGCCTGTATATGACCTATAATTGTGTTGCTATGGTGTTAAACACAACAAACAAACAAAATACCCCTTCAAAGTTGGGTTATATTATGTGAATAACAATTTGTCATTTTCTGAACTCAAATTTTATGGGGTTTTTCCTCTGGTTACAAACAAACTATTAAAATTAAAATACATGTATGTATTCTTGTTAGATTTTATTCAACTGTCAGTGGAGCATGCATTAAGTCCGCTAATTTAAATCTTATTTGATTTATCATGTGTACAGAAATACTGCAGTGAATATTCAAATCAGTGGGGTTAACGTATGAGCCACTGACAGTTAAAAGAACTAAGGACAGGGGCTTCAGATTATCCTTCTGTTTTACTTTGGTTTATTGTAACTCTTGGTTATGGTTTTTGTACCACATTTTTTTTATTTGTGCAGCCCCTGAACAGAATCACTTGAAACTTGACATGTCTAACTATAAGTAAATCAAATGCCAAGGTACATTACTCTAGCATAAATTTGAGTTATTCCCCTTTTATAATTTGAACTTAACTGATCATGAAAAACTTTAATGTATTGTGAAAAATTGATAGTATATTTCCCGTGTATATTGAATCAACATACTGTTAGACTGTTTGATGTGCACCAATATAAATGATGGAATATACCCACATAGAAGAAGATGGCAAGCCCATGTGATGATCTCATAAACCTTACAACAGTCTGGACAATTTAATATCTTGATATTATCACAATTACAGGTGATTTAGGACCAGTATATGGTTTTCAATGGAGACATTTTGGTGCTGATTATAAAGATATGCATTCAGATTATACAAATAAAGGTGTTGATCAATTAAAGAATGTTATTGATAAAATCAAGAATAATCCTGATGATAGAAGAATTATAATGTCTGCTTGGAATCCAATGGGTATGTTTGTTTGTTGTTTTCTTGTTTTTATAAAATGTATGTTTCTGGAAATGACAGTAGTTTCCAAGTACTGTATAGAGAATCTTAAAGTTGGAAAGTTTTCCGCTAACTGCCCCTTCTGCTAATTTTTTGTCAAATGAAGTAATAGAAAATAAAGTATGGGGCTTGTTAATAAACACCAAAACTCTTCTCTCAGTTCAGTACAGTTAATGCCTGGCATTTCAAAACATATTTTGACAATGATGATTGTTAGTTTAGTGTATTGGAGTAAGTAGAGTTAATAAAGGCAGTAGGCATGAGTGGATCATAATAGCTTATGTTGTTCAATCAGTAAAAAAACTTGAATCATACAAATATTATTATACCCCCACTTCGAAGAAGAGGGGGGTATACTGTTTTACCCTTGTCCGTGTGTCCGTCCGTTACAAAATTTCCGTCACAGTTTTCTCAGCAACTATAACATGCAGCAGCCTAATACTTTGCATATTGCTTCATCCCATAGTCCCTTGTGGTGTAAAGCGATTTCATGCTCCTTGCTCATCTACTTCCTGTTTGTCCCATATTTTTAGATTTTTGCGCGGGTATCACTAGTGAGCATTAGCTCACAGATTTATTTTAATTATTGATTGTTCTTAACACAAGTTGTTAGCAAACAGAGCGAAGGTCTTCTTAACCTGGGTAGGTAGCGCAATTGGTTGCACCCCTGGATTTTCAATCTAGTGTTCCGAAGGGGGTATGGGTTCGAATCTCGCCCGGGGAGGTTATATCCTTCAATGAAAATTTGACAATAATGTCAATTTTCCTCCATTAATAAGGTATATGGAGAAGTGTCCAGCCTTGTGGAAGGGTAGGTGAGTACTTGTTATAGACAAGGGTCCAGGAAAGCTAGGTTAGGTGCACTGGAGCCCTTAAATGACCTTAATTGTGTTGACATGGCGTTAACTCCAATAATTAAAACAATAAATAAAGTATAAATCAATGATAAAACTTGAATAACTCAAATATTATTTTTAATTCTTAATTGTTCTTTACAAAGGTTTATATCAGAATGAAGGTCTACTTATTGCAGCATACAAAATGAAGTCAACCTGCTTCCATTGCAAACTTTCTGTTCAGTCTATAATTTTAACATTCCTATGTATAATTTCAGATTTAGATATTATGGCTCTACCTCCATGTCATTCATTTGTACAGTTTTATGTGAGTAATGGTGAATTATCTTGTCAGATGTATCAAAGATCTGCTGATATGGTATGTTATACATTGAGCATACTGGCTTAATGACTAGTAATTTCTTTAAAAAATCCATTCACGGTTTGGATTGACTTTTGGCAGCTGTGACACTTGCTTACAAAACATAATGACTTCCATTGGTAACATTTTGTTGCTTATTTTCATGGTTAAAATGAATTTATGAATCAATTAAAATTAGACAAATAATTTGATAAAAAAAACTTCGCACAAATGTTAGTTATTACCTCCCTTGCTATAAAAGTTGAACGCTTTATAATTTTTTGATAAACACTATTTTTTGAAGTTTTATTTATTATCTCCCTTCTGTTAAACTGAAGATGCTGTTTATCCTCCATGAAAAGTCTGTCAGATTTTGTGAAGTTATGGCACATATGATACTCGCCTGATGTACTAAATCACTGTATATGTTGGGTGTGCTGCATATTGTTAACTAGCACTTCGGCCACCTGGTACCCTTAATTTGATATCACATACATATTCCCTTTGGTGTAAAAGGGGTACCAGGGCACAAAGCACTAGCTAGCAGTATGCTTAGATATCTCCCTCAACGGCAAGTACATAGATAATATCTGTATTATATATTCGCATTATATGTATTTAAACTTTTATTAATTTTGCAAAATTATTAGCTGTTTAATGAGTTCATATTTTTCTTTTCCATTATATATTTACCATATGTGCATGTATATTATACATGCTATGTAGAATTATTTGCTAATGGCCTTATATTTTGAAATAAATACATGTATATCATGTTTAAATATGCCTTTTATTTCAATATATATTTACAGGGACTTGGTGTACCATTTAATATAGCCAGTTACTCACTACTTACATATATGATTGCACATGTTACTGGTCTTAAGGTATGTGACTTTATTGTGTTTTTATTAAAAAGCTTTATAGTAATGTTATAGGAGAAAAAAAACAACACACACATTATGTGGATTGTACCTATGGCTGAACATAAAAATATGTTAATCAGTCGTAAAATCTTTCAAGTATGAATATTAGTACCAGTTCATTGAGTGGTCAACTAGTCTTACTTCTTCTTCATTTACATGTACATTGTTGTTCGATTAGTTTTGCTCTGGGGCATTGAAATGCTTAAAAGATGGAGAATTTATAGTATTAATGGAAATAATAATAACATAAAGCTGAATATTCTTATTTTGCTTGTCTTTGTTGACATTACTAAGTTACTTGCTGGGTAAAGCTAAAATTTATCAGTATATTAAGTTTTCCTTCTAAAAGATCAGTGTGCTGTAAGTTTAAAGATTTCAGTGGGTCAGCACAAAAAAGTCTATATCTTACTTTATTTACATGAAATACAACTTACTTGGTGTTGACCCATTCATATTATAAAGAAATAATAAAAATACAAAAATCCTAATATTATGATAAAACCTGTGACCTACCACTTGTAAGATGAGTCTCCAATTAACTTACATGGGTTACGTAGGTCTGCTTTAAACCTGGTAGGGATAATCAAGATGAACAAATTAATTTTTATTTTTTCAGCCTGGTGATTTTGTTCATACTCTGGGTGATGCTCATGTTTATGTAAATCATATTGATGCTCTCAAAGAACAGGTAAATTGATACATTACAATAACCAAGTGATTTCTACTAATTATACCCCCGCTTCGAAGAAGAGGGGGGTATACTGTTTTACCCTTGTCCGTGCCTCCGTCCTTCCGTTACAAAATTTCCGTCGCAGTTTACTCAGCAACTATAACATGCAGCAGCCTAATACTTTGCATATTGCTTCATCCCATAGTCCCATGTGGTGTAAAGCAATTTCATGCTCCTTGCTCATCTACTTCCTGTTTGTCGCATATTTTTAGATTTTTGCGGGGGTATCACTAGTGAGCATTAGCTCACAGATTTACTTGTTTTTAGAGTTTTCAGTATGCCAGACTATAATTAGCAAGATATAACCTGTCTGTGTTGATGAACCCAGCAAAACAAACAAGCCAACATCAAAACATAGTTTGAAAAGTGATTGTCTGAAACAGTCTTGATAACTGCATGTGTAATGGTTTTTTTGCAGCCCATGGAAAATGTTCTGTCGTTCCAAATGAAAAATGGTTGTCCTAGACAAATGCTAATTCAAAATGAAATTACTCACTAACATGCTGTTAAGAGATCAATTTAAATTTGACTGCTTTATATCTGCTCTTGTTTTTGTTTTGTTTATTTTAATTTATGCTAGTATAATATTTTTTGTTTTAAAGTTTTTACAATTTACATATTCTGGCTACGCAGTTCTTTGCTATTTTCACAAAAAAACCCAACAAAAACAGTAGTATTTGATGAATTTCAACCAGAAACATAAATAAACTGATACCAAATCTAATGTGAATATAGCAGCAAACACTATGACTGAAGATATATGTAGCCCAATGAGATTTGATTCTTCTGATCACCTATTTTGTAAATTATTGTATATTTTCTACATTTCAGTTGAAGAGGGAACCGAGACCTTATCCTAAATTAATAATAAAAAGACAAGTTACAGATATAGATGATTTTAAAATGGAAGATTTTGAGATTGAAGGTTATAAACCTTATCCTAAAATACAGATGGATATGGCTGTGTAACTGGATTTGATTCTACACCAGTGTTATATGTGTGAATTACTCAATCATGTCCTGTTTCCACTGTAGTTATCACTGGAATGAAATCTTTAGTGACTCCTTGCGAATTATAAATCTGACAGTGTTCATTATAGCATTTTACAAAAATTGTGTTCATAAGAATTTAGCATTTTCATAAATTTGTGTTCATAAGTATTTAGCATTTTCCAAAAATTGTGTTCATAAGAATTTAGCATTTTCATAAATTTGTGTTCATCAGAATTTAGCATTTTCAAAAATTGTGTTCATAAGAATTTAGTATTCTCCTAAAATGGTGTTCTAAAGTATTTAGTATTTGCCCCAAATTGTGTTCATATGAATTAAGCATTTTCCTTAAGTTGTGTACGTAAGAATTTAGAATTTTCCTAAAATTGTGTTCGTAAGAGTTTAGTATTTTATTGAAATCATGTTTATTAGTATTTAGTCTTCCTTATTTTTATTTTCATGATGATTCCACCTTAGATTTTGTGGACCAACTTTCATAATTTTATATTTACTACCGGTGTTTCAATGATTTTGTATAATATTCATGATGTTTTTGGAAACTCAAGTGTTAATGTATATTGATCAATGTTCATATTTTTCATCATATATATATTTATATACATTATATGCCATATTTTGTTTGAGGAAATACATGGTAATACATGTTTTATTTCATGTTGGAGAGTACATATCCAGAGTTGCCCGCAAGACTATAGTCTTTAAAGCAATGCACTTACTACAGTCTTGTGGGCAACCCTTGATATGTGATTCTATGAATGTTTGTTCTTGTATCTTGTTTACTGTATTTCAAGCTATTTTTGTAATGTTTATGTACTAACTATAGATCTGAATTGGTCCAAAGTTCTTGTTCCTCTCATTGAAATCATAATTTGATCAACTTAATTCATCCTTTAATTGATACATGTACTATGATGTAGTTTATGTTAACAATGCCATGAACGTTTTGTTCTATAGGGACCTTGAAAGGTCTATAACGACTATTAAAAAGATAAAAATACACTGCAAAAACATTTCACATGTTTTATATGGCATCATCTTTCAGAAAGAACAAGAGAAAAACCATGCTCAATTTCATATCAACCATTAGTTCTGAAGTTTAATTGAGCCACAAGGTTCTATTTAATGATACTGATTATCTCCCAAACAGTTTTCTGACTATCAAAAACCATTATTTGGGGGAAAGAAAAACTAAAAATCTTTTACAATGGTCCCCTTTATTAAGCAGAATTATGGCATTAGCATCTAAGACTAAATTGGCTCCAAACTAGAAAGGTTGTCCCATTTTACTTGTGTATTCAGTGGCCACCTGTCTTTAGAGAGGTTTAATGATTTTTGTAGTTTCATTGTATGCCTGCTTAACAAGAGGTTTAATTGTACTTTAATAACCATAATATTATGTATTTTTGAGAGAATTTTATCCTTGAACTATGTTTTATTTTTTATGAAAATGAGATTACTCATCTAATAAAATATTGACAATGAAATCTCAATTTTGTGTTGTTATTACTTTAAGCTCAAAGATTGTTATTATACAAATATCACATCCTACAGCACAATAAAGTTATTTTATGGCAGTCAGTGCACCTAACCAACCTTTCCTGGACACTTGTCTGTAACCAGTACTCACCTACTTTCCCACAATGCTGCCAACTTCTCCATGTACATAGTTAATGGATGAGAATTGACGTTATTGTCAAATTTTCATGGAAAGGTGTATTTACCCTGGATGGGATTCCAACCAGTACCCCTAGACATTAGATTTGAAATCCTGGAGTGCTTCAATCTGCCTTACAGACATTCATGCTCATAAGTAATCTGTATATAATGTGCTGACAAATCGTTGATCTTTGGATCCAGATTTTATCTAGTACTTGGCAGTACGCTAGCAAGTGATAACAACTGCTCTATGTGAAAAGAGATAGGCAGAAGAATGGCTATGAAAAAATGTTCATACTCAAACTCGGAAAGGAATCCATCTTCGTCACTTCAAAGGAAATTGTTGCATAACACATGGATGTCAAAAAACTGCCTTTATTTCTAGGTAGTGACTTCCTTAGTTAACAACCTCGAGAAAAAAATTGAGTGTTCTTTTTAAAGCATTATACAGTCAAACCTGTGTATTGTGACCTTCACTCACAGTTAGCCAAAAACGTCACATTAGACAGAGGGTCACAATATGCAGGGTACAAATACAACTCAAGTTTTGTGTACACTATTTACTTAAGAAGCTCTTCAGAAGTACAATGTATCCAACACAAAGGTTAATGTTTCAAATCTTAAGAATCTATAAAATCTATAAAATCTTTAAAATCTATAAAATACATGTTGCCCTATGAAGACAAGTGTTTATCAAGTTTTTGTGGCATTTAGGAGGTCCTGCTTTGGAAAAAATCAATAATTTTTGTCTGTTTGCGTTTCACTAACGACAGTTCTATTAATTTGTCACCCATACTCGCGGCTAAATCCATAAGTTCATCATTTCCTGTATGTTGGGAATATAATTTAAGTTTGGACGCTAAGTCTATTGCTTCCAATTTGTTGGAACAGGAATTTGGCTATCAACATCTTCACCGTTATCACAATTTTTATTATTTTTATTTTAAATTTTAATGTTTCAGTCTTCATCTAAGAGTTCCAGCACACAAGCATGGATTGTGATATTTCATGTTTACTATGTTTGAAAAATACTCTACCTGAGGCATCATCTGGGTTCAGGTTGTCGTTAAAATTAGCATAATCTCGGTTCTCGCGAGACGTCACGAGAGCAAGAAAGACAACTCGAGAAAAGTGTGAAATTGTCCTGTTGACTACTCTCCTTTGACACGTCGTGATACACAGAGTCGGATGCGTTTTCAGCCTCGATTTCATTGGTCGCTTGTCGCATTAGAGAATCGTAATATTCAGGTTTAATATATAGGAAAATGTCTCGGGAGACGCCAAATTAGGTCGAAATCGACAGATAGTCGCATTATACAGAGGGTCGCTAAGGCAGGTTTGACTGTGTAGTGAAAACCCGGCTCAACAGTATTTCATAAAGTAACTTTCCCAGTATCACAAACAACTTATAAATCTTACTTACCAAATGAAAAGTTTACTTGCCTGAACCAAATGGACATTTAATAACTTGTGAAATAGTGATCGTCTAATCACATGACTTGCAGCAAAATCTTGTTGCCCAAAGCCTTAGTCAGGTTGTCACTGGCAGTCGGACTACCGTTAATGGTGAACCCTGGACATCTTTTGACTATGTACAGTAGAAACTGAGAATACCACACAATGCCAGGTCTGACAATACTGTCTAGTTTTCTTAACTGTCCAGTTTTCTCTATGTGACATTGTATGGGATTTCACAAAACTTTTGTGAAGTTTTTCCCAACTTCACAGCAGTTTGATTTTTAGCAAGATTTTTCAACGAAAAAATTGGGCTTATAGTTTGGTGAAACCCCGGCAGGCGGGTGGGGAACGGGAGTCCGGTGTCATTAACAATTGCGTTAAAGTTTTTGTTTGCCATATATTTCTGCCATTTATTGTCAGATCTTTATGAAACTTTATACAATGATAATATACTATGCCATGAACAGAATTAGACACTAACCACAATTCCACCTGCCTTTATTATGGATTATTTCCCTGTGCAATTTTTGCCTTTAAGATTTTAAATCCGGCTTTCCACATCACATTTCTTGTCTCAGCTTGTACTGATTTATTCCAGAATAATGTTTATTTGAAGGGTTTGTACTGATGTATTCCAGAATATAGTTTATTTAAAGGGTTTGTACTGATGTATTCCAGAATATAGTTTATTTAAAGGGTTTGTACTGATGTATTCCAGAATATAGTTTATTTGAAGGGTTTGTACTGATGTATTCCAGAATATAGTTTATTTAAAGGGTTTGTACTGATGTATTCCAGAATATAGTTTATTTAAAGGGTTTGTACTGATGTATTCCAGAATATAGTTTATTTAAAGGGTTTGTACTGATGTATTCCAGAATATAGTTTATTTGAAGGGTTTGTACTGATATATTCTAGAATATAGTTTATTTGAAGGGTTTGTACCGATATATTCCAGAATATAGTTTATTTGAAGGGTTTGTACTGATGTATTCCAGAATATAGTTTATTTGAAGGGTTTGTACTGATTAATTCCAGAATAATGTTGATTTGAAGGGTTTGTACTGATTAATTCCAGAATAATGTTGATTTGAAGGGTTTGTACTGATTAATTCCAGAATAATGTTGATTTGAAGGGTTTGTACTGATTTATTCCAGAATAATGTTGATTTGAAGGGTTTGTACTGATTAATTCCAGAAAAATGTTGATTTGAAGGGTTTGTACTGATTAATTCCAGAATAATGTTGATTTGAAGGGTTTGTACTGATTAATTCTAGAATAATGTTGATTTGAAGGGTTTGTACTGATTTATTCCAGAATAATGTTGATTTGAAGGGTTTGTACTGATTTATTCCAGAATAATGTTGATTTGAAGGGTTTGTACTGATTTATTCCAAAATAATGTTGATTTAAAGGGGGATAAGTTATAAGTAAAACAAGATACTAGTATTTGAAATATATATTTTTGCTATGTAGTACATTACCTCTAGACTTAACAAAAAAATGTACATAACATTGACAGTAAAAATGAGATAAAAAATGATACATTGAGTTGTATAGCAACATTTTATGATAACATTTTAAAAAAAAACATGCAAGGTTTCGTTGATTTGTCTTGCACAAGAAAAAAAAATAATGTGTGCAATACTGCTTTACAAACAAGTATATTCAACATAAATAGTTAATTTTTAACACTCAAATTTATGGGTTTTTCTAGCTGAATAAAGTTTGTTTGTATCGGATGCATCTGCACAGAACAAAGTTATTTTACATATTATTGCTGAAAGGCATGCAACACAGATTAAATCCTATTGTTCTGTGTACTCACATTTGTATCTAAACTTTGTTTGGCACAGATACCTTCGGTACAAAAGTTTTTCAGCAGGAAAAATTTATCAATTCTGGTCACAAATCAAATTTATTATTACACATTTATCTGACTAAAACGATTGATCTTCCTTACTTCTTACATTGGACAGATCTGGGCATGGCCATATATTACTTTATTTTTAGATTTCAGTTTTTTGAAAAATGTTCCATAAAAAAAGGAATTGAGTTGAATTATGTAAAATTTGGAATTTTATTTTTCTCCAGTAGTAAATTTTTCTCTTCAAAGTGCTAATTGCTAAAATGAGCCATGTTTGTTACTTATAAAAATGTGAAAGCCAGACTCTGATTGGTTGACAGAAAAACATTTAGCAGTTGATTGAAAATTGGTATTTCCAGAGTCCAGTGTTAGGGAAGTTCAACCACTTTAGTCAGAAGATATATTTAGCATTAGTACCAATATAACATAACATAAATTGACAACTTGACATTTTGTTATGTTTCGCATCACTTATTTTATTCATGAAATACAGTAATATCCAACATTACCGTTACACTTGTAAAAAAGCTTGTTTTTCATTTAAACATAAAATTATAATTCAAATGTATTTACTCATTTGAATAGTTATAATATTTCATTCAGTTGTAATTGTTATACATGTACTGCACAAAGATATATTTTCAAGTATGTGTTATCATTATATTTGAACGAGTTATTTTATATTAATTGGACCAAGTAGAAATACATGTAGAATGGAGTAACAAAATTTTGTAATAAATCACTGAAAAATATTTCACTCATTAAAATTATCAATTTATGAAAATTCAAAACATATTATCCTAAATATAAAACATTTTGAATTATGCCTTACAACAGTTTTAAACTCTTATATGGATATCCTACTATAAAAACAATCTTACATGCGTAGAACAACACTATGGGCAAATAATACATACACTCATCATCTAAACAACAAACTGGTTAACAATAACCATTAGTCTCATACAGGTTCTAGAAGGAGTGGCTTCAATTGTAAATATTAGCAAACAAATAGAAAGTAAAATTTGATTTTATTACTATTATTACCATTATTATAGAATGTTCATTTAGAAATAGTGTTTCTGTTAATACATTGATAAATGGAATGAAATAATTCGTAGGTTGCCAGCAAGACTGTAGTAACTCACTCTGTAAAATAATGCACTTACTACAGTCTTGCAGGCAACACTCTATATTTAAATGTGTAAATTATATATTTAGAAACCATGTCTATAAACACCTATATGAGACTACAGATGATTGTTGCATAATAATACACTATAGCACATAAATATCTGCACAATGATCATAAG
Source organism: Mactra quadrangularis (assembly GCA_025267735.1). Lineage (NCBI taxonomy): Eukaryota > Metazoa > Mollusca > Bivalvia > Venerida > Mactridae > Mactra > Mactra quadrangularis. The sequence continues at coordinate 48,440,576 of CM046299.1, read as the reverse complement.
ACATAAACGTGTAACATGAGCATATCTCTACTAATTTTGTGACACATGGATATAGCTCTAACAATTTTGTGACACATGGGCATTTCTCTAACATTTTTGTGACACATGAACATAGCTCTTACAATTTTGTGACACATGCACATAGCTCTAACAATTTTGTGACACATTGACATATCTCTTACAATTTTGTGACACATGAACAAAGCTCTAACATTTGTTGGTGACACATGGACATAGCTTTAACAATTTTGTGGCACATGTACATAGCTCTAATTTTGTGACACAAAAACACATGAAACGTAACTTTTGACACATAAACACATACAAGTTTACCGGTACATAGGTTTCTTACACATTAAACAAAAAACATTGAAAAGGCACAAATCTTACGTGAAAAATAAGAAATGTTAATCAAAAATGATAATAATAAAACAATAACAACATTGCATAAGTCAAAAAGTGCAAAATACAATGATAAAAAACAACTATTTTATGAATAAAAATTCATGAGATAAAAGTTTAGCACATTTAATATTATGTAAAAATGCAGCACTTGTAAATGATAAAAAAATGTATAGAGGTGTTCAAAATAAGTATAGGCACAGTTGAAAAGTTGTAAATAGCAGAGTTCCCATGCTGCATTTCATGTAATGTCACATGACATCGTCACAAAAATTCAACACATTTTTGGACAAGATCCAAATTGAAACGCAACTTGACAAATACAAGATTTCCAATTGATCATGCTATTGGTTAACGTTACATCAAATGCATTAAACGATTCTGCATTAAATTTCTAAACAAATTATTTAAGACACAATGTGCAATAAGAAAAAAGTGATATGTCAGTAGTGGTGAACTGATATGATTCTAAATTTAAAAAGAATTTAAAATTTCCAGTCTTAATTACAGACATTTTCATTGGTCTAAATTCTAAAAGAAATCTTCTCATTGGTCACATGTGAGTATACTTGAGGTCAGTGTCAATATTACGATTTGTCACAAAAGCCTTAGACTCTACAAATATACTTTTGTATGTAGAGTTTACAGTCCTTAATATTATTTTTTCCTGTCGATCAATACCTACCTCTATTGTCTAGTATCTAGAGATTAAAAGTGACATAAATGACCTCAGAATCTATTTTATATGTAAGTATACCTGATGCAAGACTGGATAGTACGATATGTGACAAACGCCCTTATACTCTTCACATTTTATACTCTACACATACACTTTTTTGGGTTTGTGTCGCCTCTTAAGTTTCAAAATTCACGATTTCTGTCAACTAAATTTACATCAATACATCGGTTTGTTTGCAATAAATATTTAAATTGTCTTATATGCATCCATAACATTACATATACAAGTATACATATGAAGTCAGTGTCGATATAATGATTTGTCACAATAGCCCGTTCCAAAAATTATTATTTCTGTCTACTTTACATTCATGACATCTGTTGACTTGCATTAAACATATGAATTGGCTTAAATGCATCCAGACTCTACATATTATATACTTTATTTGTAGAATTGATAGTCCTGAACTACATGATTTTGGTCGAATTTTGTCGAACATGTCATTTTAATAATCATTTTGACATACATTCATAACTGTTATTTTGTTCATATCATTTGTTTTTCATGGAAAGACTTTTAGAGTGATTAAAAAACAACTTGAATTTGTAGGACAACCAAGAATATGTATGAGAGTTCATTGATTAGTAGAATGTTGATGTCCGAAATACAATGATATATACTTATGATTATTTTACAAAAGTACGCGGTTAGTCTGTATACGTGCCGCAGTCTGAACATCAGAAAAGGCGGGGCCTAGAAAAAATAGTACAGAAATTATGTCCGTTAGTTTCCTGTATGTAGAGCAAAATAAATAGTTTTCTGGTTTCGAAAATGTTAATGTACATAATTGATGTCAACTTAGCTTAAAGCTTTCACAGTAAATCATATTTCCGCACCTTAATAAAATAGTTGCATTTTCATGTATTACTACACTATACAAGTACTTGTCAATCAATGTTACAAAATCTCATAGACTCTTAGCGTGTTACAAAAGGCCTTGGAAAAAATTGAAACCCATCCTTGTTTGTAGGCTAATTAGTACAAACAAGGATAGTAAATATAAATTAGTCTAGGCTATGTCATGGACTCTATATACATACATGTGTTTAAATACGGTCCTTGGATATATTTACCAGAATAGCGTACTCTATTATTTTTCTAACTTTTCAGTGCTAAATTATTAAAATGTCTGCTGATACAATGTCTGCTTGTAATGGTGACTCACTCGTAAATGGTAAACAGAATGGTGATCATGTGAATGGGGTGACTAATGAACATTCTAAATTGAAAAGGTACGTTTACTTTAAGATCATAGGGCCTACCATGTTGTTCCTGGAGGGTTATATTTTCAAAAGGGGGCGTTTAATAGGGTTGAAAAAATCAGCAATGTTTGTTTCTTCCATTTATGGTATATCCAGTCAATTTGTGCCTCATAATAACACATTAATTTGAGTTTAAAACAATGTGATGCACTTAAACAAATGCCCATGGTTATAAGAATGGTAGGGTTTCATATAGGAGTAAACATGGTAATACCATGATTACTCCTTTATGAAAGCCTTCCATACTTATAACCATGGATTGTACATGATTATCTGAATGTATCTAGCTGATGTGGTCATGTATTAAGTAATATACAGTGTTGATAGATGGTAGATCTAGATGCTGCTGAAACACTTGTTAAGTCTGTCACTGTGTAGCAAAATGTCAGGGAACAAAGCACACAGAAAATACAGAGCTGGATTTAAGTTGACATTAGATTCTATTTACAGTATGTTTAAAATTTTGTATGGATTTACTTACAATTCTTTCCATAGTAACTAGTTTGGTGTTTACTGTTACTAAGTGCTACCTTTATGACAGTTTCTTAATTTTTTTACAGTAATTAAGTAATTAAGCTGGATTTAAATTTTGCTGAAGAAGTCTGTAGGTGCTTAGGGCAATAGTTAGGGCTGGGGGCTATAAAAGAGCTCAATACGATTCATATACATGTCAAAATAATTTAATGTAAAAAGCTGTCTTTGTGGGGTATTGATTTGCACTTGTGTCAATTTTCATTCATGTATTATTTATGAAGTTATACTTAGTCTTACATTTACATGTTCAGCCGACTTTACAGTTCATTAAACCCTGATCGATCATAGAAATCACCTCCATGCAGGTGACCCTTTTAAAGTTTACCTAGATGGAGTGAATCAACTAGAGGTTTATTGTATTTATTACCAATAATGAAATATATAGCATTGTGACTTTTGTCCCTTATGAGATTCTAACCTGGGACTTCAGGATCCCTAAGTGGGTGTGCTATCTCTAGACCACTACATTAAGTTATTAACCTAAAAGAGACTTACATAAAATTTAAAAATTGTAATTTATATATAACATATACTTGTAGACATTCAGAGTATAATTATTTAGAAGCTATAGAAACTATAATAGAACATGGTACAAGAAAATCTAATAGAACTGGTGTAGATGCATTATCTATATTTGGTATGCAAATGAGATATAATCTCAGAGATGGTACGTATTATATGATTTGTGTAAAATGGTTTGCTGCAGTTATGGTGTAGTTGTTACATGCTCAATTAAACCTGGGCAATTAGGGTTCTATTCCAAGCCATAGCAAGTGTCATGGTACTTACATGTTCACATTATGGGGAGAAGGATATGTAAGCCGCCAGATAGCTCAGTCGGGAGAGCACGTGCCTTGTATGTGAAGGGTCCTGGGTTCGAGTCCCAGTCAGGCTGCATATTTTTCTTACCATGTGACACAAATCAGATCCTTCCATGGAAATTTTGCTACAATGTCATTTTTTTCCATAAAGGGAGTTTTTGGGTTGTTGAATCTCTCTCCTGCAATTTGTGTCTCATACCCAATTTTGTATGCCTTGAACTAAAGCAGTGATAATGCTGGAATATAGAGAAAAGGACAGGGAGGGAGATTAAAGGAAACAAGTTCATCACTGTGATGCTTGTTTCATTGTAAACGTTTGCACCCACAAGTTGTATGTCTTTGCAGAATTCAGCGAGAATGCGTTAAAAAGAACAAAGGGCTTGCACGGCTATTCTGCGTTTCTTTAGACTAAAAACATTAATTAAAGGATTAATGAAAATCAGAAACATAGTTGCAAGTTTTCAGTATTAATACCGATTTCAATATTGTAAGAATAAATGACGTACATGTATGCACATGTAATTTGCATGAAATCTGTCTGTTTGAAAGTTGGTTTTCAGCATTTACAAATTAAAATTCTAACTTCCATCCATGTTGTTATAAGTTTCTGTAATGACTTCCTATTAACTGTCTCCAAGTTATAAGTTTACAGCATCGTTGATATATTTCAGAGTTTCCACTACTTACTACAAAGCGTGTATTCTGGCGTGGAGTGGCTGAAGAGTTGTTATGGTTTGTAGCAGGTTGTACAAACGCTAATGTATTAAAAGATAAAAACATACATATCTGGGATGCTAATGGTTCCAAGGAATTTCTTACAAACCTTGGTCTTGGTCACAGAGAAGAAGGTACTTGTTATTTTCTTTTCTACACCCCTTCAAAGTTGGGTCAAATTATGTGAATACTAATTTGTCGTTTTCTGATCTCAAATTTTATGTTTTTTTATCCCTGGTTACAAACAAACTTTAAAATTAAAAAAAACATGCATGTATTATTGTTAAATTTTATTCAACTGTCAGTGGAGCATGCATTAACTTGGCTACTTCAAATCTTATTTGATGTATCATGTGTACAGAAATACTGTAGTGAATATTCAAATCAGTGGGGTTAATGTATGAGCAACTGACAGTTAAAAGAACTAAGGACAGGGGCTTCAGATTATCCTTCTGTCTTACTTTGGTTTATTGTAACTCTTGGTTGTGGTTTTTGTGCAGCCCCTGAACAGAATGGAATTTTATATATCTGACTGTAAGTAAATCAAATACCAAGGTACATTTGACGAGTTATTCCCCTTTTATACTTTGAACTGAACTGATCATGAAAAACTTAAATTTATTGTGAAAATATGATAGTGTATTTCACGTGTATATTGAATCAACATACTGTTAAACTGTTTGACGTGCACCAATATAAATGATGGAATATACATGTACCTGTTGAAGAAGATGGCAAGCACATCTGATGATCTCATAAACCTTACAACAGTATGAACAATTTAACATCTTGATATTATCACAATTACAGGTGATTTAGGACCAGTATATGGTTTTCAATGGAGACATTTTGGTGCTGATTATAAAGATATGCATTCAGATTACACAAATAAAGGTGTTGATCAACTAAAGAATGTTATTGATAAAATCAAGAATAATCCTGATGATAGAAGAATTATAATGTCTGCTTGGAATCCAATGGGTATGTTTGTTTGTTGTTTTCTTGTTTGTATAAAATGTTTGTTTCTGGAAATGACAGTAGTTTCTAAATAACGTATAGGGAGTCTTAAAGTTGGAAAGTTTCTGCTAACTGCCCCTTCTGTTAATTTTTGTCTAATGAAGTGATAAAAAATAAAGTATGGGGCTTGTTAGTAAACACCAAAACTCTTCTCTCAGTTCAGTACAGTTAATGCATGGCATTTCAAAACATATTTTGACAATGATGATTGTTAGTTTAGTGTATTGGAGTTAGTAGAGTTAATAAAGGCAGTAGGCATGAGTGGATTATAATAGCTTATGTTGTTCAATCAGTAAAAAAAACTTGAATCATACAAATATTATTTTAATTATTGATTGTTCTTAACACAAGTTGTTTGCAAACAGAGTGAAGGTCTTCTTAACCTGGGTCGGTAGCGCAATTGGCCGAACCCTGGATTTTCAATCTAGTGTCCCAAAGGGGGTATGGGTTCGAATCGCGCCCAGGGAGGTTATATCCTTCCATGAAAATTTGACAATAATGTCAATTTTCCTCCATTAATAAGGTATATGGATAAGTGTCCAGCCTTGAGGAAGGGTAGGTGAGTACTGGTTATAGACAAGGGTCCAGGAAAGCTAGGTTAGGTGCACTGGAGCCCTTAAATGACCTTAATTGTGTTGACATGGCGTTAACTCCAATAAATAAAACAATAAATTAAGTATAAATCAATGATAAAACTTGAATAACTCAAATATTATTTTTAATTCTTAATTGTTCTTTACAAAGGTTTATATCAGAATGAAGGTCTACTTATTGCAGCATACAAAATGAGGTCAATTTGCTAACATTGCAATCTTTCTGTTCAGTCTACAATTTTTACATGCCAATGTACAATTTCAGATTTAGATATTATGGCTCTACCACCATGTCATTCATTTGTACAGTTTTATGTGAGTAATGGTGAATTATCTTGTCAGATGTATCAAAGATCTGCTGATATGGTATGTTATATATTGAGCATACTGGCTTAATGGCTAGTAATTTCTTTAAAAAATCCATTCATAGTTTTGATTGACTTTTGGCAGGTGTGACACTTGATTACAAAACATAATGATTGCCATTGATTACAATTTGTTGCTCATTTTCATGATTAAAATGAATTTATGAATCAATTGAAATTAGTCAATTAATTTGATAAATAAAACTGCACAAATGTTAGTTATTACCTTCCTTGCTATAAAAGTTGAACATATTATAATTTTTTAATACACACATTTATTGAAGTTAGATTTATTATCTCCCTTCTGTTAAACTGAAGATGCTGTTTATCCTCCATGAAAAGTGTGTCAGATTTTGTGAAGTTATGGCACATATGATACTCGCCTGATGTACTAAAATTACTGTATATGTTGGGTGAGTTGTATATTGCTATCTAGCACTTTGGCTCCCCGGTACCCTTAATTTGATATCCCATACATATTCCCTTTGGTGTAAAAGGGGTACCAGGGCAAAAAGCACTAGCTAGTGGTATGCTTAAATAACTCCCCCAAGTACATAGATATATATTCACATTATGGGCACGTTCCGCAAGGCAATCGCTAGATAGCGATTCGTCCTCTGGTACCTTTCTTGCACCAAAAGTATTTAGTATGTGACACCAAATCGAGGGTACCAGGGGACGAATCGCTAGCTAGCGATTGCCTTGCGGAACGTGCCCTTAATGTATTTAAAGTTTTATTAATTTTGCTTAATTATGAGCTGTTTAATGTGTTCATATTTTTCTTTTCCATTATATATTTACCATATGTGCACATATATTATACATGATATGTAGATTTATTTGCCAATGGTCTTACATTTTGAAATAAATATATCATGTTTAAATATGCTGTTAATTTCTATATATATTTACAGGGAATTGGTATACCACTTAATATAGCCAGTTATTCATTACTCACATATATGATTGCACATGTTACTGGTCTTAAGGTATGTGACTTTACTGTGTTTTCATTAAAAAGCTTTATAGTAATGTTATAAAAAATAAAAAATGCCATGTGTGGATTGGGTTGTGACCTGAACAAAAAATATGATGATTAGCCATAAAATGATCCAAGTAAGAAATTCAATGATATTAAGCTGAAAATTCTTATATTGCTTGGCTTTGTCAAATATTAAGTTTTCCTTCTGAAACCTCAAGTGTGCTGTAAGTTTAAAGATTTCAGTGGGTCAGCACAAAACTAGTCTATATCTTACTTTATTTACATGAAATATAGTGCGTAAATATTGACCCCGACCTGACCTTACACATTTGATCTTATTATTGTCTACACATATTCCGACTAAAAAATCAGTACCACGCCTATATTAGACACTTCGGCAGCGATTGTAAAATTGTAGAAGTATGTTTGTGTGTTAAATTTTAGCTTATAATCCTCATGGCCACGGACACGGTGTAATCGAACAATAATACTACATTCGTATTCAATGTAATGAATATTCTTGCATAAAGGTCAGGTCGGGGTCAAACTTTATGCACAATACAACTTAGTTGGTGTTTACCCATTCATATTATAAAGATAAAATAAAAATACAAAAATCCTAATACAGTATAACCTCTGCTAACGGCACCTCTAATGAGCGGCAACCTCCGATGAGCGGCATATTAGAATTCCCCCCGTCGATTTTGCACTATAATTTACCTCTAATGAACGACACCTCCGCAGAGCGGTAAACGGCCGTTTAGATAAATTCCCATAGTTAATCTTTACCTCTGTACAGCGACACTAAGTCTAGCAAGGTTAATATCAATAATCGATAATTATATGACCGGAAGATTTAAACAATAAGCGATACCCTTAATCGTATAATACTACCCTAAAGTGTCATGTTGTTAAATCATTTGACTAACACCTGGTTAATAAACAAGTGACATATGGTTTCTATGACACCAACGAACGGACCTAAGATGAGGAGCGCTTTGTTTGGTAAGCTGACGTCATCAAGTATCAGTTGTACATACGTACAGCTAGTTGACGATTGTAAATGAAACTTTTTTGTTATTGTACTTATTATTAAAAGCTTCGATGGAATGAATTATGTTTTAAGGTTATTTGAGGTTTAAGAGCCGAATCAGATATTTACTCCCGAGTAGACGACGATAATTCATGCTAAATATTATTCGCCATTAGACAGGTATAAAAACAATTTTGACGGTAACAGAAACGATTTCTTTAGTGTATTGCTTTCTTTTGCATAAAACTAACCATCATGCTAGGAATTTTTAACGGTTATAATGATTTATTTAAAAACTTTGTAATCATATTAAAACTTTTTACTTTTGTCGATTAGCGCCCGCTAAAAACTGTTTTTACATTACCAAACGGATAACGGCCAGTTTCCCGTACCGAAAACGGCCGTTTTTCGTGATCGGTAGAAACTACCTCTGCAGAGCGACACCTCTGCAGAGCGGCACTTTTTTCAAACTCCGCCGAAAGTCGCTCTGCAGAGGTTACACTGTATTATGATAAAACCTGTGACATACCACTTGTAAGATGAGTCTCCATTTAACTTACATGGGCTATGTAGGTCTGCTTTAAACCTGGTAGGGATAATCAAGATGAACGAATTATTTTTTTTATTTTTTTTCAGCCTGGTGATTTTGTCCATACTCTGGGTGATGCTCATGTATATGTAAATCATATTGATGCTCTCAAAGAACAGGTAAATTATTACATTACAATAGTTCAGTTAATTATATTCTTTTTTTGTGCAGGGTTAGACACTAACAGTGTGCAGTATTTCCGAGGATCTTAAAAACTTTGAAGGAACCCCTTGATTTTAGCCTGGGATTCCATCTGGATCCATGAAAAATTGCAACGTGCATATATGAATTTGATTTTGTATTAATTGTATATCATAATTTGCAACTGAAAACCTGTATTTTTCTGTTATTGGAGGAACCACTTATGCTAAGGAAGAATCTCTGAATTACTGACAAGGGATTCCTTCAGGATCCTTAGTAAAACAGTTAACAGTCAAACTCAGTAATTTAGAGCTTTCAGGATGCCAGACCTCTAAAATTAGTTCAAGCGAGATATGACATGTCTGTGTTTATTAAACCCAGCAAAACAAACAATTCATTAAAATTAGTTTGAAAAGTGATTGTCTGAAACAGTCCTGATAACTGCTTGAGTAATATTTTTTGTAGCCCATGGAAAAAGTTTGGTTGTGTCTACTTAAAAATAGTTGTGCTTACTATAAAAAATCCTAATTTGTTTCAAGATCAATTACAACTTGACTGATCACCATATCCATTCTTGTGTTTTTAGTTAATTTTAGTTTATGTTATTTTATTTTTGCTTTCTAGTTCTCACAACATAAGTGTCTAGGCTTCTCCCTCCTAGTACAATTTTTGCAAGTTAATAATTGGATTCATTTTTTATGAATTTCAACCCAAAACAGAAATACCTTGATACCAAATTTAATGAAAGTGGCAGCAAATACTATGACTGAAGATATATGTAGCTCGAAGGAGATTTGAAATTTGCATATCTATGATTACCTACTTTGTACATTATTGTATATTTTCTACATTTCAGTTGAAGAGGGAACCCAGACCGTATCCTAAATTAATAATAAAAAGACAAGTTACAGATATAGATGATTTTAAAATGGAAGATTTTGAGATTGAAGGTTATAAACCATATCCTAAAATACAGATGGATATGGCTGTGTAACTGGACTTGATTCTACACCAGTGTTCTTTTTGTTTCCTACTCAATGATTCATGTCTTGTTTCCGCTGAAGATACCTCTGAAATGACATCTTTAGTAGGTTCCAATTGTAAGCTAAGGGCTCACATGACATTGCTCATAAGAACTTTTCTAAAATTGTTAGATTTTTTGTAAGCATTTTGTGTTATCTTATATAAGTATTTTTCTAAAATTGTGTTCAAAAGTATTTAGCATTTTCCTAAAATTGTGTTCAAAAGTATTTAGCATTTTCCTAAAATTGTGTTCAAAAGTATTTAGTATTTTCCTAAAATTGTGTTCAAAAGTATTTAGTATTGCCCCAAATTGTGTTCATATGAATTTAGTATTTTCCTTAAGTTGTGTTTGCTAAAATTGTGTACAAAAGAATTAACAATTGTCCTAAAATTGTGTTCATACGAATTTAGTATTTTCCTAAAATTGTGTTCAAAAGTATTTAGTATTGCCCGAAATTGTGTTCATATGAATTTAGTATTTTCCTTAAGTTGTGTTTGCTAAAATTGTGTACAAAAGAATTAACAATTGTCCTAAAATTGTGTTCATACGAATTTAGTATTTTCCTAAAGTTGTGTTCATTGGAGTTTAGTATTTTATTGAAATCATGTTTATTAGTATTTAGTCTTCCTTATTCTTATTTTCATGATGATTCCACCTTAGATTTTGTGGACCAACTTTTATATATTTACTACCGGTGTTTCAATGATTTTGTATTATGAATCATGATGTTTTTTGAAACTCAAGTGCTAATGTATATTGACCAATGTTCATATTTTTCATCATATATATATTTATATACATTATATGCCATATTTTGAGGAAATACATGGTAATACATGTTTTATCTCATGTTGGAGAGTACATATCCAGAGTTGCCTGCAAGATTGTAGTATTGTCTGTTTTTTCTCAACTGTCAATGCTTCATGGGGACTGAATGCATTTCACTGTGAAATTATTCATGTTTTGACAGTTGAGAAAAAACAGACAATAACTTGCTCTTAAGGTTCTGGAACTGTAACTAACTTCGGTAAACTTCGGCACTCGGTACGATCCGGTTTTTTCCCGAATACCTATCTTCGTCAAGTTTTGTAATTGATATTTTTAGTAATTTTCACCATGTGACCTGGGTTTTTCCAGAAGTAACACATTTTCCAAAAATGGCAAAGCCAGACGCTCTACAGCGTGGTCGTAGTTAGTTATCGTAAAAATAATGGTTTATCGACATAAAAACAATGAAAAGTCGTAGTAGATCATAACTATTGTGTTGATTCTGTGTGTACAGGTGTAGAATGCACTGTTTTCATCTTATTTTTGCGATGTAAATTGGGTATGACTAAAACATGCAATAGATATTTTGAGGCGAAATTGACGAAATGGAGAATTTGGGGCGAAATGGAGTCTGAATTGTTTAATAACTCTTTTTCTCCAGTGATAATATTTATTTTGTTTACTGAAAATGAACATAGGTATAATATACTACACAAATATCGATAAACATTTATAAAATGTTTAGCTTAGATTGATTTATTGCGGAATTTCTTCAAATTATCGTACCAAAGTCAGCATATAGGGACAAAATCGTTGTACATTTTCTGTTTTTAATATCAACATTATCTAATTAGGAAATAAACAATACAATAATCAGCATTATTTGAAATCTAAGGCACATAATATGCCAACATTACTTACTCTGGTGTAAAACTGTTAGTGCAAAAAACGAAAACAGCAGAAAACATAGCTGGTACAGGTGTAATGCCTAAATAGTTCTCTCAAGCTAGCCAAAATCAATAAAGAGAAGGTTTTTATATGATAATGCAGAGTCTAACATACATTTTTCCATCTCCAATACCAATTTTAGATGATATATTTCTACAATTTACAAAGTAGTATTATCTGTAATTGACCATTTTGACGTTATTTTTCTCTGTAAAATCTCTTGCAGTTTCAGTACAGTAATTTCATACAAATTCTTAAAAAATTTTTTAGAAACGGTAAAATTTCTTAAATTTTTCATATTGTGGGCAGTTAATACTGCAGAAAATTTTAAAACTAGTTGCATGTGTCTAATTAAGTTAAAACTTGAGACATTTGCTTTTAAAGATAGAGTAATTTTTTTTAACACTCTCAAAAACTCGGATTTTTGCTTGGGGGTACATGTATGCAAAGCTCTGTATTTTTTTAAGTATTTGTCCAAATGGTAATCTGATTGCTCTGATTTATCATGACATGATTGTGCAACAGGAAAAGTGATAAAAATTTGGAAACAAAACAGCAGAATTTGAAAAAAAAATGTTTTTTCACTTTTTGTCCCATCACAATTTACTGACTTCTTGAAAATCAAGGGTCACGTTTTAAAAATGCACATAACTTAAGTTACAAACGGTAAATTTCTTTAAAAATTCACCATTCAATGTCTTTAATAGCATAGATTCAAGAAACAATATCATTATAAGAATTGTGAAAGGTCACCATTACAGTTCCAGAACCTTAAAAGCAATGCACTTACTACAGTCTTGTGGGCAACCCTTGATATGTGATTCTATAAATGTTTGTTCTTGTATCTTGTTTAGTGTATTTCAAACTTTTTTTGTAATGTTTATGTACTAACTGTAGATCTGATATAGTCCAAAGTTCTTGTTCCTCTCATTGAAATAATAATTTGACCGTCTTAGTTCATCCTTTAATTGATACATGTAGTTTATGTAAACAATGCCATGAATGTTTTGTTCTATAGAGACCTTGAAAGGTCTAAAACGACTATTAAAACAATAAAAATACACTGCAAAAACATTTCACATGTATTATTTCAGCATCTTTCAGAAAGAACAAGAGAAAAACCTTGCTGAATTTCATATCAACCATTAGTTCTGAAGTTTAATCGAGCCACAAGATTCTATATTTAATGATACTGATAACCTCCCCTGATTACTCCCGAACAGTTTTCTGACTATCAAAAACCATTATTGGGGGGAAACAAAAACTAAAAACCCTTTACAGTGGTCCCCTTTATTAAGCAGATTTATGGCTTTAGCATCTAAGACTTAATTGGCTTCTAACTAGAAAGTTGTCCCATTTTACTTGTGTATTCAGTGGCCACCTGTCTTAAGAGAGGATTAAAGATTTTTGTTGTTTCATTGTCTGCCTGCTTAACAGCGGTTTGACTGTACTTTAATAACCATAGAATTATGTATTTTTTAAAGAAGTATATCCTTGAACTATGTTTTATTTTCTATGAAAATAGGATTACTTGTCTAATAAAATATTGACAATGAAATCTCTTGTTTGTGTTATTACTTTATGCTCAAAGACTGGTATTATATAAATATCACATCCTACAGCACAATAAAGTTATTTTATGGCAGTCGGTGCACCTAACCTACCTTTCCTGGACACTTGTCTGTAAGTGATACTCACCTACTTTCCCACAATGCCGCCAACTTCTCCATGTACTTAGTTAATGAATTAGAATTGTTAAAAAAGGTGAATCCACCCTGGATGGGATTCCAAACAGTACCCCTGGACATTAGATTTGAAATCCTGGAGTGCTTCCAACTGCCCTACAGACATTAATACGTTTGTTACTATATATAGTAACAAATGTGACAAGTCTACACGGACATTACGCGACTTTTTCCCGTATTATGCGATTTTGGCCGCCTGCAACTCGCCCATTATGCATAATAGGCGCCGAGTGCTTGCACGCGCATTGTTTACGTCATCAAGCAGCAGTTTCTTCAAACATGGCGGCCGAAAGAATTCTTGAGTCTTTGACTTTGTCAAATAGAATTTAAGATTTTGACGCACATATTCAACAAAACTATAATGCATAAAAAGTCTTATTTGTAATTTTACAAATAATTTCATTATAAATCACTTACTTCACCATTCAAATTCAGCAGACTCAACCGTTGTCGTTGACGCTGTAAAATACAAAACTCCGAAATTTGCACTCAATTCCTTTCCGTGTTTAATTTGACGAATATCCAGCCATTATAAAGTATATGCGTAGGTTGACTATTGTTTTACCAAAGTCAAGCCATGCATAAATTAAATATAATGGAACTGGCTTCTAAAATCATCATGAGCGTCCATGCCATTTTCGGTAAATCAATGAATGACTCCTCTCGCTGAAAGTATGTGTTTCCATACATAATCCTTATCTCCATATCTTCAAGTTTGAAAAACACATATACTGGTTCCAGTCTCCTGATAATATCGTTTTAATCCATGATAAATGAAAGTAAACTGGTTACAAACGTTTAAAAACACGACCGCCATTTGACAACAAAGTTTATATTATATTCTACGTCATTGTTACATTACGTCATCAAAGTACTGATTCGTCCTCGGAAAATTCGCTAGTGATCTATTCGTCCCAAAATAATTGTTCTTAGTTTACTTAAAATTCGAGACCGGACTCTGAACAAACGTATTAAAGACGTTAATGATTAGTTGCTACTCGCCATTATGCGATAATCACCCTCGAGTCAATAATAGCCTTCGGGCCAAAGGCCCTCAGGCTATTATGGACGTCATCGGGTGATTATCGCATAATGTCGAGTAGCAACTAATCATTAACCTCTAATTAATGCTTATGAGCCATTATCTGTATATCTTGTGCTGACAAATTGTTGATCTTTGGATCCAAATTTTTATCTATAGTGCATACAAAAAAACAAAACATGTTTTGGTAAACATTAGAAATGAGACAATCCATTTCAGGGGTAGGCAATAATGAAAATAAAATATGTGTAATTCATTTTAACACTATTAGCATGATGGATACCATCATTTGTTGGTAAATCATGCTTGTAATGGTAAAAATATTTTCCATTACACTAACAACATTAGCGTCCCTCGTAGTTGATTAGTTTATTCTATTGTTATTATAAACTGTTTTGTTTTTTTGTACGCACTATAGTACTTAGCATTACGCTCACCAGTGATTAACAACTACTCTTGTGTAAACAGATAGATTATGAAAAAAATTTCATACTCAAACTCGGGAAGGCAACCAGCTTCGCCTCCTCGAAGGAAATCGTTGCATACCACATGGATGTCAAAAAACTGCCTTTTAATTTCAAGGAAGTGACTTCCTTGGTCAACAACCTCGAGGAAAATTGAGTGTCCTTTTATAGCATCTTATAGTGATATCATGGCTTAACAGTATTTTATTAAGTAACTTTCCCAGTATCACAAACAACTTATACAACTTATATATTTTACTTACCGAACAAAGTTTACTTGCCTGAACCAAATGGATATTTCAATAACTTGTGAAAGTTATAAATAAATTGTGATCGTCCAATCGCGTTACAGCAAAAACTTGTTGCCCAAACCCTTAGTTAGGTTGTCACTGGCAGTCGGACTAACGTAAATGGTGAGCCCTGGACATCTTTTGACTATGTACAGTAGAAACTGAGAGTACCACACAGTGCCAGGACTGACAATACTGTCTGGTTTTCTTAACTGTCCAGTTTTCTCAAAGTGACATATTGTACGGGATTTCACAAAACATTTTAGCAGTTTTCCCAACTTCACACCGGTTTGATTTTTAGCCGGATTTTTCATCAAAAATATTGGACCTATAGTTTGGCGAATCCCGGGCGGCGGGTGGGTGGGCGTTCGTCCGGTGTCGTTAACAATTGCGTTAAAGTTTTTGTTTGCTAAATATTTCTGCCATTTATTGTCTGATCTTTATGAAACTTTATACAATGATAACATACTATGCCATGAACAGAATGAGCCACTAACCACAAGTCTACCTGCCTTTATTATTGATTTTGTAATTTTTGCGTTAAAGATTTTAAATCCGGCTTTAATGTGGTTTCCACATTACATTTCTTGTCTCAGCTTGTACTGATGTATTCAAGAAAATGTTGATTTGAAGGGGAATAAGTTATAAGTAAAACAAGCTATAAGTATTTGAAATATATATTTTTGCTATGTAGTACATTACCTCTAGACTTAACAAAAAAAATTTACATAACATTGACAGTAAAAATAAGATAAAAAATGATACATTGAGTTGTATAGCAACATTTTATGATAACATTTTAAAAACATGCAAGGTTTCGTTGATTTGTCTTGCACAGGAAAAAAACAAACATAATGTGTGCAATACTGCTTTAAGTACAAACAAGTATATTTCAACATAAATAGTTAATTTTCAAAACTCAAATTTATGGGTTTTTCCAGCTGAATAAGGTTTGTTTATATCGGATGGATCTGTACAGAACATAGTTATTTTATATATTATTGCTGAAAAGTATGCAACACAGATTAAATCCTATTGTTTTGTGAACTCACATTTGTATCTAAACTTTGTTCGGCACGGGTACATCCCATACAAAAGTTTTTCAGCAGGAAAAACTTATCAATTTGGGTCACAAATCAAATCTATTGTTACACATTTATCTGACTAAAACGATTGATCTTCCATACTTCTTACATTGGATAGATCTGGGCATGGCCTATCACATATACATATATTACTCTATTTTTAGATTTCAGTTTTTCCAAAAAAAAATGTCCTTCAAAAAATAAGCCAATCAAAAATTGTGTTGCATTTGGTAAAATTTGGAATTTTATTTTTCTCATGCGGTAAATTTTGGAGTTCCATTTTTCTCTTCAAAGTGCAAATTTCTAGAATGAACTATGTTTGTTACTTATAAAAAAATGTGACAGCAAGACTCTGATTGGTTGATGGAAAAACATTTAGCAGTTGATTGAAAATTTGGTATTTCCTGAGTCCAGTGTAAGGAAAGTTCAACAACTTTAGTCAGATATATTATTGAACATTAGTACCAATATAACATAACATAAATTGACAACTTGACATTTTTTACGTTTAGCATCACTTATTTTATCCGTAAAATACAATAATATCCAAAATTACCTTTACACTTGTAAAAGGCTTGTTTTTCATTTAAACATAAACTTATAATTCAAGTGTATTTACACATTAGGATATTTATAACATTTCATTCAGTTGTAATTGTTATACACGTACTGCACAAAGATATATATTTTCAAGTATGTGTTATCATTTTATTTGAACGAGTTGAATTATATTAATTGGGCCAAGTAGAAATACATGTAGGTTGGAGTTACCAAATTTTGTAATAAATCACTGAAAAATATTTCAATCATCAAACTTATCAATTTATGAAAGTTCAAAATATATTATTCTAAATATAAAACATTTTGAATTATGCCTTACAACAGTTTAAAACTCTAACATGGATATCCTACTATAAAACAACTTTACATGCGTAGAACAACACTATGGGCACATGATTCATTCACTCGTCATCTAAACAGCAAACATGGCTAACAATAATCTGTAGTCTCATACAGGTACTAGAAGGAGTGGCTTCAATTGTAAATATTAGCAAACAAAAAGAAAGTAAAATTTGATTTTATTCCTATTATTATAGAATGTTAATTTAGAAATAGTGTTTCTGTTAATACATTGATAAATTGAATTAAATAATATAATTGTTGGTTGCCAGCAAGACAGTAGTAACTCGCTCTGTAATGTAATGCACTAACTACAGTCTTGCAGGCAACCCTAAGCTCTATATATAAATGTGTAAATTATATATTTTGAAACCAAGTCTATAAACACCTATATGAAACTACTGATGATTGTTGCATAATAATACACATATAGCACATAAATATCTGCACAATGATCATAAGACATAAAAGTGTAACATGAGCATATCTCTACTAATTTTGTGACACATGGACATAGCTTTACTAATTTTGTGACACGGACATTTCTCAAACAATTTTGTGACACATGAACTTAGCTCTTACAATTTTGTGACACATGCGTGTAGCTCTAACAATTTTGTGACACATTGACATATCTCTTACAATTTTGTGACACATGAACAAAGCGGTCAATATTTTGTGACACATGAACAAAGCTCTAACATTTTTTTTTTGGTGACACATGAACAAAGCTCTAACATTATTTTGGTGACACATGTACATATCTTGAACAATTTCGTGACATATGAACATAGCTTTAACAATAATTTTGTGACACAAAAACACATGAAACGTAACTTTTGACACATAAACACATACAAATTTACCGGTACATATGTTTCTTACAAGTTAAACAAAAAACATTGAAAAGGCACAAATCTTATGTGAAAAATAAGAAATGTTGATCAAAAATGATAATAATAAAACAATAACAACATTGCATAAGTCAAATAGTGCAAAATACAATGATAAAAAACAACTATTTTATGAATAAAAATTCATGAGATAAAAGTTTAGCACATTTAATATTATGTAAAAATGGAGCACTTATAAATGATAAAAATTGTACAGAGGTGTTCAAAAAAAGTATAGGCACAGTTGAAAAGTCATAAATAGTAGAGTTCCCATAATGCATTTCAAGTAGCGTCACATTACATCATCACAACACATTTTCAGACAAGATCAAAATTGCAACGCAACTTTACAAATACAATATTTCCATTTGTTCATGCTAATGGGAAACGTTACATCAAGTGCATTAAGGCAATTCTACATTATAATTTCTAAACAAATTATTTAAGACACATTGTGCGATAAGAAATAAGTGATATGTCAGTTGTGGTAAACTGATATGATTATAAATACAACAAGAATTTAAAATTTCAAAAGTTTAAACAGACCAGTCTTAATAACAGACATTTTCATTGGACTAAATTCTAAAAGAAGTCTCCTCATTGGTCACTTTTAAACCTTTATATCAGTATTAACCAATCAGACAATTTTATACAAGACTGGCAACATAGGTCAAATAAAACATCCCAAGGAGAGTAAATTGTACAAAAGTAACAAAAATAGCACAAAGTATAAAAATTAAATGCAAACGAAAATGCACCAAAGTTTTAAAATGGAAGACAATATTGCCATTTAATTTTAATGCACCATTAGTAAGAAATAGTAACAACTAGTAAATTATTATATTGTGCACCAAAAATTTTAATTCAGAAAAATGCAGATAATACAGACACGTGAGTACAATTGATCATGTTTATACATAATTTCATAACATGGAAAAACAGCAACAACCAAATCTGTAGTACATTTAAGTCAAAACTTTTTTGTGTTTAGTTAAACCTAAAAGAAGGGAGGTTAATCTTTTCTTTTATATTTTTCACACTTTGAAAATATTTCTATAAAATTCCACAACTTTATAATTCTCAGAATTTGAGTATTTTGTCTTTATAAAATATATAAAAATCACAATAAATTTGAATAAAAAACTGTAGTGCAACAATGATCACTAGTCTCATACAGGTACAAGCAGGCATGGCTACAATTATAAATCAACCCAATGAAAAGATAAAATAAGATCAAATATAAAAATCAAGTACATGTATTGCTATTACATTGTATTTGAATATTCTGAAAAGGAAAGTATTTTCCTCAATTTTAGCCACACCTTCAAAAACCCACATGAGACGAAGGATTGTTGTCACACTACATATATATAATATGAACACAACCAAGTGAGATTCTTGTATTTTAATCTCCATAGTAACAATATTCTAATAAAAATGATAAAAAACATGCAATTTATAATTTTTGTATAAAAATCTCTCTTTTTTACAGAAAATAATATCAGGAATTTGATTCCTAGATTTAAAAAATAAAATGAAAGAAATAATTTTTCTACCAATAATTCTCTGCACCAGTTTATACTGTCATAAAAACAAGATTTTTAAAGTGTATAAATCGATATTTAATGATGTACATGTATTTGATAAATAATTATTCTTATGTAAATGTACGATTATAAGAATTATTTCATAAGGTCCATTATTAAGGCAAATTATAACTAAATCAAAATGTGTACACTGACAGACCTATGCAAGCATTCCAAACAAGTGGCATATTTCAAGGTCAAAATACCTAGTCAAGTGTATGTTAAACAGTAATTTTTGACATATCATAATCAACTGTGTAATTTAAATCACAAAGATATATTTTTTCAATATTTTTTAATGCACTGGTCATAACAATAATTATGAAAACAAAGGCTTCATACATCTTGAAATTTAAGAGGCATAATTGGATCAGGTATAGATTTATACACTTCAAAATCACGAAACTATTTTACTATATATTTACATTAAATGTACTTCTATGAAAATATCTATTCCATAACAAAACAGAACAAAACTGTATTTTATTTTGAACTAGGTGACAATTGTCACCAACTAGATTTCTCATCTGATTTTTTATGTGTGACCAAGTTACAGACATTTTGCAGAATATGCCTAAGACCATGTTAGAATAAATTTAATGGTAATTGTACAAGAAATAGTCAAACTTCAATTTACGACAACGTCTTGCAAAAATAAGCAAATGGATTGAATCTTAATGCTTAAATAAATGATACATTAAGTTTTTTAGACAAGAATTGAATCAACATGGAAATGGCTATCCAAAAATCACCAGTAAAACCTCATAATTTTTATAATGATTCATCAAGCAGAGTTTTAACTCACCTTAAAAAAGTAAATTGTAATGTAAATTTTGGAGTATTCCATTAAATATCTCATTTTGGCTTCAAATATTAAGGCAGAAAACAAAATTCAATACCTTTAAATGAGTATTTCATACAACATTATTTTATCAGTACATTAACAATATCAAAGGCCAGTAAATTTGTACAGCCATTTTAACATATAAAACATAATTCTATACATGTATACATACAATTAGTGATTTAAGTAAAACTGCTAAAAGTCAGAGACATAGATACCCTCTCTGTCACAATGTATGGTTATTGTTGTATCGTGCTTCGCTTCCAGTTATTGCAATGAACATGTTAGCTAAGTTTTACGCTATTTGAAGTAAAAATGACAGAATTAAACCCAAACTTTTGTATATAGATGTTTTTGGGTTTAAAGGTACCACAGCATATAAAGGTTACTTTGTGTTGTACAGGGGGCGACACCAAACCAACTAGCACATAATAAGTCCCCTAGTAAGGCAGTCAGACAACAAATACAGTAGAACCTGTCCACAAAGACCGCTCAGCGGGAAGACCAAAAGTGGTCTTTGTAGACAGGTGGTCTTTGAGGACAGGTTCTATATCTATACTTAGTAAATTTGTTAATTAACTTTTTACCATTGATGGTGATCTGTATGTGGAGAAATGTAGGATACTGTAATTAGTTAGTGTAGTACTTTTATTGAATATTATGAATAATATCATAATGGCAAGTTTTTTTTCAACTGTAGAGGAAAACATAACAGTTTTAGCTTTAACCACTAACTGTATAAAACATGTTTAAGTCATAATATTGATAAAGATCATAAAACATCATTAACAATAAACAAGCACTAGTATACAAAGTTTACCCTTAGTAATTTAAACCTGGATTTCAAAGGTTCAAAAATCTTTCATACAATATTACATAACAAATATATCCAAAAAAAAAATGAACACAACTCTCAAAAATACTCCATTTATACCCCTCCTCATTGAAATCTATAAAACATATATCCTCATTTTTGTTAGAAAAATTAAAAGAAAAAAATTCTTTGCAAAGTCATGACATTTTCTTTACTAAATCTGTTTTTCGGTTGATAATACAGCAAATTGCTTACTTAATAACTTTTGTATACCAAATTTTATAACATCCATTTTCTTAAATCCATTTTTGTAAAAATTAAATCCAAGATTTTGGCCACATCTAGATATAGCACATTTATCTGTGTTTTCATATAGTAAGCAAATCTATTTTGTTCAAAACAACATCACTAATTAAATTCTAATAAATCCGACACAAATTGACATGGAAATTAACCAAAAAATGTATTACATAACAAATTTAAATTTTACATTAAATGTATCCCATAATCCAATGTTTTGAATTAACATACAGCACTGAATGCTGGGAGATCGGCACACATAACTTGATGATCAGGCACTTCTAAAGAACCATTACTCTTACACATGTACACGCAACAAATTGACACGTTTGACCTTGAACACAACTTTTTTTATATGACACAAAGAAAATAAAACCACGTCTGCTAATGTTTTATCATTGTCGTCGACTAAAATATTTATTTTCTTCCGCTAACTGCATCATTGTTGAGCTCATATCATTTACCACCATATTTGACGTGTTCATTAACGCGGCACTGTATCGTGATGCTTGAGAGTTAGAACGATTACTCATGGCCGTTGGACTATATAAATGATTCATGCTCTCTTGTGATATAGAATTTATATTATCCATAAAATTTTCTGCTGATATAGAGTTCAAATTATCCATAAAGTTTTCTATAGGCGGAGCTTCTGGCTCCTGTTGCCGTTCTACGACGTCTGTAGAACTCGTAACTTGGTTACACCCTGGTGACATTTCTAACTTACTAAAAGGGGTTCGATGATCTTGTGTACTCTGTTGACAATTTGGATTAAACTCCTGATTATTCATGGGTCCAAATTGCATATTCATATTATATTGATTATTCAAATATTGCTGTTGAGGGTGTGGTCCTGGTTGCATATTCATAGGACCATTATAATTTGAATACATTTTATGTGAATAATTATTGTTCCCAGGCATACTCATATTTTGAGGAGGAGGCGGGCCCATAGGTTGTTGTTGTTGTGGTTGTCCTGGAGACAGTTGTTGTTGAATCATTTGATTTCTATTGGCTGCCTTAGCCCGAGGTGGGATCTGTGATTGGCTGATATGTGGTACTTGAACTTGTGGACTGCCCCTTTCTATTTTTGTAGGTGGTGGGTGGGGAATATGTCCTCCATGTAACATTTGGTTACCAGGTAACATAGGCTGTGTTTGATTCACTTGCATTTGATTGATTTTATTTGTATAATGTGGATGATTCATACTTTGACCCGATTTAGGGGTCAGAGGTGGGTGGGGTACAGTCATATTTGGAGGTAAAGGTGAGTGCATCATGTTATGCATATTTTGTGGATTACTATTAACATTCTGCATGTTTGTATTCTGCATGTTCCAGTTCATATTAGGGGTCACATTTCGATCCTTTGGTTTAGGGGGAGGCATGTTTCCTTGTTGCATTATGGGGTCTTGGTTATGATTCACAGGAGGAAACATGCCTTGCGACTGAGGTAGATTCTGGGTATTTTGTCTTTGTACCCATGCTGCTGTATTTTCACGAGATAACTGATGCTGTAATGCCATTGGATCATTTTGCACATTTTCAGTCACATGACCTGGAGAGTTCATTTGCATATTTTCCATATTTGGATTATTCACGTAATTGTTCACATGTTGTTTATTCTGAACTCCATTATTTGAATGATAAAAATTTTGCATCGGCATTCCCTGATTTAAAGAGTTATTTCCAGAATACTGATTTCCATTGTTCGATCCATCGTGTGAATGTTGCGTATAATTTCCACCATTTTGAACATTAGTCACATTATTTCCTACATTTGAACCACCTTGTTGTAAATAAAATATTTCCGATTCAGTTAAAGCGTTGGGATCATATGAATACAAAGAATGACTATCACCGTATCGTTCATTCAAAAACCGCCTCATATCGTCCGGAATAATCATATCTTCATTATCTTCCAGCATTTTCTCCTCAAGCGCTGCTTCTGTATCAGTGTCCATTATCTGACTATCATATTCATCAATTCCATTCCCGTGATCAGGATCAGTAGCGATACTACTCCGTGAAGAGTTAAATGTATTATTAGATCCCGATTTATGACGTAAACTACGAACACCCGGAGGTACGGGAAGGGGTTTTCCCATATTTAAACTATGAAATCTTTGCAATTGTTTTAAAGCACCATTAAAGTTAGGATCCATGGCCCTTACTGGGTCACTGGCCCTTCTAGCATCCCTATTTGGCATTTCATGCGGTAAAGGAGTTCTACACGGCGTACTGTGAGCACTATTTCGCGCACTTCCAACATCCTGGCGAGCTGCCAAAAATCTAGCGATTCTTTCTTGTTGATATTTACTAGATGGGGAATACATAGCACTGTTATTCACAGAGTTTGATTGCGACTGCAGATTTGGCTGACTGCCAAGATTTGTTTTCTGAAATTGCGCCTCCATATTACTCATATTCGCACTAGAATCACTGTTACATGACCTTCGAGAATGGTAAGGTCTATTTCCTGTGATGTCATATTCATACGGTGAGTTTGTTATACTGAGACGATTGGTAGACATTTCACTCGACCTTCGACTTGACGCCAGACTTCCAAATGGATTTGGACTATTATCTGATCGCAGACTACTAAAGTATGAACTAAGAGTGCTGGTGTTACTGTCACGTCTGGTACGAAACATGTTGTTATGTGAATCATTACCTCCTGGAATATAGAAAGCAAGATATGATAAATTTAAATATTACTGTTAATTTTTTCTCAAAAAATTCTGAAATATGATAATTTCCCATACAAATGCTAAAACTTCTCTATATATTGAATTTTCACTCATAAATTACATAAACATTGTTTTCCACTAAAAACAATCAATTATTGTACAGTAAAATATTATTTTTTACTAGTCATAGAAGAATAGAATGACCTAATCACTAAGAATTTAATATGTTTTATTAGTTATAACCTTGGACCATCAACAATGATAGCAGTGTACAACATTAGTCTGAACCCCATTCAGACTAAGTCATTGATTAGCATACATTGGTTATAATTCCTAGAAGTTAGAACCTCAATACATTGCTTAACAATCAAGTTAGCTAGTCCTACATTTTGTACCCAATTGATAAAAGTTGTAAACAGGCTGTTGTAGAGAGGTTGGAGGGTAGTAAAAATTAAGATAAACTATAATACATACCATGTAGATCAGAGATACGTTTACTATGATTTGGTGCTGCTGGTGGTTTGAGATCAGTTAATGATGTTTGTAATGGTACCCCACCTCCATCTTTACGTACTCCTAAAATTATACAGTACAGCTTTAGTGTTAAATTTGTCAGTTATAGGTAGCAGAAATACTTGTGATAAACTTTACTATGTAATAAGCAACGTTTTATTAAATACTTTCAATTTTCTGTGATATAATATCTTAGGATTACTGTGATAATGACTTTATTGTAAACATTTTAATTTTGCCTCTCCGTGTCATACTACCACATGAGGGTCCACAATGGAAACAAGAGTTCTCTCTTTCTTGTGCTAACCTTGGTGCTGGTATTTCATGACATGGTTTTATTATATATATGTATGTATATGTAACTTATAATATATATTTATTAATTCCTATAGTATCATATTTTTATTTTAAATTACTTATGCCATGTTGTATTTTGCCAATACCTAAATAAATCTATCATAATCTAGAAATGTGAAGTGCCTAGGTCACATATTGTTGAAAATCTTACATTAAAATAGACCTAGAAAAGCAATATGACAAAAGAGGGTTGTGAGATTGATGGTATTATGAACTGAAGATGTTATACTCAAACTTGCAACTTGCTGTACCACAAACTCAGCTAATTTAGATGGTGAGTGTCAATGTCAAATTAAACAGTCATGTCACATACCTACTTCCATATCATTTTAAAACTTATTTAAAGTAAAAATACCTATGTCCTTTGATTATCCAAGCCATAGCTTTATAAAACTATAAAATGAATGGCATACAATAACGAAATATTAAGTTCAATCTACCATATGCAGGACTTAAAATACAGTACCCACCAAAAGTTTGGAGACATTCTCAGATTGTAGGCGCATTGAATAGCTTTTATCTAAAACTGTTCATTTTGTAGTTTTGCATTATTTTTTGGTTATCATTACAACTATAACTGAGACTACAAAAATAGCAAAACAACTATGTTTTGAAGAATGATTACAATAAACATGGTTTTGGAGGCTTAAGGATGTCAGATGCTGAATTTTATAAATGTATTGCATTCATGAAATTTGTTTTCATTTTATAACAAACCATACTTAAATATATCAAAAATGATTTGGCAAAAAAAATAATCATCCAGATTCAAGAATTGTAGTAAATTCCTCTTGTCTCCAAACTTTTGGTGGGTACTGTAGATTATGCTAGCTACTGCTCCGTTGTGACAACTATAAAATATACAATAAACCAAAACTTACTATTATTGCCAACAGGTGGAAGTAAAGCCAGATTCTTTGTAAGTTGCCTTTTCTGTAACGTTCTATTAGAATTCATTCTATTTTGTCTCATAACGACTAAGTTATCTGAGCCTGGAACTTCTGCTTCCTCTGGTTCTGGGATATCAACTTCCTCTTCGATACCACCACTCTGCGTCATGGTGATGACCTGTGACCCTGAGGTCATGTGATCATCTAACTCTGATTGGAGGTTATTTGTAACATTGACCTCTGGACTACTTTGTGGCGAAGGATGTTGTTGTATTACGGAGCCAACATTGTCCTGGAAAAAAGGGACAAAGAAAATGCACATTATAATGCATGATAAAGAAAATAGTTCTTCTTTTATAAAAAATAAAAATAAGCATTTCTACTGATTGCATGGCAAAGAATCATTAATGAATAATCTTAAGTAAAAGTAAAAAAAGTAAAAAAGTTAGAGTGTGGTTCATAGACTGCTTCCATAATTATTATACATGTTTAGCCGGCTTTACATTTTTGTACCATAACTCCTGAACATTAAAATCACATTCAGGCAGGTGATGCCTCACAGTACCCAATTACACTTGGGGTGAGTGAAAAAAACTTTGTCTTGCACAGGGAAATTAGCAGTGCCCCTATTGGGGTTTGACCTTGGGATCTAATGATCCCTATGTGCGTGTACATTTGCATTACAAGACTACCAATCAAAACAAGTCATTATGACAAAAAGATCAGATTGGATCCAGTGTAAAAGAATTTTACAAAATCATTAGTTCTATAGTTTGATATATTTAACTTCTTAAATTCTGACAGTTAAAATGAAAAAGGATTGACAAATGCTGATTTAAATAATTTTCAGTTTTACTGCAGAGTCAATCATCCTACTCACAGTCTGTGGATATACCAAAAGCTCTAAGACTAAAAGAATACAGAGGGGAAAATATATAAAAAATATAAACTATATTACCTGTGAACTTCTTCTTTCACCAGTTGATGTTTGATAAGTACCAACAGATAAACATTCTTCTACTTTAGTTGATCCTTCTTCTCTGTTATCATCTGGATGCTACAATTATATACACATAAAATTAATTATATAACTCAATAATATTATTAGTCTTCAAATTAAGTCAGTGGACCACAAACTGAGTCCACCAAAATAGTCCTTGGTCTAGTGAATTTTAAAATGAAGATAGTCCAACAGTCCATCAACTTTTCACATCTTCATTTTCCTGATTCAATGAAAAATTATAACTTGGTGTTATATTGTTTATTTCATTAAGGATAGATTATTCTAAATCATTAAAATAGACTGTATATTTAAACATATCACTAATACTGTTTTGGTTCATTAAACTTTCATTCAGTCCTGTAAAATACTATGTAGTTCATTTTGGTAGACTGAATGTCAAGTGCTGATAAAAGTTTATGGTGTAGACTGTTATACACCCTAGCTTTCTTTTGTCCGCATTTTATTACAAGGGTTCATCATCAAACTGTTGTATCTATATTTTTGGAAAGTCATGTTGGCATTTCTTAAGTCAAATTGAAATACAGAAATGGAATGTTGTTTCTGACACTTTAACTTACAATGTATGTATCATTCATGGATGCCAAGGATAATGAGAACCACTCATTAGTCTTGGGACTAAAATATGTTTCCTGAAGATCATGAACCATAAATCAAATACACTGAAATCAGTAAATCAACTGAAGTTCAGCAACTCTGATCATAAAGTCAGAGAACTACTTTGCAATTATATAAGTGGCCCCTTTCCTATGGAAATTGCTAGTTAGGTCTTTGTGCTCTGGTACCCTTTTTACACCCAAAGTAATAAAAATGTGATATCAATTCCATGGTACCAGGAGGCAAAGCGCTACCTATCGATATGCTTAGGAAACAGGCCATACAATGCTTATGATGCAAACAAATAAAGCTGAAGACAAACCTGTTCACTTTCATCTTTCTTTTCTTGTTTACAAGAGTGATCTCCCTTGTGTTTTTTATTAGCATAGAATTCTGGTCCATGTACAGTCTTAACATGTTTACGTAATGAACTAGGATCTGTATATCTCTTAGTACAACCTGGTGCTTTACATACATACGGTTTCTGAAATATACAACATCATACACATTATGATTTCAGGTTTTAAGCTACTATACCAAGAAATATTCATTTACAACAGATATGAAATTGTCTTAAACAGTGAAGTCATAAAAATATAACACACATTAGAGACACAATAAAGATGCCAAACCATTTTGCTTTCTAAGTTTAACAAAGTGCCAATTTCTTAGAAGAATTGTTTTTATTTATTTATGGTGAATATATGTATACATGTATATTATCCAAAAAATTAACTTAATGGAAGTTATTTTTCTTTCTATAACAAGACTTCTCCTTTAATACATGATCAAAACTACTGTTTTTAAAACAGTACTACTATAATCCTTTAATCAGTAGACTTGTTTGCTACAGACAGAGCTAGTTTGGCATGCCAACAGTTTGCATGGTTAGATTACTACACATCTGAACTCAAAACCAGTGATTTATTTCTGGAAAATCACAATGATTAAGTTGAATATTTATCATGGTACTTACCTGTTTACATAATGAGGAGAAGATACATAAGCTGCCAGGGAACTCAGTTGGGAGAGCACTCCCCTTATAAGGAGACACCCAGGTTTGATCCTGTCAATCTGCGTATTTAACTCACCCAGTGACATTGTTTCCCAAACAAAAAAAGAATTTAACTTACAGCATTAGAATGTGTTCTATTCTGATGTTTAGCTCTATCGCTAGCATTACTGAATGCTTTAGTACAACCAGGAAACTCACACATATAAGGTTTCTCCCCTGTATGAGATCTTAAATGTGTCTTCAAATTCTCTAATCTAGAATATGCCTTGGAACATCCTTCAAACTGTAAAATATAACAACAATACATTTAGTCAGAAATCATAGTGACAGGGTATTTCAAAGGTTTCAAGGGAACAAGGTGTTTCAGACCCCATTCAGGGGCAGGTCCAGGATTTTTTTCTAGGGGGGGGGGGTCAAAACCTTTCTAGGGGGTCCAAACTTTTCTAGGGGGGGGGGGGGGTAGTCCAAACCTCTAACCACAACCACATTATACACATTTTGCAGAAAAATATGCAACATATTGATAATAAAAGCTACATAACCATTAAATCTATGTTAAGCACTGAGAAAAAAATGCTTTATGCTACTTAAAAATGACTTACAGGCAAGAAATACATTAATGGACAGGTACATTTTCCAAATTCTAGGGGGGGGGGGGGTCAGGACCCCCC
This sequence comes from Mactra quadrangularis, assembly GCA_025267735.1. Classification (NCBI taxonomy): domain Eukaryota; kingdom Metazoa; phylum Mollusca; class Bivalvia; order Venerida; family Mactridae; genus Mactra; species Mactra quadrangularis. The sequence goes on along the minus strand of CM046299.1, from coordinate 48,410,927 downwards.
TGACCCCCTGCTGGATCCCCCATGCCTTTACATTTTATAAATTTTGTGTTTGACCACCAAGACTTGTGTAGAAATTGCATTATGGTATATTTCATTTTTGTGATTTCTACCAAAAATATAAAATTCATGAAAATTAAATCGTTCCTTTGCCAAAGAATTGTTTTTCAAATTTAGAACCCATAATTTTGACCTAGGGCTCAATTCTCTAAAGAAATATTTTATGGGGTTCATGAAAGAAATAATAACACAAAACTCAATTTTTGTTCTTACGCTGATTTGTGCTCCACTATTCAAGTAGCTGTTGAATATAAGTTATTCTACAACACCATGATGCCAATAAAGAATTTTTATTCTCATTTTAGTTAAAACAAGATAAAAACAAAGTTAGGAGTCCCCTTAAAGTCAGACATTCATTTAAAAAAAAAATAATCAAGACATACAACATAATCTAGGAAGTTTCTCATCGTGGCCTAAATGTTAAATCATAAACAATTTTAAATCAATTTAAAAACACAGATAGATATAATCATTATTTCTAAATAGTTATCACTTCATCGACAATAAATCTCCATTCTTTATAAACATCAGAAAACTAGCTGAAGCCAGATACTCATTTCCAAGATAAATTTCACACGATTTCGTGACTAAAATTTCCTACTATAATAAAGAAGCCATTATAATGATTTTGATAAATAAAAGAATGCATTCATAATTCATTTATAAACACATAGGGAATGTTTTTACTCAATTCCCTGTAAAAGCTAACAGCCTTGTAATTAGTATATGTTTAAGAATTGAGAGCTGATAAAAGTTTTGTAATACTGTACTGAGCAAGCCTTGTGTAAATAGACTGTTTCCTACATTAAACATTTCTGTAATTACACTTAAGTCTAACTTATTTTTATAATAAAATTGATCTTCCGATTGTGGTGAACATTTCAGCCAAATTTCTAAATATCTCTTAATATATAATTAAGAAATGACCAAGTGGCAATATTTGACATTAAATTCTATGCTTATGCACATTCACAGACTTACCAGCTATTATCCTCAGTCATCTGGCTACTGGTATCATTCTATCAATATTTTAGAGAGTCTTTCACTCCCCTATTACAGCTGACATATTGGCGCTATAGAATTTTGCCACCATTGCACCTGGGTGGAGTGAAGCAGTTGAAGGTCAATTGCTTGGTTCAAAGAAATCAGCAGAGCCTCTAGTAGGAGTTGAATCTGGAACATCTATGCCCATGTCATACCACAGGACCACTGCCCATGTCACATGACATAACAAAATGATATGCCAGATGCATTATGGGCAATAAAATGTCAAGTCAATAATCAATGATACTTACTGTACATTTATGTGGTTTTTCACCAGTATGTCGTCTCATATGAACTACCAACATATATTGTGCTTTAAATGGTTTCTCTTCACGACTACACTCTGCCCAGCGACATACAAAAGCTTTCTTATTTGCTTGTATATGATCTTGATTAATATGCTGAAAACATATAAATCATGGATTAAGATAATCATATAACAGCCTACCATTCATAATTTGAAACTTTGTGAATTGATACAAATAATAGTTATGTGGTTGAAACAGTTTCAAATACAACAACTATAATAACACTTGAAGTACAAGGCAAAGTACATAGTCAGATTATCATTGTCTACAATGTCCTGGACAAGCAATAGGGGCTGCCTCCAGACAGCGTTAGAAAGTAGCGCAGATAAGTTCCCCGTTAGAAAGTAGTGCAGGTAAGTTCCCCAAGTCATGTGACACAACAAAACTACAAACCTGAACCGAAATTCATGCTCCACAAGGCTCAACATTAATTTTTAAGACTTTTGGCGATTTCATTGAAAGTCCTAAGTTATACCACAAGTCGAAAAATATTGACGATTCAAATACCTGACCAGTTTAACCTGTGGAGTGATACATGAGTCTCTGATTTACTACGCAGTTAATTTCTAGGTGATAAAAGTAGTTCTATCAATCAACTGACAGTGTTTCAGTGTCAGTGACAGGTATTTACTAACATTGATAAGCATGTGAATGGGTGGAGTCAAATCTCATTAATATATATACTAAGCAGTAGTATTTGCCTGTTATACAGGATAGAATAAACACTTTGCCCGCATTTTTTGTCCTGCTCGGTTCATACTTGAATCTAATGTGTAAGGGAGTAGTCATTAGTATGGATTCGTTAGGTTCAATGTGCATGAAAATCTTTCTGTGTTTTAATACTGTGATCAAAGTAAGTTGCCCAGTTTGACAACCAGCTATATATTTGACTTGCCTGAACCACCGAATTCAAATATAGGTTGTCAAGGGCAAACAGACAACTTTTAATGTCAAGCCCTGCTCCAGACAAGAAACAGGAGAAGCCATTAAAGACATCACCAAACTTAAAACGTGTGTAAACATTGACCTAATCAGATGACAAAAAAAGCTACAAACCTTAACAAGTTCCTCCTGTATGTCAAACTCCTTTGTACAATCTTCCCAATGACAATTTGTTTCCATAAAATCTGGCTCCCCTTCCTGTGGTATATGACCGGGAGCCAGATGTGAATCACCACTATGAGGCTTCTCATCATTATCATCACCTTCTTCACCCTCATAATGACCTGAAAAATAAAATAGGATTAACTCCCTTTATTTCAAATTATCTCCCTTTCATTTTTTAAATTATCCCCTTTTTTCGGTTTTGTTTCATTTTCTTGGTCTTCACTCCCTTTATAAGATATTACCTCCCTTTTATTTTGGTTTGGCTTGGTTCCAATTTCTTGTGCTTTTATACAACTTCTTTGAAAATTTACAGTAGTCTCATGGCATTCAACTACTGAAAAGTTCTTGGAAAGTTATGATTACTAGTTTGTAGTTTAAACCTGTCCTTAGCACATACTTTAACTAGTGATTGTCACCTGCCCTGCTTGATGTAGGTATGTTGGGTCAGGTGTGAAAATTAAACCCCTAATCCCTAGACTGACAGTTAGATATGCTGAGAACTGAGCTGAGCTAGCCAGAGTGTTTGCTTTGTTATGACCTACAAAGCAAACCCAAATATTTGTATGGTAAAAGATTATCTCCTTTTTGTTTCAAAATGACCTATTAATTAATTTAGTAGAATTTCTGTTAGTTTCACTTATTATCTTCATTTAATCTAGATATTCTTTCTTACATTTTTGTTGCAAATCCTCTCTAAACCAGTCAATGGTGACCCCTTCAAGAAAATATAGTTCCCAAACTAAACAATGCAAAAAACCTATTGCTCAGTATTTAAGAAGTATAACACTTTCTAAGCCATAAATAACCTAAACAATCATTGGCTAGAAGACCAACAATAAAAACATAACAATGTAAGACCAAATACAAAGAAGAATAACTCATGTAATAAAAGCTACACTTTGATATTATTATCTCCCTTAGATAAGATCTAAAATATAATCCAAGTATTTTGGTGCAATTAGGACAGTAGGTAATGAGGTAAAATATAAAGCCAAAAATATGACATGCATAAATTCCAGTAGTTAAATAAGCATGAATGATAAAGCTGTATGTATAAATGTAACATAAAATATGTCAAGAGTGGATAGTTTTACAACAAGTAAAATATTGGCTTACAATACAGTTGAGCATAGGAAATGACGGGATCTCTGCATGGGTCTTAACTCTTGAGGGAGGAACTGGGTCTAAGGGCCATTTTTATTGCATAACTGTTCTTGATTACATTATTACATTGTTATATTAATACATACAACCCTATTATGATATATTATACATATATTGCTCTGTAATCTTTCAAAATATTTACAAAAAATGAAAATGAAGGTTAATATTCTACTCTATAATAATAGCGCTATAATTCTGACATATTCACGACTATATGAGTGTCCCACACCTGCAGACGTCTGCCACAAACATGTCAATATAGTCAGACTATACTGTATAGAATTGTGTATACTTGTACCAGGGTTGATCCAAAATCTTTCCTTTGCAGGGGTCTGAGTCAATAAATCAGGGAGATCTTGGCACAAAAAATGTTTATTTTTAAATCTTATATTTCATGACATTTGCGAAGTAATTTTAAAATTATATAAGGGGGACCTGACATAATATGCCAATTTGAGTCAAATTCTAACGTTTTTATGAGTTTTTCTTCTATAAACCTTCTATTCTAAAACTCCATGAAAAAGGTCTGATTATTCTGATTTTAATTCCCAGCAATTTATTCAAGTACTTTTTGAAAATTCCACAGAATGATTAAGTCCAGACATTCCTGACTCCCACAAGGCCTGCAAATGTTGAGCATCATGTAGGTGGGTGCAGATGTTCACACCCTGACATGTTATAGATTATGTTGTCACACATACAAGATATATGATGACCATTCTGACAAACTGACCAATCTTGACATATGGTGGTGGTCATCAACAAATGACCAACATGAAGTATGGTGGCCAGGATGACATACTGACCAAAGGTTTCACTTATTATGGTCATTATTAGTATTATAATTTCATAATTATGCTAATAAGTTTCAGACTATTTTAGTTATCATATATCACTTGACATCATTAGTGCTTTTGTACTAAAGAAACAACAGTCAGTAGTCTGATGGGGATATTTAAAGGTGTGGCTACACTTATTAATAAACTTATTAAATAGTATACATGTACTACACTAAAATGAACATTTAAACAGTTAATAAATGAAAGCATCTTTTTAAAGACTATGTAAAGACTGACTTATTCAAAAATTGATTTATTTCCAAGTGGAAACAAACAACTGTCAAATATTCATGGAAAGGTATGACCTACCAGGGCTTGAACTGATACATTAATTTGAAGTATGAAACCATTGCACCACAACCAAGGGCAAACATTTTAAAGCTCTCTACAGATGTTACAAATAACCAATCAGAATTTTGAAGGCACATTCAAATGATCTATTTTTACAATCACCGATCCCGTTACCTTTCAATGTGTGATGTGATAGATGAAGTGTGACCAACCACCTTCCTGTCAACTTATCCTATCAACAACCCATATACATATATTAAAGCGAGTGATAGTATCTGCAGGAGCGTGTCCATTGTTTTTCAGAGGGGGTCTGATTAGAACATATATTAAAAGGGGAACCAAAATGCTTAAAATTCAATTTTTTATGAAATTTAAAATTTTCAAATAATTTGGTAATTTTGAAAAATTCAGGGATGGGGTCATGACCCCTTGACCCCCAGACTGGATCCCCCATTATAGTATCTATTTTATGTTGATGTTCATACCTTATTATCATAAAACCATAACTATCAGGCTCATCTTACAAGTTTAAACCAAATATTTTTAACATTTATACACCTTTTATATACAGTAAAACCATGTGCTACTGACACTTGTTAACTTATTATTTTTTGTTGTTGGGTTTAATGCCATAGCAACACATTGTATAGGTCATATAACGGTGTCCAGCGCACCTAATCTAGCTTTCCTGGACTCTTGTCTATAACCAGTACTCACCTACCCTTTCACAAGGCCAGAAACTTCTCCATATACCTTATCAATGGAGGAAAATTGACATTATTGTCAAATTTTCATGGGAGGGTATAACCTCTCTTGGAGGAATTTCAACCCATACCCCCTCGGGACACTAGATTATTAATCCCAGTGTGCTACCAACTACGCTACCAACCAAGGTTCACTTGAGATCTAGTAAGTGTTCAAAATAAGCTTGTTTCTGAGATTGCAAGGATATAACTTATTTGGTCAATACTCCAAATCAATCGAGGACAATTATAACTCTGATCCATGGACCCTATAAATATATAGGGATTGATCTGGCCTTTACTCATTCAGGCTGTCCTGGCAATGAACATTCCAACTAGGACTTGGTGAAAATTGGGAGAAATTTTTTGTATTAAAGAATGGACATCACACCAGTCAATGTCTAAATAGTTTCAAGCACTGGTCCAATTTGTTTTTTTCTAATTTATCAACTAGCCTGTTTATTTGATATTAATTATGTTTGCTAGCTCAAATTGTTTTTTAACTGAACCTAAGCTTTAGGCTAGTGAGTTAAGAAGATGACTGCCACAGATGTGTTAACACCAGCATGAGAATACTAATCATTGTCACATTGATATTTTATCTATTAAGCATATGTAACCCGATATAAATTCATGGGCCGAACTGAGACTCGAACCCAGGACCTCTCGAGTCGTAAGTGGACACTCTACCACGTTGCCATAAAATCTAGCTTGAAGGCAAGGGAATACAAGTGCTGTCATACCTCTGCTACACATACATGCAGACAGAAATGTGATGAGCATAGTCCACAGGTTAGACCGTACCATAGTGTTGTCACATACTGATATTTATAGTGTATACTGATATTTGGTATGTTAATTTTGACCGCCAAAAAATGGTAATAAAATTTTTTTGAAGGAATATTATGCGTACACTTTTACGCTCCATTGGACAATGTATTAAATAGAATATATCTAGATGAACATTACTAACAAAATGTATCTATAGATGTATACATATGAACATAACTCAAATTGACAAATCTAAGCAAAAATATTCATTGACATAGCATATTATATAAAGTAAGTTCATTAAGAACTTTGGCTGCTAAATGTACTAGTTCACAGATTTGGTTTATTTTTTTTATAATTTCAAAATACCATTCAGTGTCTATAAATGTGTTAAAAATAATTAATTCTTATCATTTTAAGACAAACTGACCTATAATTATGTTGCACAAAATATATAATAAAAGCCACAAAAATGCACTAAAAGTGTCTATACCGTGACATACGGGGTAGATATTCACTACACGAAACACCATTATTTGTAGTTGTATGTCAATTTGCATTAAAATTGTCATTATCAGAACACTAATTTCCTGCTTCCAAAATTTTTCCATACAATTTTGATAGTTTTAAAAAAAGTTGATATTTAAGGTGGAATCTGTGAATGAGTACCTTTAATCAGATTTGTTCAGTTATTTATGGAGGCTGGTTAACACCTAACCAACATTTTAGTCCTTACTTATTCTTTCAAATAAAGTCAACATTAGGCCACAACAAGTTGAACATGTGGTCTATGGATTCACTCGCATCTTAATTTTGACGTTTTTTACAAAAAAATATACATTTGTATTTATATTTCCTTGCTTGGTCACAAAATTTGGTCAAACCCCTATATAAAGCAACTAAATTTAGACTTTAAAAAAAAAATTCTTTGCTCGCTCCCCCCATTTTTTTCCAGAAAAATAGAACATGTCATTGACTTGTTGTGGCCAAAAACCTACATGTACATCATAGTATTAAAGAGTTGGAAGGGAAATTGATCAGAATGTATATGATGACCAAACCCTACGTCAAAAAAACTCCTAGATTAACTGTCAGGGTCACTACCAACAGAGCAAACCAAGCAGTATGACTAATCAATAAACTATAATAATGAAAGAAAAACCAATCATATGTCAATGTCTCAAACACCACACCATACAATCTCAAAAACAAAGGCAACAGAAACAGATGTGGTTTTGTTGTACAAAAATCAACTGATTATTTTGTAAGATAACAACACTTAAAGGTTAATAGTCGACATTAAAAAACCATTCTAATCGCATCATGCAGAACAGTTGATGTAGAAATTAATGTCTTTATAATGTACAGAAACATAAGTTTGGTTCCATTTTATAACAACTGTACACTACTTCCTCTCACTTCTACAAAAAAAAACATTTTCTGAACACCTTAAAATAGTTAAGAAAGTACCCAGTACATGTAACTCCCTTACTAAGCTTTATTTAATAGCACAATTAAGAAATTGAAAAATTGAAATATTTTAAGTTGTTTCCAATGATGACATTGCTAAATGATATTACCATTAAATTGATGGGTAATAAATCAATTTATTGGATTTTAACATCATTTTAGCATCATACTTTAGTTATCTATGGTTGCATGCTCACTTGGATCTGCGATGTTGTAAGCCATGCTCAGCATTTCAAAACAAGAGCCTTCAAGGGGTTACTGGTTTGAGGCTTACCCATTCCAATTGCATCATGCCAAACGCTTGACAACCTTTCATGAAAATTTGACAATAGTGTTGATTGCCTCCATTTATAAGGTATATAAGGAGCCTTCTTTCTCATGGAAGGGTAGGTAAGTACTGTTTATAGACAAGAGTCCAGAAATGCTAGATAATGTTAGCTGGCCTCCATAAAATGACAATAATTTAAGTATACAGAGCGTTAAACCCAATAAAAAGCATCGTTCTACAGTTATTAATGGTTACTTTCTCAGTTTTCCTGAACTATTTTTTACCAGTTCTGGCTATCTTTTCTTAAGAAGCCAACAACTTCTCCCTAAATGGCAATCTCTGTAAACCGATATCCCGTTGAGCATTGTCGTACAGGATCTCTAAGGTTAGCATGGAGGGTCACACCAAGATGACCTTTGTGTCAACCAATCATTGTGTAGCTTTTATCTAGACAAAGCACTATTAATAGCGGTTTGATTTTTAATTTCTATTTTTAGACCAAAATTTGAGAGCTAATTTGACAGCAGTATTATTCACAGTCTGCGATTGGATGGCTCATTTCAACATGCGTGACGTAGTTGATGTAAACAAGATTTCGATTAAGTCATCAATATTATAATTAGAAAAGGTCACCTGAACGAACCCTCGTAAGAAAACTGCCAGAGTATGTGAGTGGAAAATTTAGATCAGGTTTTAGTCAGATTGTCTTAACGGCAGATCACTTTCATAATTGCCAATGGTTCATGGATGCTACTAGATAAAATTGATACTTCTGAATTGCTACTCTACAGGAAAACACTAAAAATGGTGGAGAGCAAGGCTAAAATAAGTTCAAGAAAAGTCTGAGCACAATTTTGAAGCCAAAAAAGAATCACCTAACTAATGTTTTCTAATGTCTAATATATCTGGTTCTACTTATGTGTCAGAGCCATTGCCTCAAGTCTTTACTGTGCTAGTTGTTAGGAAAATACTTCAAATAATAGGAGAAAACTTGCTGTTAGAACATGTTCCCAAAGAAAACAATCAAGTACAACCACAGAGGTAGAAAACAATCAAGCACAGCCACAAGCCATAATGAGGTAATACAAAATATGGCAAAACCTCAGTTCAACAGTCCATAGATGAACCTTACTTATATGGCAATTACAATGAAGTGAGTGACTGTTGCAAGAAAAACAGTTTTCCATCTTGAAAGAACAGATACAAAAGAGATGGCATTCAAATCTGCTGACGTTGAAAGGGAAATGAAGAATTTCCTTAAGGGAAAATGGCCAATGAGGGGAGGTCATACTATAAAATGTTCTAACTGTATTGTATATTGTATTTAGTTTCCATATGAACAGTTTCTTTCTAATTTACGACTAACAGATGTTAAGTCCATCAATAATCTAAAGTATACCTGTCTGTTTAAAACATAAAATAATCGGAATATGAGAAAGTTTTATGACTTCTGAATGATTCTCAACGATGGAATTGATCATTCGAAACTTTTACTTCACTTAACACAAAGTATCATCGGGTACAAGAGTATTTGGAATACTTCTGATCTGATGGTTCATTCTCAACAAATAAAACTTTTTCTGGCAAAACAATGCAATAACCATGACAGCTTAAGTTGCATAAGCTCTTGAGAAATACTTCGACCTTGTTTGAGTTCATTTTTGAAAACGAATACTGAAGTATCAGTCAACCAATGAAAATTCAAAGTGCGCCATTAAATGTCTTCGAATACCATCATAATTGACAATTAAAGTAAGGAGATAAGATATATGCCATATATTTATCACTTTCAGTAAAGTATTCAACGTAAAATATTACGTCTGATGTAGGTGATTGTTTTTTGGCATTGTCTCGAAAATAGCAGACGGATGCGTATATTACAATATTCGCCAAGTAGTATTTTTACGTCTCCTTTGATTTATAGTGTAAAGTCTAGGTGGCTAATTTATTTCTGAATGATGTAATAAACACTTGGCTGATAGATAGGAGAAAAATGATGAAGCAGACGCAAAAGGTGATACTGACGTAACTAATGGTGACGCTGATGATAACAGCAGCAAGAGGGCCAAGATGACTAATAGAAAGCTCTACTGAGAGAAACTGACCAAACAGTTCTAGTAAAACAACAAATAAGAATGTAAGAAAAGCAATACAATTTTAAAATTAAATTTCAATGCATTGTGACCTAAAAAAAGTAATTTGCAACTCAACTCAAAATATTAGATACAATTTTCCATCAGCAAACAAAGTTTGTAAAACATTATTGCTGAAAAGCACAAAACACAGATTAAATCCTATCGCTCTATCTACACACATTTTCATCATAATGGTGAAACTTTGTTTGTAATGCAGGAATAACCTAAATATTAGAATTCCAGATAAAGTATGTACCCATAGACCGTGGCATGTTGAAATTCTTGTTGTAAATAATAAACAAACTTACTGTGAGGTAAGTGATGATGATGATGGTGATGATGATAAGGATCTTTCTCAGATTTAATTTTTGTACGTTTAAGATCTTGGTACCCGGCTTCTACTGTGCTACTAACCACACTGCTACCTGCTTCCTTTGTTGTAGTACTGATCTGGGACTGAAAATATAAAATATAATAGTTAATTTTTATTTTTGTTTGTAAGGCAGCTCATCTTACTTCAAAAGTTAAAGGCCGGGCTTCAACTATAAAAGAGAGAGAATCTTGAAAATGGCCACTTCTTTCTGACTCTCTGACCAGTGAACATGTTAAACCAGAGAGAGAAAATCTGGAAGTGTTACAAATTTACTGATCAGATTTTAATTAATTTTGACATACTGTTTCTTTGACTCATTTTCAATAATATTTAAAATTTTCAGTTTTCTAAGTTTCCTAGAATTGGTACTTTCAAAGAAAAATTTTGAAAACAATTTAAAAAATTCAAAATTTGACTGACATATGCTAAAGGATTCATGACCTTCATCGAGCCAATCAAAAGAGAGTTCATGAACTTCACAGAGCCAGTAATATTATCATCTGGCTGCCCCTCGTAGAAAGTTCCCATGACTGTTGATTCATAGATTATGTATCGGCAGTATTTTTACTGTCTGTAAGTGTCTAAAACTCGTCTCAGAGCATGCAATGGAATTTACAATGTAAACACTGTAGTAAATTTAGTGAGAATTTGTTTACAAGCATAGAGGATTTAGCCGTTGGTAACCTCTGATAACGTAGGTCAAACCCTCCCCCTCTCTCCTTATCGGCTTAATTGCTAACCACCCGCTTTTTTCAAGAAATGAAGTCCGGCCTTTAAGTTCAAGTGCTGTTTAAAGTCTGTTTTCATATACACATTCAACTGACTACATTTTTTAAACAATAATCCCTTATCTTTGAAATAACCTTCAAGCATGTGAACCCTCACAGTTCCTATTTACATCTGGGTAGACTGAAACAACTGTAGGTAAATTTCTTGTTCTAGGGATATAGCAGTGTCCTTGGTGGGGTAGGAAACCAGAACGTCTCAATCCCTAACAGTACATCCTACCACTTGACCACAGCTCCTATTTCATTTTTACTTGTTTTGTTATTTTTTTATGTAATTATTTAATACTTGAAATAACATAAATATAAACATTTACATATGATCAATGATTATCTACAGATTTTCATTTATATCACCATCATTAACTGAAATATTATTGTTTTGTTTATTTGTTTAGCGTATTGTTTCAATTTAGGCCCCTAGAGGGCTAGACATATTGTTAATAATTTTTCTGCAACTGAATACACACAGTTAATCATTATATTAGAATAAATAACCAGTAAGAGGAAAATGACAGCAGGTTAATGAACTCATGGTACACAATAAAATGTGTTGCTAAAACAAATTGAAATATAACATTCATGCAATATAAACGTTTTTATATTTTTTGACAGTTTTTCTTTCATTACAATGATTGATTGCCCTTCTATAAGGAACAGATAACTTCTCTCGGTGCAAAAGAAAAATAATTATTTTTGAATTTTCATGGAAGAGAAATTGTCATGTTGCAGACAGTTTCCATCCAGCATCTCTAGTTAAAAGTTGAGAATACTATAACTAACACTACATGGCCCCCACCTTAATTAACTCATAAACATATTTGGATATTTAACCTTAAACATTATATCATTACTTAAAAGTTTGTTACATATGAAAATGACAGTTAAATGAAAGATGCTATCATCAGTTTAATAATCATAATAATAGTCAATATTGTCATTGCAAAACTAGTCTACATAATTCTTTGTCAACAAGCAGTTAAACTAGTTTTGCTCTGATCCCATTGAATTTGTAACATTAAAAAATATCTATATAAATTGGTACCTAGACTTTGATTCATTATAAAATCATATCAAAGTATAACTTTAACACATTAATGTTAAAGATCTAGTGAAACCTTACAAATTATAACATTTCTTCATTGCATCACTGGGTTAGAGATTTATTTTACATTTAAACTTTTAATGTAGGACCTTAAATGCTATACAGTCACACCTAAGTCAGCAGTCACCTATTTTAAGCAACAAATAATTTGAAAATTTAATTCCTTTTTCTGTTTGTGATTTACACATGTACTAAGCAAAAGCATTTTTTTTGGTCCATTTTGAGGCCAAAATTAAGCAACATTCCCCAAAAGTATACATTTCATCTCAGAATAAGAAAAATTCTTGTTTTTAAAATCTCTGTACTGTACAGTTTAACGCATTATTGGCAATTACTATTAAATATTTAATGCTCTTTTTCTGTTATGACTTAACCTATAGTAAGAAGAGCTGGCCATCGTATATATGACCTAAATATGTGTTGAATACGACGTTAAAAATAAAAAAGACTTTTCAACTTAATTTGAAAATTAACACTGGCAAATACCCAGTCATATGCACCCACAGTTAATGTAGTCTTGTTTGCAAGCTTTATGCAAGTTTGACAGTAAAAATGTAACAAAATTTTCATATAAAAAATAAACATATTCAAAATCACAGCTGATGAAATGACAAGATAAAACAACTAAAGATGTTATTTTTTTAACCAGTTAGATGCTATCAGACTGAACAGTGAAATAATTGTAGTAATAATAACGTTATTAAAAATATAGTAATAACGTTAGGTTATTAATATCAAATTAGAATACAGTGTCCTCCACAAGTTCTTGGACAAATCCTGTTTTTAAAGTAATACTATTCATATTTACCCATGAAAACACAAGGTGTTATTTGATTGATGCGAGGAATACTTTTGTGAAGTTTAGTCATGAAATAATTACTACAGCTTTTTTCCCTCCTAACACTAATTCTGAATCATGTAGTGCAGTTGTCATCAACTGACAGAAGTATGTGTCTAGTAACTGGTCAACAGCTACATCCAGAGATATACGGTAGCCTTTCCATGAACAGGGAGGTTGTCTGACCACATTGATATGACCTATATAATGCGTTACTAGGCATTAAACCCAACCAAAAAAATTATCAGTGATACTTGAATACTCTTAGATTATAGAAAACTACTTGCAGTATGCATAATGTTGTTGTTTTTTTTTCTAAAAATTTCAATCATGCAAAATTTATTTATTTATTTATTGGAGTTAACGCCGTGTTCAACACAATTTAGGTCATTTTACGGCGTCCAGCACACCTAACCTAGTTTTCCTGGACCATTGTCTATAACCAGTACTCACCTACCCTTCCACAAGGCCGGAAACTTCTCCATATTATCTAATCAATGGAGGAAAATCGACATTGAAGGGTATAACCTCCCCCAATGGGATTCGATCCCGCACCCCCTCGGGCACGAGATTCCAAATCCCGGCGCGCTACCAACTGCGCTATCGACCCGGGTTCAATCATGCAACAACTTTTGTAGAGCACTGTATGTGTAAAGTATATTATAGCATCAAACACCTCTAACGCCAGCTGATGTTATGTAAGACATCATACTGTTTGTTGTTGAAATATTTGTTGACAGGTGATACATTTATAGGGGCAATAAAAGATGTTAGAACTTTGCATGGATATTTTAGTATTTGTTTCATTATAATATAGAAAATGACAGCCTTGATCTGGGGCTCAAACTTCAAACAGAATCTCTACAACCAACTGCCTCTATGTGGACCCAAATTCAGGACCTTTACTACCTCAAGTTATAATAGGGAAAATTAGTTATCTAATGTTTTAAAAAACTGTAGAAAGTTTATAAACCAACACTATATCTAATAATATTCTTCTTAAATACTGGTACATATTTTAGCTCTGCCATAAGAACAATCAAAATTAATGCAGTCAGGCAGACGAACAAGCCAACAGACAGACGGATAGATAAATAGACAAACAAATGGATGAACTGTAGATATTTTTAAGCACACAAGTAATAAGACTTAAATTCAACCATAAAGAAACAACAGTATATTGTGATAGTTTTCAGTTATGAGACATGTAAGCCATTACTATATAACCCAGTAAAACAGTAAGGGCAGGTGTGCTTAAGTTCTGTATTATATTTCATTGAGTCAATGACGTGATTGTTTAATCAATAAGATTAACTTGAAACATTTTAACTTTCTACCTTGTTCATCTAACCACTGAATAAAAACTGTTTGTGTTACTTGTAGGAGAAGAAAAGGAGGACTTATTTTGTGCAGATGCTTCACTCTTTTTTACTATTGTTCAGTCATTTCATTACAGATAGATCATCTGACCAATGTTTCCTGGACTATATAAGAGTATTTTCCACCAAGTTCTAACCTATTATTCTTACAGAAGTCAGCAACTTCTTCTTAAAAGCTACAGTGCGGTTTAAAGTCTGCTTCCACATACATGTACATGTTCCGAGGACTTGAAATTTTTGTACGACATCCCCTTATCATTGAAATCGCCTTCAGGCATGATTCAGATCCCTCACAGTACCTATTCATAACTAGGTGGAATGGTGGAAGAAATGTTGGTAAAATTTTCGCTCAAAGAAACGAGCAGTTCTCTAGAGGGGCTTGAACCCAGGACCTCTTGACCTCATAGCTTTCATCCTACCACTGGACCACTGCTCCTAGTCTATAATACCCCTAACAAACGGCCCAACACAAAGTAAAAAAAGAAACATAGTATCTCAAAACATGAGAGTTAATTTTTATCATTAACCTTTACACAGTGCCGGGTTTACAGAATTAACCTCCTTTTTAA
This sequence comes from Mactra quadrangularis, assembly GCA_025267735.1. Classification (NCBI taxonomy): domain Eukaryota; kingdom Metazoa; phylum Mollusca; class Bivalvia; order Venerida; family Mactridae; genus Mactra; species Mactra quadrangularis. The sequence goes on along the minus strand of CM046299.1, from coordinate 48,395,681 downwards.
AAAGAAAACGCCATTTGCAAGTATTGACAATTTAGTCAACATGACAAATTTTCGTTGTTTCCAAGTACAAAATGCACCAATAAATGAAGTCAGTTTTGGAGGTAAGAAAAAGTGTTTTACACACGTCAATTATGGTAAATAAAGACTCACCTGAGTTTCTTGTTTTTGAGGGGGAGGCTGTGGTGGTAGTATATTATGAGTCTGTGAGGTAGATGGAAGCATCAATGAGGCTCCAGGTGGTACTCTACTCATCATCTGGGGCATTGCTGGGTGGAAGAATGGAGGAGCAGGAAAATTAGCTCCTGGACGGAGGTAGGGATTACTAGGCATCTGTGGATGATTGGCTGGACTTAGTGCACCTAGAGAGGCTGAAATAAAATAATATAAACATTATAGGCTGGACTTAGTGCACCTAGTGAGGCTGAAATAAAATAATATAAACATGATTGTCTGGACTTAGTGCACCTAGAGAGGCTGAAATAAAATAATATAAACATTATAGGCTGGACTTAGTGCACCTAGTGAGGCTGAAATAAAATAATATAAACATGATTGTCTGGACTTAGTGCACCTAGTGAGGCTGAAATAAAATAATACAAACATGATTGTCTGGACTTAGTGCACCTAGAGAGGCTGAAATAAAATAATATAAACATGATTGACTGGACTTAGTGCACCTAGAGAGGCTGAAATAAAATAATATAAACATGATTGTCTGGACTTAGTGCACCTAGAGAGGCTGAAATAAAATAATATAAACATGATTGACTGGACTTAGTGCACCTAGTGAGGCTGAAATAAAATAATATAAACATGATTGTCTGGACTTAGTGCACCTAGAGAGGCTGAAATAAAATAATATAAACATGATTGTCTGGACTTAGTGCACCTAGAGAGGCTGAAATAAAATAATATAAACATGATTGACTGGACTTAGTGCACCTAGAGAGGCTGAAATAAAATAATATAAACATGATTGTCTGGACTTAGTGCACCTAGAGAGGCTGAAATAAAATAATATAAACATGATTGACTGGACTTAGTGCACCTAGAGAGGCTGAAATAAAATAATATAAACATTATAGGCTGGACTTAGTGCACCTAGTGAGGCTGAAATAAAATAATACAAACATGATTGTCTGGACTAAGTGCACCTAGAGAGGCTGAAATAAAATAATATAAACATGATTGACTGGACTTAGTGCACCTAGAGAGGCTGAAATAAAATAATATAAACATGATTGTCTGGACTTAGTGCACCTAGAGAGGCTGAAATAAAATAATATAAACATGATTGACTGGACTTAGTGCACCTAGAGAGGCTGAAATAAAATAATATAAACATGATTGTCTGGACTTAGTGCACCTAGAGAGGCTGAAATAAAATAATATAAACATGATTGACTGGACTTAGTGCACCTAGAGAGGCTGAAATAAAATAATATAAACATTATAGGCTGGACTTAGTGCACCTAGTGAGGCTGAAATAAAATAATACAAACATGATTGTCTGGACTTAGTGCACCTAGAGAGGCTGAAATAAAATAATATAAACATGATTGACTGGACTTAGTGCACCTAGAGAGGCTGAAATAAAATAATATAAACATGATTGACTGGACTTAGTGCACCTAGAGAGGCTGAAATAAAATAATATAAACATTATAGGCTGGACTTAGTGCACCTAGAGAGGCTGAAATAAAATAATATAAACATTATAGGCTGGACTTAGTGCACCTAGAGAGGCTGAAATAAAATAATATAAACATTATAGGCTGGACTTAGTGCACCTAGTGAGGCTGAAATAAAATAATACAAACATGATTGTCTGGACTTAGTGCACCTAGAGAGGCTGAAATAAAATAATATAAACATGATTGACTGGACTTAGTGCACCTAGAGAGGCTGAAATAAAATAATATAAACATGATTGACTGGACTTAGTGCACCTAGAGAGGCTGAAATAAAATAATATAAACATGATTGACTGGACTTAGTGCACCTAGAGAGGCTGAAATAAAATAATATAAACATTATAGGCTGGACTTAGTGCACCTAGAGAGGCTGAAATAAAATAATATAAACATTATAGGCTGGACTTAGTGCACCTAGAGAGGCTGAAATAAAATAATATAAACATTTATTCATTAGTTTAGATGGATATAAACTATCTTATGTAATTCATTTTGGTCAGCACTAGCTAACAGTACAAGCTGACGATTGTTGAACTTGCAGTTACTCTATTACGAGGGTGACAGTCTATCATAAAAATATTGAATCCCAATAATCAATTATTTCTTGTAGTGAAAAAGAACCTTCCAAATAAGTGAATAATATGGACCCAAAACACCACCAAATAAGCTTTTCCAGAAAATAGTGTGACCATCTTAGATGCCATCTTGGATTTCTAGAATTCGCTATTAAAGAAGATCCTATTGGTTCCAAATCCTTAAGACTTCTACAGTTTGGTAGAAAAATAGCAATTATTCCAAATAATTTCAGAGGAAGCAGACCAGACATTCTATGAATGAAAGTCAATAGAAGGAATTCCTGCAATCAAAAAAGGAGTACAGGAAAATATAACTCTTGACTGTTTCTTAGCTGACATGCTAGCACAATTCGAGGGTTTAGCACCAAATGGTTGTATCTCACTCTTTCTTATATTGGGTTACAATTGTTTTTCGCTAAACTCGTGTAATGTTTTGTGCAATGTTAAAATCAAACCTTGAAATTGTTTACATACATAGTAAAGTTGTATATAAATGTGATAATTAGGTCAATGTTATTTAATTATAATTTTAATGTAATTTAGGTCATTTTTCTTTAACTTGTATGCACATAGGCAGACAACTGGGGCAAATTTCTGTCACAAAATATTTAAATGAGTAAGCAATGTATAAAAAGACCTCATGTCATAAATTCATATTTTTTTTTAATTTGACAAAAAATGATTTTCAGCTCTTAAAACGAAATTGTTAAACAAAGTTAGTTTTCTTCTATATTTTAACCAGAGACTCAGTAAACAAATATTTTAACAAAATTTATAAAAGTGTGAATTCATGAATTTTTAAAAAACTCTTCAGTTTTGGGAGGTACCAAAGTTTCTATCAAAGCTAAGGTAAACAATAATGTATGAAAGGTGTCAAGTTAAGATCAACTCCCAATGAGAGCCCACACAATGGCGGAACAACAATTTTTCTATCGTGAACTGAGAGCCTCATTGTGGTTATTCAAAGCCAATTAAAAATATGAATTCAAAAAATTTCTTTTTTTTTCGTCATAAGTGTTAGATTATTAAATCTTATATTTAAAAAACATATTTATAGCGAGTAATACAAGTGTTTTGTACCGTGACATGATAAATGGGACATATACATTTCATCACAAATATATAATAGCAACATATTATGGTTAAAAAAGGTGTAAATATGTGAATATGACACTAAGTGGATTCCTAGTATATCATATGATGATACTTGATAGCTTTTATGAACATCCAGATGTAGGGCTCAGTTTGAAGATTAACCATTCATGAACATTAGCTGTAGGGCCCAGTTTGAAGATTAATCATTTATGAACATTGGCTGTAGGGCCCAGTTTGAAGATTAACCATTTATGAACATTGGCTGTAGGGCACAGTTTGAAGATTAACCATTTATGAACATTGGCTGTAGGGATCAGTTTGAAGATTAACCATTTATGAACATTGGCTGTAGGGCACAGTTTGAAGATTAACCATTTATGAACATTGGCTGTAGGGATCAGTTTGAAGATTAACCATTTATGAACATTGGCTGTAGGGATCAGTTTGAAGATTAATCATTTATGAACATTGGCTGTAGGGCACAGTTAGAAGATTAACCATTCATGAACATTGGCTGTAGGACCAAGTTTGAAGATTAACCATTCATGAACATTGGCTATAAGGCTCAGTTTGTAGATTAACCATTTATGAACATCTAGCTGTAGGGCACAGTTTGAAGATTAACCATTCATGAACATTGGCTGTAGGGCACAGTTTGAAGATTAGCCATTCATGAACATTGGCTGTAGGGCTCAGTTTGAAGATTAACCATTCATATGAACATTGGCTGTAGGGCACAGTTTGAAGATTAACCATTCATGAACATTGGGTGTAGGGCACAGTTTGAAGATTAGCTATTCATGAACATTGGCTGTAGGGCACAGTTTGAAGATTAACCATTCATGAACATTGGGTGTAGGGCACAGTTTGAAGATTAACCATTCATGAACATTGGCTGTAGGGCACAGTTTGAAGATTAACCATTTATGAACATCTAGTTGTAGGGCACAGTTTGAAGATTAGCCATTCATGAACATTGGCTGTAGGGCTCAGTTTGAAGATTAACCATTCATGAACATTGGGTGTAGGGCACAGTTTGAAGATTAACCATTCATGAACATTGGGTGTAGGGCACAGTTTGAAGATTAACCATTCATGAACATTGGGTGTAGGGCACAGTTTGAAGATTAACCATTCATGAACATTGGGTGTAGGGCACAGTTTGAAGATTAACCATTCATGAACATTGGCTGTAGGGCACAGTTTGAAGATTAACCATTCATGAACATTGGGTGTAGGGCACAGTTTGAAGATTAACCATTGATGAACATTGGGTGTAGGGCACAGTTTGAAGATTAACCATTCATGAACATTGGGTGTAGGGCACAGTTTGAAGATTAGCCATTCATGAACATTGGCTGTAGGGCACAGTTTGAAGATTAACCATTCATGAACATTGGGTGTAGGGCACAGTTTGAAGATTAACCATTCATGAACATTGGGTGTAGGGCACAGTTTGAAGATTAACCATTCATGAACATTGGGTGTAGGGCACAGTTTGAAGATTAACCATTCATGAACATTGGGTGTAGGGCACAGTTTGAAGATTAACCATTGATGAACATTGGGTGTAGGGCACAGTTTGAAGACTAACCATTCATGAACATCTAGCTGTAGGGCACAGTTTGAAGATTAACCATTAATGAACATTGGCTGTAGGACCCAGTTTGAAAATTAGCTATTCATGCACATTTCCCTGTAGAATACAGTTATAGGAATGAATGTTTATGAATATACAGCTGTATGTACGGCTAGACCATTTCATGTTAATGAACATGTTTATAAACAAATACCTACTGGATGCAGTCTGACACCACACCTTTATAAACATAGGATGCTTGTTTGTTTGTTTGTTTTGTTGGGTTTAACGCTGTAGCAACACATTTATAGGTCATATAACAGCAGTCAGTCAATCTACACACTGTTCCTAGAAAGGCTACTTCTCTGGATTTAGCTGTTAACTACGAAGCACATACTTTCATCAGTGACTGACAACTTCCCTATATAATTAAGAATCATTGGTAGGAGGGAGAATGGCCGTAGAAATCATCAATGACTAAGCTCCACCAAAGAATGCCCCACCTAGGAATCGAACCCATGACCCATTAAGATCAAGCAGTAGGAATCTAGAGTTTTAAAAACATCTAGACGAAGTGAAACCGTTTGCCATCATATACAATAACTAAATAGCCATCAGGGACAAAGCAATCATATATGGCAGTAACCTGAGACCCAAGAATTGTTAAGTCAATTTACTTGAAGTGATTTTAATCTGGGTGTCAAATTTCATAAACTATCAAAATATAAAAAATTGTTTAAATGGAAGACCACGTGTTAAAGTGGCCATTCATACTTTTATATACATGTACTCATTCAAACAAGCCATTATAATTCTTATTTTAAAAATCTAGACCAAAGTTTTCATCAAACACTTAATTTCTGTACTCACAAAAAAATCCTACGTTGAAATAAGAACAGTTATTAGTATCTAAATTAAATATTCAGTTCAACAAATATTATTTAACAAATGAGGCAAAAATTCCAATATCCAGAACATTACAATGGAAAAAGACGCCACACAAAACCATGAGAAAAATGTCGCCAACATTGAATGCCTCCCCGATAGTTTTTTTAATCAAATACTCTCTAAAAAAAATCGAGTACAAATATACAAACAGTAAACCGTTAATGCCAATGCGAGAAGGCTGGTCTAGCCTCGAATAAAGGTATTGAAAATATTTAAAACTTCGTATTAGCTAAGTAAACATAAATGAACATTTTCACACTTAGATATTTAAAAGGCGGTTCCAGAATAGTGTACAAAATAATGGCGTGCAAGTGTGTAAGTCTCGAATCAAAATTGTTTGTCCCAAAAGGGGCACAGAGACAAAAAAGAGGCAGGGCCAATCTAATACTTTTTATTTCCAAAAGATGTTCAGATGACAAATATTTAATCAAATTTCAAATTTTGCAAGTACAAAACACATTTTGAAAATATCACACATAACCATGGCACCCCTTCTTCCCACCTCTTCCCCTGCCCAATGGATAATACTATGCTGAAATTTTTACATTTAGATTAAGTAGATAAATTATCCTAAAGTTTTCTTTACAGGTATACATGTATCTGGGAACAGTTATTAATTTTTTTAAATTATATCCTAATACAACCAATAATACATGAATCAATGAAATTTGAGAACTTCACAGAATAAGGTTTATGACTGAATACAACATCCTTCTAGAACTTTTACTTGCACCATTCATAATTATCTTCATTTGCTTTCAACATACAGAATAATTATAACCTTTATGTATAGGTGTTCTAAAAAACCCAATCAAGCAAATAAACTCTCCTAGCATTTAGTCACAGCTGTAAAAAATGTCCTAACAATCCATACATATATAAAATAAAATTCCCACTACTCTTGTAGGCTCAACATTGTAAATTCTGAGTTTTAAAACCAAGTTTTAGTAATACCAGATCAGAGTTTTGTCCAGATGTCAAAAACATGTTTTATTCTATTTTAAACATTCAACCTATAATTTAAATACAAAGCAAGGCTATGGAACCCCAGCCCCCACCAATACTTAGCAGTGTCAGCTTTTGAAATGTCTCCCAAACCTCTAACCTTATGGTACCCATAAATAATATGATAAGCTAATTCTAAAATTTTACAATATAGATATCATTTGATTAACTTACCCGCTGAAAGATGACCGTATGACCCACTGGCTGCACTAGAGCTCCTTGAAGCTGAATGTGTAGCCCCCAAAAGTGGGGTCAATTGTAATGATCCTTCAGAACTCCGTGTAAGGCTCTGTATGTCGAGGTAGTCAGATATAGGTGAATGAGATAGAGCCCTTTTACGACTTTTTACAATAATACTATGTCTTGGACTAGTTTGTCTTGAACCTAAAAATAACAAATAAAGCAATCCTGTAAAACAACAATTTTATAACTACTATCAACATAAACTTTCAATGATAATAAGTTAAACTCTTATTTTGTCAACAGGTCATTTTCATTTTCAACAGAAGAATTGACAGCCTTCATCTATCCAATAAAGCTCTTATGGTGATACCAGATGATAGGTACAAGCTGGGCACTAGCTGACATGAAACCAAACCAAGACCATCAAGTCATGCTGCAAAAGCATACCGGTATGTAAGATCTTAATCAGCTGTAGCTCTACCCAGGGTTGGATTATTCGATTTTGAGAAAACAAAATATTTATACAGTGTAGAAACTAAATCAATTACTACTTTTACAAATCTAAATGCCAGTAATAAGGAACCAACTACAGTCAATAAGTAATTTGTCAATCAGTAATTGTAATCAAAAGCTAAAACCGAATGACTTTTTTATTATAATTGGTCATTTACTCATCTATATCTCATACTTACTATTTTCTATAGAGCCAGGTAGAGTTACACTACCACTTCCAGGTGTGGGAGGGACATCAGTAAACATACTGCGAGTTCCATATGGACTAAAACCAGCACTATAATCTCCTGGGTATGTAGGATTGTTACTGCTTCCACCAAATGGTACCCCTGAATTATATACATCATATATTTATGTATGACAAAGTGCTGAAGGGATCATTAGTCTCATATGGGTCATTGTTGGCATGGCAACATTAATAAACTTAACCAATGGAAGGAAGAAGTCAGAAAAATGTATTGGTTTCATGCTCTGGTTTTCAACAAAAAATTCAAGAAAGAGTTTTCAGTATTTATTGCCATGTTTTATATTCCCATAATATGAGACTAATAAAGAATGACTAATTACTAATATAACATCAATTAATTAGAACAATGTACCTGATTTTAATTGATTCGATATTTAGATTAAACTTAGCAATTATTTTATGGTACAATCATCATAAGTACATATGATTTGATTACATAACTGAGACTGAATTGTTAAGCAGTCCACCTCATTACCAAGTCATCATAATAGAACTGAGGTCACATAACCATTGGTTCAGTCAGAAGCCAACTTGTAAGGAAGCAAAGTTGACACCTTTGTCATTATCAAAATTTATAGCAAGGCTCTGGTTAATGAGCTGGCATTCCAGGAGTTATTGGAACTTGGTCATCTTCATTATGCTACTTATCAGTCTTTTTATATGCTAAAAGCAATCAGCACATCTTAGCATAAAACCTACAATCCATATAGAGAGGATTTGGCTTCATGTGAAATGGTAAGCCAGTAATAGTAAAAGAAATATTACCAGGATAAGATAAAATATAAATTAAAAAAGAAAACAAATTTTGACATTTTTTTGTTTTGTTTTGCTTGGTCCAGCTTACCATGTAACCATGGAAACGCCATTGACTGTGGTAAGTTATCCCTACCTGGGACAGAACCAGGGCTATAACGTCGTCCAGACACTGGGCTCAGGTAGTTTTGTCGTAGCTGTTCCCAATGTATACGGGAAGCAAGGGCTGTCACTGATTCACTCGGTGCCATCGGGCTCCGTAAACCATAAAGGGACGAAACATCAGTGTGTGAAGGACTTGCAGGTAACCTGAAAAATAGGAAGAAAATATTTGTTATAAGTATGACAGGAACTCAAAATAGGTGAGTCACTGAAAAAATCGGCAAAGATGGGGGTGGGGTATTTTAAACCCACATAAACTGGAGTTATGGTTATTGTGCAATCAGCACAGGAAAATTATAAAGTAGCTCTTCAAGGAGACCCATCATGCTACTTTTCAACTAGATGATTTATCAACAGTCAGTACAACCAAAAAAATTATACTCTCCAAAAAGGAGATTCATCCTGCTACTCTCCAATCTAGAGATTTAACAAGGTACAGTGCTGTAACCAGAGATGCTATTACACCAGTCAATTCTTTAGTATGGTCCAGGGCCATGATTGAATCAGGTTTTCTTTAATTTTACCCTGTATCATTTTCCTTACTAAATCTAGCACAGGCATTTCAATTTTATCAAGCCATGTGCTTTCTTATGTTTCAGAATAGCTACACAACTGCAGCTACTCTTCAAAATGGAGATATAACAAGCTTACTCTTTATTGAAGGAGATTAAAAAGATTAGCATAAAAACTGTTTTGCAAGTTTTGTAACCAAACTTAAAGTAAGAGTATGAATGGATATGAATACATATTTCCATATATGCAAATTATGGCTGATTAGTATCTCCTTAACTATAAAGTAACACTTTGAAAGAATGTTCACAGGATTCACCAGTGACTGTAAACAGACTGTACAGGTGAAGAGAGAATTTGCATGAAGAAAAAAGTTTGAAAGGGTTTTCTTGTATCATAATTTTGCTTTGACATTAAATTGTGAAAAAAATACCGTATGCGCCATCGGTTACAAATCAATAATGGCCATTATTATGAATTTTGATATTAATCTGAAGTCAAAATTACTTTAGTCGGTGAAAATATAATGTGTATGCATTGAACCACATTACATATATAATTAAGAGTTAAATCTTTATACACTAAATTTTTTTACATGATTTTGAAATATTATGTATGGTATGATTATTCAAGGTTACTGCTTACGTAGTCAGACAGAAAGGGGAACCTAAATGATTGTGGAGTTATAACCATTTGTTTTTATCTTCAGAGGAACTTTAACATCTTGCTTTAGGGGATCCAATCCTTTGTTTTAGGCATTCAATGACTTCCAATGAGTGGTTCCAAGCTCCTGTTTGTAGGTTACATTAGTTTGGTTCCAACTTGGAAAAGCATGTCAAACTTACACTTTCAAGCCACAGTAATCAGTCCAGAAAACATTCAATAATAATGATATTTATAATAATTATGTTTGTTTTTGTTGGGTTAAACACCATAGCAACTAATTGAATAGGTCATATAACCGCGATCAGTCAACCTACTCACTGTTCCTGGAAAGGCTAAATCTCTGGGTTTAGCTGTTGACCAACTACTCAGCACATACTTTCATCAATGACTGACAACTGCCCTACATATTTAAGAATCATTGGTAGGAGCAAGAGTTGCTGTAGAAATAATTTCATGACCAAGCTCCATGAAAGTATGCCCCGCCCGGGAATAGAACCCAGGACCCCTCAATCAGTAAACTTGCATGCTACCAACTGAGCTAGCTGAGCAGCTATATAATAATTATAAAAATTATACTTACCCTGGCATGGGATGATGAAAGCCTGGTGGTGGCCAATTATACCGTCCCTCTAAAGTCTGTGCATTCAGTGGAAGTGGAGGATTTATAGGGTATGGTACAGGATAATAAGGAAATCCAGCTAGACCTGAAATAGGAGGAACATACAAGTATTTTCATTTTTTTTGTCATATCACTATGGTCAGTCAAATTTACACACCTTTCCTGGAAAGTGTAAATCTTTAGCTTAATCTCTGGATTAAGCTGTTGACCAGTTACTAGGCTCATACAGAGTAAAAGTAATCATACACAAAAATTGGCTACAGTAGTCACCGAGAATTATTCAACACATAAGCATTTCGGTTTAATTTTTTGTAGTGCTTCATTCCAAGCACTCTTCTAAGAATTTCTCAGTTATATTGCATCAGTCAGTCGAAACACTGACTGATGCTTCCTGGAAAGGCTTACATATCTAGACATTAACTTTTAGCAAGCAAGAGGCTCATAACTGTCTTTTTGAAACAATGGTAGAAGAAACATTAACATGTTTTGGATTAAAAATGAACATGTCATAAGATCGTTTGCAAAAGGTGCCAGGGTAAAGCCTACCCAATCATATTTTTTTTTAAATCTGTATTTTTTTTTATAAAGCTAGCATTATTATTATTGTACTGGGTTTATTTTATGGCGTCCAGCACACCTAACCTAGCTTCATGGACCCTTGTCTATAACCAGTACTCACCCTTCCACAAGGCTAGAAACTTCTCCATATACCTTATTAATAGAGGAAAATTGACATTATTGTAAAATTTTCATGGAAAAGTATAACCTCCCCTGGTGGGATTCATACCCCTACTCCTTTCAGGACACTAGATTCAAAATCCAGGCACACTACTAACTGCACTACCGACCTGGGTTTTATAATGCTAGCAAATCCTCAGTTGGGAGTGCTAATGTTGTTAGTAAAGAAGTCAAACCAGAGCAAATATGCATTTTGACTCTCAAAGGTACTCTTTCACAGATTTCAACTTGAGTATCAACTTTTTCTAAAACTATTAAAATTGTATGGAAACATTTTTTGAAGCAGGAAGTTAGTGTTTTGATAATGACAATTTTAGTGCAAATACTTACAACTACAAATGATAGTGTTTAAGTTGTAAAAATCTACACCAAATGTCAGGGTATAGACAATTTTAGTGCATTTTTGTGACTTTTATTGTATATTTCTTGCAATCTATAGCTCAGTTTGACTTAAAACATTATGAATTATTTTTTGACACAATTACAGACACTGAATGGTATTTTGAAATTATAGAAAAATCTTAACCAAATCTGTGAACTAGTACCTTTAACTGACAAATTATGAAACAAAATATTGTAGACATAATCTTACCTGCATAAGGATTTGTACTGTATGGACTAGTCTGATCTAACCCATTCCTAGGATCAATAAAACTAGAAGGTAAATAATATGGGTGAGGTAATGATCGGGGATCTACATGAGTTAATGATGGGGCTGGAGTGGGGCCGACCCCACGATCTACTGTCTCCACAGAAGCGTCCCGTGTCTTGCTTGAAGTTGGCTCCTCCTCAGCCCGAGAACCGCTGGATGGTTCTCGGCTTCTGTGATGACTGGAGGAGTGAACTTGCTTGCTGGTTCCCTCCTCTGAAAGTAGAAATAATAAAACTGTTAAGAATGCAATGTTAGCTAGAAAAGTGAAAGAAAAGTGGGAGATTTTCAGAAGTGCGCCTGCTCTGACTGTTAGGCATGCGCAAAAGTGGTAAACAAACTCGTACCAGTAAACTGCAATCTATCCGAAAATATTGCATGACCAAACTCAAAGAAGGTACATACATCCATTCTAGGCATCGAACACACAAACCCTGGATTCACCAAGTGTGACACTCTTCTGACTGAGCTAACTGGGCAGGTTAACACAAGCTCTTTAAGACAATGTATTCTCTAACAAGTAGAGTTAATTTGACCAGCCATGAGCATTATCAACCTGTTTCCATTAACAAAACTCAACTTTTTTTTTCAAAATAACTATCATTCATAAAAAATGATGAAATATTTCTTAGATGTTGGCATACAGTCCATCATTATTACTTTGATGATCCGAGAGGACAGTTAAGCCATACAAAATGTGTAAAGTAAAACCACTCAGGGGCAGAGCAAGAATATTTTTATAGGCAAAGCCAACCATTGTATTTTTCTTCCATGAGAATGTAGAAGCCAAAATTATCATTTTTAATATCATTTTGTTTTTCTACAAATTATTAATACATGTATAATTTTCAATGTTTTTGAAGTATTGTAAAACAGAGATGTTGGAACGCCAAACCCTGGCAGCTTGCTAGCTCCGCAATTTCTTACGATTCATTTTTCACATTCATTTTTCACGAGGTTACAAAAAACATCATACCCAAGTATAAAAGTTATGACATTGGTAGTTTTATATACTTTACGATGCATTAGATTTCATCATAGAATTTATGATTTTTAGCGCAAGAGAGTCGTCTTTCAAATTCTATTCAATAGGCGGAAAAACTATTTCAATGGATTCTTTTTTAACATAACCTCTAGACGCGATCTAAGTAGACACACACACAAACATCCAAATTAAATGAATATAAAAAGTAAAGAAAAAACCCCTCATATTTTTTGTATAATATTGCAAAGTATTGCATAAACTCAAACTAAATCAAACCAAGAACTAACATAATTTATAGAAAAAAATGAGTTGCCGAAAAATTCCATTTTTAATCGTTGTTCAGTTATTTCCCCTAAATGAAACTTTCTTTAATGTTATGTATAAGAACTTATATAGTAAGAAAGTGGTTATGCATTTCAAGAGACTTGTGGCTGTCCTTACTAAAAACTGGTTCACAAATATATAAACTTCTTATAGTAGAATGCAACCAGCATGTAACTTTGATTCTTTTATAATCAAGAAAAAACATGTAATTGTATTTAATACATTTTTGGATAATTATTATCTAGAGATACAAACGTATCCCTATTTTGTTCATACCATTGTTTTATTTAAACTTTTTACAAATTTAGAAATAATGCTTTAACCCACTAGCCAAAACCCTGGACTAATAAAAACTAAGCAGGGCTATTAAAAGTTAGGCTATTGGGCTAGTTGAAAAGTTTGCCTTTTGCTATAGAGCTTGAAACATGAGGCTACCACTGGAGAAAATTTAAGGCCATGGCTTCCATTTATGAACAATTTTTGTTTTATTTGCAGTGGCTGAGTCACCTAACCAGCTTTTCCGACTTTGATCGTGACAAATACTAGCTAACCCTTCCACAACAAGCCAAAAACTGCCCTCTTTACAGAAGAAAATGTGAACTTAAAGCTGAATAGCAAAGTATGACCTGTTTGAACCAAGTATCAACTGAACAAGAATATCCACTTTATCAATTGTCTTATAAAAATAAAACAATGCAACATAGACACTTTTAGGACTGAAAATGGTGATAAGACCATAGATAATATGGGCTCCCAGGGCCGGAATTATCAAGCGTTTTACGACTGATTTTAGCCTTAAATCCTTCTATATTGTATTGTTAAATTATCGTAAGATTTTTGATAATATGCTGCCCTGGACTACAATCAAAGGTCAATTCTACAGCTAAAGCAACATCAACTCTTTCTGGTATGATTTGGATAGGTAACAACAGAATTTCTTCAATATTTGATTAGAATTATTACAATAAATTAGGCTTAAATGGTAGACATTTAATGTCTTACATTTCTTTAATAAATGCAGCAACACATTAAACAAAAAAACATCACCATCAAAGTGAAATTCACAAAATAATAGTAACACCACAAAATTGTATACTTAATATTTTCTGTGATTTATATTTGTTTGCTTATATGTTCATGTCATTTATTTGTTAGAGGATGGATGGACACAAAATTTCTTCAAGATGTGCCTGATATGTTGAATAATAGCCCAGTTAAAGTTAAACTTACTTTGTACAACATTTTCAAAAATTTGTCAAGTATTTTCGGTGATAGTTTATTTTTACATCTCATTTATTTATTTGAAAATAGATGACAACAAAATTTCTTCAATATGTGCCTGATGTGTTGAATTAGAGCCCAGTAAAAGTTGAACTTAGTTTGTACATTTTCAATAATTTATCAAGCGTTTTTAGAGATTGTTTATATTTGCATGTCATTATTTGAAAATAGATGACAACAAAATATATTCTAGATGTGCATGATAAGTTGAATTATAGCCAAGTTAAAGTTGAACTTAGTTTGTACAACGTCTTCAATAATTTGTCAAGCATTTTCAAAGATTGTTTATATTTTCATGTCATTTAATTATTTGAGAATGGATGGAAACACAATTTATTCTAGATGTGCATGAAGTGTTGAATTATAGCCGAGTTAAAGTTGAACTTACTTTGTACAACATTTTCAATAATTTGTCAAGCATTTTCAGTGATTGTTTATATTTTCATGTCATTTATTTATTTGAGAATGGATGGAAACAAATTCTCTTCCATGACATGTATGATAAATTAAATCAAACTTGAGCTAAATACATGTCACAAGCTTAGTGCAAAATGGTCGTAACTCACTTTTGTTTTAACTTGAGTTACAACCGTTTTGCGCTAAGCCCGCAAAGTATGAACTCAATTTATCCACAAATACATAAGTAATAAGAATGTAAAAGTAAGTTCAGTGTAAACTGTAGAAATAAGTGTACATGTGGTATGTATAACTTTAAACATTAAGACACATCTGTACCAGTCAGCAATCTTTCATATTCAAACAAACGAAAAAATGAATCAAGTTTCTTAAAACAGCAAAAATTTGGGGGCAAACAGTTAATTTAATAGACTAACAGATAATCAAAACATTAAATGCAGTTTCAGCATTTCAACACATTTAAATATGCATTTGTAGCTAATAGCTCTAAAATATTCACGTCTAAGTATACATAATCTGAAATTAACTAAGTGACACATGATCTTCAATGAATAAGGTAAAAATAATCTGAAACCCACATGCAATGCAATGTCTAAAACGTAACAATATATAAAACGTGTTTAACATATCTTACCCATCTAGTCCTAAAAATTATATATTCCGAACTTCCACGACATAACACTAGTCATATTTCACATTAATATGGTCGGCCGAGTTTTATCTATTTCAATAACGAAAAGGCAATTAAGGTTCATATCACACAGGGAGTGTATAAGTCCATACGTTAACTCGTATGTATAAAACGGTCTTTCTGCATCGCTTAATATCAGAATACAAAAAAAATGTATAATGGATGCTTAGATGGTCATACTTTACAACCGACATACAAAACGATGAAATCCTTAACGGTAAAAAAATCGTAACTCCAAATACGAATAGTATATTTTTTCAACATCAACCGAAACTCTGAAAAAATGTGAACCTTCAATGAAACCGGGTGAGTCACGCCAAGCAGCCATGAATATATTATACACTATGTTAAATGGTCGAATATCAAAGTTTAAATGTTTATATATAAAAAACTATCAACATCTTTGCTCCTTGAGTTTAAACAGGTCTTTAAGATATATTATAAAATAAATTTATATACTAAATATATTGGCTTGATGCTGAATCATGTAATTGCTTTTTATTTTAACACTTTGTTAGTTTGTTTGCATTCTTGTTCCTCAGTATTAGGCAATTAGAGGTTTTTTTCATTGAGGAAACTACTAAGTAATAGATTATAGGTTTTCAATGAAAGTAGAGTCATAAGAACTGGATTTCCTTTGTGCAATATGACTCGTGTTTTTTCTAAAAAAAAATTGTTTGTTTGGTTGGGTTTAACACTGTAGCAACACATTGCATAGGTCATATAACAGCAGACTGACAACCTACTCACTGTTCCTGGAAAGGCTAAATCCTTGGATTTAGCTGTTAACCAACTACTAAGCACATACTTTGGTCATTGGCTGACAACTGCCCTACATAATTAAGAATTATTAGGAGGGAGAATGGCCGTATAGAAAATAAAGATATGAAATCTATAAAACACATTTTCTGAAACATCATAGTCTAGACAAATAAAGCAAGGTATTTATGAATTCATTTTTGATGAAATGTCACCCTTTTTTTAATAAGGCCATAGGGCCCACGGTGACAGGACAACTCAACCCTGGACAACTCAACCCGCAGGTAGAGACAACTCGACTCGCAGGTAGATTCCATGCAGGTTCGCATCTATGGTTAAATTCTAATATTTCATCACTTAACACCAGGAAGGTAATTGCAGGTCCATACCAGAAATCAAACCCACATTGCTTTTAATAATATTCAGCTAACATGAAAGGCTTATTTCTAGTAATAGTCAAAAAGCACAGTGACCTTGACTGTCTATAAGTTGTAGGTGGAATCAATTAACTAGTATTTTAGGGTCATTTCTTGTAACAAAATTGAAAAATAAACTCTCTGAGCTTAAGGACAGTTTTACTGGACTGTTGTAAGCCAGGATAATATTATGGCTTGCTACTGAGTGACTTCAAACTGAGGTATTACAATAATTACTTAAAAATCAAATTATAAAAAAACCACATGTCACATCACCAAGTACCATCTGGATATGATAATTGTTTGACAAGGGAATGTTATATATTAGTGTGACATGTTTTTCATATCAGAGCTGTGTTCAACAAAGGACTAGAGGTATGACACTGCCCGGCTAGCTCAGTCGGTAGCGCACAAGTCTACTGATCAAGGGGTCGAAGGTTCAATTCCTGGGCAAAGCTTAGTCAAGAAATAATTTTCTATGGCCATTCTCCGTCCTACCACTGGTAACAATCTTAAACATATAAAAGTGTATAATAAAACAATGGTCGGTCGCATATTGTGAATTTGGCAGAAAACGGTTGTTACTCAATATAAGAAAAGAGTGAGTTTCAAAGGTTTTGCCCTAAACTCGCGATATAGGAGTTTCATGGTGTGGCTAGATAAAAATATTATGATATTATTAAAAATCAACGTTTGTTTTACAAAATCAGTGAATAAAATCAATTTTTTACACTATCTTTTTATAACTTGATTTACTGTCATAATCAGAATATCTACAAAAAGGCTCAATTGAACCAAAATTTGAACTGAAAGAAACTCAAAAATGTGAGTATCTGAAAAAAGTGATTGGGCACACCTCAGTGAGAAACTAATTATGTTTTCACATCAAAAAGATTATGTATTCAATGTGATAAATCAATATACAAGTTCGTGAAAAGACCAAAGAAATTTTGACCTTTGACTCTAGTCATGGTTCATTTAACACAGCTAATTATAACTCATACAAAATAACGTTTTTCTCATTAACTATGATATCAGATGTTAATGTACATGTATGGGCATTTTTTTTCACTCATCACTTTCTAATAAGAATAACTGAAAAACTAGAGTTTGAAATGGTATTAAAGTTAAAGGTACTCATTCACAGATTTCAACTTAAATATCAACTTTTTCTGAAACTACCTATATTATATTGGAAACATTTTCTGATGCAGGAAATTAGTGTTTTTATAATGGCAAATGGACTTACAACTACAAATGATGGTGTTTCAAGTAGTAAAAATCTACCCCATATGTCACGGTATAGACAATCAATCAATCAATATTTAAAAAAATATACAAGCAACTCAGGTAATATACCTTTGAAATAAATGAGTTATTAAATCAAGAACAAAAACAACTTGTATCATCAATCTAAAATCAGATCTACAGATAGATTCTCAATTAACTATACACCATGACCCATTAAAATAATATCCCATGGTGGGATGATAACCTAATTTATTCTCCCAGGAAAATCAACATTTTTTACATTAAAAACACAATGGCAATTCCAGAAAAGGTTCCAGGAGATGTCAGATGAGTTTGGACTAGGACATTCCAGTACTCTAAGGTTATCAAAATGTTTTATCTAAGAATCTAAGCTTAAAAATCTTGATAACCTCTTGATATGAGAGCTGGTAAAAAATAGTATATTTTTTTCAACAAATCAAGGTGATGGATGGGTTTGAACCCTTCATAGCTTTAGCTCGAAAAATAATCAGTCGAATAGAGTAAACCCTAATAGAGAATTCTAAGGATGACACACTAAACTATTAGGGTTTCTTGTTTATGGCAAGGCTTACTTAATACAAGAATGCTTAAAAACATATTTTACAGTATGCAAGGGGCTCAAAAATAATTGATCCAGAGTATTGTCCCTTCATAGTAATGTAGACGAAGCCCAGATAAATCAACATACCAACTTTCATTCAAATATCAACATTGGTACTGACGGTATTTAACTTAGAAAAACTACAACCTCATATTTTACAATTTTTAAGTATGAAAAGGGGCATAACTCCTAATACAATTAATTCACAGAGTAATAATATGAAAATTCCATTGTTATATTCAAGCTCCTGTATAATCCAGATCACACCAAAAACTACAACATGATAAATACATTATGCTATGATCATTTTTCAAGAATTTACAACAAAAGGGTATAACAAGTTAAACAAGTGCATTAATCTACGAGTGTTAACATATATACCAGATCATGTCATCAGTACTGCATTCCATAATAGTTTTCTATATGATTTATCTAAATATCTAATACCTGGATGCATCTATAGTGAAAATATACCCTGGAGGTATAATGACTGTAAGGTGGTCTCCCTTGATTTATGTGTTTTTATTGTAGAGTGATCTCCCTTGTTTTAAAGTAGAGTGACCTCCCTCAATTAATTTCACTGATTGTAGACCTGTTAGGCCTTGATTTACCAATAAACCTTTGAAACCTAGAAAAAGTTATCTCCCTTGTACAATGAATCACTTGAATTATGGAGTAATCTCCCTTGTTTCTTGTGAGGGTAATCTCCCCTGATATTTTAGTAATTACAGGGTGATCTTCATTGATTTATGTGATTTTTCTAGTAGGATTATCATCTTTGATTTATGAATTTCTTAATAGAACCTTTAGACCTTTGACATAGTTGATAATAATGTTTTGTCTATAAAATAAAGTATTACACCAACAATAATGTATATGGCCCAAGACTGTCTTTCCTAACCATAATACCTAACATAAGGGTCATCTGACTTCTGAAAAAAGTCATATCACTACAGTCAGACACACTACTCACTGTAACTAGACTTGCCCAGGTCTCTTAGTTTTAACCAATTATAAAGCAATTACCTTTGTCTGTGGCTGACTAATGTCCTGCTTGTAACAGAGAAAGGTTTGAAAACAGCCAATGAGAATATTTCTTGACCAAATTCCAACATGTAGCTTGGCATCTGGGTTAATGTCCTTCAGAAGTCAAAACATATAAACTGAGCTAAAATGTCCTTATCTTGATAATTTTTGAGGGTTGCCCAGAAGACTGTAGTACCTAACTTGTTCTTTTATGCAATGTACTTACTACAGTCTTGCGGGCAACCCTCGACTTTCATTATTATAGATAAACCATGAAAAACACCAATACCAGCCTAGGAGCATGATTTCTTGTAAAGGATCTTCAAGCACAAATGACTATATATAAGACTATTCATAGCAAACTATGTACTAAATGGTCAAAACAATGAATATTATGACCTTTAATCACAGAAACACTTATGTACATTGAGTATAAGCATCACAAAATAAGAGCACAAAGAAAGAACAAAAAAACATAAGAATTTTCTACAAACTTGTTCTATATTCCGCCACCATCAACATCCTAGGGTAACATAAGCCGTGATCTTAACAAAGCATGTTGAAGGTATCTTCACCACAAACTAAACCAAGACTTTGTTGAACAAGGTTTGAAGTTTCATTACAAGATGGCTCAAATGTCAACAAAGTAAATACACACACGATAGAGTAGAAAGTTGATTTCTCACAAAATAAAACACTTCAGAATGTATACTCTACTAGTAAATATTACATTTGAATCTGTAAAACTCATTCTAGGTAATTTTGTACCCGTACTCAATTATTTGGCTCCGTTTTTCAAGATAAAAAACATCATGATGAGAAAAACGTTCATCTAGCGTTCTTATCCTAGACAGAAAAGTTACGCATTAAAATGGCTGACAAACGGTACACCCATTCTTTCGCTTGATGAGCCGATAATTACGATACCATGTATCAAAATTACCCAAAATGTACCATTTTCAATCATAATGAATTTCAACATGCAAGCTAATAGTGTTGAATTTCACCTTCATTTAAATATCACCTTACGGGGTTTATAAGGGGTCAGCGAGTATTCGACAAGAGGTAGACCTTTTGATTAACGTCAACTGTCAGTAGTGTGTCATTAAGGGTTATCTATGTCTTTTAATTATTTTTTCTTTTGAATTACTCATATCCTTCTAAATTGAACAAACAAACGAAGTACACTCGGTGTATTCAAAGAGACACTTGCAATCAACTAGACGCTTGCAGCTTTTATTTCAACCAATCAGATTAGAGCGATTATCCGATTATCGTTACGTTAATCGTAACAAATGAGATAGAACATGTAAAAGGAAAACAATACCCAGAGTTCAATGTATTGTTTTAAACGAGCTGATATCCGCTGGTGTCATCTATGATCCATGGATGTCATCGGTGATTATATCAAAACAAGGAGGGATATTATAGAAAGGCTTCAATTAATGAAGACAATAGTTTAACCCCTAATTAAATACTAATAAAGAGACTTAATTAAATCAACTGTGTCATAGCATCCAGCCTGGACAATTTTTGGGGGTCTGACTGGTTGTGTGTTTGATTATACTCACCCATATGCCAAAATGGCTTTGGGCGAGTGTTCTAGGGGTCTGATATTAAGCACTGAAATCTTTCATGAAAATGTTAAAGATAGAAATAATAAAAACATGTGGTTTCTAGTTCTTTACAGAGAGCACTGAAGTGTTGAAGTGAGTATTTAAATCAGCAGGGTAAATGTATGTGCTACTGACAGTTGTATAAAATTAACAATAGACCAGCAAGAGTAGACTTTGACCAGCAGCATTTTTAACAGAGGACACTAATTTTTTATTAAAACAAATGCATATTAAAGTTTAAACAAAAACATAAAAGTTTTTTATACTAATTTGAATTTCAACATCTTTAGATCGGACAGAAAAATACTTATTTTTCACTGTTAGTCAATCAAAAAGTCAAAGGTATTCCTAACTTTTTCCACTAGATTCGAGTGTCAACATGCTCTTTGGAGACATAGACACAAACTATTTTCACAAATGGCCTAACAAAGGTTCAAATGAATTCGTAAATGTTTTTTCTACTAGATTTGAGTGTCAAGTGTTCGTAGATTAATATTATTAGTCTAAGATTTAGGAGTTCAGCCGAACAATAAGATTACCCATAACACCATCCCCTTAACTTTTAAATTGAAAATAAATCTATGCAAAGATTTGTAATAAAAAACCTTATAGGGACAAAATTCCTGCACTGTCGCTGTGGGTAACAAATTTATTAATGCAGAGTCTTTGAAAGGTGAGAGACTAGACAGGAAACGTTTTTCACACATGAAAGCATTTTTACTCTCTATACCGTTCTTACTTGAGGGTTTTTCGATACTTGAAAAACCGATTTAATAAAAGATTACCGATAAAACGCAACCTTCATTGGATTTTGATACAAGACTAGTAGTCATAGCCAGGATGGATCTAGATTTCAAATTATGTAAAGGGGTCTTCAAACCCACATTTCTTTATAAGAATGGAAAAAGTGCCTGAACATCAAATATATATTTAAACCCATTTACATCATTGTTGCACCAAATTTGAAAAAAATATTTGATGGAGGTTGACCGTCCCCTCATCTCCCACTAAATTCCGCCATTTCATTAAAAGATTCAATAATGAAAACATACACAAGTACGACAGTTCGTCTCAAAGATGACATTCAATTATAATCATACACAATGTATATAACAGTATGTAGCGAGTATATTAAAATAAAGCACATGTTATAACTAGCTTGATATATGTGTGCCCTCTCGACTACCACTTTGATGTCAATAAACGATCGTGTGTACCTGACATATCGTATAATATTCATATAACATCAGATGAGGCTTGTTTTACCATAGTTTCATGTTTTTATGACAACAGTGTCCATGTTTGTCAAAGTGTTTGACGTCTAGCCAAAATAGACGCAAGATATAGAACAGTGAGGACAAGGGTGCCTGAGAGGTCATCCCAAGAAATGTCGGACACTACTCGGGACATACATAGTACAGTTTATGGACAATGAAAGAGTATTATCATATCTGATATGCTTCAAGTTTAAAGTATTTTTTCTTATAATGTTTGTGAGTTGAGAGTTTAATTTTACTCCATTGATTATTCTTTCCGTTATTTACAATGGCCAGTTCACCAAACCAATTTTTCTTTAGTTTTGCTTTCTATACAAGTACTTGCTTAAAATGACCATCCCAGGAGCTGACAGAAAACTTTAAGAAAGCAACTGTAAATGAGAGTCACAAATGAACTTAACTTTGCTTAAGTTACTTCAAGGAATTCAATTAACACTAGAAACAATTTCCAATCGCACAATCTATATTTCTCATGACACTTCACTAGTTACATGTAAAAATCATCGGTTTTTGGACGCAAAAATGTCTTAACTCACTGAGACCAAAAACAGGACTTATGTCATTTTAGACTTCTTGCTGACAATATTCCAAATGTAGCACATTTTGAACATTATTATCATGTACAGTTTATCAGATAAAAATAAACATTGCGATAAATAAATTCCAGTTTCCCACCATTAAATATGCAATCTTGCAAATGAAAGAATTTTCAAATTCCCTCGGTATCTCTGCATTGACTCTAGAATGCACTTTTTATCGACTTCTTTATATACATCTGCTAAAATCTACGTTTTTTGTACACGCTACTCATAAAATATGCATCGTATATTGTGGAGGTCTGCATAGTTAACTTGTCAGTAATGTGTACATTTGTATTTAGAATATGATTTAAACATCTTAAGCGATTTATTCACGTCATATTATGACATCTATGTTAACATTTAGTAATTTGCGAAGGAGCAAAGATTATGAAAATATTATAACACTTCATTAAATTTTAAAATATTCGTAAATATGCAGATTTTTGATAATCTGCCGGATGTCATAACATCCCGTGAAATAAAAGTAATTTTCAACATCATGTTAATGTATTAAAAAACAATCTGCTTCCTAATTTGAGAAATATTTCTGCACGTAAAGAAAAAAAAATTGATACTCAAAACATATTTTCTAATTTGATTTTACGCTGCTTGTCAACAGGTTTTTATAAGTCAATGTGTGGCATAAAAATTCTAAACAACCGGTGCAATAATAATTTTTTTTTGCAATAGTGAATTATTTTCGCACTTAAATAAAGACTCGGAAATTCAAAATATTTTTCAAATTTGATTTATTCTTCCCATCAACACTTTTTATTATGCTATGCACGGCATAATTCGCAGGTTTAGGAAAAACGTCGTAATTCAAAACAAGAAAAGAGTGAGTTACGATCGTTTTGCGTAAAACCCCCACTTAGTTGTTGTCTAAACAACAAGTACAGTAATAAAAGAGATTGGTGATGGCGTTCAAGAACTAATGGACTATGAATGATGTTGTCTGCAACAATGAACCATGAGTAATGGAGTCTAAGGTAGTATAGGAAGTTTCCAGACGGATTTTTCAGGATGAAAAATGTATTTCACTCAATTTAGTAACAAATTAACCTACAATAAGTTTTTACCAGACAGTTCTATTTCCTGAGAAGGTTTTTATCTGAAAGGTCAGTGACATATAAGTCAGGAGTTTGGTGCAACAGTCTTCAGGACAAACTTCATCAGCACCCAATCGGTCCAGCAAACATTTCGCAAGTTTAGGGGAAAACGGTTGTAACTCAATATAAGAAGAGTCAGAGTTTAACTCCCATTTTGCACTAAACCCGCAACTCGGTCCATCAAAACGGAATCTTTTACTGGACCAAATGAAAGTTGAGTAGGCTAAAACAATTCTTTCTTTGTGATTAAAATATATAATTTGTAGTTAATTCAGTCCATTTAAATGATTTAGAATACTATATCCTAAAATAAAATAAACAATAAACCAACAAAAAATGATTTTTATTGAATTACAAAATGGTGGACCATGGGACCACTCACATTCTATAAGTCACTGGACTGACCCTGAACATGGATGGATTTGGTCCATAGTCCAATAGTTAAATTTGAAGACCGATACATCAGCTGTACATTTGATACAATGTCAAAATTGCATTCTTATGATGTCTTTGTTCTTATAGCAAGCAATTTAATAACACAAAAGTGTGAAAGTGAGTAATTTTGTTTAAAAAATAAATCAAACATGATTAGGGCTTTGTTTGATCACAAAAACACCTCAGTTATAATATTTTGAATAAATTTGATGTGAGGTATGATAAATCTCATATACATTTTGAGGGTTGCCCGCAAGACTGAAGTAACTCATTCATGAACGCAATGCACTTACTACAGTCTTGCCAGCAACCCTGGTCATTTACAGGACATTAAGGACAATGTTAGATGTTAAAGGTCACATGGTCACGGTTATAATTAACATAAAAACATGACTGGACATATATTTTCTTTGATCTATAAAACACCTTGTACATTTTGTTTAATATCAAATTATATATTCCATCATTATTCATAACTCATTTGTTGTCAGTCAATCAGCTATACAAAAGTTCAAACCCAGATTTGATGTCAAAACATTTATTAAAGGTTTTTAACCCTAATTTGATAAAAATATCATAAATTCTACGATTTTCCAACAACCAGAAATTAGAAAGTCCAGTTTTCAAAACATTCTCATGGAAAAGTCTTAAGTAAATTGTTAATACCTAATACTTTCTAAGCAAATCATCAGAAAATTTTATCAAGACAATCCAGCATTGTTTTGTACACTCCTAGTCACCTAGTCAAGGGTTCAAATCCCACTGAGTTTTGGCATGAAAGGTATATTGTCTACAGTTTACTGAGTTTAGCCATAGAAATTATACCACAGAAATTTCAGAAACAAAATTTCCAATAATCCTGACAGTGGATGAGTAGTCAACAGGAGCCAGTATTATTGACCCTCTTATGACTGATTTTAATAGCCACCCGGCTAGCTCAGTTGGTAGCAAGCAAGTCTACTGATTGAGGGATCGTGGGTTCGATTCCCAGGCGGTGCATACTTTCATGGAGCTTGGTCATGAAATTATTTCTACAGCCATTCTCCCTCCTACCAATGATTTTTAATTATGTAGGTCAATTATGAGTCAGTGACGAAAGTATGCGCATAGTAGTTGGTTAACAGCTAAATCCAGAGATTTAGCCTTTCCAGGAGGAGTGAGAAGCTTGACTAACCGCTGCTTTATGACCTGTACAGTGTGTTGCTATGGCGTTAAACCCAACCAATCAACCTAATTTTAATCATAAACCTTTCCATCTTGTACTGTTAAATTATCGTAAGAATTTTTTTATGATATGCTGCCCAGAAGAAAAAAAACACAGATTGTGTCTGTGGGATAGGGAAGGACAATTGCTCTACATAATTAAGAATCAGTGGTAGGAGGAAGAATGGCCAAAGAAATTATTTCATCTTCATGAAAGTATGCCCTGCCAAGAAATTTAACATTTTACTCCTCAATCAATACACATATTCTTGCATGCTACCAACTTAGCTAGCCAGGCTGGCTTATAGGGTTCAGGATACAAAATTTTGAAAAATTTGAATTTTGATTCCCATTTGTAGCAGGTTATTCTATTCCATACAAGTTTGATATTTAAGTATATCTAAAAAACCAAATATTTTCAGAGCCTGAAATTAAATTTATACAACCTACAAGGATGTATGGATGAATCCAGGGTTTTCTTCAAGAAGGTGGCAATCAAACCCCATATTTTCCCTAAGGATCCTTCAAGCTTCATGCACAATTAAATTTATTTATTTTGAAAAAAAAATTGAGAAACTTTTGGGAGAACTTTAAAATTCTATAGGGCATTCTGAGTCCCTGACCATCCACTCACCCTAAGCCACTCTCCCAACTCCGCCCCAATACTTAAAATCTACCGTAGGGTCATAAACATTAATCTGATATTTCAAATATTTAAATACTTCCAGACTTAAAATCTTGATGTTTTCTTTTAATGTAAAATATAAGTGAAAAAATCCACAGGGGTGTTTATATTAACACTTTATCAGCGAGGCTTACCTATTAAATCCTCGACTTTCTGCTGGGTAGGTTTTATTTCGTAGGTTTTTTGTTTAATAATCACAGGCATTAAAATCTTTCTATTAATTTTAAACAGCTGCAGGGAGAAAAACACAATAATATTACAGTGCGTCTGCTGCAGAAACATGTTATAAAAATCTGTCTCTTTCACTTGCATTTTCATGCACAATGTTGGCGCAAAAATTGTTTTAAATAGTTGTGACACCATGACAGCAACAATTTAAATTAATTGTGTAAAACTCTACATCCTGTCATTATTAAAGCTTTGAACCACAAATTTTACCCCATTTCATTGATTCACATTTGACAGAAAATATCTAATTGACAGAAGTTACTTTTTTTTAAAACAGATTAAAATGATACATGGCCCCACACCAAGGGGCAGTGATAGGCACCATTAACTTTGAATCCAGGGTTCCTAGTTTGATTCCAATCTGCAGCAAGTTAGACTCTTCTAAGACAATTTGAAAGCAATAATGATGGGTAGGCAAGCACTGGTAAAAGAACAATTGCTTTTGTGAGCAGACAAAGGTCATCAAGATACTAGCCCAATACAGTTTCTAATATTTTAAAATTAATTAGTCAGTTACTTAATACACTTGAAACTTTCTGATTACACTTCATATTTTTCCAACCCCAATACATTCTTATGCAGAAAGGGATAAATGGTTGTAGATGTTACATGAAGCAAAAAACAAGTACAAACCTATCTTCAGAAAAGGAGAGTACAATTTTGCATAAGTAGCAGAAAACTTTGACATATTACTTAACTTTCAAGGAAATAATGGCCTGCTACAACCAGGAATTAAACCATTGGTAACCAATTTCAAAGCCAAGATAAAATCAACCTAATCATGCTTAAAGCACCGTTTGTATCAGAACATTACAGCACTAAAATTTCTTATAATTTTTGTTGCACTTTGAAATGTATTTTAGCCTCAGTTCTACATGAATGAAAAAATTCCAGTGCACAATTTTGTAGTTTTACAGTACAGTGTAAGAATGATAAATGACTGCAATTGTTGCACGAAATAAAAAATATGTTACTTATTACTGTTCGGAGTAATTGTGAAGTCGGTACAGCAGTGAAGAGTGATGCCATAGGCATTAAAATGTCTTTCACCTTAAAGGTGCGTATAAATGCATTTTAATAAAACTAGGCTGTTACAGACTATTAAACTTAGCAATTTAAAAAACTGTGACATTCATTGAAAAACATTTTCTTTAAGGTTTCATACAGAAGAATAAAAATAATTGAAACTTTAAAAATAAATATAGTGGGGAAAATTCGAACAAGTTTGTGAATAAATAATAAAACTTATCCATAACAAAATTACAACATTTTATATTTTCATTCAAGTAATTTTCATTATCATTTTATATTCTGTGATTTACTACAGCCCCTTGGCCGCAGTAAAAATGTAAAGTCTGGACCCTATTTAAACCATTGATTTTTATAATTTCTTATCAAGATGGAGTAGATGTGGAATAGACCTCAAACAAACAGTAAACTTAATAAATTATTTTCTAAACATGAGAGCCCAATATAATTGAGTCTTATAATTATGTTCAAAATATTGTTTCCACAAAATACATATTATATAAAAAAGTTTTTTTCAAAACTTTAAAATAATCACAAATAAAAATATTATAGACTTTTTAACACTGAAATGATTCCTCACCCCCTATACATATATCAATGAACACTAATTGACAAGGGGTTTGATATCAAAGATAGGCCCCATGAGGATCTTAAATTGAGCATACATGTGTCTTTAAAGAAAAGGGGGATAGCTCTCTAGATTAAATTTTCAAATAAATTATCCCAAAAATAACAATTCATCAAAATTTCAATTACAAAAAAAAATGAAAAAATCATATGGTTGTCAGATATTTATACATGCTCAACAAAAGAAATTTAAATTACAAAAACCTCCGCATCATTTAGATCTCCGCAGAATTTTATACATGTTTTTTTATTCAAACAACCGTCTTTAATATTTTTGTTTGTATTATTTGAAATAAAAACCTTTTAAACATAAATCTATGTAAATTTCCATGGAGTTTTATACTGACAAAAATACCTTTAAGATCAGGATAAAAGCAAAGTTTAGTTAGATGGATCACAAGATAGCATTTCTGAGGGTAAAATTTGATGTGTTTTATAGACACTCTTGGTGAACTTTCAACAATCATTTCATCTCCTTGAGGGAAACAAAAATAGACATTATAATAGTTTTTATTTATAAAAAAAATAATACTTTTGGTATAGTTTGGTCTTTATCAAAGTCACGGTGATCTCCGTAAACAGATATCCTGTAGAGCGTTGTAGTACAGAATCTCTAAGGTTCCAATGGAGGGTCACGTCAATATGACCTTAAAGTCGACCAATCAATGCATAGATTTCATCTAGACAAAACACTATTAATAGCATTTTGATTTTGTTATTTCTATTTTTTGACCAACGTTTGCGAGCTAAATTGACAGCCGTATTATTCAGTCTGCGATTGGACGGCTCATTTCAAATTGCGTGACATAGACAATATAAACAAGTTACTAAACATAACGATTTCGTAATGAACATCATAATGAGAAAAGGTCACCTGAACCTGACCCTCATAAGAAAACGGCCAGATCTAAATAAGTGAGTAGGAGAGCGGAAAATTTAAGATTGGGATTTAATCAGATCTGTGATTGTGTGATACATGGTATGGATTATAATGCAGTGTCCTTATAACAAAAGGACTTGTTTTCTGGATCAAACTCTCTGCTGGTCATACCTTTTCATAGTAAGTT
Source organism: Mactra quadrangularis (assembly GCA_025267735.1). Taxonomy (NCBI): domain Eukaryota; kingdom Metazoa; phylum Mollusca; class Bivalvia; order Venerida; family Mactridae; genus Mactra; species Mactra quadrangularis. The sequence goes on along the minus strand of CM046299.1, from coordinate 48,366,116 downwards.
GGACAATATAAATGTATCATAAGAATTTGGCAGCTCCATCTGGAAATTTGTTGTTGAAAAAAAGTTGTAAAGAGAAGAGTCTGAAAAGATTGGTTAGGTGGGCTGATCATTAAAAACAATATTTTGACAAAATGTCAATAAATTTTGTACATTAAGGATACAAAATTTGTTAGAAAGACCTACATTACTGAGTTGGTATTGTTAGTGATAAAAGTGATGAAAATAATGATGATGACAATAATGGTGACATTGATGATAATGATGATGATTATGATGCTGAAGATGAAAATGATGATGATGACAATAATGGTGACAGTGATGAAAATGACGATGATTATATGCTAAAGATGAAAATAATGATGATGACAATAATGGCAGCAGTGATGATAATGACGATGATTATGATGCTGAAGATGAAAATGATGATGATGACAATAATGGTGACAGTGATGATAATGACGATGATTATATGCTAAAGATGAAAATAATGATGATGACAATAATGGTGACAGTGATGATAATGACGATGATTATGATGCTGAAGATGAAAATGATGATGATGACAATAATGGTGACAGTGATGATAATGACGATGATTATGATGCTGAAGATGAAAATGATGATGATGACAATAATGGTGACAGTGATGATAATGATGATGATTATGATGCTGAAGATGAAAATAATGATGATGACAATAATGGTGACAGTGATGATAATGACGATGATTATGATGCTGAAGATGAAAATGATGATGATGACAATGATAATGAATTTCATTTTTAATGTTTATATATATTATTTGGAAAGTCTAAATGCAGATTTAAATCAGTTGCCTCCAGCTGAGTACACCAGTGCAGGATAAAATCAATTATTGTTTAGTGTTATGTATGAAGTTACATTTTCTGATAATCCAATAAATCAATTATATAACACACCTGCTTATACACAGTAACACTCATAGCTAGAATGACTATTTTATATTGTTTTTGTTACATCATCATCACTGAGCATGTTAGCTGGGTTTTGATTGAGTATATAGTAACATTTGGTTCAGTTTGTCTTTATTTTACAGCACTTTATAATAGGGCTCTACACCGGAATACGATATATATATCGAATACTGGTATTGTAGGTTCGATAGATATATCGGATCGAACGTTTCCGTATCGAACAAAATATCAACCAATAACGGTCATGCAAATAAAATCCATGGCCTTCAAATCAGTTGATATTTTGTATCGCCAAATCAACATTCTACTGCTTCCGGTTCGGTATGGACTAATCTGTGGACGAACAATTTCATAATATAAGATCCTTTATGCAAACGTCTTGCACCAGTTACGTCATGTTTTGTATTTTTCAATCAAGGGAAGTAACTGTTGCTGTTAGAATGTCCCTTTTGTTTTTAATTAGTCCGGGAACCAACAATTAGTATTTAGAATATAGATCAATTTTGGGAACCAGTAGTCACTCGGATATGTTCGTGCAGATCCATAATTGTATAGAGAATTTGATTGAACAGAAGCGAAATGTCATGTAAATAGCTTTAAGTTCTGAAAAAATGTGTTGTTTTTTTCATTTGCCGAATCTAGACCAGACTCACTGGATGCAATGATAATTTAAAAAAAAATGCATACTTCAAATACTTTAAAATATCAGTAAGACAGTGCATTTAGTAGTATGGTGCAACTACAATTAAAATAAATGAATAAAACAACACTGTTTTGTTGTTTCCTAAAAAAGCTTTTTATTATAAAATATCATATGATATATCGAATATCGATCATTTTGTATCGATACAAATATCGGATCGATCATTTTGACCGATATAGAGCCCTACTTTATAACAGTTTGAGTCATATGAGGTCCCCAGTACATAGAATCATCTTTCTTGTGATGTGCCAGTACATGTACTAGGTTTCTATCTTCAATACAGAGCTCATTGGATCAGTGCAAAAGTGATGCTATGTTAATAAAGAAAGATGTAGACCAGTTTGGTGCAGACTCATCAAACAGCTTTCCCATGAACCATGGTTGGTACCTAGGCTTAAAACCATGGACCTAAACTCTTTACTAGTGAGAGGATGCAGATATTTGAAAACATAAACCTTAGCTGTAACTCAGTCACTTGGATGAATTTAATAGCTTCTTTTCCTGAATCAACTCTTTGACTTATTCAAACAGCCTTCTCAAAAAAACCTTTTTGTCAGTTAGCACATTTTCACAAATTTTTAATCTTTGGAATAATAACAGAATTTATTTTGCATGTTACAGGAAGCCAATTATTTTTCAAAGCTTAAATGAGATTTAAAGAAGGAAATAAACTATTGAAATTTCTTAAATTTTCATAATTACTAAAATTATTAACAGATTAGTTAAATTTGACGCAAAAATTGCAACAGTTCAGTTGATTTTCATGGGAATCAGTATAAACAAAGTTAAATCAAAGATGTCTGACACGGTCTCTAACCAGCAAACACTATTTTTAATGATTCTGAAATCTGCACAAAACCTTTGACTCAGATCAAGGCAAGTCTAAATATGGTAAGCCCCTTGTGCCAAAGTTGATAGATACATGTACTACATTTGTTGCCTACTTCAGGGCCACACACCATTTTGTTTTTAACCTGACTTTTTTTTAAATTTCACAATTAAATTCAAATTGATGGCCAGTCTATCACAATTGTTAATCAAAATAAAACTGATAGCAGACCGGTCTAAATCAAAATGGCTGCCATTTCAAATATGATAAAGATGCAATCAGAGAATAATTTACATAAGCTCTCTCAACTTGACATGTTCATATTATAACTATATATAGAATTCAAATTAAGATAATCATCGATAAACAGTGACACGAAAATAGTCCAATCATTATCATACAGATGCATTCTGGGTAAAATTTGTCAAAACAAGATAGGATATTGTTTGTTCAGTTTGGCCTATTTACGATTCTTTTCACCACTGTTAGGCATTTTTTTTTAGTCAAAACATGGTGGTCAGCTGACCAATTCACAGTACCCCAGGCTTGAATCTCTAGACCCCAGTTTTATAAATGATAATTTGAAAATAGAACCAGTTATTGAATATGTACCTTGTAGGTACCATTGCCACTCAGAGATATCAAGTGAACAATAGGATGTGAGCTCCAACCCTGGGTCACTCACTTTTTTTGTTGGATTTAACACCTAAGCAAAACTTTGTATAGGTTATAATACCAGTGGTCAGTCAACCAACTCACAATTCCTGGAAAAGCAAAATCTCTTCATTTAGGCGTTAACATGAGTTACTAGGCACATGCTTTTGTCAGTGACTTTTGTCAACTGCCCTACATGATTTAGAATCAGCGTTAGAAGGGAGAATGGCAGTAAAACTTATTTCATGACGAAGTTCTGTGAAAGTATACCAAGCCCAGAAATCAAACCTTTGACCCCTCAATCAGTAGACTTGTGTGCTTCTGACTAAGCAAGCCAGGCGGCTTAGTCACTTACAACTATGTTACCAAATATGGTTTAATCAATTGTCCAATCTAAAAAAAATGCTTTGGTCATGAAGATTGGCCACTTTATTATTTATTATCTGCTGACTCCGCAACTCTTATATCTCACAACTCTTATATCCCTTCTAATGAAAACAACAGCAGAAGAACATGGTATATTTTACACAAAGTAAAAAAAAATATTGTGTTTGCTCATTTCATGTTGAGCTTTCAAACATGCGGAAATTGTTAAAACACCATTCTTATAAACCTTTGTTATATTCTTTGTTTCTGAAGTATCAACAAACCTGTGTTACCAGACACCTGTATGAAACAATACCCTGGCTTAAGCAGACAAGAAAACAATATTTCCATGACTTTAATTTTTATTTAACATACACTTGAATTAAGTAACCACCAGTCCATAGCAGCCATTTTGGCACATTGCTTGCATGACTGCTGAACACAGGTTATACTGTATAAAACAGAAGCTTTTTCACACAGTTTTTTTAAGAAGAGATTATGAACTGAGAGGGTAAAAGCTTACATTTTTTTCTTTGCACAGTAAAACATATTGACTTTCTAAAAATAGAAACATATACATATCATATGGTTTCACTTATGTTCCATTAAATCAGCAGCAGGCCCAGAATTTTTTTTCTAATGGGGAGGGGGGTTCGAGCCAAAAATGTTTTCAAAGGGAAGGAAGAGTAAAGGCCACAACACCAAAATTAATAATTTTTACCAAATGTTTGTTCGAGCAATAAAAAAATTAGAGGGGGTGCGGTTAATTTTCAAGCTCCGCCCCCTCACTTCTGACTTTAAGTAATTTCTTTTTCCAACAACACAATACTTAGAGTTCTCCACTTCTTCTCCAAGGCATATGGAATTCATCAAAAAAATCTACCACAGAAAGAAACTTAGTAAAAACATTCAAGAAAATTAAAGTCGACAAGTTTGGAATATTGTAATGTATCACGTTTATTAAAACTGTTTGTTATAATATGGCACAAACTATGTTTGTGAGGTTTTTTTTAGTAGATGAAATAGTCTTTGGCTACATTTGACCTGCCTTGCTATTCCCATTATACAAAATAAGTTTGTTTAAAAAACAAGTTCAGAAAGATCACATAGTATCAGAGCTAGATGTGACTTATCACATAAACACTTGGTTAAGTTGGGCTCATTTATATTTTTTCAATTTTGATATCAAACTATGTTTTTACTGAGAAAGAAAGATATAGCATGGTAAATACTCAGCCTGCCTTGATTCTCATGAAAGACAGAATCACTTTGTTTATATGAGATATTTTATTCAATAAGACCAGATAGGTACCATACTACCTATTTAGAAGAAATAATTATAAAATGTTACTAGTATCATGATTGTAATTCCATGCTAGATTCAATTCAAGTTTGAGTTGTAATTATTTTTCAAGGTACATCATTAATGTAGATAATATAAGGCTAGATATGAAATACCTAAACTTTATCAAGAGTGACTTCTAACGTGTCACTCGTAGGGAAGGGATTGAGGAATAGCTTTACGTTCAAATATGCTGAGAAAATATTGATGTAAAGCATTTCCAATATCAAAATGCATGTTAGAGCACATTTGAAAAATATATTTTCATTTCTGTCTATTTCTGTATTAATTGAACAAACTTGTTAATCTCTATAATGTGGTAGCTGATTTATGCCATGTCGCATTGTTGTTCCAGGGGGGGGGGGGGGGGGGGCGTCACACGAAAGTACGACAAAATGGTCTTTTTGTTGTATCATTGTCCCCCGAGGTGCCATGCAAAAACAATCATACGACAATGGGACATGACATAAATCAGCCACCATACTATAAGGCTTAGCATGGCCTACAATCAAAGCCAGATCAAAGTTAAGCATGTTGCTCACTACATCATTGAAATGAGTGGCTCTTGATGGATCAGAAATGAACAGCAAATATTAAACTGAAGAAAAGAACTAAAAAAAAGAAACAATTATATTTGTACTCAAACAAAGAAATACTCAAAATAATCAAACTACATTTCAGTCTTACTGTCAGGCGTCAAGATAATGTATTCAACATGTGAAATTTTACCATGAAATATTTACCAGCAAATTGTTAAAATGTTGAATGTTTTAGTCTTGTAGCTCTATGGAATATCTTATCTATATAATGAACTGTTTTCACTAGATAAAACATATAGACTATATCAATGATGTTCTATGTTTTAATCTAAATACTGTCTCAAAATATCTACACATAATCTTGGGATTCGGAACTCTAAATAAACAATTTTCAGTCGAACAAAATTTGATTAGTTTTGATTTTGAAACAAGTTCTTAGATAAAGCAACTCAGCTTAACATTTTGTTCCATGAAAACAATAATAATTAATACACTTCCAATTAAAAAAACGAATAGCCATTTGTATTTGACTTTGGAATGGCAATATGACAGTTTTTTTTTCTTTTTTTAACGTCTTATTCAACACATATTTAGGTCATATATATGACGACACTTCCAGCTCTTCCTACAATAGGTTTCAAGGACACTTTCTATCACCAGTACTAACTTACCCTTCCACGAGGCCGACAACTCATGTATAGGGTATGACCTACCGTGACCGGGCTTGAACCCAGTTTTGTTTCACTAGGTAAATTAACAGTTGTAACCACACCAGCAATTACCTGTATGAGACTACTGATTGTCATGGCATTATTATATTGATATAAAAATTATAGCATTATAAAATTAATGTTAGTCAACCAAAGTTACCATGAATGTCAATATTCAGTAATTATACACACAGTTCTTTAAAGTCATCATCATTATTAAAGTTACTATGGCAACCACACCTATAAGGATCTACATGAGACTACTGATCATTGTCAATGACTATTATATTTAAGATTTATATACTCTTTTATACAGGTCACCATCATCAAGTTTCTATGGTAACTAAAACGACAAGTCCCCAAATGAGAATATGGAGCGTTGCAGCATTAAAGTACAGCTACTAGTTAACCTATGTCATATCTTATGTTGATATTTAATGCTTAAGGTCACTAATATCAAGTCACCATGGTAACCATGGCAACAAGCACCCATATGAGACTATGGATCATTGTAACACCAAGGTATAAACCCAATTAGTCTACCAATGTCAATGAATGTCATATTCAATGTTTATATACAGTACTAAACCAATCACCAACATCATGTCATATTATGTACACATTATATGAACACAAGGAGATATTTGTAGTCTCCTGAGACAAGAGACTATACGGGATGCCAACAGTGCCTAAGGGATACCAACTGAGCTTGAGGAATACTGAATGTTACTGAAGGATACCGACAGAGACTAAAGGATGCTGAACGTTACTGTACGCAGGATGCCGACATAAGATATGAGTTACTGACAGACTTGTCTTCTATAACTGTCAGCTTTCATTTATATAAACAAACATTGTTTGGGGCTTAGAAACACTGAGGTGGAGCCGGAATATCATTACATGGAGTACAAAACAAAGATTTATCTCAGAGGAAAGCGGATACATGTACCAAAAGCATTATTTCTGCAGGTGGTTCTGATCTATGAATTCATACAGATGGGCATGGACACTAATAAACACCATTTTGGAATCCATAGTCAAGATTTAGTTTGTATTTTTAAAGAGAGGTTGGGTCTTTGAGCCTCCAAGCTGGATCTCATATTGCTATAATGTCTCTTGTATCACACAAGGGTAAAGCATTAATGAATCAAAATGGTTTTTGCTAGAGCTACATTCAGGGTAAGTACACCTACTCAATTAATGGCCTAACATATTTCAGAAATGATACTTAGAAGGAAAGTATTACATATCCTGAGAGGCAAGCAATCATATCTTTACCTTTTGTCTCATTTAGTTAGGACATTTTGACTACCAAAATACAATGAATGAATCAAAATGGTTAATGTTCATACTGCATAAAATGTTTGTGCATGTACTCGATTAATGGCTAGAACTGGCAGAACATGTTCCACAGTTTACATCTTCTCCATTAACACATCAAACCTACCCATATATTTTATAGGGCAGTTATTGCAAGTTTGTGGCATGGGAGACTTTTTTGTTCTGCACCATTTTACACTTCACAAGAGATTTTGTGTTGTTTATGATTGAAGGTATGTGTATCTTTGCAAAGATTTGTAGAGAATTAAAACATAGCTAAGGTAATGAAACAATCACAGTTGCAGTAATAAACAAAACCCAACATCAAATATAGCTTTTATTGTTTTTGTTTTTATTCACAGTTTATTAACATCTTTCTTGTTATTTATGGTGCCAACTCACCTAACCAGCCGTTTTAGACTTTCTTCTTTGCCACTACTTTCTTTCCCTTCAACAAGACAACATTTCTATATGGAGCTCACCAATGCACAAGGGGCAGACAATTGCTCCCTATTCAAAAGAAAATCATCATCCCAAACAAGCTTCCATGAAATGGCATTACCTACTTGTAGCTACTAAAACTTGAACCATTATCACCATATTCAATGTCCAGAATAATCAAAGCATCAGACCAATGCCTAATCTCTCTTAATAAGATATGACAATTATGGAATAGGTTCTGACTTGTTCCCTGCATGCCAAACTTCTAGGTTTTTACTGCTCTACACACTATCCTCAGACAATCATGTGGAGCAAGCTATTAAGGATAGACTAAAACCAGTACATACTTTTTGTGATAATAAGGGCTGTCAAGAATCAAGATACACCAGAAGTGTATCGCGATATACTGCAATATGCTGTCATCGTATCGCAATACGTACCACGATATATTGCGGGCTTTTAGATTCCTTGTGTCTCTGCTGAATTTAACAAAAACATTGCAAATCTTACATGCAGCTACCGATAGAATTGACCCTCTATAAGTATTTACGGTAATTTAGGACTGTGATGTGCCCCAATTGGTTAAATTCTTGTAACTGATAGGTGGAATGAACAATGGAAAAACTGACGTAATGCAACTTTTTTTGCGAAGGGAGGAACTTTCCAATGAAATAAAAAATATAGCCAAATACCGGTATGTTGAATCATATGGCGGTACATATCGCAGATGCTGGGTATTGCAATATACCGGTTTTTTGTGACGGCCCTAGTGGTAATACAGCTAGACATGAAGTCTTAGGTTTGTGAATTTTTAATGAACTGTTATATCTGGTATTATACTGTTGATGATTGTAAACTGTCATTACAAAGTAAGGATAAAATGTTTGCTTGCCTTTTGAAAGGTTTAATTCATTGCTCTAATTCACAAGGCAGCATTCCAGGATATCAGTACTCTTTGACAAAGTCATTAAAACTATTTCATTGCATCAAATTATTAAAGTGAAGGCAAAGAGACAGTGATGAACAAGATGGCGGCACAAATTAATCTTCATTAGGATTACATACTCATTCTTAAGTTATCAAAGTATGGTGGGAAAACAACTTTTAAGCAACCGAGCTGGTATTAATAAAGCACCTTACAGAGAGTTCATTTCAACAATAATTATAGTGTTGTTCAAAATATAATCTATTTAACATAATCTCAGTAAAACCTGACATATAGTCATCAGCACACAGTCGCCTGCATGTGTTATAAGACCATACATAACTTATTCATTTGGTTTTTGTCCCTTTTCTACAGCCAAAGTCATACAAGACTAGCAGTTCACATAATTGTTTCTCATCCTTTTTCAACAGTTTCAGTAAACTTGTACCACCCCAGCAATAACTGTTCACTTAAACCATCTTTCAAGGAATTTGTTCTCAGCAGGAGGACATGAATCCCATCAGTGGTTGAAAATAGTGTCATCAACCAACCAACACTAGAAGGAACGTATATTAAATTATTTAATTGTCATTTCTTTTCTTCAAAATATATGAGTTTCCTTTGAGGGAAAATATGATTTTTTTTTATCTTTAAAAAAATTAAAGAACTATACGCTTAATTGATAACTTTGATTTCTTTTGGTATCTAATCAAGCAAAAGTTCACATTAAGCAAGTAGTATTGGTATATGCCCATTATAAGAAATTTCAAAATTTTAATTCACTTTGACTAAACTACAATTTTCATGATTTCTCATTTTGTTGGAAAAAATTTCAGCAAGGGTGGCATATAATTAGGAAGATGAGCCAGAAATGATAATTGTTTTAATCATGCAATTAGTTTATAATGGCCTAAGATAAGATTTAAGCCATGTTGAATATAAACGATGTTAATTTAAGTATAAAAATGAGGACACAATATACATCTGTATGACAAATGTATAAAAAGAACAAGTTGTCAAGTAGTCGTCTCTATCTTGTGTGGTTACATGAAAATGATAAATGTTCAGTAACTATTTGCTTTTAACCGACTTCACCTTTTACTTGAATATTTCCCTTTTGTCATTCATCATATTAAGTGTGCAATTATTGTTTTTAGTGAATTGAAGGTAGGGGCCCTCTAATGAATTTACAGCAATAATCTTGGTATAATGTTGTGTGACATTGCATTAAAATCAGCTTTGAATTTGACATTTTCCGGGTAAAGCTTGCAAACAACATTTTAGAGACTTTAAGGTATAAATGGCCATATCAAAATCCTACTTATTATATTAGTGCAATTATGAATGACACTGTCACAGTCAATGAATTTGGCACGTTTCAGGTAATGCATACCATCGAAGTGTTTTACTTCGTACCTTGTACCTTTATTTTAATAACTATTGAACACTGTCAAATATACCTTTATTTAAAATAAAAATGACATTAAAACCATTATAAATAAATTGTTATGTTAATAATAGTTTTTAATGTTTTTAATTGTTTTATTTAAAAAGTATGAAGTAATGTTTCATCTGCAATTAAACACTGATAACAATGAAGCTTTTATAATAAGCAATAAAATTTATGACGAAACCATTAAAACATTAATATGCTTAAACATCATTATAATATGACCTAAAAACTGTAAATGTGGTTAATAAATAAGACCATTTGTGAAGTACAAGTAGGAAAGTTTTCTGTGTATAAAATATATTTATTTATTTATTTATTAAAGTCTCACATTGCATGTTACACAATATAATACAATTAAAACATATAAACAGATAAAACTTAAACTAATAACAACATGCAATCCTTTCTAAATAGAAATATGAGAGACTGTTATCAATTATAACAATACAAATTAACAAATATTACTTTATTATCAAAAGTGTAAATATATTATGCATAAGACAAATTTATAATTAAGTGTAATTAAATATGTAAATGTTGTATAGCCAGATTGGCAATGGCTAAATGAGCAGACGGAGGGAGGTCTCAAAGAGGACCATGCAGAAGTTATTTACAGAAACTGGCTCAAGATTGTAGTAATTACCTTTTTTGGACAATTTTCATACAAGTTCATGGACTAATGTTTTACTTTTTCACAATAAGTCAAGAACTTCTCCTTACAAAGGTTAATCATAATTATAGTTGTTAATATTCAATTAAGAAGATGACCTGTCACTACATGGAACCAATCTAAGATCAGACTGATAAAACTTGTTCATATTGTTCTGACTATTTATTTTTTTCAAGATATGGGTCCAGATACCATAAATAGGGCTGTGGATCGTCGAGCCATTGGCGATCCGATCCGAACCACAATTCGTGTGTAGTGATTCACGAATCGAACCACAAATCAATTGTTAATGAAGAAGCATACAGTAATTCATGTAATAACATATATAAGTGAAAAATTACAGATGCTTTTACTATATAGTTATAGTTATATAGTACTCTAAAGTTTCTAAATATTTCTATTACCAGACCTTTTATAGAAATTTCAAGTGATAACAGTTTTGTTTAAATGTTATTCAATCGAAATTTTGACACAATATATTACCGTCCCTACATTAATTAAAGTTTTCATTAGTAGCGCGGCTCGTTTTCAGTGGTAATTAAGCTGAAAATGTTCTTTCATTTTTTTCCAAAAATAGATCACAATCTGACGATTTCCGACGTGACGAATATTCGTACTTGATTTTCTGGTCAAGATCACGAATATCCGAGTACTCGGATACTCGCAGCACCCCTTACGATAAATGTGATTATAAATTCTGTATTCAGCTTTTCCTGTCCAAGAGTTTGAAAACGTCATCTACAGTTCATAAAAAATATACTGGTAAGTAAAACTATAGAATTCATTCAACCATAAAATTATTATTTCAAGTCAAAGTTCAGCAGATACACAGAAATATATAACAAGTGACACACACCCTGTCTCTCACAAAACAAAAATATTGTTCAAACATCTTATAATGTCAAGATTGGTAATTACTTAACAACATATATTAATTATACATATGGTTAGGTATCATTTTTCTTGGCATTCTTCCAAATATGGTAACAATTTACATGTAACTACCAGTGTCATGAATATATTACATTAAAAAATGTTCATTTTTGGCATGGTTGCAATTTTTAGCACTTTTTTAGGAGTTAATAATATTATATAGTTGAAAACCATTTAGATGCGATAATATTTAAATATGGGTTAATGAAATTCTTTGCATCTTATATTCATCATGAAGATCATTGGCCCTAAACAACTTGTCATGATGTCAACTGAGGTCATGTGCCACCAAGATACTTAACAATGTCATCTGACATAGAAACAAGAACTTAATTGAAACAAGTAAATTAACAATGCTGATTTTGCGATATTCCTGCAAATGTTAAACAAAATTGTTGCTTATGACAATATAGAACATAGTGCTTATCTGTAATGTGTGTATAATTTAAATCTCATTTTGAAATTGTCACAGTGAATTAAAGACACCATAAAAAGAATCCAAGAGTAATATAAAACAATCTTTTAAACAAATTCATACTAATTCTAATTTTGTCTAATTATTCACTAGCCATAATGCATTATTATTGTTATATGCATGTTATATATGGAATAATTAGACCTAGTTAATGAGTTGTTAATGCATGTGTTCATGAGCATGTCCATGTATTTTTCACTAAATAAACCAAGCATACCCTAACAATATTATTTTAAATAAATCTTAAAATCAGCTCAGCCTTTGCATGATTAAGCTTTTTGGGGGCACCAAGTCTAAACATTATTGTTTTTTTGAAGTCTTATAAAATTCAAGCTGAGATAGCCTTGGCACTTGTAAGCAACTACCAAAGGTACGTGATAAGAAATAGATCAAATGCTTATAAGAAAACTGACCATTGTAATATGACTGAAAAATTGTTGAAATGCAGCATAAAGCATGATACATTTTGTTTTATTTTCCAGGCCTGTGTATGGAATATATGGGGACCAGTATCACAGAGTCTGCTGAGGTTGTATTTGGTTGGGAAGACAGTACTATAGGAATGTTAGCTAACTATGGAAATATAGCTTTTATTATCACCATGTTTCCTATATGTTATTTTGTTGATGTCAAAGGTAAATTTACTACATTATTTGTTTTAGATTCAAGTTGTGAACAATTTATTATTTAAATGAGTAATTGAGTCATAAGGCATTGCCAGCCTGTGCCCGAATGCACACTTGTAAGATTGTCCAAGTATCAGATTTATTATGCTAATCAAGATAATAAATTGAACAGAGACTAATACAACTGAAGTTTGAGACTGGTCATTTAATCACAGACTGTCAGCAACATTATTATTATTTCCCTAGAAAAACAGACATTACCTTAACATGCCTCAAGCTTAGCACTAGCCCAATATATCATGTTATATAACAAGAGGTAAACTTTTCAACTCGTCCCATGATAAAATATGTAATTTTCACAAACCAAAATCAATTTTCATTAGCTCTTGGCTTTGGGCTAGTGAATTAAAGCCATAACTGTTTTATTATATCTCCCATCTTATACAAATTCTAAACTTAAAATAAGTACAATTTTATTCTTAAGAAAATATTATGCAAGTATTACAAAAAATATCATTTCTCATTCCATTATTTCTGCTGGAGCCTTAATCAAGGAAATCTTTTATATAAATGAACTTGCCAACTAAGAGGACATTTTAACAATGGTTGAAAGCTTAAATTTCTCTCTTTTTTTACACAATTTTATTGCTCTATTTCATTTTTAACAGAGACTGGCTTTCCAATAAAACTTTCTTAGACAATTTTTACTGATACTGGACTTCCTTTCCCCAAGGAATCACACTTTCTCCCTATAAGGAATAAAACAGAATGGCTTTATGTTCAATAGTAATATTTTATCCTTAAAATTAAAGAACCCTAGTAAAGAACAATGTTTGAATAACAATAATGTTTGTTTCTTTCATCTATTGTCAACTAAACAATGCTTGGTCATTTAAATAGGGTGCTTTTTATAAATCACTCAAGCTATCAATCTCGATGGAGTATTCTAACATGACCAACTCCTCAACACAGTTAAATCAACAGTGATAAACAAACATCATCTCCTTGATCTAATAATTTAGTTATTTTTAAAAAAAAAATGAGTAGAAACACTTGAAGATGATTTATTTAAATTATAAAGCAATACTAAAATCAGATCATAAAAACATTTTTTTACTTGTAAACTTCAAGCTGGTTTTTTCAACTAAAGCAGGAAAATTTTCTGATTTGAAAATAATGGTTATAAAGGTATGAAAACTTGTCTTAGAAACATAAAAACCATTCCTTTCTATCGTTATAGAGACCGCAACATTCAAATATGTGAAAGGAAACTATAGCTTCCGATTTCCTTCAGGCAAACACTGTTTCAACTTCAAAAAGAAAATTATGATTTCCAAGAAAATATCATAATTTGAAATGGCAATAAAATATAATCAACATTATGACACATGCTCAACGAATAATTCCCTCGAAGCTAATGCCATATATAGCAGGCTTATTGCAAAATGGTCGTAACTCACTCTTTGTTTTAATATGAGTTACAACTGTTTTGCACTAAGCCCACAATTATTTATTACATTAAGTTTTACATAAAGAACAAGTGTATACTCATATCTGTAACTATACCTAAGATGTATACATTGCATGCCTAAAGGACCATACTTTTATCAAGTGACTTTTGACTCGTATTTTAGTGAACACTTCCATGGTTGGTCCTAGAGCTTACATTGAATTTAGACATGCTTTGAAGCAGACGTTCTGAAAAATGTTTTGACATTACTGAACATTCAGTTCAGTGATCTTGGAAGAATCACTGGACCGAATCAGGTTTCACAGGACCGGAAGAAATCATCAAAATATGTCAATACATCATGACTTATCATTACTGTTTTCTAATTGCTACTCAACCTCTATTTTAACTTTAACTGAAGACAAATATCAAAACTTTCAGATATACAATAAAAGAGCTGACAGTTTTCCTTATTTTAATTAAAAATTGAAATTTAACCAGACATTCGGACAAGCTACAATGCACTTTTTACTGGACCAACTGGAATTTTACCGGTCATGTCTGTTGGACCGGCACAATTAATTAAGATGTCATATTTTGAAGGTGTACAATACAGTTTTAAAGAAAAAATTACTACTACTTGTGACAATTTTTAGTGATATTGCTAAAATAATAATCTTTGCTTTTTTGCTGTGTGGGAGGTCTGTGTAATTTACTGTTGCTGTTCCGGACATGTTTTCACACTATTTATTGTTATTTTAAAGTAAAATTATATGCATTTCATGAATAAGGCAAACAGTGCCATAACCAAAAATATGTTGCAAACGAAAAGACAATACTCAGCTTTAATTTATTTTCATAGCATTGTCTTAATAAAGTAATACATTTAATAGAATAAAACTATTTTAGATTTAAAAATACAAAAATATAAATTTCAGAAATATGATTGCCTCAAACTAAATGGATGTTCCAAAATAAGGACTTATATTAATTTTGTATGATTTCAAAATGGCTGAATTACTTACTATTGGTACAATATGATTTTATAAGACAGAGCCATAATATTTTATCAATTTTTTCAACAAAAAACAACACAGTTCATAAATTATACATCTAAAATATTACAAACAAAGTAGATGTTTAAAATAAAAGAACCACATTTTTATATCATTTCAAACTTTTCATAGCCGTACCATTGTTTCAGTAGAACTGTTTTGAGAACAAAACCATTTTTACATATACATTGTATAATAAAAATACAGCTTAGTTTATACTTTTCAAAGCAATTCCAAACAGAGCTTTAAAAATATACATTTTAATTGAAAGGAGCATGTTTTAGTATAATGGTCTAAAATTAAAATAAGCCTTTTAAAAATAATTGGAAACAGTGCAATCATAAAAGATATTGCAAACAAAAGGACCATGCTTACAAGTTGGTAGGGACAGTTACTAACAATGTTGGTTCTTAAAACAAAGTCTTAAATATTATTATTATTTATTATTATTATTATTATCATAATTATTAGTTTTATCATTATAATTACATTTAAATATGCCTTTCTTATGACTTGAAATTATTGATATCATTATTTTATGTTTGCGATATAAACATTTTAGTACTTGTAAATATTTTGTGATGAAAATAATAAAATTCCCATAAACAAGAACAACAACAATCCATCAGCTGACAATAACAAACAATAATAATACATTAAAACAACAGTAATGTTGATGTTTTATTTATATTAGAATTGTTATTAGCAATATTGCGAAAAGTGAACATTGGATTTGGTTAGTTTTAGATTTTGGACAGTGAAAATATGCTTGTTACGGTCTAAGTATTTAGTGGATGTCCAGTTGCCCAGGACAACCAATTTCTAGTGCGGGCAACCAAACATTTCTTTTTGGCAACTAAATTTCTACAAACAAGATATAGTGCTAGCTGCTATAATGACATATTCAGGCAATATCATAATTATATTATTTCATATCCTAATTTTGTAGACTATTATCATTTATAAATTGTATTTTTCAAAAAATGATAAATTATTTCATTTGAAATTTACCCAATTTTGTTCTTATTTGTATTGATATAAAATTCAGCCTTTTAAGATTATGGACAGTAATTTTTTTAATCACTGACCATACTCAACCAAACATAGAAAAACAGTATTTTGGATACACTTGTTTATGAGCAAGGAATTACAAAATAAGTTAGCTATATGATTATAAACAGTAATTTTTAAATTCATTGGCCGAACAATTTGAGAATAAGTTTTATATTGTTGAATTCTAATCCTTGAAAATATTTGCATTAATAGCATGTTGGCCTTGTTGCATGAGCAGGGTTTCTTATATTTGAAATATGTGAGAGCAAGAATTGTCTTACCTTCTAAGATCACTGAAAGATGGTGACAATTGTAAAATTCTCCAATGGGCATAAAATATATATCCAAAAATGTTATTTCAAAATATCAACATGAAATTCCAGTTTGAACAGAAAACACACAATGCTGGGCCGGGTTTATCAAGGCGCAAATTAATTTCCAAGAAATCAGTGCTTTGTAAAATACACAAATTTTAATGTATCCAAATTGATGTTTCTTATGTAGTTAAAGAAACAATACAAAAATCTGAAGATAGACAAACACTATATCTATCCAATTAAAGAAAAACACAAATAAGTCGAAAATAACGCTTCAATTACTGAATTTTCTAAATTTAGAATTACATAATCTAGTTTTAGCCAGAAAGCGACACACATTTACTGCAAACTCCAATGACTTGTTGCTTTCTAGATGCACCGCAGTCCAAAATGATCACCGAAAACCCGATCAATGACTATGGTTCCAAAAACAATGCGAGTCGAGAAATTACATCACTGCGGACACAACGTAGGTGCGAAATTCATTACCAACATCATTTCATTAATAAATTTCAAGATGGCCGCCATTTATGATTCATTCAAGGTAATTTCTATAAATTTAAAAGAGTAATAATACACAAATATAAAGGTATTGCATTTCATAGAACAGAACAAATGTTTGTGGTAGAAATATTCCAATTTCATCAAAACAATTTATTATTCAATAATTTCCCGCAAATTTGAATAAATAATCACCGATTTAAATCCCTTCGTAACAATTATGAACACAACTCATACAATAATAATTCTATCTTTAATGGCGCAAAGTTTTTCGGACATCACCAGAATTTATCGCGTTTCTTCACAAATTCATAACAAATTTCGACTCACAAATTAATCCATATTGAATATATACAATATTTCACTCAAAATCAACAAATTCCAGTAGTTTTAAGAGCAAAAAAATAAGTAAAAATACACAATAAACTTAACACTGAACTATCAGTATAAATTTCTCCACAAGTTTTCTCATTAAGATTGTGTGGCCTAGTGTATACCTCTAGTACATACACAAAGTTAAGTATAGGTGGTCTCGCTATTTCTACGTCGGAGGTCTAACTATGTAGCAAGGCTCACTCAAGTGTGCCTAACTGCTTAACAGCAAAAATGACGATATTTTGTATTTTTTGAAAAGAGATACTGCGAATTTATCAGCGAGATTACTGCCTATAAAAGTAATATATTCATCGTTAAAGAATACTCCCTTATTATAATAGTTGTCACTTGTGATTGTAATGTAAAAAAATAATGTAAAAGATGAGAGAGCGAGAGAGAATGAGGGGGAGAGGGGGAGGGTTATTCTTTTAGTTGAATTAAACTATTTAATGTTATTGTTATTTTACGGCACACGTCCTGTAATCATGATGGTCAATGTATTGTTCTGAGAATTATTTTAATAAAGTGAAGGACTTGGAGCGCTGAGTTTTGTATGATAAAAAATGAACACATTTAATTTGGATTACATTTTTTTAATTACATTGTTAAAAAATTCTAAAGAAGATGGTTTGTTCACTTTTAAAAGTTGTCAACAGAGTAACTCTCAATTGTTTGCTAAATGGAAAGATGAATGTAGAAGAGTGGGAGTGACCGAGTGGCAACAATATTGGACTCTGAGTTTATGTATATTATAAGCCAGCTCTTGTTTAGTTAAATAAGATCATTATTTTTTATCACCATTATTATTATTATTACTATCATCATTATTTTTATTATCATTATTTTTATAATCATTATTATTACAGTCTACCAAATTAATATATAAAATTTGTTGTCCGAACAGATCATTTTTAGAGCAAGCACTATATCTCATTTGCAGAATTTGGGTTGCCCCAAAACAATTGTTGGTTGCCCAAACTAAAAGCGATTGTCCTGGGCAACTAGACACCAACTAATTTTGTAGATTGTTATTATTATTATTTTTATAATTTTTTTTTTATAATTATTTTCCTTGGTAGAGGGAGAAGATGTTGGCTGCTTACGAAGAGAGGCATCCAAGGCCAAGTACTGTGAAGAAAGGTATCCAAGAAAACTGGTGCTAGGTGATTATGCTTTCAATAGTTGACAAAGGGCATTAAATCTCATATAAAACAATAAAAAATAACATACTTGTACCAATTGAAGTGTAATAAAAAGGACTCTCCCAGTTTGATGTCATGTAAAGGTAATAATAAGGGTGTCTCCCTATTTTCCGATTCATTGCAGACATAATTTTTACACTAAACCTCAAATATATTTTAACATCCTAATTGCCAGAGTGAAATAAATAAATACTAAAAAAATATAAAAGTAAAATAAAATATAAATAAAAGTAACAAATCTAAAATAAAGCATAATAGCTAAAATTGTCAGTTTTTTTTCAATTGAAAATGCCTTTTAAAATTTTGAAGGTTAAGTTAGAAATGCTATGAAAGTAACATTTTAAAATGATGAAAAAGATTTTTTTTTCAAAAAAAAAAAAAACCCTTGCAAATATATTGTATTGTATTGAAAGTTATTCTTTGAACTTGTTTTTGGAACTTTCAGCATTTATGGTAATATAACAGATATATAATTACTACATCAGCATTATGTCATTATTATATATTGTTTCAAAATTAAGTAAAAGTGCAGCTATTCTTTCAGCGCTTTGATTTTATTAAAGAAATAGAATTAAGCTACAAAACCTGTGGCATGGATACTTTATAATTGATTGGAAGCACAGTATTAATATTTTGTACCATTTCAACAATGAGATTCAGAGTGAATATGAGTACTTCACTTCCAGGAAACAAGGGATATTCATTAATCATAACTGTAGACATAGATATTGTCATAATTGTAGATATTTGATGAAGTTCTTATGTGGAGTCTGGTTTATGAATACAGTTCTACTCTAAAATGACAGCTTTAACCAAAACATAGTTCTGAACTCAAAGTCTTTCCAACAAAACATAGCTCTGTACTCATTGCCTTTCCAACAAAACATAGCATTGTACTCATAGCCTTTCAAACAAATCATAGCATTGTACTCATAGCCTTTCAAACAAAACATAGCATTGTACTCATAGCCTTTCCAACAAAACATAGCTCTGTACTCATAGCCTTTCCAACAAAACATAGCTCTGTACTCATAGCCTTTCCAAGAAAAGATAGCTCTGTACTTATAGCCTTTCCAAGAAAAGATAGCTCTGTACTTATAGCCTTTCCAACAAAAGATAGCTCTGTACTCATTGCTGTCACACATAGCTTTGTATACATAGGCTGTGCATATAAAACAATTCTTTGTAGCAAAACAAAGCTCTGTACTCATTGCAACCACACATTAAAACAAAGCTCTGTACTCATTGCAACCACACATCAAAACAAAGCTCTGTACTCATTGCAACCATACATCAAACATGGCTCTGTACTCATTGCAACCACACATTAAAACAAAGCTCTGTACTCATTGCAACCACACATTAAAACAAAGCTCTGTACTCATTGCAACCAAACATTAAAACAAAGCTCTGTACTCATTGCAACCACACATTAAAACAAAGCTCTGTACTCATTGCAACCACACATCAAAACAAAGCTTTGTACTCATTGCGACTATACATCAAAACAAAGCTGTGTACTCATTGCAACCACACATCAAACAAAGATCTGTACTCATTGCAACCACATCAAAACAAAGCTCTGTACTTATTGCAATCAAACATCAAATCAAAGCTCTGTACTCATTGCAATCACACATTAAAACAAAGCTCTGTACTCATAGCATTTATATCAAATTCCAAGCACACTACATCAATTAATAAAGTAATTAAATAATAGCATTAATATTATAAACAATATAATAATCATATTCTGTAAGAATAGAATCAAATTATACTATATATATACAAACACAGGTGTTACTGTCAGAACTACACATTTGTGATATTTACTATATTGTACCTGGTAAACTCTTGGATTGGTATCAGCCTTCTGCTTAATTAATTTTAAGTCTAATGGTAGGGATTGGTAACTGTAGCTTACAATGTGTGGGTAGAAACCTCTTGCTCATTGGAGGAAGTGTCAGCTGCAATCAGTTTTCTGACTTTAATTGGAGGTACATTTTTGGAAACTGCCATTTTAATTCTTTAAGAACCCAACCTACCAAATCTGTGAGCTGATGATATCTCATAGTAAGTGCTTACAGTCCTTTTAATTAAATACTTTATTGATATAATATGGTACATACAGCATTATACTGTAAGCATTTTTGTTCAGTGAAGTCAAGACATAAAAACAAAGAAAAAGCAACTGTTTCTGTTTGTTTGTTAATTTTTTTATATTTTTTTTGGCCACATCAGTATTTGGACAACACCTTCCCAACTTATGATCAAATCATATATTTGACCACAATAACTTATTTAACAATTCCAACATACTAAGTACAAAGCTCTTTGCTTTAGTTGCTGGTACTTTAGGTTTGTTTCATTGCGTCTGCAATTTCATGGTACATGTATGTATATTTATTTTACAATGTGAAGCAGTAAAAAAATTAATGTTAAGACTTCTTGCTTTACTACAACTCAGCTCTGAGTCAAGTTACGAATAAATAATTTTTTTATCAGACGGCAGGTTTAGAGTGCTAGATTATATAGAATTAACCATTTGTTTAAACAACGTACAGGTGTTGACTTGGATGCCTGGGTCTGCTCAAACTACGATAAAAATACTCATGCTGATAAACTAATATTAAATCACGCTGTTACATAAATAACGCCAAAATTTGTGTATGAGAAAAAATATTTTCGGAGTATGTAAAAAATAAATGCAGTAACTTTTTTCTGTGGAAATCTTAACCCCTTATCAACAGGAATTTTTAGAACATTTTCAGAACATTTTCGGAACATTTTCTGTATACACCAGGTAATGCTCTATATACCATGAAGAGTATGTTTAACAGTGCCGTAATAAATCCTGCGAAAAGTCTGTGAGAACATAGAATATTATGGCTTATTTTATGTGAAAATTTCAGGCATCATACTACCATATTGTGTATTTTATGTAGTAAGAGATTAAACAGGAGCAGGGTTTTATATCCATGGATTACCTTATACTAGAAAAACATGGGTGTTTAATAATTAGAAAATATATTGTAAGAAATGTACCCTTTAACTAAATACAGTGAAACTTTGCATAATGATTCCCTCTCATTAGTGAAACCTTTTAACAACAGACTGTAATTTTGAAGATTATCAATCAAAAACAGTATCCAGTCATAAATGGTCACCTTTTAACAACAATTAGTCGTCCTTATCAACAATGTTCACCTCTAAAAACCAGTCCCCTCTAAACAGCTATCTACAAATTATGCTAACCTTTAAAAATATCACTTAATAATGGGATCCTCTTAACCAACTTGGAGCAAGGTGATTAAAAAATATTTTTTTCTTACATTTTTTTGCCTTATACAACAAGGGCCTTTAACTAGTTCCTTTATCTTCTGTAATTTTCATTAAAATTGTGTAGTTCCCCCTGATTTGGAGTTAACCATGGATTGATCTTTCCCCTATCAGTAAAATAGCAATACAATTTCTTCAAATATTCTATAAAAAGTATGGCCCATGGCCCATGGCCCCAGCCCCAAATACTGAAAAAAAAATGCTGGATAGCTCAATAATTACAAATTGTCCAGAAAAGTTGGTCTGGTGATCCAGGCACTGCAAGTAAATAAACAAGAATGTTGACAAAATGGTGTTCTAAAAACTAAAAATCCAAAATTAAAGAATATATTCTGAGCCAAAACAAATATTCAAACATTCAATAAAGATAAAAGGTGGGTGGGGTAATGTGTAAACAAACACTTTCAAGATGCAGTCTTCCATAATTACATTTATTTTCAAGACTTTTTTACTCAGAGGGTTCTGCAAGTTTAATTTCAACACTAAATCTGCAAGATAACTCTATAGATAGTTCCAAGACAAAAACAGCAACAAATTTCATGGTTCATGGATAATACTGGCACATACAAGATTATACCATCCAAGTTTAAAAAAAAAGAACCACAAATATTGTAAACATAGACAAAGTGTTGAAAGTATCATCTCAATGCTTTAACATGTTTTCTTCCAAAATTTAGAAAATCTATACACAAACATTACGTAAGAATTTAAATCTTAAACACTTTAACATATGACTTCTTACTGTTCAGACCTACTTTGCCATAACCTTTAGTCTAGTGCCACAATTATCACAAGTCTCAGATAAATACCGGAGTGTGTGTCATTAAAAAAAAATACAAGTAAAATAATGATGTCTTGTATAGATTTCATTGACTGATTCTTCATTATTTATAATTTAATAATTTTTTAGAATATTCTGGATCAGAAATTGCTTATTTTGCCAATATGAAATAGTATTTAGATTCAAAATGTTCAAATTAAAAAATATAGTGGCAGCAAAAAACAATATCCATCATAAAAACAAAAGCATGCTCAATTGGTGCATGTGCACTGAACAGAGCAGCATGATAGATGGCAGCCATCTTTGTTTTCCAAAATGGCTGCCACAACACAAAGTTTGTAAAATCATTAATTAAAATAAAGGCAACAAAAACACTTATACATTATAATAAACAACAGCGTCCATACATAGTGTGTACCACATTAATGTCTTAAATATTTCACAACAGTGACTGTTTTATAGCTTACTAACAAAAAAGGTCAAAGTCACAAAATGAAAACAATAAAGAGTTTCATAAATCTCTGATGAAAAATTTTGTAGTAATTTTTATGACAAAGAAAATTGTAGAAGTCAAGCTCTGTTTGTTTGTTTGTTTATTTGTTGTTTTTTTCACATTAAGTTAAATATTTTCAGTTATGTACAGCAGTTGTCTCATTAAACCAGCTTTTATGGTCACTTCTCTTTCACCAATACTTGTTTACTCTTCACAAAGAAGTCAATAAAGTTAGGAAGGAAATTAATAGTGAACTCTTATATTTTTGGAAGGGAATGATTTGCCATGGCCAAGAAGTTAAGCCCAGATTGGAAGTAGAGCGAGAGACAAATGTTCCACTGCACCTTGTCTGCATGCCTAAGTATAACTTTACCTACAACGATCTATTTAACATATTGGATCATTCAAAGCTATAAACTTTAAAACAGGAAATTTAACCCTGTGCAATATTACCATTTTATGACAGTATTAAGGTGCAATATGAGACAGGTCTTAAAATGGCACAGATAGAAATAGTATAATACATCCCATCATGCAACAGCGTAAATCAAAACCATTTCTTCATTCTGAAACTTGACAAGGATTATGTATCACTTAATTACAAAAGAAAACAAAAATCAAAATGAGTAAATTTCAAGGTATTTGACATTAAAGGTCATTTTTTTCAATTTATTTCATGCATTTTTACCTAAATCTGAGATATAAGGAATATCAAGCTACATGATTTATGGGTATTACTACCTAGGTACATGGTAAATTAAACACAAAGTATCAAGAAAATGGTTTTATTTCAGCATGATCCAAGCTCAATTTCTGTTGTTTATTATTAAGTGAATATATACAATGAGAATGGTGAGCACAGTAGGTGATGATTGAAAATTATAGTAAATACCAACTGACATAGGAAGCCTTTAAGAACTGTGGATACTTATAGTAAAGAGGTAGAATCAAGACCACACATCATGTTTTTGTCTGCTATATATCATATAACACATATACCCCTCTCTTCTTTCTGCAAAATGCAAAATATATATCTGCACCTAAACAGTGGTATAGCTTACCGTTGATTGCCTGCGTTGATTGCCTCGTAAACCATAATCTTTCAAAGTAATTGAAAACGCCATTTCGAAGCCAGTAAAAAAATATACCAGACACATTCACTCCATATTCTGGAAATTATCACTTTGATGTTTCAAGTTCAAATTCATATTTCATAGTTGAAATCACCCATAATGCATTGGGAAACCATGTGAGTGAATAATTTGAACAAAATTGAACCATTACCCATGTTTGTGTGGTTAGAAATAGCAAAATGTTTTCAGGCGTACTTTAGTTTAATGTGAGCTACCCGTAGTTATTAAAACCACAATGGTTCATAAACCACAATCATACAAACAAATGGCAGTGTTGATTTTAAAAGTTTGAAAAATGTTTTTGTTTGTGTTTGTACTTTAACCCTTTATAAACAGACAAAGCCATACGAGGCAGAGTGTTCACCTAGGATGCACCAATGGTAAGCCCTCATTCTGCCTACTTTCTCACATGAAAAGTCATGGCCTGCAGCTGAGATCCATTCTATCAGTGAGTGGAAACAGTGATTAGAAGTTAGAGACTTTAACCGCTGCATCACAAAAGCCGCCCGGCTACTTCAGTTGGTAGTGCGCAAGTCTACTGATCAAGGGGGCGGGGCATAGTTTCGTGGAGCTTGGTCATAAAATTATTTCTACGGCCATTCTCCTTCCTACCAATGATTTTTAATTATGTAAGGCAGTTGTCAGTCACTGAGGAAAGTATGCCCTTAATAGTTGGTTAACAGCTAAATCCAGAGATTTAGCCTTTCCAGGGGGAGTGAGTAGGTTGACTGACCGCCTTTATATGACCTATACAATGTGTTGCTACAGCGTTAAACCCAACAAAACAAACAAAACCACTGCACCACAGACACATGCTTTAACAAAGTTAACAAATAAGTCACCAAAAAGCTTAAAATTACAACCAAAACTTAGGTGTAGGCTAAAACTCAACATAATGTAAAAGTCAAATGAAGTTATTTCATATTTTGAAGTTTGTGTCAAAATCTCACATTGCCCTAACAGTTATAGGTTTCTGAAGTCCTATAATATTCTAACTTTTGGTGTTAAAACTGTAATTAGGAGGGAAAAAGCAGCTGTTGAACATATTGAAGGTGTTTTAACGCAGAAATGCATGAGTAACTCATAATAAAATAACATTTTTAATATTTAAATTATATACCGCCTGAAGTCACCGCAAATATCTAATAGGAAATTTGACTACACTCAACTGTTTATGCATGCAAGGATAAAAAAGGTTAGGATTAAAAATAAACATTGAAGATTATAATTAAAATAGACAGGGGACATAGTATGGGGCCACGCATCATTCAAAAATGGTAAATAACTAAATATATACCATGTTAATATGAAAATAAGAAAGGCCAGGCTAAGTCTATCATTTGTCAAATCATTTACCTGACAAGGGTATAGCGGTCAAATTTGGCCATCCGAGTAGGCGGTCATTCATCGCGGTCATTGAAGAGGAATATTATGTTTATTGGAGAGCAGCCCTACCTGTTACTATTGTCATACTGGACACAGTATCTGATTGTCCATCTTCACATCAAAGGTGTTGGTCAGACAATGACCAC
This sequence comes from Mactra quadrangularis, assembly GCA_025267735.1. Classification (NCBI taxonomy): domain Eukaryota; kingdom Metazoa; phylum Mollusca; class Bivalvia; order Venerida; family Mactridae; genus Mactra; species Mactra quadrangularis. The sequence goes on along the minus strand of CM046299.1, from coordinate 48,339,946 downwards.
ATGTTGGTCAAATTGTCCGCATACCATCGTACATGATACATCAAATACCCCGTACAATAACCATGGTCATTATACCATGACAATATATAATTACCCTAAGATATTGTCCAGCATCCAGGGTGGAGGGTGGTTTAGATGATATCATTGTATAAATTGTTTGAAAAACAAATTTGGGTAGATACATTGTACATGAGCAGGTCTAGTGACAATTACTTCCCTTTACACGATTCAGAGTTGTTGAACATTGTTACTTTAATTAGTTTTTGTTTGTTAGTTTGGGTTTTACGGCGCACCAACACAAAAAGGTCATATTGCACCTTTAATTACTTTTTATGCCATTTCAGGAATCATTATTAAAGGTCGTCCGATTGCCCCATACGACCTCAATTTGGGATCTGGAAAGTTGTTACAGCTAGTAAACATTTGGTTTGGGCAAGTAAAATATATAGCTGATTGTCCAACAGGGCAACCTACTTTAAAAATTAATCTAGAGCCCTGTACTTTTCTCACTTATTCACAGGGGTAAACTCACTTGTTCCTGATACTCAACTATGACTTATAGAAGTTTTGTACCATAATTATATTGATTCATTAATTTTGATAATCTTTTGTAAAAGCACATGCATAAAAGCATTTGACAAAACTGAGAAACAATAAATACATTAAGTAACATCACCTAACTAAACTTAGGTTAAACATCAAGTTACGAGGGGGATAACAAAAGAATCTGACAAGGCGTCCAATTGTCTGTAATATCATTGTATGTTTATGTGCTTACAGCATTTTTGTCTGTCATAATATACGATAAAGTCAGAGTTGTTATTATGGTCATTAGAATAATTATAAATAGATTGTATATAACATCGTATATCATTAGTATAGGCAAGGTTTTCACTTTAATGTGGTCTGTACTAGGTCCCTAATGTGAACATTATAATACACGATCTGTCTTGATGGCGTACTTACACTACAAACATAAAGAAAAACATTCCCCTTTTCTGGAATACTTGTGGAGATATAAATCAGAGCTTGAAGCACAAAAAGCTTCAATAAACAATGATTAGAGGTATGGTATGTATATTTGTGGTCGAGGGGACAAATAGCTCTTGTCAATAAGTCATCATGATTTACTGAAGTTGTGGACATGATAAAAGATGAAATCATGTCAAATATACAATGTAATGATAATCAATTTATCATGTTTTGGCTATAATGATAAGTCATTGTAATTGTTTTTGTGTTTTAATTTGCATAACAATCATTCAGCCAACAAAATGAAGGCTTAGTAAAAATGGTCATAACTCACTCTTGTTTTATATTGAGTTACTACTGTTTTGTGCTAAGCCCACACTTATGTTATTTGATCCACTAAATTAGTTTTTTTCCTTTACTTGACTTATATTTTAATCTGTTCCATAGATTTGAAAAGTATTTTTTACATAAAGTACTATGGAGAAATATGGAGTTCTTCAGATTTTTAAAAAAAGGAAATTTAAGAAATGGGAACAGCATACCATGACTGGGATTTGAACTTAGATAATTGAATAAAAATCCAGTGTACTTTTGAGAATCAAGTCAAAAAACCATTTGATAGGAGTCATGAATATTATATTACTTAATATAGTAGCATGATAATTGAGCTAAATATAGTATCATGATAATTGTGCTAAATATAGTAACAAGATAAATTGAGCTAAATATAGTAACATGATAAATTGAGCTAAATATAGTAACATGATAAAATGAGCTAAATATAGTAACAAGATAAATTGAGCTAAATATAGTAACATGATCAAATAAGCTAAATATAGTAACATGATCAAATAAGCTAAATATAGTAACATGATAATTAGGCTAAATATAGTAACAAGATAATTATGCTAAATATAGTAACAAGATAATTGAGCTAAATATAGTAACAATTGCAATTATGCTTAAAACAAGAACAAAACTAATGGTTCTAACACCGGTACATGTAAAAAGAGAAATGGAGCTCAATATAGTACTAATGAAAGAAGAAAGCACTTTGATAATTTGAATGAAGAAAAAAAACCGCATCAAGGAATGCTCTACTTATTTGAAAAAGTTAAGATTTATTAACAGCTTTTTACATTTATAATTAAAGCCAGTACAATACTAAAATTTGACATGACAAAAATTTGCAAACAATTATTTTTAACAATTATCAAAATATATCCATGTATACAGAAAAAGACTATTATATGCTCTAGAAAGATTTCTTTTGTACGTAACAGACAGAATTTAACATTCAATCGACACTTACCATAGATAATTGCTAACTTGATTTGGTAAAATTAAAAAGCTAAGGAAATTTGTTCATAAATTTTACAAAAATCTATAATGCTTAAAAATTTAGAAATCAAAAAGTAATTATGGTGGCTATTATCTAACTTGAAGTGCAAAACACTTTAGTACAAAAATAAACATTACGAAATGAAAGGTTGAGTATGAACAGTTTTGTGATCTTAGATAAAAAATTAAAGAATAAAGCCAACTTTGTCAGTGAAATATTTAAGCAAATAAATGAATTAATATTCTTCCTCATTTTGTGTTCGAAAATTGATTCAAATAACCCAATTAACTAAGCTAATATTAAAACCCCCCTACTAGACTGCACTGAAATTGTCTTCCCCATGAGGGAACACACCAAATAGGGGCATAATAAGCTTCTATTATGGGGTCAAAAGGGGTCAAGTTTGACAATTTTGTCAAAAATCAAGATTTTCGCATCACTGAATTTTGACAGAACTAATTAAAAAAGAAATTACTCAAAGTTAACAAGAAAAGCCTTCAATGGCAAACAGAGTACATCAATGTGTTTTTTTGACAATTTATCTAAACTTGAGGACAAATTAAACATTTTTTATCTTTTTTTTCAAACATGATTGAATATAAAGAATCTTTAAAAATTGTAACAATCAATTATCATAGATTTAAAACTAACAAATATATTTCCCTTTACATTTTGAACATATTAGTCACAAAAATGGCCATTAAGATTTCAAATGTACCATTTTAGGGGTCAAGTTTAAAAAGGGGACATTAATCATACTAAAGGAGTAGATTATCACAAAACATTTTGACTGAGTTTAACTACACAAAAATAGTCAACCAAAAGGTTCTGGCATGAAAGAAACTCACAAGAAAAACCGTAAAATCAATGACTCTAACAATCCCACAATTCCACACAAATAAATCTTGGAGCAGAGGTCACATGACTAAAAAAATCATATCAATTTCTAATATGACAATTAAATGATCAAATAGCGGAGGAGAATATTTGATAAATAAGAAAACAACAAAACATTGCCACACATAAAGAGGCACGGACCTGACGGGACCTGACGACCATATTGTACGGGACACCTGATACCTCCTTTCTTAAATACCAATCTGTCAGAGCGAGAGTAAAAGATGATCATTTTAATGATCATGTTAACTTTGGATATTGATTAATGATCTTTTTTATAACTATAGAAAGGGGCGGAGCTAAAGAAATTTAATGTAAGGCTTGAGAAAGGATTTTTGCTAACAGGGGCTGGAAACTTTGAATCTGATCATCAATGTTTTTGGAATTTTTATAAAATCTTAAGATGTCCAACCTTGGCCCCTCCAACCCCACTAGGTCCAACCTTGTGTTCACCATTGGTTTGAACACACTTCCAAAAGAATGATATATCTTACAGTCACAAAATTTTCATTGTTATGTTTTTAAAAACTTGAAATGACTTTAGAGGATGATTAATTCTCGCAATTAGGTAGAAGGACAGATTCATTTATTGACGGGAATGGTTAGCAAAAGAAGTGTACTTTAAAAGGGGATCGATTATCCATTTAAGATGTTCAACCAGTAATACTGTAACACAGCATTAATCATACTTACACTAGTTCCTTTTTTATTTGGAATTTTACCCTTTTTATAAACATTTTTTTTTACAGAAGTACTTATGGTGACCAGGGCTCACATAACAAGTGTTTCTTGACTATTTTCCATTACTAATAATAACGGGGATTTCTCATGTACTTGAACTGAGATGCTCCCTCATTTATGCTTGCTTGCCATTGGAATCCATTGCACAACTTGATGTTGGGATAGGTGAATGATCCCTTGTACTTCTTTACCTTCCACAAGAAGTCAAGATCTTTTTACATGGAGGAAATTCAATAGTATTGTAGCAGTTTCATGAAAGAATATGACATACAGCAGATGGAAATCGAGTCCTGATAGCAAAACTTAAAGTCGAGCACGAATGCAACGGCTCCACAAGCATGACTCCCTTCAAATATTCAAACAGACATTTTCCACAGTCCTTCGTACAAATTACACTACATACATAACATCCTACCTGATGTTATAACATGAAGATTTCATGTGGTGGATGACAACCTTTATAAAGGTACAAGTTTTTTTGGTTTCAATATGTCGAGTAAAAACAACAAGAAAACCTCCCATCATGTGAGGATAAAAACCAATGAATATAACAATGTTACCTTATTGTAATCGTGTGCAATTACCAAATATGAAATGGTAAACTGTTACCTAACAAAATCTAATAAAATATGAGACCATTTTAAAGACATAATATACAAAAAACTAAGGAATGTTTTTATTTTATTGCTGAAAATAGTTAGTTTGAATGACTGTCATTATAGTTTTATTGGGTTGAATGGCCTTCTTACTATTTTTATTTATCTAAATTTGTACCATTTATATGCTAACTTTTTATTTGTTTATTTATGGTGACCAGCTTATCTAACCAGCTTAAAGGACTATTTTCTATCACTACTTCTTACTAAATTACCCTTCCATATGGAACTGACAACTTCAACCAATATAGAGAAACATGAACATAACTGTCCATTTTTTTTATTAAAGGGTTTGACTGGACACGTCTGTAAATCAAGCCAGTAATGCAAGATTCGCGGTCAAGCTAGCAACTGCATTGTAGCTACGACTCTGTTTTAACAAATAATTGTTATAGCCCCTGTTTAGCACAAAAAATGTAGTGGAAAGAATTTTCATTGCTTTGTAAAATAAGATGAAAATAATGCAGACATTGTTAGGAAAACAAAACCATTTATGTAAATATGAAAATTCTTACATAAAAAGCAATTAAGGTGAAGTAATTCATTCAAGTTATTTTTTTTCAAACTTTTCATAAAGGTGAGGCTTTGGCAGACTCAAGAATCAACATGTTCTGGGCACAGTTCTAAATTAATACTTAATACCAGAGGTCTACAAAGAAGATTGGATTTAACCAAATATGTAGCCTAAATGTTTAAGAAAGTTGTTATTATTACAATTATAATTACTTGTTTTCCCATCATCAAGGAGCTAATGATATCCCCTTCTACAGAAAAAACTCGACAACATTAATATAATTAACAAGAGTAAAAATTCCACAAGTTTTAACAAAAATATGATGATAGATAGCCCACTATTGTTATATCTGTAATAATTACAGAAAAGGTCACTTTAAAATTTGCATAAAAACTGTTAAGATGCTCAGAAACACGTCTGCTTACATGAAAAAAATTCACCCGTTAGACGCCAAAAGTAGAAAGAATTCAAGCATGAAGTAAAGTTCATTCTAAATTATGAAAACCAAAAAATTAATATTTTTTGTATAAAATTATATATAAAAGTAAAAGAAACTACTTCCTACATTGTTGTGGGGCTTGTCATCTGTAGGTCTTGGTGGTTAAGGGGGTTTCTGACATCCCCTGGCCTCTAGATCTTCCAAATATTTGCATTGGATTTTGGGAAATGGAATTCAAGATAAAAATTCTGACGTTTGGAATCTTTCCCTTCATGGAAAAATTCTTAGGTTGGGCCCCTTTTGACCCAGTTTTCTAGAGCCGCGTCTGCTCATTCACATTTTGATATTTGCAAAAATTAGCAAAAAATGTGTATTTTTTGTTAACTTTTTCTGTCAACACTGGCGACTTACAGGTAAGTAGTCACCTGAGAGATCTGAAGGAGTCAAATGTTGTTAATGTAACAAGATGCTAGCAGAATAAATACAACATTTGGTGTACTTGGTCAAAGGTCAATATAACATTATATTGAATTGTTGTCAAGTAGATTAAAGGTTGTCTCTGACATATTGAGACAAAACTGATTTTTGGTAAAAGTTTGTATCTTGCATTATTGGCTGTGATTTAATGGCTTAAAGGTAGAGTTTTAGGTCAAAGGTTGCAATTCAGATTAATTTTTGCAATCGCTACTTGGACAGGTGACTGACACATCATTCCTCATGATAGTCTATAAGACCAAAAGTACCTTAAGATATTGCTAGTTTTCAAAGTATAATTTTATAAGTTTAAAATTTAAACAGTTTATTACCCAACATTTAAAAGTTCAATTATATATAATTCTAGGACATAATTCAAGGTTACATATTAGAATAAGAATAATGATTTAAAAAAATCTAGATTTCTTACTGTGTAAATTGAAAATTTTTGGCAATTTATATATAAAAATACATAAATAAATAATTATACATGTACACAATATAGATAATGTATACATTCTCTTTTGAGCTAGCATATAAAGAAAGCTTATGGGTTGGTCAATATTTTGAAATTCATTAATTCCAATATCCGTCAATTAATGACAAAATGGACCCCTAGACACACCCATAAATAGACAAACTGGAGTTCTGAATTTGTTAAGGACCCATTTCCACATGTGAGGTAAGAAATGTCAGGGGTGATGTAATAATTCATCTAAAATGATATTGAAGCCCAAAAACTGTCACAATAATATAATGGCTATCATATGGCCACCATGTAAGTTGATTTAAAGTAGGTTAAATAGATTATATATTTTAATAATTAAAATTTAATTATGTATCATAATATATAACAATAGGTCAGACAGTTATATTATTGATAGATATACATGTGATATATGGGTCAAATATTGTAGTCTTATAACAAGAGAGTCAAAACAATCCAAGTTTGCTTGTCTGAGAATCACAAAATTTGTGAAAGACCAATCCCAGCGTCATTCTTTAGAAGTTCCAAGAAATTACTTAAAAAAAAAGATATTTAAAGGAGAAATATCATAGCATTTGAAAACAATTGCATATAGAGCAATGTACAACATTTGATAATTTAAAGGTAATATTGCAATACTGTATTATAAACAATTACCTAAAACTGGTTGTGGAAATGCTACATTATAAGTCAAGCTATTTTATCTACAAGAGTATTCCAAACTGAATACAGGATAGGTGAGCTAAATACCAATCCAATTAATCCTTGATCTATACAAATATAATATTATTGAAGTTATAAAGGCACACTATATTTATCTATTCTAAGATGACATATTTTATTGTAGACCTGTAATGATCAATTTAAACTAGTTTTATGACCTCCTCCTTCAACGACCATAATTATATCTTTATAATTATCTAGGTCATTGTATGATATACTTGACAATTCCACTTTAAAGACTGATTCCATATATTCATCTGTGTTCTCATATTACCAAATTGCGCAATTGCTGGATTTTATAATTTACTAGTGCCAGTTTACTGAATTACCTCCCTTTTTTAAAAATACGCCATTTGCAAATATTGATGATTTTGTCAACATCATGGCAAATTTTCATTGTTTACTTGTAAAAATGCGCACCTTAGGTCTCTTTTTTATAATCAAAGTCACCATATGATATACATTAAAGTACCATTTTAAAGACTCTTTCCATATTCATATTTGTTCCAATATTATAAGGTTAAAAGTTAACGCTCCATTTAATGTCTGCTTTCATATTAATGTTCAGCTTACTTAAGAATTTTGTAAAACAATTGCTAATTATTGAAATCATATTTGAGCAGGTGAACCCACAATGTAACATCATGTATGAATAATAATAATCACAGATCAATTACTAAACAATATAATGACAATCATACAATGGTATAGTCCAGAACATTTCAACTTTTCTTTCTTTAGTTATATTGTTTTTTTAAATAAACTGAATATACATGTATTGTTGCTAGACAATGATTAATTCTTGTTTAATTACAATAAAATTTGACTATTTCTACAAGAAATCAACATTGTTTTCTTTATTTAGTGAAGGCCAATCAAAATCATTGTTAAAATTTCATAGAAGAGTATTGTATGACTGTTAAACAAGTTTCTGCTAGCAGGAATTGAACACAAACCACCAGATTTGAAGACCGGCCAATTTAACACAGACTCTCAGCATAGAGTAGCTAATACAACCAAAGACAAACATGAACTTATATCAACAACTAATACCCTCAAAATCATACTTATGTGGAGAATCTTTCCTCTACTCAGAGAAAAAGATTTCTTTACCTTGAAATTTTAGGTGGCATCTCGTCACCCTTTTCCACGGAAAAATTCAAGGTTAATAAATTCTTACAATGAGTAGAAGAAACTAAATCGATGAACAACCCAGAGTAGAGAGAAACCTCTTAGGACATCATACTTACTTACCAATCATACAAAACATAAATGCTGACATGAAAAGAATGAAATACAAGTCAACTATCAACAAGTTAATACTTTAATGAAATGTAAATTTTATACAATATATGCCTCAGAGTTGACAACAAGGTGAATGCCCAACATATATATTCTTCAGATGCCTAAGAGTATTATAATGTAGTCAACCAGTTTTAAGATGCGTAGTTTAATATTTCACATTTCACTTTCTTGAACTTCAATAATTTGAGGGTTGCCCACAAGACTGTAGTAACTTGATCTTTAACGCAATATACTTACTACAGTCTTGCAGGCAACCCTCATATTTATATTACATTCCACTAAAACAAGAGTTTTGCCATGGACTTTGCATGTCCAAATGTGCATCCTTGGCAAAACACTGACCAGAACAATGGTCACTTTTCTGATGATCCAAACATACAATGACAACAAGCAATGACTGGACTAGAATTTGTAGCATTTGGTCACATAATCAGCCCTGATTGTATGTTTTTAGAAAATATACAGAATCTTACCTTCTTTTCTATCTGATCTTGTCTCTGTAGCTGAATCTTTAGTTTGTGTTTTACTATGATGATGTCTGTCGGCATGGTTACCTGCACTGGTGGCGCTGCCATTCTTAGAGGTCACATGGTACTCACGGTCTCCATCGTGATGTCCACGATACCCCTCTTGTGATGACATCGTCATCTAACAACATTGGAATTCAGACCATCATCTGAAACAAAATGAAAAGAAGAAAATGTAACATCATAATGATTTTATGGAAATGATATGAATAGTAACAACCATGAGGAGCGGGCGTGGCTGAGTAGTTGGACTGGTTATCATAGGAAAGCAAGCTCTGCTTTGGTTTAAATCTCATCCAAAATCTACCCTGTTGCTTCCTTGAGCAAGAAACTTTATTCTACTAGCTCTGTACTGAGGAAACAGGAAGCGGACTCCAATGTGATTAATTGAAGTTGTAAGTACTTGTTTCACAACTGAGCTAAAATAGATTAAAATAAACCTAGTATTAACCATAGCCATCATATCCAGAATTGATTCATATAATCTGTACTATATTCCAGTTGTATTAAGGTGCTTTATGATCATGGTCTACATTTACAATGGCAGAGTCCTAGTTAACATTTGATATCAAACCATGTTTCATCATGGTGACAAAGGTCATAACATATCTAAAATAAGGCTAGGACATGGTCATAAAAACATTGGTTGTACCATGATTGTACCATGGCCGTGCCATGGTTTAGCCATGAGTTTAAAATAAATCTAAATACTTGAAAACCCAAAACCATTGACACAATCTGAGATGACATAGATTTCACCAATTATGTAACCAAAAGTCAGGTAGCAACATAAGACCATCATCTCTCAGTTAATACATTACATTATTCATTTGTTGGTCTACATAATTATATTAGACCTCATAAATTGACAAGATTCATTATTATTCAACACTATCAAGATGACATTTGAAAACAATACAACCTTTGTTATGCCATCTTTATATGTAAGGTATTACATTCATAAAATACACCCACAGCAATATGTTTTGTAATGTATGATGCTTCATGCTGCATTTCAGCATTTATTTTCACTAACAGGGAAAAGGCAAAAATGAAATGAATAGTACACAACTTTAAGAACATGGGAATTTGCTTCAGGGAAAGGGAAAATACATGGGGGCCCAATTTTGGCCCAAAAATGGCAAAAAAAACACAACATACTTTAACTTTTAAATCGCTTCAGTCAGTCAACATCACATTGCAAGGACAGATATAGATATCTAAACAAAAAAATTTTACTTAAGAGATCTAAGCACATATACACAAATGTACTTCCAGCAAAGACTGACAATTGCCCCGTTTGATACATTATAAATAGGTGTGACCCCCTGAATTAGTAATAGGCTAATGAAGCCACATTCTGTAAAATAAACATTATGTCTCCATCACTGACCCTGCCAATGTTGCACAATTTGTAAAGAAGCCCAGAGAAAAAATTACAGAAATATTAACTTCAATGACTCAGAATTTTTGAAACAACAATTTTCAAACCAAAACCCAGACAAAATTAGGTTGTAACTTTAAATTGTCTCATGTTAATTACAAACAATTAAAATTTTAATGGTCCCATGTAATATAGACAATTAAAACTTTACCATGTAATTTATATTATGTATCTAAAATTAATTTTCTATTTCAGTCAGGTGATTACAATGTTATACTACAACATAACAATACAGTATACTGTATTAAAGTGAAATTATACTTTCAATTAAACGATATTTAAATAGTAATAAATTTAAATATAATGCATGTTTCCCTAGTTAAATCCAATATGCAACAACTTACTTAAGGTTTATAGAAACCCGACCACAAAGTTCACTTTTTATCTTATTTTCAAATATATTTGTTAATAAGTTCACTTTTACGGAGGCTTGCTGGCTGACATTTCCAACATTCTTAAACAATATTAACAATAACAAAATTATGTTTATGAAATCATAATCAAGTCATTTTAAACATTATACTATATATATAATAAATAAGACAATGTAGTCCTTAATAATTGTCTTAAATTAGCAACATCATTTAAACATACATCTAAATAATGAGATAAGACACCTGTTTAGCTGTTACAATTTACAATACAAAACCCCATAGATACAAATATGGTACCCTTGTCCTAACAGCCCCTATTGTATGTCAATGGGTCAATATAACCCCTTATTATCACAAATATATGTTTAACCCCATTATGAGTATATGTCATTATATTAAGTTACAAAAATAATGACCATTGTTAACACAGTTATTTCACAAGTCAAGAAAACTAGAAAGTGTTGGGAGTCTGACGATCTGTGGGTTAAAGATTATTTTCCCCAATGACACTAAAGTTGGCATCTACAAATAATAATCAATTGAAAAATTAAAGCCAATGTTGTCCATCAAAAACACCACCACAGAGTGCAAGATATTAGGTACCAGTGACAATGGCTGGCACCTAATCATTAATTAAAATCATAAAGCAAATGGTGTCCAGCCAGAAAACAGGGGATATTCCACAGTGACACTGGCATCAAGTAACAGTCACCTATGTTAAGTCCTGACATACTCCTCTCTGCATGAGGCTACTGAAGTCATTATTCAGTTTGTGAGCTTAGAGCAAAAATGTCGTAACTCACACTTTTTTCAAGTTAAGTTACAAAAGTTTTGCGCTAAGCAAGCAAGTGAGATACAGCTTTACTAAGCTTAGAGATTAACAAGCTTTTACAATACCATCAGCTTAGAGTATTACAATATAAAGACTTGTGAATAAGAAGTGTGCTTCATAGCACTCTGTCACATTTTAACAAAGCTTGCAGAAGTCATAGACTGAATAAGAAAGAAAGCACAATGAAACCTTCTTTAACAAAACCTTAACTTATACAGAAGGCAACACTCTTACATGCTGACTTATTGTCCATTATCCCACTAGGGACATAGGCCACCAACAGGCCTCTTTTTCTTCCTATAAGGCCATGACAAGTTGATCATGTATTCTACAGATTTTTTGGAAAAAATGGGGCAAGCGAGCGAAGAAATTTTTTTTTTAAATTCAGTTGCTTTATATAGCGGTTTGACCAAAACTTTAGGAGCGAGCAAGGAAATAAATTTATTATTTGTAATAAATCAAAATAAAGGTGCGAGCAAATCCATAAAACACATGATCAACTTGTTGTAGCATAATAGTAATGACTTTACTTAACAAGGCTAAATGCTTTGGTAAATCCAACTACTCTGAGGTATGATTGATTCAAATCGGGTTTCCCACTTAAAATGCTTTTAAGAACTTTAAAGTGGTATTGAAATGTATCAGACTTTAATTCTGACCAATAGTTTTCTGTTGACCAGATTTTGATGGTACAAATAGTGGAACCTAACTGTACGAAACCATCAAGAAGTTGCAATTATGCAAAACCATCTAGAAGTTGCAAATATGCAAAACCATCCAGAAGTTGCAAACATGCAAAACCATCGAGAAATAGCAAATATGCAAAACCATCAAGAAGTTGCAAATATGCAAAACCATCAAGAAGTTGCAAATATGAAAAAACCATCAAGAAGTTGCAAATATGCAAAACCATCAAGAAGTTGCCAATATGCAAAACCATCAAGAAGTTGCAAATATGCAAAACCATCAAGAAGTTGCCAATATGCAAAACCATCAAGAAGTTGCGAGTATGGAGCTTTCTGACAATACATGGCACATATAATGATTTTGATAATGTCGCATGATGGCAAGTCTACCTTAAATGTGACAAAAAGGAAATCACATTAATTTTGTCACATCAAGGGTAAGAGTGCAACTCTCCATTAAACTTTACCAAGAAGGAAATCGTATTTCAAAATTAAGCAATTAAAGCACATGCATTATGATGTAAACCATATTTTAACATGTGTTAGAAGATATATTATTTTAATATCAGTTTTCTTGTACAAGTTGTTGTTTTGACATATAACAACAAAGTGAGGGACAACAAGTCTGGGTTTAAACATTGAAAACATTTTTAAAACAACATTAAAACAACATAAAACAACAAAAATATTTTAGCATTCAAATTTAAATGTGCAAATTTGATTTTAAGAAATAACTCACTTTTAATTTTGTTTACGTATTATATGGCAATAAGATATTAACACATGTTTTGAAGCGTAAGAATTAAATGCATGTAACAATTCAAATTTTGACATTGTAAATTTCCATTTTGATATGGTAAGTGAAACTTAACCATTTAAACAGGTAACACCCTATTGGACTCATTCCCACTTAGAATGTACATTTGATGTCTCCAACGTTTATCAAGTTTCCAGGAATTTAATTTACAGAATTCATGTAAATGAAATGCATATTTACAAGTGATAGTGCTATAGTAAAAGTATAAACGACATATTTCGTGAAGAAAACTTCGATTTTTTCAAAATATTGTCTCTTAATTAAGCTAGGGTGTAGAAAATCCCTATGTCTCCAATGACAAATTCTTACAGTTAGCTTTAAATTGTTAAAAAATTCAGACAGATTTCCAATTAAATATATTTTTAATATGTTAATTATTACTAAATCCTCAAGAAAAACACATATTATAATGTAAATTCAAAAATAATTTTCCACACCTCATACCACAAACGTTGTCTCCAAACTCCGATAACGTACGGGACAATTATTTAAAGGCTTCATTAATCTCACAGCTTTGCACTCTTTACAAACTATTTTTGTGTCAGTAAAGTCCATAAAGTTATATCCTAATGATAAGATATTCATTTTAGCTGACATTTTATTGGTATCGGTAATTTATGAGCTCATTTATTAAAAAATGAATCGTAATTTTCACCACGTAACGAACGGGACAATTAGTAAAATCAAATTATCTAACAAACTTTTTCAAATAGATATATAAATTCTTCATTGAACTGATCTTCAATGATTAAATAAAAAGTTTATGAAGTGTTTTTATAATTAATTTAAAGTGCATATTTATGACACACAAAAAACCAGTAAAAACAAAATGAAAAATAACGTACGAGTCCGTAACGTACGGGACAAAATGTGACACAATAATTGATAATCGTCTGAATATTTATGATAAATTGCTTTTATAAGGTTCCTTAACATGCATTTAATCTTCACAGACGAAAATATTATGGGAACGGCAATTATAATGAAATTGGTGTGAAGTTCAAAAGTAACTAACAAGAGTGACGGAAAAATAAGTTATAGTACTTATTATTTGCAATAAATAATGAATAGTTTGCATTGTTCTTAATTGAATACCATCTAGCTTTGAAATGATAAATTAAAACAATGCCTCGTTTGATCAAATTATAACTTTAGAACCATTTTAGCACATACTGCAATAATTTGATCAGGTTCATACATTATCTTACTTATTTAATAACGTACGGGACACTGTAGAATTGTCTAAACATGCATTTGCCGGTTGATTTGATGGTTGTAAATCAAATGTTACCCCACTACTAAAAAGCTTTTATTAGTTTATGCGTTAGTTTGCTATGTTTCTTAGTTAAACTTGTCACAAAATTGTTGAATGTTGTTCTCTTGGAAAAATGAAAATGGTTCGCGTACTTATTGTAATTAAGAGATATTATAGTAGTTTTATATGTAAAACACTAGTACATTGAATTGTAACACAAATTACACAACAATGTAAGTTGTATTCTTGCAGTTTAACCAAGTTATCAATAGTTTAGATGACCAAACTGAAGTATATAACGTACGAGCCAATTTTGCTAACGTACGGGACAACAATTATATTCTTTATTGGTTGCTTTGTGGTGGTTCACATGCACACAATGTTTTGTTATAACACTACGACAATGGTATCTTACTATTTTAAACAGTTACATTCTATATTTAACTTGTTTGTATCGTTCTGGAACAGTTGAAATGAATGACATTTTTAAAACAAATAAAACTAATGAAAATAGCGTATTCAATATTTATGTTTTTCTGAAAGTATCTGGTTTACTCTTCAGTCTTTATCATTTATTCCGAAACATAATACGTTATAGAATGCAACCGTATTGAATTTCTCAACAGTTTGACCATTACTACTTTTAAATAAGTGAAATATACAGCACATGTTCGATTTTCATAAGCACATTTATTAATGCTAGGTGTGACCTTTCACCAGCCTATATCTAAAAAAGTATACTAGCCCAGCTGAAAAGATTTTTATACTGCGTACAGAACATGTCTACAATGCCTTTAATTGATTTAAAACTCATATTTGATGACATGAAAAAAATGAAAAAAAATATGCCCATATGTCCACCTTAATTGGGATTGAGTCATTGCATAATATAGCTAACAGTTCACCACTAAAACAATAGCATTCAATTAAGCATGGACTGATTAAAATTATCTCCCCTTTTCAAATATCACTCACAGAAATAAAGACTAAGTTCTTTTTTGGTGTTATTCTTGGTATTGGGAAGCATGTCATGGTACTATATTCAAATGCTTCTTCTAATGTTCTGTGTTTTTCACCATGTTAGTAATTATTTTCATGTTTCTGTCCGATTATATTAATTGTACAATTATGTGTTACCTAATACTGAAATAAATCTATATATATCTATGTAGTCTATGAACCCAAACAACTATAAATAACCACTAATGTTCTACCATCATGCTCTGTGTACCATGATGATGGTAGGGACAGACCCAAGAGTTGTTAAAGGGGTTCCATTCCAAGACGTTTATACATAAGAAATATCAAGCCAAAAAAAGTTTTGGAAACCCAATTTTAAAAATTATGTGCAACTACAATGTTTATCAAAAATGTAGAAAATTCAAGGGGTTGATGGGACCATCCCTCGCGTCCTTCACCTACTCCCTAGAAGTCACCACTGCTGTACATCGTACATGAAGAATGGTGTGTTAAACAGTGAGTAGACACCCCTAACTTTATAACATCACATGGACCATAACTATAAAATATTTAACATTAATGTAAGATCGTAAATCAACCTTCCAACTTGTCAGAACTATGAAACATTTACTTTGATTTATTATTATTATAGTTCGGTCTCATCTCAATGAATAAATGCTTGAAGAATTTTAATGACACCAAAAAGCATGATATATAAATGTACCTACAATTCAACCATGGCCTTTAGTGGTGAATTTTGACATACTGAGTCAAAAATACAATGTGTGTTTCTTTTATAATACTAACAGTAAGGTGTACCAGCCCCGTGTTCAGTAACTACTGTTAGCTAATGTTACAGGTACGGAAGAACTCAACCCGAAGACAAGCCGTGCAAAACTCAAATCAAACTTGGGACAACTCAATCCATTAGTAGGAGATTGAATTGTCTCTGGTTGAGTTGCCAATGGGTTGAGTTGTTCCGACACTTCCATTACGGAATGTTTTGGAATGTTCTTAGGTAACTGAACATGCTGCAGGTATGGGAACATGTTTAAGTCAAACTTAATTCAGTAAATATTGAAGAAATGTTTTGATGAATTATTTAATTCCAAAAATGTTTCAGTTTATGTGAATTTATTCCAACTCAATCGCGAAACAATCTTTTAAAACAAGTATTAATCTCTCTCAGGTCTACTTGTTGGTTGGCCCAAAATTAAGTAATTCAATAAAGATGGGTTAAAAAATGACAAAATCCTTAACTTCCTACATTTCATTATTTCAGCAGTTTATAACAAAAAAAAACTTCTCAGGTCCTACAAGTTCTGAACTTCAGAAGCAGTCATGAAAACGTTCATTAACAGTTCATAACTAATCTTGATAAAAAACAAGGTGTTTTGGAATGGGATTTTAAACAGAAAATGGCTAGCTTAGGTGACTACCATATGATGACCAAAGACCGGAGCATCAAAACCTCTCAGTCTTGCCATGACTATCATCTCATTCAAAACCAAATACAGTACATGTATGATGAAAAACATTTCATTTAACAAATTGAAACTAATTTCTATGATATACAAAGCCAGACAAAATAGATTTTCATCAAGCCTTGTATATTGATACCTGGCAATCATAGAATTTAATTGAAACATTTTTCGACAAAAATAGAAAAACTTCAATCTCTGACAAACCGTTGAAAAAACTTGAACGTAACAATAACAGCTAGTTATAAACGTTAACAAGACTTTCTATGTGAGCACTTCTAGATTGACGCAAACGAGAAATGGAGAAAAACTCCGATTAAAGAAATTCATTTATACATAATAATAGCATCTCGATTGACTTAGCACATCGCAAGTGGGGTTAATTTGCACCCCTTAAGAATTCCCTACTTCCTCTCGTTATAATTCAAACAGCGTTACCATAGAAATCGCGATAATGTTAAAACAGTTTGACTTCACATTTTTTCAGACTCTATTCAATAATTTTTTAAAGACAAATATTTAAATAAGTTAGACAGTTTACTTAAATTTGCTGAAGAAATATGAAGTCTTAAAGGGACAAACCAATTGAATTAAGAAAAACAAATTTACCTAGTGCAAAGCAAATCTTATAACTATTTGTGACAATTTTCAATTTTCGATACAACAAACGAGATGGATTAAATCATATTGGATTAGTACCTCCAGTAAAGAAAATGACCTTCTATCATGTTTGATTAAAACTTGACAAAATTTCTTTAACTTAAACGTGAAGTGTTTGACTATATGTTAATCACTTCCTTTAAAAATGTGTGATTTTGTCACCAAGGTCGTTTAAATTTATTAGATCTCCAGCAAGGCAAGGTAGCTTAACCTGATGACGGTCGCCTAATTAAAAAAAAAATTAAATAAAAAACTGAAGAAACGTCAAAAGTACTTAAGTAAGCTCAGAAAGTAATGTTTTCAATAGTGATGCTCATTGCTGTGAGTGAAAATGTTGTTTTCTGCAAAATCAAAATTACATTTTCCATTTCTTTCCTACATTTCAAATATCTAAAATCTGCACATACATACAATATGCATTGGCAGATCTAGCGGGTGGTGGGGGGTCAGGGGGGTCCAGAACCCCCCTGGAATTTCCAAAATGTACCTGACCATTAGAGTATTTCTTGACTGTAAGTCATTTTTAGTAGCATGAAGCAATTTTTCTTGGTGCTTAACATAGATTTAATGGTTATGTAGTTTTTATTATTAATATGTTGCAATTATTCAGCAAAATATGTATAATGTGGTAGGGGTTGGAAAGTTTGGACCCCCTAGAAAAAGTTTGGACCCCTCCATAGAAAAAATCCTGGATCTGCCCCTGATATGATGTTGAATTTATTAATTTTCATGCCATAATGGCACAACAATTATATTTTTACCATATTTTTGATGGAATAACATTACCTTACACTCTGTAAGCTTGACACTACTTAGAAATTAGTAAAATTTCAAACTCCAAGACTAAGCAAAATTTAAATAAATTTTCCCGCCATAAAAAAAAATGTTAATGAAAAGTGTAAAAGGTAAATAAACAAAAAACAAACATTCTAATTAATATCAATTCTCGTTAATAGTAAATTGATGACAAGATAGGCATTTAAATCCTTAATTGCAAAAGTTATTGATCAACAGGAGTTTTTCTTTCAGCTTTAAACTTAATATTTGACAAACAAATGTTTTGAATAACAGATTAAACTTTAAGCCGCCTGGCTAGCTCAGTTGGAAGCACACAAGTCTAATGATTGTGGGGTTGTGGGTTCGATTCCCGGGGGAGCATACTTTCGTGGAGCTTGGTCATGAAATTATTTCTACGGCCATTCTCCCTCCAACCAATGATTTTTACTTATTTAGGGCTATTGTCAGTCACTGACGAAAGTATGTGCTTAGTAGTTGGTTAACAGCTAAATTCAGAGATTTAGCCTTTCCAGGAGCAGTGAGTAGGTTGACTGACCACCGTTATATGACCTATACAATGTGTTGCTATGCCGTTAAACCCAACAAAAACAAACAAACAAAATTAAACTTTACACCAAGTTTCTAGTGGTTTGAATTACTATTAAAGAATTGACTAAGTGCTGGACAAACTTAAGGAACATTAAGTGACTATTATGAGGCACTGACAAATCAAGTAACACCAATAGGCAAGTAAGGTGACAGCCTGCCTTGTTAGCTCAGATGGTATAGCATCTGATTGATAATCCAGGGCTAGTGGGCATGATTCAAAACCCAGACCTACATAAATAATTGTCATAAACTATTTTTGAAAGCCCTTCTTACACATATCACTTTTAGGACAGTTTTTAGCCTATTGCAAAGGTGTGTGCATAAAGCATTACTTAAAAGCTAAGGGTCTAGAGATCTATCCTTTGTACATGGACATTGAGTCCAATGACAAACCTTAAAAATAAGGCGGAAAAATTGACTAATGTGTAGTTTAAAGCACACAAAATCAAGGTGACCAAAATGTTGGCTTATATGTACAGAGGACATAAAATTTGTAACAGTGTCACCAAAAGTCCACCATACAACTGACCAATATGTTGCCATATATATAGACTGAGTACAAAAATTATAACAGTGTCACCACAAGTCCACCATACAACTAAGCAAATGTTGCCATATATAGTCAATGGGCACAAATATAACAGTGTCACCACAAGTCCACCATACAACTAAGCAAATGTTGCCATATATAGTCAATGAGCACAAATATAACAGTGTCACCACAAGTCCACCATACAACTGAGCAAATGTTGCCATATATAGTCAATGGGCACAAATATAACAGTGTCACCACAAGCCCACCATACAACTGAGCAAGTGTTGCCATATATAGTCAATGGGCACATAACAGTGTCACCACAAGGCCACCGTACATTAACAAAATTAGATCAAGTCATGATTACAAGTTCAGAACCCTGTGTTACAAACCACATCAGTAAATTTACTTCATAATGATACAGTGTTCAACAACTCTTCATTTATAACAATACAAATATTTCAATGTTAGAGGAAATAAATGAAAAATAAACTACAAAATGTGTGACTCAGCTTTTTGCAATGAAATTTGCTTATAACCTACAATTACATTTTGGTTGAATGACTCAAGGAGCAATACAAGGGTGGGTAATGAAAATATTTTCAATGGCCAGTTTTTTTATTATAAGAGTATTTTATTTTCAATGGAGGTGATCAAATTAACTTAAAACTTATCATCAAATTAGGTTTTAAGCCTAAATTGCAATATGAAATTTGGAGGGAATAAAAGCTATGAAAAGGATCCCCTTATAACATTTGATAAAGTTCGTTAAAATTTCCAAGAGGGACAAAGGACCCTCCCCCACATTTCACCCACCACTGACCAGCGTGATCTTCCATTACAAGCAAAGGTATGTCGAAACAAACATTAAGAAAATGATCATCATGAATTTTATGATGTGTTTTCCTATCTATGTTATATACCAATCAAAACTTTTACGACGTGTAATTACTACATCATTACCCTCGTATGTGTCACATGAAAGACTTTACCGCCATGCGTTTACTTTAACCACCATACGAACTACAATACGTTACTTTAACCGCCATAACTGTAAGTTTACGATATCGTGTATTTAAATGACACTATAGTTGGTATATATAACAAGTTATAGCTAGCATATAATGCCTCATGAAGCACAATATTGTTAGTCTAACGTGTTATAAAATAACACTAAAACTAACATAATTATCATAAAGATCCGAACATCTTATCTCTTCACTGAGAACAAAAGGAAAAGATAACTCATGTCATAACTCACATAACTTAAAATACTGAAAATTTTAATTACTTGACAAAACAGAGCATTTTAGGGAGATTCAGACATATATATAAAACCTAAGTTAGAAAATTTTATAAGAGGGAGTTTGCTCACTGAAATTATCACCATCAAGTTGAAGAAAAGGTTTGAAATCATATTACAACAAGTTTCAGAAATGATAATTAACAGTTATAAATAAATAATTCACAGATTCACACACCAAAGGTGCTCAGATAATGCAACCAACTAAAACCTCATAAAAAACATCTTATAAAATACATGTATGTAAAAAATTTAAGATTTTTTGTATGACCTCATCTGGAAACAATTTCCTGTAAAAGTGATGTACATCCATTTTTTCAAGACTCTGTTCACAGTTTTTACGATAACTCCAAAATCTAAGAAGATCAGTATATTTTTGTGAGTGTAGAGTGGGGATTAAGTAAAAAGATGTGTTTTGGATGGGGTCATATCTCAGTGGGTAGGGCCATTATATCAATAACACTAGAGATAAATAATGTGTGTTTCATGCCTTCATTGTGGAGATGTAAAAAGGTTAAAGACATTTTCACAGTATGTTTTATAGGCCATTATTGCTCACCTCTGACATCAGTATTGGGGCATTGGAGTATTTGAGCTGTATGGGGAATATTTTGTGGTTTGTTGGAAGTATACTGCATGGGTGTGTAGGCATGATGTGTGTGGAGGCTATGACCGTGAGAATTTTGTTTTATAATTTGAATACTTAAGAGCCATTGATGACAATACAGTTGAATGAAAGAAATAAGAGCAAGAGCATTCATTGTCAGACATACAACTCTCAATGTGGTTAAAAGTAAATTTGTATGAACTATTTTGTGACTTTTTCATTCAAAACATTGTTGTAAGCACAGTTTATGTAACATAAAATATCCCAAACTTTTAAAATATATTTTAGAAATTAAAAATTATCACTGAGCAACATGCAAATCATGCATAACAATGGACTTCTTTCCTTGGTGTTTATTATATTGGTTTAATTTTGAAAATAACATCAAATTAACAACACTGATGCAGATTCCTCTTGTTCACATTCAGTCTTCATCTATGTAAGGTCAAGGTCACTCACATCAAATCACTTCATCATGGCACTGGTTCAAGCTTGTCTACCAACAATGTCTCTTCTTGTTGGAAAGCAGACACAGTCCTCAAAGGAGAATGAGAGTCTAGCACTGATGCACCCCAGAAAAGATGGTTTGGTGAACTGGTCTCTTCAATTGACTATAACCAGAATTGCTATTCATGGGTTTTTCAATGAGTGCATATACAGTACGAACAAAGTCCTTCACATATTATTGCTGAAATCACAAAATATGGATTCAATTATTTTGTTCATTGTACACACATTTTCATTGTTATGGCAAAAGTTTGTTTGTACTGCCAGGAATAACCCAAAAATTTAAATTCAAGTTATAGTCTATTAGGTCTATTACATTTTACTAGAGAAATTGAGGCAAAACTCACTCAGTAACTCATAGTTAAAACTATAAATGTTTCAATAAATTAGGGTGTGCCTTTAACACTAACTAGGATATGAAAGAAATGCAAAGATATTAAACAGAAGTAGAAGTCTAAATAAATGTTTGCCTGAAACCAGAGTTTACAGAATCTAATTCCAACAAAGACTTGCTGCAAAAACTGTGAGTTAACCATACCAGCAATGTAAACTTCTGTTTTTGTTAGACCGTCATTTTGCCAAATTTTATTTTAAGCAAAGAAATATTCAGACAAACAGAAATAGCCTGGGAGCATTTTTTAGAAAATTATGTTTAGTGCAATCCAGAAATATGTTTAGTGCAATTCAGAATTAACTTCAGTACTCTGCACAGAACACATCAAAAACTTCAAAGGAGTTTTTAGGTAAAGATTGCAAATCTATAACCAAAGAACAAAATTTTGCATTTTGCAAAAAAAAGAATAAATATTTTATCCACTCATATGTACAATTTGTACAAGCTTTGGTTCTAGAACTTTTAAGCTTTAAGAATTACTTCACTTAATCAATGAGCATGACAAGTCCTTTTATCTAGAAGTCAAAGATTCTCCAGGAGCTGCAAAAGACATGTCAGTAGAATCTCCAGTAGCCTGACAGAAATTTCTGAACCTGTCTCACTTTTTATGTTGCTTAAGGCGGCCATTTTGGATGTGGATCTAAAGGTACTGTGTAACAGAGATTATTGAGAGATGAAGACAGTCAAAGAGTGGAGTCACTATGTTGGGAATAAGTGAACACTTAAAGATCTACTGCAGAGCAAATGTAGTTATTTTGTTTCACAGCTATGCACATTTTGTTGGTTCAAGAAAATTAATACATTGCTAAATGCAAAACCAAGCATGACTTTGGTTTAAAATATAAGATCTACTATTAGATAAATGTAGTGGAGTTATAAGTATTCTGATTTAAATGAAAAAAACAAGTCAACCTGACACTACCTGAAATCACTTTCACAAACTAGGGTATAGGCACACTCTACTAGCAAAGCATGATAATTGGTACCCTAGAAACAAACAGAAACCACAATCACTATCCAGTGCATAAGCACACTCCAGAAGTATTGCAAGATTACAGTTACCATTGAAAGAAACAGAAACCACACTCACCATAAGCAGGCTGTAGAAATATTGCAAGATTATCCTAACTGGCAAAGAGAAAGAAACCCATGAGCCAGTCTAGAGTTAAAACTGTTGATTTATGACATACAAGTGTTCTCAGCTTACATTGAGATCTCTAAGAACTGTCTAACATTATCTTAGAAATAAACTTAATCTTACATATAAAATATGTAACATTATACAATGTAGATAATTCTAGGCAAATTTTATAACTGAAGTTTTTTTTTTGCTGAAGTAATATATTGTGCATTGAGTAAAAATTACCCAACATGCATCATGATTTTAAATTTTGAGGCATAAATCTCAAAATTTTTACACATAATAAGGCATCCTGAGTAACAACTACCCAGAAAGCATCATGATTTACCGGTATATTCTGTATCATAAATCCTAATCTTTTCTCATACATTGTTAAGTATTTAGTCAAGTTACGTAGCCCATAGTGCATAATGATATACGCTTTGTCTAAAAGAATACTATAACTAGGTTCCAATTTTTTACCTTTGTCTATTGAGTAATTACAAGCCAAAATGCATTGTTTGTTGTATTGTTTTGCAGTTTATCAAAAATGTTCAGTCATGGCAATTGGCTCATCTAAGCACCATACATACACTACAGACTCTTCATGGACGAGTTTCACTAACCCATCTGCAAGAACCAACAACTTTACCTCATTACCATAGAAAATGATAATTAATATAAACTTTCATAGAAGACTGTGACCTGTATGAATGCTTGGCATAATCAGGAATTCCAACCAGAAGAATATATTTATGTGCATCAAGTAACAATTACCAAGAAATGCATCATGAATGTATATTTCATAACATAAGTTACATTTTTTACTGATATATTATTGTGCATTGAGTAATAATTACCCAAAATGCATCACGATAATATTCCACACTGTATAACAGATGCAAAACAAAGAAAGACATGTGTTTGTTTTCTATAATTACAGACGTCTACATTAATCAGTCAGAGAACGCAGTGTGAAGATATTTCATATAAAACTTAACATTTGGCTGACATTGTATGTAAATACAATAAAGATAATATCATAAATGCATTATGATGCAATCAAAGTAAATGCAGAACAGCCATGTTTGAAAATTGATGCAGCAGTAAGCTTTGTTTTATGAGTTTGTTGGTTTATTCAGTTTTGCGAATTTTATCAATTTAAAAAAAAACTTTTTTACAGTGCACAGTAACTCGCAGAACCAGTTCCCTTGGACATTTTTTTATCAACTCTCACTTATCTACCCTCCAACTAGGAATGGACAACAAGTAAGAAAATAAATATTAATGTCAAGTTACATGCTAGGTAATTAAACTGTTAGGGAACATGCTAACTATGGTACCAAAGTTTTGATTCAATATACCATGTGATATGCTGACATTATCCTTTTCAAAAAACAATAAAATGCACAATAAACATGGTCTATACCAAACAAGGACAAACATGTATAAATTGAGAATAAATTACCTGAATTGAAAGCTATATACATGTGTAGGCTGACAAAGGTAACAGCATTGTTCATAACTACAGACTACTACCCTAATGAAATGTGAACTGGTCTGAATTGCTTTTACAACAATTATCACATAAAGTCTACCATAACATTGACAAAATGATAAGTAATAAAAGTATATATCTATTTTGAAATGCATGAATACTACAAGACAACAACATTGTGTGCTGTCCATCACAGGTGTCTTAATAGTAATTGGCATGAGACCGAAACAACAGCAGAAACCGAGGTTGATTGAAAATGGGCAATTCATTTTTAAATGCTTTAAACAAAATAAACAAGACATATACAAGCTGCAATTGCATATCTGGAAGGCAAGAGCACCAAAGGTGGAAACTGCCCCCTGACAGACAACACCATTTATAATTACTGAAGACTACCCTATTAAGATGCACGCTTAACTGAATTATGTTTACAATAATTTGCATGTAACTAAAACTTTGACAAAATGACAAGCATGTATCCATTGTGAAATAAAAGCATACAACAAAACGATCGTCTTTGAAGACAACAAAACGATCGTCTTTGAAGATATTGTCAACTGTATAATGGTATATTAACCAACATGTTGTTTGGAGACACAAAGTCTGTGTAACATCAATGATGAAAATATCATATTCAATCAAGTGTTCAACAATATGTCATGAACATGTCCTCCATCATCCTGAAAGGTTCAAAGGGCAAAGCTGGAGTCGTTGTACGCTTAATAAAGTAAAACGATGCAAAGAGACTATGACATACATTCTAATTAGACATTTTTGTATCATCTCACATAATGTTATGATAATTAAGTACTTTGTTCATAGAGGCAAAGCTTCATGTCCCATGCCATCTTATCAGTGAGCCAATTATATACATGTACATTATGTTACACTATATCACACACTCCTAATTCTGTAGAGTTGTGATTTTCAGAGTAAGTTTCTGGAAACAGTTGCAGGTTCAGAATAACAAACCTTTCCATCCATGTGGGTGAGTTCAAAACTTGTAATGTCAACTTTCTAATGTCAAGTTTTTTTCATCTTAAGAAAATGTTTGCTGCTAATATTAGACTGAAACCTATTGAAAGAGCAGCATATAGCATCACAGAGCCGCAGCCATTGCAAAGTGGTCAGCATGTCTGACTTCGAATCGCTGGTTCCAAACCCGGTCGCGGCAGGTCATGCCCTACACATGATTTGTCGGCCTCGTGGCAGGGTAAGTTAGTACTGGTGATAGAAGTGTCCAGAGAACCTATAGTAGGAAGAGCTGGCTGTCGTATATATGACCTATATATGTGTTGAATACAACGTTAAAAAAAACAACAAACAAACATAGCATCAAAGACCATAAACTGCAACTTAATTATGACATGGTTAACTGTTAATGACTTTCTTGTTTGTGATAGTGCAATAGATTATCATAGTCAGGCATATTAAATAATGCAACATCAGGTTCAATTGAAAAAGTATGTCAATGCATAATGAGGTTACACTACTTTATTGCCAGAACATTTTAACTAGACTCTGAGCATCAAAACATCAAATGGTAACAAATCATTCATATAATATTCTCTTCTTTTCATGATAGATTAGTTTTGTTTGTTTCAACAACCCTAGTCTGACCAATTGACCAAAGTGGCCTAAAACACTATTTAAGTATATAAGGCTTATATGTGTTAAGGAATCAGTAGACCTCATTCACATCTTTATAAAAAAAAAAATTTTTTTTTTGGAGGGGGGGTTAAATGCCGAAGCAACACATTGTATCGGTCATATAACAGCGGTCAGTCAACCTACTCACTGCTCCTGAAAAGGCCATAAATCTCTGGATTTAGCTGTTAACCAACTACTAAGCGAATACTTTCGTCAGTGACTGACAACTGCCCTACATATATGTAATTAAAAATCATTGGTAGAAGGGAGAATGGCTGTAGAAATAATTTCATGACCTAGCTCCTTGAAAGTATGCCCCGCCCAGGAATCGAACCCAAGACCCCTCGATCAGTAGACTTGCATGCTACCAACTAAGCTAGCCGGGCATCTTTATAAATAATTACATAAAGGTGAACAAGTAAATGACACGAGTTTTCGTATCAATATAACACATTGAAATTATAAATCATTTAATATGAAATATAATCTATCGTACAAACATATCGTTAAATTAAAGTAAATAATTCTTAAAAATCAAATTACAAACATTTGAGCCGTACCAAAAGCAGCTATTGTACTGAATACGTGAAGGAGGCGAGCTCCAATCAAAGAAAAAGGCTTGTTACCCTTACTGAACTTGATTATATATCGCACACCAATAATTAATGACGCAAAGCATGATTAAGACATCCATGTTTTTTTTTAATTTTTGGTTTGACCCAAATACAATAGTTATTGCCTTTTAATTACGTACTCATTGAATCTAGTGCACTAATTGCGTACTGGTAAATCAATAAGTCTATGGTATATGGAGTAAAATTAAGGCCAACTAATTAGCGGGGAAAAAAATTAATGTGATTTAAATTAAATAGATTTAAACAAGCTTTTTTATCACCTTTTACGCATTTGAATACTTCATCTTCCGCGCATCAGAACATTTGATCTTACGCTCAGTCAATAGTGACAATCTTAAGTGTTTTTTGAAATGTAACGTCCTTATACACAGACAAAAGACCTCCATATTATTTTACGCTCATTTATCATTTCAACAAGTTTTTTCTGACAGATATATACCAAATTATAAATGAAGAAAATTCTTCAGCGAATAATTAAAGAATGTTATGAAATACATGTAATTGCAATTTATAGACTTTTTTATTCTACAGTTTTTGCTGCCTGAGGCACAGTTTTACTGCTGGTCACTACAAGTACATGTATATTCTAAATAATATCATTTTTTTTTATATTTCATGTAAGCAGTCTTCGAATTTAGCCAGTGGACCATGGACCAAGTTCAGCTATATTGCCATTGAGTGATTTCAAAAAAATGAGTGGTCCAATGGTTCACCAACATTTTAACAACCACACTTGTCCTATTTTTTTATTAAAAATCTTCATCTGTTGTTAATTTAATTTAGAATATAATGTTCCAATATATTAAAATGAACAGCAAGTTTTAACACATCACTAAGATTTTTTATTCCAGTAAACTTTGATTTGGTCCAGTAAAAAAATCCATTTCGCTGGACTGATTGCCCAATGCTAATGAAAATTTGTTACAAAGATTGCATATAGCATATAAGACATACTTTTTACTTTTTGAACTTATTATGTATTCCAAGTAAATTATTGAATAGGAATTTATTTTGTAGAAATTACTTAATTCTGACTTTTTAAAAATAATTCCTCAAGTAATAACTATGATACAAATAACAAACTTTCTAGGTTCTATTTTAAGAAAGGCATTGGAAAGACCTTCTGGGCTTAATTTGACATCATCTTATGTGCATCTTAGTGTGCAACTTTGAAAGACTGTCTACAGAAACATCATGTTAATTTCTGTGCACCAATATAATGCTGCATGTAAAACTAAATGTAAATTGTTTTTAAAAACATCCAGCTTATCCTGACCACCCCTCCTTGAAGTTCACCTCTAATTACAAAATGTTTCATGACAATACATTGGTTCACAAGGAGATTTCTTCCATAAAGTCGCATAATATCAACACATTTTAATCGCCTGACACTAGCGTATGTTTATAAAAAAATACTTTGTACATAGACAAGTACAAAATAGTTTAAAATAGATTTATTTCACAAGCTGTATACAAGTGTACTTAAATAATGTGATTTCATTTGCTGAAACTTAACACCTTTAATTACTAATGGTGAACCCCTATTTGAAAATCTTCCAATAAAGTTTAAACAGACAAAACCCGTACCAGTACAAAAGTTTATACAATAATTTGCTATTCACAAGACGGCAACACAATTCTCTCACAAGATTTTAAAAACCTTCGAAATTTATTCAACCATCTTCTTGGATTACATTTAATAAGACAAAATAGTAGTTATTAATTATTTCAAATTATAGAGGGAGTAAACTTGTGTCCTGCTTTGTCGACAGGATCGATAGGATCGTAGTTAGGGAAATTTCTGTGAAAATTAAATTTCTGGTGTCATCAGTCATGCTGCTGAAATATTTTCAATAGAAATATCATCAATTAAAAGATAAAAAATTTTTTTTTTTAAATTCTAATTATATCATCTGCAGAAACTTGTAATTCCCACCATTTTAAAAAAAAATGAAATTTGTATTTCACAGAAATTTAAACTTTTACGGCACAAATTTTCCCATAAAGCAGTGTATATGTCAGAGATGACAAAAGCTTAATTGTACGTTACCAAAAAAATACATTCTAAAAAAATCTTTTCAGGTCATTAGTTCAACGACACTTCTGTAATTTACCACACGAAGCAAATTAATCGCAGCCACACGAAACAGGCACTATAATTTAATAAAATACAAAAAAACAAATTACACATAATTTTGACAACTGCTTGAATAATGAAAGTTGCGGTCACAATTGAGACACTCAGACAGCATGACAGAAATTATGGCATTTTTATTTGCATTCCATAGTTTTTGCTTCATTGTCAAACAAGTTGTGTGGAACGATTGTCTCTGAATAGTTTGCTCTTTGGCTATTCCAATTTCCACAAAAAATCAACATTTATAATTTCCTTGAGTCAAATAAAACCTTGTTGAAATTGCATGGAACTTGGAGACTATGCAGAAAGTAGTCCGCCAAATAAAATCATAAAATAATGCATTTATCATGATTTAGAGTGATCATTTCATCAGAAAATACTATGGAGTTTGATAAGTTGAAATATTCCACAAATATAAGTCCTATAAAATAAAATATAGCAAGTACCAAAACAACCTAATCTTGTAAATTGGACATTCAAAACTTAATACAGTCTCTACAAAACAAGGCGAATGGACAGACACTGTAAAAAAATAGAAGGTCTGTTAAGATCTGCAGGTTTTCAGGACCGACTGACCGGCAGATCTCATCCACAAAGTTTTTAATTCAATGAAACATGTAAAATGTCTCCAGTCCTGTTAGACTTGGTTAGGTCTTGTAAAATTTTGATATTCACAGGACCTTACTGTCCAGTAATAAATTGTTGAGTTTGATTCGCAGTGACTGTTAATATATTATTTTCATTCTAACCCGTCTAGACTGATACTTAGAGAAGATAAAACATATTTTGTCTGGCAAACAAACTGATGGCATCATTTTATGTTCATGATATGATTACAAATGATAGACCATTTTATTTAAAATTTTCACTGGGTGTCATCTTTAATAAACTTCTCTCGACTTAAATGCATAGTGGTAAAGGGAAGTAACTCCAGCCTATATTAAGAACAAAAATATTCCAAACAGCTAGAAATCATTTATGACATCTACTTGACAAGTATGTTAAAACATAGACCTTAAATATTTGATACTTCTCACCTGCTTATATTATATCATTATAACAGTTTAACCAGTGTTCAAAAGATCTTTGGAGGTCAGGAACAAAATAAAGTCTCTGTTGACAGAATTCTGATGTAATTGGACCACTAGTAATAATATCATATTGAGAGCCTTAGTAACAGAAGTATTTAAGTTAGTAAAAAATCTAAAAAGAGAGCAACATTTAAAACTGATTTGCTTAGAAAATCACTCAATTTGGAAGGTCTTAATTGAAGTTAGACTGTATATTACATAATTCATTATATCCTTATTTTTATTCTGTTTATTTTTGTCCAAGAGTTCATAGCTAATATTATATGGTTTGGCTTAGATTTTATGGTACCTACAAAAGTATTTAGTCATATAGATGCAAACAGTCCATGACAGACAGACTCACTTTCTATATAAGGTAACATGGTAAGGTTTAGATCTCTTGACCAAGGTTTCAAACCAGTACAAAAATACAGTAAGCCATGAAATTCATCTTCAGCAATATTTTGTTTGGTTATTAGGGATGTGGCGAGTATCCGAGTACTCAGGTATTCGCGATCTCGACCAGAAAATAAGAGTATGAATATTCATCATGTCGGAAATCGGCGGATCGCGATTTATATTTGGAAAAAAAAGAAAGAACATTTTAGCTTAATTGCCACGGAAAACAAGCCACACTACAAATGAAAACTTTAATTTATAGAGGGACCGAATTATCTTGTGTCAAAATTTGATTGATGCACAAATGTTATCACTGAAAATGCCCGTAAAACGTCTGGTAATAAAATGTTTGGAGTACATGGTTTTCCTTAAAGTAAAAGCTTCTGTAATTCTTCACTTATTTTTGTTATTACATGAATAATGTATGCCTCTACATTAACAAGTGATTCGTGGTTCAATTCATGAATCGCTACACATGAATTGTGGTTTGGTTCGGATTGCCACTTGCTCAATAATCCACAGCCCTATTGGCTATATCATGTGTTTTTGGCATTATCACGTGTTGTATGATATTGTCTTGTGCTGTTTGGCACTGTCAGTCTGTAAGTATGTCACTTCACATAATAATGCATTGCTTTGCTAAGGTGACAGCAACATTTTAGATGGTATGATCATTATTCTGTAAAATTATGATTATTATAAAATTACGACACCAGTTAAATTTTCTTTTAAAACCCATTTCAGCCAAGAGAGATCTAGAGGTCTGGACAACCAACACTGATCCCCCAGCTAGAGATCTTACTGGCACGGTTTCAACTAATCATACAGTTCATTCAAAGTGCATATACAACATGTTAAATATTTATTGCAAGTATGCTGTACATAAAACTACATTACTTTATTTAATGTTGAAAACAACAATATTTATAAAAGGTCTAACTAAACATAAACATAATTTTAACAATAAAGTCTTATTTAATGGGCATTTTAATAACTTAACAACAGAATTTTGTATCAAACATGATATTTCATATTCTGTAAATGTTGTTTCATTGGCTGTATATCCCTTACCACATTAAATACTTAAGGTCTTAGTCACTCATTCATATAATCAGCATTGTCTGAAAAATTCAACCAATATCTACTGTACCAATTTTAGTGGCTTTTTTCAAGACAGTTTGGTCAATCTTTCAGTCACTTTTGGGCTAGTCAGTTGTCCAAATCACTATTTGTGGACATATATCCAGAACCATAACTAAACCTGTACTCAGAGCACACCTCCTGGTAGATGAAATCTGCCCTTCTTGACAAGTGGAAGGAGGAAGAATGATTGTTGAAAATACTAATATGTGTCAAATATAAAACAAGAAATGTAATGTGGAAACCACATTAAAGCCGGATTTAGAAACTCAAAAATTACAACGGGAAATAATCCATAATAAAGCCAGGTAGAGTTATGGTTACTGTCTTATTTTGTTGATCACATGGTATGTTATCATTGTATGAAGTTTCATAAAGATCTAACAATAAATGGCAGTGATATATTCTAAATTGAAAACTTTAACGCAATTGTTAACGACACCAGACGCCCGCCCGCCCAGACCCTCCCGTGTTTCACCAAACTATTAGCCGAATTTGTTCGTTGAAAAAATCCGGTTAAAAACTATCCATTAAATTCAAAATATATGACATAACAAATGGTACAAGAAAACAAAAGTTGAGAAAAGCTTTATGTTGCTAGAAGTTTCATTGGCTAACAAGATTGGTCAAATGGACAAAAAGCTTATACTTAATTGTTTAAGCTCGATTTTGGATGGGATTCAAACCAACTCATCAACTTTTAGAAATGAGGAGACATAGACCTTAAATCAATCATTCTCTGTTAAAAAATACAAACATATAGAAGTTCTATTGGCATCAGTATCATACATAAATATTAAATCATTTGGGAACTATTTTATTGTTGGTAAGTGATCTAAAGGATTAGCAAATATCTTTTGATTTGTGAAGTAAAACATGTGCTTATAATCAAAGAATACTCTTTAAATAAAGGTTGGATACTCTCTAAAATGAAGTTAATGACTCTTCAAATGAAGGTTGGAAACAATATCTCTTTGAAGATCAATACAAATTACCTGATATAAAGAAACACACAGACAGAAATATTCATTCCCAAGAACATACCTGGAAGCAGTAGTTAATATCCATGTGTAGTATGGTGT
Source organism: Mactra quadrangularis (assembly GCA_025267735.1). Taxonomy (NCBI): domain Eukaryota; kingdom Metazoa; phylum Mollusca; class Bivalvia; order Venerida; family Mactridae; genus Mactra; species Mactra quadrangularis. The sequence continues at coordinate 48,306,897 of CM046299.1, read as the reverse complement.
TGTAATAATGCCACTGTCTTATAGTAGACAGCCTGACGTAGACTTGGAATGACATACACTTTAGCACATAAACAAGACCTGAATCAATGTCAGAAGTGCAACAGCTAAAGCTAGCAAGTATGGAGTACGACAATGAATGACAGAGAATGAAAAACGCTAAAGTTCAATGAAGAAAACATAGTGTGATGAAGAAAAATGTACTTATTAATCATAAAGAAACTGATAATCTTGATTTCTTTCCACATAATTGTTACATGTCCTTCATGGTGCATTATAATTTCTGTTTCTAAGTTTTGTCATGTTTTTTTTAGAGCCTTAGCCATTGTACTAAGCATATTAGTCTTCAAACCTATAGATTTTCCTGTTACACCTTTCAGATTTTTCACTCCAAGGAAAGTCACAGTCGATGGCCTGAATTAGACACCATACAACAGAAAACAAACAGTTCTTATAAATCCCAGTAAATCACTTTTTATCATAATATATTTCTACCCAAAGTCATTACACTAAGTGGAGTCTGGCTGGAGTAAATAAAAAGATGGATATAGAATAAGCAATAAATAAATACAAATATCCATCTGTATGGGAAACAGAAATGGTTTACAGCTTACAAATGGCTATAACTCAGGGTGTAGCTGATTTTAAAGTAATTCAAAACTGATTTTAGAAACAAAACTAAACACATGAAATGGTTTGCACCAAAAAAGTAATTTTCATCAAAAAATCATGATCATTAAATGCTTGAAAAAATGGCTGACTAATCAGGATCATAAACATGCTTGCTGTTATTGGCCAGAGGATATAAAACTAATGAGTTTGTTCTCTGTTCTCAACATTGTACTCATAACTCAAGGTCAGTTCTCAAAGGGCTTATCTTTCTTTATAATAGCCAAACACCTTACATAATCAAAATGAGATTAGAATTAATATGTTTATAAATCATACTTTTATATAGTATAGTTTAAACTAATTTATTTTAGCTCGATTATGAAACAAGTTCTAATAACTTAGATAATCCACTTTCCGGTTCCCAAGTACTAAGCTAGTAGGATAAAGCTTCTTGATCAAGGAGATAATGGGGTAGAATTTAGATGGGATTTGAACAAATGCGGAGCTGGCTACATGTATCTAAGCGCGATATGACCTTTCTGTGTTGGTGCGCCGTAAAACCAAAACAAACAAATACATGTACATGTATCGAATGATTACCACTGAGTTCAACGTCGAAACCTCTTGACCAGGCCAGTTCCTACTTTTTTTATGATAACAAATATAATAATAGTTTTATGGTACTGAAAATATAAATTGAATAAGATATGAGTTTTGAGTGTGGAATCGGTTCTCAAGTTTATTAATTTCAAACTCATGTTTTAAAGTTGCATTTTTCTGGATTTTAATAAAACAAAAAACAACCTCAGACACAAGTAGATATAAAGTAGAATTATAATATTTGTAAAAAATAAGTATTTCTATAATACGTCTTATAAATCAACAAAATAAACTGTATCCTTGTACAAAAAGAGTGCAAATAAAAATCTAAAGAAAAAAATGGCCAATTAAAGAATTGGGTTACAAACATGCATTTTTGATGTACAATGCACACTACAGATCTACAGACAATAATCAAATACAAATGTACACACATACTTTATAACTTTGAACACTAACCCAGCCAATAAAAAAAGACCAGAGCTCCGACTTCTAATCGTCAAATAAACATAAGATCTAACTAGATTTACAAATTAGCTTTTTTCTTGTACATTTAATATATCGAGTTACATAAACTAACTAGTTTTTCTCACCCTTCACGTTATGAGTCACAAATATCCAAGACCTGGAACCTAGATTCTTTTTTATTTCTAAAGAAAATACTATTTTGACAGCTGCATTTAGGATAATGATAAGATTTTCCGGAACTAGGCCATGGTTTTTTTTTCATTCCATGGTTTATTCATATTTTTTCATGACCTAAGGCCAGATAAATCAAATCTAGGCCAAGTCTAAATTTTCTGAAAGTTATTTGTTACTCCTGGACTTCTGATAAAGAATGTTATGTTCTGCAAAGTTCACTAGTTTCACACAGGAACATGTATATGAATAGTAAATTCAACCAATCAAAATTTCAAAACTAATTTTCAAAAACTTTTTTTTATTTCCTGAGTTATGAAACTATAGTAATTGAACAGTCAAACAACATCATTATTTATAATAATGGCCAAATTGCAGGTTCCGACATGAGGCCAAAGATATTCTTACTCAAGAAATTTGATTTGTATGTAAATGATGTCCAGGGACTGAGAAACCAACAAATAAACAGCATCATTATCAGCCTTACCTAATCAAGCCATGCATTTTAATGTCCATATGAGACTAAAGATCATGGTTACATAATAAAATATCAGTAAATGAAACGTTCAATGTGTGTGTGTATAGGAACTGAGATACCAACAAACAGAAGCAGCAGCAGCCTATGTAGCCAGGTTTTCATAGTAGCCACATAAGACTAATGATTGTTGTAACATCATACAATAATTAATATCACGTAAACAGCAACTAATTAATCTTTCATGTTAGTGTGCACCAGGAATGGGAAACAAACAACCATAATTTAATAGAAACATTATCAGGACCAAGAAACCAACAAACAAACTGAACCATTATCAGCCTAATCTAATCCAGACTCAACACTTCAACGACCAATCCTTTCAACTCAATATGCCAGAAGGTGTCTGTTGAGTTAGGATTTCTCTTTAATCTGTATATATTATAAGATTTTAGTTTATTATAATTCTGTACCAGAGATCTAGATGATATATATAGTTAGACATCTCTACAAGTACTATTCTGCAGAAAACATGTAAAATTGCCATTAGAATAATCTCCAAATAGGAGGATGATACTCTCCAAATAGGAAGAGGATACTTTTCAAAATGGAGATACATGTACCAGCTAGGTAATGAATCTTCAAATAGAAGGAAAGTAACTCCCCAAAATGGACCTTTAAATAGAGGTGAAACTCTCCAAAAAAGAGGTAATGACTCTTCAAGTAGAGAGAAACTACTCTCCAAAATGGTGGCAATTGACTCTTTAAATAGAGGTTAAACTCTCTAAAATGGAGGTAATGATGCTTTAAAAGAATAGAAAATTTCAAAACATAGAAATATTTTATGTTCAGCTGCTTTAGTGAAGATATGTCTCAACACAGTTGACCATCAACTCAGGTTTGTGTGTAAACTCTGGGAGAGAACAAAAACTTGATCTGAGATAAGCATCAATAAAACAACATTAGCAGGGTAAGTCAATGGTAGTCAACCATATAGTTAGAATGATGATAGGATATCATAACAACAAACTATACTTCCTCTGATGTTGTGTTAGGGTTATTTCAATAAACATCTGTGTTTTGATATCCACTGACACAATGTGGGGGAACTTCTGAAGCCAGTATTCAAGGTTTCGACCAATGTTAATACAAAAGCAACTGTTAATCCATCGACCAATGTTAATACAAAAGCAACTGCTAATTCATCAGCCTGAAGAAATATCAGTCTCTTAAACAGAAATACACAATACATGGCAGCATTTGATTACAAATTGAGCATTAAAAGCATAGTCCATAGAAAATTATGTATATTGAATGGCCCTAAGCTGCTATCACTTTCATTTACTTCAAACAATTTATTTGGAATGCTTCTTACTTTTCTGCTACCATCAACTTAAATCATAATACTCAATACCTGTCAAATTTGTTTGCAATTGGTATCTGATGCAAGCATCAAACATTCCTTTCAAAACTCTTTGCTGTTATGAATGGTATAAATGGCAATGCATTGTATTGCTTTTTAAAGCCTTAGAAAACACAACAGCCTATGTTAGGTTTCCCTTCAGTCAAAGAGTGAACTCAAAGCATTAATGCTAAAACACATAGCAAGGAGCAAACAAAAAACAGAAATAAAGCAACAAAGAGCACTAAAATTGCATTTGATATTTTAATTTAAATCAATTTCATAGTTAAATATTGAAAATTTAAAGTTTCATCTTTCTGATTTCAAACAATTTTGCGGATTCAATAATCAAAAGTAAAAAAAAAACATTGATTTAAATAACTCACTGTCCATTAAACAGCATGCTTGATTAACACCAAGTTATACTTTATTATGAAGAGCTTATTTTAGGATTGCTTCAAAGTACTGAGAGTTTCAAATGATAGTAATGATACAAATAACATCAATAAAGTATGAGAGATACAAGTAAACAAAGGGCATTCACTAAATCTAACTTCAATTTTTCAAAAGTTACAGTTTCCAAAATAAGCAGTTGTCCTCTTGCCCAAAACAATCAGCTTTTCAATCAGGTATCTCTTTAACCAAGATTATGACAACTTTCCTAATGTAATACCTTTTAGTGGCAAATCAACATTAATGTTTTAAATTAATATTTATGGAAGAGTATGACCAACTCTTAGTGGGAATTGAACCTAGATTACAAAATTGTGTGGTCATGCCTTAGACTATTGCACCACAGCAACCAAACTGTACTGATTTTAGGCAAGAAACTTTGTGTAATGATTGATAACAGGCCTAACCATCAAAATCTGGATCAACTCAAAGTTGATCATGGACTTCCTTCTTAACTACAGTCTTAAACTGTACTAATTATATGCATGAAACAAAGAGCAACTTAATCATATGCACCAAAAAAACAGAGCAACATGTATAATGTTTATTACAAATCTAATGAGCAAGTTAACCTGAGAGCAGAATACCATGAGGTACAACATGAGTAACTAACATTTCAATGTCCATAAGAATTTATTTTATCAGAGTTCACAGATAGCGTTGACGTGCTGGCATATTGTGTGGTACAAGAGGCGGTACATCATGCAGCTTGGTATCTGTGATGGAAATTGAGCATGAGCAGAGGACTATGGGAAAATTGTGGGAAAATTGCGAGTTTTGAGTCAAATATTATCTCAGCAAGTTACAGTATACTAAATGATGGGTGACATCAAGATCTGGCCTGTATTATATCAAACCATCCCAAAGTATATATACAGCATTTAGGCCATTATAAAAATGGTTGTTAGGTTATCATCACAATTTCCCTCCCTTCTTGGGCCATAATGACAAAAGTGTAATAAGGTGTCAAAAATTCAACACTTAGATTTTCTCAGGATGTTAATTAAAATAGTGTTGGTAGATACTTATTCATTCATTCATTCATGCTGAATGCAAAAAATACTTGCATTTATTAAACAACTCACAAGAAACATATATCTTGGCAGATTTATTAAATTATCAAATGTTTCAGTTTTCTGCCAGTTAAATGTAAAAGCAAAAGCTTTGTTTTAGAATCAAAAAAAGAAAATGGAATGAGCTGGTGGCAAGAGGGGCTGTGAGAGCAAAAAAGAAAACCTAACAATAATATTTCTATGGCTTTTAATTACACATAGTAGTGAAGGATGAAATTTAAAACCTGACTGTAAGGAAAATGTAAGAACATGTTCCACAATCATGCGAAAAATGAATTTGTGAAATCAAACAAATCTGATCACAGCACCAAGTCAGACTACTCTTTTAAAATCTTGTAACTTCAAAATTTAAAATCTCAAATTAAAGAGCATACACTGAGATAAAAGATATAAATACATGAAAAAATCTTTAAACTATCTCAATAAACAGAAACAGAAATTTTAGTTTCAAAATAATTGGGAGCAAAAAACTGCAAATAACGAACATATGGTTACAATTTCCTCTGAAACGGGACCTGATAAAAACCAGCATGGAACAAATTCCAAGATTTTTGGCACCCCATAAATATATACATTTTGTATATTTACATTAAATTGGTCATAGAACCTCACTACCTCATAAGTAGGGGCGGAACTATACACTTTTCCAAGGGGGGAGGAGTGGTCAAACCATTTTCATTCCAAGTGAAGGATTTTGACACTAAAAATCATTTGTTATCCCATTTTAAATATTTTGAATATTTAAGAGTATTTAGAAACTTTGTCAGGGTTTGGACTCTCCAGACCCCATGCTCCCTACTTTTATAGCTTTAATGTCGGCACATTGGCTAATGGCAGAAGACATTACACATCATAAACTTTAATCTGATATCTTTAAAGTTTTGATAAATAAGATAATTTGAGGGAAAAAATCTCATACGAACATTTAAAGAAATAACCAAAGAAAAATAGTACTTAGGTCATTGGTAGCCACATTATGTTTAATTGAGAACAAAATATTCAAGAGCATAGAAAAGAGCATTTTGCATACAAAAAAAATATTGGTAAGATTGTCCAATCTGATTGAATCTATCTTCAAGTTGATGCAACTATTGCAAGATGTATCAAGCAAATAAACCCAAAACCAGTCTACATCCTTTGTTGTATAAATGTAATCATGTTTAAAGCACAGACCTATTATAATATTATATATTATTCTGATTGGTAACAATTTTTTAAACCCAAAACTTAAAATTGATTTTCACCAAAATTGAAAACAAAACTTGGATCAACATACATACGAGGTATGTTGCATCTAGCAAATATCTTGTTCAACCGCAGCATTTTTCAGACCCCAAAAAATCAAGTATACAAATTGCCAATAAGAATTCGACCAAGACGCAGACAGTAGAATGCATCCTGTACACTGTACCAGATGTATCACTGTTTATTTATATAATCTCTACAGAATATTGAAATAAAAATTGATGTTTAAATTTTGAGCAAAATGTTTTAACTTAATTTAGAATCTAATTACAGTCCAAGACGATGCCAGGCCACAAATCTATGGATTGTTAGAGAACTGGGTTTTTTTTGCTTGTTTTTGTGTTTGAACTGCAATCTTCAATTTTCAGTATCAACAATGTGCTCAGTTAGAATGACTTAATAATTGTTAAATTATATTCAACTGTCAGTAGCACATACATAGTTTAACACTGCTGATTTATTTACTTGATATTTGGTTGATAATAGCTAAACATATTAACTAGTGGGCTCTTTTTTATCAATCTTGAGTACAGAAGAATTGTAGTGAGTGTTTACATCAGCAGGGTTAATGTATGAGCCACTGTCAGTTGAATAAAATATAACAATATCAATATGTTCAGAGCTTTTTAATAAAATCAATTGGGCACTTAAACTGCATTTTTAAAAGTACAAACTATCAATCCATACATGAAAGAATCCAGCAATTGTCCCATGCCAAATTTTGAAAAAAGGCTAACAATTTTATCAATTTCAGGACTTGAATTCCTTCTATTACATGGTTTACAAGTTTATAAGCAATAAGAACTTGTACTAAATTTTTAATTAAGATTAGATATGTGCCTTCTTACAAGACACAATTAATGGAAATCAAATTTTAAAACTAGTTTTGGCTTTAATATGGACCATAGCACTTAAACACATAGTAGTTCAACATCATTAAAGGGTATCAGACAGTTACTTATATTTCAAAACATGAAATCAGGCAATATTATTTTGTGTATGTATGGTTGTTATTTAATCAAACATTTTAGCTCATTATCTATACATGAATTATTTCTATTTTACCTAACTTAAGAGTCTTCCACCTAATTCAATTCCAAACATAATAAGATACATATTAGAGTAATTGTACAACCAAAATTTTCTATAAAAATGCAGGTCTAGCCAACAAAATTGCTTCCATTTTGGAATGTTCTAGCACAAAAAAATAGACTAATATATTTACAGCTGGTTAAATGCTGTTAGAATTTTTGCAAATCAAAAGCACTGATCCCATTTTGAGACATTTCATTGTTTGTTTTCTAACATTTAGTTGATTTCTTTATTGAGGTCAGATATAGACTTCAAACTCAATTTCAAAGATACAGTACAGGGCTTGACATTAAAAGTTGTCCTATTGCACCTGACGATCTTGTCTTGGGTTTGGACAACTTGTTACTGCCAGTAAACATTTTGTTTGGACAACATAATTTTAGCTGGTTGTCCAAATTGGCAACCTACTTCAAAATTTATGTCGAGTCCTGTGATTGCAACAATTTGCATTTATGATAAACTGACTTTATGTAAAAAAAGAAGACAAAGTCAATTGTGTATAACAATCTTGCAGCAAAAAACAGTCTAAATAAAGAAGGATGTAAACTAGTTGTGTGCCAACCAAAATTGTACATTTATAGACATAATCTTTATAATCTCTGAAAAAAATCATTTTTTATAGTATTAAATCACCTACCTTGCTTTAACTTGAACAAGAATTTTCCATAGTACATCAAAAAACAATCTGAAAATACATAAGAATAAAACTTTTTAAATATTTATAAACCATATAAATATTACATGAAAATATCATTAAAATTAACTAAATCACTGCAGCTTGATATACTGAGAAAGAAAACAAGACATCAAAATATTCAACATAAAAGAAATATTGTGACTATAAACTGAATGCAGAGCATCTGAAACATTATGCAACATGCAATCAGAAAAGCTTCCATTCTTTTTTGTCAGAAAGAATTATCATTTTACTTTCTATTTTTTTATTTTTTTTTACCAAGCACCAAAAATAAATAAATTTTCATTTGTGTCTTGGCACCTCATGAAACATGACAAAAATAACAACATTACAGAATAAAAGATCTATATTTTATCAGAAATGATAAGAAACACAACAAACAAAATAAGAAGGGGTTGTTCTACTGAGGAAAAGTCTGAAAACACATATATTTTAAAAACAAAAATTGCATTAAGTCAAAGAAGAGATTTTAAAATGATGTGGTATTTTGTCCAATGGGAAGGGATGTTTCAACCTTAAACATTTGTTGTAAGTTGCATTTGTATATTCCATAAATTATCTTTATTGATTTGTATAATCCCACTTTTTTCTAAATGGTTGGAACATGTCAAAATTAACAATTGCTTAAGAATGTAGTGAGGTATCATCTCCTGCTCGGAAGTACAGAAATAGAAGACTGAACTTTTTCAAAATCAACCAACTATAAGTAAGAGAAACTCTTGACCCACAGAAAAGAAATAAGTTGCACCCCTTGAAAATATTTTCAAATTCCACCCCTGAGCTACCTTCCAGAGAGAAAAACATATCCCAGCCTTCATCACCTTCCAAAACCTTCAAAAAAACCAGCAAACATTTCAAGTGTAACATAAGCCAGTCAGGATATAATGTATGGCCATTAGTGTTTTGTAAGATTACTGAACCATTAGTCAAAAGTGTTATGGCCCTTTATTTTACATTTATCTCGACTAAATGTTCAGTTAAGTTGGGTAACATGGCTACATTATAATCACCTTAATGGATATTTCAAACAACCTGAAAATCTTTAATGTTCTGCGAAGCATGCAAGATTTGAACTTTAAAATGACAACTTATAATAGAAATTCTTTGAATATAAACCAATTTATACAAATATGAATTCAACAGCTGTTACTTTGTACTGTTAGAAAAAATAAACAGTTTTTTTCAATATGAGTGGGTGGGGGAGCCATACAAGAAAAATGCCATGACTTAATTCAAAGAATTTCCTTAATTAATTTAAATTTAATACCATTTGTCTACACTTGTCTCAGTTATAGACAGTCCTAACAAGATTTCTTGAGTTTTCTTTAATTACAATCCAAATCACAGGATTTAAAGTTCAGCATGCTAACTGATCCTCCAAAGAGAAAATAACATGCAGAGGTTGTTCCATATGCTTTTCCAGGAACAGTTAGTATGCTGACTGACTGCCATTACCGTGATTACCTTGCAACAGTGTTAATTCCAACCAAATAAAAATATACTTCATAATTTTAAGACAGTTTTCAATTTTCATTTACTATGACCAAATACAAGGACATTTTGAAAACCAAATCAATCAGAATATGTTCCTGAACTGGTCTGAACAGGCCAAAAGGATATACCATGACATATAATGGGTTTAACAATGTTACAATAAATAATAATTTTATTTATCTTTCAGAGTTCTGTCTACATGAAGACCACACTTTAAACAAATTTTGAAACTAAGTCAGAAATTTATAAAAAAAAAGAAAACATAGTGTCATGTCATGCACTTTCAGTTGAAGCCTATAACATTTTCATTAAAGCCATTATATATGTGCATTATATGACTGTTCAGTGTTTTCATTAGGGAGTGGGTTTGTTTTTCTGACCTAAATATCTGAAACTAGAGCTGTATGCACATCAATGTTTCATTCAAATTGAAATGCTCTTTTCAACACTTCTCTTTTGTTCAAATATTTTTGTGAATGCGACCTAAGTAAACATTGATGCATGACTGTAAAAGTTTCTAAAAAATACATTTTGTATAATGAAACATTTATTCACCGAGTCTATAGGTCTACTGTCTTGTCATCAAAAGCGTCAAGTACTGATTTCACACAATTTAAATCCAGAAATGCATTTTACTAGACAGCAATTATCAGTATATTTGAGCTCAATTCATATTTTCTGTGGAATATTTCATGCGAATTTTAAGGAAAATAATATTCATTTAATGGAATATATATACTATAAAATATTTCTTCAATTTGTTTATACTCTTCAAAAAAAAAAAAATATTAGTTATTGCAAATGTAAATATAAACAGTAACAAAATTGACGTGAAAGTGTGCAAATATAGCCTCAATGTGGGCAATATATTCCAGTATTGAGCAAGTGTGCCAAAATACCGATATTTGGCTCACTTCCTAGTGTGCCAAAAATCGATATTGAGGCAACTTCCAGTCAATACGCACAACGGCAGACTTTCCGCACGTGAAATTCGTTACGTAATTAGCAACACGAAGCAATCCAATTTTATGACTTGCGTTTTTTTTCAAAGTGAAATAAGATTATCAACAACAAGACTTACGTTTTATAATAAGTGTTCATTAGATTCTAACGTGTCTGCATTGAAAAAACAAAACAATACATGTGACGTAATGTCAACGTGCAAAATAGCGCGTTACGTCGAGAAAAAATGTAGATCTATTTTTGTTTTAGAAGAATCATCATTACATGCGAGAGTCAACATATGCAATAAAAGGTTATAAAACAGGGCAAGTGTGCCTTAAGTTGATATCGGCACACTTTCCTCGGCATCAGCCCTCGGGCCAATACCTAAGCAAGTGTGCAGATATCTTTCTTAAGGCACACTTGCCCAGTTTAATAACCTCTACATATTGATTAGGCAAACCTTAGAAGCAGTTGCCATCTTTTTGGGAAAGACAAACTGAGCACTGATAATGGGAAGTGTCTAGAAAGTTAATCAAATTTGCATATGTACATAACTTAATAAACAATGTCAATTATCTGGAACAAAATTAAAAAAAGGCCATGTTATTCAACCATTGAACTTTAATATCAGATAAAATAAGATTGTTTCACCTTAAGGGTACATGGTATAAAATGTAAGTATGAAGTGATAGTATTTCTTTATTATATTTTCATCATATAGAGACATCATCTGACTTCATGACCTAGACTTGTTGACCCAGACTTCTAAGGTTACTAATATAAGTCAACAACCTACATGTATATACAAGTATTGTTTTTGTAATAAAGTAAATTTACGTCAAAGTTTTAGTAATTAAAAAAAAACATTTATTTCTCATACATGTACATCATAAACACAAACACTCCATAATTAGGGACTATGCATCAGGGGTGTAGAATTCCCATGCCCAACTTGTCTGACTAGTACAGTTATGTCTGTGGACAAGTTAATATTTCCAGCCTATTGGTTCATGGACAAGTAATATTTTAGCTGTAAACATACTGACATAGTAATACATCAAATTGTAGATGTTTCAATCATATTTAAAATTTAACTGAACTAACTAATCTATCCAATTATTTTTTATTACATGTAGTTTTAAAATGCATATTTATCACACTGTTTTTTTTTAATATTGAATTTCTGGACAAGTTCATTAAAACAGAGTACAAGCTGATTTTTAGATTTCACTGGTCCGTAGAATATATGTTGGTCCTAATGTGAATATTTTTTTTTTTACGTCGTATTCAACACATATATAGGTCATATATATGACGGCCAGCTCTTCCTACTATAGGTTTCCTGGACACTTTTCTATCACCAGTACTAACTTACCCTACCACGAGGCCGACAACTCATGTATAGGGTATGACCTGCCGCAACCGGGTTTCGAACCCACGATCTCCGGATTCAAAGTCAGACATGCTAACCACTATGCCACGGCCGCGGCTCCTAATGTAAATATACCCTAGACCTTTGGACTGAAAGTTAAACCTAACAATTGATCTACTACTGAGCTAACAGGAAGGACAAGGAACATTAAGTAACTAATAACTTTCGTGTAAAACAAAAACCATTTCATGTATTTCACGTTTTTTTGTCATATTCTAAATTAAATTGGTCCTAATACTTTTTTGACAACATAGTATATCATATTATGACACTGTAATGTGGTCTTACCTTAAAAAATAATAAATTGTCATTTTTATAAGTCCAAGTAATGTTTTTTTCTCTCTCCTAGTAAAATGTGTTATTTATCAGTACTTAATTGACTATCATAATGACCCATTTAAAATACATATATTTGGTAAAAAAAATATTTTAACTACATTTGAAACACTGTAACAATCACTCATAAGTCCAACTCCTGGTTTACTAGAACCAAGCCATGAGTATTAAGTACATTGTTCAAGGAGGCAATGACAGAGATTTTAGATGGGGTTGAAACAAACAGCTGGCAATTCAGCTTTGTAAGTCTGTAACCATTAAACAAGTGAAACAATGGAATAAAAATGCTAATAATATAAAGCCAAATTTGATCAAATTCTATTTGTGTTGAACTACAATCCATATTAATCACAGGCGGCCAGCACGGTCCCTAATCAAAAACACTATTACATGTATATACATATATAGTGCTTTTGATTCAGGACCGTGCTGGTAGCCTGTGATATTAATTACACCTTCATTATGAATACATTAAAATGCATTTGTGTTTACAAAAGTTTATATTTATTAAGCCCTTAAAATAAAAACATTAAAATGTGTTTTTATAGAAGTGTTATGCTGTGAAAATAATTACGTTTTCTTTGAAAAATATTAATTATTTTCACAGCATAACAGAAGAGTTTAACTTGTCGCAGCCAAACATCAAACCCAGGGCCACTGGTTTCAAAATATTGTGCTTAAATACCAATGTGCTCTACCTCAGCCACAGTATCATGAAATTCAATGCTTGTTATAAAAAGGAGAAATATCTACTAGAGGCAGAGATGACTCACTTTTTTTGTTATCTAAACATTTCCTTCTCCAGTTAATTAAGTTAAGCATTCTACAAATTCTTATCTAAACTATTGTTTAACATAGTAACTTTATCTTAAAATTAGAAGGAAATAAGCATACAACACTAAGTTCAGAACAGCTTGCCCTAAGTTGTTCTTTTCATTAACCACAATTTTTCATTTATACAAAATGTATTTTCGCTTGATTAAGAAAGTTTTTAACTACTCAAATAAATCATTCCCGAGTCCATTTCCTGGTCTGGCAACACAAAATAGATAAGGATAAAATTTTCTAGCTCAAGGAAACTACCAGACTGGCTTCGATGGTATTTAAACCTACCAGAGACTCATGAGGGATTTTCATACTGTAACAAGACAGGTCAGTTCAAACTGAATAAATAAATCACTTTCAGTCTTAATGCAAGCAGTATTTTTCTAGCACAGAAATTTCACATAAAATATAAACTCCAGTAAAAATATACAAAAAATTCAAAAACATTGGATTTCTTTTCAAATTTTTAAAAACATTTCTTTTCAAAAGAAATAAAATCACTCCTTGTTGAGCACGTAATTAAATCAACAATCAACTATCAAAGTTAATTGGCTATAATTAATAAATAATTACCAAGTGTACTCAGCGCTACCCAGCGATATCTAATACTATTGTATATAGCAAAGGCCGTGATGAATTCAATGTTTGCATGTAGTGCAGTCTGGGCCCATTTTTTACAATTATTTTTTTGCTGAATTTTTTGACATTGTTCAGACAGAGTAGATGTATAGTTGGGCTTGAATGACAACCAAGAAATAAATAAATCATGGCCTTACATAGATTATAAGATATACAGCATATTTGATCACCATATTTGATCGCTATATGTGATAATAACGGGTCTGAAACAATCATTGTTAAATTGATACCCTTTAACTTATCAAACCTTATTTTACACATTTTATTTTATAACAAATAACAAGCATGTGGATTGTTTTTAAAAAAAAAAGATTTTTGATTACGATTTTTGATATCGCAAACAAGAAGACACAAAAATGACAATATCGGAGTAAGACCTATTTGGTCTTTATTGTAGCCTTGTATAGGATGGCAGAATTTAGGACAATGGTTTATTATATATTGGACAGTTTTATTTGTTGATTTTGTATATTTAGTCTTTATATCATTTATAGTGATTATTCTAAAGTAAAATAGCAGAACCCTGCACCCTGCCCTTTATCTCTCTCTCCTCCCTGTCCTATTTTGATCCTTCCTATGCAGAAACTATTTACTTTTCTACCTCCCTGTCCTTTTCTAAGACCTATAATAATCACTATCATTTATCAATTTTTCAGTTATTTTAAGGCTGTTAGCTTAACTAACTAGCTTCCTCAAGCTCTTCTTTACCAGAGTTCACCTTATCTTCCATAAAAAGTCTGCAAGTTTTTTTCCAAATGGAGGAAAATTTATCTTATTTATCAATTTTTTATGGAATTGTTTGACCCAGTAATCCAACAAGTCAAGTCAAATATTTCTTTATTGTCGGTAAAATAAATTAACATTACAAACATAAGTTATGTATAATCTTTTGACCAACATAATTGCATGGATTGCCAGGTATGAAATCCAATACAAATGTACACTAATTGCTGGACCAAAGCTAATTGGATGGCCACAGGTTCTTGACAGGCAATCCTTTGGTATTAAAAACCAATGTCCCAGTTTCCTTTAGTAACTCAATTACTTCGAATATCTATAAACTCAGGAAGCATATTCACAAAATGACACTAAAATTTGTTTGATTTTATTTAAAATCAAACTCAAATAAAAACTTAAATCATTATAATTTATGAGATGCTCAAATAACAAGTAACAAACAAACCTTATAAAGCCTGAATGTAATCCATGAATGGTCATGAGTATAAAGTACAATAATGAATATAAATGTCATTTTAACCAAATAAGTCAGACCTAGCCTTCTTACAATAGGGACAAAATGACCTCGGAGCAATAACCCCTACAGAGAGCAATCAGAAGATTATACAAGTTCACAAAGAAACTGCTTCATTGTCAAACATTGGAGCTTTTAGATATTTGACCTAAAGATTTATACTATCAGCTTCATTACAAAGTTAACTCGACACCTCAGAAAAATGAAATCTGAAGTATTTAAGTAAAATGTCATAATGGCCACACAGATTAAAATGATGGTGGCGAGTTAGCCAGATTAAGAACGTCACAAACCCTCCAAAAAGGGAAAGGAGTTAATATTTAGTATTGAAGTGTAATTTTAATTTTCTTATCTTTAGCATTTTGATGAAAGGTGCTACCAATTGTTAAGCATGTAAGCATAATAATATTGATTTTAGTATTTGATGAAGAAAAAACCATTGACCAGAATCTCTTAACTAGATTGATGCAAAATCTATTTTAAATCAGTTTAACACATATTACAACTTTAAAAACAGCAATCAATGTTTCTTTCCTACAGCAGAAAGTCATACATTAACATGAAAGGTACTCATTCACAGACTTCAACTTTGAAATCAACTTTTTCTCAAACAAAATCATAATTGTATTGAAATATTTTTAGAAGCAGGAAAGAAGTTTTCTGATTATGACAAGTTTAGTGGAAATTGACTTACAACTACTTATGATGGTGTTTCATGAAGTAAATATCTACCTCATATGTCACAGTAAAGACACTTTTAGTGCATTTTAGTGACTTTTATCGTATGTTTCTTACAACATATAGGTCAGTTTGTCTTTAAATTATAAGAATTAATTTTTTGACACAATTACTGACACTGAACAGTATTTTTAAATCATAGAAAAATAAACCCATAATCTGTGCACTAGTACTTTAAAAAATAAACAATAATGTTGAATTTCCACACTGTAAGGTCAAGTTTATGGGCTTCTAAGTGTGGAAAGGTAAGTGTGTCTATGACATACAAAATTTCAAGGAATGGTGGTTAGATGAACTAGCCTCTGTCAAAGTGTTGATAAATAGTGTAAAAAATCACAGAAATGTAATGCTGGATATTGAAATAATTGCAAATGAAAATGCAAGGTATGTAACAAATAATAATTAAATATTATCGACAAAAAAGTCGGAATCATTTATTAAACTGTTAATTAAATTCTCACATCAAAGTAAGAGGGTGAATATTTCAGATGATATATTAATTGTAAAATTGTTAAAATAGGATGAAAAATGTTAAATATAAATCATACTTAGAATATTAATTTTCACATAATTTTTTGATTTTCATCCCTTGACCTTATAGTGAACCATGCTTCTTAATAATTGATTGGAAGTTGAAATAGGTTTATGTAGTAAAGTTCCACTGTACAGATTAGGGCTGTTGCGAGTATCCGAGTACTCCGATATTTGCGATCTCAACCAGAAAATCGAGTACGAATATTCGTCACATCCAAAATCGTCAGATCGCGATCTATTTTTTAAAAAAAGAGAAAACATTTTTAGCTTAATTAACACTGAAAATGAGCCTCACTACTAATGAAAATGTTAATTTATGTAGGGACCGAGTTAACTTGTGTCAAAATTTCAATTGATACACATTTAAACAAATATGTTATCACTGAAATTTACCATATAAGGTCAGGTTATAGAAATGTTTGGAGTACATGGTTTTCCATATAGTAAAAGCTTCTGTAATTTTTCACTTGTTTTTGTTATAACATGAATTCATGCCTTTTCCATTTACAAGTGATTTGTGGTTTAATTCGTGAATCGCTACAGATGAATCAAGGTTGGGATCAGATCGCCACTAGCTCAACGATCCACAGCCCTAGTACAGATCATCTTGGTTATTGCAAAATCATGTGATTTTTGACAGTTTTTTAAGTCCAGTTATGGTTAATTTGAGAAGAAAAAAGTCCCCATAGTTAGATCATTCCTCTATTAAGACCCTTGGTTTTTATGGTCCAATTAGAGGAAGTTTACTGTACTTCCATCATTGAAAAATTATGTTGTTTTATTAAAATTACATAATATTGTCACACAAAGGTGTTTTATAAGAAAAAAAACTATGAAATAATAAATATGTTCCTTGACAAAGTTGTTTAATTGAAACATTAGAAAAAATACAGTTATTATGTATAATTTTTCATGATTTGCAATAAATTGGTGTGTTATTCAATAGATATGTACAATGAAAATGTATAAAAAATCTTATATTTTCAACTAGCGCAACTTTATGAATAATTAATTTTCATTAGCTTGAATTAAATTTCATTTATATTGGGCTTTAAGTTACCGTAATGACTATAATTTACCCTGCACAATTTTTTTATTGGATTTGATATAAGGCAGCACTATTATAGCTTTTTTGACATAGTCACTGCCCTCCAAAATTTTCTTCACGACACACTTAATTAAATTGATACGATTTCTAAGTTTAAATTTGAAGAATTATTATATTATTGTTTATTTCATTTAATATTCATGCAATTGAAATGGAATTTCAATTGGCACATTTCATTTTTGAGTTGTAGCTAAAGTTATCTATCAGCTTCTGAAAATATGGTCAATGTATCTTAATGAACCAATATCAAGTTTTAAATCTTTTGTTATTTCAAATCCATAAGACAAATGTAATGATTAGAAAAAGCAAAATTGAAATCCATTTTACTATAAACTGTTTTTACAACTTTTTGAAATTATATTTAGTACAATATAAATTGTGAATGTGAAGGAACTTTTGGAGGGCAGAGTATATATAATTTATGTATTCAAAGTTAACATGCATGATTAACAAAATTCAGTTATACACTGCCCTCCATAAAATTCCTTCACATTACAATCAATTAAATTATTACAAACTCTAAGTTCAATTTTGAAGAATTACTATGATATTGTTTATTTAATTCATTCTTCATGCAATGAAAACAATATTTTTCTGGTACATTTTATTTTATTGAGTTGCACTACCAGCCTCCAAAACCATGGTCAATGTATCTCAATGAACAAAACCATGGTCAATGTATCTCAATGAACAAAACCATGGTCAATGTATCTCAATGAACAAAACCATGGTCAATGTATCTCAATGAACAAAACCATGGTCAATGTATCTCAATGAACAAAACCATGGTCAATGTATCTCAATGAACAAAACCATGGTCAATGTATCTCAATGAATCGTTATCAAGTTTGAGATTTTTGTTATTTTACATTCAAAAGAAAGAAGAACTGATTTCAAATAGCAAACTTGATAATAAACTGCTTTACAAATTTTTGAAACTCCATTTAGTTCAATGTTACAAATTAAGAATGTGTGAAGAAACTTTTGGAGGGCAGAGTATATATATCATATTTATGTATACAAAGTACATGCATGATAAACAAAATTCAGTTATACATACTTTTTTAGTTATACATAATTTTAGACTTATATCCAATACAGTATTCACCTCACAAAGAGTATAAAAATTCAACTCAATAATAAAAACTTACAATAAGAACATAAAAAACTCATAGAACAATGTCATTTATATATTCTAATTCAAAAAAGTTTTCTTCAAACAAAATTTAATGAAACTTTAGATATACAAATGTAATAGAATTTTAAGTTCAACTTCATTTTAACTGATCAAATAACCGATACTAATGGACAATACATGGAAGACTTGAGATATTTCTTTATGTCAGCAGAAAATATCGGATACTTAGTCAAAAAATAAATGAATAACCAAATTGAAGAATGAAGAAAAATAAAACTATTACGAGGGAATTGGAGGTTGTTTTAGAACTTTTTATTCAAGATAGCTAGTTTGTACATCCTATTCAGATTCAATATACATGCAGTATACATTGTATTTTCATTGTTTGTTTGTTGGGTTTAACACCACAGCAACTCATTGTATAGGTCATATAATGGCGGTCAGTCAACCTACTCACTCCTCCTCGGAGAGGCTAAATCTCTGGATTTAGCTGTTAACCAACTACTAAGCGTATACTTTTGTCAGTGACTGACAACTGCCCTACATAATTAAAAATCATTGGTAGGAGGGAGAATGGCCATAGAAATAATTTCATGACGAAAGTATGCCCCATCCGGGAATCGAACCCCTGACGCCTCCATCAGTAGACTTGCGTGCTACCAACTGAGCTAGCCGGGAGGCTTTTGTATTTTCTTAGAGCACAGTGTATGCCTTTATATATTTCAAGTAATTCCAAATACTGTTGATTATAATGAAACAAAAAAAACTTCAAAATGAACTTGACCATTCATAAAAAATTATAATGCAAAGAAAATGAGCAGTCATATATCGTCATGGTCACTTGAAAATGCCGGAACTACAAAATTTTGATTTTTCGTTTTTTGTAAGAAGCTACAGTTATTTCAGTAAATATTTACAATACATATCTAAACTTTAAGATATTTATCTGATGTAAAATTATGCAAAAATGAGTTTCCTTTCACTTGTATTCATCACCGAATACTGGGGGGTTTTTGTCTCCAGAAAACATAGCTTTTTGTAGTTCCGACATTTTCAAGTCACCAGGACGATATGGATATGTGTTGGTGCAACTATTATTCAATACAGTTTGTAATATTGTTCTGAAATGAACATTTTAAAAATAGGTGAATAAAAACCATTATATTTCAACATTTTGTCATAATTGATTAATTTATAATTGTGATTTGTATGCCAAACCTTGAAGTATCTGCAGGAGACTACTGATCTTTGTTTTTAGTCCTAATTAATTCTCAACACATTTTGAAGAAAGTCTGACAATTGATTTTGTTCTTATATAATAAGTTCATTAACTTCATTAAGTTCACTAACTTATTTATTATTATCATTTATTAACAATTAATGCACAATGTACAACGCCATTAAATATGTAATATAGAAAAAGACATTAAACCAAATAAATGTTTAAGTTTGTTTCAAAGTAGACAAAAAGAGCCACATTTGAATGAAAATGCTTAATATTAATATAAAACAGAAGCAGTGATTAAATTCACTCTTATTTTGAAATATTAGATGAAATTATTGATAATTATTTTAAACAAGGGCACAAAATAGTAGGCCTAACCTTATTGTATAAACTGTAAAAGTCATTTAATTCATAATTATACATTTGTATATTCGGAATTTCCCATTCTTGATAATTTCTATTCAATTGATAATAGTCTTATTAAACTGAACATAAAAAGTGATTATTATTATCTATTAGTCAAACCCTCAGTGTAATTTTTAATGTGACAACGTTCTGGATAATGCATAATCATTTTTTAACACAGACATACTTTTAAAAAATAGTGAAAATAATAATATAACAAACCAAAATTATCATGATTATGAAATATTATAACTAAATTACTTACTTTATATGTGACATGGAAGTTTTTGAATGAAATTGAATCTCGATAATACTCAACTCGATTAAATTTTTATTAACTTTTTATTTCGTAAAAAAAGAACACATCCAAATCCACATAAAAATCTAAAGTTTTAAATTTATGGTGCAAACATTGTCGTAAAAATGATCTTATATAAAAGATATTATTTTCATACAGCTTGAGATAAATAATAACGTGATAGGCTGAAGTAACCAAATAATCTAAATTATGATAAAATAATGTAAAATAATACAAGTGAGAAATGATATTATATATTTTATGGTAATAAGTTAAAACTATATTATATTGGATTTTTATAACAAAATTTTGATGATTCATTCTTTGAGGGTGTTAATAATGTTAGGTAAAATAAATGGCAATTGTGTATAACTAATAAAGAGCTATAAATTCTGTTTGGAATTTGCGCCGTTTATCAAAACTTTTTTATTAATATGGGTCAGCTCACCTAATGAGCCAAGTTGCTAACCAAGACCATTCCCTTTTACTGGTTCTCTCAAGGTGTGGAGGACTTTTTCTAAGACTGAAGGAAAATTTACATAAATGTCAAAATTTCATGAATGATTATGACTAGCCACAGAAAGGAATTGAACACAGAGCACCAGATTTAAAATATAAAATATAAGACTCCTCCTTTAAAGTCAAATGTACAAATGTTTAGGCCAGAGCAGTTGCCAAACAAGACAACATAATTAATTCTGCATTTCTTATATAAATGGAAAAGATGGGAGCAGTTTGTATCCCTCTCAGTTTATGATGTCATACTAGTCACATGGAAAAACATCCAAAATTTTAGTAAATTCTTAAATTTTATTTTTAAGACCAGTGCCTGAAACCAAGAGGTCAATGAATCAACAAATAAAAAATAAGGTATGTAGGGGATAGGTCTAACTATGTTAGTTTTTAGGCATGAAAATGTAACCACAATATTTTATGAGTTGACAACGTCATGTATCATAAGAATCAAACCAAGTTTGTCAGTATACATTTCAATATACGTCTAATTAATTCTGTTTTAGCACAAATTTAATGCATGTTTGATATTTTAATGTGGTCTTTAAACAGCAATCTTATATAATAAAACTCATTAAATTTATTTTCAATGCAATATGTAATATTCTTTATGAACCCTAATTTATCATATTTCAATATGACTTCAAATTTTGTGTATGAAAAAGATTGAACATCATAAGACATTATTTAGCTACTTGTATCAATTTTCTACATGCAAATTTACATTAAGGGTTCAAAGCTGATTCATCTGCTTGTAGTTAAATGGGCTCTTCTAATATTAGGGGTCAGTTTTAAAGGGTTGTTCCCAGATCAAATTTATAAAAAGAAAAATTGAAGACTAAGTGGGAACAGGATGTGGGGAAGATTGGAAGTATAAATCAAGTTTGATTTATTTCCCTGAGGACCCTACATGTATAAACTAGCTAAAGGGGCTGATATTGGCCCCTTTTTATAATAAACACATGTTTAAATGACCTCATAGGCTGTATTTACTCAGCAATAAAATAAGTTGTTCTTCACTGATTGTGAAAAGTAATTTACAACTTAATTATACACAAAGAATGTTAAACCTTATCGCTTAGCAACCAATTTAAAATGAAATTTGAGAAAATGGTTTTCAACAAAAGAATTAAATGGGTTAATTTGGAATATGATCCATGATGCTGGCATGCCTACAAAAAAAATAAACCTCCAAAATTAAGCCAGAAATGGCAGTTTCAATATTTTATATACACAATTTAACTAAATTTTGCCTATATAATTTAGCAAAAAGTAAAATTAGTTTCAAATTCAGTAGTTCACAACTATTTATGTGAAGTTTCACATTTTTATGTAGAAAATTGGACTTTTTTAACAATAATAAATATTTTCTTATCCAAAGATTAACATGCTCAATTTAATATAACAAAACAGAAATAAATCAAAGATCAACAAATTCATAAATTTGTTTAAAATGTAATTTAAATATAGATCTATACAAGTATTCCTATAAACAATTATATATGAACAAAATACACAAATAAACAAACTCATTTATAGTGTAAAATTACATACAAAATTCATAAATAAATAAGTCTACCCAAAACTAATTTATGATAAAAAATCAACAAGCCAAAAATCGCCAGAACGTCGCAATCTTCAAGCTTATTAAATCGCGTCAAGATTAATTTTAAGTAACAAAAAATTCATAAAACTTACCCAAAAATGCAAAATTCACCGTGCAATGAGCAATTTTAAACACTATATTCCTAACCTCAGTTTATTTTTATGTACGCACAATATACGGAGCATAGGCACATGTATTTTTTTGTGTGTACGTTATAAATAGTTGTGTTTATAGCCCATACACCAAAATACTGTACAGAAAAGATGGTAACATTATACGCTACAACACTACACGGCTCACTGAGCCTCCCTCATCAGTATACCTCAGTTTACAGGTACAAGGGAAACAACTCACTTCGCTCCGTGCATTGATGCAATAATTATCTAGAGTTGCCGTTCGTTATAAGAGTAAAGAACGACAACTCTTGGTAGAGCTTGGTGAACCATATCCAAGAAAGTCAACTCGAATACAACAAACAAAAGATTATCAGCAGTTACTCACCTTCTTATTAGAGATTGCTAATCAATTCTGCCTCAATTAGAAACAAAGACTTGTCTCTGATGGGTATCTTTTTATCCAGTCAGTTTTCTCGGGGCTATTTTCCCGCCTTTCTCACACTGTTTGGTAAGGATGTAGCTGTTAACCATTTTACCAGTAAATACAGCAATAATAATTCTAGCAGTTTTTAACCAGTTCGTCTTTCTCTGAACCGGTATTCGTAGAACTTTATTTGCCGTACTGAATGTTTTCATCAGAATCTGACTGAAATGTTTGAATAAATTTTAAAATGCGTTGAAAGCTTGGATAATTGTACTGTTCTTTATAAGAATAAACATTTCAAATGTAAAATGAGGGAATAAATCTCTTACAAAGTCCGTTTCAAAATATGCATCATTCTATCATTATACAATCATATATAATTCATTTAACACAAATCATCCAAACATTTATACAAGAGATCATTAAAACATTGTCTATAAAAAACAATATTGCAATTCGGCTTTTACCTAAACCCCTTTCTAAGTACACTCCTAATGTTTGTACTTAGAAATGTGTCCTCAATTTTCTTCGACATTGTTGAAAACTTGGATCAAAGGAATGTGTCAAGTCTGAAATTTTTGACATAAGAAACTGCTAGAGCTTTGAACAGTAAATGGCACTAACCTTTGACTATATGTTTATTTTGTTGACTGCTGTATGCTTCAAGGACTCTTGGTTTCAAAACTTATGTATCTTGCAAGACTAAGGTCGTATATCTTTGTCATATTTGTGACGTCACCAACCCATCGTGCAGCGTCGACACATTCGATTTTTCACGCAAAAGAAAAAGTCCAAATTGGACTCTATGTACTTTGATTAAGCATGGAACGAGTTTTTTTCCCCCATTTTCAAGTTGATTCTGAAACATGTATAAAAATGTAGAAAGTACACCAGGAACGACAGGAAGATCAATTATAAATACAAAATAACTACTACTTCAAAATTAGTAGAACAAACCAAGAGAGTTTTGATCGTCAGTTCCAAATTCTCCACACAAATGAATCAAGCGGTAAACTTCTAAATTAGGTACTTTGCAAAATGATTTGTGCCGAGGTATCAACATTCTATGAATAGATGGTGAAGTAAGACCGTTTGTGAACAAAACGGACGTATCAGAGGAAACAATTGTAACAACTCATTAGCTAATAAAAACATTTGTGCACAAAGAATTGTAATAATTATTTTCTGCACTATTTGAATAATTCCTTGTAATTTGTCCGCTGCAAGAATTAGACAAAAACATGTTTGTTTACATTCTCACATTTAACGGTGTTATGACTGTGATTGCAGGCACGTAGGAAGCATTTTCAGATTGGGGGGGGGGGGGCTAATTTGTTGAGATTTTACCGAACAAGCACACATGTATCAATCAATTTAGTGTGACAGATTAAATAAAGATCCTCAATCATTATAACTGCTGAAAATATTGGGGGGCTAAGCCCCCCCCCAGCCCCCCCCCCCTGTTCCTACGGGCCTGGATTGAGGCTTTTGTCCCAGAGACTTTTGACTGTTTTCCAAAGTCATCGTGTTACTTCTTTAAACAACAATAAGCGAACCAAACCTGCTCCAGACATCGGTGCTTCAACCTGAAACGAATAAAAACAGAGAAGAGAAACCCGAAAGAACTGTTTCTTAGTAAACACAAATGAATTGCAATTTTCCGAACCGCGCTTGACTGATTGGGAGTTCACAGATCGCGATAAATTTGTGTCACGTGTATTTTGTCCGAATCGTGATAAATTATAAACCATTTTTACTAATTCGAACATTAAAAACACATTTCGAAAAAAGCAATACAATCGTAAGCTTATTTTGACCAAAAAAAAGAAAAAAGGAGTTCTAGAGAAATACTGGAAAAAGAATGAAAGAACACAGAATTTGGACTGTGAGAAAAGAAGAGGAGCACACAACGATCAAGGAAGGGATAAGGACAGGCTAGGAAAGACACGAGGTTGTTGTGTTGTTTAGGGCAGCCATTTGCGCTACCACTCTTCACCTTAACACCAGGTCCAATATGATTATTTTAGTCGTATATCCTTCATTCATTATGTCTACTAGGCCATTGATGATACGGTACATCACCATCAGTTTTGCCTGTTGTGCTCAAGAGTCTGCCATCCAAGGTCAGCTATCATTTGGGACGTACTAGCTGTTGTTCAGTAGTCACCTTTGGCAAATCTTGCCGCTCTACGCTGGACGCTTCAAGTTGTCTGATGCAGGTGCTTGTATGTGGGTCCCAAGCTGTGGAAGCATACTCTAGGACAGGTCTTACGACCGCTAAGTAGGTGCTGATGTGGATGAGATGTGTTGAGGTGATCTTATCTTACAAGCTAAATACTAGGGGATTAGATGTTCATTAGCATGAATTTCTTTCAAAAATTGTAAATGTAATAATATCGTAACATATATGATTATACTCTGTCCTGGACAATAGGAAGTCTCTGATCACATTGTTCTAAAACAACTGACTCATATACAGGATAATTGTACACTCAATTAATTGTCCATCAAACTGTATGAATATTATTTACTGACGAAGTTAATGGCAGATACGAAGTTCTAAAGACAGACAAAGAAAGACACCATAATAGCTCAAATGTTGATTCGAAGTGGTATTTGATAATTTGAAAATAAACTTCTGTGCAAAAGGATATCAACTATGGGTTAATTTTAATGTAACCCGAAAAACAAGTCATAACAAGGATCGGACTCGCGACCTTCCGAGTTGTAATCGGGCATCCTACAACAACGCCATTAGAGATGACTTGAAGACATGGGAGTACAAATGCAGTATTATAACTCAGCTACAATAATGTAATCATTTCTATATATCCCGTTTAAGATAATGATTGAGAGACAGTGGATGACTTGTCTGTCCTGGCATGGTACCCATACAGTATTAATGACTATGTTTTATATGTAAGAAACAGTTTGAAAACAAATGTATGACCATTCCCAGTGTGACTATGTACAGTACAACCTCTCTTGAACAACACCCACTGGGAGAGTGTTGGCTGAATTGTGTTGCCATTCAGAGGTTGTTGCTCTGCAGAGGTTAAATCAATTAAAATTACACCTCAGAGAAATATCAAAACCGTTGTTGTTCAGAGGTTATACTGTATTTCATTTGTATATTAAATCATTTTACAACAAAATATAACCATGTGCTGTAATGCAAACGCTTTGTTTCTTGTGGGGTCAAATGAAACTGTAAACCTTGGTTAAATATGCTAATAGGTTAAGTCATGAAAATGCGTATTGAGAAAGAAACATCGATGTCCAAAGAAATATTGCCGGAGATATGCTACTTTTGAGACATGCAGCGTGCTGTGGGACTAGTATTGACTCTTTAGTGATTGTAATCATGTTGTGAATGAACAGGTTAGAACAGAACAGAACAGATTTTGTGTTTTTTATGTTATACTAGTAGTATACTTATTCTGACAATTTGTATAACAAGGAAAATGTACAATAGAATAGGGAAGTTCTTTCCAGTGTGTTTGTTGTCATGGATACAGGTTGGGGAAATCAGCTTTTACAGATAGGAATTACTTATTAACTCTTTCTAAACTACCGACAGTTCTTCAACGTGTAGAGGATATTTTAAACTTTTTTAAGGAAAAGTTTTGCCAGCAGAGACCACAATTTTAGCCATCTTCTTTGTTCATTCATTCATTGATTAGCTGAATGAGTAAACACATACATTCATTAAAGATCAAAATAAATATCCATACTGTTAAAACTTGATAATCTACGGCTAACCAAACCTGTACAGAAAATATTGCAAACTGAATAACAAAAAAAGTTGATATCTACCTTTAAAATATATATGTTTATGGAAACATAGAACAAAACTAATGAATATCTAACAATTAAATACACCATTTGAAATATTGCGGAAAAATAAATCAAAAATGGTAGATACCTAAACTTTAAAAATATCATCATGTAAACTTGCAAAAAATGAAAACAAAAATAGTAGATATCTAAACTTTAAAAATATCATAATGTAAACTTGCAAAAAATAAAAACAAAAATGGTAGATATCTAACATTAAAAATATCATAATGTAAACTTGCAAAAAATAAAAACAAAAATGGTAGATACCTAACATTAAAAAATATCATAATGTAAACTTGCAAAGAATAAAAACAAAAATAGGTAGATATCTAACAATAAAATATAACATTCTGTAAATAAAGCAAAACAATAAAACAAAACTAGCGGATATCATTTAACTTTACCATCATGTAAATATTGCAAAAAAAACAAAAATGGTGAATACCTATCCTTAAATTATCTAATGTTATAGATTTTAGCAAAATAAAAAAATAATGAAATAAGAATAGCGTGTGAATTCCTATCCTTGAATTATCTTATGTTGTAAATTTAGCAAAACAAAAAATAATAAAGTAAAAATAGCGGGTATCATCCCTTTAAATGTATTATTATGTTAATTTTGCTAACATTAAAACAAAAATGGTGGATATCTAAACTTAAAATATACAATAATAAATTTAATTTATCTCATTTTTTTATAATATAAATAATTATACAAAAAGTTTTAACAAAAGCTGAATATACGAAAAAGATTTTCCATAAAACTAAAATGGAAGGGTGTTGCATTGATCTGTTTGTCTGAAAGGTGATACACGTAAAATAATTAACTAAACAAAAATGACTAAAAACAAAAGTTTATTCATGAACTAAAATAAAGTGACCTTATTACTTCGTGTGTAAGTATAATAAAATTAACATGATTAAAATTAACACTTCAACCTATTTCAAGTTTCTGAATTAATTATTAAATTTATATACAAAAAATGAACAATACGAGACATCTTTTCATTAAGCCATTATACGTACAACAATATGAATAGAATGTAAAATATTAATCGAAAAATAAAGTTTCTAAGTACAAAACAATATACAGCAAAATTAAAAAAAAAATCAAAATTAAGTTTTTACTTGTTTACGAAATATACATGTAAATAACACTCTAGCCAGACTTAGTACTTTATACCACTTACTAGATTGCTTAGAATTGTGTTTTACATTTAGCATGTAATTCCGATCTAGCTATCCTCCCAGTAAACTGGGCCCTTCACCAGATTGCTCAGAATTACTTCTTGAGTGTATAATTCCGATCTAGCTATCCTCCCAGTAAACTGGGCCCTTCACCAGATTGCTCAGAATTACTTCTTGAGTGTATAATTCCGATCTAGCTATCCTCCCAGTAAACTGGGCCCTTCACTAGATTGCTCAGAATTATGTTACACTTTAGAGTGTAAAATCCCGATCTAGCTATCCTCCCAGTAAACTGGGTCCTTCACTAGATTACTCAGAATTTTCACTTTCTAGATAGACTCCGATCTAGTTATCCCCCCTTGAAATATGGGTCCTTCACTAGATTGCTCGAAAGTCTCTGTTAAATGATTTGATTTTTTAAATTTTATCAATCATAGTATGTGGTCGTAGACTAAAGTCATAGTACATCGTTATCAAGCATCATCAGTGTTACCTACATGTATTTAAAACAATGATGATTCAATATATAAAGCAATACTGATGAATATTTGTAACAAAAAGCCAAAAAATGTAATTAACTGCTGACAATGTCAACTATGTTTTAGATGCATAGAATGTAAAATATAAATCGAAAAATAAAGTTTCTAAGTACAAAACAATATACAGCAAAATTAAAAAAAAAATATCAAAATTAAGTTTTTACTTGTTTACGAAATATACATGTAAATAACACTCTAGCCAGACTTAGTACTTTATACCACTTACTAGATTGCTTAGAATTGTGTTTTACATTTAGCATGTAATTCCGATCTAGCTATCCTCCCAGTAAACTGGGCCCTTCACCAGATTGCTCAGAATTACTTCTTGAGTGTATAATTCCGATCTAGCTATCCTCCCAGTAAACTGGGTCCTTCACTAGATTGCTCAGAATTACTTCTTGAGTGTATAATTCCGATCTAGCTATCCTCCCAGTAAACTGGGCCCTTCACTAGATTGCTCAGAATTATGTTACACTTTAGAGTGTAAAATCCCGATCTAGCTATCCTCCCAGTAAACTGGGTCCTTCACTAGATTACTCAGAATTTTCACTTTCTAGATAGACTCCGATCTAGTTATCCCCCCTTGAAATATGGGTCCTTCACTAGATTGCTCGAAAGTCTCTGTTAAATGATTTGATTTTTTAAATTGTATCAATCATAGTAAATGATCGTAGACTAAAGTCCTAGTACATCGTTATCAAGCATCATCAGTGTTACCTACATGTATTTAAAAAAATGATGATTCAATATATAAAGCAATACTGATGAATATTTGTAACAAAAAGCCAAAAAATGTAATTAACTGCTGACAATGTCAACTATGTTTTAGATGCATAGAATGTAAAATATAAATCGAAAAATAAAGTTTCTAAGTACAAAACAATATACAGCAAAATTAAAAAAAAAATAGCAAAATTAAGTTTTTACTTGTTTACGAAATATACATGTAAATAACACTCTAGCCAGACTTAGTACTTTATACCACTTACTAGATTGCTTAGAATTGTGTTTTACATTTAGCATGTAATTCCGATCTAGCTATCCTCCCAGTAAACTGGGCCCTTCACCAGATTGCTCAGAATTACTTCTTGAGTGTATAATTCCGATCTAGCTATCCTCCCAGTAAACTGGGCCCTTCACCAGATTGCTCAGAATTACTTCTTGAGTGTATAATTCCGATCTAGCTATCCTCCCAGTAAACTGGGCCCTTCACTAGATTGCTCAGAATTACTTCTTGAGTGTATAATTCCGATCTAGCTATCCTCCCAGTAAACTGGGCCCTTCACTAGATTGCTCAGAATTATGTTACACTTTAGAGTGTAAAATCCCGATCTAGCTATCCTCCCAGTAAACTGGGTCCTTCACTAGATTACTCAGAATTTTCACTTTCTAGATAGACTCCGATCTAGTTATCCCCCCTTGAAATATGGGTCCTTCACTAGATTGCTCGAAAGTCTCTGTTAAATGATTTGATTTTTTAAATTTTATCAATCATAGTAAATGATCGTAGACTAAAGTCCTAGTACATCGTTATCAAGCATCATCAGTGTTACCTACATGTATTTAAAAAATGATGATTTAATATATAAAGCAATACTGATGAATATTTGTAACAAAAAGCCAAAAAATGTAATTAACTGCTGACAATGTCAACTATGTTTTAGATACATGAAATTGTATGTATATCTATTTATATTATTTTTATAATAAAAAAACTTAAGTATCACCTAATCAGACAACAACCTAGATGAATATTTATTTATTTATGAATGCAAAATGCAAAAAAATATTCAGCCATGATAAGTGGCGAGCACCTAGACTGTAGCCTATATAATTGTATGTCACATATTTATATAATGTATATTGTTCATGGGCCAAATGGTCTTAGAATATGAATAAAGTTACTACCACTACTATAAAAAATACTGGAAAACTATCTTTCTTCACGATACGTGCCGTTCAAAATCTTAGCGTTAACTTTATCAAAAAAGGAAACAACAGTGTCATTAGTATTGACAAAAATATATAGGATCTGTTTGATAACAATTCAAGTAACTAATAAAGACATCAAAATGTTGAAACCTTGATCATTAAAATCTATGAATTTTTTTTTTCTGACTGAAGAATAATTTCCATATTTTACTTTACATACATTATAAGTGTATACTTAACATCGGAACACGTCAATGTATTAAAAATTTCAATTGCATTTCGCTGAAACTTGTCAATATTTTCTTGACAGATTGGTCAGTCCGTAGTTTTATCTTCTACTGGTTAAACAGCTTAAAATGTTGACACTCCTTGTACTTATGATTTGAATGTTTGTATATGTACAACCTACAAAATCCGGCCAGTCTTAAAACGAGATACTGTACATAAGGAGCCAAAGTCTCTCACCTCAGAAATAGATACTAAGGGCACCTGACACTTAATTTAAAGTAAAAGCTGATTTCATTTTGTTAGAAGACAGAAACCTACAAGAAGAACACCAAGTTACAATTGATTATGTTTAAATGTAAATTTGTTAAGGAAATAATACCTACGTGCAAGTAAAGAGGTAAATTATTGACACTTATAACTGTTAACGATATAATATATTTTTTAAAAACCTACACGAAGAAAGAAACCAAGTGATAGCAGGCAGTGTATGATATAAAAAAACCTGCAAGAGGAAAAGTACCAAGTGATAGCTGTCAACGAGTGAATGTAAACTTATTATAAGAAAGAAACCTACGTGAAGAAAGGAACCAAGTGAAAGCTGATATTGTGTAAATGCCAAGATATTAAAAGAAAGATACTTACCTGAGGAAAGGTACCAAGTCCTAGCTGACATTTAGTGAATGTAAACTTGTTATAAGAAAGAAACCTACATGAGGTAAGGACCAAATGATAGGTGACATTGTGTGAATGTAAACTTGTTATAAGAAAGAAACCTACATGAGGTAAGGTACCAAGTAATAGCTGACATTGTGTGAATGCCAAGATATTGGAAGAAAGATACTTATCTGAGGGAAGGTACCAAGTGATAGCTGACATTGTGTAAATGCCAAGATATTGGAAGAAAGATACTTATCTGAGGGAAGGTACCAAGTGATAGCTGACATTGTGTAAATGCTAATATATATGAAGAAAGACACTTACCTGAGGGAAGGTACCAAGTGATAACTAACATTGTTTGAATATTAACCTATTATAAGAAAGAAACCTACATGAGGAAAGAAACCAAGTAATTGCTGACATTGTGTGAATGCCATGATATTTAAAGAGAAATACTTACCCAAGGAAAGGTACCAAGTGATAGCTGGCATTGAGTAAATGTTTTAAGAAGAAACCTACATGAGGTAGGGTACCAAGTGATAGCTGATATTGTCTGATTGTAAAATTATTATAAGAAAGAAACCTACATGAGGAAAGGTACCAAGTGATAGCTGACATTGTGTGAATGCAAACTTGTAATAAGAAAGAAGCCTACATTAGGTAAGGTACCAAATGATAGCTGACATTGTGTGAATGTGAACTTGTTATAAGAAAGAAACTTCATGAGGTAAGGTACCAAGTAATGGCTGACATTGTGTGAATGTAAACTTGTTATGTAGGTGAGGTACCAAGTGATAGCTGACATTGTGTAAATGCCAAGATATTGGAAGAAAAATACTTACCTGAGGGAAGGTACCAAGTGATAACTAACATTGTTTGAATATTAACCTATTATAAGAAAGAAACCTACATGAGGAAAGGAACCAAGTAATAGCTGACATTGTGTGAATGCCATGATATTTAAAGAGAAATACTTACCCAAGGAAAAGGACCAAGTAATAGCAGGCATTGAGTGAATGTAAACTTGTTTTAAGAAGAAACCTACATGAGGTAGGGTACCAAGTGATAGCTGACATTGTGTGATTGTAAAATTATTGTAAGAAAGAAACCTACATGAGGTAAGGTACCAAATGATAGCTGACATTGTGTGAATGTACACTTGTAATAAGAAAGAAACCTACATGAGGTAAGGTACCAAGTGATAGCTGACATTGTGTGATTGTAAAATTATTGTAATAAAGAAACCTACATGAGGTAAGGACCAAGTGATAGCTGACATTGTGTGAATGTAGAATTATTATCAGAAAGAAACCTACATGAGGTAAGGTACCAAGTGATAGCTGACATTGTGTGAATGTAAACTTGTTATCAGAAAGAAACCTACATGAGGTAAGGTACCAAGTGAAAGCTGACATTTTGTAAAAGTAAACTTGTTATAAGAAAGAAACCTACATGAGGTAGGGTACCAAGTGATAGCTGACATTGAGTAAATGCCAAGATATTGGAAGAAAGATATTTATCTGAGGGAAGGTAGCAATTGATAGCTGACATTGTGTAAATGCTAATATATTTGAAGAAAGATACTTATCTGAGGGAAGGTACCAAGTGATAACTAACATTGTTTGAATATTAACCTATTATAAGAAAGGAACCTACATGAAGAAAGGAAACAAGTAATAGCTGACATTGTGTGAATGCCATTATATGTGAAGAGAAATACTTACCCGAGGAAAAGGACCTAGTGATAGCTGGCATTGAGTGAATGTAAACTTGTTTTAAGAATAAACCTACATGAGGAATTATACCAAGAAATAGCTGATATTGCGTGATTGTAAAATTATTGTAAGAAAGAAACCTACATGAGGAAAGGTACCAAATGATAGCTGACATTGTGTGATTGTAAAATTATTGTAAGAAAGAAACCTACATGAGGTAAGGTACCAAGTGATAGCTGACATTGTGTGAATGTAAACTTGTTATCAGAAAGAAACCTACATGAGGTAAGGTACCAAGTGATAGCTGACATTGTGTGAATGTAAACTTGTTATCAGAAAGAAACCTACATGAGGTAAGGTACCAAGTAATGGCTGGCATTGTGTGAATGTAAACTTGTAATGTAGGTGAGGTACCAAGTGATAGCTGACATTGTGTGAATGTAAACTTGTTATCAGAAAGAAACCTACATGAGGTAAGGTACCAAGTGATAGCTGACATTGTGTGAATGTAAACTTGTTATCAGAAAGAAACCTACATGAGGTAAGGTACCAAGTGATAGCTGACATTTTGTAAAAATAAACTTGTTATAAGAAAGAAACTTCATGAGGTAGGGTACCAAGTGATAGCTGACATTGTGTGATTGTAAAATTATTGTAAGAAAGAAACCTACTTGAGGAAAGGTACCAAATGATAGCTGACATTGTGTGAATGTAAACTTGTTATAAGTAAAAAACATATATGAGATTAAGTACCAAGTGATAGCTGATAATTTATGAATATATACTTATTAGAAAGAAACCTACTTCAGTAATAGTCCCAAGTGATAGCTGATATTTTGTAAATGTAAACTTGTTATAGGAAAGAAACCTACATGAGGTAAGGTACCAAGTGATACCTGACATTGTGTGAATGCCAATATATTGGAAGAAATATACTTATCTGAGGGAAGGTACCAAGTGATAGCTGACAATGTTTTAATATATTAAACATAATATTAGAAAGAAACCTACATGAGGAATGGTACCAAATGATAGCTGACCATGTGTGAATGTAAACTTATTATATGGAATAAACCTACATGAGGAATGATACCAAGTGATAGCTGACTATGTGTAAATGTAAAAGATATTGGACGACAGATTCTTACCAGAAGGTATAGGACTTATTTACAGGACGGATTATACTGTAATACATGCGCGGTTTACCTCGAAAATCGGACGTAAAATCGTTGATTATATTGGCGCCAGATTCATGAAATCAGCAAATATGTAATTACAAAAGTGACAAACAAAAACAGTATTAAGTAATAATAAATACTCAAGGAATGTCATTTGTTTGTTGCCTAATGCAAATTTAACCAAACAAGTACATGTATGTCGATGAAATTGTCATTATTGAGTATTGTATTGCATCAGCCGAAAAAGTTTAAGGTAGAATTACCATAATACAAATGAAAGTTCTATGTATGATCATAAACCTTTCAGACTATTTATTTATTAATTGTGTTGGGTTTAACGCCGTGTCAACACATTTTACATCATTTACGGCGTCCAGCGCACCTAACCTAGCTTTCCTGGACCCTAGTCTATAACCAGTACTCACCAACCATTCCACAAGGCCTGAAACTTCTTCATATACCTTATTGTTGGAGGAAAATTGACAATATTGTCAAATTTTCATGGAAGGGTAGTTTTTTCAGAAAAATGGAAAAAAACTTATTCTACATTGTATTTCTAATGTTTTCAACGTGTAAGACTTCTAAATTGCATAAGTCATTATTTTATATGGACAATTTTAATTTGAACAATATTCATATAAAATGGAAATTATAAGTAAAAGATCACTATTTAAAGACTTATTTTTTTTGCAACAAATTGTTGTTTTATAAGTCCTATACATTGAAAACAAATAACAATAATGTAATGAATGGAAAATATCATTTATCATAAATTCAGTGACTGTAAACTGGAATTAGAGAAATTCTTCCTTAACATACCGTATATAGATATTCAGCGTACATTTTACTAATAAAAATGATATTTAACAAACGCCATACTAAGGAGATAATAAAGAACAGAGAACTTACCAAAATAATAGAGATGCCATCAACACGTACCTTTACGTTTAAATAAGGAGGGGATGATTCACATGCTGTCGTGTATCAGCTTGTATAATAACAAACTTACAACAATAATTCTCCCAACAGCTGAAAAAGGAAGATATCACTTTTAAAACAGATTTGGTTACTATAACTTTTATGATAAATCTAAAAACGTATAATACAACATGATACCAGAATTTAAATAAACTTGAAATTGACAGTTCAATGAAAATACAACTAAAATACCGCCCACAAAAACGTAGTGTTTGTATGGTCATTGACCATATACGGTGGTAATCAACAAGTAAGCAATACTATCAGCACAAACCATGCTATGTCTGGAACCAAACGATCGTGTTTTTTTATTCTTATATTTTTGTTATGTCAAGAGCGAATTTTTCATCAAACGTAGGAAAACAACGCAAAAATCGGGATTGACCTTGACTTCCTAAAAATGTCCAACCCAGGGGACCGGGTGTTCAAGCATTGAGAGTCTATTGAGAGCTCTTGCACTCTTTATAAATTCGGAATAACTGTACTAGTTTAATAAAGGACACTATAACTGAAACATACTTATCTGTAATATCAACAATCAATTGACAAAAAAAAAATTTAAAAAATGCATACCTACCTACTTTTGGGGGGAGGGACGAAACCAGAAACAGGACTCATTTTTCTGTTTTTTTTTTAATTAAATAACTTGATTGTTTCGTTATAAAACGTAAGTAAGTAATAGGCATTGGCAAAAAGGACAGAATAATAATTACCTGAACAATATAATCCAATAATAATTTGCAACTAAAATAATCGCACAAGATTTGAAATCTTCATTCCGAATTTTGTAGATGGCGGTAATGGTCACTGGTGATTTCTGATTGGTCATCGGATTAATGATTGATTTGAATAATATAGCTAGAAGTCAAAGTTCATAGGTGACAATGTGGACAGGTCAAAGTTATACATTTTATTGTGATACGGTATACAACTAAATATCTACATATTTTTTAAAGTTTAGGTAAATCTTTATATATAGAATCTTAAGTTCTACTTTCAAACCACGCATGATGTTTCTCAGTAACTCAAGCCTGAACCCTAACCCTTGTTGCTAACTTTTACTAACACCCACACAAGGCCACAATAGTCAGTAATAACTGATAGCCATTATCATAGAAGATAGAAGAGAAAACTTACAAACACACATTATTATGAATCCTAATATAGGCCTACTGACTCAATAAGTAATCCAAAAAATGAGGAACAGACACGCTGAACTATAAGTAAATCCAAAAAAGAATACAGCATACATTCTATTCTTATACACGTTATACCCATTACATATAACTTTTACATAAAAATAATCCAATTAATAGAACTCACGAATTTTAAAACTTACTCAATCACGTGCGTGTCTTCACAGTTCATGCAAATTTTATTAGTTAATAGCTTGTAATATTTTAGTACGAAGGATATAAAGTGACTATTTACACGAAACTGGGTGGAGCTTATATAGTACTCACGAATAAATAACAAATAATCAAAAATGTTTTGACAAATTTCGTGCTTTGACTGTGTAAAGTCTTCACTAAAACAAGGCCTAGTTTACACAGTAAATGAGTCAGTTAACAATGGAGATAACAAATACAGAATATTTTAACATGATTGCTTGATTATCTCCCCTTAATATCATAATTAAATACGACCACCATAGGTATTCTCATTCAGGCACATGGAAAGGTGACTACAAAATTTTAATATATAACTGTTGTTTACACTACTTAAAAAATAACTTATGTACAATCATTAAATTAAATCAATATTAGACTAAAGTTTTTCTTTTGGTTATGTTTGATAATAATAACTATTCTCTTCTTCATAGTGATTTATACTTAGCAAACCAAAATTAACCTTAAATTATTGCATAAATACATCAAAATATAACTGAGCCACACTTTTAATGTAGGGGAGTGGTCTCTACAAACGAATCCTTTTGTTTCGTCAATGATTCTGAATAAACCTCTGAAAACCGGAATCCTCTTAATACCGGACTTTTTGCCCAGTCCGGACCGTAAGTCCGGGTTTTAGAGTTCTTATTGCATATTTATGTCCGTTCTCGTTGACACATTTTAAAATGTTCATGTAGATTGTAATTGTCATAAAAAGTGAAATGTATTCTACAAGCGACGAACATGTTGTCCTAGATTATTACTGTCAGAGACGATGTTAACATAAATCGAGACAGTGGACAATATTATACAGATGTAATCGTCCTAAGGTGCCCGGTATTCGGGGGTGCCTTTCAGCACAAGTTTTACTGTACTTAAGAGGGCAATCTTGTACAGTTGTGCGAGTGATTTTTGTATTTGATTGGTATTACATGCATTGTGAAGTTGTATTTTTTTATTTTCAATTCATATACATGTGGTTGTCTCCCTTCGATTGGAAACAGCAGTTGTGATAATTTACGGGTTACCTCTCTTACACTTTCAATAGCGTTGCTGATCCAACAACTGACATAGCTTATATCACACGTGACTTACTCTCTCAATGAGGAGAAGCAACTATTGCGTAGAGCATTGCTGGTAAAATTCTTTGTAACTATGATTTTTTCCATAACATCTACTTGTACTCGATTATAGCTGTTAAAATTAAACGGATTATAGGCACTCGATAGGAAAGTATGATCAACTGTCAGAGGCACACTGATTTAAATGCTCACTACAGAATTACTGAACTAACTATTGATTAAAAAGGGTATCCGTATCAATGTGCTCGGATTGTCAAACATATATCGATTATTTAAATCAGCGGGGTTAATGTATGTGCCACTTACAGTTAGAGTAGCATTGTCCTGACAAGACAAGTAGAATACTAGTACCTAGACAGTGCCATGGTGTGTATATATATGCTAATTAGGGACTTTAGTCAGTTATCTTTCCCTGATAAAATCTGAAATAATCCAATTAGTAAGTAGGTCCTTACAATTGGAATCCTCGGATTTTATCTTGTTAATGAAGATAATAACAGAAGTGATAAAATATTTACCCTAAAATACTTAGCTTGAATTTCAAACAATTTAAATGATTTATAAAAAAAATATGTAAGATGAATTTTTGCAAATTGACATTTTAAAGTAAGGGTAAAATCCGAGTAATCCAACTAATTTGACCTACCTATTTGAATAGTATACGTGGGGAAATAACTGACTAAAGTCCCTTATTAGCATATCTCCAGACATACGCACTTGGTTATTTCTGACAAATTTATTTTAATCTCATTCATTTCACTCGATATATTGGAAATTTAACAAAGTCGAATAAACATAGTGTGATTCAAGTTTCAATTTTTCAGAAAGTACAATGGATCGGGATCAGAAATGGTTTCATACTTTTAACCCCAAATGGCATTCAAATTTTAAAATGGGGTTTACACTTTTCAAACCAATGCTAGGGATACCGACTTTAGAACAAACGTTTAGACAGTGTTTTTAATGGCATACACAGTAAATTCATTTCACCATTTTATCTTAAATAGTGGTCTAAACAATAATTTTATAGCTCTACACAATGGTCCAGATCCCTAACCCCTAACTTTCCTTTTACCTATAAATTTCGTCATTTTTCATGGAAGTGTATGACAGATTGAGCCTCATTAAGACATGGACCGCCAGATTTGAAGTCGATCGTGCTATCATTGCATCTATGCAACAAGGTTTCATACAACAAAGTAAGTACACTTGAATACAAAAAAACTTAATACGGCGTTGTTTTGTAAAACAATAATTCAGAGAGAGGTTTTTGTTCCAGACACATGGATTCATATGAATGTTCTCTTCTTATTTCTCGACCAAAGTTAAAGTATTCGATATTGATCTTTAACACTTCAGTAATGTTCATTTTCAATTTTCATCAGCAACATTCACTAGTCTTCCAGCTAGCCAGTCAACAACATATTTTATTTAAATTGGCACTGACTCACCAATAAGTTTAATTTTCATGGTCTGGAACAACACTTTAATAGAATTAAATCTTGGCAGTTTTGACACGTTCATAAATGATAGCGCGGCTTCTCTTTGATGTTAATTTTAACTGATTCGAATTAATAGTTATAATTGTATTTTACAAAGGAAGATAAATGACCAATTAATGAAACACCGAGATTGTTTTTATGGCTATCTAACGTGTTTAACTCTAAACTGTAATTGTAGTTTGTAATAAAAGATACTGTTTGCATTCCAAAGTCACGTGTTTGGCTTGCCTGGTCAATGTCGCCAATATGAATACATGGTTAGTTGCTGCGCATGCGTTGAGCTAGATTGTCGTTTTAGCGGAATTAGCCGAAATATCTCGATTGCAAAGTGGCCACATACAAGATCGTAACTATTCGTAAATTTCCGTTACCAGACAAATCAGCAGATGTAGTTCAAAAATAATAATATGGTCGTACTTACTGGATCACGTGACATTTGTCACATGACGCAACACAACACGAAGTTTCACGACTCTTGTAGCTAGTTACATGTATCCCTATAGTAACATTTATGTTCTCTAACAAGTCAGTACTCCCAATATAATAGAGTAAAGAGAAGTTTTTCAAATTTTACATCGTAAGTCACCGTTGGGATCATTTTTCTACGCCTGGACTTTTATGTGAGTAACTTACAATCCTTGCTCTAGTTTACTTGATCGAACATTTCCTTGCCTGTCACCAACCGTACCATGTCACTATGCTTTTCGAAAGTATTTTTGGTGGTGGGGGCGCATCTAGACAGGCCCTAAAATAATTTGTATTCAGTGTAATAATTTTAATTGCGGTAAGTCGAGGACGCGTGGCTTCATTATATATGTGCAGCACCGGGACGTGACCCTTATCCTTTGGAATATTTTGGTCTTAAAAAGAATCTGAATTTGAAAGTCACGATGCATGATTTATATGAAGTAAATTTTACGTACAAAATAATTTCTGTGTGCATATACTACTCGGAGTGTAAATAAGGATTTGAGGTTGGATAATGAAGTTTTGTGCTCTTGCTGCGATGCTTGAAAGGTCACAATGGCATTCGTTTAGTTAATTTGGCTTCCTTATTGTAAGGTTACTGTAAAGACAATTACTATCTATTGTGTATTTGGAAAGCAATAGGGCCTACACGGGCATGTAGCATTTGAAATTTCTTGGATAAAAGCAGATTTGCTTTGACATTGGAACATTTCGGGTCAATACTTAAAACACGTTCATAGTATATATTTCTAATATCATTGTACGAAACATCTTACGTCAAAATTAATCTTAACTCAACCCCATAACTTGAATGGGTGCAATCAAAATAGACGATCAAATTTTAAAATACATTCAATACATGTATGTATGTTGCTCATTGGAATCACTATTCTTAACAGGAAGGCGAAATTCAACATAATTTACGACTATTTGGTACGGGTGAGAATAAGTATTGAACATTTTTATGAATATTTTCTAATTTTGGCTTACGATGATTTTTGTCGTAAGATTAATCGTTATAAGACCTCTCGTTCTATCCTACGAAAGTAACTTCTGTCAGCTGGAATCATAGTTTTGTTTCACTCACCAATTCACACAAACTCTTAAACTAATGTATTTCAAATCACGAAAACTGTATGGAACAGTTAAGTCGATTTAGAACAAATTTATCATGGATCAAATTGCCTTAAGCGAGAATCTGTATCTTCAGCAATAACTTTATCAAATTATACAATGTCATCAACTCATGTCATGATCTGACAAGATTAAGTTTTGTCAGAAAGTAACAAAAAGTACAATGGCGAACGTATTTCAGTTCATTAATTCAATCATCGCTGTATAGAACTAATTAACGCGTTCTTTTTAATTGGAATAATTTTGCAATTACAATGTATCAGTAAACCAATGCTTTCATGTGCATTTCAACTGTACTATAATTTATGGGTTTGACACGTTCGTACGCACGTGCGCGCCGATTCTTTCCGCGACAATACGTCGCGTTGGGTTTTAAAATTCTCACAGAATATTTGGAAAATAAATACAATTACTTTTCACAACTTCATTAAACGTATCCGTGTATGAACATTTCATATCAAATCTCACGCTGTTTGCGGAACTACACAGAGCCAATATCAACACTACCGGATATGACTTCCGGGCTGTAACAAAATTATTCAATGGTCTGTGAAAACAAAGAAACCAGTCTACACCCAGCCTCGTTCTGGAGGAAACTCTCCTCATTAGAGTCTTTGTCGCGCTAAAGAAATGTGATGGAACTCGGAACGTAACAATACAAATATCTAATCAAATCTGCATTTATTAATTTCGCATTCATAGAATAAGAAGCCAATAATTAAAGACGCTCGTTCGGAATACTAATTACCATCGGCTGGGTTGGGGCAAATAAATCTCCGACTGCTTGTTCTCAAAGTAAAATCGTTATCGTCTGTCACGTTGATGTTAAGAATTTAAATCTCAGGATTTGGAAACGATGTAGTTTTGAAATTCTTTGACATTTATTATCAACTCAGAATTCTTATAATTAGCTGAAAATGACGTGAACAAATAAAGTCATTGTTGAGACAGACTTAATTATGAATACGTTATGTTTTAAGATGAATAATAAAATACAGTCAGATTATAATACAAAATCTGTGATATTAGAGAATACATTATACCTTCAAACTTGTGTTGAACAGCCGGACCAGGGAAGCTCAGTAACTTGCTTATTAAACGTGATTGCTTATCTTATCTGTAAAAAAGAGCAAAGTTAGAATTCGGAAATATTTTTTCGCAGCTGAAGTCATGATGTTGCTTGTAGATAATATTGGTGGCCATGGACACTAGTTTGAATGTAGCTACATATAATATCCTGTATTTATTCAAAGATTCTCCCAGTTTAGAAACAAAGACATAATTTGATTAATCCAGAATGACTAAAGTATGGTAGTTTATTAAAGTTGTACTTGTTTCTTGTGATTTAAATTAGAAATTAATGACTAGATTTTTAAAAAATCATACTAAAAGAGTTGCATGCAGTATGTTAAATCATTATGCAAATATTTTGGTTGGTTTTGCTAATGATAGTCCAGGGACATATATTTCACATATTGTCGGTTCCAATCCACTAAAAACATTAACATATATATGTATAAAGAGGCTTTGGTGAAAGGGAATGTGCCGGCCGCAGGGCAATATAAGATAAAAATGCGTGATTAAATGAACAATCATGCGGAATGCTGCTTGTTATGGCGACCGGCTTTCATTGACTATTTTCTTTTACCAGAGCTCGCTTACCATTCGTTAAATACAAAGTTGCAAAAATACTCATCATGAATATTGACTATCTTAGCTAAACATCTTATCATAAGGCTTGCATTTGCATTTTAGTACCGGCCATGAAAAAATCATGAAATAAACTAACGATTAAATTTGTCGTAAGATGAATTGTGCAAATATCAAGTGAACCGTCCAGATTGGCTATCAAATGGTTACTGAAGATTGCAAAAATGCATAATGCGTAAAATTATTACATTGTGCAATTTAACGATTGTGCAAGTCCCCACAAATGATCAGTCTTTTAAAAGCTATAATTAAGCATTAAGGCCTTAAAATTCCTTAAATTCGCTGATTCCTTAGAATTAAAAGGGAGACATCTCTTATCGTTGCTCCACGATATGCGTGCCCGAGGCTATGTACGTCTGTGATGCAACCGGCACACACACGTCCTTGCACACAGTACACTTAAAATGCAAAGTACGGACAAGATTCCAAGCCGAACGGCCGAATAATGCGATGCGTCAGGATACATTAGTTTCTCGTTAAAATAGTTCCATTTAATTTTATTA
This sequence comes from Mactra quadrangularis, assembly GCA_025267735.1. Lineage (NCBI taxonomy): Eukaryota > Metazoa > Mollusca > Bivalvia > Venerida > Mactridae > Mactra > Mactra quadrangularis. The sequence continues at coordinate 48,263,542 of CM046299.1, read as the reverse complement.
ATCCATCAAATCTAGTGAAAATATTTCCAATATCATTTTTAAACAATACACTTGCCCATCGATATGTCAAAATATGCTTGATTGATTGTTAAAGAATTTGGAGCAATTTTAGAATTACAATGTTTGAAAATTGCATGATAATGAAAATACAATCTGGCAACGTTGCAAGAAATAGTTCCTCGGCGGCAACTTAATTAGACTAATTTAAATCAGCATGCAATAGGTCGTCTTGCAAACGATGATACCTGTCAAATACAAAAGGTCATTATCCAATGAAATTAATAATAATCAAAAGTCATTAGATTTACATAATTTATGCATTGCGTGAATATTTTCTACAATGCAGATTTTTCTTTAAAACCCCAATTTATTAAAACAAGTGTTTTGTAATAGACTAACGTTCTACATGAATAATCCTGGAAAAAGTAATGGTTATATGCCGGATATATACAAATTACTATGTAAATACAATATATTAGACATTTTAGCAACTTACTTACAAAATGGTGTTTTCATAGAATATAGTGTTTGGAAACGTAAAGTTAAATTACATATACGTAACCATGTCGAGTTTGAATGGAAAGCGCGTATTCACTACGACCCAAAGACTAATGGTTTTCTATCTGTTCAAAGTGAATATCTTCCTAATCAAATCTGGAAATTCTGTCAAATATATAAAAACTTTCAACCTGAATGCACCACAGCGATGATATTGCTTTGTAAATATTTTTCACAAAACTTTCAAGTTGAATGTCCGAAGTGTAAAAACTCTGTAGATAACTTGAAGCAATCCACTTGGTTATGTCTCTTGAATAACACCACTGGAAATAGTGATTAGGGGGAATATAAAAAGCTCTTTTTTGGCAGGGGATATTTTGTAGAGGACCCCACTGCTGAGGTTATACTTTAATACTCTTTTGACTTTGGAATGAAATAAGAACGTAAAGTTTAAGATGCTTGAAGTATGCAAATTGACATGCTGTCGTAAAAGATGATGAATTGTTGTATAAAAATACAATGTACATGTACCTAAAGTAACGATATGGGTTATTATAGTGCATTTTTGCGACTTAAAGTTTTACATCTATTACAATCTGTAACTAAAATATTAAAACAATCATTTTTCTTAACGCAATTACAGACATTGACAGTAAATTTTAATTTATCTAAAGATTTAAAAACTCAAGAACATGAGAACGAGTAGATTTAAAATATAGAAGCAATACTATTTTGTCTAAATGCTCAGTACAATGCTGATACATTTTATACAGGTAGGTCTACTCTTGCTTATTATTTTATTATTACTGCACATAAGAACCTAGTTCTGGCTTCCAAAACTTTATAAGCCGCTTTTTAACATTTTGATTTTCATCAGATGCGGCATTATAAACACGGGTTCGCTGAAGACCTTAAGCTAATAAGAACCATTGATCACTGTACCTTGTTAGCTGAATTAAGCATGAGCGATTTCTCATTTTGGCAGATTATGATTTATTGAGCAATTATGACACATAATATTATATATTAAGATGGAAATAAATCAAATGTGCTAGAAATTATTCACCTAAGCATTGTTCAAAACAACTAAATAGTCACTTGGCGAAAATAATCGAAGTTTTCCGATTGTAAAATGGTTTCAGTAAAGTTTCATAGAATTCTAAATGAAATTATGTTGTATCTTGTATCCCTATGAATGGAATTCAATTTATGTCTAAAGGATCATAATCAAGTGTTGATGAGTCACAGTTATTCGCACACTTAAGTGAAAACTGAGACATGAATTAGAAATCTTTAATAAATCATATTATTTTGCAATAACTTGTGGAGATGACCTCGTGGACTGTTCAATTATAAATTTGTGTTCCCTACAAGAAAATATTGAGAACTCGTCAAGTAATATGATCAATATTCCTCAATAAGACCGATTGTCTGACGCACTGACTATGATTGATGTTTTATTTATCCGCCGTAAGCAACCTCTTGTTGGTCAGTACATTCGTGGAATGTCCCATATCCCTCCATTCACTTTGATTAATTAAAGGCTTAAGGAGACTCATATTTTTCCGTGCCGTCCGTTAGATACACAACGAAGTAATCAACATGCGCAAACAAGATGCGCGCAAAATTGCAATGGCGCTGAGCACGCGTGTGTTCTGTTAGAATTTTGATTGATAATGACAATTTTAAAGCATGTACGGTGATCTATCTTGTCTAATAAGCAGGTATACTGACAGATCATAATGTTTCTGTAGCGATTCAATAACAGAAACAGTGAAAACACGAGCTGCTTTGGAGAAAATTTGTGTTCATGACATGATGCATTGCATTTAATGGATTTGCCTTTTCTGAAAACCTTTTAAGTTGATTCCCTACTGTTTTGTTCCGGAAAATGTTATTTCATTTCACTACAGTTAAAAAGGTTGATTTGAACATATTGATTGTAAAATTGTAATGGCACCAAGCCGAGCTTTAACAATTCAATACAATAAATGCAATATATAATGTGTTTATGTTCATTGACTTCGGATATGCATTAACCGTTTTTGTATTGAGATTTAATACCTTCAGGCATGTACTATTTGTAAAGCATTTATCAATTATATCGGTCCATATTCATGTTTATGTAATAATCAAAAATCAACACTTTACTTTCAAGTAAGTTTTGTGAATGGTCCAAGAGCAGACCAGCACGGGGTTGCTCCATGTCCTTTTGCTCCAAAATACTGTGTATACATAAAACTTATTGGATATTAAGTTACAATGAGACACTGATATAAATGCACCACGTCTTTGTTGTGGCCCATTTAATTTAGTTCTAAGTTCACGAAACAGTTCAATATTAAAGTAGAATTTGAAGCAATTTAGATGCAATCCCTTTAATCGTTCATGTTTTTGACCATTTTAATCTCTTAAAAGCTGATGTCTTCGAATGCAAAAAAACAATAGTATTCAGCCGAATAAAACGGTGTTGAGAACTAGCAATTTATTTTTTATAATTTAAACGCATATTTTTCTGTCGGTTTGATAATAAACACACGTTTAAAACAAATATTATTAAAGTGAATTTGATTCTGTGTTAAAATAATGTTCTCACAAAAACCTAGTGAGATGTTGACAAGTCATTTAGACGTTTTATCATCGTTTCATGCCGTTTTAATTCCCAAGATGCCTTCCTCTACAGCTACAACAACAAGTTACTTGACATATTGTAACAATAACATTTCAGACTGGTTCACAATGTAATGACATATTCGATTTGTTGCATTTCCATAGGGACTTCTGGTTAACCAGTCCAGTAATGAGTGAGAACAGCTCTCAGGTTTTTGATTGATGTACAACGATTTAATACTAAGACAACAGCAATGTCCGATGTACATGATGATGAATATTGTATTAGATGGTCAATCAATGTCCAGCATGAAATCTAGTTATGTTGTTAGATATAATATATGCTTCTACTTGCTGCGCCCCAATCGCTCACTAATTGAAGGGTTTACAGCGAAACGGCCCTGAAATTTGTCTGGATTTTCTTCAATTAATATTGCTTATTTGTAAGCAATGGACAATGTCTCACGCTAGTGAATGATTTAAAGTTAGTCGATAACGCCTGTTGGCAAGATAAGGGGCTATTCTTAGTCAAAATTTAGTATGTGCAGTCTGAATTCAGGGCTGTCGAAAGTGAGATATGCTAGTACCGAGGCAATGCATTTACTAGTGAGATTCACATACTCTCTAAAATATTAGAGGTGCATAATCAAGTCGTAAGATGCTCTTAATGACAATTTGTTTGTATAGAATAGCTGGTATTTTTTCCTTAAAAATACCATTCACTGATATTAAATAAGTTAAGCCCGTTTAATGTATAGGCTAATCCCGTCTCATGCCAATTAGCACAAACTAAATTTATCTACAATTTATAATTCTATAATAAGCCTACTTTAATTTCTCGAAAATGTTAGAGATTTTGTTTCCACTTCTAATTTCTTTCGAAATGTAATGCCAACAGCGCCCCAATATGGAAATGCTTAACGCGCGCCTGAAATAGGACAACTATATACAGGAAGCTATGACTGTACTGACTAATATACACATGAACTGCAACTGACGTCTTTTAATAAATTGACCATGTATAGCGAGAAACAAACCAAACAGTGCTTGGGGACATAAACATGGAAAACTACCAGCGTTTGTCATGATTGCTGCTTTTGTTCAGACGAACGACATTGTTAACCAAAAAGTTATGCAAATTATCCACGAAACGAGTAAGTTGAAATAAATCATTGTTGATATTATCTAAAATATATCTTACGATACAAATCATCGTATGTCCGTTTCATAAGTTGATAAAAAGATCAGATAGAAAACATAATTTGGGTAATATAGACAATTTTGCTACAATGTTTTTTAAGACATTTTTTACTACTTTGCATGATTGGTGCCTTTTTGGAATGTAATGAACTGATTTCGGAACATTTTAAGGATGTTTTTTGTTCTTGACTTTTGCGATTTTTGTCAAAAGATTTCGTCAATATGCTTTCAATCTTACAGTAAAAATGTAAAATATGCTAGTAATATCAGCACGGTAAGTTAGAAATAGACAAATTTCCCTTTATCTGCTACCCTACCTATTTCTGGGTACGCAGTATACTAGAGCAATCGCTAATAAGTAAGAAAACATTAACATGTCCCCTTTTAAAACCCACCGTAGCCGGTACAAGGCCCAGGAGAGAAATGGTCAGGGCAATGAACACTCCTGGTACCTCAAGAAGATTGACAGAGAAAGACCTAAGTTATGCTTAAGTTCTAGCCAGTGTTTGGACATAGAGCATCCTTAAGAGGAGACGGACCCTTGTAAAAAACTAAACCCATAACACAACTCCAATTCACCCCTTTTTCTGTCCTCCCGATCTTTTCTGAGCTTTAAAAAAGTCACCAGTAAGTTAAAATACAGTCATCGAATTTGTCTGTGGTAGATTCAAAATATCACTGGAACAATATGTATGGCATTGTTTTTTTCAATGACTAACACACGTGTATCTTAATTATCATTATTGAAAAAACATTACCAGTCTGTCTCGCTTCAGTTTTCATGAGTCATCAAGCAGCATTAAAACTGCTCGGACATAACCATTCCTGCAATTTAATTTTAATTCCGAATATTATCTGAAATAATTTATCTAACAGCAACAGCAATGTTTCCTTGATTCTGTATATGCTTTACGCAATTCTTTCTATATTTTACAATTCTATTGCGGTGGTCAGCGGATCTTCTCGCTGTCCTAGTAGGGCTTTGAACTTTTGGTCAAAAGCTTTTATCTAATTCTTAACAAATACATTAACCGATGTCAATGACTGTTATGACGACGGCATAACTTAATTGAGTGGTGGAACATACAGTACCCACCAAAAATTAAGAGACATTTTCACTTTGAAGGCCTACTGAATAGTACTGGTCTGATATTTGGTAACTGTTCATTTTGAAATGCTTTGTAGTTTTGCATCATCTTTTGTGGATCATTAAAAGCATAACTGTGATAAAAAAAATAGCATTAAAGCTATGGAAAATTATTTCAATAAACATGGTTTTGGAGGTTTTAGGATGTCAGATGCTGAATCTTTTATAAATGCATTCATGAAATTTGTTTTCACTTTATCACAAACCATTCTTAAATATATATTAAAAATAATGATTCTACAAAAACAATTATCAAAATTCAAGAATTTTTTCCAAACATTTGGTGGGTACTGTATGTTGGCCGCAAAAAAAACACTCACTCGTCGTAAGTAAGCGTGTAATGCAATGTACAATGCATGTCCTGTCTGAATTGTGCGGAAGTTTGTTTTATTATACATTTGTATTATAATTTAGTGTCCATATAATATTTTATTAATTTGTTTGCCTGACCCTATAGCAAATGTTGACTTTATTTGATGCATGGAGGAAATATGTGGTACAGTTTAATTTGAATTCGCAACATAACCCTTCCATTAATCGGAGGAGGGCCAAACGTTTTCACCAACATAAATTTGTCCATTTTTTAAACAATTTAACAATAATTCATTAATTATGAAAAACAACTTTTCAAATATTCAAACAAAAGTCTAAAATGATTAAAAAAATCTCGGTTGATTAATTTGTGAAGTCTTAAATCTCGACACAATCATGTATGGAGAATTCCAGATTGCTCTCTCCCTCTTTTAAGATCTGTTACTGACATTCAAAACACAACTGACATGTAGTTAATTGATATTTGGAAATAATTTATAGATTTCCTTTGCAAACGATCAAAAATGAAAATTAATGAAGAACTGCTAAATTCTCAAGTCTAATAATTGTATTTAGAGAAAAATGATAGATGTCCAAACTCCGAGATTAACAAATTCCTCTAAACATTTTTTTCAGTTTTTGACGGAGTATCGAGGCTGACAAATTGTGGTTTTTTGAAGAGCCGATAACATTTGGCCACTTGTTAGATTAGACATTAGTAGGAAAAAGGGGAAAATGACTCACACTTCTCGATCGATGTAACAATTTTTTCCAAGTGCAATTTAGTTTATCATTCCTGTCCAGAGAAACTATTTCTTGTCATGATTCTTTGAGAATAAAAGTAACATGGAACATGGAAACCGTTTCAAAACAATTCTAACGGGATTTGGGAAAGAAAAATTATGAAGCATTGTTAATCGTGTGTTTTTTTCTTAACGTATAATTACACGATGTTTTTACTTCTTGCGATATTGATTCCTAATGGTGTCCATGATTTATTCTCCAATAACTTATTGCTACAAAAACTGTCCATTTTAAATTGTTTATGACTTTTAGATGCGTCAGACTTCAATAAATGGATGGTGGGTCAGAAATATGCCATTATGGGGGATGATAAAATCAGTAGTACGTAAAATCCCTGGTACATTGTTAGTACTTAGTGAGCTAATATTTTTAACTACATGTAGTTTGTTGCTTTCGAAGACGTCAGCCTGAAATATCTGATTTGTCTTTTTGGGACATGGAGAAGTGGTACCGAGTTAATATAATGTTTTAACGTGTTTTCCTTAATTATTGTTTTCAAAGGGAATGGGTATTTTGATCAGGGATTTTATATAACAGGGATTTGTAATGATAAGTAAATGTAATAGATTTTCATCAAATTTCACTGTCGTAGCTATTATTTCGGCTCACACGGAATACAAGTATAACAAGTTTAAATTAAGATATTCACATGACATTTTGTGCCAGTACCATTCAAATTGAAATAAATGTTAGGAAAAATGTGTTTCTAGATGATTTTGAGGTAAAATACGCTCACAGACTGTTTCACAAAATAATGCATTTACCCGCCGATCTGCCATTTTAACCCCATTTTACATCACCTAAAGTCATATTTTCGGTCATAATTGCAACAATTTTTGTCAAAAACTTCAGAAACATTCACAAGTTGCATGGAAGACAACTCCGGAATAGTTTGTACAGCCAGCTTCAGCCAGTTATAGACAGTGACGGCCGTGAAAATTAGAAAAGCACTTCCGAATCGTTACAAATCCCTGTTATGTAGAATTCCTGTTTTGATTTGATATTTTTATGAAAATTTTGATGAGAAAGATTTTAAATACTTACATTTTTAACTAGTAACTTAGTCTCTTTTCAGCCGTCAAAGTCATATCAGATGTAACTAAATAGTTCACGTATTCAGCGTTCATCTTCACCATTATCATCATCGTCGTTATCATCAGTATCACCATCGTCAATTGAAATTGCCTGTGTTATTTTTCAATGTTTTAATTTTACTTATTGGTTATAAAAAAAGTGTTTCGTTCCCGTTGTTCTAGTGTGTTTTAGATTGTTCATGCATTTTTAACGGAATAATGCATAATTATATACAATGTATCTGCCGGAATTTGAAATTAAAAAAATCTTAATTTTGAGAAATTTTGTGAAGCATGTTTTTGGTGTCTTAGATCTACTTCACTGAATCGAATCTTGTTCATTAAGCCAGAATGATAATTAACTGGAAAACAAACAAAGGAATCCAGCTGTTCACATTCTATGCCGACCTCTCATTTTTTACGAGCAAATGTCAAATTTATACATGACCCTTATGAAAGGCTTTATATTTTATTTGCTATGGGATATTTCAGGTCTCGTAAATTTGTTCTCTTACTTTACGCTTCCATTACGTTAGTACGAAAATCCCTGAAAATCTCGTAATAAAAATCAAAACATGGTGAGGCATACTGGTACAACATATGGCCAGGATAGCACCAAGTCTTCAAAATGGAGAAATAAATGTTATGGAATGTTTGAAAGACAATGTGGTTATGATAATGACGTCTTTGAATAATTCCTTTAGAAATTAGTTCTATTGAATAGGACTACCGAGCTTGCAAAGTTTGAAAAGCGTCACAAAATTTGTATTTTTCAGAGCTATTTTTAAAGGGTCAGTCCTAGAATATGTTATCTGAGAGGCCCAAACACGAAAAATTGCATTTTATAGTAAATTATTTTAGCTCGAAACAAATAATTGCAACTTACTGAACTTAGGTTAATCATTTCGAGTCCACTTCCTGGTTCCCAAGTACTGAGCAGACAGGATAAAGTTTCTCGCTCAAGTTAACAACGGGGTAGATTTTGAATGGGATTCGAACCAACGCGGAGCTTGCTGTGCAATGATTATCAGTTCATTCAAGGATATAGGGTCCTTGGTCCAGCGTCGTAACAGTAAAATCGCATTAGCCTCCATTTTCAACATTTCAAATATTTTACCTATTTTTGGAAGCATTTATATCTTTTAAACAGTTATCTTGGCAAGGACTTAATCCCGGAAGCCGAAGGTTTTCACCATAGACATATAAGTAGATGATCTTTACTATGTCTATGGTTTTCACCAAATGTATTAATAAACGTATATGGTTTTCACCGAAAGTATTAATAAACGTATGGTTACCTTGGTTTCGGTAAAATAATTTTGTCACAATTTTCTCTTTCAAAATTTACAAAAAATACACTGAAAACATCACTGTCAAAACAACCGAGCAAAAAAAATCATGCAACATTTACCGAATTATGAAGGTCAGCGCTAACAGTTACGTGAAAACAGTCACATTTAGTGGTTTCGCGCGGAAATTTTCAAATCATACATACCTGTCGAAATTACTGGTCCGGAAAGATCGCTTTTATCTCCACCGCTTGTTGTTTATTTTGTTCTAAAAATAGAAACATACAATTTCGCTTGGTCAATTTTACCTGTGTGTCTTTTCGACCGGATATATGTTTGATTTTATCTTATTTTGAATCAGTAGATCGAATTAAGTTCTTAATTTGAATTTATTTTAAACCAGAAAAGGGTAAGAACATTTCTTTATCAATGCTATTTGTGAAATGTGACAGAATTTGCTTGAGATCGTAGAAAATTATAAGGTGCAGCACGCTGACCTAATTTACAGGTGTGTCATTTTCACGATGAATCAAACTCACGTTTTACTCGTGAATATTTGAACATTTTCAAGACATATTCTATTTAAAACAACATTTAGAGGTGAGTATGTTAATCTATGAGTGGAATCGTGCACGCTATTCGTGTTAAATGATGCAGTGGATGTTGATTGGAATTCCAGGAATTTGATGACACAAAGTTTCATAAATGTATACATGTACTATGTGTTATTTGTCCTGGCAGTTTTGGACAAGTTTTAAGTTTTTAACCATGTTTTGTCTTAGTATATTGTAACTCATCAATATTGACTGAAGTTTTTTGTTTGATCTTATAGGGATTATAAAAAAAATGTTATATAAAATTCTTGGTTTGAATAATACAGTAAAAATACACCTACAATGTAGCAGTCACCGAGTCACTTGTATTGTAAGGGTGTATGTTCAAGTCTAACTAAAGCTTTCAGTGTTTCTGATCTAATTATGCTTACAACATACTTAATTTCACCTCTGTGTTCAAATTGTTAAGGTCACTGACTTTGAATATCTAGTTGATAGATGATCCTAAGTTTGAGCCCATGCTGCATGGTCGGTCAGCTACTGACCACAGCTGTGTTTGTGAGAAATTCAGTGCATGCTAAACCAGGAAGGAAGTGCTGAATGCCAGAAAAGATGGTTTTGTGAACTGTCCTTCTTATATGCTAGTAATTTGACGTGCAAACAAAGTGCTGAAAACACTGAATTGTTGTGGGTGTAATTCTCATCAAGCTTCATGCGAGACTGACTTTACTTACAGGCTGCAGGGCTTGACATTAAAGTCAATATTCATCATCATCATCAGACTTTTGATTATTGTGCAGGTGTGGGGGGCATTATCCACGTCAGAGGACCCCCTACCAGGTAGGGTCTCTCTAAAGCCCATGTTGACTTATATTAGTTATATATGGGTTCGTGCATCTTGTTACTGCTAGTTAACATTTGGTTTGGGGCAAGTGTGAAATATTCTTATTTCAATGAGTTAGAAACATGTAGTTATTGTAACCGTGGTATAATACAACACTTGATCTCCCTTGCTTTAAAGCTGCATTTAATGGTAGCCTTTTACAGTTCAGAAGATTATGGGTTCAATTTTAGCTCTGACTTATATATGATTTCATCAGTGCTTGACAAAAAAGGTCATTGGATTGCCCCTTGGCAACTTGTTACTGCTAGTAAACATTTGGTTTAGGCGAGTGAAATGTATTGCTGATTATCCAATCATTCAACCTACCTTAAAAATTAAAGTCAAGCCCCACTATTTTATATTTTTCAGAAATCAAGATGAGGTGGGTGTTATATTTATCATTGATATTAACACTAGGAGCCCTGGTTGTAAATATTGTATCAGTATGTGTCCCATACTGGTTGTATACCAAGAGTCCTAACTTGGCTTATCAGGGATTATGGCAGAGATGTGTCAGTGTAAGCTCACAGACAGATAACATAGACTGCATTCTCATAAAGTTACCTCCAGGTATGTTATTTTGTTATTATATACAGTATGTATGTAGTCACCTTTACTGATATTTTAGCTATCTTCAGCCCATAAGCAGCCATCATCTTTTTTCACTAATCCAAAGCCCGGACTAGAGAAATCTGATTCTAGCTTGTGGAAATTACTTTCTTCATACATTCAGACCACTTGATAATTTTGTCCTTTACTATACAATGTTAAAATCTAACTAGTGCTTGCGAAAATTGAGAGTGATGACTGGTAAAGGTGCAAACTTTGAAGTTATAAATTCTATATTTGTCTTTGGGGTAAATCTTCTAGTCAATGGTCTTTAGTCATCCTATTTGAAAACTCGCCTGGTTTAAGCATCACACATTACCAACCAGACCAACTTATTAAAGCAATATCACGATATAAACTAGTTATTAACTTGATATGCATGTTTTTCTTTAGCAAGTTTTTAAAATGTGGCAAAGTTACTACTGGTGAAAGAAAATTGTTCACAAAAGATAGTTAGGTGAGCCTGCTGATGTAAATAACCTAATAAAGAAGTGTTAAAAAACAGCAAATAACCCATGTAAAAAAAACTTGAAACATGTAATACAGCTAAGTTAGGACCATAAAAGTCAATGGTCTTAATAGCAGCTGGTCTTTATATAGGAACCCTTAAGCATTTTAGCAGTTTAGCATTTGAGACCAAAAAACTTTAAAAAATCACATGGTTTTGCAATACCCTAAGTGGTCTAAATTGTGAAACTTTACTATATTGCTCTTTGTATTGTCATAATTTACATACTCTGTATACTATTTTTTTTTATTATTTCAGAATTTTTGGATGCAACAAGAGTTATGATGTTGTTCGGTTTCTCATTCTATCTAATTGCTACAATATGTGCGTTCTCATTTGTTTGTTGTCGTCAGGACAACCCAACTCTTATATCTGCTGCAACATTCCTCATGTTGTTTGGTGGTTAGTTGTACTTTTGCCATTAAAATTTTAATATGTCCTCAAAAGATGAATTGTTTTTATGTGAACATGTTTGGTGATCTCAGCAGCTAGCTATAGGCATATGAGCATGTGTCTTTTATGTCAGGGTTGTAACTTGGGCAGTTCTTTTCATCCAATGTTCATCAAATTTGGTCAGGATGTATGCAACAATATTAACATGGATGAATTCGTTACACTAGCCTAGCTACTTATAACACCAATGTGATGTCCCCTGAAAAGTGCAATTTTTAGAAAATTTGGGTCTTTTCAAATATCCGAGTTATATAATAATAATAATTTCTTTCAGTAACAATGGCTTGCCCAGAAATTCATTTATGTAACTTAAAGTAATGTTTAACATTCTTTAGATGGTGAGCAGCAGTTGTGGCTAGTTCACTTGACTTATCCAGGATGATGACTCCTGGTCACTGAATCCATTCCTTCCTTGTAAACTCAACAATAAAATTGACTATTTTTAATAGAAAAAACCATCGGCCCCCTGTGGAAGGGTTAGCCAGTACTGATAAAAATGTCTTAGATAGCATGCAACAAGAGTTGGTCTGACAGCTAAAATAATTGAAAAGACATGTTGATGAACTAGGTAAAATTCAATTTCACTCACAGCTTTGAGTAAGGATTAGGAACATAATTATATAACTATCTAATGTTATCATATTATCATTTCAGGTATATTAAGTATGATAGGGGTAATTGTGTATGGAGCTATGTATCCTATATTATTAGGGGCCAGGGGGCTCAATCTACATGCAGGATTTGGATTAGCTGTGGTATCCATTATAATAGCTTTTGTGAACACATTGTTTTATTGTTTGGCCAGGGCAAGAGGAGACATCGAATAAAAACAAGGAACTATTTATTTCTGTCGCCATGGCTACAAAGAAAATGCAATTATTGGGATGCTAAATACATCATTATTATGATTTTATCAAGAACATGAAATCAGAGATTATAAGTGTATTATATACTCAATTATACAGCAGACAATTTATTGTCGTCATGTGTATGTAGTGATTGTTCTAAAAGCAGAATAGCTGAAGGTTCTACACCCTGCCCTTCTTTCACTCATACCGGTCAGTCCCTTTTTTCTCCTTAATCACCCTAAATATTTTTAAATTGCAACCTCTGTGTTGAATCATTTATATTGACTAAAATCTGTCTGGACTGATATGCACCTTATCCATATTATATAAAATCTTATCAAATTTTTAAATATGAAAAACAGTACAGTGCGATTTTGCAACAAAAAATGATCATCAGAATGTTGATGGACCCCTTATCCCCACTTTGCTGTCTCCTTGCCATTTTCTGCCTAGATTTTTTTATTTTGTTGGGTTCAACGCTGCAGCAACACATTGTATAGGTCATATAACTGCATCCAGCGCACCTAACCTAGCTTTCCTGGACCCCTATCTATAATCAGTACTCACCTACCCTTCCACAAGACCGGAAACTTCTCCATATACCTTATTAATGGAGAAAAATTGATATTACTGTAAAATTTTCATGGAATGCTATAACCTCCTGTACTCCCTTCGGAACACTAGCTTCGAAATCCCGGTGTGCTACCATTTGCGCTATTGGCCCGGGTTTTCTGCCTAGAACAATCACTATATGTACAGTTAACAGTTTATTGTTTTCTTTTGTATGTGTAATAAGCAAGGACAAGGATAAAACTATATGTAAGAAGCACCTGAACAAATATGCATATACATGTATCAATTTTATTAATAACTTTATTATTGTTAATATAAAGAGCCTAGTATAAAGTTCGGTCTCTTTTTTAACAACCATTATTTTTTAAGTTTTAAAGTGCTAAACTTGTTTATTTTCTACTCAAGATATTTTAGTGACTTTGGAAAATTAGATGACTACCACTTTATGTATATTTTTTCTAATCATTGTATCATACCACACACATTTTACATTATACATTTTTATTATATGCATTCCAGTGTAATATCACTGTTTGGGTGCGCCGTTCTGATGACGTATCATACTTAAACTTTAAAAAAGCCAGTTTGAAGAATATAATAATCAGAAAATTGGTTTATTTCAGTGTAAGATCTATTTATTTCATTTGTGAGCTAATGATATATTTTCACCAGTGGCTTTGAAAATATTGCATCATTAGCTCACTCATGAAATAAAAATCGATCTTACACTGGAATAAACAAATATCTTCTATATCTTGACTTCATCTATATTTGGATATTTAACAAGTTCCCAGCTGTTATAATTAACCTCCCCTATTTTATTAAACTGATTGTTTATTACTCTATGTAAGAAGAGAGATAATTTACAGCTTTTCTATATTTTGTTGTAAAAAACATCATTACTTGTTTTCCATGTGCTTATCAAATAACATGTGCAAAAGCACAGATTATTCAATTTGACACACCAAAGTTTGTTGCTTATGTTGAATTCTACTTCAAAATACCAACAATTATATGTTATTTCTTAATTCTAGGCATTGTTTTGTAAAATTAATATACTAAACATTATCTATGCAATGAAAGAATGTGTTCTATGTTCAAATGTTAAAAACATATCAAAGATTTTTATTATACTGTGATGTTATATTTTATTGCTCTTATGTCATCTCTCTATGTATCAATGTTGTTTATCATTATCAAACTAACATCCATAATCTTCTATTCTAGACATACGACACATGTTGTATTGAGTTTCATACCGAACAAAGCTTTAGTTATTTGGCCATCCTTAGAGATGTGATCATTTGCAGTTTGTTGAATGACCCACTGAATTGTTGGGACTCTCATTTTTTTATTGGCAATTCCCAATTTCAAATTTTTCCTTGTCAACACTTCATGACCAAAGAGTACATCTACACATATCAAGATTTTTCCCCTTCCTGCCAACTTTAAAAATTCTATGTTGGGGAAACTGCAATCAAACATTATTTGGGTGCCATTTGGTACTGAAAAGATTTTATAGCTAAGGTCTTCATGGGTTTGTAATATATGGGTTAAGTAGTGAATTGTCTGAATAAATTTACACGATTAATTAGAGGTAATTTGTAGAACTATTTTAAACAATTTTTTTGCCATGTTTTTTACCATAGAAAGTGTTCTTGCATGTTAAACATTAGTTGACCACCATGCTTTTCTGGTTAAGTTTCACTTCAACAAGAATGGCATTCTCTTG
Organism: Mactra quadrangularis; assembly: GCA_025267735.1. Classification (NCBI taxonomy): domain Eukaryota; kingdom Metazoa; phylum Mollusca; class Bivalvia; order Venerida; family Mactridae; genus Mactra; species Mactra quadrangularis. Next base: position 48,248,449 of record CM046299.1, on the reverse strand, counting down.
TCTCGATGTGTTTTTCTCCAGTGTTTCGTTTTTACTATGCAGCTAAATGTCATAATTGTGTACAGTCATATTATTTCATATATTTCAATGTACATATTTGTAAATACTATGTTTACATTTTAATTTGGGTGGGTGGGGTTAACAGACTGTTGAGGGCATAACTTTGTCCTTTTTACTTCAAATTGATTGAAACTTGGTATGCATATTCTTTTTAAAGTCTGTTAGAAATAGTGACATGCACAAAGAATGTAATTCCATTTTATGCCTTTTTGATGATATTTTCTTTTAGATATTTTGACAAAACAGAGTCACAGTCATTGTATTGACAAATAAATGTATCTGCTTAATCATGAATTTAAAATTATATAAACTTCAAACAAAATCTATCTTTTGTATGAAATACGCGAGTGTTTTGTAAAAATAATTAATCTAGGTTTGGATAGTCTCCCTTTTCTCTGATTGGATTGTTTCCCTTTGTATACTTTTTTCAAATGCTGTATTTTTTATTATTATATATGTGTAAGCCTTTCAAAATGAGAACTTTTTTAACTGTATGTGTTGAAGTTTCTATCACAGAAATGTTCACAAAAGGACTAGTTATAGAAACACAAGAAGTAACTAAATACCCTATTGTTTTCATAGGTAATATTTAAATTTAAATGGTTAGTACTTCTTTTAATGGATCATGGCATATTTTCATTTTGATATGTCTAAAGGCATAAAATGTATGCCATGTAGCATTTGTTCATTGTTCTACCAAATAATTTAGTTAAGTTATCTACTGGCCATTGGATTGAGACATTGCTACGGCCATTGGCTCATAATGGGAAAAAGTAACCATTATTTTACCACAGCTGAAAGTCTAGTACTGGTACACACTAGGAACGATTATTTCTTTAACTGTCCTTCACATAAGAATCATTCTGTTGAAATAGATAGAAACCTAAAACTATATCAACTTCATGTTAATATAATTTTTCACTTGTTATGGAAAGGAATAAAACAATCATAAGTTAACTTATCAGCATTTTTATAACTTTTACTACAGTTCATGTTATCAAATACAATGTAAATGTTATATATATTTTTATAACTTTTTATGCATTTACGTTGAAGCATATTTACACAATAATAAATCTGACAATGGTCAATAGTCTCATACAGTTACTTAATGGTGGCCACTTTTAGCCCTAAATTATTTAGAGAAGTAGTTTGTCATTTGTAGTCACGTGACTGCCTGATAAAGCAGCGTTGAACAATAATTATAGAGTTCATGAAGTTGGTGGTAGGATAAAGGATTGTACATTTACTGTTTTAAATATAAACAATTCAAAATCAGACAACATTTTTTTTCATTTGGTAAATTTATTATCCCAGCCATGCACCAAGTTCCCATATGAGGCTAGTGATCATCGGCACTTATGCAAAATTATAATATATTTAAAAATCAATAATTGTATACATAATTATATATATTAAACCAGTATATTTTTATTAATTTCTAATTAGTATTATATCAGCACATTTTTTAAATAATCACGTTTATACCATAGCAGCATGACAAAATGTCTTTTAATGACAAAGTTAAATGATAAAGTTTTTATTATATACATGTATATTATTATGATGTTTATTAGATTTGTGTATTTTTTATCTACCTTTATTTTATGATTGTATATTATTACTTTTTGTATGGAAAAGAGAATAAAATGTACATGTATATAGAGTCCATCATTTTCTTTGTTGACTTCTTATGCTCACCTTTCAGGAGCGGCTGTGGTTGAGCATTTACGACATTGAACTGGTAATCATTGGATATATCCAGCTTTGCATTAGTTCGAATCCCATCCAAAACCTACCCTGTTGTTTCCTTGTGCAAGTCACTTTATCCAACTAGCTCAGTACTGGGGGACCAGGAAGCAGACTCGAAAGTGATTAATATAAGTTGTAACAACTTGCTTCACAATCTAGCTAAAAATTAGTACAAACTAAACTATGCTCACATTTAAACACTATGACTGTGTTCACTGATAGATCTGGCTTTTATTTGTCAGTGCATCTGTTTGACCTAAGCCCATTGAGTGCCCAGAATTCTAGCTAAGCTATCGGCTTTGTTTTTACATGAGAAAGTAGACAAATGCTTATGGTGATGACTGTCAAGTACTGGTGCATCCAAGAACGGATGATAAGTGTTAGTATTTTCTTTATAATTATGGTTATAGGTTTGAATAGAATGTAAAACTACTAAAACAAGAGCTCCGCTGGGCGGGGCATTATACGCCCGTGTGCAGTCCATGCTGTGTTCTATCTCATATGAAGTCCCTGTGACCTTGACCAATGACCCTGGGATCTCAGAATAGGTCCCATCCTTAACTGGAGGGCTATCCAAAGCAAAGATTTTGAGAACCTAGGTACAGCCATGGTTGAGTTATCACCGACACAAAGTTTTCCCATACAAACTTCCAGTGATCTTGACCCTGGGGCCTCAGAACCAAAAGTTCTCGCCCTTGACACAAAGAGTATTGATACATAAAATTTGGTGATCTTAGGTAAAGTTGGTTGTTGGACAAGGTTTTTCCTCATGATTTTTCTTGTGACTTTGACCTTTAACCCAGGGACCTAAAACCAAAGGGGCATATGCTAGACATTAAGGCTCCCCTTAAATAAAAGGTACAATCATTATTGAGTTACTGTCCCGAAAATGTTTCAATATGAATTAAGTCCCTGTGACCTTGACTTTTGACCCTGGGGTCTCCAAATCAAAAGAGAACATCCAATACCAAAGAGCTATCAACACATTACATATTAAGTTATTGTCTGGACAAGGATTGTCCACATGATGCCCCTGTGACCTCAATCTTTGACCCAGTTTTGACCCAAAACCAATTGGGAACATCCTTGACACATGGGCTACCCTCACATAAAATTTGGTGAACTAAATTCATGTTACTTATTAAATATAGCATTATTTCCATGGTTTGCCATTTTGACTTTGTTAACATATTGATTGAACATTTGAAGTCACTGCTTGGTAATTTGATATCTTCTGGATGATGGTTTAAACTTGACCTAGGGGCCCCAAAACCAATAGGGAACATTCTTGACACATGGGCTACTCTCATATGAAATTTGGTGAACTTAGGTGCAGTCATTGTTGATTTACTACACGGACAATGTTTTTCAATATGATGCCCCTGTGACCTTGACCTTTGACCCAGAGGCCCCAAAACCAATAGGACATAACCATGACACATAGGCTACTCTCACATAAAATTTAGTGAACCTAGGTACATTGGTTGTTCAGTTATTGTCTGGACAAGGTTTTTCCATATGATGCCTCTGTGACCTTGACCTTTGGGTCTGGGGCCCCAAAACCTATTGGGAACATCCTTGACACAAGGGCTACATTCACATAAAATTTTGTGAACCTAGGTACAGTCGTTGATGAGTAATTGTCCAAACAAGGTTTTTCAATATGATGCCCCTGTGACCTTGACCTTTGACCCAGGAGCCCCAAAACCAATAGGGCATATCCTTGACACAAGGGCTACCCTGACATAGAATTTGATGAACCTAGGTACATTGGTGGTTCAGTAATTGTCTGGACAAGTGTTTCATTGTTTGCCATTTTGACTTTATTAACATATTGATAGAACATTTGAAGTCACTGCTTGGTAATTTGATATCTTCTGGTTGAAGGTTTAAACTTGACCCTGTTTCCCTAAAACTGATAAGACACATCCTTGACACATGGGCTACTCTCACATGAAATTTGGTGAACTCAGGTGCAGTCATTGTTGATTTACTACATGGACAATGTTTTTCAATATGATGCCCCTGTGACCTTGACCTTTGACCCAGGGGCCCCAAAACCAATAGGGCATAACTTTGACACATGGGCTACTCTCACATAAAATTTAGTTAACCTAGGTACATTGGTGGTTCAGTTATTGTCTGGACAAGGTTTTTCCATATGATGTCTTTGTGACCTTGACCTTTGACCCAGGGGCCCAGAAACCTATTCGGAACATCCTTGACACAAGGGCTACATTCACATAGAATTTTGTGAACTTAGGTACAGTCGTTGATGAGTTATTGTCCAAACAAGGTTTTTCAATATGATGCCCCTGTGACCTTGACCTTTGACCCAGGAGCCCCAAAACCAATAGGGCATAACCTTTACCCAAGGGCTACCCTCACATAAAATTTGGAGAACCTAGGTACATTGGTGGTTCAGTTATTGTCTGGACAAGTGTTTCATTGTTTGCCATTTTGACTTTATAAACATATTGATAGAACATTTGAAGTCACAGCTTGGTAATTTGATATCTTCTGGTTTAAGATTTAAATTTAACCCTGTTTTCCCAAAACTAATAAGGTACATCCTTGACACATGGACTACTCTCACATGAAATTTGGTGAACCTAGGTACAGTCATTAGTGAGTTATTACCCGGACAATGTTTTTCAATATGATGCCACTGTGACCTTGACCTTTGACCCAGGGGCCCCAAAATCAATAGTGCATATCCTTGACACATGGGCTACTCTCACATGAAATTTGGTGAACCTAGGTACATTGGTGTTTCATTTATTGTCCGGACAAAGTTTTTCCATATAATGCCCCTGTGACCTTGACCTTTGAACCTGGAGCCCCATAAACCTATAGGGCGCATCTTTGACACATGGGCTACTCTTACATAAAATTTGGTGAACCTAGGTACAGGCGTTGTTGAGTTATGGTCCGGACAAGGTTTTTCAATTTGATGTCCCTGTGACCTTGACCTTTGACCCAGGGGCCCCAAAACATATTGGGAACATCCTTGACACATGGGCTTCTCTCACATAAAATTTGGTGATCCTAGGTAGATTGGTTGTTAAGTTATTGTCAGGACAAGTTTTTTTCCCATATGATGCCACTGTGACCTTGACCTTTGACGCAGGGGCCCCAAAACCAATAGGGAACATCTTTGACACATGGGCTACTCTTACATTAAATTTGGTGAACTTAGGTACATTGGTGGTTCAGATATTGTCCGGACAAGTTTTACCTATTTTAAGTCCCAGTGACCTTGACCTTTAACCCTGGGGTCTCAAAATCAATAGGGAACCTCCTCCACCCAAGGGCTATCAACACATAGAATTTGAGGAACCTAGGTTCATCCTTTCTTGAGTTATCATCCGGACAAGCAATTGTCCACGGACGGACAGACGGACAGACGGACAGACGGACAGACGGACAGACGGACAACAGCATAACATAATACGACCGTTTTTTCAAAACGGGCGTATAAAAACTGGTAATTGTACAACAAATGTAAAATTTGAGAGAATTATATCATATTTAGGCAAAATATTTTATCATTATAATGCCATAACAGATTTTCATTTTTTTTCTTGATAATACAGCTATACATCAACATGTGCAATTGTCTTAGCTACAGTCGTTGAAAGCTGTCATCAACATGCAAAGGTATGTGCTTACCTCTGATTAAATGCTTGGCTCTTGAAATCTAAGCCTCTTCATTAACAAAGAATATGTTAATTGACCATTGTGATACAACTGGGAAATGTTGGGTACAGAGATTGGTGAAGCAACATTAAACCAAGGTCAATTATCAACACGCTTGTTGGGGAAATCATTCTGTCTTTCTGCAATCACACTGTGCCATCTTTGATACGCCATTCCATAACACTTGTTTATAAATTCCATGCAATCATTCTTGTATGGTCTAAACAAAACGGCTTAATTGTCAATCAATGAATGCATAATCTGCCCGCTCGAACATTCTTAATAAATATGCAACTGACAGACTGAAACTTGAGACTATTTTTACGTCGTTAGGCCTGACAGAATATTAATTAATTAGGAAAAGAATACATTTAAATTTTGGTGATAAAATATTCCAATGAATTAATGGGAAAATCATGCAATCCTAAATTCTTCCGACCATCACGTAGTTCCGTTATCTCATGCGGGCTGCCAATCACGTGGTAGCAAAGAGTGGCAAGTATGTGACCCCTAAGTATTCCTTAAGTCGCTGACTCTTAGAATTCAAAATTTAAATAACTTTTGGAACGAACTGTTCATGTTGGGACTAATTTTGTATTTAAGCGTATGAATATATTAAAATTACTCACGAAAGAAGTACTAAAGTAGTGTTGCTCAAACTATTAACATTGACATAGTTCTGAAGCACCGAAGTAAAAACCCAATATTTACTGCTTTTGCCTATAATAAAATGATACTAAATTTACCATATTGGCCTGTACTTCAGAACGGTGCTATGCAATTATTACTTGAACAATATCCATCATTTAGAAGTGTGTTTATTTCATTTTAATATAATATTTTTTTGAAAATGTCTTCCTAATTGAACTACATGTAGTGTTATCGGATTATATATAACCCAATTTATCCTATTAGATCTAGTATGAGTCTGTCAGAAAATTCAGAATAAACTCTCAAACTATACCAGTTATCTTTTTTATAAAAAATAATGCCAATAAAAATGACACTATGTAGCACGCAGCACGTGTTTGCTATTTCAGACGATCAAATAAATGCCAGGTAGTACATTCTTAAAATTAACCACCAAACGATACTGCTCTTTTAGCCCCGCCCCTTGTACCCAGATGTCATAAGATGGTACCTTTTTAACAGAGTAATAATACGTTTTAAGCCGAATGCTGAAACTTAAAGCACATGCAGCATAAATTACACGTGTTATTGCTGGAATTTATTGTTCTTTCATTGCATATCGGTTAAACGTGCTTTGATGATGGCATAGATTTTAGAATGCCCGTTCTTTAAAATGATAAAAAGCGCAGCATCCTTTGTTTGCAGTTCGATATTCAAATAAGTTTGGCACTATCTTTGTTACGGACTCATGTCACAGAACAAAGTAGCATGCAATCTGCGAGGGTAACAAAAATATTTTATCACGAAATAGCACGCGAGTCTAGTTGACATCTTTACAATGCCTTCTTAATAGATACCACAACCAAAATGCATACTCAATGAATTAAATTCATAAAAGCTGTCTCTGCTAGAAGCAATGAACATTGTTACAAGTTTAACAATCCTGATGTTTGCTATTTAGCCTTCAGTTTTACGTCCATCAAGAGAGCAACTACTCCTTAACAGCTATCTGCTTTTTGTTTCAATTGCTCCTAGTGGACAGTTTTGATTGCACCAGGAAAATTGTTTCTTTTTTTCAAGCTCATACTCTTTGCTCTGTGACAAAATTTAATTGGTAGGAGTTAATGCATTTTTCTATAAACAAATAACACGTGGGACAAGGTTGTAACTTGTAAACACAAAGATGCCTCAATTCTAACATTTTCCAATCCTTATTTGTCCTTAAAAATTTAACGCTTTAAAAATTGTATATTTGAAATTTGTACTCGGTATAGTTTAATCAGCATTTCTACAATAGAAATGATTTACAAGTATATTGTTGTGCTGAAAGCATGAGCCTGTGAGCTATAATTGAGAAACTTTTTCTAAACAATGCTTTGTACTGACCAAATTACGCTTTTACGTGATTTAACTTAAAATCATGTTATTCACGTATGGATATGACAATTTAGGAAAATTGTTTCATGCAAAACAAGTTGATTTTCGAGTTTCATTCATTAGTCGATTTGTTCATTTCCTCCCTTGGAATACAGAAAACACATCAAAGTCTTAATTATGTTCCGAGGCAAACAAAAACCTGACACTAATAAGAACGTCATGATTGAGGAACAAAATACGATTTTGCAACATTAGTAAACATAGAAAAAAGCATCATTAACTCTTCTTATTGGTATTCTAACAGCATTCATGTTGCACGAGGGAATTTATCTTATTAGAATTTCTTTATAGAAACGTAGAACGCTTTTTGACTCACATTTATCTAGCTTTACAGAAAATCCGCGCTAATACGCCGCCATATTGGTTATTGAGACGCTTGTAAGCTTCGCAATGACACAGATGTCGTTCGCCTGCATGTCAATGATTCTAGATCCGGTTTAATCTATTCCGACATGTATCTAAAGATTTTGAATAAAAGACTGTATTTCAGGTCTCTATTTCTTTTGATAGCTAAATATGCAAAACTCTGCGATATTGAATTATCTAGAATAAATCTAGGACTCTCAATGATTCATAATGTATCGGAATTAGGTTACTTCTTTAAAAAGCCAAGTAATAAATAGTCTTGTAAATATCATGATACAGATTTTTCAAGATATGATGCTAACTTGGTAATTGTCTGGGTTTCAATAGGAGCTAAAGTTGTCCGACATATTTATCATGATTATTAACACTTTTACTTGTATTCATTTGAATAAAAATCAACTTCACTAGTTGTTTTTGCATAGAAAGTCCAATAAATTAGTTTGTCGCAACAGTTTGGAAATCAAAAGTTATAAGAAATCAAAGCACTGAAGTGCTGGAGGAACGATGTCCTGAACTGATTTAATAAATAAAGATTATAATTATGTAAAAAATCGAACTTGTGCAGCAATATTATTTATAAAATAATGTATGAAGTAACAATTATTAGAATTTAACAAGAGCAGTCCAAGGATAGAACTAGACTTTTCGAGTAATTTGCTAATTGCAAGGTTTATCTTACTTTATCAAACAAATAAATCAGTCAAAGAATAATAAACCAATTCATATAAATATAAAAGAGGCAGAACTGCTATAACATTAGTCTATAGTAACGTCCCTTCAAATTTAAGAAGACGTACCATCAATGAATTAGCACATCTATTTTCATTTTGATATCTTAATTGACTTAAAGTATGCACATGTTTTTTGATATCTTAATTGACTTAAAGTATGCACATGTTAACTAGACATGATAATGTCAGTGCAACAATTGTTCCATTTTGAGAAAGAAGTCTAGGCTAAAACCGAACTCATGCCGTTTTACGGAAAAAACTCACGGCAAGCCAAGGAAATTTATGATAGTGCTCAAATGATTTGTCTTAGACCACTGTGAGAGAGGCTAGTGACTTTAAATATTATTTTCTCTGTTTTAGTTCATTTTTATCGGAGTTCCACTTGCACATTTATGTGTTACGTTCGGGAAGGAAACGGGTTTTTGGTAGATCAGATAGGGTACGATTAAACGTTTTTTCCTGTTTAACGTCAGATAACTTTCTTCATTTGCTTTTCATTAATAAGCTTTTACATAATTATGCAATCGACAAATTAAGCATTTGTTTGATAAATAAGACCAAGTTTTGAAAAACGACCATGAAATAAAAACACAAGAGCCCGTTGAATAAGATCGGTCATTTTTTCTTGGTTTCTGAGTTGATCAGTAGCATACCCTTACAATAAATATGTGTGTGTGTATAAAAAAGATTTTTGGGGGGGTGGGGACTGTTTTGTGACGGCAGCCTGTGAATTGTATGCGAGAGAACTTATCTTCTTAAATTAATCGGACACCTGCAGTCTGCATCGCGTAATCTTTGGAACTTTACTATCGAATCTATCGTTTAAATTATTTTGTAAACTAGTCAATCGCTGTGGTCGTTTACTGCCATTCCATCGATTGGAAAACCATCGATTTTGAAATTATTGCATATGTACAGTATTCGATGTCAAATGAACATTTTTGTCTTCAATATCTGTACAGTCGCTCAAACAATGTGAAATTTAATTATGTTTGTCTCTAACACGACTAGAACTATTTCTTCTTCTTTCTAGAACTATTTAACGAAATGGGTTTAAAGAGACGGACGGGCACAGAATAAACGAAAAGTCCTCAAAAGCCTGATCGATTAGAGACACGAACATAAAGTCCCTGGTCTGATATAAGCAAATAGCCATATTTTCGTGCGCCCGATGGGCCCAATAGACGTTTGACATTATGTCATTTGCGTACATAAGGGTGCATTTGCGCAATGGTGCGATTGAGATTAAACACTGGATTATACAGTTAAATCTCCGATTCGCCAATGTCTGTTCCATTTCGTCAATTTGCGCAGAATTCTCCATTGCGTATTTAAGTCATATTCTGTTGTTTTATTGCTGATAATATATTCACGCCCAAAAAAGTTATTAAACAATTAAAACTTCATTTCACTACTGACTGCTTTCGTCCATTTTGCCCCTAATTCTCTATTGCGTGTTTTAGTCATACCTGCAGTAAACCGTATCATGTTGCTTCGCTACTGGCTGCATTTCGTCCATTTTGCCCCTAATTCTCTATTGCGTGTTTTAGTCATACCAGCAGTAAACCGTATCATGTTGCTCTATTGCCGGATGAAAAATCAAATCTATGGAAATAAGTAGCAAGCGATTATCAGGATAATATATTAGCCGAAAACATCCGAATCAAATTTTGCAGTAATGATATGCGGAGTGGATCGGGGTTTTAGCTTAGATTCAATGCTTGGAGCTGAAATTACGGTTTGTTAACTCTGGAACGATGTTCAGAACATCGTTCCAAAAATGGAATTTATCAATTTATTAAATCTCTAAACATCTCAATAACATCAGCATAAGGTTGAATGCAATCAGTTGTTCATGGCAGTATAATGGGAATATTTACTATAAAAAATACTTCTAATAATATAGTACTAATAGAGAGAACGTACACACTTCAGAAACTGTATGTTTTCATGGACAAAATTGAAGTCCATATGAAATGATAATGAACTATGAACTATTAAAAAACAAAGTTCAACCGAAAATAATGTTAGTCTTGATTTAGGAGTGTATAAGTGATTCTTGTTATTAGCCTGATAGTATATTTTGTCTTTTTATGCGATCAGTAATGCCTTTTTACAATAACCCTACAAAAAGGTCGTGACAGACAGCGATAAAAAGAACAACACTTTTGGACAGTGTTGTATTTTACTGTACTCTGATAGAACTCTCATAACTGTTGATATGTTCTGTATAAATAGATCTAGTTACTCATCGATCAAAATTGATCTGAGGTGGAAATGTACTAATCGTTTTATGTGAGTCAGTCATTTAAGTCAATCTGTCAGTCAATATATATGTTAGAAAAATGGCTTCAGCAGACCGTTATAAACTTCATAAGGCAACTAAGTGCAATGGAACCTTTGTTACAACCCGTTTTGTAATAATAACCCGAAATGTAATAAATTATTACAAAGTGGGTTACGATGTCAAATATTGTAACATTTTGACACAACCCGTTTTGTGGTAATAACCCGAATTGTGGTAAATTATTACAAAGTGAGTTACGATGTCAAATAATGTAACATTTCGACACAACCCGTTTTGTGGTAATAACCCAAATTGTGGTAAATGGTTTAAAAAAGAATTTAATCACAAACTTGAACGAAGAAAATAAAAGAAATAATGTTTATATAGTTATTATGAGGTAAACCAAGTTTTCAGGCTAAGGAATTGGAATTTTCAGCGAAAATGGTGATTTCTAACAAGAGTGTGAAAAGACAAACTCTTCACATTAAAAACGAAATATTGCTTAAGTGTTGACTATTTCGCTCTGAGAGGTTAGGAAATGACATATGTAAGTGACAAATGACTATTTCAACTTGCTCTAAAAAATTGCCCAAAATGTAATAAATTGTTACAAAGTGGGTTACGATGTAAAATTTTGTAACATTTCGACACAACCCGTTTTGTGGTAAGAACCCGAATTGTAATAAATGATTTTAAATTGAATTCAATCAACAACTTGAACAAAGAAAATAAAAAGAAATCATGTAAATATAGTTATTTTGGGGTAAATTAAGTTTCAGGCTAAGGAACTGGAATTTTCAGGGAAAATTGTAAATTCAATGAAAAGTGTAAAGAGACAAAAAGCTTCACATTGAAGAAATATTATTGTCTTTAGTGTTAACTATTAAGCTTCGAGAGGTTAGGGAATGACATATGTAAGTGACAAATGACTATTTCAACTTGTTCTAAAGAATTGCTTAAAATGTGATAAATTATTACAAAGTGGGTTACGATGTAAAATTTTGTAACATTTCGACACAACCCGTTTTGTGGTAAGAACCCGAATTGTAATAAATGATTTTAAATTGAATTCAATCAACAACTTGAACAAAGAAAATAAAAAGAAATCATGTAAATATAGTTATTTTGAGGAAAATTAAGTTTTCAGGCTAAGGAACTGGAATATTCAACGAAAATGGTAAATTCAATGAAAAAGTGTAAAGAGACAAATCTCTTCACATTGAAGAAATATTATTTTCTTATGTGTTGACTATTTAGCTTCGAGAGGTTAGGAAAGACATATGTAAATGACAAATGACTATTTCAACTTGTTCTAAAGAATTGCTCAAAATGTAATAAATTATTACAAAGTGGGTTGCGATGTAAAATTTTGTAACATTTCGACACAACCCGTTTTGTGGTAAGAACCCGAATTGTAATAAATTGTTACAAAGTGGGTTACGATGAAAAATATTGTAACATTTTGACACAACCCCTTTTGTGGTAAGAACCCGAATTGTAATAAATGATTTTAAATTGAATTCAATCAACAACTTGAACCAAGGAAATGAAAGAAATCATGTTTATATAGTAATTATGAGGTAAACCAAGTTTTCAGGCTAAGGAATTGGAATTTTCAGCGAAAATGGTGAATTCTAACAAGAGTGTGAAAAGACAAACTCTTCACATTAAAAACGAAATATTGCTTAAGTGTTGACTATTTAGCTCTGAGAGGTTAGGAAATGACATATGTAAGTGACAAATGACTATTTCAACTTGCTCTAAAAAATTGCCCAAAATGTAATAAATTGTTACAAAGTGGGTTACGATGTAAAATTTTGTAACATTTCGACACAACCCGTTTTGTGGTAAGAACCCGAATTGTAATAAATGATTATAAATTGAATTCAATCAACAACTTGAACAAAGAAAATAAAAAGAAATCATATAAATATAGTTATTTTTGGGTAAATTAAGTTTTCAGGCTAAGGAACTGGAATTTTCAGCGAAAATTGTAAATTCAATGAAAAGTGTAAAGAGACAAAAAGCTTCACATTGAAGAAATATTATTTTCTTATGTGTTAACTATTTAGCTTCGAGAGGTTAGGGAATGACATATGTAAGTGACAAATGACTATTTCAACTTGTTCTAAGGAATTGCTCAAAATGTAATAAATTATTACAAAGTGGGTTACATTGTACGATGTAAAATTTTGTAACATTTCGACACAACCCGTTTTGTGATAAGAACCCGAATTGTAATAAATTGTTACAAAGTGGGTTACGATGAAAAATATTGTAACATTTCGACACTACCCGTTTTGTGGTAATACCCCGAATTGTAATAAATGATTTTAAATTGAATTCAATCAACAACTTGAACAAAGAAAAATAAAAAAGTAATGATGTGTTTTTAGTTGTTTTGTGATGACCGAACTTTTCATGCAAGGAAATTGGAATTTTTGCAAATGTGAAAGGTAAGATCGAGGTCATTATATACTCACTATATATAAAGTTTATATTATGATATAAAGTAGAAACAACTAACATTTGATTAACATTTAACACAAATTTCATCGTGAAATTGCAGTACAATGAACTGGTAGATACATGTACATGTATAACAAAACTTTCATTTAAGGCTTTTATTTTAGACTTTTAAACGTACATTGCAAGGTGCATTTTAGTAATCGTAAACAATGAAACGTGACAAAAAACCTTTAAAAAGTTCTTGTCGCTTATACACTAACATGCACATATAAATTATACACACTCACTCGGTCCCGTACTCACATATTGCACACATGTATACCCACCCCAACCCCCACACGCACCCCCACATGCACACAGATGAGAAAACAGCAATTGTGTACATCACAAACGTGGACAAATATGAGAAAATACCATGAACGTAAAATTATTGCAATCCAATTTATCACAAACATTGGTAAATACGTAGCATTAAATAACTAAACTGAAACAAGTTAAGTACACTTATAAGCTTTAACCTAATAAGATCCTATTAATATATATATGTGTATATAAGAAATGTTTGACATCAATTACTTGTAAGCCAAGGAGTCATGGGGATCTTTTTTCTCAGCGGATTCCAACCAGCTGCCGGCCGCGTGAATTTTGTCGCAAAATATTTTGATTTAGCCGCACAATTTCCAAGTTTTTACAGAAATTTGTTTCAGGCAAATATTTCACATGCATTAAAGCTTGTTTGTATCTAGGAAAGAAAAACTTCACTAATTCAGTCATGTAAACTCCAAGAACAATGCATAAAACACACTCAGTGCCGACCGAAACAAGAATTCATATCGTGCTTCCAATCTTATAATATACTTTAACACAATGTATCTAAACATTTATTATAATGTGTTAATGATCAGATTCAGTGTCCAAATTATTTAGATGTTTTCCGGTTAACCCTCAGTTATCTCTCCGACGATGACCAAACTGCTCTATTTGAAATAATTCTAAAGACATAAAACAAAAAGTAATCATATTTTTGCAACATATAAACAACTCAGATTCAGAAAGAATCCTATGTGTAGGATATCAGTGAAGTATTTAATGCCCTGTGTTCTGTAAGCATTTAACGTTAGACCAACGTTACCGTAAAGAACGGTTAACTAAATGATACGTTAAAGTGCCAACGATTAAAGATAGCGGAAAAAAGAGTCGTAACTTCTATCTTATTAGAAAAAATCGGACAGAAGGACTTGCTCTTTCATGTAAATGTTCATTGGAGATTAGCAATGTATGCTATATACTAAAACATAGTCTTCAAGCTCCCTTAACCATAACCTCTGATCAACTGTCATTAAAACGCTCCTCGAATTCACCAACCTTTTTCAACGTCAAGTTGAATTGACAGACCCTACTTTTTCAGCAAATCTCTAACACCAAATTATTATACAGTTTTCCTCTACATTGTGACTGTTAATGTTTTTGTAAATGTATTGGTCTAAATCAACGGAAGAAACACCGCCGACTTTGTTGAATTTGCAATGACAATTACTAATTTTTTTAATGCACTGGAACTATTTTGTTTCAGGTTGTTTCATACTCACTCTTCGGTCCTGCGTTCAGTTACTGCGAACGTTACAAAACTTTCCGTAACGATACATTCGGAATTCCTCGACCATTCGCTGCGAATAATTTCGAACACATTTAGTCGCTATTTTGAAACTACCGGTGTTAAAGTAAACATATATGTGATCGTTTCGGCAATGAGTGTTGTTTCGTTTTTTAAAAATTTTGAAACATCACTCATTGCCTCAACGATCTCATATTCGTGTATTAGATTAGGTTATTCGCAGCGAATTGCTGAGAACTTCCAAATGTATTAATATGTAAAGTTCTGTAACGTTTTGTGTAATTGAAACGCTACTGGTTATACTTATCGTCATGGTTATGATTACATTCATCAAACATGTCACGGCTCATCGAATAAAATCGGAATATACCATTTTTATTGAAAAATACAAAATGACATGAAATGAGTTGTCAACTTTATTGCAATTCTTCTACGTAAGTTATATATCTTTCCTTGTGCAAACTACAGACGTGAAAAAAACGTCTTATAAAAGGCTTAGGCATACAGGTACGATTGCTGATATACCACGTTCGTACAGACGGCCTTTATTTTCAGCACGACTAGACTCAATATATAGATACGTCTTTTTTATTTGCGTGAAAGATTTTTCATGTCAATATATATGTCACGTGTGATGGAAGGGTACGATACGATGGACGTCAAGATTTAGAAAACGGCGAATGGTCTGGTGTATTCCGTACTCTGTTTTGCAACCATTTAACGACGTTTACGGGCTCATCAAAAACGGCCAGTTTAGCAGAATTTGACCTATGGAACCTCGAAGGCGTATCAGTCATGAACTTTCAACGAAAACGTTACATTGGTCAGCTTTACTCCTGTTCTTGAGCGACAGCAATCCAACTTCATATGTATTTACCTTGGACGTCGTATTTGCCAAGGTTAAACAAAAGAAACACCTTTTCAGAGTGATCTTAAGATTCACCTTTTTTTGCTATGGAGTCAAATTCCTTACCCTGAAAACTGGTTTAACCTCAAAACTAACTATGTTAACATCACAACTTTTTATTTTCTTTGATCAAGTTGTTGATTAAATACTTTTTAAAATCATTTACCACAATTTGGGTTATTACCACAAAATGGGTTGTGTAGAAATGTTACAATATTTTACATCGTATCCCACTTTGTAACAATTTACTACAATTCGGGTTCTTACCACAAAACGAGTTGTGTCGAAATGTTACAAACTTTTACATCGTAACCCACTTTGTAACAATTTACAACATTTTGGACAATTTTTTAGAGCAAGTTGAAAAAGTCATTTGTCACTTACATATGTCATTCCCTAACCTCTCAGAGCTACATAGTCAACACTTATATATTTTGCTTTTAAAGTGAAGAGTTTGTCTTTTCACACTCTTGTTAGAATTCACCATTTTCGCTGAAAATTCCAATTCCTTAGCCTGAAAACTTGGTTTACCTCATAATAACTATATTAACATGATTTCTTTTATTTTCTTCGTTCAAGTTGTTGATTAAATTCTTTTTAAAATCATTTTCCACAATTCGGGTTATTACCACAAAATGGGTTGTGTCCAAATGTTACATTATTTGACATCGTAACTCACTTTGTTATAATTTACCACAATTCGGGTTATTACCACAAAACGGGTTGTGTCGAAATGTTACAATATTTGACATCGTAACCCACTTTGTAATAATTTATAACATTTTGATCAATCCTTTAGAACAAGTTGAAGTACACATTTGTCACCTACAAATGTCATTCCCTAACCTAATGAAGCTAAATAGTCAACACTTAAGAAAATAATATTTTTTCAATGTGAAGTGTTTTGTCTCTTTACACTTTTCATTGACTTTACAATTTTCGCTGAAATTCCAGTTCCTTAGCCTGAAAACTTAATTCACCTCAAAATAACTATATTTACATGATTTCTTTTTATTTTCTTTGTTCAAGTTGTTGATTGAATTCAATTTAAAATCATTTATTACAATTCGGGTTCTTACCACAAAACGGGTTGTGTCGAAATGTTACAAAATTTTACATCGTAACCCACTTTGTAACAATTTATTACATTTTGGGCAATTTTTTAGAGCAAGTTGAAATAGTCATTTGTCACTTACATATGTCATTTCCTAACCTCTCAGAGCTAAATAGTCAACACTTAAGCAATATTTTGTTTTTAATGTGAAGAATTTGTCCTTTCACACTCTTGTTAGAATTCACCATTTTCGCTGAAAATTCCAATTCCTTAGCCTAAAAACTTGGTTTAACTCATAATAACTACATAAACATGATTTCTTTCATTTTTTTGTTCAAGTTGTTGATTGAATTCAATTTAAAATCATTTATTACAATTCGGGTTCTTACCACAAAACGGGTTGTGTCGAAATCTTACAATATTTTTCAGCGTAACCCACTTTGTAACAATTTATTACATTTCGGGTTCTTACCACAAAACGGGTTGTGTCGAAATATTACAAAATTTTACATTGTAACCCACTTTGTAATAATTTATTACATTTTGAGCAATTCTTTAGAACAAGTTGAAATAGTCATTTGTCATTTACATATGTCTTTCCTAACCTCTCGAAGCTAAAAAGTCAACACATAAGAAAATAATATTTCTTCAATGTGAAGAGATTTGTCTCTTTACACTTTTTCATTGAATTTACCATTTTCGTTGAATATTCTAGTTCCTTAGCATGAAAACTTAATTTACCTCAAAATAACTATATTTACATGATTTCTTTTTATTTTCTTTGTTCAAGTTGTTCATTGAATTCAATC
This sequence comes from Mactra quadrangularis, assembly GCA_025267735.1. Classification (NCBI taxonomy): domain Eukaryota; kingdom Metazoa; phylum Mollusca; class Bivalvia; order Venerida; family Mactridae; genus Mactra; species Mactra quadrangularis. The sequence continues at coordinate 48,230,633 of CM046299.1, read as the reverse complement.
TAAAATTATTTATTACAATTCGGGTTCTTACCACAAAACGGGTTGTGTCGAAATGTTACAAAATTTTACATCGTAACCCACTTTGTAACAATTTATTACAATTCGGGTTCTTACCACAAAACGGGTTGTGTCGAAATGTTACAAAATTTTACATCGTAACCCACTTTGTAATAATTTATTACATTTTGAGCAATACTTTAGAACAAGTTGAAATAGTCATTTGTCACTTACATATGTCATTTCTAACCTCTCGAAACTTAATAGTTAACACTAAAGAAAATAATATTTCTTCAATGTGAAGTGTTTTGTCTCTTTACACTTTTCATTGAATTTACAATTTTCGCTGAAAATTCCAGTTCCTTAGCCTGAAAACATAATTTACCCCAAAATAACTATATTTACATGATTTCTTTTTATTTTCTTTGTTCAAGTTGTTGATTGAATTCTATTTAAAATCATTTATTACAATTCGGGTTCTTACCACAAAACGGGTTGTGTCGAAATATTACAAAATTTTACATCGTAACCCACTTTGTAATAATTTATTACATTTTAGCAATTCTTTAGAACAAGTTGAAATAGTCATTTGTCACTTACATATGTCATTCCCTAACCTCTCGAAGCTTAATAGTTAACACTAAAGAAAATAATATTTCTTCAATGTGAAGTGTTTTGTCTCTTTACACTTTTCATTGAATTTACAATTTTCGCTGAAAATTCCAGTTCCTTAGCCTGAAAACTTAATTTACCCCAAAATAACTATATTTACATGATTTCTTTTTATTTTCTTTGTTCAAAATGTTGATTGAATTCAATTTAAAATCATTTATTACAATTCGGGTTCTTACCACAAAACGGGTTGTGTCAAAATGTTACAAAATTTTACATCGTAACCCACTTTGTAACAATTTATTACATTTTGGGCATTTTTTTAGAGCAAGTTGAAATAGTCATTTGTAACTTACATATGTCATTTCCTAACCTCTCAGAGCTAAATAGTCAACACTTAAGCAATATTTCGTTTTTAATGTGAAGAGTTTGTCTTTTCACACTCTTGTTAGAAATAGCCATTTTCGCTGAAAATTCCAATTCCTTAGCCTAAAAACTTGGTTTAACTCATAATAACTATATAAACATGATTTCTTTTATTTTCTTCGTTCAAGTTTGTGATTAAATTCTTTTTAAAATTATTTACCACAATTCGGGTTATTACCACAAAACGGGTTGTGTCGAAATGTTACATTATTTGACATCGTAACTCACTTTGTAATAATTTACCACAATTCGGGTTATTTCCACAAAACGGGTTGTGTCGAAATGTTACAATATTTGACATCGTAACCCACTTTGTAATAATTTATTACATTTCGGGTTATTATTACAAAACGGGTTGTAACAAACCTTTACTTCTATGTTGAGGTACTTGTTCGCAGTGAATGTCATGTCAAGTTTGCACGTAAACGTTAAATTAATTAGCCCTTTCATAATTTAATATTATAACTTTACGATACAAATAGGCAAATAAGATAAGTGTCCGTCTAATATAAGGAGCGGGACGTGGCCGAGTGGTTATGACGTTGGACTAATAATCTTTGGATAGCCAGCTCCGCGTTGGTTCGAATCCCATCCAAAACCAAAACCGTTGTTTCATTGAGCCAGAAAATTAGGAATCATATTCCTACTGGACGTCGGTTTTACTTGTTCGATTCCCGGACGCAGCTAATCATACAATTCAAGTAATCGCTTAGGGACAGTTTGAGTTGGCATCTAGTTGGCGGAGGGTTATCGAGTACAGGTAAACGAAAATTTTAGGAGAGATGGTTACGTCAGGCAGTCACTGCAAATATCCATGATGTTTTATAAAAAGCAAACAATATAAGCAAAGTATGTTTACTGTTTAGTATATTTATTTCTACAATACAGACTTGCATTGTAAATATTAGAGGCTGTATTCAGATGGAGAGGGGCGAGTTCAAATAGTCTGAGTCAATCGTTAGCGCTAAAATAAACAGCATTGCCAAGTTAATGCGGCTTTCGACGAAGTTGCCCGAGGTTTTTCGATTTCATTGGATTACGTATTAAACTAATTATGACTCACCACTGAAGAGTTCATATTCATCTTGCACCAAATTATCATGTTTTTGTGCTTCTTAAGACATTTTCATGATTTGTCGCCGATTAAATCAACCAATCTCAATATTACTGAATAACAGAAATTTCGGCTACTGCATGAAATCAAACAAAAATGCATGTTTCGACATCGAGCGATCTCAAGTTAACTTCATTTAAAGAAAATATTACATTTAGGGTCTATTGATGAGTTTCGTCTGCTAGATTTGGCATTACATATTTTTGATGAAGAACATAAAATTGCGTACGTGTTCATATTAGCTGCAAATAAATGACTTACAATGTTAAATAGTACATAAAATGAATTAAAGTTATGTTGTTTTTTTTCATTTCTCTTCACAATAGTAAAATCTTTGTATCCTTTTATTTGCGCTAACTTTCTTGTTTTCATTCTCTACATCAGAAAAAATAATAGTAAATGTATATATAATACTACATCTATTTCAAAGCTTTACAAATGTACGTTTAACAGAAAATTCCATCCCCTTAATGCAAAAAGGTACCATAGTGTTCTTAAATGATGGTACCTTTCTACATTAAGGGGATTAATTTATTTTATTGTTGAAGTTTATTGTCTGGTATAAAGCCGCCCGGCTAGCTCAGTTGGTAGCACACAAGTCTACTGATCGAGGGGTCGTGGGTTGGATTCCCGGGCGGGGCATACTTTCGTGGAGCTTGGTCATGAAATTATTTCTACGACCATTTTCCCTCCTACCAATGATTTTTAATTATGTAGGGCAGTTGTGTGTCACTGACGACAGTATGCGCTTAGTAGTTGGTTAACAGCTAAATCCAGAGATTTAGCCTTTCCAAGAGGAGTGAGTAGGTTGACTGACCGCCATTATATGACCAATAAATGTGTTGCTACGGCGTTAAACCCAACTAATCAAACAAACAAAACAAACTTGTCTGGTATAACATTTTCATTTATTTTAGCTCGAATGTGATACACAATCTTACAACTTATAGAACAGAACAGAACATACGCTTTATTTGCTCACACCAAGATACATGGTACATGAGAACAAAAGAGTACAACATATTACAATTATTAATAAAGATCACATGACATATAGACAAGATACATATACATACATACACCTCGCTTACTCATTCACACTTACAACCTAATACACTAAGAGACTATGAAAGAGATTATATTTTCAATAAATAAAAAGAAAAATTAATTTTTTATATGATCAAAAATTATTTTTATAAATTTACAGGTTGATCGTTGAATATTTAAAGAGTCATTTGATAAAAGTTCATTGAATTTTAGTATATTTGGTCTACGATAAAAATATGGTTTTAAATATAATTTTCTATATAATTCAAAGAAAGGACATTTAAGTAAATAGTGAAACTCGTCACCAATGTCGTTTAAAGAACAAAAAGTACACACTCTCTCATTACTCGGCACATTCATCCATCTTCCTTTTTCACATGGTAAAAAATGGTTACCGGTTCGAAATTTTAAAATAGGTTGCCATTCGTTTTTATTTAAGTACTTAAGATAATTTTCAAGTTTTATTGTATGTTTATAGATAGAGTAATTTAATCCTTTGGTTAAAAGGTGCAAGAGGGATTGCCAATGTTGATAATTTTGGTCAATGAGAGTCTGTTTTACTATTTTTTTAATATTAATTAAATTGCAAGTTTGTTGATTACGCCATATATCAGGTCGTCCAATATTAGTGAGTATCGTTTTGATTGAATTTATCCATTTTGACTTAAAGTTAGGTAAGTTAAGCATAAAATTATATATTTGGTAATATCAAATCATTAGATCGTTTTCTGGTCCCCAAGTAATTAAACAATTAAAACAAATATTTTGGTCTTTGGTGGATATTTAAGCAAACATTGAGCCGGATATCAAAACTCAAATTAATCCGTAGTCATTAGAAATTGTCATAAAGAAAAAATGCCAATGAAAAGCGATGAATGCAAATAAATGTACAAAATTAAAATATTTTGCCATTTTTTGAGTGTCTAAGTTTATTGCTTAATGAAACCACGGACGTGTTTTGAAGAGTTTCGAACCATGTGCGATTCTTGCTATCCAAAATATATTAATATTCCAATGTCGTAACCACTCGATCATTTATTTTCCAATCTAGGACCCTAGCAACACATTAAATATTTCAAAAAAGTAATATAGGCAGATGATGACAAATAAAAGTCATCGTGGAAAGAATATAAACATGAATTAAGTGCAATTGGAATCACTAGAACGTGATAATTGGGTTTTAACCTCGTCATGTCTCGTTTGATCTCGCGAGATGTTAAACAGACATGTTTTTATCGCTTTATCCCGTCATAACATCATTGAGACTCATGTCACAGTAAATGTAATATTATGTTTATTGATTCAATCGTCCTCTTCATCATCGCCAGGAGATGATTGTGTCAGAATATGAAGAAAACACATTAAATGACTCATCAATTTTTTTCTAGACCGGAAATACAATCGATTTCCGGTTTCACCTTGTAAAAATATTAATCATTGAATATTTGTGTGACTAGAAGCTCTAAAACGCTAACGAATACAATAATGAAAACCAGTGAATGTAAAAATGTTAAGGTATTGATGTATGTCCAAATAAAAAGTTGTTTCTAGATGGGGCCACGTGACAAATAATTAAAGCAATAAACTTTGAAAAGAGAAACACCGATGAACATGGTCATTATAGGAGATATATTGGTTATTGATTACAGGCAATCTGTTTTTAAGCTGTTAAAGGTCGATCCATCTTTTTTTCCCCAACTATTATCTACTGTTTGCGGCAATCGTTCTCGTACCCAAAGGTTTTCAATATTCTTCATATAAGGTTAAGAAATTTGATAATCTCTGAGTACAAGAATGCCGACAACCGGCCAAGCTCGCGAGTATGTTTTGATTCTACATTACAATACTGAATACTCGCTGACAGTTCCACACGGACTTTAAAGGTAATTATTCACTGATTTTAATTTAAATATCAACTTTTTCTAAACTATCAAAAATGGATGGAAATATTTTGGAAGCAAGAAAGAAGTGTACTGATAATAAAATTTTAGTGCAAATTGAAATACAATTACAAATGATGATGTTTCATGTAGTAAATATATATCCCGTATGTCGCGGTATAGACAATTTTAGTGCATTTCTTTTACTTTAATTGTATATTTCTTGCAATCAATAGGTCAGTTTGTCTTAAAATATTAAGAATCAATTTTTTGACTCAATTACATACACTGAATGGTATTTTTTTTAAAATACAAAAATAAACCAAATCTGTGAACTAGTACCTTAAATCAATTAAATCTCCATAATACAGATATCGAGGCAAACCGACACCATTATAAAATTTTCAGAAAAAGCCAAAATCTACCTACACGGTTTGATATAAGTGACTTTAAGATACACGAAATTGATATTAGAAATTTGATTTGTGAGTTTCTCGACAAACTTAAAATACAGTTTAATTTATTTGAAATAGCGGTTGCAGATTGTATTAAACCTTAATGCAAATACACCATATATCATCAAACTGATTCGGATAATAATGTACTCTGAAATAGAATTTTATCGTATACATATTGACAAGATCAGACCTATGAAAGTATTAATTACAGCATCAGTGATCACCTAAAGTGAAACTAAATTAAATCCATAAAAACTGTCTCTTGTTTTCACTTAGTCAATGTTTGCTAAAGAAGGTCATAATGTCATTGCTTATTTAGAAAATCTGTCATCCCTTTCTAGATAAATATGGACAAATAAGGGTCGTACACTTTGACCACTTTCAGTAAACATAACCCCTCATAAAATTTACGATTATGTCCTATTATTAAACAAACAATGTCTTGAAATGTAATCGTAAATAAATATAAAGAGGCTTTCGTGGCGATAGATATCTGTAAAAGATTTCATCAAATACCATTAAATTGATAAAATTCACTTCAGTATAAGATTACTGCAAACATGAAAATATGACGGGTCTCACTACTGGTGCGCGACAGGTGTTTGCGTATTTACTCGGAGACGATATGACTACTTCGGAGTTACTCGGATATCTTCCCTCAATCCTTAGAATGAGTCAATGACTCAGCGTTAAATATTTTCAGAAATGGTTTATGCAAATTAGTTTGTCTAAATTCCATGCCAACACGATAACAAAAGTGAATATTTTGTGCGGACTGTATTAGAGACCATTAATATGAAATTCTTTCCAATTGGAAAGCCATTTTGATGGAAATTTGTCAAGACAATTTGATAAATACGTACAATATTCGATTTAAAGTTAATGAAATTTGAGCGTCGAATGTTCATTCAACAGCATTGTAAATACGGGACTCCGGACTAGTTTTTTAAGAATCTTGTATTTTGAGCCACTACTTTGAGTCATGCTTGAGTCATCGGTGCACAATGGGAACAAGCTTGACTTTGAATCTAGCATTCAAGGTTCGATTCCCAGACTACACTGGCCATACTCGTCGATGAAAAATCGACAATAATGCTGAACTTCATCCGGATAGGGAGAAGCCTGCTCATTTAAATTAGTCAGCATGCAACGGTAATAGAAGACTCCAAGAAAGCTTGTAAGACGAGGGACTAGCGTACATCAACTTATAAAACATGTCACTTGCAATATCAATACATGTATAATTATGAAAATCATCATTTTGATTCAGTCAACCCACCCGGCTAGCTCAGTCGGTAGCGCAACTGTCTGCTGATCGATGGGTCGTAGGTTCGATTCATGGGCGGATCATACTTTCATGGAGCTTGGTCATGCAATTTTTTCTACCGGACCATTCTCCCTCCTACCACTGATTCTAAATCATGTAGGACAGTAGTCAGTCACTGACGAAAGTATGCACAGAGTAGTTGGTTAACAGCTAAATTCAGAGATTTAGCCTTTCTAGAAACAGTGAGTAGTTTGACTGGCCGCCGTGATATAATCTGTACAATGTGTTGCTACGGCGGTAAACCCAATGACAAAAATTGATTTAATCACTAAGAAGACACAAGATAACTCATAGATGCTTCCTGAAATGACTTTTCAATCATCCAAAACTTTAATAAGTAAGTTCCATTACACTTTATTTTACAAATTTATAAGATTGGTATGATATAACTTGAAACATATTAAGAAAAATACATAGAAATCTGTTTGAATTTCTGACTAACTGCAATCATCTTATAAAATGCACTTACGATGATTTTTGTCGTAAGATTTGTTTTAAAGGACCCGAAGATCTTTCATATCTCAACCTCCACGATATTCCAATATTACATTTAATTAGCATCTTGAATGAGTTTGTGCTAACTAGCTTTTAGAATTCTAGATTTGCCTTCTTTTAGTATAGTTTCATGAATTGTAATCTAATCATTTGGTGTATTCGTGAACTCGGGGGTATCACGTGGTCTGTTTTAATTGAACCTGCAGGGCACTTTTCAAAATGTCTCATTTCATCTTTCGAGTAATTCAGGCGTGTCAGATGTCCCCAAGAATGAATAAAGTACGGTGACTCAAAATAATAGAGTATTTATGAGCAATTTATAAGTTAATGATTTTTGCTTTCAGTGCATCGTCAATTGATGTATTTGAAAAGTACAATATTTTTATTACAAACGGTGCAATGATCACGTCGATAATGATACAATTTCAATGGTGGATCAAGAGGGGAGAGCAGGAGATTGAACTTTGTTGAATAAAGATAAACATGCAGTCAAATATTGAAAATGGCTTAAAGAGTGTCATATTTGTTGGCCGCATCAGCTAAAGTTTGAAAATCGTTCATTGTGCCCCTTTTTGGAAGTTTTAGAACATGTCCAGGATTTCATCGATAAAAAGTAATCAGTTTTTAACTAAATTAATGAACTGCCGGCTGATATACACGTGTCGATTTCATTATGTCAAGTCGAACACTGCGTAAATTGGTCCGGTCTATAGAAAGAACCGGACTTATTGCACAATGGCTGCTTGCCAAGTGATTGAATTTTGTTTGAAACGGTAATACTTGTTTTTAGTCTGTCACCGGAAATAGAACGACGGTCGATCCGCCCATGCGCGTAATTAACCAGGGATTCAAGATAATGGCAGTGCTGTGATTCCAAAAGAACTTGCAATTTTCGCAATTTTTCGGATATTAAAAGTTCAATTTGCAGAATTTTCATGTTGCTAGTAAAATAAAAGAAGTGAAAGTGTCAACAAAGCAATTGTTTCAGAGTTAATTTGCAGGCAAGCTACAAACGAAGGCCATTACAAAAACGGTGCGTCGGCGGAAATTCCTAATTTGATTGCGAAAAAAGTTTGATTTTGAAAATACTTTTATCAATATCAGATTATTTTAACACATTGTCATCCAGAACACGAGTTTGATTTGCCCGAAACGAGGAATTGTGCAAATAATTGTACGTCATTGACGATGACAATCGAAAATTCGACTTTGTTTTTTTTTTAATCAGGAAAAAAATCATCCAAAATAATGTGATGAGAACTCAGCAATTCCTGTGTGACTAAATGATACGTTCAGGTATAAATGACTATACTTGTGTCAAGATTGAAGCATTTAAGGGAATAAAGACTCGCCAATTTGTCTTTTTTCAACACATGTGAGTTCATTTATTGCATTTTGTGGTTTAGGTTTCTTTCAGCTGCACGCCCTTTATAGCCAGTAACCTATATAATAACCATGGTCAATAGTCTACAAGAATCTACACAAGTTTAAACACTATGCCAATAAAATCAGGACAGGGCCACCATACTGATCCCCATTGTACCACAGACGTTGTGTATAAACACCCCGTTGTACATAATTGCCAAGGAACTTAGTTCGACTCTGGTCAGTTTTCACACAAAAATCTTACCACAAAAATTATCACAAGCCTATTTATGAATTCGCTTAAGAAGATCTCTAGAACATAACAATGCCGTATGACAAGACATAAGAAGACACAAGAAGGTATACAGCCTTTTTGCATTTTTCGACAACATGTACAGTATTTGATATTGATAGAGCTCGTGTTGAACATTTTTTTAGTGTTTACCGCTCTGGACTTGGCCTACGATGTTGTGAAAAAATAACCCGCTATAACTGACCTTATACTTATTTATTGCTTGTTAAAATACATGTACATGTGTATCTCATATGCCTGAAAATATTGCCTTTAGAAAGTTTGGAAAATTCCAGAAACATTCATTGCGAGATTAGGTTGTTGACATAGTTCAAAGATAAAAACATTATTCCTTCTATTCTGTCGGCCTCTGAAAGTTTTGACTTCAAATAGAACTTCCGGAAATAATTCAAAAGTGTGTTAAAATGTCAGAATAAGCTATCATATACATGGAAGCGTTGACAGGCTTTAAGAAAATGTAATATAGATACTAGAAATTCTGCTGAGTTTAAAATATTACACAATTGTCACCTTTCAGACTTGATAATGTGCTCTCTCCATTTAAATGTCTGTTTGGCGGAACACGTTAATGGAACGTCGTCGGAAATAGGTTTCATAAATGTACAGTGAAATCCTTTTTCTCTACAACTGCCAATATCAGTAGTACTTTTCACAAAACAATCTTACGATAAAAGTCATCGTAAGTCAAAAGTAAGAAACATTGATAATACGGTCATTTTTTGGTCATTTAATTCCAAATATTATTGAATTATGTAGAATATTGTATATACCTTTTGAATGTCAAATCAAATGTTATGTTCATTATCCTTCCGACTTTGAACTGCAAAACTTATGAAATTGACTTACGATAACTTTTATCGAAAGAACTTATGTGAAAAGTTGCACATGACAATATTTAAGTACGTAAAAAGTAAGTAATGGTATCTTATAGTTTCATGCTTATGCACGTCCATCGACTCTACAGCTATTACCCTTGGTTATCGGGCTACTGGTATCTATTCACCAATCTCCCTGGGGAGACTTTTTCTCCGCTTAGTGCAGCGGAAAAAATTGTACAACGGAGTTATAATATTCTTGCAGGTACCTATTTACAACTGCGGGTAGCCAACCGTCGCAGGTAAATTTCTTGCTCAAGGAAATTAGCAGTGCCCCGAGCGAGAGTTCGAAACCGGAACCTCTCGACCCCTAAGTGTACGTCCCACCACTGCACTAATGCTTCTATTTCACCGACTGATGTAAAGATGTTCCTGTTGTGCGGAGGACCATTTGTAAACGTAAATGTGGAATGAAGTTGAGGTGACCGTCATGTATAGGTGGCTGCAATTTAGAGACGTTTGTTATGCGCGGTAACTTTTATAGAGCGATTAACGTAATGGGGGTTTCACTGTACGCCAAAGAGTTCTTGTCACTTTCAATATAAATACATGTACTTGTGGATTAGTTCATTCAACAAATCCAGAGCTTGGTCGCCAGACATTAGAGACACAAATGTGAAAATCCAACCAAAATTGAAGTTAGGAGATATATTTAGTTTTTTGTTTGTTTTAGTCTTGAAAATGCTAAATACAGATGATCGATAGGAATGAATACTTGAATACTCGTACTTTCAATTTTAAAAAGTATTTTGTTCACATAATCCATTCAAATGTTGCTGGCTGCTGTTGGAGTTTAATTGTATACGAGTATGCATGCATGTTCCTATGAGATCTGAATATGTCATTTTAACACATTATTTTAACAGATTATGATACCATTTATACAAACTTGTGCATTGATTTCACTCTGAGAGAGAGCGTGTCATTTACCAGTATGACATAAGACAATGCAGGAAGATAATAGACAATGCTCTAGTGTATAAACACCGCAGTCAGCAAACCAAGAAAGAGGAAGGATAAATATGCTTACTTTAAATCAACCGCGAGTTGTCACCTCTTTTTTCAAACAATTTGGAATATGGATTATGAATTGAACGTGAATGAGACAGCATATCGCCAAATGTACACCGTAACAGAGTATCAATGAGGTGCCAAATCCATTTTATATCGTCACAGAATTCTTAGATCTTTGTAAGTCCGGAGGTTCACATGAAAGATATGATTTACTTAGTCCATACCTTTTGATTCAAAAAATAAAGTCGATATTATTATTTTCCATGTTATTTTTGAGAAAATACATATTGCAAGTACATGTACATTATTCCTGAATTTGGATATATAAGTTAAAACGTAAATTTAATTTATTCAAACAAAATTTAATATTAGCAATATCTCTCAACGGGCTTTGTACAACAAATTAAACCATTTCTTATTACTGCATCATGTAAAGGAAGTTTTAGTCGACCATTTCTAAAAAAATCAGAAGAAAAATCAAATGTATAACTTCGCAGTGTGCCAAATGAAAAGGTGAAGAAATGCACACGTGGGTAAGCGATAAAAACCAAGGGATTCCAAAATCTAAAGTGGAATTAACCGCGTTAAAATCAAATTGGCACTTCTTCCCTTTTGAATGGTACCAGTTTTCTGAGTTTTTTCAAAGAAAGTAACAAGACGCTTGTGGTGTAGTTCATACATGAATGTAATGGGCGTGTCTCAGTCTGATTAAGTTAGCTGTTTAACTATTGTTGACATTATTTATGAAGTTTTCTTTGTAATAACATATATGGCCTCTTAAGACATTGTAACTAAATAATTAAATCAATCAAAGATATTATTTTATTACAAAAATTGCCAGCCATATGTCTTATGAATAAACAACGGGTGGGACTTATTACAATAGTTTCAATTTCTGTCGTAAATGAAAGTGCCCATTATCGCAACATGATGCGGTGAGTCCGGACCAAAGTTGGTACCGGATTACTGAATAATAGTGTCAACGCAGCTACGCTAAATGTCCGCATGTCCGTGCCTTGAAATGACATCACAAGAGAAAATCGTCAAATTTCAGACTATAATTGTTACAACTCGTCGATACAAAAGCTATAAATCGCTATATATGGCAGACAACCACAGAGATATGGACAATGAATGCTAATATATAGCCCATTTCCATGTAATACTTGGTTGGTCCTGACAATTCTTAGGTTTGTGAACTAGACATCACACATAATGGAAGTGTATTATTCTACTTCCATTATAAACTCCAAAGACAGTTGAATAAATAATAATACAATGTAATAAATTAAATGTCTAGCAGAGGTTTTTTTCCGCAAAATTATACGACAAAAGTCATCGTACGTGTATTAAATCACGGAATTTGCTGTTGCAGGTCCAAATAAAGGAATTTTATGCAAGATAAGGAGACAGTATACGAAATCTACTATTCGGCAAGTTGTTGATGGCTTAAAAATCGTTTTGCCACGAAAAGGAACGCGAAAAATACCAGCAAGCATTAATAATCTAATTATATTATTTGAAATTCATTAGTAAAACCATCAATCATTAGATGTATATTACATGATTCTACTTTCAACTTACGATGGCTTCTGTCGTAAGTTTTTTTTTGTAGAAAAAATGCTGTGGTCACGTTTAATGTGACTGTTAACAACTTATTTTGGCAAACTCGTTGATGATCTTAGAAATTAAACTCAGAACACGTTTACGTATTAGTGACAGTCAGCATTGGTTTGGCAAATGCAGCCTTTCCACACCTAGTAGTTGCCAGAATTTACAATCAAGTATGCGGAACGTAGTCCAGGCCAAAATGAAACTAAAACAAAGGATATAATATAAAACATTTGACAAACGACAATATAATTGTTACACATTGTTAGTTGGTGACTCTATCAGTCACTTAGAGGACTTTACTAAGAAATACAACACGTCAGAAATAATAGAAACTGGCATTGAACAAATCAAGGCAATTGACATATGATTGGTACCAATAATGACCAACTTGTGACTGTATAATAAGTCAGACATTGTCCAGATGTAGTTATAATGAGTGAAACAGGCTTTACTAACAAGCTTAATTATATCTAAAATGACCAGTTTGTTCTGCTAACTAGTGACAAGTAAATTATACATCATGATGTATGTTCATACGTTCTCTGCTATGTTTCTTGAGACGCGACTTTGTTCAAGAACTTGTAAGAACATTCGAAGTGTAAACTAGCCAACGTCCATTCATATTTACATGTAATTAGACAAGTCTTGTTCTGTGGTCATTTTTATAAACATTCTTACGATTAAAATCATCTTAACTTTAAAGCAGTAAACATTCATAATACCTTCATTCATTGTCCAATCAATGTATAACATTCTTTTATTATGTAGAGTTATGAATACTTTCTGAAATTCATATAATTTTTTTGTGAAAAGTGCCACAGCTCTGTATGCTATCCTGTATTTATAATAGTAGCACATTGACAGTTTGACATCAGAAGTATACACTTTCAAATCGCGATGCCCGTGTTCCACACTTATCATATAGAAAAATAAAGGATTCCAAACAATAGGTGACTCATTTCAGTACATGAAATATTAACACGTATGATTGTAATCAACTTGAGTTATGTTTAACAGTTAATTCTGAGTCAGTTTACATCTCTCGGTATGAAGGTAGAAAAAATCCATATTGCAATTTGTAATTAAAACATCAATTTTGAAAGCATGAAACGTAAAATACTTGTAAATCATTATAATTATTTTATTCATTATAGAATATTAATCATTTTGTATGGTTAGAATCATAACATGCAATTGTAATATTATACAACAAATTAATGTATCAAAGGGAATTAGTAACTACCCCACTTTTTAAACGAAACTACGCGGTTTACAATATATTTATAAAAAAGTCAGCGTTGGTTTAATTCATAACTAAGACGGAAAGAAACAGAATCGGCAATTTCTGAATAAGATTTATTGTGACCACATTCAATTATCAAATATATATGTGCATATTCTTTGCCATTGACTCTTAACATGTATATTGTATATATCATGTTTATATTGTACAAATCTTGCATCTCTTGTCAATATGAAATTAAATACCCAACAAAACAGACCAAGATTGGTGAGCTGTACAGTTATCTCTAGAGCAACATGTTTGAGCCCGTTTTAATATCTTACTTCTCTTCACTTATGTAAATATATCACAATTGTGCGACAATGTTCTGGTTCAGCACCTCAACCGATAGACAGAGATGGAATCAAATCGATGGAGCATTGTGTATAAACACTAAAATAACTTTTTTCTAAGTATTGTCCATTTTTTCTCAACTGTCAAAGTCTGAATAATTTCACGGTGGATGATAACACACAATTTCAATATCACGAGTGTTAGACAAAGAGCACGAAGTCACCGTGAAATTATTCATGTTTTGACAGTTGAGAAAAAACTAACAATAATGTTTTATCAAGAATCGCCAAATTGCGTTGATTTATATTACAATGCGCGTCCATGTTGTAAATTTTGTATATTTGTTTTTGTAAATGTGCAACTATTATACATGAGGACTGTCCTACATATTTTGCTGACCAAGTGGGACACACACGTGTACAAATAAATAACAACTAATGTGATATTTATACATGATTTATGCATGATTTATGTTTTATATATTCAAATAAGGTAATTATCTAATTGTCAATGATATAATCAACATCTTCCTGCACGTGCAACCTCTTAACTCTCGTGAACTTTAGACGAGATTTCTGTTTGCATTTTGATGTCCAGTATGTGGAATTGATTCAGTCTTTGTTAATGAATTAGTGTTTATTGTTGTGTATTTTTTTAATGCACCGTATTATATTGTTGAATAGACTGTGGTTTTAGCTCTTTGTCCTTTTTCATAATCAGTAGTATGAGGCAGGTGGAGAGCTCATCTAACATACGTTCTTGAGATATACAAATACATAGCTTCCATTCATTATAATTATAAGTATACTTTCTCGCGTAAAAGGACATATAGGCTGTTGCCGGGAGTGGAACCCACGTCCATCTAACAGTAATAGGTTAACGTAATTTTGAGTATCTTTTACGTCCGACTAGTCCTGTTTGCGTCTTGCGGAGTCATACATAGAAATAGACATTCTCGAAGATTAAAAGTTTAAATATCAAGGATAAAAGTCATTCACTATGAATTCTTCATTCAACGAATGCGGAGGGTCGCCAGTTCGCCTGCTTTTCAGAAATTGTTCTATAACAAAATGCGTCTACATGTATTTGTTCAAGCTAAGTAAAATTGAAGCCATAATACATCAGTATATGTTATTTTATCTGAAAGAAGCAGTAGATAAACATCTGTAATTATTGGCAATTATATCAAAATGTTTACATCTATAGTAAACGAAAACTCGCAAAGAAAAGAAATTAGGATATTATGGGAAAAACTAATGAGAATAAAAGAGTTCAATGTTCGAGGAGACATGGCGATGCCAAGAAGATGGCGTCCGTGATTTCAAACGAGATTTGACGTTATCTTCAACGTTCCTTTCATCAGAACGAGGCTAGTCTTGTTTAATGTAACAGTTAACAAGATTTCCTGGAAATAAACTTCTTTGTAAATGAAACTTATATTTCATTGCTTCGGGTCATGCTTCATTAGTGGGTGGGGTAATTGTACCCTGATTATCTTTATCACCTGTAATCTTATATTGTTAAAGCGTTGATAGTCTTTGAATGATAATTATCTGTGAGTTTATGAATTAGTTATGATGCAATGGCGGGTCCGGAGTGAATGTGAGAATCTTTTAGTTGAATATTCTTGATCTTTTACTCACACAAAAAATGTTGTTTTTTCCAATTTTTTGTGTTAGATTTAAATGATATATTATTTAAATCCGTATCTTCCCAATCAAAGGTTTGTTTGATCGTCGACCTCCCTGAAACATCTTTGGTTTAGATGCCCTATGGAAACCTGTGGTTGGACTCCTTTCTTTGAATATATTTGGTTAGACTCTCTCCTGTAAAAAGTCTACGGTTGTAATCCTTGGGAAAAAATCTTGGTCCGCTTTCGAAAAGTACATGTAAAAAGAGAGAAATCACATTTTCAGGAAAATGAATCTCCAAGCCGCACAGATTTCTCTTTACAGAGGTAGCATTTTAATATTTAAGCATTTTCTTTCCCTTTAGACATTTAGGTAATGATTCAAATACGTACCACATTCTTTTTAAGAAGTGCTACTGAAATTATATTCAATATTCAAATAGGCAAATTGTACAAATTGTACAAATGTGAGCTAATAAGAAGCTCAAAACGACAATACACTCGATAGCTACAAATAAACTTGGCTTTGTCTTCAGACTACGAACCTATGATCTTTAGTGCTTTCAAACCGACTGTCCCTCGCTAGGTATTTACTATAATGCACGAACAAACAGTTAAATATCAGTGGCAGACCCAGGATTTTTCTCTAGGGAGGGTCCAAACCTTTACTATGGGAGGGTGCTAATTTCGAACCACAACCACATTATATACTTTCTACTTAAAAATGGATTACATTAAAAAATACACTCATGGACGGGTACATTTTGGAATTTCTGGGGAGGTCCGAACCCCCTGACCCCCCGCTGGATCCGCCTATGAATATATTCAATTTTAAGACCATAGGAGTACAGTACTATACCACTAAATCAACAATATGATGTTGGCGACACACTGGATGTAAGTTAGTCGATGAGGTAGCCGTGCTCATGTTTATGAATATAATAAACATAATATTAATTGTGACAACCAGTGTTTTATTTATATTATACATGTATTATCATATACACCAACCAGGTGTTCAAGATATAGGACGTTACAATACATAAATTAAATATAAATTAATAATCTATATAGCACGTGACATCATGTGACGTCACGAAGAACACGTCACGTGACTGCTAATTAACATTATCATTATATGTATTATCAGAGTTGACATGTTATTATTAATAAATAACAACGTGTGAACCATAAATCATAATTACATGTGTATAATCAAACCTAGCCCTCACACATCAGTAGATCACTTAATAAATATCGTACGCATAAAAGAATCGCACGTTAAAAATCAAAATGTACGTGTGTATCTAGAAATGTCCAATACATGTACATTTTTAGGCAAGTTTAATTGGCATGAAAAGAGATATTTGATTATAAACGCCATAGAGTAAATTATGGAGACAGAATGATTCATAGTTTTGAATGTATGGAAAATTTTTGCACGTTTCCTTCTTTTGACTTTCGATGACCTTTTGTCATAGGATAATTATGTGTTTTGACTTTGAAGTTTCTTCACCACTGGTGGTAGTATGAGCCTAGTTTCTGGTTAACAGCTTAAGTCAGAGATTAAGCCATTCCAGGAACAGTAAGTAAAAGTAGGTTGTCCGGCCACTGTGAAATGACATATACAATGTGTTGCTATGGCAAAAGGGTGATTTTCTGCAGCAATGAGCATTGCCTTTTGTGATATTCAGTCGCTATGTCTCGATATAATAAATATATACTTCGTATCACTGCTGAATAAAAGTACTATGCTTGCGTTCATTTATGTCAATCTACAACGAATCCCTTAAAAGGACTATCGATTTCTTTGCTCTTTTTATTTGACCAACCCTGTGCTATGATATTAAATTGACTAAATTAAACCAGATATTACCCGAAGGAAAGAAAATTCATGAGAAGATAAGTACATGCTGCTCTTTTGTCTATTTAATTTACTTTGTGTTCATTTCCCAGTAAATTACCCCAAATTTGCACCCTTGTGCTAGAACGAGAAGAACGAAATTATCTAACAGCTCGTTTTCTCCACGCTAAATTGAGCTCTTGAATTGGACATTATCTGAAACGTGTTAAAAACGGTACCGTAATTACTGGAATTTATCATTTCCCGTCATAATTCCCCGGATGGCTTTATCCCTTTGCTCCTCGTTTCTGTGTCAATGCTACTAGTTACCTAACATTGTCATTGATAACTAAGACGTACTTGTGAAATGATGTCACATTTTATCAGAACATTATCTCGACACAGTATTTACTTTAAAGTTATTTAGAGTTGAAGTGCTTACAGCGCCACGGGGACAATCTCAAGTGGTAGGTAATTTGACACCTGTTTTGGTCTGATTACATCACACCCTGAGAGAAACCACGTACATTAGTCCCATACGGGAACTTGAAGGCGTGGTTACAACTATAAAGTACCCAATGAAATGATGGTGTCAATTATTTTTATAGACAAGCGGCCTAAATCATTATCAAATAAACTATTAAATATGCTGTGATTCAAAAAATATATTTTAGGATAGTGATTACTAGTAGAAGTATGTCAATATTTAAAATTAAAGTTACGCCTTCAAATATCCGGGTGATGTTATGGATTGTTGCAAATGTAAGAATATTCCTTTACTTATGTCAACAACACCAAATAGAGGTAGCTTATGTTCTTATCAATATGTTTATAATCATAAACAGTGTCTACCATTTTAAAATCCCAACATACAAGCTCAGCTTTTCTCCATCACCACGAGTGCAAAAACATTAGATTTGAATCAACAATAGTACTTTTATATAAATATATACTTGAAACTATGGGAGCAATATTTTAGAACTTAATATCTTTTATCCATACTTAGACAGTATACTTAAGACATTTAAATTAAGATTACGAAAACAAAGTTACAGAATCTCTCTGTACAAATCAATATAGGAATGCATCCTGGAATCTACAGAATGTGTTAAATATTAAATTCCCCAATGACTTTATGAAAAGTCATAAAGATACATACAATATGTCTGAGGGACACTGTTTTATACAATACATTTTGTTTTCGAAAATTGAAAAGGAAGTTCTCAGCAAATTCCGGCAAACGTTGTTGCAACTAAAAGACGTACTCCCTGTGTTGTCAGCTTACACGTCATATGTGTACATAGATTAATCTTTTACCTGTAATTTATTAAAAAGGAATTTTGTGTCTGTAAATATTTCAAAAAATTGTCTGTCTTGTCAATTGATAGTGGACTTATTTACAGTCCAGCTATGTATGCTGGTCCTTATTGAGCAGGAAGAAGAATCGCCACAGCCATGACTTCGTGGATGATCGTAAACTAACGGAATCAACCTAGCGTCTTTTTCTCCCGATTAAAATTATACATGTATCACTCCAATCACATTGGTGGTGGCTTCGTGGTTGATCGTAAACTAACGGAATCAACCGAGCGTCTTTTTCCCGATTGAAATTATATCAGAATGTGTCAGAAGACAATTATTCTGGTTTCAACAAGATATGTTAGAAATTTAGTTGCTGGGTCACGTACCAATAGACGATGATGGATACTATTTTATGTTGTAAATTACAGAGAAGCAATAATCACCGTTGTTTATGATAAATCACGTTTCCTCTCGCGATAAAACGCTAAAACAATACCGTTTTTATGAAGGAACGGTCAAGTACGGCTGTTATCATGTCTTGTTTGAAAACTGTCAATCAAAGCGCTGACAGGGTTAATGTCGGCTAGTCTCGTATTCTTTATCATATAATACGATATCTTGCTTACTTTATTTTTTCTTAATGAATCTGTTCATCACATTTGTTGATCAATAGAAATCAGTTAGTCAGTAACAAATGATGAAAGAGGCAAATTTAGTTCATTACATCGGCTTGTATGCACTGCAATAGTGCCGTTTTTGCGAAGGCTACGCAAAAAACCGAGGTTTTAAGATCAGTAGCGAACGACTTCTAGTGAGCTATGAGAAAACAAAGTGAAAAAAATGTTCATTTCTGCTAGAAAAAAAGTTATATTTTATTTTAAAACTCTGAGAGACTAGTTTTGTCTATGAGACTGACTGGCTCAATTATCACAAGTGCCAATTTCAAAAGTCCATCTTGAAAGCAAGAAAAACACATTCATGAAGGTCATTGGTTTACATGCCATCATCCACTTACATGTAACAACTTTTTTTAGTTTGAACATTTTTCTATAGCGGTAGTAGTAAGAAAGTTTAAAGAACATGTTTTAACGAAGCATTCGGAAAAATAATTCATGGTAACGGTTCTATTAGCTAATTCACTGTTACGTAATGAAGGATGTGAATTTCGAATCATAGCATAACACAATTCAGTTTCCTTCACAACGATTAACTGTTTTAGTAAATGCTTATAATACTTACCTTGCATTTCTTTGGTTTGAATAAATACCATAATCGCAAATATCAATAATTGCTGAACAAAGCTAACATAAGATAAGTCAATGACCCATATGTCGCCTGTCATAAAGAACAAAGGTTATTGCATAAAATACATCAACAAAATGGGTGTCAGAGCATGACGATTGCTAATTAATTGTTTATTACTTGTTCAACAATAAAACAAAAACACGATGATCTGATTTTCATTCATTGATTGATCATCGCCTTGTTAGCAAGGTGGCGCCCCCTAACGATCACCGTGACCAAGTTAATGTTGATTTCATCATTAGTCTGAGCATAAAACATCGACTTTCTCTTTGTTTTTACGATGTTTATATGTGATCGTACGATGATCGTAAATTAATAAGCGAGATTTATTAGTTTTATATTATAGATTTTATCAAGTATGGTGACAAAATGAAGAATGTTTAACATTGGTTTTTAATGTCAATGAATGTATACATTGATTTCTACTTCATCATTGCTTTCCGTGATAATAAACTGGCATTGGGTAACCGAATGTTATAACATAAGTTTCAATGCCTAAAACGGATGCTCATATAAAACATAAATCTATTAAGCCATCACAAAATAAGTATTCACGTATATTCATGTTTTTGTGCAGGTATGACTAATATTCTGCACACAACACTTAAAAGTATTTTAATATAATTGAGGATACCGATTAGCCTACATCACGATTCGAACCGCAGTATGGGTGCTACGGTTTAGTAGGGCTGTGGATCGTTGAGCTAGTGGCGATCAGATTCTAACCACGATTCATGTGTAGCGATTCACGAATCGAACCACGAATCTCTTGTTAATGGAGAAGCATACAGAAATTCATGTTATAACAAAAATAAGTAAAAAATTACAGAAGTTTTTTACCATATGGAAATTCATGTACTCCAAACATTTCTATTACCAGTCGTTTTATGGGCATTTTCAGTGATAATATTTTGTTTAAATGAGTATCAATTGAAATTCTCGCACAAGATAATTCATTCCCTATATAGATTAAATTTCTTATAAGAAGTGCGGCTCATTTTCAGTGATAATTAAGCTAAAAATGTTCTTTTTTTCCAAAAATAGATCGCGATCCGACGATTTCGGACGTGACGAATATTCGTACTCGATTTTCTGGTAGAAATCGCGACAACTGGTTCATACATAGTCAATTGAAAATGAGATAATATCAAGTCATAAATGCAATTTAATTTCTATCTTGACGACCAACCGTCATCGCAAAGAATGAACAGTGAACCGAACTGCGAATTCTGAACAGCGGTTACTACCGTCCCACGGTGTACTCATCATTGTGACTGCACTGTTATAGATGCTTTGGGGAAATATGAACAAAAATGCAAAAAACAATTTTCAAGCACTGTCGTTAGGCCTACACACCGTATATATGGAAAGGTGGCTTTACACTAAACAACTCAAAATGAGAAGATAAAAAGTCATTTTTTTAAAAAATGACACATAGAAGTACACGATGACAATTATGATAATAGTTCTGATGTTTGTGCTTAATGATTCCATTAGGGTTGATCAGAAAGCACTGAGACCTGAAAGTCTCTGAGAGCAATGTCACTGACAGTTCCACAAACATTACAATGGCATTAGTGTTCGTGAACTCGACATTTTTATGATGCCACAGAGGAGCAAACGCTTTCATCGTCACTAACTGAATAAAGCGTTTGAATAACTCAGACCAAATTGTCGCCTGCAACTATTCTTTGAAGATAATGCCGAGCGTTCTAATGACGCCATGAAATATCCGACAGTGCATGATAAAATGGAATAATTTAAGTCGTTAAAAATTCAGTGTCAATACATGCATTTGGTGTGAGGTAAAGAGCGAGGTCATATTTACAGTAGAAATGTACATTTTATATAATGATCTGCCTGATACGTATTGTTAGTTTTTTCCCAACTGTCAAAACATGAATAATTTCACGGTGAATGCGTTTGTTAAAATTAATGTCGTAATACATCCATGAGTTTCCGAAAGTGTGTATTATGACTGAGTAAAGCTTCTTATGCCGTATAATATATTTTAGTCAAAATATTCTTAATTACATTGGGCAGCCGGTACAAAAACAATGCATTCAGTCACCGTGAAATTATTCAAGCTTTAACAGTTGAGAAAAAACGGACTATACGTTCAATCGAGGCTTTGAATCTAGCAATTTTGGTCGGATTCCTGATGGCATTCAGAGTTGCTATCGCTTGCAGCTAAATCAGGGTATACAGTCACATGGTCTTCAGATTGTAAACAAACTCTTGTTTTCCGTTATATTTGTGCAGCCAAAAAAGAAAATATTAAAATAGTTCATACAGTTACATTACATGTCTAGGTCCGAAAATGCCACAGCCGATTCTGGTAGTGTTTGCTTTGAATCATCAGCACTAACTATTTTTGCACACGACCTAGCTTACCGCTCGATTTAATTTTTGAGCAGAGTATTTGGAGCCAACGATCAAAACTCGAAGGATGGATTCGGAGAAAGAAAGATAGTTCATGTAGTCATTTTATGCTCTATTTGATGACATTCAAATATTTATCTGGAATAATAAAATAGGCGAAAACAGTTTTGTTTACATTATTAGTTGCTGTGGTTGATCACTGTACTACAGACCCTGTAAATGATTGATACCAATAGCAGAATATATTCGTTTAAAAGCATGCTGTAGTTTATAGTAATTCATTTTAGAACGGTTGTGGAACAGTTTTTCATAGCATGTATTAATAATGCCCGATTCTGTTTATTTGACCAACCGTAGATAGCAATAGTTCAGGACAGTTTAAAGAAACGATGTGCATTTTACATCGGTCTCCAACAAACGCGGAACTAGCTATTCAAAGATTACGAACCCAATGATGTACAAATGCATCTGCTCGACCTGTCTCGCTCACTCAAGCCTGGAAGTAAACAACTTTTGAACAAATCATTGTTATGATGTAGCCAACACCTGAAAGTGAGAATATTATAAATGCAGAAAACTGCCTGTCATCCTATGAATATGACTGATTTATATACCATTTATGACAAACATGTAACTTAAGGATCACATTTACAAGCAGATGGATATTTGGGTTAAGGAGATGTAAAGTATTCGATTGGCATGAAACATTATCACTTATCAGTAGAATACCAGGTTGGTGGCACAAAAATGCTTTAAAACCAGCTTATAGGCACGTTGGAAAAGAACGTTGTGTTCACTTGACACAATCTGATGTATAAAACCTTGTATCATGCAACGTAGAGTGTTTTTGTGGACTTAAAAACAGGCAAAAAATACTAAATCGCCTACTTAAAACACATGATGAATAGATAAAACCCCTCTTGAAATGGTTAAGACACCATTTGGCCCGGATTGTCTGATTTGACGAGTGCCCGGTTTGGTCCCGAAGCTAGGAAACGCAGGAATGTTGGCTTTGAAGAGAACGTCTGAAGGCGAATAGGTTGCCATGTTTGAGACTATTAAGATTAAAATGTACGTACAGCCTGACATTTATTGTCTACTGTAAAATTGCTTAAGGGTATCATACATGTTCGAAATTTTTAAAACACAACATCTAATAGCATGAATTATCTAAGTAGTTTGTTCCAATATGGTATGTTCAATATCAATCTTACCACCGAATACTGATTGTCCTGATAATAACCTGACTATTTCGTCATCTTAGGCATTCAAATCTGCTGACACATTCTTTGATATTACATATTCAAGTGTTTCATTTCACACTCTTTGTTACAGCCGTATGTCTCACAATTTATTATTTCTTCTTACTGTCTCGTAGACATTCTGATATAGAACCACAAAAATCTCTAACCTAATATGAATACTCGAAGGCGGGTCTTCAACTAGCAAATGTACAGATGGGAAATGGTGTCAAGCAATTAACGGTTGGTTTTAATCGCCGACTTTTAAATGAAGAATTACAGAATTTAGTAGTGATATTGTCAATGTTTGCAACTGCACCACGCTTTTAAAAGGAAATACCCGTATCAGATCACATGTTGCTTTCGCAGGTTGTACTGCATACACAATGAGTTGTTATGGAGTGGGCTTGGCGGCTACGACGTTGTACTGGTAATCATTGGATAGCCAGCTCCACGTTGGTTCGAATCCAATCATAAACCTAACCCGTAGTTTTCTTGTGCAAGAAACTTTATTATACTAGCTAAGTACTGGGGGACCAGGTAGCAGACTTAAAAGGGATAAATCTAAGTTGTAATTACTTGTTTCGCAATCGAGCTAAAATAAATTGGTATAACATCGTTGTTTTGGCAAGTACGAATTTCTTGTTTGGTGCTTAGGTTGGCGGCGTTCAAGAGATTGCTAAATATAGGTGAAGCAATTCTTGAAACAAAATGCTTGTCTTTAACAATTCACTAGCTTTCAAGTACGTCATCCTATAAGTCAACTTAAAGCGACACAAAACATGTGTATTAAAAAAACAACAACTTAGAACCCCCAGTTTTATTATTACTATCAGTATCAGAGCATGGTTAATAGTTCATATGAACATGTATCACACTATTCATTAACTGTTATGTTACTAAGCCAATAGTAGAAAGCTAGGGTTGTTAATAACCAAATGATGCATGTATAGAAAGCAAATACAAACAACAAAAACAGCTATTTTTATTTCTTGGTCTATAATACATCGATTATATAAGGATTCAAAGCAAAATATGAATGCAAAAGCAAATTTATCATGAACCGATTATAATCGGAAGAATCGCATCGACAGCAGTAACCGATTTTAACCGATGATCGATTATAATTTCCAACCGATATCCCATCACTAATTAAAATACATTGCCAATGTTCAGATACATGCATTTGTTTCGTTGTGACAAACTGTTATTAATGTTGCGAGTTTCTGTCTTACATTATTACCACAAATGTTCTATTTTGACATCATGGCGGTATTTCCAGAAATTACTTCCGTTAATAAGGACCATTAGAGCCTTCATTTGTGAAGAGTACTCTGGGGTAAAATAAACATTCTAACGAACCCAAAGTTTAAGAAACGCCACAATTCTAGAAAACTGTTCATTAGCGCGAACCCTCACTGTTTATCCGCATGCTTTATTCGTCGGGAAGGTCAGTGGACGCCGGGGAATTGTTTATAATTATAGAAATAATTAACGTAATAACACTGAATGGCTAAATTCCGCGATATCTAATTCTGTAACGCAATTTAGAATTGTTTAAATCGTATGATAATTTGACAAAGTCCCAATCGTAGTAACCAATGATTATCTTATAGATTTTTACGCGGAGGGAACTTCGGAGCTGTTAATCATTGGTACTATAGTTCTGAAATTGTTGTTCGCGTTTCTAAAGGTAATATTTCATAAAATTCTTGAAGTAGGACGAGAATTCTTGGATAATTTTGAAGACAATATCTCAGGAGAGAGGAAATGTTTCTCCTGTCAGACATGAACTAGTGAAATGAAAATGTCAAGCCATTACGCGTACTTCCATGGAAGTAATATATGTCATTTCTACATCGGTCACGCATTTAAGTTCTTGAGCATTTTATTTCAAATTGTTTTTTACGTCTCGGGAGATGAGTTGAAACACGTTTTTAACTAACGAAGAAACAAAAACACAAAGAAATTATAAATCTGAAACAGTGATTACATTTCTAGATTTATGTATTTATACAAAATATTTGATATTATAGATCTTTCTGGTGTATTTAGAAAGAAAATAATTGTGTAATTATAAGGTACTGTCTTGTTTCAAAGTAAAACTCTTCTGTTTTATAGATTTTATGAATATTTTTGCTAATGTATTGACGATTATGTGAACACTGAAGGGAAAACACTACAATTTAATGAAGCGCAGTCTACGTCATGATAAGGCAAAATTGCAATCTCCAAGACTGAATTAAGATAAAGTTGGCCTTCTTCAGTATGTTTGTACTCTTTTTCCAAAAGCTTTAATAAATTCTTTATAGACATAGTAGACAAAGCTCTACTAAAGACCATCATCAGAGTCACGTGGGTAGCAAAGCACCCCGAGGTTATCAAGATTCTCGATCTAACGTTGAGAATCCTACTAGACTCTGGGAACGAGAATGAAGTGATCTTTAAGAGAGGTGTTTTTTTTTCTCTCAAAACCCTAGAAGAGCATGTGAACAGACCACCAATTGCATTTTAAATGTATATATGTACTTATTCATAGTACACGTATATGATCACTGCACATTATCTTATACAACAAATCGTCCACTGGTCTAAAATTTACTTGACAGTGGTGTTTTGCGTCCATTTAATTTTTAGTATGATTAGATTCTATTTGTTTGTTTGTTGTTGTTGGGTTAAACGCCGTAGCAATACATTTTATAGGTCATATAACGGCGGTCAGTCAACCTACTCACTCCTCCTGGAAAGGCTAAATCTCTGGATTTAGCTGTTAACCAAATACTAAGCGCATACTTTCGTCAGTGACTGACAACTGCCCTACACAATTAAACATCATTGGTAGGAGGGAGAATGGCCGTAGAAATAATTTCATGATTCAAAATGTTAAACTACAAGGGTGTGAATGGACATTAAATGGCATATAAACCAAGTGTGTTGTAAATTACATGTATCACAAACAACTACCCTTGTTGGACTTACGGGTTCAAACAATATTAATTAACTGGTTTGCAATGTGCTAAAACAATTTCAGCATAAATGAGCATTTAAAATAAATGCTTTATCTAAGCAATAATCAGCGTTTGCACTGATTTGTATTGTCTAGTTCTCAGTCGTACGTTGACGGTAGTAAGGGCCAGATAATCCAGGCTAAGATTTGTGTAGTTGTGTACGGTGTTCACGGAAATCACGTGCAAACCGGAAGTAAATATCTACGTCATTCTGGGATTGTACATGGACGCAGTTGTGTTGTCGGTTAGGATAGCAGATTGAAAAAACTTGGATCTGATCTTTAATTTTCGTTTTTGATGCAGCGATGGCGTTTATTTGTCTTGACGTTGCATTAAGTTCAGGAAACGTTTTCTTGGTGAGTATTTTATGCCCAGGTCTTCTTGAGCCTGGAAGATTCGTCCTCTGTCTTTTTCGTCCATGAATGTTTGAAACCGAATATACGTTTCCTCGACCATAAATTTTGAGTGGCTCTGTTTGAATTAAATCTATAACTCCAGTTTGTTTTAAATGATAACTAAACTATATATCAATGAATTTTCTCGAGTATACTGTGTCATACTTTGTTTATTCACAAAGAAATCCATTGAAAATGAAGTTATGTTTTGAAAATTGAATCATCCTCCAACATCATCTTCCTGGTAGGGGACAGGAATCCAATCTAGATTGTACTAAGTCCCACTGGACAATCATCGCTCGAAGTATCTATTTACAGTTAAAATGTTTGATAAATTAATTATAGTTTTAAAACTAAGTACACCCATGAGCTGACTACGCAAGGGACAGAGGCAAGACTAATAAAGTCAGAAGATGACTAACTTCTTATCAATATTTTCAGGTACCAGTTTGTCAAGAATGGTGTAACATTATAGCCCAGAGTAGATTGGTACCCTTAGAACCAAACCAGTATTCAAGATGGAACGATAAGTGATATTTGGGGTTATATTTTGTCATTATAACTAAATATAAGCTGAATAGCTCAAGTATCAAATGCTTTTTAAGGTAACCTAGTTAGGCCTATTATGTTTTTTTTTTTTACTTTTGTTTTAATTGGTGGATGAAAAGTTATCTGATGTAGGTATTGAACCCACATCGCCTAGTATGCTAGTATGATGCTCTTCCTAATGAGCTTATCAGACGGATACATATCACAGAACTGTATTTTGAAGTACCCAGTACTCCAGTACCACTCTTGCCCAGTGCCCGCATGTTTTGAATCATTTGTTTGTTATGTAAATATCAAGGTTAAATAGGGCGTGAAATCTCTATTCTAATGGCGTCCTATAACATTAACGTGCAGTCCTGTTCGCCTACAGCATTATGGGAATCAGTAAATTTGGGTTTTCCATTTACTTATTCAAATACCACCATTTAATTCATGACTAAACAACAAGAAAGCATCAGCCTCCTACATGCACTGATTCACTTTGGCATCAATAAACGTTTCTAGGAATTTTACCCATTGATGTGTTAAACTGTCAGTAAATTTGAAGTTAATTTTATTAAATGCACTGGAAGATATCCATTAAAATTCTAATAAAATTCTTATATGATATAAATGTAAAGGCACCTGAGAGGAATCAGAGTTCTCTACCACTGGGGGTCTCTTCTCAAGATAATCTCCAGGGGTTGGGGAGAAGTTATGTACCAAAGATTTTTTATTTTAATTTCTAATATAAATGTGTTTCACTGTTTTCTTCTTCTACACAGTCAGACCAGTGGTGCTTTTCACAAAAATTCTTATGAAAAAAAACTTCATAAGTCGGTTTCATATAATTAGCACTTCAAAGTCAGACAGATAATTAGCATAACTATGATATGATATTTAAAAGGTATACACAATTCTGCACAAATTGTATGATATTGATAATTGATAAACCAAAAATGTGTGTACTATTAATGTTTCTTGCTTTTAACTTACGACGATTATTTTCGGTAGAATTTTTGTGAAAAGCACTACTGTTTTATGGATGAATTGTACGGTCTGTCTGAGTTCAACTACAGTACCATACAGTTTCTGCTGTAGAGTTGTCTCAGTTGGCCATGTTGCTAGTCTCTCCTTGTGGTGGCTTTCACAGGTTTGAAGGATGTGCTATGTAGTATGGTCATCCTTTTTTTTGCAATTGCTCTCAAACTTGAGTCAGATTCCAAGGTTAAGGGTCACCTGTCGCAAGGAGTGACCTGATTTTTCTGGGCAAGAATAATGTCCCTAAATTGAATTTTTGTTTTTTGATGTTAAACTGAACTGTTG
The DNA here is from genome assembly GCA_025267735.1 of Mactra quadrangularis. NCBI lineage: Eukaryota > Metazoa > Mollusca > Bivalvia > Venerida > Mactridae > Mactra > Mactra quadrangularis. The sequence continues at coordinate 48,201,560 of CM046299.1, read as the reverse complement.
CCTGTCTTAAGCCACCATAATTGTGTTCAGTCTTTGGTCAGTGGCCATTTTTTTCTGATTTCCTTGTGTGGGTAATTAATAGAGGCATGACTTATGTTATAACTGTACATTACAACCTCTCTTGAACAACACCCTTAGGAAGAGACTAAAGTGTGTTGCTGTTCAAAGGTTGTTGTTCTGCAGAGGTGAAATTCATTTGAAGTTGCACCTTAGTGAAATACCATAAGCTGTTGTTGTGCAAAAGATTTGTTCTGTAAAATACTGCTCTGCAGAGGTTTAACTGTACATAGAAATACCAGTGGGCATACAGACTCCTTACCGCCCCTCTCTTGATCCACCCATGAAGCACCTGGTTAATGTTTATTGACTATTAAAGAATTTACCAGTTGTAAAAACAGGAGTAGAAATGAGGAAGTATTTTATCAGCTGATATTTTTTCTATGATTTATTTAACTTCTATATCTCTGTATGTCCCTAAATCAGTGATATCATTCTTTTTATTTGATAATAGAAACTCTACCTTTAATTTAGTTATCTAACATATAGGCTACATGTTTATTTATGTTTGTATTTTAGTTCCAACTTTGTAATTATGAATATGTACTTGTAAATCGAGGGTTTTCCCCGCCAGACTGTAGTAACTTGCTCTTTTACTCAATGCACTTACTACAGTCTTGCGGACAACCCTTAAAACGGTATATCATGTCTGATATTTTGCCTTCAGATTCACAGACTCTTGAAAAAAGATGTGGTTCAAAATTCATGATCCATTTGAAACAAGATACAATGTGTGCCAAGGAACACTGGACCTCAGGTTCACAGTGGACAATCAACCATGTCACTATGGAAGACAGTTTGAAGACTAAAGGATGAAGTGGTGTATTTTTCCTCAGCTTGGTTTGTTTGTTCTTGTTTTACCACAATTTATAATGTTATGAAGAGTGCATTTGTGGTGGACAGTTCACCTAACTCTCATACCTGGGATACACCAGTACTTTACTCCCATCATTATCATCTGTCTATTTTCATACACTTGGTCTGTTGCCTTAGAATTGAACCAACAGCTCTACAGCCATGATAAGATACAGTGATATGAAGTCAGTGACTTTTAAAATTGTTGACCATGGAGATATGATCTATTGTTTTGGTTGAGTTAAATGTCATAGCAACACATTGTATAGGTTATATAACAGCTGTCAATCAACCTACTCACTAAAAATCTCTTGATTTAGCTGTTAATAAGTTACTTGGCACATACTTCCTTCAGTGACTGACAACTGTCCTGCATGCCTTTTAATCAGTGGTTGGAGGGAGAATGGTCATTGTAATTATCTAATAACCAAACCCAACGGAAGTATGCGCTGCCTGGGATTCAAACCAACAACCCTTGGATCAATAGATTTTTGTGCTTCCAACTGAGCTAGCAGGGATAGTATCTACTTTAAAATATGATCTACATTAATACCTATATTAGACTACTCTTTATTAAGACTTTGATGGTCCTTATGTAGAATCTTTACTGTATGGTTTGGTTTTTGGTTTTTGTTGGGTTTAATGCGGTAGCAACACATTGTATAGGTTATATCATGGCAGTCAGTCCACCTACTCACTGTTCCTGGAAAGGCCAATCTCTGGATTTAGCTGTGAACCAACTACTAGGTGCATACTTTCCTCAGTGATTGACTACTGCCCTACATGATTTAGAATCAGTGGTAGTAGAGAGATTGGCTGTAGAAATTTTTTCATGACCAAGCTCCACGAAAGTTATCCCCACCTGGGAATCGAACCCATGACCCCTCGATCAGTAGACTTGTGCACTACCGCCTGAGCTAGCCAGGCGGGCTCTTTACTGAATGTCAATGTTATAAAATATCTATAGAAATGTTATAATATTGAAATAACAGGAAAGTTGTATGTAAAACTACTTTATACATGCATTCAAGAAAACATGTTAAAGCTATGAAATAAAGTATCAAAGAGAAATTGTAGCTTTGTTGGTAAAGTAGCTTTGAAGATGATACACAGCACTGGAGGATGTGCATTCTTCTTACATCAAAACACTCAGGTACACATTGATTTATGTCTTTTTATTATTACGTTCTTTGATCAAAATATTTATTCTGTAATCATTATATTATTTATTTGCTGCCTTCTGATGTAATCATACGTTTGAATTTGTTGTGGAACTTGCTAATGACTATCTCTCATTACCTGCAATTTTTTGCAAACCACCCATTATAACATATTTTAATACAAAATAACAACATCTCTCACTAATAGTAGCCTCCATGTATCAACCATTTTTGACATGGATGTTATGAGCAATTCTGGTCTTAGTAAGTGACATATTTTGAAATGCATCACAAAATGTTGTGGACGTAGACATTCGACTGACATGTGCGTATGTACATGTAGTTAGGTTAACCCAACGCATGAATAAATAGTCATCTTGTTAACAATATATGACAGTATCAAGCAGTCTCTTTGTCAACACAAAATACATGAAAATATCAATTTTAATTCCATTTTAACATTTTTGATTAAGAACTGCCTTTCATCTGCTAAAATATAGATTACAAGTTATGTAACCTCTGACCCGTTTCTGTTCTTGTTGTACATTCAACTGGATCCCCGATGTGCTAAAAATAAACACGCCTGCAATTTTCCACCATCTAAAAATAGATTATATACCTGTTGTGTAGGAAATCCTGATCGGTAAATTCGCATTTTTCTGCGGGTGTTATCAGCGCCATGATCCTTAGCTATACAGTGTTTGTGAATTTTTTACTCTGCAAGTCCTCTTTCTAATGACATTACCAAATTTTGCCCTGTTAAATCCATGTCTGGTTAGCACTATCGGCACTTGGATTAGGTAACAGCCACCCCAAATTTAAGTTTTGGCTGGCATTTTCATGACAAACAATGGTAGCTAACGAATAAAGATAGGTAGATTTTATTCTCATCAATTTTGGTTAGATCTCTGCATGGTGAATAGTGACCTATGATTCATACATCTACCCTAGTTGGTGGTTGTGACTGCAAATGATTAGTGGTAGTACTTAAATGAATGAGGTGTAGTAATAATTGATTCATAATTATGTTTTTAAGGTCTGTTAGAGATGCAAATTTGAGACTTTTGGACTCTGCATCTGAAGGTTTTATTAGCCAAATTTTTCAACGCCATTGGGTGGGTGGTCGGGCATCCGGTGTCGTTAACAATTGCATTAAAGGTTTTTTTTACCATATATTTCTGCCATTTATTGTCAAATCTTTATGAAACTTCATACAATGATAACATACCATGTCATGAACAGAATTAGAAAGTAACCACAACTCTACCTGGCTTTATTATGGATTATTTCCCTTTGTAATTTTTGCGTAATAGTTTTTAAATCCGGCTTTAATGTGGTTTCCACATAACATTTCTTGTTTGTGTTTTTTTATCATTCATTCATTTTTAAGAAAAAGTCAAGGCTGCACATAACGTCCCATTAGAGCAAAAAGGTACCAAGTGACATTTTGCAAGTTTTGAGAAAAACGGCTTTAAAGGTTTGAACCTGCATATAAAATCAGCTTTTGATGATCAAATTATCACACATACTTTGTTAAACTTGTTGTATACCCAATTAGATTTTAAGAAAAAAATGAAGTCAAAATGTCCAATAGTTATTGATATTTTATTGATTTTGTTCATGGTCCCTTTTTGCACGATAGCTTTTTTAGAATTTTAAAATGCAAAAAGGTACCATTTGATCACTTGGTACCTTTTTGCACGACTTAATAAATGAAATATCTATCATAAACAAAGTAAAAAGGTACCATTTGTAATACCGTTAAAAAGAAAATTAATAAACTATGCATAATAATAAGCAAATATCAAACATTCCTGTTGCTTAAATGTAAACTATAAGCATCTTTTCTCATTTTGAGTTCATTCGACTACTGTTACAGAGTTTAAGAATTAATCCGTGTCCTCCTCCTCGGAATCCAATGGTACATAGTCCTTCTGTTTTCTGTCAGTTGGCAGGGAACTGAAATAACTGTGAAATTCTTCCGGGATAATGTCTTTCTTACACAAGTTCACCAAATCATTCTTTTTTAGAATTGATATTGGAAGCTTTTCACTGTAGCAGAAGTTCAAGTCTTTTTCATTTTCTGGCCATTTTGAGTCTCTGCCTTTCACCCTCGTTGCTTTCTGAACCTGAATCTCCAAAAATGCACTTGTGTCAAACGAATAGTTCACAAAGACGGATTTGGGGCTTTCTCCTCTCACTTGTATCCATTTCACCTGCAGCCAATTGACTTTTTGACCATCAGTGGTTGTTTTGAGATTTTTACAATGTTTGGAAACAAAGTCCTTGAAATCAACTACATGGTTATATTTCAAAGGCACTGTGATATAAGGTTGTGTTTTTCTAGCCATTGAAATAAGTGTACACCACTGAGACGGTACGTACACTGGTGTTATCTTCTTTGCTCCTTCAATGGTAGAATGGACACTGTCACACTCCATCTGTGAATGTCCAGACACAAAGAATTTGTGGCTTATTCTTTCCAGTTGCGGCGCTTGTGACAAAGTGTACAACAGTGACGCTGTAACATACTGATTCCTGTTTTGCCCGCCACAAGAGTCCGAAAAGTACACAATTTCTTTTACAGTGCTTGTTTTACAAACCGACAGTGTGTTCTTCATTAAACAAGTAGCAATTTCACATGAACCTCTTTTAGCCTGACTTTCATCCCACACATGACAAACTATGTTCTTGTCGCCGAGTGAGTAGATTGTTAGGTTGTAACAACACAACTTCCTTGAATAGTATAGCTCACTTACTAAAGTACAGGGAGTTGACAGAACGGCCTGTAAATCAAATGTAGCTACATATACACTTTTGTCAGTTTTTGACCTTAGTTTGTCGCTTTCCTTTTCCTTCCTTGCTTGTTCTTTCTTGATCTGATGCTCGTCATATTGTTTCTGTAGTGTTTCATCCAGTGATCCTGCTTCTCTTTTTCGCATGTACAGTGTGCATAAAGAACATTGGTCTTTCTTGGGCTTGTAGAAGGAAAGGTTATAACATTCACAAAATATTGTGCGGTACATTGATAGCGTAACATATGGAATGTCTTTCTTCTCACATTCTGTTTTGTAAAGCTGCCACATTTTCTTTATATTTAACTCGAGGGAAAGATATTCCTTTGTAGATTGTTTCCTTGCGTAATGCGACTCCATTTTGGGAAATGATTCTATGTGTCGCTTCACAGAATCAACAAGGCTTTGGTCTAATTTGTTTGCAGAAGAGCTTGTCCCTCGCATATCTTTTCTACCGTAAGTTCCATGTGTTTTTCTTTGTAAAGAGTAATCCACAGTCTTTCTCCCTATGTCCAGTGTTTTCAAAAAGAAATCTCTGCACACACGCACTTTCTTTTCTTCATTCACCAGGTGGAACTTTTGGGATACTTTTTTCTTGCATTTGCCTTTTCTGGATGGCTCTTTTCTCTCCACCATTTCACAAATGAACTGCCTCTGGCGCTCATAATTCCCCAAACCATAATAACACGTAAATATACTCTGCCTCTGCTCTTCTGTAAAGTTTTGTCCACACTTGAATTTACATTTTGAACAACTATGAGGTTGAACTTGTTTTGCATCAACAGTTCGACCTGTTGCAGACGTATACGCCTTGCCACTACTTCGTTTTGCCTTTCTGATATTTTTTTTCCAAGACCCTGGATCACGTTTCCTTTTTCGGCTGGAGTGTTTCTTTTGAGGGCTTTGGTACGATGCCCTCTTATGTGGCGTTGTTTGGACGGGGTCCTGATTTGACTCTTTACTTTTGTCAAAAGATGCTTGTTCTTGCAGTTCATCTTGTCTTTCATTCCTTGATAAATCAATGACTTCGTCGTCGTCAGTCCCAATATTAACAATGGCGTCATAGTGTTCATGTCCTTGAACAGAAAGGTATGCTAAGTTCACAAGGTATTCTGCTGGTTGGTCGGGTTTTATATCAATAACTGGAGCAGATATTGAACTTGAGTATATCCGAATGTTGCATGTAAACTTATTTGATAGAGCCATCGGTATCACGTCTGCTATGTCCATATTCCATGTTCCACTTGACTTGAGCACCTCTATTTTATCCAGAAATGGTTGAACATTGGCTGGATTGTCACTTCGACAGAAAGGAGCATATTTTTCTACCTGTTCTGTCATAAGGTCACACATCGCTGTCCGTATGTTGTCAATGCTGTCATTGATTTGTCCACTTTTCTTCATTGCCGCAAAAATACAATTGCCGTCACCATATACACCGACTCTTTTTAGTTCATTGCTGGCTAACATTGCATCCAACCTTGCAAGATGTGACCGCCGTACAAAATCTCTAACAGACTGCATTCTCTTGCTTTTCTCTTTGGCCCTTTCTAAGTCACTTCCACAGTGTCGTTTCCTTCGTTGTCTTAAAAGCTTAAGTGTTTCACTTAGTCTTTTTGCAACCTCTGATTTACCCCTTTCTTTTAATTTAGGCACTTTTCTAGTTTTTATCCGGGTTGGCTTCTTTTTCCAACCTTTCATTCTTTGTCCTTTCACTTTAGCAGAGCGTCTTTTACCTAACTTAGGAATCACATCTTGTTCTGAGTCACTTGAGTTTATAGCTGCTTTTGATGGATTGTATGTTTCGTCATCAAAGCTGTCATCCTTCTCCGACTCACTGTCACTTGAATGTATCAACTTTCTCTTCACTGGTCTCCTTTGTCTTGCAAGCTTTGACAATGGAACATTTTCAGAATCTGTACTGGTGTTTCCGTCGCCTTTTGTGTCTATATCAATGGAATGGTAGAACTCTTCATCTGACCACACCGTGGCCTCGTCCTGAAATGTAGATGAATAATATTATAATAAATTTAAAGCAGTTGGCATACTATTTTGCCAGACATCGTTTTTCGCCTAAGTATTTATATACCTACGAGTACATGTATATACATACAAAAGTTGATACCATTCAATATTATTTATCATGTATTTCATAAAAAGCTAGTATTAGCAATATTATTACTCATTACTGATATTATTTGAATTTTAATAGTCTTATGTGTATGAAATATTATAAATATGTACTCACATTTTCCATATTTTCCATGATTGTATTCTCAGTCTATTTCCATCTTACTTTCGAGGAAGGCTCTCATAAAATGCAAGGTTTTAAGCTTGATTCTCACAATTTCATTGTATACACACCCTCTTATCTGCAATACAATGGACATTGTCCGACACCTTATCAGTAAACCAGCATCTGGTTTGTGTATTCAACTCTGTGCCTAAAGGTACCATATGAACTGTTTTGTATGTATAAATGCCACTCAAGTTTACAAAATAGTAAGTGCAAAAAGGAGCCATGTGTCACTTGGTTCCTTTTTGCATACAACTATAGCAAAGTTACAAAAAGCGTTGGAACAAAAAGGTACCATTTGACATATGGTACCTTTTTGCCTGAAACACTGTGCACATGGTACCTTTTTGCAGAAACTTAAAGCTTGATTTTCACTTGGTACCTTTGTACCCGATGCAATATCGTTTTTAATCATCTAGGTACAAACTAGATTTTTATATATATTAAAGATTGATTAAAAACGGTTCAGAAAATGCCAAAAAGTCAATTTTGACCAAAATGTTAGTTGGTACCTTTTTGCTCTAATGGGACGAATTAAATACGTGTAAATAAAATTTTCGGCATATTCAAGTTACAAATATTAAAATAAAATCAATGTCTGTTTAATTTTTTCTTACTTGAAAAAAAGTTTTGGTTGTAAACAATGCAAATTCAAGCTCAATTTGTTTCATAAGGACATACACTTAGTACAGACCCCATATGTATTTATAAGATTTACTCATTACTTACATATTTGATATTTTAAGTATACAACTTACAAGATTATGTATAGATTATTTCTCATGGATTTCTCATCTTATTTATACAATCTGGGCTCACCAGGAGACCCCTACTTGTTGCCCTTGTTAACATACATATGTGTTGGTATAAAACCTTTTTATCTTAATAAGATATCAGATGCTAACATAAAGGTGTTAGATTAATTCCACTAATTGGCTAAGTATTGAAAGTACTGAATATAAGCCTCATTATGAAATAATCTTACATGAATGTACACATACTTATGTCTAGCATGTGATCAGTGATCATACTTATACACCACATGGCTTGAAGTACCTTTCTATATCCACTTCGTTTAAGGTGTGCAAAATGCAACGTATACTTGTTACAATATTTCTTATTTATTGTAGCAGGAATCTGTGTATGATGATATTTGATGTTTCATTATTATGATCTTATATTTGCACAGTCTTAGATGATCATAAACTTTGCACTGTCTTGCTTGATCTAGCTTTTTGTTAACTTGAATTGTACTGGAACGCCCCTGGAACAGTTTGGCATAAAGTGTAATATAAATAATGCATAATAATAATAATAATAATAATAATGATAATAAAGACTTTATTTAACGAGGCTACACATTTGGATAAATCCAATCTTCCATGTGAACCTCTGATTTATTAAGGACGATTTTGGTAGTTTTTTGTGCGCATCGTTCTGCGCATGTTTCAAAAACGACGTCAACGTTGATACAAAACATTATTTCGATATAGAGTAGTGTTCTGGGGAGTTTTCAATTAAAAATCCGCAAAAAACTTCCGTCCGTTAACTTAATATTTCATGTAAACAAGGGAACTCACTTTTTTTTCTTCCAACGTAGATTAATTCCCTCATATTGGCGTACGCCATTTGCGCAATTTTCGGACGTTACCAGCGAGTTTAAGAGTCGAAATTTAGATAACTCACTCATTGTGAAATATTAATGCTCGTGGTATTTTATTATGTAGGTATTAAAGTTTACGTATATCGTTTTACTTTACGTCTGTTATTGTTGTAGGACCTAAATTTGACGTCAGAAAAATAAACTGGTAAGGGTCGACGACAATGGACAATTCAGAACGTAAATCACGTTTTTTCTTTTCATGTTTCAATTTATATGCTGCATGTTTCGTTGTTCGAAGCATATTAGGAAATAAGCAAAATGTTATAGTGTAACCCCTAATGTCTGAATATTCTTGGCCTAGAATTTAATGCAAGTTTATAATGTAGACAATGTTTAGACTGAACTGCAGTGCGTGTCCGGACTCGTTCCGGGGGCGAATCTATGATCTGAAAAGTGACCATTCAGTTACCATGGCAACTAGAAAACTCTTGAAATGATAAACAAGTTCAAAATAACTTTGTCTGTTCTGTATCTTATAAATAAGCTACTTTCTGTATGTTTGGATAATAAGAAGACATCAAATTTTCATTTTTGCATTTTCATGTTGAAAAAAGGTGGGTGGGGTAAGGTTCATAGTGTTTATTTAATTTCTTCACGATTTATGTATTTTTATCTGTAAGAACTGTATCATTTTGCTATTGATATGAGTATTTTACACTTCAAACCAGATATCAAAATAAGACTTACCAAAGCAATCACATTTTGTAACATTTTTAATGAAGTTTTAATTTCTTTGAAAATATCATATATTTTTCAATATATTAGGGGTTACACACGGCAATTTTACCACAAAACGAGTTCGGTGACCCAACATTTTTTTCATTTATTTATGCTGAACAAACATTTTTCTTTAACATATTAAGATTTTTAAAAATTCTGTCGTCCAGTTTTCTTTAAATTTTATTTTTAGACAAAAAATGTATAGTTTTTTTAATAAAAATTGTTCTAAACATTTTAGGCATTCTCTTTTAAAAAACACCAACTTATAGAAAAGATATTGGTTGTACAAATAAATTTTTTCTTTGTAATAGCTACTTTTAGACTAAGTATGTGTTGTGAAATAAAAAAGATTGTAGCATGTCATTTGTTTTGTTTTTCTTGCTGTTTATAATTACATTGGGGGCTCATATTAGCTTAGAAATAGAGCTTCAAATCTTTGCCTGGACATGGTCAATTGGTGGTCAGTTTGTGAAAAAACGAGTTCGGTGACCTATGATTTTTTCTTCACCAGTGAATTAGTCATGGTCCATTCTACAAAATATCAAAAAATCAAAAAAATCTGTCGTCAAAAATAAAATGTAGAAATCGTCCTTAACTTATATTAAGCTTTTCGAACATTTTCATCAACCTTTTTTGTGTGTTACCAAAATAATAACAGTCGATAAGGTGTTTTTGTTCAAGAAAGCAACGCACTAGTATCTAGATGTGATCAAAACCTTCATTCTCATTGGCCAACTGTGAGCACTGGACTGAGCTCTACTACTATTAGGTGTACAGTTTGAAATTATCTTAAATTTAATTATGTTTTTAAGTTTTGAAGATACTATGGTCTTATTTACTGTTTGTAAACTTGAAGTCCTGTATTCAATCCTTCATACTAACATGTAACTTATGTATTTTGTTTCATTACAGAAGATTATTAGTGTAACCATGTTTTGGTGTCATTTCTTGTGATTATTGGTTACCTGTTAGTTATGCTATTTATGAAAAATGATAAATAAAAATATGATAAATTGGATATGTAATGAAAGAGACATGGTTGTTTATCTACCAATGGTAGGTATATTTTATATTCAAGACAATGTGTCACAGAATGAGGAAAATAAGCAGACTGACCGGGACTCAAACCCAGGACCCCTAGCTTATAAAGTGAGTGCTCTCCCATCTAAGCTATCCAGCTTCTTACATAATTTGCTTCCTTTATGCAAGAAAGTGCAAATTGTCTTTTTATCTTATATAAGATGGTACCTTTGTTTGCTTTAATGGCGAGATATTTTTGTTCACATTATGTTAACAGGTGCATACTATGACACTAATTAATAAGTCTTATAGTAATTCTACTCTGTGTTTCTACCAGCACATTCAGATTCTATATGTTGGAATATTTATTATATTTTGTTCCCTAGAGTTGTACAACTTGTCAAGCTATGGTAGTTATCTACCTAGTATCTGTATACTGGGTTTCTTATAAATATTGATAAACAATTGTATTTTATTGCTTTTTCTAAATTATTTATTAAAACAATTATATACAACCTGATGATTCTCACTTATAGTGACAATAAGATATAACTTTCAATAGCAGGTCTAGAGAGGGGTTAGGACTGGAATTCCTTATATCCTTACTCACTTACTTCTTCTGCCATAATGTTTAAACTTTGTTAAACAGACTTTGAAATGTATATATAATGAGTATTGTGGTATTTTGACCCCAATGTAAGGAAAAAAGGGGCTGCTTAAAATGTTTCTGGTTGACCGTTCCTACTAAGGTATTATTTATATTTTGTATGTTGGGTTTGTTAAATATTTAATCATATAATTGTACTTAAAATAAAGTGGTTAGTTGATAACCTCTTTTAGTTGCCTTGATGTAACACAGATTACAGATCACATGGGCTTGAAATACTACCCTTTATTATTGGTACTAGGCATTGATCTCTGATGCCGTGATTGCTAGTTCAGGTCTCTATGGGCTGTAATGATGAAACAGATTGTGTGTTTCTCCATATATAGTAAGATAAGAACCTACAGCTTGTGTGGTCTATACTAAATGTTTAGAACATTACATTGAAAGTTTAAAAAAAGTTAAAGTGCGATTTAAAGTCTGCCTCCATATACATGTTTCAGCCGACTTAACAATCTTGTACGATAAATTCTGATCATTGAAATCACCCTCAGGCAGGCAATCTCTCACAGTACCCATTTAAACCTGGGTAAAGATCAATTTCTTGCTCAAGGAAATTTGCAGTGCCCCAAGTGGGGATCAAACCCGGGACCTCTCAATCACTAAGCATGCCTCCTACCACTGAAACACTGCTTCTACATTTATCCCCGAGTGAATCCCTGTGCTAATAATCCTCAGTTCTAACATTGACTAACTTCAATCATTGTAACCATTCCTGATGGAAGGTCCTGGGTTTGAACCCAATTACCTTCCATAGTCTTGTAAAAGTAGACAGGTGCCACTGTTGGTGATAGTCTATTACTTGTTTAACCCTGATTATTAGGTGATCTCTCCCCATCAAATGACTGTGACTGTTCAAAGGAGCAAAAACATAAACAAAACAATAAAAAATCATCTCTTCACTTCCAGTACTTTGATTTATTTGTTTTAATTTCTGGACAAAGTATGATTATTTACTGATAATGCATTGATAGTGTTGAGATAGAGTAATATACATTTGATAACTTGATATCTCTGTTGATTATAATGTTACCACATGCATCATGCTGTCTAATCACATATGTATCGGCTAGAGCAAAACTAGTCTAACTTTATGTAAATGAACAAGATATAGCCTAGTTATGCTCTAATCCATAGATATGAACATAACTGAGAAAATCATCAATGAGCCATGCATATCTGACCAGCCTAGTTGTTAAGATTATATGATAGATAAAAATAGAGATAATTTATTATAGATAGGTTGATAATTGGTAATTATTGCCAATATAATATGATAAATATATATAGATAATTTAGAATACAATGTATCAGTCATAATTGAGATGAAATCATTTGATATGTCAGCTTTTTAGTGTTATCTCTACTTGTATGTTTATTGTATGCCTTTTTGTTTGATTCATGATTTTCATAGCAGTGGTTGTTGCTAAATTAGGTGACTTGATTATCTTGTCCTTTGGTTAGCTTAGTTTGGTGCCGAGACGTAGATATCCTATCTCTGTATCTGATTGGTGGCAGTTCTTACTGTCTATCCAGGACATGTTGGTTTTTCCAATTCTGGGCTAGACTTTGGTATTTTTGTTGAGTTTTGTCATGAATATGGGACTGGCCTTAACATTTGCCTTTTCATGCCATTTATTAACACTCTGTTTTAGGTGATAAACAATGGTAAACTCATTCAACAAGCTTTTCTCTAAATTCTGTCTAGTACTTGTTGATTTTTGTTGAGCTGATAACTTGGCCCTACAAGAAGAAGAAATTCAGAAAGAGTTGGCCTATGGTTGAGTATCTAACTATGGTCACTGGAAGACAAATTGAGCTTGCTACTATTACAAATGACTGCTGGTGTTTTGTTAAACATCATCATGATATAAGCAACCCAAAAAACAAATGTCCTAATTTTAAAAAATTGAACTTTATATCAAACAGATGCATACCATACTCTTTTCTGTCTTGATTACTGCCATGTTCTCATTATTTGAGAATGGTCTTTTAGAAAGGTTTTACTGTATCCATTAATTTCTGTATTAATCTTTGATCAATAAATTCAGCACATTCTTTGATAAAAAACTCATTTACATAAAAAAACCATCAACATTCACTGTCTTAGTATTGCTCACTGTAAAAAAACGTGTTTCTCCTGTTTTTTAAATTTTCAACCAAGGGGGATCACTCTTGTAAGCTTCATTCGAAAATTGTATGCCTTGTGGTTTTAAATAACCTCCTATGTGATATTTTATGAGGCCCTCATCATATAAAAGTCTTATGAAGATTAAATATGACTTATTTGATGCATAAATTACCATTTTCTCTGCGTAATTTGGTGCTTGTTTTAGAGCAATTGAGTTTTGAAAACGTTTGTATGATAGAGGCTTAGTCTTTTAATGTGGTTTGGTATGACATCATAGTCAAGAATAGTCCATAAATTGTGCATATTTATACTGGTATCTGGATCTGATCATGAATATTTTCTAGGGGCTGGGTGTCCCATTGAAGATTTTTCCAAGGGACAATTAAGGGTCCAAAGTCGAGGTTCATTTGAATCAAAACTTGTATTTTGAAATCTTGATTTGAATATTTTGATGTTTTTAAAATACTTTTATGAATGCTATCAAGTATTTGCAGGGGATATGGACCATTTGACAGTCTGTTTTCCTCGCAATGGGATTCTACAAAAAAGGGCTCAGTAATAATTTAAAATGCAGTGCAGGTTGTCATTTCAGTGTGTATAAATGTGTTTTATCAGATGACTTCAACCTTCAAACAATATGTTTTATTTTAATATAGGATAAATCTATGCTGGATACCACATTTACAAGTCCTTTGTACCATCAAACCTGAATTAGTGGTAACCTTGGGTTTGCATTTACTCTTATTTTACTCTAAAAGTGCAAAAGTAAAAATCTCCCAACTTAAAAATTTGTTTTGTTTTAACATAATTTTAAGTTGCCGCTTGTATGAAACGGCCAGTTTTCAACAGTGATTCCATTGTGTGGCTTAATACCACAGGTTCAATTGCACATGGAAATATTCACATTCACATGAATATTGGTTTAGTCGGCTCACAGCCCTTGCTGGGCCCTTGATCCCTATATTTATTACCCCAGATAGGATTTTATCCCTAAGTTATGAGAGATCACAAGGTGATATAAAACTATCAGGGGTCATGCTGGGACCATAAGTCTGTACACAGCGGGTATAAATTTCTACTCATGTTAAAGTGCTGATTTTTAGACATATATATAATGAGTGGAATATCAGTTATCGTGTATGAATTAATGCTTGTCATTTATTTGTTTTACAGCCGAGGAAAAACTAGACTTACACTAAGCCTTAAAGCAGTTTAATGATGAAATTTGAGTTGAGTTTGTGAGTTTTACTTTTCTTTCTTTAACAGAGAAGATGGAATTGAAGTGAACAGTTCAGATAATCCTTGTTGCTGGATTGTGTGATACTTTAATCATCTCTATGAAACTGCCAAGTTATTAGCATGAAAAACCATGATTAGTCACTGGGCTTGAACCCACAACCCTCTACCAAGAATGATGAAATAATAATCTAAAATAGATACATGTAGGTGTTTATATGTACATGAAGTGACCAACAGGTATATTTTCTTTATTTTAAGTTTTATATCCATTTCCCTGTTAATAACTTTAATTTGCAGTTGACATGTATAATTAACTATATGGTAGCTCTGTGTTGGTTCAATTCCCATCTTGACCAGCTAATGCTCTGATTCATACTGGAAATTTGACACACATGTGTTCAAACACTTCATTCATTTTCCTAAATATCCTGAAACTGCAAGTATGCAGGTCTGAATTATGTCTTTATCAATTTTGGTATGATTTAAGTGCTATCTAAGACTTGTCTACAATTTTGCATTACCCTACTGAAGTTAGGAACCAGTCTTGAGTCTTCATGTTGTTGGTCTTAGCTAGATATTACAAACCTATTCTCCCACACCCTCGATCGAGGTTAACAAAACTTTCAACACATGGTTTTTACTGTCCTGTTATTTCTCCATGCATTTCTTATATTTTTATTATTCTTGTTATTTTTGTGCAACTGTATGATAAAAACATACATACGTATGTTTAATGATAATATTATCATTGTTCTTATGACTGGAATGAATTACAAACGGAGCTACATTCCGACTTAATGTAGCAAGTTCTTGCATCTCATTTTTAGTACATTATGTTTTATGATTTGTTCTGCATAAAATGATTTTATGATGCTTTTACATTATTTCGCAGACAATTCGTGTATTAATTTATGCTATAAAACCATACATCACTCTCTCAGTCAGTTCGTCTTTCTTTTAACAAAATATCTTACGATGATAAAAATCATTGACATAATCATTGTACGTTGATTTTATGAATATATCACATAATGTTTAAAAACAAAAATCATCGTATGTCGATTTCATAAATTAATTGCACAAGGTTGTTAGACTTAAACAATTAATTATAATATGATGTTTTGAAGAATATTCTTGTGAATATTCTATATAATTATTAGAATTGGATTTAACAAAGTGTTTAAAAAGTTAAGAATTTCTTCTTACAACTTGACTTACGTTGATTTTTGTTGTAAGATTATCTTGCATCGATTGATTATAAAAATATTTACAACACCATTGCAATGGCTTTTTTAAATTTTTAATCATTGATAACATGCATGTATTTGGTGTTGGAAACAAAATTACAATAACTAGATTAAGTGGACTTGAGTACTGGTAAATGTCAGTCATCAACTTTAATTTTCTAATGCACTAGCCTAATTTATAATGTTATATTGTAAAACGGCAAAAATGTCAACTACTCGGACTAAAGTGAAATAAAATTCATTCTACTAGTACCAATCCATTTTCACTAGTCATGAGAATCAGTGGTCTTCGTAAGTCAAAAGCCAGAAACATTAATAATATGCTCATTTTTTGGCTCGTCAATTCCAAATATTATAGAATTGTGTTGAATATAGTATACCTTTTTAATATCATATCATAGTTATGCTTATTATCCATCAGACTTTGAACTGCTAATTATATGAAATTGACTTACGATAACTTTTTTCGTAAGAATTCTTGTGAAAAGGACCTCAGGCTAGTTGGTTAAGGCACTGACTGAAATGCAATTGAAGCTTGAGTCAGATGTAAAAATTATGGTAGTCTTATAGATTTGATTGATTCTTTTATATGGTAAAAATGACACTGTATAAAAAATGTGCTGAAGAAAATGACTAAGAGGAAATTATCATACAAACAATACATAGTTATACTATTGATAATAATTTCATTGTTTTATTCTATTCACTGCCTCTGATATGAGATTATTACAAGTTATACCCTCTAAGTGCAGTATTCTAACAGAATCGTACACTTTAATCTCATTTTGGTGGCTATTTTATGCTGCAGTTTTAAATCAGCCAATCAACAAGCAGATAGTATAGAGTATTGACCAATCAGAACGCAGTATTGGATATTGGTTGAAGCCACTAGTGGGTAGTGAAGTTGTATATTGTTAAACATTATCACTCTATTTGGTTACATCAATGACTATTGTAGGATTGTTGTACTAATAAATGCATGGACTATTTTTTATGGACTTTTTTCTTATGAAAATTGTGACTATTGGACTACATACTGATTATTGTGTTAAATAATTCAGTACATTTTGGATAGTTTTATCATGTATTTTTAGCTGACAGTTGATTATTTACATTAGGGATATATTTAGTTATATACTATATTGTGTTATAGTGTTACGGTTATTTGATAGCGAAGAGTATTAGTTTACGACTTAAATTATTTGTCACCTATATGTTTTTTGGATTACATTATAGTTTGTGCTATCAGACATTCTGAAGCCTGAAGGCACGGAGGGTCTATTACTAAAACCTTATTTGGTGACATGATAACTGTTAAAATATAGATTGCAATAGTTGATAATTTTTTTTGTATATGGTAGCTAGTGTGTTATGTCTGTGGAATTTAATTGGACTTAATTAATTAACTGTGAACTTGTTTTGATACCTTGGACTGTAATAATTGACAAAGTTTTAAGATTGTCTATTCAAAATTGTGCAAGTGTTACTTCAATCAAATTTTGGATATCTATGTACTGATATTGGGATTTTTGTGTTAAAAAAACTTGTTGGAAAGGTATTATATAATATTATTGTATATGTTTTGGATGTATACATTTGTGATAAAAATTGTTAATTGATTCTTATAATTAACGAGGATATTTCATTAAATTATTGTATTGTGTGGATATAGGAATCTATTCTGAGTGAACAAAAAAATTATTTTAGGATTATAACAAGATTTGACTTCATTTTCTGGTAAGAATTTAATTCTATCTACATGAGTCCTGATTTTTTTAAATAATGTATTTTATATCGATGAGTCATCCATTTTGTTATTTTACACGTGCATGTTGAAGGAATTTGACATTTTTACATAAATCCCCATTGTATATATTTCTTAAGACACATTTTCCCTGATGCCGCCATATTTTACTATTTTGAAGTCGCCATTCATTCAAAACATTCTTTCAAGTCCACATAAAAAGCAATTGAAAAAATGCAAACAAATTGTATAATCAATTATGCAATTCATTTTAACTACAATTTTTGCATTTCATGAAATGTATAAATGCCCTTGGTACGTATGAGTCTTAAAAATTTAGACATTCTTGATATATATTTTCTGCCTGCTTTAACTACTGAATATAACAAATAAATAAAACTTGCAAGTTAAGTCCCTAAACATTAACCATTAAGGCATGTTATGTCCCTTACTTGTCATAGAGTTATTTAATAACTTAAATTGCAAAAAACATTAAATTTCATTTATAATTTCTGAACATAATGGATTAATACATTGCACATTAGTTTAGAAATGAAAATTATACAATTCTATTACTAATAACTAGTATAGTAATGTAATCAAACTCAATACCAGACTAAACAGTCCAATCAAATAATTTCTTTGATCTGCTAAATTTTTCTGTGTATGCTTTCATCTAATGATAATCAACAAACTGACCTCACAAAACCAACTGAGATCATTGTAATCAACAGTGTTCACTGATAAACATTTTGTAACAGATAAACACAAACAATGATCAGTTTGATTTGCATTTGAAACATTTTCTTACTTATCAGTGTCATTAATTTCTAATTTACTTACAGTTATATCATGATTATAATCATTATCAGGGGTCTTATCCTTAAAAGCCTTTAATTGGAATATAATTGCCCTCCTATCTTAAGTTGTACAGTTATTAGATGGTGAAATCAACAGGTATAGCTCTTAAATAATTTCCCCATACTAAGTTCTAGGCTTAAGTTATAAGAAATCACTATAATTAAAGCTTACATTATAGGTATTAAATTATTTAAGATTCTGAGTAAAAAACCTCAACCTTATTGTCAAAGTGTAAAAAAACCTATACCTTACCCTCCAATGTAATCCTATAAAATTTTATACTCTTAATTAGATACAGTTCAAAGAGTGTTAAGAAGCCACTATTGGAAAGCACAAAGATAACTGTTTTTAAGAAAAATATGGCGGCTTTGTGCAAGAATAAGTCAGAATAAAATTAAAGTTGAGAAGATAATTTTCTTAGCTGCCTCCGTGGATATACTTGTCTCCTATCTTAACTTAAAAGTTGTCAAAATAAGCTGAATTAATCAAGAAAAAAAATATATTTATGAACTTGGTTGTCCAGTTGGATAACCCGCTATAAATTTGTCTTGCCCCAACCGAATGTTTACTAGCAGTAACAACTAACAAGTTACCCACACCCAAGTATAAGTTGTCAGGGGGAAAAGATGATCTTATTGCCAAGCCCCAGTTAAAATAGATGACTACTTACTTCAGTTTGACTGTAATGAAAATAAAACAAACATTTATATTTATGAGTTGTATATTACTCAGCGGTTGTAAATTTTAGTGTAAAATGTTATAAAATATCGACATTAAATTACCAATAATATTATCTCAACCGCTACTTTTGATTTTGATCATACCCATGTTTCAAAGGTTAATCCAGGGGATTTAGAAAGTTTTTCTATGAGTGTACGGTATCCTGTCTGGATTACGTTGATCTTTAATCCCTCCCTCTTTAGAGTTCATGATGTATTGAGGTATTTCATTGAGTTGAATAATATCCTGGTCATTGAAAGCATAGTTTAGATTATAGGGTCCTAACGGTTATCTTAAATATTTGTGATAGTAAACTAAATAGCCCCTCCATTTTGATTTGTGGACATTTTCTCACCGATTTAATTAACAACATGAAAAATCTTATTTAATTTTTTTTTATTAATTAAAACTTCACAGTAGCTTTTTAGATCTCTCAGCAATATAGTTGTCACATCATCCCACTAGCCTAAAGTCTGAGGCTAGTGAAACATGTTTCAGGCTGGTAAAAATTACTGATTTCATTTAATTGAGCTGTTGATGATTATTGACCTTTACTATATAACAAAATAAAAAGGGCTAGTGTTTTACAAAAATTGAGGGGATTTGGGGGGGGGGGGCTAGATTTAATTTTCTCAAAAAATTCAAAAAGCTATGTTAATTTATTCAAAATAATATTTTAAGGGGCTGATTGATGGACCCTCATGTAAGAGTAGGTTCAAACTCCATTTGGACAATGTCTAGACCAACCTCTGTAGTGTATAAAAGTCAAAAGACTTGTTTTAACATTTGTATTTCTTGTTTTAACAAGGTTTGTACTCATGTTAGGGAGAGAAAAAAAACGAGTTTGGTTGATTAATGTTTTAACATTCAATCGGAAATGTTGACATTTTGTTTGTTAATTAATTTTTGCTAACTCAGGTCCTCGTTTAACGATGATGGATCATGATGAATGGTAATCTGCCTGATTATGTCGCGTTTTTCAATGTTACAAAAAAAAGTCACGTCCCTCCTCGACTGTTTGCTGTGCTCGCTTGTTATGACATTATATTTCCTGTGCCGTGTTTTAATACAAAAAAATTCCGAGGTTATTATGTTTTTAGTACATTTATGCTGTAAATATTCTGTGTTATGTAACATTTTAGTTGAGTATTACATCATTACGCTATTGTTAGTGTTAATTTGAGTAAAATACAAAAATTAGAAAATTACGTAAAAATTGTAATGTCATATTGAAATGTATAGAAAAAAATGTCATAATTAGGTTAACCTTTTAATTATGACCCTAATAAACTATCCCGCCTTCTAACTGTCACCTATTACAGTCGAGAACTGAAAAACATGAGTCGTTGACAATAGGGAGCATTTTGCTACTGCATAGTTTTTTTCGCCTATTGTGAAATTTTTGTCTATTACACTGAAAAACAAAGTTTTCGTACAAGTTGTAAGATATTATAACATAATGAGTTGTGTATGTATATTACAAACACATATGTTAGATCTTTACGTTAATTAAGGGGTGGGACGAGTAGCGAAAAACATTTATTTTAATGGTTAACTTGATGACTGTTTTATATCATGTATACCGAATGTAGAGAACTGCCCTGAATTCATGCATCATAAGTTTAGGATTCTAACTTGCTTTGGTATTGACTTTGACAAACATTTATAAAATTCGCTAACTGTTTATAATTATGTATCAAGCATTTATCAGTCATTGTCTCTCATCTATGCTTATAATGCTTGGACTATAAAGGCTGTTAAAATGTTCTTACTCTCAGTTAGTTAATTTCATATTTTTTGTATTTCCGTCTGTTGGATAGATTTGTTACGTTTTTGATATTTTGACACGCCTTCCCAGGAGCCTAAGGTACTCGCGTCTTGATTTAAAAAATGTTAGGGTGTTAATTACAAAATAAGATGGCAGCCCTATGATGATGATAAAAATGGATTTTTTTTCTTTCTTGATATAATATTTCGTGACCTACCTTTTTGTACAACTAGCTATTTAATGTTATACACTAATGATTTCTGTGTTCATATACAATGCGCAATGTATTTAAAATTAAGGTCTACCACTTTAAACTAAATTGATGTGTTTCATTTCCATTTGAATTTAATATTGAGTTGTAAGCGCAAAACTAATCTACCTCCTTCCTTATTTACATGTAGTTAGACAAGTTTTGCACTAACACATTAATGTGGTCTAAAGACTCTTCTTTTTGAAGGTTTGACTTAGCCAGCTTTCCTGGACAATTTGTTTTCCAGGGGTAGCTAACTCTTCCATAAGGACTGTAAACTTTCCTTAAAATTAGATCACTTACCATTATTGTTTAATTTCATTAAAAGGTATGACCTGCCACTGGACAAGGGTTGTGAAAATGACCTTGACCTTTAACCATTTTATTTTTTATGTTTTTATGATAAATTTTAGGGTGACTATCTAATTATCTCCCTTGTATATGAAAAAAGAGTATTTCATAAATTGTCCGGAAAAGTATCATGTTGCGCCATGAATTTCAGAACAGACATCAGGGTAGTTTATAAAATTTTGCGTTCAAAGAAGGTATAGCTCTCTACGCATGATTTCCATAGTTTAGGAACAAAGTTTTTTTACAATACCGGTAGTTTTAGGTTAAACGAGTGAGGTGAGAAAGACCTTAAGATTATAAGGTAACACAAGTTCACCTTTTAGTTGACTGAGGTGATGTATAAATATTTTAGTATTATGGAGTAATGCAATTATGTTAATAACTCTTTTGAGAATAAGGCGCTGATATGAGAGATTTTTGTTTGGGTTGGCTAATCTGTGTTGAACTTTTATGAAAAATTTATGCTTTTAAGTTCATAAAAATGCTTTTACCATTTAACAGGCTTTACTTGTAAGGCTTTGCATTGTGGTTATTTCATGTTCTTTATTCAATTTACTATAATGCTATATTTGTATGTGTTTGAAGTTTTGGTATTTATAATTCTGTTATAAATGTATTTAGAATTTTTATTTCGCCATCTTTGACACAGAGCTTTTACAATTTTCAATGGTAAAATTTAAATTACAACTTCATACATATGTTTCAATCTAATAAGCTCTACATTTAAGTTTTGCAATGTTGTTGTATACAATTAAAATTTCAAAAATGTCTTTGCCGAAGGATGCAAGGGTCTTATGAGTGGCTCATGGCCCTGAAGAAAGGGTCATGACCCTCAAGAGTGGCTCACAGCTCTATACAATTGCCTTACAGCTATAACCAATGGCTCACAGCCGTATACGAGTGGCTCATAGTTCTATGAGTGGTGACATCTCAGCCTTGATTATGTTGACAGCTGAAACATTATAGGAAATTGTGTGAAATTCAAGTATAGTCTTTCTTCTTGATAATGACTGAATATTTCTTACAATTCAAACACCAGTATTGATTTTAGCTGAGAAAATGAATTCAAAGCAAGCATGATTTGTTTGTATAGAAGACAGACTGCGACAGAGCACGCCCATGAGAAATAGAAAGTGAGAGCGACAGAGGACACAGAGTTGGGGAGAGAGAGAGGGTCTATGGGACTGAAAAAGGGGGGGAGACTAGGGATAATGAGATAGTATGGCTTAAAAAAGGGGATATTGGGGTCTGTATAAAGCCTGGACACATGACAATTTGAAAAAAAACAAGATTTTTTAAAATATTAAAAATCAGGATTCAAAATGATGTATATTACTATTATTAGTGTTTAACCCCTGAACCACAGGAAAAATTCGAGTGCTGCCCCTGTATTAAGAAATGCAGTGGTTTTACTCGTATTTTTCAGGATTCATGATTCAAACCATTGTCTGTTATGGCAGATGTCTATTGTTATATTGGAAGATGTTTAAATTTGATTCTCTTGACTATTGGAGTGATGAGTTTGAAGCGTTAATATGATTTCAACGATATCTCAATGGATTACGACATGCCTTGGTCATTCAACTGCTAGCGGCATTTGACGAGAAACCGTTTGATGAGTACCAAGTACAGGGAGAAAATT
Organism: Mactra quadrangularis; assembly: GCA_025267735.1. NCBI lineage: Eukaryota > Metazoa > Mollusca > Bivalvia > Venerida > Mactridae > Mactra > Mactra quadrangularis. Next base: position 48,178,377 of record CM046299.1, on the reverse strand, counting down.
TTCATGATTGAAGATTTATCGAGAAGAAAATGAAATTCAATTAAAGCTGTTGTTTTTCCCTCGGGCGACTGTCATGCTTGTTTTAACTTTCCTAGTTGAACCACAATAATGGGGTAACACTGTCTCAGTAACTCACTTATTAGGTTATTTTTGTAAGGTTACGGCTGGGGTTTTTTGGAGAAAGAGAGAAAAAAACCATAATGGATTATGGATAGTATGCCTATTGTACAATGAAGTTATCTTTTGTTTAGAATGATTCTTTATGTTTAATTTTTATACACTTACATTCAAGTATAAATTGTTGGCTGGGAGGGATGAAGGCAGGGGATTCAATCTTAAGTCTTCTCCATTAACTCCCAGATAAGATATAATCAAAATTAAGAAATCTCAAATTTACTATAACCAAAGGTGATTATTGCCAATAATCGTTGTAATGAAAATCACTGTCTAAAACCACATAAGACTAACCTATGATCAGTGTGTTCTGAACAATGTCCAAACAATTCTGTCGAAAGTAATTGAAAAATTGCTTACTTTACTTCGGATTACATAATTATTTAGTATCATGACACCACATCTAATATCAACCAATTTTCAGGCTCTTTGAGAGACTGGGCTTGACCAACAGAATTGCCTTATTAAATAAAGTTATTGTTTGATTATTATAATTTGGTCTATGCTGATATACAATGTACATACATAATTATGAACTAAAAGTAAAACTATCCTTGGACTATACTTTGTATATGTGGGTTGATAAAGTCATGTTTTTTTTGCCTGTTATCTAGTATTTGTTGTATTTAATCAATCATTTTTGATAATGTATCAGTCATTAGGATGTAAAGATAACATATTTAGTCTGAATCAAATTTTCATATCCATTTCATAATATTTTCTAGATAAAAATGTTTATTATCATTTTTTGTGAGACTTGATTTTTATTAGCTTCAAAGTTCAGTCAGTATGAGCACCTTCAACTTTTTTAGGCTCTGATATCATAGGGGTTGTCAGTTTGAACCCACCTTTATTTTAGTATTTTTGTGCTCACATTGAAGCAAGCTTTTATATGAATAATCATTGTGGTTAAAATGATATCTAGTAATAATGATGTGAACTTTGTTCATTTACATGTCATGTTTGTATATTTGTACTGTGTGATAATTTGATCTGACATTTAACCTTTATTCATGATGATTTCATAATTTTTACCTTATTGAAAGCCAGCTAAGCTGATGTAAATAATTGTTTGGAAATTGTAGTACTAGATAAAGGCTTGGGTCTGGGACGTGATCTAATTAATCCTGTTCAGGGACAGTGAGTAAGACTGTTTGCTGCATGCAATATGACAAAAAAGTTGTTGTAAAATGATGCTTAATACCATTCATTGTTTTATATTAGACAACCAATTTCATGCAAGTGTTAGCATGTTTTATTGTTTATTTGGTACAAAATTGCCATTTTAAAAACTGTTCTTTAATGACTGACATTTAATTTATGTATAGCTTCTTATTTGGTTTTGGAACAAACATGTAGGATGATGATTGTGGCATGTCTCAATTTAATAGTTCAAAATTTTGTGAATTTGGTCTGTACATTGATTTTCTCTGTTAATGAACATTTGTTCTAATTGACCTTTTGACCTTGAAAGGAGGATTCTTTAAGGTCATTATAATGTCTCCAAAGGTTTTCTTTAATGATACAGGTTGTTTTTGTCTGGACTATCAAAATGTCACAGGAACCTATCTAATGTTATAGCGGGACCTCTGGAGCCTAATGTTATTTTAAGGGGCCAACTGTTCTCATTTATTATGACAAAAAATAGTCCGCAAAAAAATAGTTCCGTTACAATGTCATTTTTCAGCTGCCATTTGTTACATGTTTAAGTATAATTATTCAAAAAAGTTTGGTGTTAATTTGTACACTCGGTATACTACTTATATTGGGAGAATTTTATTTTTACTTGTGGTGCCTTTATGTCCGTTATAAAAAAGTGTTGGTTAATAAAACTGGTACATGTTTTTTTAAAGGAGTTGTTTGTCTTGTTGTAAGCATGTCTTGGGTTTATTGGTTTGCAGGTCATTGGGGTTTTTTACTCAGCTGAGTGGTAGAGTGGATAGGGTTATGGGATAATGGATGGGGCTATGAATTATCCGCAACATTTTGAAATTTTAAAATCATTTTAAAAATGCTTAAAGCTGGAAAACGGAATATTTTAGGTGTTGAAATGACTAAAAGATCATAGGATAGAACCTCCATGGCCCTTTGCCCCTGAAAATTCCTCTGGGTCTGCCCCCCCCCCCCCCCCCCCGTGACATCGTGTCTTCCATATTTTCACTTTCACATGTTTTATTACACATTCTGACATTGTTGGTACATTTCGTGGTCTACAGTCTACTAAAATAGATAACAAAATAACTAAACTTGGCGTGCTTGCGAGGTTTTTGTCTTGTTTAAAATTTTATGAATTTTATAAGTTATTAAAATTCCTTGTTTTTAGAACATTCTATGGCAGATGACCTAACTTGATGTCATTTTCTGTGTTTTTTTCTTTATGTTTTGTTCAGAGTTTAATTACGATGTTGCATCTAGCCTTCATCCTTAATTGCCTTTTCATGACTGACTTCAGTCTCATTATATTCAGGTCATCGGCATGCTGCTTTTATCTGCTGGTCCTGCATTTTTACTTTCCTGTCGGTAAATATTTTGCATGTACCTAATCAGTCAAGCATTTAAGTCGCTTTCTTCTTGTAAGCATTGATTAGAACATCCCACTAGCCCAAACTTTGGGCTTAAGAAAATTGATTCAGGCTAGTTTCAGACAGATTTTAATCTAAGTATGATGTGCTGAAATATTAGATCTTGGTTGTATCAATCCATTTGCTGCATATTTCTTGATTCAAAAACTACAAACTGATCTCTATCTGTTAATGTACAAAGTGGAGTTGGTCTAAATTCACTCTCTTTGGACTTTACCCATGTCTTAAATAAGCCTAACCTGAAATTTTAGAAGTACATTAAAATTTTTAAGGAAATAAATGTTTAAATGTTCTCTATATTAAGCCTTGGTGGTTTAATTGAATGCTCAGTTGGGCTTTACCCATGTACTGTTATTTAACAGGCTCATACTTTTAAATTACTTGAGTGTTGAAGTTGTCTATGTAAATATAAAGTTCGAAGTGGATTTTTAGGCTTTACCAAAGTACTATATGAGCCTTACATGAAAAGATTCTCAGTGTTTAAATTTCCACAATGAAGGTAAAGTCTAAGTGGGTCTTTTGGGTTTATAGCAACTATGGATTTAAGTCAAGTGGTCTCAATAGGTAGAACTTTATAGACGTATTGTATAATAATTGAGTGGTGTTTATTATAGGGCTATTTAGTGTAACAATAAACTATTGTATATTATGTCACATACTCTTGTCTATTGTTTCTATTAGTGTGGGGGGGGTTGATGGTTGATCAAGTGTAGGGGACCTGGTCTCCATCTGACTCTATTTTGGAACATATCAAGTTGTTTTTTAAATTAAGGGGTCAATGGTGTGCCCTTTAGCGATCTTGGTCTCCATTTGACTCTATTTCTGAACATATTAAGTTGTTTCTGAAAGGGTCTATGGTGGGTCCAGTAGAGTAGTGTTGTCCATCTGACCTTATTTCTTATGATTTTAAGATTCGTACATGAAAATGCAAAAAGGGATTCTAGTGATATTGTCTTTAACTACTTTGATGTAAACTGTGTTACAAAACTTGTAATAAATTGAATTAAAAATGAAAATGTTGATCATTTGCCCTCCTTACTGAAAAAGAAATAAAATTTAATTACATGCAAAATATTCTGTAAAATGTTATTCCAAATGATATTTTCAATCTCATGCAAAAATTGTTTTCTCTCATTTGAGAAACAAATTTGTGTCCTGACTTTCCCCTAGATAAAAATAGTTGGTCCACCCTTGTCAGGTTATCCAATCAGGTATTGAGAGCCGCTTTAAACTTGAATTTAAAGTTAATTGTTTCTCGGGGCTTTGATTTATTTGGTATTGTTAAGAAAATCTAGTTTTATCTTCAATACATTGTTAAATATACAGTGGAGATAACCAGAGATAAATCTAAGATAAGTCGTAAAAAGTCAATAAATAAATTACAGCCATAGATTTCAACAATTTACAACCAAACTGTTTACATTATCTTAGGTCTTTGTTTACCTCTGTAAACAAATAGCTATCTTTATAAGTAATATATTAAATCTATGTTCTGTCTTTTTATTATAATGGTGTTCTGGTGTATATGTAATATCTTTAAGTTGTTGACTTTACTATTGTATACCCACACTACTGACACAAGCTAACAAACAAGTGTTTTATAATCTTAAACTTGGATGCACCTCCTACTTATCTTGATTCTTTTTTCTGTACTTTTAATTTTAGGAAACAAATTTTAAAACAATGAATATATTTAGCTGCCCTGCTAGCTCAGTTAGTAACACGCAAGTCTACTGATGGAGGGTCGTAAGTTCGATTCCAGGATGGGGCATACTTATTTCTATGGCAATTCTCCTTCCTACCATGATTCCAAATCGTGTTGGGCAGTTGTTAGTCACTGACAAAAGTATGTGCCTAGTATTTAGTTTACAGCTAAATCCAGAGATTTAGCTTTTCCAGGAATGGTGAGTAGGTGGACTGATCGCTGTTATATGACCTAAACAATGTGATGCTACGGTGTTAAACCCAACCAAAAAAATGAACATGTTTACTTATATGGTTAGGAACACATCTTCCTGTTGTAAATTCAGAAAGGCTTTGATGATGTTGATTTAGATGTTTAATGAGAGTCCGTCTGCTCCGTAGGGATGCATTATGTGCAGAAATCGCAAATAAGCTTTAAACCCACATAGTCATAATTGTTACACCTATAAACATTAGTTAATTGAGGTATGTGTTATTTTCCTATAAATTCCTTTGTTAATACTCGGAAAAAGGTTATAAGAGATATTGTTTTAAATTTACCTTGAGAGCTGAGATTATTTCACTGATATTAGAATCATAAACAATAGCTTAAAGTGTAAATTAATTGAAATTTGATATAAAGTTATAAAGTAAACCATAATATTGCTGCTTAATATGTGTTATAAATTGCTGCTAGTGGCTTAAAGTGGAATTTTCCTTAATGACTTAGCTCTTAATAAAAGCCTTCACTTATTGTAACATTTATTCATGAAGACTTCATTAGTGTGATACAATGAAGCCTCTGTGATAACAGCTAGCTGATGGCATTTCCAAAGATCTGAAGTTAAAGTGCGGCTTAAAGTCTAATTCCATATTTTATATGTTCAGCCTACTTTACTTTTTTGGACACCCCTGATCAATGAAATCACCTTCAGCCAGGTGACCCCTAACAGTACCAATTTGCATCCAGGGGGAGTGGAACAAGTATAGGTTAATATCTTGCTCAGGGGAATTAGCAAACCCCTTAATGAGGTCTGAACCCATGTCCTCTCAATCCCTAAGCATGCATCCTGCAAATGGACCATCTCTCATACGTTCAGAAGATACTGTGTTTGTTTTTTACTGTGATTGTCAAAAGTTGAGCTTAGCTGAAATTTGCTGTAACCTTACCCAAAATGCATTGGGGGAATTCCACCTTGAAATCATATCATGAAATTATCTCTAAGTTAAATATGTTTTAAATTATATTTTGATTAGAGTTTTGTAGATTTTAAAAGTTAGGTATTGTAGAATTAAATGGAATTTAAATGTAACACCATTGTTGAAAATTTAATTGGTTTTTAATTCTTTGTTGATCTATATTTAGGAGTATAAATGTCATTACCATGGTATGTTGTTGATGATTTAACTGTGTTTATTACTCACACAGTTTTGATATTATATATTTATTTATACAGATGTTAAAGCTGCAGGCATTCCTTATATAATTTGTTTCGTTGTTTATATAAACTGCAAGATGGCTTACATTTTTTCAGAGATTTTTTCCCCATTCACATTTTTTGAGTCATAACATGCAGGTATAACTTTTTTTGAGGCTTTGTAATGCCCTATATATGTAGTTTGTATGGCAGATTGGTTATGAAAGTTGACTGGTTATCATTTGATAACCTAGGTGCTCCATGTTGGTTTGAATTCCATGAAAGAACCTTTTTTCATTGTTTTTTGTAAATTCTAAGTGACCTATATGTATCATAATGTAGTGCAGATGACTGACAATTCATTTACTATCCAAGTTGAGAATGTCTAGTCTCATTCTGGGTGCAGCCTCATTCTGGGTGCAGTCTCATTCTGAATGCAACCTCAATCTGGATGCAGCCTCATTCTGGGTTCAGCCTCATTCTGGGCGCAGCCTCATTTTGGGTGCAGCCTCATTCTGAAAACTTTACCATTTTGAATATTGCATTGTGGGAGCAGACTGTAATCACAGACTACAAGTCTAATCTGCTTGTAATGTCCTGACCAGTTCAAGATTTAAGTTTTTATACCCCCGCTTCGAAGAAGAGGGGGGTATACTGTTTTACCCTTGTCCGTGCGTGCGTGCGTGCGTCCGTCCGTCCGTTACAAAATTTCCGTCACAGTTTTCTCAGCAACTATACCATGCAGCAGCCTGAAACTTTGCATATTGCTTCATCCTATAGTCCCATGTGGTGTAAAGCGATTTCATGCTCCTTGCTCATCTACTTCCTGTTTGTCGCATATTTTTAGATTTTGGCGGGGGTATCACTAGTGAGCATTAGCTCACAGATTTACTTGTTTTTCCAATATTTATAGGTACAAATCTTCAGTCCTTAAGTTTATAGGCCATGCATCCAGCAATACTTTTAACTACTATGTTTGCATTGAGTGTTTTCTAGGGGGTCATGGAGTATTAGAAAGAATGTTATGAAATATTTTTTCTGGGAAAATGGACCTAATGGTGTTGTAAGAATCACTCACACGGAACCTATTCACACATGTTAGAGTAACAGAGATCACTATCTTGCTATTGTGAAACTAAAATCCATTCCTCAAAGCCCAGTCTTGAATTTCCCATAAATCGCCCAAGAATTGTTGACTTCTTCCCTTGTAGCTTGATAAAAAGTAAACTCTGTGCCTCATAGCTCAAGAAAACTTGATTTTGTTCCTCATTAATCTTGTAAAATAAGATTTTGCTGCTAGTAGCTGAGAAAACTGGCTCCCTATGCTCCTTGTAGCTTGAGAAATGTTCTTTCAAATGCCTATCAATAGGAACATAGATCTTACAAGAGATTATCACCTATCTGAACTACTTGTATTTTACATCAGTTGTTGACAAGTGGGTTACTGTTTTTTTTCATCTCAGATAGTAGGGGGGGGGGGGTATGTTTTTGCCATGTTTTTTTCAACACTCCCTGGTGCTAATTTTAGGGGTACAAGGGGGTTACTAATTTTTTCTTTTTTAAGAGAGATGGGAAAGTTTTTTCATGCTGACTGCAATACTAGTATAATGGATCTCAATTTTGAGTGAGTGGGGTTTGGTTGTAAATTCTAGTAAACAAAATAAAATGTAATTAAGTGTTCTAGTCTCCAAAATGTCAATTTGAAACCAATGTTTTGCTTGCATTTTGAAACACTTCAAGATGAGTCAATATTGACCCCTTTATCCCCATTGGTATGGAGATCTTTACCTTTAAAAGAGGTTTTCAAATCCCATCTGACTTGACTTGCCCTACAAAGTGGTTCCAAGATCAGCACAAACTAGTTTGACTTGGTGCAGATGCAGTAATATATAGGTATTCTATACAGTCTCTGCGTCTTATAACGCAATGAAGTTCATGGCAAACATTTGTGGCAAACTTTCACCTTGGTATTTTTGTTAATTTGTTATACATAGAAAACATATGTACATGTATCAGCTGATAGTCTGATAAGATTGTCCAGTCTGTATCAGACATATGTACTTTATTATTGTACAGTCAAATGTGAGTTAGTGGTAACCCTGTCACCTGTAGTCTAGCAATAGCTTCAGGCTTTACTAAAGCCAGTCACCCGTACTTTGTCTCTAGTGCCTTGAAAAAATATCTCCATTTCTGATATTTCATTTAAATTTTCACTTGGTTTAGGCAGCCACCTGTTTTTAAGATGCATTTGTTTTAAAAAGCCATTTTTGTGCCCTCCTTTGCCTGGCCGTTTTGCAAAGGTTTGGCTGTAGTTATGTTCTGTTTTTACCCTTGGCTCACCTTGTATTCATTGCTTGTATATATTTATTTATCTATTTGTGAACATTCCTACTAGCCAACACCTTTATTTAATAATCACACTGCATTTTTCATGATGATTTTTTCTGACCATTGTTATGTTATACCAGTAATTAGGATAATACTTTGTATCTGCCTCATAACACTTATGTTTAATTAACCGAACAAACCAACAAAACCCCTACCCTTTCTGTACAAGTATATATGAATTGATTCTGCTTGTTGTTTCAAAACTGCATACAAAAGTAGACATCAATTGGGAAATGGGGCATAGAGGAGCACCCTTCTGTTTTAGAGCAATCATTTGTTGTAAAATGGTCATATCTAGGCCATATTCCAGTTACATTATTGTCTAAGTTTAAAAAGGTCTGTGAAAAAAACTTACTGAGGCAAAAACATCTTCAATGAATGAACGACTGCAATAAAAACTTGAACAATGAGAATCAATAAATTTTAGTGTAAAATGAAATAAAACTGTGAACTATGTACAACTTGTTGATTGATGGGGAAATAGTAGAAGATCGAATATATAGGATCAATGAATGGAAACTGTTAACCTTAGAATGACTGCAATATATTTCATGCTGTGAAAATTGTTGGAATTGTTTTTGCCAATTATAATCTATATTTATTATCTTTGTAATGTTCGTATTGATAATATTGATAAAATTCTGTTTCCTGGGTCAGAATTAACTGTTTTCTGAGGCAGATCAAGAATTTTTGCTGCCTAGGGTTTAATGGGGGATGGATGGGTTTGCTTTGCTTGTTTGTCAGTTTATGGGTGAAACCTATGAATTTTACAGAAGAGGGCAGAAATAGTGCTATTAGAGGGGTCACACTTTCCAAAGGGTTAGAAGAGAAGATAATAACCCCCAAAAAGCATTTTAAATCCCATTTTAGAAAAGGTCATGTCTTTCCCCTTTGTATCATTCATGAAAACTTCCCATCAGATAATACAGCTTTATAGCTCTCTTAATCACAACCTGTGCGAGTCTGAGATCTGCCGTTGGATAATATAACTCATGTGAATGGTGCCATCGTTAGTAAAATGGAATTATGGGAAGAGAGAATTTATTCTTGTAGAAAGTTAAAGGTCTTGTTTTATGATCTGTCTGTTTTAATTTATAGCTCATATAAACTTTTATCTTATCTGTTTTGTTTAAAGATTTTACCTTCAGATCATCATCATTGCCTTGTTTCTGCTTTATCATTCTAGAACAATGGCGGGTCTTGTCAAAGGTTGGGGGTATTGTGTGTTAATCTCTTCCCTTCCTCCTGGCCTGGCAGATTTTTTTCAATGGTTTGTAAAATGTTGAAAATGGTCAGGATTTCTTTTCTGTTCTTCTTAATTGTTAACATGTTGGAAAAATGAGGAGGAGGTTGGAAGGTGTTGGCTTAGGACCCCCTAGTTAAATTATTTTCAATGAAATTTTAAAAAACAAATGCAAATTAAGTACATGTATTTTGCCCCACCCCCACCCTCCCTTCTGGAAAATTGTTTGGGTTTAGGGTTTGACCCAATTAGAAAAATGTTCCTGTGGAATATTATAAGATTTTGCATTATTTTTGAGATTTACGGGAAATTTGAAATAACGTAGATTTACTGATTTCACTTCTGTTTCCTGTCTTAGAGGTTTTTGTTATGTTGGATTCCCACTTCTGTAGAAACCTGGTTTTTGTCTTTGACTGTCTAATTTCCACAGATTTGTTTTTTATGCCAATTTTTTAAAAACATTCCTTTCGATGGCTTTGTGTGTACATGTAACACTCTCATGTTATTGCTTGTCAGTCTGTTTGTTTGAGATTTGAAAAATGCTCTTTGATTGCTTCATTTTCAAATTTCTTGCATTTTGATTTGTGTTGACAAATCAGTCAGATGATAATTAGTTGCAACATAAAGCTTGCTCATATTGACCATAGAAGGATTAATACATTTCTTGTGTTTCAGTAAAACACTGTGGGTAACTGATGTAAATACTGTGAATGGTATTATAATTGAATTTGTGTCTGAAGTCAATGTTTCAACCAGCTATGCACAGTATTGATTTTGTATTCCTTGTTTGGAGCCTTGGCCGTGGCATAGTGGTTAGCATGTCTGACTTCGAGCCTGGTCGCGGTAGGTCATACCCTATACATGAGTTGTCCGCCTGGTGGTAGGGTAGATTAAGTACTGGTGATAGAAAAGTGTCCAGGAAATCTATAGTAGGAAGAGCTGACCGTCATGTATATGACCTAAATATGTGTTGAATACGACGTTAAACCCAATTAAAAAAAAAAATCCTTTTTTCAGGTCAATATGAATGTACTACAAATATGAATAGAACTGTAATATTGGAAGTCTCAGGTTGATGTGATCTAGCTATAAATGATGTTGCAATCCCATTCAATGTCTTAATATTGGGTCAAGCTTTAAATGATAATAGACCAAATAAATTTAAGCTTGCACCTTGCATCTAGAAAATGTATTCTTTGTCTTAGTTCAATGTGAACAAGTCATAAATTGTACTGAAAAGTTTTTTTTCTGTCTGGGAGCAATGTGAACTGGCTATGATAATCAAGGACCAGATTAATTGAAAATTGCACTGCAAAATGTGTCACAAAATGGTTGCCTCATGGTTAAAGTGGTCTAAACAGATTGACTAGACATCGTTGTTGTCAGTTTCAGCCATGTCCTTAGGGTAGATAGCTGATATAGTGACAACCTTTTTACCCTTTTCTTGGTTTCATCGGTACCATGTTGCAGGAGCCTGGCAATAGATTATAGATTAGAGATTAAGTGTGTGAAATTGTAAATTAAAAGTTTTAATTTCCAGTTTGTCTGGGAATACATCAAATTAAACACTGGAAACTGAAATTTTAAATTAGCGTTAATGAAATAAACCAACTTGGCAATTAAAATCTGATTAAAGTTCTGTTAATTGTTTGTATGGTATAGGCCCCTGGTGTAATTTAAAGTTTGTATTTTAACTTACTTTGGAGGGTAATATAAAATCTACATCAAAATTTGTATAGAAAATTTTGGTATTATTTTCTATAAATTTGGTTATTTTAATTTTGTTGCTTAATTCAGTGTTATGTTTTCTTCTGTTATTTTGCCTTTGAGTATATTCAAATTTTTCATTGTAGAATTAATTTCGAAAAAATAGATATCGTTGTATTACTCTCAATAAAATTCGTAATTTTAATATTATAATTTTATATCCTTCCTTCTGCTCTGTACTGATTAATCATATTTTAATTTGTTCTGAAAGTAATCAAAACATTTTCATATCAAAATTCATTTAGCAAATGTTTGTATTATTTTCTATAAATTCTATTGTCCTAATTTTGTTATTTTTACTTTCCACTATATTCCTTCCATAGTCCCAAAAGATCCACCAAACAATATTTATTTATTGAATTTTATTTACAGTTTTCAATATTTCAATTTCATCTATGACTTTTTTCTACCCCCTCTCCTCCATTTTTTCTCCGTCCCTATTGGATAATTATATATCATTTGGATGGTGCGTAGGAATTTAATTAATTTGAATCTTAGTACCAAAATGTCTCGTTAATATTGGATTAATTCTTTGTTCATGTTTTTTCATTATGTTGATTCATTAGGGAACGTGTATCGAGGTTACTGATTTTCAGTATGTTTTGGCCCCTTTTATTCCAGTAGGGATTTAATTTTTGCAGATTGGCAATTTCTATGAGAATTTTTTGTCTCTCCTTGGAAAATTGAAGATAAATGCAGTAGTGGACCCAGTGGGCCCAGTGGTATGTCAGAAGGGTTAAGGATACTTTTTGGTTCTTTGCATTTGGTGTTTATACTACCCCCCTTGCAACAAAAATGCAGTTTCAATCTCTCTTCCTTGGAGGATTCTTCTAGGTCCATCCCTGTACATGCTTGATGGAATTATTTTACCATAATTTAACTATCAAACTAACAGATGGTCCGAATTAATCTTTCAAGAAAAAAAGATGCATGTTTTTTATCAGATATTCTGTATTAGGGGCTTAAGACTTGATTTTGGTTCTTTCTATTTCGTTGTTCTAGAATCCTCCTTTTTGTCCCTTAAAATTCATCAATTAAACCCCAATACTTGTTATCTTTTAAAGGAATTTTAGGGCACTATCTGCATGATCAGATAGATGATGTCCTGGATTGATGGGCTCCAGTTTTGTCCTGGAAAGTTTTGGCACTCATTGCATTTGCCCTAAAGGTATTGCTTTTCATTTGTTTCCAAAAGAGTAGCCCTTGTTTTGTCCCGTTGATTTGCTCATGTTTAGTCCTCTGAGCTTGAATCCACTTGGTTTCCAAAATATTTGGACATATTTAGTTCTCAAAAGATTGGCTAAAATTTGTCCTCAAAAGATAATGTTCCTGTTTGCTCCTTAAATGACTGGCACCCTTTATAGGATTTGCTCTTTTTTGTCCACTGTTCCATTTTGTCCTAAAAAATTTGGTATATTGTCCTCAAAAGATTTGACCCTTTTTGTCCTTGAAAATATTAGCTACATTATATTTTTAAAATATTTGCCTTTGTTTTGTCCAAACTTTACTCCTATTTTGTCCTCTATGCATTCAGTTAGACTCCAGTACTCTAAATATGCTTTTTATACTCCAATCCTCTGAAAATTGGCTCTTGTGTCACAACATGTTTTTGTCTCATCCTAATTGAATAGCCAATTGAATTTATAGAGATTCTTCAATGGTTAAAATTTCAATCCTTTAGCAAGAGTTGATTTATTTTTTGTACTGTCATACAGCTCAAGTCCATTTAGTAATCTTGGTTATAAATGCTGTCACATGCTTTTATATTTTATATCTAATTACTGATCTCAGTGAAGCCAAGACTTAGAAACCCTTAATGCTAGATGAGTGAGAGAAAAATCAATTTTGAAAATTAGATGGGTTGGGTTTGTAATGGTTTTTATGGTGTTTTAAATTAGGCTTCTCTATGACAATTTTTCAGTTATACTGCTGGGGTCCGTCAGACAACTAGCTGCATGTCCATTGAGAAAATCAGAATTCAAGTTTTGACCAAATGTACCTCTCTCTACTAGAGCCATTATTAGCAATGTTTGTTTCTTCAGCATGTTCAATCACGCGAAAATCCGCGTATTTCACGCCAAAAAAGTAAAATTCACGCGAATATTCATACCCTACCGGGTACGAATACGCGGACCAAAATATATCATAATGTAACGAACGGTAACTCTGTTAAGCTTATTACGTTTTTACTGGCATTTAGCCTTTCCTAAAATGACGTCAGCACACTAAGCGGATTGTTTTTGTTTTTGTCGCTAATAAAGAATCATGGCGTTGATAGTTTTCTGCTAGTGAGCGTTGATGACGCGATGATTCGTACCAATAATTATGTCTAAACAAAGGAATTTAACTGATTGTATTGCCGAATTAAAAAGGCGTTAATCTAAACTTTAATGATACGATCAGATTTGCGAACTAACGATGAAGTAGCACTTAATCTTAGTGATTTGTTGTCGACTAGTATTGCACACGAGCGCGAGCACCAGATTCACTTACAACAAAAAAAATAATTAAGGAGGCTACATTACACGATTTTCACCCGCCATTCGATGATATTGTGTTTATCTGGGCTGTTTATCATAAACTAATGTGGGGTAAAGTAAAAGATGACATGGATTTGCCGAAACTATGTTCGTTTTTGGGATGAATCATCTAAAGAATGTGACTGGGGTGGGGACAGATCGTCTCGTCGGAGAATAGGGGAGAAATCGTCTTGTACTTTTGTCCAAAAAAAAAAAACTTTTTTAAACTGGTGTACCCACTTTTATTTCCTCATACCCACATTTTTCAACATTGGTGGGTACAATACCCACTCTAAAAGAAGTCACTGAACATGCTGTTCTTATATAGAGGGCCCATAGATGTAGTATGTAAAGTCCTTTTCATTTCAAATTGCTATTGTTAGCAGGCTGTTTACAGCTGTAGCTGTTTTTGAAAGGTGACCAGAATGGACTGTGTCACTGTATTATCTTATTCTTGTGTTAGTTTTTCCCTGAATGTCACTATTTTCACACGATGAATGTTTCAGGTCCCTGTAGACATATTGAGTTATCATTCACAAAGACAATGTTTTGTCTTGTATTCTCTCTAAGGCATTGAGATTACTTGTTGTTACAATATAATGAAGGAAAAAATAGAAACGATGCACATAGGACTATATATGATGTTAATTGTACCTTGTGTATGGTTTGAGTATGGTAGAACAAGTTCCTGCAAAAATACTGATAATGATAATTTTCTCCTTTTTTTGGATAATTTTTCTCTGTTTTTGATAATTTTCTTTTTTTTTAAATATTTGATAATATTGTTTTCCCTTTGAGTTTGATAATTTTCCTTTGATTTAGACCATTGCCCCTTTGATAATTTTCCCTTGTTATTTTTCTGATTTGATAATTTCCCCTACCTTGTTGAAAAAATCCCTTCATATTGATTATAACCCTTAATTATGATTATTTGTCACATAATTTGTTAATTTTCTATTGAATGAATACTTTCCCTTTATATTCATTTTGATAATTTTCCCATGCCTACTCAGAAAATACATATTTCTTAGCCTAATACTATATATTCAATCCATCAGTTTTGATTGGCCATCAGATAATTCTGACGACCCCCATCTAACCTAAGTGCCATATAAATGATTCAGACTATATAGTTTACAGTTTATGACCATATAATTGTTACAAGTTTATATAATATGTATGTTACCTGGAGGATATCAGATTACTGAGAGAGATATGATACATCAATATTTCATTCTGACGACATACACACCCGAGGTTTCTCTGGCATTATATACCTGATACATGAATAAATAAAATTATATCTTCAGCATGAAAATAAAAATGGAATAGTCTGAACTCATTTTCATACTCTGTTCTTTGAATATTGAGTTCTGAAATAACAGCAACATATATATTTATAAATGTGTTTGTCCTGTTTTGTTCTGCAGAGTGGCTCCCATTTATCCTTGAAAAATTTGTTCTTGTTTCATCCTCAAAGCCTTGGTCCATTTTTGTTCCTCCAAAGATTTGCTACTATCATTATCCACAGAAGACTTCCTATTATTTGATGTGCTATATATAGTAAATGGAATAACAAAAACAGTTAGTCACAGATCCCTGTTCTATAAAATCCTGGCTCATGTTAACAGCTGATCACCTAGACTTTTCTTTAGCAGTACTATATTGCCTTAATTCTATGATGGACTATCAACTCTGTCCTGTACCGGGGAAATTAGCAAATTTAGAGAAATCTATACATTTCAAAGACCTGCCACAATTTGAACCCAGACTGCCAAATTTGAAATCTAACATACAGTACTACCCACGATACTGAAGTGGCAAATTTTCCCTCTATTTTGAGCAGGGAGTTCTGTATTGTGTTCAAGTTTTATAACTTTTGGACAGACTGGCACAGAAAGGCTGCCAGCAAATACTAATCTTATTACCTTCATACAGCAAAGTACAATAAATTCTTACTTTAATGTTAAACAATGATAGCTTGTTTTGGAAAACAGTAAAATTGACATAAAAATGTTGAAAAAACAAAAAAAGTTACTTCAAGAAAATGCCTCAACTGAGTACATTATAAGGTTAGAAAATTTATAGCATGGTAAAAGTCTACCATGGTAACAAGTGCCAATCTCATAAAAAGTCAAAATTCAATTCTAGCTAACACAGAATTAACCTTTTACTGGTAAAAATCGATGGAAAGAAGAAAAAACCCAGACAATTTAAGGCAGTTACATTTGAAACTTTAGATGACTGTGTTGAACACATTAGTTGAACATTTCCTTCACGAAATGAGAGGATTAAATTACCCAGAGACTTTAAACATGGCATTACTAGGTACTCTTGTATACCATTGTAATTATATAAGAGGCGTGTTGCCTTTGAAATGACACTTTGAGTACTTTAGAGAGGGTATAACTTTTACATGGAAACCTAACTTTACATTTTTGTTCATTTGACATGTATGAAGACAATTTTATTTTCATGCATATAAGGAATTTTTTGGAAAGTTAAGGATCGCATTTAAGTTGATTGATTTGCAGAATTTGCTAAGCTGTTTCTGCATCTTGGTGGAATCAATGGCCTGAGCTGGGATCCATCCTAGGTCTTTGATATTAAGGATTCTATTACACTGCAATAAATGCTAGCTTGAAGCCAACAGTGTACAAGTACTGTTTTTTAAGGGGGGAGGGGACACTACAACTTATACATTTTAGCTTGTTTGAAACATAGATAAAAAAGACAACAGGATGAATATGAAAAATCTTCAATTGAAAAAAAATCAACAAAAAGGTTAATACACGGTGAAACGAAACAGGGATAATGTATCAATAACTTTTAATACACTACATGTATAATGAAAATCCTTTTAGAGGAGAAACTATGAAATACTTGTTAATTTTAGTTATGGAAAAAAATTGGAAACTATTGGTTGCTATGGCAACTAGACCTAGTTGTTGTCATATTATGAGAATAGATAATAATTTGGTGATGATAAATATACCATTGATATAAACAAAGAGATTTTGATGATATTAAATCTAGGACAATTGGCTTTGTCTTATAAAATGTCAGTGGGTGGGGAGAGTTAGCGAGTGGGTCATTGTCTTATATTTCATTGACAGATTTTGAATGACAATATATTGATATTGTCTTAGTACAGCTTAAGTTAAACCCAGGCGGAGCCAGATTTTTTGTCCAGGGGTCCAAACCAAGATTTTTCTCTTACCAGGCCTCGACACTTATTTTTAAACTAAATTGCCCGAATGGACAACCATCTGTATGTTTATGCCAGAAACATATCTTCATTACAAGGGTGCAAGACTGTGGTAAATTGCTCTTTAATGCAATGCACTTACTACAGTCATGCAGGCAACCCTTGAAATTCAGCAGTTATAGGTTGCCTAAACCCAAATATAGGTCGTCAGGAGCAATAGGAGGACCTTTATTGTTGAGCCCTGTTAAGGGGTTGTTTGGAGACCAAGTACATTGCAAATTATAATTTCATATCATATATTCAATTTGATTTGTATATACATGTTATCTAACAGGCTCTGTTGTCTGAAATCCCCTCACAGCCCCCTATCCACCCTGACTTGATCATGCCATCATTTATTTATATATATATAATCTTACTTTGTCAGTAGGTGATCAGTATTTATAATAATCACATTGTTTACAGCTGAGGTCAGAAATAATGTAAACACTTTGTCCAGATTAAAGTTAAATGAACTTTAAATGTCATTCAAATATCTTAGCCGGCTCACCTGGTTATCTAAGTGGATGGCACACCTGACCAACAATCCATGGACTGAGAATACTATTCCAATGCATGGCCTACACACTATAAAATGATTAGAAGTGTGTTGAATAGATGAAAATGGCTACCTAATCATTTGTTCCATTTATTTCAACTTGTAAACATTTTGTTTTGTTCACTTTAAAAAAAATGTTAAAAACTTATTTAAATCATAATATGTCTGGAACTGAGTCAATATAAAGCAACATTAACCGTTTCCTGGAAAAAAATCCCACAAAAAAACCTGGAATACTTATACATACATGTACACATGTATATTTACATTTAAGTGATATCAATGTCCCCATACTAATCAGAATGAGGCTAAGGCGAGAAAATTTCATCTTCGTTATTTGTGTACAATGTAATTAATTATAGACATTCGTAAAAAGACTATATCCATAACGAGTTGACGGAAAAATCAATGTACGCCACTGAGGGAATAGAATATTTGTAAATATCTTAGAAAATGTTTCTTTTATGTTGACAGCATAGGACTGTAACGTTATGTGTCGTTTTCTGACAGTATACGACCATTAACTTTAGTGTCGTCTGCTTAGCTACTGATAAAATAAGGATCATTAATTTTTGTGTTGCTTGCTTGACTGCTGAAAATAGAAGGGTTGTGCAGCCTACTAAGCTACTGATATTGGAACTGTCATGTTTTGCCTTATGTTGCTTCTTGACATAGTGTAGGGTTTGTATCTGCTGAAAATATGAGGCCTGTTACCTTTTGTGTCATTGCTTGGCTGCTGAAAAAATTAATAATCATGAAATTTTGTATCAGTTATTGACCTGATAAATGTAAACTTTTTGATAGCTGCTTGGCTGCTTAAAGTTAACAACTAGAATGCAGTGTTCATGGCGTCTGCTAACAATATAATAGCTTTATGTTGGCTGCTAACAATGTAAGGGCCACTAACTTTGTGTTTGCTGCTGAAAGTATACAATTGACCTGTAACATTTAGTATCAACTGCTGAAAATGTATGACCATTGACATCATCTTCTAAACTTCTGAAAATGTAAGGGACCAAATTTATGTCAGCTGTTTGACTTTAGCAAACATAAGGATCATTACTGTTTTGTGTAGTCTGCTTGTCTACTTGTTTTCCAAAGTTGCTATGGAAAAGATTCCAATACTATGAAGCTATGTCTTTCTCAATTTTTTACTCTGACAATATTAAAAGTATTCAATTATACATGAGATGTTCTGATTCCGGGGATATTTTATCAATTCAGGTTAATGAGCTATATTGATAACAAATGTATCGATGGAATTGTTGATGAGCTGCTCGGAGAAAAATATTGTTATGGTAATATGCTGAAGTAAGAAATAAACAAAATATTTTTGGCAAAAAGGCCACTAATGAGCTTATCTTCATTCTAATGGACACTTTGCTATAGGTTACATGGCTCGACATTAAAGGTCATCAAATTGCCCCTGACAACCTATATCTGGGTCCAGGCAACTTGTTACTGCTGGTATACATTTGGTTGGGGCAAGTAAAATATATAGCTGGCTGTCCAACAGGGGCGGGGGAACCTTCTTTAAATATTTATGTCAAGCCCTGGGTTGTCTTTTTGACTATGTAGAATTCTCTTTCTGCCTTCTTGAAAGATTAGTGTAAAGGTTAATGTAGCTAATTTTATCCTCATAAACTCCTTTCTATTTTCAATTTTATCTTTAATAGAATTGTTATTGGGTTACCATTTTGATATAACTACGTTTTTGTTTGGTAAAGGACTTGGCACAATGTAGCATATTTTCATCACACTCTGCTCATTTGTACAATTGTTATCAGATAGTTGTATGTGTCAAACAATTGTTTTCATCATGGCTGCTCTTTCTCTGACAATTTTAAATTTATAATAAACCTTCTGCATATTTTCATTATGAATAAGTTTTTTTTCCATATCTATTGACCAATTTACCCCCTCCATGTTACATGTCAAAGTTGGAACTACTTTTTTTAGTGATATTCTGCAGCAGATATTGTAACCTTACTCTCTGGAGATTATCAATATTCAACTATTGTCTCGGCTCAACATCTCTGTTACCAATTAATAATTTATAAAATTTTCTATAAAATATATTGGCTGCAACAAGTTTAGAAAATGTCTCGGCATGTTTCCTATTGTTCTCTTTACTGATCTCTCGGAACTCTTTTTTGCCTGATGTCAATGGTGGAGCAAGTGGGAGGGGCATGAGGTAGGACGGGTCTGCCTTCATCAATTGAATTTTCAATTTTTTGCAGAAGTATTGAAAAAAGGATTACATTTAATTTAGAGGTTAGTTTTGCTTTCTTAGTAAACATTCATAAGTTGAAATCCTCTAGAATTCTTGCCTGGTTTCGTCCCTGTTTATGTTGACTTTTTATTGTTACATTATAAAGTGGTACAAAATTGTCGTGGGGTTATTTTCTGATTGAAATTTTGTTTTAAATCTGATGCATCCTGTCCCAACATATTACACTTCTTACCTTTAAAAAGAACAATCAGTCCAGCATGGGTACATGATGGATTTCACAAGTTTGCCAGCACTTGTCTTCCAATCTCTGTAGACTCTACATACATACATGTGACCCGAGTATTGATTTCATCAAGAATAATCAGTTAGGTGAACTGTCCTTTTCTTAATGACTCTGTCTGTTGATAAGTGTAATAAAATGAAAGTTGAATTCAACTAAACTTAAAGAAGAGTTGGTTATTTTCAACTCATTTATTTAATTTTATACACAATTCCATGCAACATCCACTTATCTCTTTCTCAGCATCATGCCAAGTCCTAAATTCCATGGAATGAATTCTTTCATCTCATTTAGAACATCATATTGTATTCCATGCAATATATTCTCATTGCCCCATTTTTGTCATTTTCAACTCCATGCAAAACAGGCTCAATTGGAATATCATATTTAACTCCATGCAATATATTCTCATTGCCCTATTTTTCGTTGTCCTCTACTTCATGCAAAACTGCCTCATTTTCATCTTAACTTTTTCCATCAGAAATATCTAGAAATTATCCATGTGAATAAAGTAATGGTTTCTTAATAATTTCCTGTATAATTTTACTATTTGTTATTTTTTCTTTGTTCCTTAGACCTAATCTATGGAAATATTAGCATTATCTGTCCTATCAGCTATTGTTGACAGATAGGCAACAATTTGTGACTTGCTAATTGGTACGGAAATCAGTAATCATACGAGTGCCTGAGATAATGTGAGGAGCGTATAATTATATTTAGATATGTGTAGAAAGTTTTTAAGATGAAGTTTATTTTGGCGTGAGTGGCGGATGCACAATGGTTTGGATGGGTAGACAGCACTAGAGTTCTTGTTTGTTTAATATTCAGCTAAGGTTTGAGATCCACCCTCCCGGAATGTATGTTTTGTTAACTTTGTTAAGTTTGTATGTTTGAACTGCACACAGTGCAACACAGTAAAGGTCAATTTTGGAATTTTCAAAATACATGCATAAACATGTAATGCTGTATGCATATAAACACATTACAGTTGTATTTTACTCAGAACTTTTGATGAAATTTGGATAGCTTTTGGGTCAAATGTCCCCCATGCTCTTTGAAAAAAAAGAAGTTTGACATTCTTCTTGAATAAGTGTTAAGCTCCACCCCTGAAGTGTAATTCTATATATAAATGATAAATAATTCAACATAATGGGTGTATGGTAGAAGTTTCTAATGTCTTATGTTGCTAATAATTGTTAGGACACTACATCATACCAAGTTTTTACTTGGATAATTCTGATAAATTTTGTCCTTCATTGTTTTTGTATTGTCAAAAATTATCTGAAAAGTTTTGCTCTTGTAACTTTGGTTAGAGATTATCAGTAAAGGTTACTCTCTAAGCTAATGTGTTCTGTGTTTTGATAAGAACTGATGAAAATAGTGTCAGCTCTTGTTGATAACTTGTTAACGAGACTTGTCAAATTTACTCTATTGTATTGTTCAGACATGGACATGGGGGGGGGGGTGAGGGATCCATTTGGTATATAGTTTCTGCAGAGGGTTGGGATCTTGGCTCCATGGCAGCTTAAACTTATTTGTCTAGGAAAAGGGGAGTGGGAGTATGGACATTGAAATGCCACTTTAATGTCATTTTGTCAGATCTTTGTTGAAGGATAAACAATATTAGTGGTGAAAACAAGACCTTGAAAACTGAAAAGGTGAATGAGCAAGTGGTCACTGTAAATTACTGAACAAATGGTGATTAATTGCGTCAACTACAAACAAACAGACACCATTGAGACATTCGATTGACTGCTCATATTACCAGAACTTATATAATCTCCTGGAATTGTGTTTGATACAAAATGTCAGGAAAGGTTTTTTTCTGATGTGTTTTTGTTCCACTCTGTGTCTGTTATTGTCTGGTAGCTTGATAAATAGTGTGTTATATGGTATGTAAAAGTGCTACACCAAGGTCTGTCTGTATTAATTATGTATGAACATTTTACAGTTTGGCATCTCCTTGTTGGTTACCTGCTTTGATAGCTCTGTTCGTTGTGTTGACTCAGAGGGATGGCTGGGTTTGTCCAAATGTGCTGCTTCATTAGATACATCCAGTCACTTACTAAATTACTATAGCTGGTGCGAATTCACTTTAGACAAAGAGACCTGAGACTGCAGTTTTAAGTATCATTTATATTCATTTATTCAGTAAGCCTCAGTGTAGTTACTGAAGCATGTTATATATTAATGGATGTAAGGTCAATTTGCACTAAATATAATTATGATGTTTGAGTCTGAATGCCTTTGTGTATGTACAATTTGCAGGCTTAGTACAGAAGTGTCATAACTCAATAAATAACAGTGAGTTACAACCGGATGCACTAAGCCCAGGTGACTGGTGCAATTATGACTGTTAAGGAGGAACAGGGGTTTGAAGTCTCAGAACAACCATTGAGGAATTTTTAAAATCCTTGTGAAAATGTGGATAATAGAATTCAAAATGATATTTTGCTGTTTGTCAATCCCTGGCTAATTAAGAAATAAATGTTGGGTTATATTTCAATTGATGTCCAATGACATAACATATGCATTTATTTCAATCAAATTGTCCTCTTTTCAGTCCCTTTTGTAGTAATCAACTTGAATTCAAGTATTATGTACTGTACTACATTTCCATATTAGGAGAATATTTCAATTACGTTTGTAGAACAGTTATAATGTTTAAGTTTCGAGTTGAAGATTTTCTTTAAAACCGCTCTTGGAGTAAACATTTCTTTAAATAGTTTTCTATTTTGTTACAGTAATTAATTTGTTTCTATTAATGGTATGTACTTTCACAACATACTCTCTGAAGACCTGACTTACTATGTTACTATATATGGGCAATGTTTTCAATTAACCAGCAGAAAAACAAATATTGCTCATTGGCACGACTTTAAAGTTGAACATGTGCATTGTAGAACTGAGTTTTCATGCCTTGTTATGGCCCTTTATTATTTTATGTCTAAACAATTGTATTTTGTTGGGAGTTAATGACCCTTTTCTTACATTTTTGAATTATTTTTTAAAATCTAAAATATGTTTACATTTAAGATGAGCTTTGTCTTGCAAGTCAGTGACTACATGACTGTCAAAAGGTGAAAGTCTAATATAGCCCTTATATAACCATGACCAAGCAAATCCCTCTTTCCAGTCTGTTGGTTATAGCCAAAAAGGTATTCATCATGCAACATGCAGTTATCATGCAAATACTAGTAGCTAGTACACTCAAATTATTTTTTTCAAAAATAAATTTAAAGGTGCATTATGATCTAAAATCTAGGTCAATGTCAAGGTCATTAGAAATATTTTATATTTTTGAATGATAATTATTTCAGGAGTCTTTTATTTGTTCAGGTGGCATCAGCCTGAAATCTTTGATTACTGAGATGATGTTTTCAGATGATTACAATCATACAATTTCAACGGTGGACCTAGCTGGGTGGGGTAAAGGGGTTTGCCATTCCTCCTGTTTGCTCTGAATTTTGAAGTATGATGTGAAATTTTTATGGAAGATGATGTATTTTGAGTTTATTTCACTCATCCTCTTGGAAGTTTTAAGTATAATGTACTTTACAAAAGACATTGAAGACTTGATTCAAAAAGAAATATTTTTGAGGTGGATTACCCAAAGGAAAAAAAGACAAAAACAATTATGCACCTGCAATTATAGGTTACACATTACTGGGAACTGTATCGTTATCAAGAAATTTTACCATGGCAGCCATTGATCAAATATTTTTTTAACAAAAATTAAAATGTCAGTTGATCTAAGGTTTAGGATATATATTTAAACTTTAAGAATTAGGAGAATATTCTTTAAGTTGAGAATTCTGGATTTATTGATTATGTTTCAATTAATGTTTGCACCTGTTGAAAATCTTTAAGTTCTTTTATTTTAATGAGCACTAATATTTTAACATTTTTATCTGATAATTTTGTCAAGAGTTCATCTGATGTTTACAAATTTTACAATTTTTGTATGAAGTTACATTCAGTGCCTATTATAGTGACACCTTTTGTGTCGGCCAGCCAGTGGTACTTTGGTACTTACAGTAGTAGAACTTAGGTACTTACTTGGCTGTTATAGACAGGTGTTGGTTGAAAGTAGGGCATTTCAGGGAACAGAACAGAACTGAACTGATATTTAAGATTTGTACATAGTTCATCATAATTGATGTTCCATTACAATTGAATCAATACTATTAATGTTACACAAAAGCAATGAGTTTTGGAATAAAAAGGTTTGAATTTTGGTGAGTGTTGTTAAAAGAAAACTGCATGGGTTTACTACTACATTGTAAAATGGCTATAACTTAGGGGCCACCATTTTTAAAGTGGTTTTTGTTGTGGATGGCTGTTAATAAGAGGTTACTATATTTGAGAGGTGTTTATTTGAATGTGATTGTTACTGAGAGCTAACTGTTATTGGAAGATAGATGTCGTTGACATTGTTACTGTGCAGTCACTGTTGATTGAAGTGGTTGTTGTTGAGAGGTGACTGCCATCAATGAGAGGCCAATTGATTGAGATTTGACTGTTACTTGGAGGTCACTGTTGACCAGAAGTTACTGTTCATGGGAAGGGGCTGTTATTGATAAGTGACTTTTTGAAAATTGTCTGTTTTAAAGTTGTTTCACATGAGAGCCCATTCTAGTTTGATAGGGTTGTTAAGTGAGGTTTTACTGTATCAAATTCCACAGACATCATGTAAAGGTAACTGTTGTCATGTCTAGAAACCTTGACTTTCTTCCATTTGGTGTATAATTGGTTTCCTGGTTCTTCATGGATATTGATTTTCAGGTTTTCTTATAAGAGAGTTTTTTTGTCTATTGTTGATTAAATTTGACAGTCCTACAATGTTGACTATCAACTTGTCAAGGTTTCATGAGAAAAATTAGAGATAACTCTCTGCTTTAGTATGTAGTTGAGTTGTTACATGTACTGAGAGGGTCAGAATGAATCAATACACTTAGCTACACTCATACATTCTTTTATACAGGTTTTTTTTACTTTTCATGAGGTATATGGCAGCATTTTATCATAACTCCTATGATGATAATACAATATGATATAGAAGGATTTTCATTCAGAATAAGTCGTAAGACTAAGACCATTGATAATATGGACTCAGTTATTGGAGTTGTTGTTTCAGTGCATACTGGATGTCATCAATTAAAATGTGTTTTTGCGAGTCATAAAATTGCTTCCATCTCTTTTCTTGCTTTTTGACTTTTTTGACAATTAAAAATTTATGTTGTATATCATTGCTATGTATAGTTATTTGTATTGTATCTAAAATTTCTAATGGATAAATTATTTAGCCCCATGTATGAATATCACTTATAGCCCCTTTGAACTATACAATAAGCCCCATTGGTAGTGTTTCATTGGATCAACAATTTATGTATGAAATATGCATTTAAAATATTTTTTAAACTACATTCATTGCCCTTTGTGTCTTGAACAACATATTATACTGGTTTGTACCCCATATTCACAACAAAGATGGCTTCTTCATTTTATGACCTAGAACCCAGGTGTAACCCCTTAAAACCCACAAAATGTTCACCATGAAAAACACACAATTTTAGATAAGTACAGCCTTGTACTGTACATGATATGGTTGATATCAAAGTATGTGGTTGAATCATCATAAATAAAAAAAGCGCTAATCTGATCTCACAAAAAAATCCTTGAGGTCCTATTGAATAATTTGCATTAATATTCAATTAAAATTCAATTACGTACTGTGCAGCCAAGTATATACATTATTTTTATGGTCTTTTTATTAGGATCAGTTTATCCAATGTTAATAAAGTCATTGCTTTTTAATAGTTTTTGTGTGGTTTGGATGACTCTTGTACCACTAAGTAATTTGAAGGGCTCAGATTATCAGCTGTAGGAATTGGGTGGGGCTAATTTTTAGCAGTAGGAAGTGGGAGGGGCATAGTTTAAACTGTTAGAAACGTGCCTACCTGCGTGATTGGTTATCTCTTGTGGCAATTTTATTGTAATAAAAATAAAACAAAAGGGAACATGCTCGCTTTCTTCGATTCTAAATTTTATGTTATCAGTACAAACAAAATTGGTTTTTATTCTTATTACTAAGTTATTTCCATTATCTTACATAACTCTGCTTTCTGGTCCACAAACAAGAAGGAGGATGATTCTTGTTTGAGAAAACAATTATTGGTGTGTTTTGATAGGTTTTGTACCAATGTTGAGATGGCCTTCTAATGATAACTGGTCCAAAAATTATATTGTATGTTAGTCTGTCCCCATCTCTGTTCTCCTACTTGTAACCACTCTCTGATAGAGGATTTGGACATAGCCAAACTGTACTTCCTTCTGAGGTTTGCCTATCAAATGCTTCTCCTGGCTGGGCATTGTCATACTGTGTTCTCTGTATAGACATTGCCTTACTTTGTTTTTTATTTGTATTTTGTCCTACTATGTCCGTTAATTGGGCATTGTTTAAACAAGATTCCTTATGGGCATCTATATAGTTTAATATTCAGATACAGCCTATAATTCAGTTACCATTACAGTGTATAAAGGTTATACCTCATATTTCATATTCTCAGGTGTTTATTCCTCATCCCTGAAACCACAACCAGTATTTTCAGTTCTTATACAGTTAGTTTTTCTTTCTTCCTGTGTGACTTTTTTCTTTGAAAACTAATTGACTTAAAACCTACAATGTGCATGTTGGCATTCTCTAAACAAGGTTAATTGCAAGACTGTTGCTAAGCAATTTGTCAAATATTTTTGTACTAGTGTAAAAATGTTTAAATGCTCGCAGACTATCCTTAGTTTTCATGTTTTATGGAGATTCACTAACTCCTGTGTTTTATGATGATAAAAACGCGACTCTTAAACGCATCTGTAAAACACTACTCTAAAACACGACTCACAGTTGCAACATGACAACTACAGTGGAGTTATCATGAGTAATGCAGAGGAAAATGTTTATGACCACATGCCTACTTGATTAGAAATAACTAGCACATCACAGACAGTTGAATTAATTCTAGAAAATGAGTCCCTGTGTAGAACAAACGTGTCATTGGATTGTCTCTAGTTGTCATGGTTTCTTAACCCTTTGATTCGCCACAGTAACTTGTGCATTGCTATTATGATCAGGTGAGGGGCTAGGGGTCAAGGGGATCCAGACCCCCACAATTATTTTTTTTTTTTAAATCGTACTTGTGAATAATTGAAAATGGAGTAAAATATTATCTTTAGTGTCATCACCACTTTTGAAAAAATCAGGTTGACCCCACCCCCTAAACCTTTTCTGCCCCTGCCCCCTTTTTCTATCCTGATTATCGGATCAGAAGTTTATTCTAGAATACAATTATTTCCATATTCCAACCTGTCTCCTTATTCCTTTATGGTTATAATGATTTTATTGATCTGAGAGATCCCTCATAAGGGACCAAAAAGGGCCATCGATAATACGAAGCAATTTGATTAGATGTTTATGATTGAAGGGTTCTTATCAAGATTTTTGATGTCATTAGGTTATTGATCCCTACGGGGGTCACATTATTAAGGATCAAGTTATTGTCAGCGTTTTCTTGTATAGTTTTTATTGTAACACCCAGACGAAATTAAAGTATAAAATAACGGACAACAATATTGAGGGCCACAACAGTGACAGACGGGGACATGTTAATTACAATTTTATACCAGAGTCTGATGGTATTGGATGCTTTTATACAAAAAATCTTTGATTTCGGCTCAACAATAAATTTGATTTTTCACAAGACCTTTGCTTGTCATTTTTGAGTAAATTAAGTTAGTCCCTGTAAATTGACTTGATTATGAAAATGTACAGTTCCTTTTGTATCTTATAATTATCCTAGTTAGTTATTGTAATGTTTTGGCTCCTTAGTGGTCCCTGTGATGACAGAAAGGATCTTTAGTAAAATAGTTCATGCATTATGTCTTGAACTGGACTGGGGCTACTGTCAAAACCAATTGCAAGAATTTCCATGGGAGATTAAGATATCATGTTAAATCTTAATATTCAATAAGGTTTATAGTAATTTGATATTTTGTAGGGCATCTAGTCATCCTTTGACCTCTTGTTAAGTCTGTCTGTATCATTGCCTTTGAAGTTAAAGTTTGGACCGGTACCCTTAAATGCATGCTGGGGTGACACCATTGTACATGGGATGTTAAATTGAGATTCATATATCTGTATGTTTTTTGTGTATTACATCATATTTATTTTATACATCCTTGCATTAAGATTGTACAGTACAACCTGTCTACAACAGCCAGTTGTCGTGACTAAGCTGAATTGACTGTTATATAGAGGTAGGTGTTGTAATGAGTGTCATTTTTATTAGCAAATGTATAAAAATGTAGAATTTATGGTGATTTTTGTTCAGAGATGGTTGTGATGACAAGGTGACTGTAAAGAGAGGTTTTACAGTATGAGATAATGCAGGGATCATGTTTAATGTGTAGAGAAAAAATACATGAATATTTATACCCCCGCTTCGAAGAAGAGGGGGGTATACTGTTTTACCCTTGTCCGTGCGTGCGTGCGTGCGTGTGTCCGTCCGTCCGTCCGTTACAAAATTTCCGTCACAGTTTTCTCAGCAACTATACCATGCAGCAGCCTGAAACTTTGCATATTGCTTCATCCTATAGTCCCATGTGGTGTAAAGCGATTTCATGCTCCTTGCTCATCTACTTCCTGTTTGTCGCATATTTTTAGATTTTGGCGGGGGTATCACTAGTGAGCATTAGCTCACAGATTTACTTGTTTATTTTATATTGCAGCTCTGAGATCTGGGTTATTGTAGCATTCAGTTTTATGACAAGTTTTCATTGTATTGAATGTTACTCTATGTTAATATTTTTTTTTGTAAGACTTGCACAGTGACTTAAAAGCTCATCGTTGATATTATTTTAACCCTTTCAATGCTGAATTTCCACATTGGACTAGTCCGTCTTCAATTTTTTTACCGAACCATTTTCATTTTAGGGATTTCAGGATAAAAATTGGCAGCCAACAGCAAAGAGTCTAGTCAGCCAGCATGTGTTGTGTCCGCTGACCTGGCTCTTTGCTGGTGGCAAAGGCTTTTCATATTTGGCTCCAGCATTGTTAGGGTTAAGTGGATCAAAAACCAAAGTGTTCAAAATCTCATTTATTGATTAAGAATCCAAGGAATTGCTGCTGTTGGTGGATACCTTATTAAATTTTGTTACACAATAGCTTTATAGCTTATTTTGTTTGGTTTCAATTTGTGACATTAAATATAGCTTTTTTATCTTTCCAAATCAAGGTTTGCCTGCAAGACTGTAGTAACTTGCTCTTTTACTAAATGCACTTACTACAGTCTTTTGGGAAACCCTCAAAATAAAATACATATTGTGACCAAAACAAAAAGTAAAAAAAAAACTTGAGTGTGAGCATCAAGAATGTTCTCAAGTTTTCTAACTGATCAAACCACTGTTTTCTTCCCTCATGTGAAATGAAAATGAAACAAATTGTGTCCAAAAAACAACACAACAACATAAAAGATAATTATCTAAAATAATGTGTTGTTTTAGATAGTTTTATCTCAAGATTTATGGAATCATTTTGACCAACAGTTTCTGGTTTAACTTAATTTTCTGTGATATATGATAGAATGATCGCCCCCTCTTTACTGGGATGTTTTTTCATCCTGCCAATATTGACGTATAAATGAGAGCTCTTTCTTTGTCTAATGGTTCTTGGTTCCTGAGTATTTCTTCTGTATTAATGCCTCAGATTCTTAAGTGTTTCTTGTGTATGTTTTATGTGGAGCAAAATTGGGAGGAACTAGTAAAGAGTGCCTAGGGGTCGGTTTAGGGGGTTTGGACCCCAATCAGGATTTTTTTCAAGTTTTTAATAAAAAAGATGTTGATCAGGTATGAGAATTGTAAGGAAATTTTTTGTGTTTATACCCCCCTCTTTCTCCTTCTCCCTTAAATTGCATCCTATTGCCCAAAAAATTACCCGCTTCATTAGGGACTTACAGGGAAATTTTATGGTGCTGAGAACCCTTCCAGAAAAAAGACTTATAGGTCTGTCCTTGTTGATGTTTAACAAGGAGTTATTTATTCCTGTCATGTGATGACCTTTCACCTTGACCCTCATTGACTTTCATGTAGTATCCTTCAAGAATATGCAAATGTTTCCAAGAAAATTGCATGCTGACCAATAAGGCAGTGAGTGATCACATACATGAGGGCAATATTTTAGATTGCATTCACTGAGTACTGGTAAAATTACTATAAACTCTTAGAATAATGAAAACATTAATATTGGTCACTGCTTGAAACCTAATGTAATTTGTTCTAAGACTAAATGCATTGTCCATGTTAGTACAACTGTTCTTATAGCCAATTTTATGAGAAGAGGATGTGGTTCCCAGCCGCAACCTTCCATGAAGTGCATAATTAAAATAGATTTATTCTCTTACATAGAGGAAGAAGGTTATTTGCTGCATGTGAAAGGTCAAGTAAGTACTGGTATAAGAAACTTGTCCAGGAAACCTGGTCAGGTGAACTGACCATCATTGAGTTACAAATAATAAAGGGTTGATAAATTGTGGAAAAAATAGAAAGAAAAAACACTGGGTAAAAGTTTGAAAACTTGATCTTGAAGTTCATGACTAAAATACTGAATAAAAGTTCAAAAACTTGAACTTGAGGTTCACGACAAAAAAAAACACTGAATAAAAGTTTGAAAACGTGAACTTGAAGTTCATGACAAATAATCAAGGGAACAGTTCTTTAATCTGCCTGAAATCATCAATGTTGCTGCCCTTTGTTTCTTAGCAATTTTCTAGAAGCTTCTTACATGTTCTGTTGTCTCCCAAGCACCATGTCTAGTATATAAACTTGCTTTAATATACATAAAGTCCATAGACACCAGTTCATTACAGACACTCATTGTGGTTATAGGAAAACTATAAAAAATGAAATTAACTTATTAGAAGAAAAGATTTTGTTCACACAGGTGTCGATACTGGGAAATCTAACTATACTGATTAAAGTAATAAACTCGGAGAAAAGTCGGCAAGAAGTCTGCGATAAAGTCAATGTTCCTATCATAGACTAACAATTAAATTCCAACCTAGAAAATCTTTTAGTCTCCAATAAAAGATTCAACTTGGCAACAGTCACAGAACTAAACAATAATCAGGTAGCGCCATAATGCCAAAACTTGAGTAATTCCTTAGACATTAATACCATTAAAGTAAAGTAATTCAATAAAAGGTTTCTATGGACACCAGACTTGGGGTATAAAATCTCGACATTTGATGTAAAAGGAATGAAATACTAGACAAGAAAGGGCTAAAGATCATTCCTATAAAACTCAAACTTTCTATTGTCTGTATGTCAGGGTATGTCTAGCATTAATTACATAGAAAACTCTAAAATAAATTAAATCTGTGAAATAATCACTGTATATTGATTGATGGGTAAGCACGAAACTAGTCTACATTTTTTCTTTTATTTGTATATAGTTTGGCCATGCCATATCGGAATTTTGTTAAGCGTGCACATAGGTTTTAGAGTCCTCAATCAAAATAAAAAACAAAATTGTTGGTAATTTTTTCTCAAATAATTTTGATATTCCGGGATTCGATACGACAATTTAATTCATTGGAAATTGTGTTCGGCAACGACATTTTTCATTGTAAGCAATTTATCATAACCGCGTCATTTATACAATATATAAACACTAGTCATTTTATATTAAATTCAGACCATTGTTTCTTATTATGAGGATGTTATTCCATTGAAAAAAATATACTGCAGTGTTTTTGCCGCAAAAAATGTGTTTTCATTTTTGGTTTGTGTGTTTTTGTGAATAGGTACCTATTTGAGTTGATGCTTAACAGAATTCCAATTTGGCATGGCCTTATGCTATATTTTTCCCTTGCCCTGTGATATGGTACTTTTATATGAAACTAGAATTAGTTGTTTTTTTGGCAGGTAAACTAATATTTAGGATAGAAGTAACTGAACATTCCTAGAAGATGGGACAATGTCATGGATGTATCTTGCATTACTATATACAAAAAAGAAGACAGTCCTGAGTGTTTTGTAATTAAAGAATAATCTGTCAAATACTCATAAAAAGCTATCTAGCTATTAAGCATAAATGCATCTATTTTCTGGGTGGGGGTGGGGGTGAGGGGATATTACAGATACCAAACATATTCGTCTGAATTGAAATTTTCAGTATTTTGGGCAAGAATTTTTAAGAATTTTATGACAGGGGGTGTC
Organism: Mactra quadrangularis; assembly: GCA_025267735.1. Taxonomy (NCBI): domain Eukaryota; kingdom Metazoa; phylum Mollusca; class Bivalvia; order Venerida; family Mactridae; genus Mactra; species Mactra quadrangularis. Next base: position 48,146,017 of record CM046299.1, on the reverse strand, counting down.
CAATTCCTCAATTAGACTCCATTAAACCAACTTTGAACTAAATGATGTCATTTATGATATAGAATTCTCAGAACCTGTATATTTATTCTTAGAGACAATAAATGCTACAGAAAGAGTTTACTAGGAACCATACAGATGATTTCAAGGATACAGTGAGAGGCTCACAGATGTCATTGATCATTTTATTCTAAATGAATCAAACACAGCTCTGTTTTAAATCAGGGTTTGAATTTATGATTTTTCTTCTTCATAATTTAAATTTTTGAGGAATTTATGTAGATTAGTGATCAACTCAAGGAAACAGGGCAGACGGGTAGACTTCTTGAAATTTTCTTAGCCAACTTAATCCATAAATTAAATTATAATCTAAATTCCACAGGTAGCAAAAAAAATCCATAAAATAAATTCATTTTTGATTTAATCAACTCCTTGATCAGACAAAATAAATTTATTAATTGTAAGTTAAATTCCTGAGCTCAGAACAGATTCATGATATGGCTTGTTCACACTGACCTGAGACTAAGAATATTACTCAGGGCATTTTTTCAGTATGTGGGGAGGGGCCTGTGGCCTAATTTTAAACAGAACAACGGGAAAACTTATATCGCAGTTTCTTTGAAAATCAAAGGTGACCTTTAAATTTGAGAGAAACTGCATTAATTGTAAACAAATGTCAGAAGGGAAAGGTGTCTGCATAGCAGCATATGACCCCTGTTATATAAGTAATTTTAAATGCCATTTACATTTGATTAGACCAGTTAGCCACAATCTAGACAAGCTACATGTGTATCTATTTATGTAATCAGCTACTGGTTGACATGAACTTAATTTTCTACACAAAACCTTCAGGAAGGTGAGATTTCTACTTCCTTGACTGCCGACCTTGAACTTGGTCACATGACCTTGACATTTGTAACAATGGTAAATCCTCATTCAACCAATATTTTTTGTAACCCAGCCCTGACCTCTATGATGTTTAGTAGTTATTACATGAGAATATATTCAAGTGTTTTTGTTGTTTAATATAAAAGCTGTCATTGTGTTTTATGATCATATCAGCTGTGATACATAGTTTGATATTCTCTCACTAAAAAGGCAAACCAATATGTTACCAATCCCCTTAGACTGTATAGAATACAATGTTTTTATGTGAAATTTCCATCTGTGTTTCATGTCTTTGATATTTAAGTATATTTGTACAATGTTCCCTGATAAATTTGTTTCTATTCAAGAATTTACATAATGAAAGTTGAATTCAAGGACTCAATTTTTACAATCCACTTAAAGGCTAAACCAGTGATTTAATTTCCTTATGCCAGTACAACTGGTCACTTTTGCCCCCCCCCCCCCCCTCCCGGTCAGTATTTCCCACTGATTTACCACAATTCCTAGTCCCGGAGTAATAGGATGATTTTCACCCTGGGGAAGCATGCACTTGGCTGACTCTATTTTCCATGGGGAAAGTTCATTTTAGTACCCTTTTTTATAACAGTGTTTATTTTAGTTCAGTAGTTTCATCAATTTTCTAATTTGTAACCCACCTTCAAAGACCCTGATGTGACTGAAGATCATTGACACTTTTTCCCATCAAAACAATGATTCATCCTCAAAGCCGAGACATTAGTCTGTAAACTTTCTTTTCTTAACTTTAAAGTAAGACATTTAAGTGGCTGGAAATTTTATGACAATATGTTGTTTTAAGTATTTTTCTCCTCTCCTATTATGTTGTTAGCTTATTGCTTAGAAATTTGCCCTAGAAACAGTCAATTTGTGCAGCAGTGGCGTCTCAGAATGTCACAGCTGCGTTTTCCGAGAACATTTCATATTTTTGTCAAACAATTATTTCGCAGCTTCTGAGTTAACGACAAATTTTACTGCAGAATATCAACAGTGTAAAAATATTGAAGTTTTTTCACTTGCTGACATTTTCTACTTTGTGCTCGGAAATATTTGTTAAAATTGATTTTTGTTTGTTCAAGACTTCAGGCAATGCTGATTAGATACTGCCGAGTTACAAAAAAAAGAATCAACAAAATCAACATGGAAACGTTTTGGAATGTTTGATTCTTTGTAATGTAAAAATCTTTTCATGCAATGTTATCTTCGAATCTTTTTGTTGTTCATTTGCTCAAATGTTTTTGATCATGAAACATTTTGATTAAGGTTTATTTGAATTTATTTCAGTTTGATCATTCAGCAAAATTGTTTGTTTTGTATTGTTCACTTTAAGGTCTTAGTCTTTTTTCTGTTCAACAAAGAGAATTATAGGGTAAATTTATCAAAATTGTTTTCAGCCAAAAAGAACACTTGGTAATATAAGTATGGTACAACGTTTCTGCTCAGTTATGTTTGTACTATAAATAAGACCTAGAAGCGAAATGATACATTTTAAAGGCTGATCTAGTGTTACATAATGGTAGTTAATTCAGAGTTCTTAACTGGAATTGCCATTGGAAACAAATTTGGACAAAGATAAATGGTAAACAAAATTGTTTTTCTCGAAGACCAAGAAGCCCTGAAACCTTCCATTCTGTAAAAAACATTCTCGTGTTAAGGTATCTCTCTGCCTTGCTCTCTCTTCCCTCTGAGATATTATGTTGATATGGCCACTCTGATATTTAACCACTTTTGACTCTAAGAGCATGTTCTGATATATTTATGATATTTATAAATTACTTCAGACTATTTTTGTCCAGCGTTACCATCTGTTGCTTTTATTGGTGTTATAATGTTTTATATATCCTACATAAAAGTATAAAATAATTATTAAAAACCTCTTGTTGTTTCAGCAAAGTGGTGTTGTGGTGTTTGATAATTAGTACAAACTTCTTATGTTGTTGTTTTTTATGTTGTTTTTCCCCTAAGTATTCATTATCTATAGTGAAGAGTATGTTTTTGGGAGATAAAAAGAGTCTTGGTAATTATAGAGGAATATCTGTTTCAAGTATTTGTTTTCTCTTCCTTGTTATGTACAGAAACTTTAAAAAACTGAGTTTGTAAGGTTCCTGAGTTTAACCATGTCCTGTCTTAAACAGCCTTAAGTAAATATTTCTCACAACTTAAATTTAATCTATATTTATACCTGGTCATTCTCCCTCCTACCACTGATTCTAAATCATGTTGGACGGTTGTCAGTCACTGGCAGAAGTATGCGCCTAGTACCTTGTTAACAGCTAAATCCAGAGATTTAGCCTTTCCAGGAAAGCTGAGTAGGTCAGCTGACGACCATTATATAACCTATACAATGTGTTGCTATGGCGTTTATCCCAAAACCCCAAAGACTAAGACATTTAGCACTTATCTTTTGTTAGCATTTTTGTGCATCCCCTTGTCTGGGTACAATATTTATTACCACAAGTTTGACTGATGTCTGAAAAGGATATATTTTTATATACCATTACTTTGGGTTTTAATTTAAACAAAAAACTCAAGGTGTATCCACATGTACACACTATTTTAATGAATCTTCTGCTTTTTTTCTACTTTGCATCTTGGGATAAAAGCTTGTCGTAATTTTTTAGTTTCTAGATTAATTTGAAAGGGGAGGAGAGAATCTTACATGAAACGCCTCCTGAGTATTACATTTTCTCTTTCATCTTGGATTTTCCATATTGCATTTTTTGTGTGCAGATAATTTCTTTAATTTATCATGGAAAGTAAAGCAGTTATAGTTTCATGGTTTTTGTCCTGCTTTATTTTAGAACCCAGAGTTTTAAAAGATCAAGTGGTTAAAACGCTGACTTGGTGTCTGGTTGGCTTCCGACTGATTTAGGAACAAAAGTAAGGGGCACAGCTTTTGACCATGACTTAGTAATGTTATGTGAAAAAGGATAAGTTCAGAATAATACAGTTTGATTTTCTAACAATTGTTTTGTTCAACATTTATTTCACAGTTTCTGAAATATGAACATGGGTTGCAGCTTTAAGCTAGGGAAACTTAAGGGTAGATAGCAGTTTTGTTTGTTTGTTTTTGTTGGGTTTAACGGTGTAGCAACACATTGTATAACGGCGGTCAGTCAACCTACTCGCTGTACCCGGAAAGGCTAAATCCAGGTAGCTGTTAACCAACTACTAAGCACATACTTTCGTCAGTGAGTGACAACTGCCCTACATATTAAGTGTCATAGGTAGGAGGGAAAATGGCCCTAGAGATAGTTTCATGACCAAGCTCCATGAAAGTTTGCCTCGCCCAGGAATTGAACCCACGACTCCTCGATCAGTAGACTTGCGTGCTACCAACTGAGCTAGCTGGGCGCTTTTAGCAGTCTTGTACTAGTGTACATGTATCCTGGAAACTCTAAGTGAGTGGCCTGTCTCATTACACTCTTAATGTTGATAAAGGGGGTGTAAAACAAAAACAAATATAGAACAAAAACTTCAATATATTTAGGGAGCTATATTGTCTCATTGCTGTTCTGAGAACTATAGCTCTTGACATAATGTCAATTTTGATTAAGTTCTAACACATTTTTGCTATCAGATAAACCCCTATTATTCAATTACATGACCCAAGTCGCTACTGAGTATTCTACGTTTTTACTTGGAGAATACAAATTATAATTTCCCTTCATTGAGACTTCAATACTTTTGTCCAGACACCAGGGTTATTGGAGATTTTCGGGTTATCAGAGATTTCGATCAATAAATTTCATTAAAGAATAACGTAAAAAAATGTAATCATGTAGAAAATTGAGTTTTATAGACTGTATGACAATACACTGTCAATACTCTGGAATCATTTATCATAGTCGCATGAAGTAACTCATTAATTAGCAATTAACGAGGGTTTTTAACTTGTCAATATGCCATATGGTCCGTGAGACACTAAGGTTTAAATATGATGAAATTTAATCATGTATGATGACGAAAAAGGTCTAAAAAAACAAGAAAGCATGCTGTCTTTTTGATGATGGCTTGGTCCAGGCTTGTTGTGTGGAGGATTAAGGGACTTAATAAAGTGATGTAATTTTCTTTGGTGGCCAGGTCCAGTAGGGGAATAGGGCTAAGTTCTAAGGGGGTATGAGCCTTTATCCCTCATTTTTCTCAAAAACAAAATTTACATGAAAATAGTTCAAAATATGGAAAATCGTAATCCAAGTAAATACATTTTGTACCTTCATGTTAATACTTTTCTCTTGAAAATCATTTTGGATACACCCCTGATTTTTTCCCTGATTTTTTTATGTTTATTAAACATGGAATGTCTTTTGATGAAGTAGGGATTATTTATAACACATGTCTCATCAATCATAGTGAAGATTGACATGTCAGAAAGATTGCAGTTTTTTAATTAGTGTATAAATTTTATATTACATTTAATTTTGTAATTATACACCTTCATCAGGGCCCTGATCATCATCATCGTCTCATGTAATCATGTGGCTTTACCCTTCTGTTTAGGGTATTGTTGTTGGGGGAAGGGAGAGAAGGGGGGGGGTTGAAGAAAATAGAATATATTTATATTGAAGGGTGGGGGCAAGAGTTAGTCAGGGGGTCTGGGGTTAGGGTTATAGAAGATATTCATAGGGAAGGCTGGGAAGTAAACTTGTCTGATGCAGTCTAGCTTGAAAACAGTTCTATGGGGGTTGGATGCAATCTTTCTAAAGGGGGGGGGTTACTTTAAAAACAATTATGTGAGGCTTAAAGTCCAAATACTCAGCTGAAATGTTTTATACAGGTTTTCGGGCAAAAAATCACCTAAAATGGAGATATAATAAGCAAATTCTGTTTAATTAACTGTAAATAAAGGTAGTTTTCTGAATATTCTAGAAATGAATCTGATCTTTAATAAACCGCCTTTAAAATCCCTGCTGAATCCACTATTGCCTTTCTTCAGTTGTTTGCTTTGTTATACTGGTGACATTTTAATTTATGATAATGCATGTTTTAGATGAATGCTTTAAAGATAGATAAAATCAGATCTAAATGATTTCATTAACATATTTACATATGATACTGGTATTTCATTATGTAAGACATGTGCCCTAGTTTGTGTTATACATTGTACCATTTATACATGAAATATTCTTTGTTATATAATGCAACAATGATCTGTAATCTCATAAGGCTCTTTAAAAGATTCTTATTTGTAGTTGAAACTTAACAATATTTTTTTTTTGTACTGGGTTTTACGCTGTGACAGTACAATTTAGGTTATTTTACAGAAACCAGGACATCTTACCTAGCTTTCTTGGACTGAAGACTTGTCTATAACCAGTACTCATAATCTTCTTCCGCAAGGCTGGCAACTAGTCTCAATATACCTTATTAATGAAGGAAAATAGACATTAATGTCAAATTTTATTGGATGGGAATAACAATATCTTTTAATAATTCAATATTATTTATTATTTATTGTAACAACCATCCGTAGTCTCATATTGCTATAGAAAAGTACATGTATGGCTACAATTAAGAATACTGAAGATGAAAATACTTGTATTCTTTTACAAACACATTACAAACCATTTCTTTGTCAGTAGTAGTCTTCTCTTTGAGTATTTTTATTAAAGATTTTTGCCAATATTTCAATAAAGATGGAAATGTAGTAACTTTTTTATCCCAAACTCTGGAAAACAGGTTTTATTAGTGAACAAAAAATGTAGGGGTGCTTGTAATTATTCTTAATAATATTTTAGGGTCCATTGGTTTTGTGCCATTGTTTGTCAATCTTATGTCTTAGGACCCTTATTCATTTAAACTTGATTTTTGCCAATCTGGTGCTGTAACCATGGTTTGATTTTAGAACTTATGCTGCTTGGAATATCGTTTTCTAATTTTGGCTAATACCAGCCATAAAAGACCTGTTCTTGTATTAAGGGGTCACTGATTAGATTCTTAGATCCCTTACCAACCTGTCTTTGTATTAAGGGGTTGCTTATTTGAGATCTTAAAGCCTCTACAGACGTGTCTTTGTGTTTAAGGGTCAATGGACTTCAATCCACTTCAATTTTATGTAGCAGAATGCCAATGTCTAATTCCCCTATCCAGACTTATTCTAAATTTATCCAATTTTCTAAAAATGAGAAACTTGCTGCTATTGTCTCTAACAATTTTTATTAAATATTTGAATTTTCGTCTGCCGTTATGTTAATCATGGCTGAAAGATCAAGGATATTTTCCTGTCAGTCATGTGACAATTAAAACGTCGTCTGCTGCATACATTGCACGTCTGATTTTCAGAATTTAATATTATCTTTATCAATGCTGACCATGTAAGCTTAACCTAACGTTATTTTGTCCTTCAGTACAAGCTGCCGTTCTCTGATTTACCGCTGGTCAAGGATTAACCTTTTGTGTCCTGCGTATAATTAGGCCATAATTTTGCGACATCTGGTCAATTGTAAAGCACTCGTATTTATATTCATTTGCATATGACTGTGAAGTGTGGCAATTTAGTACCGTTTGGTGATTATATTGGATTTTCTTTCGCTACCTAAATGAATAATTAAAACTTGGTATATTGCACTCAGTGACTTATACGAGACTTTTTCTTGACTTTACGAAGCTCCGCCTTTCTCAGTGTGGCTCTTTCATCGTATAATTGTAACCATTCTTTATTATTGTAGTACCCTAAGGAATCCATATTAGGAAAGATAAACTCTAAGAAAAATGCTTACATTATCGTCGGACGGGTAAATGTATTTACCTAGGCAATACATGTATGTAGGTGTTTAGTTCGAAAATTAAATTGTCTCATTTCTATGTCACTTAAAGCACTAAATGGCATGTGATGTTATCTGCATGTTTAGACATTCAGTGACACCCACTGATAAAGAATTTGGACTCTTCTGATTAGGATTCATTTAATTTTTTGGGGGGTGGGGGGAGGAAGGGGCCGGACCGGCAATAAAAGTATTATTTTGAATTTCAATGTTATTTTTTAGGCAAGTATTTTTTTCATTCCCTAGATAAGGCAAATTAAAAGCGAATTTTCCTATAAAAATGTTAAAAAATAATTTTCAATACAAATTCTAAATACTCTGCAGTTTTGACTAGACAAAAGGAGCAAATTATAATGGAGTCACATTGTTTCACTTGGTCTAAATTTTTCATGTTCCAAAAAGTGCTTTCTCTGCATATTAGCTTTAAAGGGGTAAAACACTTAAAAAATTGCCATTGATTTAATAAAGATTGCCTCAAAATAACAGGAAAAATGGAAAATTTCAAATATGCAGACACATACCTAAATATTTTATTTGCTTTCACATGATTGCATCTGGTGGGCAGTTTGTGTGATCATGAACTAAACTTGATAGTGTTATATTAGTATTATATTGAGGTACTGGTTTTAGCATTGTGTGCAGTTCTTAGGGAATTTTTCATAAATTATTCAACTATTGAAATAATAATGTACAGTGAAACTGGTATTTGTGGTCTAAATAATTCTTCAAATATTCACCATCTCTTTACATCAGTCACACTTAAAACCATCAAAAAGCTTTGTTTGAAGGTGACCTTCCAGTATTGGCCAGCATCAAATCTTTATTAAATCTCCATTTAAGTCACACCTTCAATATTGTCCACCTCTGGACACAGCAGAAAATAGCTCACTGTCACCATTGACTTACATTTCTTTCTGATGAATGAAAGTCCCGCTCTGTAAAATGAGAGAAAAATCTTTTTTTAAAAACAAACATTATTTATGTTTCAGATTTTGTCTGATAAGTTTTGTAATATTTAATACCAAATTGAGTAGATTTTGACTTATTACATTAAAATATTTCAAGTTTTTTTTAAAATAAAAAATGATGATATTTAACTTAAAATAATGATATGATAAGATATGGTGTAGACTCAGTTTTAACAATATTTTGCCTTCGTATTAATGTATTAACCCTTAACCGCTCAATCCCGCATTTTTACGTGTCTAGACCCCCCCCCCTCAAAATGGCCGCCACAGCCTTGAAAATGGTGTTTTCTAACTGGATTAAGCGAATTTCACTAAAGGATAGTTGTCCCAAAAAAATGAGCTCGTTTTCGCGCGCCGCCCCCATCAATTGATGTCTCAGGGGGGTTCCGAAGGGGGGATGTGCCCCCCTTTGTTGCTGGGGTTTGAAGGGGGCGCAGCGCCCCTCATCGCCAGAAAAAAAATCGGGGCCATTGAGTGCAGAGAAATGGTGCCAAATGCTGATAAGGAAACATGTTTTCAGTATCTGAAAAGACCTGGCACTTTAGACGTCAATTTCGGAAAATATTACTGTTTGAAGTGCAAACGTGGGGTGGAAAAAGAGCGAAAATTGCATTTTTTGCCGTTTTTGCTCTGCCCCAGCGTTGCCATGGTAACGGGGATCGGGGCTCAACTTGGTTTTTCTGAAAGACATTTACCCAGGGAATAACTTGGCCAAGTTGCATAACTGTATGATAATTAGTAATGAAATTAGAGCATCTTGAAATAGCCCTAGCGCGTAATGGTGAAAAAATGGCTACTTTTCACACATGTCGCAACCAGTAAAGGGTTAATAAAAAAATAAACTCTATGCATCCCCACCCTTCATTTAAAAAAAATCTGATTCAAATCTTATCAAATTTATTTCTTAATTTGCCACTTAATTCATAAAGTGAAATTGAAATTTTGAGGTTTTTTATTCTCAAATACTTTCAAATATCATAAATAGTTATGCAATGGAAAGAAAACTAGTTTCACAGAAAAATATTATACATGTACAGTTAAACCTGTGTTATACTGCCAGCCGTGTTCAGTAACCACTGTTAGCTAACATTACGGGTATGGGAGAACTCAACCCGAAGACAGCTCAACCCGTGCATAACTCAACTCATAGTTGAGATAACTCAGTCAGTTAGTAGAAGATTGAGTTGTCTCGGGTTGAGTAGTGTATGTGTTGAGTTGTTCTAACACTTCCGTTACGGAACGTTTTGGAATGTTCAAGGTAACTGAACACGCTGCTGACATGAGTAATGTAAAAATGGCTTGTTAAGTCTGATTACTGTTTATTACAGGTGCAAGTTTGAGCATTTAACTTAATTGGGATTTCTTTTTCTTAGAATGCTGATGTAAGGGTATTACTGAAAATTTCATTTTCTTAGCATGCTGATGTAAGGGTATTACTGAAAACAAGTGAGAAGTTGTCCTCTTTGTCTAGGACATTGTTAAACGCTGGTGACTGCTTTCACAGGTTTTGCTGTATGATGTTTATCATGCATATAAAGAAATGCCATAAATTGTAAAGAAACGGTTAATATCTTTCCATATAAATAACATTGTTATATATCAAAACCATTTAAAATTGTTTATATTGCATATAAATACAGTCATACCTGATTTGTAACAGTCAATAGTAGGAATTTGCTAATAATGGCTGTTATTATAGAGGAGTGACTGTTGTGAACACTGGCATATTTTAATTGCATCTATGTGTTATGTGAATTTGAGTTGGCCATTATTTAGAAAACACTGTTTATTAGAAGGTGGTTGCTTAACACAGGTTTCACTGTAAATGAAGTACTTGTTGATGTAAATGCAGTAAAAGCATTTCTTGTAGATCATAGGTAAACTAGTTTAACAGAGATTGATCAATATCTCGAATCAGAAATTGAAATTTTATCGTTTTTCTAATGTGACTTATCTTTCTCAGTTCTCGTGTTTGAGAGAAAATGTTGGGGAATAGCTTTTTTTGTCTGAAAGCATATAAATATGTTTTAAACACTTTGGTATAATTTGAAAATTATTCTCGACACTTTACAGATCTTAAACTTTTAGTGAGGCTCACAGCTGGAGTTAACGAGTTTTAAATTTGAGAGAGCTGGAAACAAAGTATTAGAAAAGTTGTTGTTTATGTGTTCAAATCTGTTGGCTTTAATTTATTATCATGAAATACTTGCAATTTTTTATTGCTTTTTGGTACCACTTTGATACTTGTCTGGTAAATGCAAATCTTTGGGTTCCTTTTAGATATTTCAGATTCTTGTCTGTGAATGCAAATATTTGGGTTTGCTTTTTTAAAAATATTTTTTGTTGTTGAGTATTTGAGTACATTTAGATTTCACACTGATTGGCCTGTTACAGTCTAGGAAACAAAACATAAAGCATTAAATAGCCTTCAAATGTTGTTAGATTGACATTATGCTACAATGTCTTGAATTTGCCATTCTTCATGTAACCTACGCACCACATTTTCTCAATTATCCAGAAAAACCTCAGGTTTGCACTTAATTACCTTAGAAATGCTCTAGATTTTGTTTTTTTGTACATTTGTGAATTACATGTTGAGAATTATAGAATTCATCGAAAAAAACCTGGTGAGGTTTGATTAACATTGAATGAAATAATAATTACCGTAGTGAGAATAGTTGATACTTGTAAATACAGTGAAGCCTTATATTAGAGCCACCTCTCAATAACGCACTATCTCTAAATGACGGCTACCTCTTGGCAATGGTGCTACTTATAACACATGTCTTTCAACCATCATCTTGAAAAATCAGTTACATCCTATTAGTGGACATCTCTAAGCAACAGCCAACTCCTTATAACAAGGCATCTGTCATGAACAGTTACCTTTCTTTTAACAGTGTCACATTCCTTATAAGAGTTGTTCTCAATAACAGACATCTCCTTACTATAATGAAGCATTTGTCAATAACAATCGTCCTTATATAGGACACCCTTTCAATAACAACTGACCCTTAACAAAAACTACAGCTAACTTCTATCAACAGTCTTTGTCTAATAACAGTTGCCTTTCAACAACAGCCACCTGTCATTGATGGCCCCCTTTTTGTCAACAGTTACTCTCATTATTAATCTCTTCTCACCATTAGCCAACTCTTGGTGATTTTCACATCTCTACAAAATTCACCATTTCCCATTGAAAGCCATCTGAACAACAGCCACCCAAAACCCACTCTTGTCATCATGATTTTTAATAATTAACAAAATTGATTTCCTTCTACCATCACATCTTTAAAAACAGCCAACTTAGGGAATAAGTAATCTACTGTCTATTCTAGAAAGGTTCCACTGTATGGAAAGCTAGGAGAATAGACTTTAAGGATATAACATCACATATTCTAGAAGTTTCTTCCTCAGGGAATTGTTTTCCTACTGAAATTTGCTACGAGAAGGAAAACTTGTAATACTTCATTTTTTGTAAATAAAGTTTGTAATGGCATATTTGACACGTTGATAGCATGATGATGACAAAATTTCATGTCTTGTATTTGCTTTATGAGTGAATTGTGAATTCAACAGAATATAACATACTTGGAAGTAAGGAATGGCATTCCCTAATGCATGCAAAGTAATTCCATGTATTATGTTTCATTGTTTTTTTTTCATTTTTTTTTTGAAAATCTATTAAAGTTGTTACTTAACATATTGCTGGGCGACTTTCAGTATTATATCTTATATACAATCTCTGTATGTTGACTAAGAGCAATACAATGTAGCCTGATACAAAATCTGAACTGGGGTTGAACTCACTACTTTTCAAGTTGTTGCCAGACACTCTACCTAGTTGCTATAAAAGCTATGTGGAAGGCAATGGAGTACAAGTGCCGTTTTGTACTTCTGCAACATTTATGTGCAATGGCATAATTTTATGGGCATTAGGTATCCTACACCTTAAGTGATAAAAATACAGCCAGGTTGTTAGATTGTTAATGCAAGCACTCATGTGTTGTTGATACATTATAGATCTACATATGTAGGGTGCTTAGCGCAAAACAGTTGTAACCAATTTAAAAAAAGATTGAGTTACAATCGTTTTGCGCTAAGTCTGGGATTTGTAGGTTGCTATATGTGATGTATGTATTTTGTTTGCATGTGAAACTATTCTAAAACAATGTATTCCTGTGAGTGAACATTATTACTACTTGTGTTATTTATTACAGAAAGGTAAAACTGTTTCTAATGCCTCAGAATACATTGTTTCTTAGCAACAGTCTTGTTGTTGTTGTTGCTGCTGTTGTTGTTGTAAAATATGAATGGAAGCCATAGTAAATATGATGTTGTAAATTATAATTTGAAGGTTATTATAGTTCCTGTTATAGTGTTACAGTTGTTGCTGTTGTTTATAGAATGGTGTTTGTAAAGGTTGACAACAATCCATAATCTCATACAGGGAACCGTATTATTAAACTTAGGACTGATTTTAATTGTAAATATTATAGTGCATTGTTAAAATATCGTAATATTTTTGATATTATGATGCCACGATTATCGAAGGCATGGGTTCAATGAAAATGCATTGATAGCACTATTGTCGTAAAAAACCAGTTTATACAATCATTAATTTGTCACTTTGAATTTTCATTAAATGAATCTAATAATGACTGCAGCTCCGCCCACAGGTACCCACATTAGACCTGTGATCATTGTTGTATTATTGACACTCCGACATTCACCTGTTTATGTGGTAAAAGTTTAGGTACCTTTTGGGGATTTTTCTTTGAGATATTAAAATTACTTCCACTTATCAAATATCTTGTTGTTTTTCCATTTAATATAATAGAAAACATTTCCAAGAATGTAATTCTCAGATTTTAGTAAACATGATTTCAATTAATGAATCATACAGAATGCATTTCTCACTGCATCATTCTTTGCTTTCTTTCATTTTAATGAATTAAAATTGTTTTATTTTATCTTACATTTGAAAATTAAGCCATATCAAATGACCATGTTGTTACCATGGCTTCGCATTCTCTATTTATTTGACAAAAAATGTAATTTCTTAGAACTATTAATTTTGTCTTAGATTTCTAAGGAAATAAAACATTTGCTATTTTACCTGTGATGATTACAGTGGCAGCTCTCAACAACAGACACCTTTCAATAACAACCATCTTCTAAAAACTGGAAACTCCTGTTGACTGGCGTCTCCCATTAATAGTTATCCCCATATAACATTCAACTCCAATGACATGCATCCCAATAACACCCATCTCCCAATAACATCCACCTCCCAATATCAGACATCTATACATTATAAACAGTATTCTGTCAACAACAGCAATGTCTACAACAACTTCATCAAAATAACCCTTGTCAAGCATTGTCTAGTATTACTAATTGTCAATATAGTACCTCTTAGTAACAGCTATTTCTTAACAACAACCCTTGCAAGGTTGACAGTAAATGGATTCTTTCTTCTTAATATTCTCATCTCTGGATAGCAGTCTCCTCTCAAAAACAACCTTCTCACCATAATGGGACACCTCACCAAGTTTGGCACCACTGGATAACTGTCACCTTTTAATAACAGGCACCTCAATTTCTCTTTCCCTGCTATACAATTTTCAATGAACATGTTTACAGCTACTGAAAATTTTAGACAGCTTTCACTGTATACAGGTTACTGTTTGTTTGTTTGTTTGTTGGTATAAGGCTGTAGCAACACATGGTATAGGTCATACAACTGTGGTCAGTCAACCTACTCACTCCTGGAAAGGCTAAATCTCTGGATTTAGCTGTTAACCAACTACTAAGCACATACTTTTGTCAGTGACTGACAACTGCCCTACATAATTAAAAATCATTGGTAGGAGGAAGAATGGCTGTAGAAATAATTACATGACCAAGCTCCACGAAAGTATGCCCTGCCCGGGAATAGAACCCACAACCCCTCGATCAGTAGACTTGCATGCAACCAACTGAGCTAGACGGGCAACAAACTGTGAACTACTATTCGTACTGGCTGTAATGGAGAGGTTTAACTATATCCTGCTAATATTGCATGCACACTTTAGTAATAATACAACTCTTGTAAAAAGGTGTCGAAATAATTTGTCTTTTAAGTATGTTACTTGAGTATCATGCAATATTTGGCTCCAAGCTATAGTTTCAAGTATTATAGCTTATTACTCTACAAGTTTGTATGCTCCCTTTCTCAAGTGTTATTGTGTTTTAGTTTTTATATAAATTTACATAATGCACTTTAAGTTCTTTAGATTCTTGGAATTAGATATACATTGTACAAATTTGTTAATGCCAGTTTTTCTTTTCATACAGTCTCTAACAGATAGTTTAAGCGTGCAGAGTGAAACAACCTTGCACTAGATCTAGTATTTTTTATAAAGTCAGCCCCATGTTGGTTTATTTTTAAACACATCTAAGCTTTTATTGAGCCCAGAACTTTGTCTTTGTTATTGCCGTTAACACAATCTAAAGAATTGTTAATTTAAGTCGGTGTTTTACCCTTGACAGACATACATTATCTCTTTTGCGGGTCCACTAATCATTTAAAATTTTTTAATGTAATTAATTATTTTGACCTTTGGGGTCATTGCAGGGCACCACATTTTTAAACATTTTGCATAACACTGATTTAAGTTATAGTCTAAATGTATAATAACTTGTTTCATAAATGAGCTAGCCAACGTAAATTTATATACTTAAATATAAAGTATTAACTGATATATAAAATATAGACATTTAGATGTAAGATTTCAGAGGTTGCTCTTAAAACCCTAATTTAAGTTCATACATACAGTTATTTAATCGTACATTTTTATCATGTTTTGAGGCTTAAAATATTAATACAAATTTTGTTGTACGTTAAGATGTAATTAAGGTTTTTTTCACCTGACAGAAATTAATCATTTATATGTAATACCTTTAGTATACTTCATTTAACATGTACCTTTTATTGGTCGACTTTATCCGTTGACTTTGTTACAGTATTTGTGGTACAGTGGAACCTCTCTATAACAGCCAGTGGGAGGACTTTAATATTTTGACTCTTCAAAAGAGAGGTGTCTGTTATAAGGAGAGTGATAGAGATGTAATTGCTGAAGAGAGGGGGATAAATGATTTGAAAATGCTCCAGAGGGTTGAAATTAATATGGTCATGAATCAAGAAATGTCTGTTACATGGAGATGGTCATTATAGTGGGTTTTGCTATATTTTTGTACCCTTTCTACCATTTTAACAGAGTTATGTATTAAGAATGTTTTATTAGTGAGTGAGTTGTTTTGAATGTGATAAATTTTAAAGCTATTTATCTGCAGCACGTGTTCAAGTATATTTATACATAAATATAAGATGATTGCTAATGTATTTAATCAAAATTAGGTATTTTAACTTGCCTTGTATGAACTGAGGGGATTTAATGTAATATATGATTGAAGAGACTTAATTAGGTTTTTATATTCCCAATTTTTTTTTTGTGTCTTAGCTTTGATAAACTGTGATTAGACGCATACGAAATGTTTAGAGCCTGACCTGATCAATGACACTGTGGCTGAGTGGTTACAATGTTAGACTGGTTATCATTGGTTTGCCAGCTTTGCATTAGTTTGAATCCCTTCGAAACCTACCTTGTTTTTCCCTTGAGCAAGAAACTTTATCCTACTAGCTCCGACTGGGGAACCAGGACGATGAGTGAGTTGTTAATAAATTGTATGAACTTATTTCACTATTGAGTTAATCAAATTGGTATGAACTTATGCGCATGTGTATATTAATGTGAATAAAAACCATGAAATAGAGCCCAGATTCACTAAAACAGCTGATTTTCAATATAGCATCAGTTTTAAAAGACCTGTTTTTTGCCTCTGTGTCAATGTAGAGTATTTTATGTTGTCATTAACACTATTTGAAACATTTGATCTAGCTATGCCAATGGTGGATACAAAAGGGGGTCTAATGTCCAACCCCCCTTGCCTGAAATTAAAAAATTGGAAAAAAGTCCAAAAAAGATGAAACAAGTTTTTAGACAACATTCATTTTGTAAGAACCCCCTCTTTGATTTAATATAAAGAACGACCCTTGGTAATACCCCCTACAATAGGAAACAAATAAGAATGAGATTTTTTAAAGTACATTAACAGAGATTCCTCAGTATAAATTCACCACAAGCTTTTTGGATAAATCTTTTTGACCCTGCCCCTGCAAGGTAAATGATTATGTCATTTGAAACCTTACGACTTTTATAAAAAACATGTTGCAATTTATATGTAAATTATACATAAGATGAATGGGTAAACTAACATATATATGTTAAATGTGTGAGGTAGTTGTCTATAAATCATATCAAATCTTCAACGATGAACTATTTTAACGGTGAAACTATTTTAACATTTTATTTTTGTAAGGCCATATCAGAGTTAACGATCAGCGTCAAGAGCAAGGTCGTGTGTCTCGTGTGAGACTGGTATTATATAAATTAATCAAAACTTCTTAATTTAAATATTTTCGATGTTTATATACGATGAATTATGGGGTGTTGCACTTGCCATAGTCATTTTTTATTGCTGATAACTATCTTAGTGGATTGAATGAAATGATACGTATACCCCTTAAGATGCATATATTATTTTGTAAAATGTACCACAAGAACTTGTAACTGAGAACATCTGGATGAGTGGATGGATGGGTGACAACTTGGAGGGATTGCTGTTTAAAGTACTGTAAAAATATGATATTCTGATAGTGCTTGGCTGCTTAAAGAACTTGATTTCTGCAAGAACTTGATTCCTGTAGGAACTTGATTCCTACAGGAACTTGATTCCTACAGGAACTTGATTCCTACAGGAACTTGATTCCTACAACAACTTAATTTTTGCAAGAACTTGATTCCTGCTGAAACTTGATTCCAGTTGAAACTTGATTTCTTCAAGAACTTGATTCCTGCAAAAACTTGATTCCTGCAAGAACTTGATTTCTTTTGAAACTTGATTTCTTCAAGAACTTGATTTCTGCAAGAATGTTATTTCTGTTGGAACTTGGTTTCAACTATGACTTGATTCCTAGTTGAACTTTATTTATGTGGGAATGTGAATTTTGTTGAATTTGAATTCTGTGGGAACATCATGTCTGTTCAGTGTTCATGAGTTATGTGTTGCTGAAATTAAACTTCTCAGAAATATCAGATATGCAACCATTATTTGAAGTTTGCTGAGACTGTTAGATGACATTGGTGACAGAAATCAAAACATGTCTTTTTTAAAAAAAAAAAACTGCAGAATTTCAACTTTTGTATTTTCTCTATTTGGAAATGCTTTTGGGTTGTTATATTTTCCAGAAGAGGTCATTTATATAAATCCAAAAAAGGTGACATTTCTACATTAAACATGGTAGAGTAAATTTGTATTTACTGGAAATGCTTGTTGTGCTTCTTATTTTCTGGCAACATCTTTGGGACAGTATATCATTGTTGTCTAGTCAAGACCTCTTAACTTTACCTTTTTGGAATTGAAGTTACGAGGTTTTGACTTGAAAACAACGATATTTGAAATTAAGCCGTTACAAGTCACCTGCGCCACTGAGACCTTGATATGGGTTGTGTGTATTGGTTGGCCGATTACAGTTGGATATCTGGTTGGAAACTTGATTTAAGCTGGATATCCTAATGGTTTGGTCATCCAATTATGTACCAATGATGGACAGTAATGTCTCTGATGTCCTGTCTCTCAGACATTACGTCTCTGTCTGTTTATTTCCTCATTGAAAGCATTTTTCTTTGTATTGGCAAATTGTTTGTATTGACATAGGTCTGAAAATATTTATTATGGCTCTGTATTCCTGTAGAATTGTTTTATTACTTACAATTGTGTTATATAATACCCATAAAGTCTGGTATTGCACATAAAATATGTCCTTTATCTATCAATTGTAAGATTCATGATGGGACGACTGTTACAGAGCGCAGTGTTGGGGGTTGTGTTGGGCCTTCACCCCCTTGAATGACTAAAATATCATAAGGGTCAGCCAATCTTGCCCTGGTATAGGAAGTCTGTGACCCTCACCTCTGGTATTTTAATGGATAAATAAATGTCAAAAACACTTTAAAAAACTTATTAGTTTTTCCCTCTTTGAAACAATTGTATGCACTCCTCCCTTCCGAAAATTTTCTGCCCCCTCCCCCCTCAGAAACTATTTCTGGAGCTGCCCCTCCCTAGATGAGAGTTTGCCTATCAATGTACCAAGAAAATCAAATCATTAATGATTTAAACATGATGTTGTACACAAGAGGCACTGTTGTCTCAAGTCTCAAGAATTATCCTGAAAGTCTTTGATGCCATGTTTTGATTATCTTATATTTTTGTAGTATCCTTCAGTGTTTACAGTGCTTTGATTACAAATTGATTGTACAGTCTTTGTGATAGACTGGTTGGTGAGATCAATATAAACTATATTTTATGATTTGTTACATCATATAGAGAAATCTGACATCTGTAATTAGAATTAATCTAGAAGTATTTTTATATCTCAGACATATAAATTGTTGTAACGATTTATTTTTAGAGGCAACAGTCACAACACAGGCAGCTGAAGTACTGTTTAAAGTCTACTTCAACTTCCATATATTGAGGTCTTTGCGCAAAACTATCATAACTCCCTCTTTCAAATATGAGTTACTACTGTTTTGCACTAAGACTGCGATAACATACAATAATGCTTTTAGATAACTTTGCTTGCCTCAATTTGAAATAGAGGCTTATGTCAGTCATTTTGAAATTTGAATATTCATAAAGTTTCAAAAGTCTACAAACCTTTCTTACCAAAAGACTCGAGGTGAAGGAAATCAATACTGTTAGCATCAAGACTAGAATTCACTTAATTACAATGTTGTTTCTCTGTCAGTTTTCCACCGTAGACAAATTTGATTATCATAATAATCTGTAATGGTTAACAAAATTTAGAATGAATATGTCAGAAGTATTATTAGCGAATTAACTGACTTTACACTCTACCAGAGTTATGTCTTCTTACAGTAAGTCGCCTTAAAACATGGCTAGACGTTTGTAGTAAATGCAATTAAGCTGAATTATTTGTGAAACCCATTAACATGACATTTGTATATTACATCAATGTAGATTAAAACAAATAGCTTGAATGCATTTTAAAACTTCTGCACCTTGCACTGGCTGACTGTAGCAGACGTTATCATTTTCTAACCACTAAAAGCCTCATTTTAGTATTTCAGCCTTTATTTTCAACATGAGGCTCATCCTAACTGTATGATCCAAACATCAAAGCAGCCAGTATTATCCTGTAGCCACTAAAAGCCTCATTTTAGAACTTAAGCCTCTTTTTTCAAAGCGAGGCTCTGTGCATGCATGCAGGCTGTCAGACCCATAATGCAACAGCTGGGTAAACATTATTATGTTATGGAATTTTGATGACTAAATAAATAATGTTGATAGAATTATGTAAGAAATGAGTCCGTCCATGTTCATGCATATTGATAATACAAACAAATTTTAAAATTACAAAAATAAGGCAGTTATAATTTATAACAACAACATTGATGTAACTGACACCAGCTTGGTTAGAAAGAGATTTATCTATGCATTAATTGCAGATGATATTAAATTATTATATAAAGCTGACTTAAACACTTCAGGCCATTACATCATTGACTCACATCTTAATTTATTCATAGTCATGGCTTGATGACGTTTTTGCTGATTGTGTTCAGCATTATGTGTGCATCATTGATATGTGTACACTTTCAAGGTGGAAATGCCTGAATGTCATTTAATACACCTGTTATGCAATGATAGGGCATTATATCATAAGTAACTGGGAAAAATGGTAAAAATTAAATTAGTAAAAAAGAAATTTTTGAAGTCATGACCTCACACTTGAAAATATAATAATATAAGGTAATGATTAGAGCATGACATTTAGTGTCTAGTAGGGCATTCTGTTGGAAGTACCTTCTTCCCTGCTAGGTCTTCTTAGGTCCTCAGTAGAGTTGATAGCCCTAACCAATTTTTCAGATTGTCTTGCATTGTGCATATCAAATATTTTTGATTCTTAACATACTTTTGGATTAGATTTAGCTACTGTATAATTCTGTGTAATACTGTGCACTATGTAATTCCGCTAATAAAACATTGTTGCTTTGACTACAAAGTGCACTATCATAGTATATGTTTGATTTTCCTAATCACTGTTCTGTTGTATTTATCTTTAGTGTTGTTTGAAGTGTGAATGAATGTTGTTAATATAACACCATATAAGACTTTGTATAATCATGATATTATCCTAATTCATCCCTCAAAGGACCAGTAGGAACATCTTAGTTTTAGAAGAACATGTTCTTCAAAAGGTCCTGATAAATCTCATTCTTTCAGTTGTACTTTTACTTAAGACAGGATTCAGTATGATACTTTACAGATAACTCTCCATCAAAAGTCCTAAGTCAATCTTATTCTTTCAGTTACACAATTTCAAAAGGCACAAATCGTATCTTACTTTCCATTGCACTCGCTTATAAAGAACTCAAAAGCATATTTCAAATGTATGCATGAAAACTGTACAGTAGAATTTCTTATGAAATATCAATTAAGTGTGATCTTGTAATATCATGTACATGTATTTTATCCTGGTCTCAACTAGTACATGGCATTGATTACACTTAAATAGTATACTTATGTGTTTGTTAGTGCCATTTTTGCAGCTTTGCATTTTCTGAAGTTTCTTATTTACTTTTCCTACATGGAATATTGAACTTGCCTGAATCAAGTCATTATTATTATCAATAATTTTATCACTAATTATGTTGATCAGTAATGGTTGTTTTTCATTCAACTAATGTTTTCTTCTTTTTTCTATTTTCATGTGCTGCTTTGCTGTTGAACTAATAGGTGAGTACAAGTGTTTATATTAACATATTATCATATATTGTCATATAAAAACAACATGGCAAGCACTTTAAAGCCTGCCTCCTACCTTTAGAGGTTGAGCAGTCAAGCAGCCTACTTGGTGTGATTAGGAGTCCATGGTCCAAGCCATTACTTAGCTAAAGACTCCTCTGTATTTGAGATTATTGGCAAGTGAAAATTAATCCAAAATTTAATTTTTGGCATACATTTTATGCTCATTGACTAAGCTGCTTTAGGCAGCATATTACTTAGTACAGTTGACCACTAACTTCAGTTTGAATGTACAGGATTTATTGAAATGCAGTATTTTTGATTGGGTTTAAAGCTGAGTCAACACAAATTAAAGTCTTTTATCGAGGCGCCCTCACCTTACCTAGTTTTCCTAAGCGAAACCAGCACTCGCTTACACATCCACAAGGGTGACAAATATTGTCAGATTTTCACAGAAGGGTTTAACCAGTTCTCATGAGTTTGGAACCAGCAATCCTTCCAGAAAATCAGATTTAAAATCCAGCATAGTGTATGCATACCCACCAACCCAGGTTTCTACTATCACTAAATGAGTTTCTAAAATGACTGTAACATTTTATTACGAGTCATGATGACAATGTCATTTAGTCCATAAACTAATTACAGCATTTTGTAATTTGATATTATAATTATAATGTGATATTTTTTATTATAACAGTCTGCGAAATTAACGTATAGTCCGAGCCCGAGGCTATAAAAAAATTGGTGGGACTATAACTTTTTGTCAGAGCATAGTCCGATTGGACTATAAAAAATTATCAAATTTTTTATTTAAATATCGCACTCTTTTCTATACGCTTTTTGGCGTCTAAAATCATCAATAAATCGTGAAACTGTTTGAAAACGGCGGAAAAGAGTTAAACAATTTTTCGTAGTAAAATAAAATTAAATTCGCTAATTGATCGTCGATTGTTAAATCAGATATGAGTTGTGAAAAATAAGACCGCCCACGGCGATAACAAGCTAATTACATGTCAATTAAACTTATTTGTCGGTCACACGCTGGGAGATTAACTCAACGACAAAAGTATGTAGTTGTACATGTATTGACTAATACCACCAATTTACGTAATCTAATGTTAAATATTTGACCAAAAATCATCATCGTTTTAATAGATATAATTTTTATTGCAGATTAGAGTCATTCAACTTTGCTTATCAATTTCATATCTAACTTCCATCGTGATTGAAAGGCTTATTGTTTTTATGCTTTCATCCTAATTTAACAAACGATGCTACATGATACGATATAAGTGTAATTTTAACTTGTTTCCGTGGACGCGCCGATAAAATAAACCCCCCAACATCGCCGAGCGTCTTAAAATAAAATGACTTGCTTATGGCGCTAATAACGTTATTCTCTCGGACGAATATAGGTAACTTAGGCATATGCGAACGTAGTCACACGTGTAAACATAACTTTGCGACTCCCAATCGAATCTATGACATCCTTGTGCATACTTTTGTCGGCGAGTTAATCTCCCAGCGTGTGACCGATAATTAATTTAATTGACGTGTAATTAGCATGTAATCGCCGTGGGCGGTCTTTTTTTCACAACTCATATGTGATTTAACAATCGATGATCAATTAGGGAATATAATTTTCGTATACTATGAAAATTTCTTTAACTCTTTTTCGCCGATTTTAAGACTTATCAAGCAGTGTCACAATTTTATTGATAATTTTAGACGCCCAAAAGCGTCTAAAAAAGTGGTGCGATATTTTCGCGCATTTAAGAATTGTTTATGCGATTTTTGCCCTTTTAGTTCTGGTTCACACTGATTGGGGGTGCTATGATTTCGAACCAAAGTGTGGTACGAATTATCGGCAAAAAATGTCGTGAGAAAAAACGCCGGTCGGCCGGACCGACGGCTTGATCTAACTGCCGGACCGAAACAAATTTTTGCCGGACATGACCGGCGGTCCGGTGTTTTCGCAACCCCTGCAATTAATAAAAAAAACCATGCCTATGAAATGTCCATAGATTCTTGTTTTCATCAGAGATTTTATAATCCCTGTTTTCACTCACAAGTCTAAAAAATAATTTAATGATAAAATAAACAGATCTATGTAGGTTAAAATTTAAAATCATACATCTAGAGTTATTAAAAGATTTTTAGAAAAATGTTTATGATGAGATGTCTCTTAGCTGAAAACTAGTCAGAGTAAAAAAAATATTTTGAAACAAAAGAAGACTTGAGCTAGCCATTTAGATGTACATGTGATGATACATGTAGTGTCCTTAGCAGCTTATCTTTTTATCCATTTGACTGCTGTTTATACTGCTAATAACAATCCACAAGAGAAATCCATTCCAGGGACAGATAGTGTAGACACTGACAACAGCACACACTGCTCATAAAGGCTTATTTCATTTGAGCTCAGTGCAGCATCACAGGCTGTCAGCGTTCCCACAATTCTTCTTTAACACACACATATATATACGTGTGTTTAGAAAAACAAATGTGGGAAGCCGACATCCTGAGTGCAGCATTAGATGTTTATCCGACTTCCCTAAAACCTGCCTAAGACGGAATACCACTTCTCCCAAAAATCCACCACTTCTCCCTACTTGAAGTCCAGGGAGAAGTCACCTGTCCCTGAATTTAATATTCTAAAAATTCTTCATAAAAATAAAATCCCTTCAATGGTTGTGACACTTTCATCCTCACAGTGTTTCCCCCTTTTGACCAGCATCCAGTGTCTTCACCTGTTCCTAAACAAGTACAGTTCTACTTGATTTAGAGCACAAAATCTGTGGGCTCATTGTTTTTGTAGGGACTAGTTACACTGTTTCAAAATATGCAAGTCCAGTGTTTATTTTCACTCCTAGGGGAAAGATGGCGGGGCCCTTTTTGAGGGGAAAATAGCGGAAATTTTTGTCAATACTTGAGATAACATGGATCCTCAAACAAAGTAACATTTCTGTCTACCTATATAAAATTTCAACTATTGAACCCATATTTTCATCTGTGATTTCTCTGTAATGCTTAGGGAATGGGCAAAAATGCTTTAAAAAAGTACAAAAGTTTTAGGACACTCTGACAGGGGAATTTTTTACCTGGAAAGGGGAAAAATATATACTATTTGGAGAGGGGAATGGGGCCCAATTTCGGCCCCAAAATGGCCCCAAAAAAACCACTGGAGTCCCGTGGGCCTATGTTTCAAAATGAATCACCGGACTAGAAAATATTTTTCGGACTATAACTTTTTCCATGGGATATAGTCCGAAGGACTATAGTCCGAAAAAGTTTTTGGTGCAGACTGTTATAATGACATTTTGTCCATGAACAAAAATAATCTCTATTTTGATATAAGACACGCAGATAATATTTTAATGATTATTAAATTATTAAGTGGTATTAAATATAAGCTTCCAAGGTAGAGAGTGTTGGTTTACTGTTCAATTATTTTGTTCAAAGTTGTTAAAAGTTGGATACTTTGAGGCACAGGTCGTCTTACATTTTGCTCAGTGACATATTTTTCATTATAGGTCTATTAATGATTCCCCTTTTTTGTACTGTATTAGATTTTTTTGTAATGGAGAAGTGACTGCTGTTTAAATTGAGTGTTATTTGATGTTTGACTGTTGTTAGGAGATAACTGTTGTTGAGAGGTGATGCTTAAAGTAATGGTTCGATTAGAAGATGAAGATTCAGTGGCAGGAGGGAGAATGGCTGTAGAAATTATATCACAACCAAGCTCCACCAAAGTATGACCCATCAGAGAATCCAATTATTTTTTTTCAACACTATACCACTACGCCACGGCCGCGGCTTCTCAAATTTTCCCTGCTATTGATAGACTTGAGTGCTATTGACTAAGCTGTTAGGACTGTAGGCACTGTTATAGAAAGATAGTTGATATTAATTTTCCAGATTACCTTCTAGGAGATGGTGGTTATTGAAAGGTGATTGTTTAGGTGATATTGTCGATAAAAAGGTGGTTTTAAGGACGGTTTAACTGTAAAATAAGATCACATAACATATTGATGTACAGAGTTGATTAACAATCTGTATTGATTAGTTAAACCATTGATTTTGTTGTAAAGTCTCTCACATCTCCCATGTAGAAACTTGTTAGATTAAAAATATGCTGAATGGATGATATTACATAACAACAACAGTGAATAAACAATAATGAAACTTTTTTGTTGCAGTCTCTCTAATAAGCCTCGACATGTTGACCCATTTCGCAGGCTTAGTGCAAAGCATAAGATAAAAGTGTCAATTACAACTGTTTTGCACTAAACCTGCGATTTAATTAGTACAGCAGGTAGTTTCTTAAAAACTAAGACATGTGTTTTAAATGAGGCTTACACCAACTTAGAGCTGACTTAGATTTCAGTCTAGATATCAACCCATCAGCAATGTCCCTTTACTTTTAATCAGTAAATATATTACATTTCAAGACTGATGTTATAAAACTCTGCCATGTCTGCTCTTTTTATTTTAATACATGTAGACGCTACTTAGAATTCATTTTTAAATTAAATGATTTGAATTTCAATTCTTCTCTTACTTTATTTTACTTTTTTCTTTTTATTTATTTGTTCTAGACACTTTTGTCTCATATGACTTTTAAAAGTCTCTGTTTTGTCAGCTTTAATAATGTGACTTGATCCGCACATGTCTGCAACGTGTATATATATATATATAAATATATATAAAATAGTTAAAAGCTTCTTTTTTCTCAAATATCTAGTCTGTCTGCCATACATCTAAACGCAGCAATGAAAATGCCAAACTTAGATGGTGGGGTTGTCAGTTTGTGAAATGCATACAACTTTATTTCTTTTTATCTGACTATCAAGGTTTTAAAAAACTGGGTGTTTTTGTATATCATTTACTGATATATCTTACTGGTTAATTTTAAAATATAGTTTTTCAAGTTATTTAAGGAACGGCTATAAACATTAAAATGGTATTAAATAAACGTGAACTCATTTTTTTTATTTTTCTGAAAACTGGAAATCTCAAACTTAGGGATACATGAGCCATGTATGACCACTTTGTATGTCATTGTTGTCAAGTCAAAACCTTGTAACTTCATTTCCGGAAAGTGAAGTTACCAGGATTTGACTTGCAGCAATGATATATCAACATCCATAAATACTATCAGCTTACTTTTTTATGAATTATAAAGTATAAAATATGAAATTCATGAGTAAAACAAACATTTTATGCTAGAATGATCTAAATAGTTTGTTTAGTTTTTGTTAAGAATAGAAATACCTCCAAAGTTGATTAACATGGAGCATAAATGGCCATCTTAATATCACTGTCCATGATCACAGAAGACAATTTATCACTTTAAATAATAACGAGGATAAAAGTTTGAAATTTAACAAGATACAAAATGAAAAAAAAAATGAAATTTAACTGTTCTCAAAGATGTTTATAGCAAACAAAAATGAAAGCCACTGTCCATTATCACTTACAGATAACATATTAAAATTTAATCAATTTATGTATAAAATATAAAAAAAACGACCACAAAAGATATGCTTCTTCACTCAACATAAAAAATCCGTCTTCATAACAACATTATATTTTTCTAATGAACCTCCAATGGTCTAGATTTTGTTTAACAATAAATCTGACAAAAATAAACTCTTACTAAAATATGCCAACATTTTCTAAAATGTCAGATATGATGTATGTTTATGTTGTATCTTGTAGATATTTATATTTACATGTAAATATTTACTGATATAAATCATGCTTGTGTCACTGTCCTTGGTTTAACAAGTGATCAACAATTAACTGAGTTTTTTCTTAATAAAACTACATAACAAATGTTTCATAGGTCTCATAAAGTTGCAAAGTGAAATCACTGGTTTAGGGCAAAACAGTTGTAACTCAATATAAGAAAAGAGTGAGTTACGACCGTTTTGCGGTAAACCTGCAAAATATTTCATTGAGCTTGTATTATGATCTGTGTTCTGTTGGTTGTATAATTGGTCTAAATGACATTTTCCATTTGATACTTTTTGTACATTTTAATGTTAACTGACCTGGTGACATAAAGTATTAGATACAAAATTGGTGGCAGAAGCACATCTTTCTGTCTTGTCCAGGTCATTTCTTTGTCTCAGTGGTCTAGTCATGACAATTTAATAAATTTGAAATGTGTGTTTACACAAATGACTGAAATGCAGTGCTATATTAATAGTACTTCAATTTTGTAGTTTCAGAATTATTCCCATTTGTCATCTGACATAATTAAGTTCTTATCCTTAAAAAAATTGCTTTCTGAATATAAATAGTTAAAATGAACTCAACTTCAAATAATCACGACATAAGAGAAAACAATAAAATTTGCTATTTTTAACTTTCAAAAGCTCAATCCCATTAGCAATAATAAATTTTTTGTACAATTTATTTTTTCTTTTAACTTTTTAATTTTATTTATTTTTATTTATATTTAATGTCAACCATGTGTATTTTCATTGATTCTTGCAATAATATAGCTGTAGTGTATTTTTGTAGTACTGTCAGCACTTTAGTTTATTGATACCATACTATTGTTTTCAGTGTTGTCAGCGCTTTGATTCGTTGATATCGCTACATGGTGGTATTGTACAATTTGACATCAACATGAATAATGACACCAGATATTCTCATGTGAAACACTCACACATGATTAATTAGATCACTAGAGTATACAACATTCTTTACAGAGAAACAAATTACATGACACACTTTTCTTTACTTTTCCCTGATTCTTTTGTCCAGATTTGATATCTTTTGTCCACTTTTTACTGGGTTTTTGGTCTTTTTTTGTGCCTCCAGTTCTTTCTCATTTCTGCTAGATTTAGTTTTCTTATGCCAATTTTAGTTCCTCCTTTTGGCTAGTTGTTCATTCTTTTGTTTAGTTGTTGTTTCTTTTGTTCAATTTTAGTTCCTTTTGGCTACTTGTTGAGACAGCATTTTGTATTGCTATTGTTGTTAGTATTGTCTTCTGTAAGAGGATTTTTCTGTTTCCACTGTGATTGATATTTTAAGTCTTCAATGTGGTGTATATAACAAGTTTTTTTTTCTTGAAAAAATCAAAATCAATATCTTTTTGTTAGAAAGTATGTTGATTAATACATTCTTACAGTACAACCCCCTTGATCATGGACACTTTGTAACTATTACAGACTAACTCCTCCAAATAGACCATCCTTTTATCCATATTTACAAAGAAATTATGAAAAAACTTACGCGTTTTGTGTTAGAAGGTTAATTACTTTTCAAGGTTAAATGCAATTTTTGGTCCTAAATTCCTATCCTACTTGTTGATCATAAATGGGACCCAAAGTGTCATTTTTTGTTGTCTGACTCTGAATTCCAATGGAAAATTGTTTGGCCCCATTTTCACTCTATCTCACCCCTTCAAAAAGAAGTTTATGATTGGAATCATGCACTATGATAGTGGTACCTTCTTTTGGTAAAATAATGTTCTAAGATTATAGCACTTGTTTAAACCTTAATGTATAAACTTGGTATATTTATTATAAAGAGTTTGGATGACGAAGAACTTTTGGTTCATTAAGTGTAATATGATTAACAAAAACATGGTGATATCTTTTATATATAGAATATAATTATAGTTTGATAATTTACTCACAGTATGAGTGATTTGTCTGTGACATTGCTTTGTTTTTACTTCTTGATTCATTGGTTACCTTATATTGTCTATAAAACGGCCCCAGGGGCATTACATCTCCCAAAAGGTGGGGGGGGGGGTGTAATCAAGCTTATCAGAAAATGATGAAAGTACTACATGAAATATGTAAGTCATAGTTTGTTCTTTTTTTTTTTAAATGTAGGGGCGTTTATTAGGGAGGAGCGTTTAAGAGAGAATAATATGGTATATCAAGGTATATTGCTTAACTCAAATGACCATTGACTCTAACCCTGCTGAGGTATAATTGTGCTATACATTACCCTCTGTGACTATTTCAACAGTCATTTCCTAGCCTTCAGTCCTGTGACCTACTCAGAGTGTCTTTAACATCTTTTGATCTTGGATTCCAACAGATACTTGCTAAGCACATTCCTTTTCCAGTTAGCTGACAACTTTCTTACTCGAGTTTGCAAGTTTGAAAATATTGGCTTAAAATTTTAATTCTTTATCAAATTTGACTTTAGTATTTAGTTGTCTCACTGTTGTATAGCTCAAACCAATGACCTCTGGTGTCAAGTCAGAGATGCTATCAGCTGGGCTAATGCCATGGATGTAGGTTTCACTGTAGATGCTTACATTTAATGTATTCTATTGAAGTAGGGTATCATGTATCGATGAGAGTTTTAAACTGTTTTATATGTTTAATTAGCTTATGTTTTATTTACCTTATTCAGACTCATTAGCTCTCTTTAATTTACACTCACCAGTGATGTTGGTCATCAATGCTTTTAACATATACGAGTTAGGAAATATTATACAGTAGTTGAAACATTTTAAAACTCAATATAATGAATGTGATGGAGAAAAGATTACGAACAGAGCTTTTTACAGATTAATGCTGAAAACCCCAAAATGCAAAATTAATCCTGTTGTTCTTGGTACGCATACAGTTCATTGTAACAATAAAATTTTCCTTGGTATAATAACCACAGGAAAAGCTTAATTTGGTAACCACAGAAAAAACCCATAAATTTGAATTCCATATGAAATTTAAATAAACCGGATATATCTGATATATCTCAGATATGTATTGGTTAAGACCCAGCATCAGGTCTGAATGTATCATTAACCCTTGATGACATATAAAAGTGATAATTTTATATAATACTGTAATTGTATATTATACTGTGAATTATCATATTTGTAAACCTGATTCATGGACTTGTCTTAAATTTCAATCATTTCCTTAATATACTAGCCTGAATGCTGAGACTAGTGAACATTGATTGGGGCTAGTGAAACTTACTTATCAGGCTTGTTGAAAATTTTGCCCTCTTCAAAAGCATATTAAATTAAGCTAGTTTCTTGTATAACGTTATAAATTGAGCTAGTGCTCAAATAAGATATTTAACTGGGCTAGTGCTCCAACAATATATTAAACTGAGCTAGTACTCCAATATGATAAATAATAGGCTAGCGCTCCAACATCATATTAAACTGTGCTAGTGCTCCAATATAATAAAAAAAGGCTAGTGCTTCAGAAATATAATGAAAATGGGCTAGTGCTAAAGGCAATGGCTGAGATTCGATATCAAGTATGGTGCTTTATTCAGATATGAATGTATTAGTTGATGGATCTAGCTATGCTTGTATCTACTATAATATTACATATTGTCTTGTATATAATATATGTTTTAAGTGACATTGTCAAGGATTAAATGTACATTTATATCACCAAATACATATATTATTGTATATATAATTAATTCATTCTTATTTTATAGCAATAAAATATTTTGTTATCTTGTGATACCTGGGATCATGTTACAATCAAGACTGTCAAGACACAGTCACTGACTTTTAGTTATGTATGTTTGTTAGTATGTCAACAATTCTCTTAAAGTTTGCTGTTTAAGGTATCTTTTGCTAGCCATATTAAAAGTGCAGTCAGTGAATTCACTAAAAGTGTACAATTTTATGAATCTTTCGCTCAGCCATATTAAAAGTGCAACAATTGTGACTGCAAATTTAATGTATGATTGTGGTTATTCTAATGCAGAAGAGCAGGGTGCTGCATCTTGCTTGTTTTCTCTCTCCCTTGCCCATTTTTTGCTCAACCTTAATGCAAAAAAACAGTTACTTTGAAACAACAACCCTCTGGTACGCCCTGTCTCCCTTTTTCTGCCCTCCTCAGACCTTTTTGAGTTCAAGAATAATAAATGATGTACATTGACATGTTTTTAGATTTCTGACATCTATGGTATCGTGAATGTTGTTGCATGCATGAGCAGTATCCAGTGCCATTTAAATCAAACCATTTGATTTCTTTTAACTTTCCATTAGTTCCATTTGTCTCATTAAATATCTTTGTGAAAATATAAACCAATAAAATCATAAGTTGTCTGCTGAAAAACTAATTAAGGGTTGGGTTTAAAGGAACAGGTTTGAATTATGTGATAGAATATAGCGATTTACTGGTGATGTAAAATATCTTTGTTTTCTGGTAATTACAAAATTGTCTTGGTACAGTCTGACACCTGATGTATGTACATTAAACATAAAACAGAAAACCTATTTGAAAATTGAAAATAGAGAATGAATTTATGGTATTTCTCTCCACTGTTTTCATGTTTGTTATTTTCATTCGTCCTTGATGTTAAATTTACACCTTCAATTTCATAGTCTTTATTGATTTCTTAAAAGGAAACTTGAAGACAGGAGTATAGAGTTGTTTTTATAATTGCCTTTAATTCATATAATTTTGTATCTCTTTTTACTTTCATATTTCAAATTTTATGACTTTTCTGAAAAATTATATAAAATTTATCGTTCTTTGTATCGCATCAGTCATTTTGTCTCTGTTTTGATATCAGATGTTTGGGTGTTTTAAGTCCAAGAAAAGGGGTGGAGATAAAATTTTACTGTAAGGGGCTTTGTGTTGATCATTTGCTTCAATATGGGAATAAATAAAAAAACAATATTTTTTTTTAGTCTCTTTTGCAACATTTTTTCTTTGTATTTAGTTTGTTTATAAAACTTAAATTTATTTTTGAGTGTTTTTTGTGCATTTTTTGCAAGTATTTTGAAAATTTTAGAGGGATCTTCCTTGTCTCCTCTAGTAAGGGTCCAGACACAAACCCAATTTTGTATTTTGTAAATTTGGACATTGTTTCAAGCATATGTTTCTAAGCACCCTCTCCCTCCTCACCAACCTTTAAAGTCCGCCATTGTAAGATTTTGTTTATTGATTTTCTGAAGACACAAAATTTGTTTTAAAATGACTTTTACTGTCTTTGATATTTGAATGTTTATATGATTTACACAAGTTTGAATGTAACAATCACCTAGACTATTAAACTTGTTTTTATTTCTCATGTTTTTTGATAGTCATTTATAATTTATTACTGTGCCCCCCCCCCTCTCCCTCCAGTACATTCTACTACAAAGATAGTCTTTATTATTTTATGGTTATATCTATAATTTTATGGCTTGTTTATTTCTCCAAAATTAAATGATCTTAAAACTTTGTACAACAGGTGATGGCTTTATGTCATACATTGAATTTGACATTAATTGTTTTGCATCTGTATTTGCAATTTTGCACCTTTTATCAACATTTTTTCTGTTGTTTGTGCTGACCAGCTTACCTGGTCAATTTCAATGGACAAACTTTCTTTTGTGAGTGCATGCTTACCCTTGTATTCAATAATACTGAGAAATAAATAAGTTTCTAGTTAAACTGTAATGAAGTGAGTCTTAGATAGGATTTGAACTGTAACTATAACTTTAAAACTACAGCACAATAACTGCACAACTATTTAACTAACAGTTTTTGCTGTATCATGTTATATTAGCACAATTCATGCAAACAGCTGGGTCTTTTTTTTCTTAATTTCAGTTGGCGTGAAACAAAAACTTATAAGTCTTGTTATTCAATTTTTACCTGCAATATCCTACATCAATGGGTTCAGCACAAAAGTAGTCTAACTACATGTAAATAAAGAATGATATAGTCTAGTTTTACGTTGACCCATCAAACTGTTAACATGTTAAGATTGTTAAATTATATATACATGACATGCAGGTATATAAACGGTTTGTACCTGATATTTTACAAAGTTAAAATTCATTGACAACTGATTTCTTCGGTGATAAAAGTATATTTGCATTTTGTACTGTCTACTGGCATTTTGGTGTATAGAAATTTTTACTGTCTCGTATTACATGTTAATTTTTTGACATGTATTTAGTCTCGGTTCTAACTTTTTGTGTTGTAAGTTTGCATGATATTTGATACCTAATGGACTATTGTTCTTCGTCATTGCCGTGTATCGAGTATTTTGTTATCGGCTTGATCATTTGATTGGATTACCACCTGTATTTAAGTATTAAAGGGCGGAGCTTGATCATTTTTGTGGGGAGGAGTCTGACCCATCAAGATCAGGGATTTTTTATTTAGATGCCAAAATTATCATTTTGCGATATAGAAAAACTTGATTTCATTTTCAATGCTTTCAAGTCTCATGAAAATGCCATGATGTTGGTTGGAGAGGCTAGACACTCTTGTCACTCAAACTTGTCCCCTTCTACGCTGTTACTGCCATTTTTTATGAATTAACAAATTTTAAATGGTATTTCCATTGAAAACTACCTAAGTCACCTTTGATCTTTACGAATTATGAGCTGTTTTATAAAAAACATGTCTTCCTACATTCATGATATTCACTGATATTCACAGTTAGTTAAACCCGTCTGTGAATTTATTGAATCAATCTTTTTATACTTGATTGAGTTTTGTTCGTTAATTAGAGTTTAATGTCCTTAATATTTACTTTTAATCTTTGAATATTTCAAAGTCATTTCATGTTTGACATTAATATTATGAACAACATTTAGATGAATATGATACAGCTTGGTTGATCTAATGCCAGGTAAGGGTCAGATGCTGACATTTTGTTTTCAGGGAGCTGTGGGGTTGCAGGGAGCTTAAATTTTAGTTTCTTTAGTTAATGGCAGATCTACTATTCAGCCGCGGAGGTGGCATAGTGGTTAGCATGCACTCGAATCCAGAGATCGCGGGTTCGAGACCGGTCGCGGTAGGTCATACCCTATACATGAGTTGTCAGCCTCGTGGTAAGTTAGTACTGGTGATAGTAAAGTGTCCAGGAAACCTATAGTAGGAAGAGCTGGCTGTCGTATATTATGACCTAAATATGTGTTGAATACAATGTTAAGAAAAAAAGATCTACTATTTTACTATTTAGATGCAGTTGGAGTGGGGAGGGTATGTACGTCTTGCAAATATATTTTAACTAGAGTCCTTTGGATTATCTTTAAGCTGACCATTGACTTATACAATTTATAGGCAGTGTTAAGAAGCTTCAAGCTTCAAAGTGATGGTAGTGGAAATGTAGTGGTGTTTGAAATTAAATTATGTTACAGACAGTGGCAGCAGCCAACAGGTCATTCAATTAGAAGAGTTTTTCTTCCTCTGAGATATAACCTTGAGATGGCGATCTCTTACTGCAAATTTAATTTAAAGGTGGCCAAGGTGTATTAAACTAGGCAAAAATGATATAATTTCTCTCTGTATATAAAAACACTATAATTTATACAGTGGATTGTAGATTGCTATCACAAGCTTTGAGATATGTTTGATATTTTATTTGTCTATTTATTTCTTTAAGCCATTGATATCAGCGGTTGACTTTATTGCCTTCAAATTTATCACTTTTTAGTGTCATCGTGTTTTAAGTTTGTTTTTGTTTTTAATGATGATAAATTAAAATGATAGAGTCAACATTTCTGCCTGCCTAAGATATTACATTTAAAATGTATTAAATAAAATGTTATCAAAGAACTTCACAAAAACTCATTGAAATTTATATTAAAGGTAGAATTCCCATTCCCACAATGTAATTTGTGCACAAAGTTGTGTACACATAATGTTGTGATGTCATCAGAATCTGCCTTGATTGAAATTCAGACAATTTGGAATAAGTTGTAGAATTTTAATCAACATGACCTTTAAATTGTATATAATTAATGCAGCCTTTTCCTCAGACAATGATAGACTTTAAATTCTCAGATTTTTATTTGTTTACTGACCAAAGCATACTATTCTATAAAAATTCAACAATTTTAAAATTTGATGTCCCCTTAATTGAATATCTTCATTCTAGCCTGTTTTTTATGGTAAACGAAAAATGTCTAGAAAAAATTGTTTAGGTAATCTGGTCACTGCAAATAGCTAAAAGAGTGTCAATAAATGTGTAAATGGCATATTAAATTCCTAATGAAATATTTAAAATATATTGCGCAGTAGTAAGATGATGGATTTTGTCTTAAAGCATGAAATACAAATCTACTAAACTTTATTCTAATATTTTACAACAGGTTCTATAGTCATAACCCGGGTCGATAGTGCAGTTGGTAGCGTGCCAGGATTTGGAATCTCGTGCCCTAGGGGGTGCGGGTTCAAATCCCACCCGGAGAGGTTATACCCTTCCATGAAAATTTGACAATAATGTTGATTTTCCTCCATTGATTAGATAATATGGAGAAGTTTCCGGCCTTATGGAAGGGTAGGTGAGTACTTGTTATAGACAAGGGTCCAGGAAAGCTAGGTTAGGTGCGCTGGACGCCGTAAAATGACCTAAATTGTGTTGACATGGCGTTAACTCCAATAAATAAATACTATAGTCATACTATCAAAATCTAATCACATTGCCTTAAGTGATTTCAATGATGTATAAAATACTTCAATTCTCTTCATGTTACAATTAATATGTTGCACTTTAATGCATTATTTGTTGCACTGATGGAGATATCTTCTAGTAAAATAAATGGGTTGAACTAATGGCCGATGAAACAGTTGACATGCGTTTTAATGGTTTTACAAATGAACTACATAATTTTAATGAAACTTGTGACAGCTGAATCAAAGTGTCATTTGTCTCTCCTTCTCGCTACTTTCAACTTCACTTGTCATGTGATATATGCATATTGTCATGAATTTAATTTAGCTAATTGCTATGCTGAATGTGTAAGGGGTTAATTAATAAAAGCACCTGTGAGATATAACAGGGAAATATGATATCAATCATAGTTATGACGATATGGAGTAAACGTGCTGGGTGCATTTTCTATGCTGTAGTGTTACTTAATGAAGGGCGAAGATCTGACGTTGAGAAATTGATAGGACCAGCAATGGTGTGTTTCAATTGGTCAGCTAGTCTAACTATATGTTTATATAAAAGTATGAAGACTAGATTTTCACTGACCTCTTGGTTTAAGGCATGATAATGACATTGGACTGGTTATTTTCATCTCTGGTTTTCCTGCTATATGATTTTATTTACTATTAGAGTTTGCTTTCTGGTCCACTTTTACTCTGTGAAGTAATCGTTATTGCATTTTATAGTTTCATGCTTAGGGATGTTCACCAACTTAAAAGCTTTTACCCCTGGTCAAGGGTGTTTTGGTTTCTATATTTTCAATCTCTCTTGGGAGTCTTATGCTCCCGCTTAATTCAGTTGACATATTGGCAGTACAGATATTGGTGCAACAGAATATAACCATGATCAAGCAGGTACCCATTTAGATCAGAATTTAGGATTTAGGAGAGGTTACTTTAATTGCAAGCACGTAAAACCTTCTAACCTTTGATTTCTTTTAAAATTTCTTTCAACTTATAGTTGCCCAAGCAGAATTTGTAGTTGCCTTACAAACATAGAACTGTTTGGATCACCCTGGCAACAGGACAACTGCTTATTTCACTGACTAGGTTAATAAATATTACATTCTTGGAATGTTTTATATATCAGTCATCTTGGTCTAGTCTGTTAAAACAATTAGGCTATCTTAGATCTATAGCAATCACATTATAATTGGTACCAATGTGGATACATCATCTTTCTATTTAGTTTTTTGTCGTGTTTCAATCAACACGCTAAGTTTTTTGCTGCGTGCAAAACTGCAAAACGTCTTGAGAAATGACAGTGATAATTATTTTAAGTCACCCGTGTCAGGTTTTTGTTAACGATATACGCTTTTCGTGTTTGTTCCGAGCCAGGATTTTACATTCAAATTCTTTCACTAATTTGAATAATTACTGTAAACTAAACACTGTAACACATGATTATTGTTTAAACGCTTGTAGACAAAAAATTATTTTGGCGGAAAAAAGAAGAAATGGGTAAACTATTTCCATATGTGATATATCTTGTATTGTAAATGTACATGGAGACACTGGGTGCAAGTATTAACATTGTTTATAATGCTGTCTACAAAATTCCATGGAATATAATTAAAATATATGCAAAACATGTAAAATATTTATGTACTTTTAGACCAGCTAGAGTGTATACCATTAGTCAAGCTTTTAAGGTCAACAAAGGACTTTCTTGAAGAAAGAACAGAGTTGTATGTTATATATAAGATTTTGGCTTCAATAAAATTGGTTTCATTTTTTTCCTGATTTCCTTTAGCTCTATTTAGACTAAGAAATAAAATCTTATATCTTACTTGAATCAGTTGTATGTCCAGTTCACGGTCCTGTTCATTATGCAAGTAGGATAAGTTTTTCTTCCTGATGAAAACTATTCAGTAGGTTTTGATAGGGATTTGAAGGGAAGTAGGGCTGACAATCAAATGATTGACAATCAAATGTCCAAATTGTTTTGTGAATCTCCTTCTAAAACCTTTTTATTACAATGATAAACTTTGTGCTCAAATCCTGTTTCTGAAGAAGTATACAAATTGCCAGAAGTTAAAATGACCTTAGCTAAAAAAACTGGGCTAACAAAAAATGATAACCTTATTTTAAAGGTTTCTGAAAAAAAAATACTTGGTTGTTTATTTATCTTATATTACTTATCCATTGTAAAATAACAATTTGCCGGTTACTGGCATAGTTTTAGTATCAAATTCATCAAACATTGGTCCGGCTCAATTTCACGATATTTGAGTCTGGAATTTTTATGTTTGTAAACTTCATCAGATATTATCCTTTTGTTAGTGAACAAAATTAGCATTTTCTACACAATGTTATGTAATTGGTACTTCTCTCATAGAATCTCAATTTTCAAAACATTCTAAAAAATCTGGCAACCACGGCTGTTAAATCCATTACAACCATTTCTTTTCGAAATGTAATTATTTACGGTTGTTACAAATTTGTTTTTCATGTGCTGCGCACGGAAAGCTAACACTGATGGGAAAAAAAGCAACAAGCTTCGTACTCAGTTCACATATGATGTGTTCTCACTAGCAAGCATTCCATTGCTGCAGGAAATGCATTCATGCATACTATAGCCAAGCTACTGTGCCAGGGCCCGTCAATTTCCGTGAAATAATAGGTTTTCAGTGTGTAAGCTGATAAAATGGGTGTTATTTTTTCGCCTATTAGTTTCTGGAAGTAGCCGATATTTTCCTTCTTGTTTCATCGGGAATGACAAAGCGTAACATTCAACATATATTACTGAAATCTTAGTGATAGAAAAGACTCAGTCTTGCATACAAAAGTCTAGGCTTTAACATCACTTCATTGATTCGGCTGTAAAATAGTTCCACTTCATAGGAGACATCCGCACCATTTGAGGTGCAAATTGTTGGCTGTATAATTTTAAATCACTTTTATTTGAAACTACATGTACAATGCAAATTTAATCAAATTAAGTATGTTGCTTGCAGGAAAATGCACGTAAAACTGAGTTAAAAGTTTAAAGTAAAATGAAAGTAGGTTTGTGTCATGGAAGGCTTGAAGTTACTATTGCTATTGTCTATCATTAAAAAGTTGTTTGCTTGAGCCTGATGTATTCCTACCATGGCTCTTCATGTACCAACCTGACACATGCCTCAACAGGTTCAAGGAACTGTTTACTGAACAAGAAGAACTGTTCATGCATCTAATATATATATATATTCAGCTGTGTCAAAAATGAGCATACAACAAACCAATGATCATGAAAATGGCAAAATTTAAGTTAAATTCTAATATATTTTGTAATTATTCAACTGTTACATAATTGACGGAAATTTATATGTTATAAGTACATTAGACTTAGTAATGGAATACTTTATGTATTGAGTAAGATCATTAATAAAATATAATAAGATCATATAAGTCAAGAACAGGTGTTCTAATTAGGGCAACAGTTAATTGATGTAACAAGACCAATAAATCTGAAAACATACATGTATAGCCTAAATTCTTTATACATTTTGTCTTTACATAATACAGGTACTTATAATGTGGCTGGTAATATATATTTGAATATTAGATTAAAGCTGTTTGTAAGATGTAGATCTAACAATACAAAAGAAGTCATAAAACATATCTGGAACAGCAACAGTTAAAAAGCAAAGACCTTTCATACAGCCATTTTAAAGTAAAGAGCAAGAGTAATTTTTAGATTTTAAGCATTTGGGATAAAGCAATGTTTTAAGGAAATGATGCTGCGTGTTGATGTTCTGATAATTAAGATGGTGTAGATACATGGATGAGTAACCTCATTGCAAGAAAAAAGTTTAAAAGTATGCATGACATTATTTATAACAAACTATGTACGAGAAGTGACCTTATGGCAAAAAAGTTTTCTGTACTCATAATCAATTTAAATCAGCTTGGATAATGTCCCACTGACATGAATAAAATAACAATAGAACAATAGCGTGCATGCCAGGTTATAAACAAACTGCTCATGAAAACATAAAGAATTTACCAAAAATAACTAAAGCAGGGAGGAGGGGTGAATTGTACAAAACAAATGAAGATTGATGTCCGTAGTTAATTCTTTTATTGATACAGATATATGTATTATTGTATATAAACATTGGCTAATTGATAGGTTTGAGAATTTAAGTAATCAACTCAAAACTGAGGTAACTTTGCTTAACTTACATACTTTGATACAGTCATTATACTTTGTATCAGTATCATATACTTTGCTGGATAAAAAATGAACATTGAAATCTAGTATTGATGGTCGAATGAATTGTGAAAGTTAAATTTTACATGCATGTCCATAACCATATACTGTTTGTCTTATGCATTGGCCGTCAGTTAGTTCAGTCTGTAGCATGTCTCTGACTCACAATCCAAAGGTAGGATTTACATACTCTTGTAGAGTTTTGTCTGGAATGTTTTTGTGTATGGCCATTTTTTCTACTTCAAAACTCAGAAAGTCTTAAATGTACAGCCATTCTTTCTACTTCAAAACCTAGAATACCTTTTGTATGGCCTTTCTTTCTACTTAAAAACTCAGAGTCTTTTGTATGGCCATTCTTTCTTCTTCAACAAAATCTAGTATAACCCGTGAATGCCAGGCTCTGCTTTTGTGCTTGTTAGAAGGTCTTAAGATCCAAGCATCTGCTAAAACATTGAGAAGGAAGACTGACCAACACATTGACTGAAGAATTGTTGAAGGCAAGATACAGCATCATACACATGTATTCCAAACCACTAGTTGGGAGGTCTCATTGATTATTTATAATTGAGTCACAAGTTATGATGTGTCATATCTCATGTTGTACAAGTTATTATTCTATATGATGCATGTTTGAATGAACTTTTTATTGCCTGTTATGTACAGTAATGCAGGAGAGAGAGAGGAAATTGTAGGAATCCATGCATCCTGATACTTGTAGTTTGAATTGCTTTTTATCTAGGAATCCTTAAACTTCTTCATTTGATTAAACGCCTATTTCTATATTACATATTCAATGGCCTTGTACAAGAGATAAATATTAAATAACAATAATAAATAAGTAAAAACCCTCCACCATAAATATATACAATTACACAAAACAAAATGAAATTTATCAAACATGATGTTATATAGTGTGTTTTTGTATTTTGTGTTTTGTTTGTATGTTTTTATTGAGTTGTTTTATATTTCAAGTTTATTGGACCTGCATAATT
This sequence comes from Mactra quadrangularis, assembly GCA_025267735.1. NCBI lineage: Eukaryota > Metazoa > Mollusca > Bivalvia > Venerida > Mactridae > Mactra > Mactra quadrangularis. The sequence continues at coordinate 48,104,872 of CM046299.1, read as the reverse complement.
CACAGTTCATGATTAAACTTTTAAAAAGTTTTAAATCTTATTTTATTTATGTGATTATGAAAGTTGGTGTCCTGAACAGTATAAAATGATGCTACTCTTAACTGGACTAGTCCTGAACAGTGTAACATAATGCTACTGTTAACCAGAAATTTCCCTAAAGGTGTCAAAACATCACCTTTAAAGCGCCCTTCATACATCGCCAAAATGTATCTAAGCATCACCTTTGAAGGGACCCCTTAATTTAAGCAGTAGTGCAGTGGGAATCCCGATGAAGATTTCTATACATTTCCCAACATGATTTGGATGGTGAAAGAAAGAGGAGACAAAATAGAAATCTCTGACTACAGATAAAATATGAGAGCAATATTCACTCTTTGGTTGGCTTAGTACAAAAGGTGCTCTGATACAAAAGGTGATCTGGTACAAAAGGTGCTATTGTACAAAAGGTGTTCTCATACAGAAGGTGCTCTCATACAAAAGGTGCTCTCGTACAAAAAGTGTTCTTGAAAGCAAACCAAATGTGAAAACAATGGATCTAGATTAAAGGTTCAATGTTTTTTTAAATGATTTAATGCCTGATAAATATTGGATCAATTGCAGATCAGCAGAGAATTAACAGAGTTAGGAGAAAGCTTGGGCTAAAAGACCTAAAACATAGAATCCTGATAAACTATTCTTGATATACCAAATAATGTGTAAACGATTTAATACAATACTTACACATTGATTAACTTGGAGAAGATGAGACCTGTAAATATCATTAGTAATGTGATACCATTTGTAATTTACGTGAAGTTTCATGAGAGACAAGTAAACACATTGAAAACCTATTACACAATTCATTGGTTTACTTGATCATGAAGCTGATAAGAGCGATGTTGAGAGTATTGGTTTAGGGAACAAATTGAGCGCAGTAGTTTCACCAGTGTGATTGTTTTTTTCTCTATCGGAACCTGTTTCTAAGTAACCAACTTTTCGTATTCCATTTTCCCCATTGATGATTTTTGTTGATAGATTTCATGCATTGTTGCTTGGGTTTTTCCTGTGACTGGTGTTGATGTGATGGTTCTCGGTTTTGTTACTTTTGTTGTGGATTTTCTGTTCTATAATTATTGCTGGTTTCCAGTTCTATAATTGTTTGCTGGTATCCTGCACTTGTTGATGTGATGGTTCTCGGTTTGGAACTTTATATTGCTGACTTCCTGTACTTCACTCAATTGATGTGCTGGTTCCATGTTTGTTACTTATTGCTGGATTTTTGTAATATAATTGTTATTGGTTTCCTGTACTTGTTGATGTGATGGTTCCACGTAAATCATATTTATTTTCTCCAAATCCTCTGCACAAGTATTTTGCATAATTGTTACTGGTTTCCTGTACTTGTTGATGTGATGGTTCCAGGTAAATCATATTTGTTTTCTCCAAATCCTCTGCACAAGTATTTTGCATAATTGTTACTGGTTTCCTGTACTTGTTGATGTGATGGTTCCACGTAAATCATATTCATTTTCTCCAAATCCTCTGCACAAGTATTTTGCATAATTGTTACTGGTTTCCTGTACTTGTTGATGTGATGGTTCCAGGTAAATCATATTTGTTTTCTCCAAATCCTCTGCACAAGTATTTTGCATATGACCTTGTTTACCCCTTGACTTGATTTTTGTGAGGAAGATTCGGAGTTAATAATTTAAATGTACAGTACCAATAGGAATTTTTGTGGGAGAGAGAATTGGTGTTTATTTCATGCATATTTTTATGTCATGCAATTGTGAGTTTAGGAAGTGATATTCGCAAGATAACAAGTGTTTGCCATTTTAGTAGTTTTTGTAGATCACATGGCTATAATAGTCCTGAAAGCTGTTACATTTTATCAAAATTGTTGTCAAGTCACACCTATGTAAGAAGTCATCATGTTTTATGTTTTATATAAAATGTCATAAAAGTTAGTTAATTATTGTATTACAAGCTATTTTATGATGAAATATCAACTATTGTGTCATACTTATCATTTATTTTTCTTGTGACATTGACCTCCCTGACTACCTGTTTGTTTGCTCTTAGTGATTCTCTGTTTTTTAATGCTCTTCAAACATTTTTTCAGTCATGCAGCCAATGACAATTTAATATTGTAAATGGTTGCTCTAAACTCTTTGTAATTGTTCCTTCTTAATATGATTTCCTTGGAATAATGATGTCTACCCTGTATTTTTAGTTGCCCATTGAAATGTGTTAGAGTGGCCGTGGCATAGTGGTTAGCATGTTTGACTTCGAATCCGGAGATTGCGGGTTCGAGCCCAGTCGCGGTAGTTCATACCCTATACATGAGTTGTTTGCCTCGTGGTAGGGTAAGTTAGTACTGGTGATAGAAAAAGTGTCAAGGACACCTATAGTAGAAAGAGCTGGCCATTGTATTTATGACCTTAATATGTGTTGAATATGTCGTTAAATCCAATAAAAGAAAACAAAACAAAAAAATGTTAAACAAGTGGTTTTATGCCTTAACTCCATTAATTCATTAACAAAAATCAATTACCCAGTATGCTCTGCTCTCTTGTGAGTTTTTTGTTGATGAGTAATAAAACTATAACAATATTACATTTGTACATCACTTCAACTATATCTAATAATTCTACACTCGAACCTGACTCGGTGGTCACCTGCAATTATCCTGAATTAAACAGTCAAGCAAAAATATTGCCAAACTTAAACTCTGTTCTGTACCTCACTCTTTTCTTATATTGAGTTACGGCGGTTTTCCTCTAAACCTGCGAAATGTATATTAAAATAAAATTGGAGCAGTGGTGGTTCAGTGGTAGGATGTGTGCTTAGGGATCAAGATGTCTTGGTTTGAACCCCTTTAGAGTCTTTGCTAATCTTGAGCAAGAAATTTATCTACAATTGTGTCACTCCTGCCAGGTGTAAATGGTAACTGTACTGAAATTGAATTATCAGGAGTTATCGTACAAAATTGTTAAGTTGACTGAACATATCGAGGGTTACCAGCAAGACTGTAGTAACTCGCTCTTTAACACAATGCACTTACTACAGTTGTGCGGGCAACTCTCAATATATACATGGAAGGAGACTTTAAACTGCATTTTAATTTTATTACTTTTAGCTTAAGTCAACCACCTGTCCTGAGAAGACAATCCTGTGGCCTTTTGTTTTGCGTTTCATGTCTGGTTTCAAAATACAGGTTTGACGGTAAATAAGAAATCATTTATTTAAATCAATAAGCTCAATAAACTGTCAAAAACTTCTTTGTGTATGTATGTATGTGAGTTTTTTTGTTAATATGTTGTAAACTATTTTACTATTTTAAACATTTTAATCTTGAATGGGAATCTCAGTGTTAAAACATGTTACTTTATCAAATTACTCGCTAAACCTTTTAACTGATGCATTTATAAATTGAATATTAAAATCGCTTCAACAATCATTTACATATTTTGAATAAAAGGATCATCATAAAATATTTTTGCACTCCATTGATGTTTTCGACAAAATATGCGACCTTTCGTGTCAATTTATGAACAGTTTAATGGCAAGTCCTTTGTAAGTTTTATATTAATATTTAATTGGAGTGATAGTTTTGGCGACTAATAACTCACCTGCCTTCAGACAAGTAATTTCATATGTAGATTTGACATACCACACATTGATAAGGTATATAATACTAACAACATTCAGAATTCTCATGTGGATAGTTAAGCGTGTGGCTTTTATTGGAAATATTGATATTAAAACGTTTTTAAATGTATAACAATGAAATGAAAAAGAACTCTTTTTATGTCATTCACTGGGTAAATTTTAGTGTAACCACACCTACAAGGACCCATATGAGGCTAAGGATCATTGTTGCATGTTAACCCTTTATGAGTATTTTTTATTCATTTGTTTCATTTCTTATTAAACTAGATAGTCATTGAGTTAGCTTATGATTCCAGCCGTAGTACCTGTATGTGACTAAAAAGCATTGTCACATTTCAGCACCCTCTACAAATATAATTAATATGATTTTTTCATTTTGAAATTTCTTTATAATGAACTATATTTACATTGGCTTCTTATGATTTCACCCACTCCTACTTATACCCTTATGTGACTCATTATTGTTGTCAACTATTATTATAGCACCCTTTAATAGTAAATATTTTATTTATTTATTTTAAATTGTGATATTGACCTAAATCTCTAGTGTTATATGGGACAGTTGCTTGTTTAAATTGTTTACAAATGAAAAGAGATTAATCAGTTAAACCTTTTAAAATCCACTTTTTATGGCCGTGGTAAATAATCATTGTGTGTAAGCTAACACAGCAGAAATAGCAATTCTTCTCCTGGATTAATTTATTTGTTGTATTTGTCGAGTGAATACAAACATTTTCAACTTTTTAAGTGTTTCATTCCCTCTTCTTTTCCAGACTTGCTGTCAAACAAGCGTGCTGTTAAACTATTTTGATTAAATAGGTGCTTGAACATTACACAAAAAAAGGAATATACGTTTTTAAAACAGGCATACTGCAAGTTGAGGAAAAGTTTTTCAATCAAGTGGATTGCAACAAAAAATTCAACTGGTAAGTCAGGTTTTTGTTAATTTCTCTGCTAGAATTGAGTCTGACTGTCTGTGATTAGAATGAATTTAACATGATTACAAATTGGATTCATGTGTCCTTGTCTACCCTGATTAAAGTTGGCATATTTTTGTTGAATTTATTCTTGCTGGTATGTTAGAGAAATTAATTAATTTTGAGTCTCCTACTGGACATAATAGAGTTTAGAACCAATGTATATGCCTCTGTCATTTGGTACTCTGATTAAGGACTTGTACATGTTGTGAGCCACTGTCTTCTTCCAGTTTAAAGAGCTGCATGTTAAGTTCCTGCTGTATGATTTACATGGTAGAATGGCACACATTGTTATGCTCCAGTTTTTCAAGTTTTCAATGCCTTACTTGTTGTTGTTCTTCTTATAAGTTTAGTTTTTCACAGTGTACTGTCCACTCCATATGGATGCATTATAGGCTGATCCCAGCTTGAACCAAGGACCCTATATTACAAAGATCCTATATTATATATAGGGTGCTTGCTTGAACTTGACCATAAGTCAAGTGTCTAATAGTGACATATCTTGAGAAGATCACCTGCTGGAATCTTTGACAGCAGTGGACACCCTCATCATTTCTTAACTTGGTTTGGGACAGGCTATGGCTGGTCTCCTCAATTGTTGTTATAGTCTAAACTTGTTTGAATCATAACTCACAGAAGCTGTGATTCCAACTTACAACCTTGGGTCAGAGGTCACAATGCTTAGATCTTCAACTTGACCTATATACATTGTCTAAAATGTTTTATGATCTCCTTTGATAGCAACTGGTCAAGATTACAATATTTGCCTCTCTGGTCAAACTGGAAATAACATAAACTGACCATATATTTTCTTTCATTACAAATGGTCAACATTACAATACTTATCTCTTTGGTCAAGCTGGACAAAACAAATACTGACCTCAGACCATGTATTTATGGCAGGAAGGCATAAACAATAAAGACAAGTATGGTTGTCATTGCCTTTGAGATATTGTGTCCTAAACCATGTCACCATCATTATTTATGTTCACAAATTAATTATGATATATTAGTGATAATGAAAACAAAACATGGTGCAACCATAATATTTATCAATCTGTGACAGTCACTCTCTCTTGGTGCAATCATTTTATTTACAAATTTGTGACATTCACTTTTTTTTGCATGCTCCTGTTTATTTTTATACCATTTTTTCTAGACCCAACTCATGAAGAATAATGAGTTAAGGCTACAATGTTTTGAATTATTGTTACCTATCTGAGGTTAAGCTATATTTCATGATAAAAAAACATTGTAATGATTATGACATGTCATGACCCACTGTCATAGATATAATTATTATGTATAAGTCACAAATATGACTATCATTGTCTATTCCTCTTCATCCCACCAGGTATCTGACTTGAAATAAAATGAACTAAAAAATTGAACCATTAAAGTCAATTTCCAAAGGTCCAGAAAAGATATACTATTATCAAAGTCCATCTTTTAAGTTTTGCTTAAAAGGTCCGAAGAAATACAAATGTATATATATAATTATGTACTATTGGTATGATAATTTTATGTTCAGAATGTAGTCCTTGTTTAATATGTACATCTATTGAAATTCATTTGAAAAATGCTAAACATTATATAGTATATTTCATGAAATAATTTTTATTTTGACCGAATTACAATAAATTTTGTCAGTATTTTAGGGAGTATAATCAATTGACTGTATAGTTTTGGCCAGATAGGCAAATTTCAATTATAAATAGAAATCTTTCTATGATATGTATTATTTTGTATTAATTGAATTTTAATTAGTTTGATTTATCTGTATGTACTTCAAAAGATGTGTTAGGAATATAATTCGTAAATTAAGATCTTAGACATTTTCTGAGTCCCTTTGATTCTTGTTTGATCTCATTGTTTAGACCTTAAGTCATATAAGTACATTAATTAACTATTTTATGTATTAACATATTTCTGTCCTGATTAATGTATTGTTACATTTTTAACTTCAAAGTAAATTATACTGATAGGTTTATGACACTTTACTTAAAGCTTAAGTTCAAAAGATTAGTTAATCTACTGTGCTACGCAAAACTGTTGTAAGTCCCTACCTTACTTAAAGAAGTTGGGACAGTATTTCGCTAAGGTTTCATGAAATAGTTTAATCTTATTGTAGTAATTTGTTTGTATATAAATTGTTTCAATGTAAATGCATCCAGCTATAAGAAATACCAGGATTCTTTAAACAATAGCAGGTAGATAAATCATGTCAACAAATGTACTGTAGGCCAGATGTAAATAAATTACCGGTAATTGTTTATGATACTGGTACAGGTCGTATTCTAGGTCATGCATGTTTTTGTACTTTAAACAATGGACTTGTCCACTGAATAGGTGAATAAGCTGATCCATGAACATCATTTTACGGATTAAAACATACAACTTTGATATTTAACATTTATTTAAATACTGTATTGCTCATTTTAAATTTTAGATAATGGTATGTTTATAAAATAAGTGTCAAATAACTAAACTATAAAACTGAAAAAATAATTCACCCCTAAATATTGGTGTGTAATGAAACTGGCTATGTTTATATATGCAATGTTTACGTGAACGACCTGTACTTGGTTTCTCATTCTTGTTGGCCTTTTATCTTTTTTTTTGCCATCCTTGAAAAATTTGTATAATCTAAAATTGAAATAATGATAATTATAGTATAGAAACATTCATTTTATCATTCAATTTGGACTCATTTTGCTTTATGAAACAACAATGTTTGCGTCAGTATGATCTCTCACATTAGTCCAGAGCATGTCTTTGTCATTTTAATTCGAGATGACTAAAAAATCAACTGTGTATGCACTTTAATTGCAAAGACTCTTTGAGTTCTGAGTGTGTATGAACATCTTTGTCCCTTTGGCATTAAGTGTCTCAAAACTATTGCAATCAATGCATGGTCAATGTAATGACTGTGTGTGCATTGAGCAAGATCCATAGTTCATTGAGCAGTTTTGAAATTTACCCCCTTTTCATTTATTATTTGTGGAAAAGAATGATTTTACTGTTAAATAATAAATTTTACTCTGGCCTAACTGGAATAAGAAAAGAATGTATTGACATTATCTATGTATTATTTTGTTTATCTAATCTGGTAAAAATCTCTTTTAACATGAAACACTAATAAACTTAAATACTTTATATTCATTTGTCTCAAAGTACACCAGCTGCACTCCTTTACAGAGGTGGATCCAAACATTATTTTCTTAGGGGTTTGATCTATAACTTTTGCCAAAGGGAAACTTGGAGGGCTAACATCATTTTGACCCCTTTTCAACATTTTTTAAAAAACTTTTGTGGGAACAGACTGACTCCCTATAACCCCCCCTTCTTTCCCCAGTAGGACTCACCATTGCAAGTCTTAAGTGTTAAAATTAGCGAACATGTACTTATCAGTGCTGACTATCAGTAGAGTATTGCGGCCTCCTTTTAGAAACTGATTCGAGTGTCAATCATAAATTTTTTCTGCTGATACAGTCACAAATTACGTATTGTCGATATAAAACAAATGGTGTTTAAAAATGTTTCTTATTGGTATGCTGTATCGCTAGATTAGTACAAATGGTTTTATAAACATTTTACTGGCTTATATCTGATCCTACTTGCTTGTTTTTCTTGTTTGATCAAGAAGATTTTTTGTCATTTGTTTTTATACGACGCTCGATTCTTTTCACTTAAAATCGGAGATCAAGTACACTTAACTTGCGTGCTGTACTGCTTATTGGGGTATTTTTTTGACGTGCAAGTATTTTGGGCTAAAAGGGTTCTTATCACATTTTGATATATTCGTTTTCTAACGCCCAATTATGTGTAAACATTGTCTAAACTTTGAATTCCTTTAGTGAATGGGGGATTGCAAACTTTTTTGTGTTTGTCTTAAATTATTTTAATGTTTTTATAATTTTCTTTAATTTTCATTGAGTGAGAAATTTTATACATTATAGTATATTGGATTAAAACTTATTGGTAATATGAGTATGAACATTTTATAATTAAGTTTATAATTATTGATGAATATTGCTGTATAGATATTTTTCAAAAACTATCTTACGTCAAAAGCAGGAAGCAATGTTCATAAAATGTTCAATAATTTTTTCTGATTTCTTGATTTGCTTAAAATATTTCAGAATATTGTTAGACTTTCATTGCCAATTTCATGATCTTGTCTTACAATGATTTTTATCTTAAGATAGCCTATTGAATGGACAAACAGTGACTGGACATTTGAGTGCAAAATCATTGACCAAGCCAAGATAAGCCAAATTTTATAATTTATGCATTTCTGTCTAAGAAAAACCATAAGCTAAGTGCAACTAATATTAAATACAGTAAAACCTTGCTACAACAGTCAGTAGCTATGTATGATGTACAGCAAATCTCTGCTAAAATGGCCAGTAAAAAGACTGGGTGTTATAGAGAGTTGTCATTAGTGGAGAAACTCAATTCAATTGAAAAATGAATTAGATGTTGTGAGTTAGTACTGTGCCTAACTTGTAGAATCGTGTTTGTTATAAGAAGGTGGTTTCAGAAGCAAGTTTTACTATAATCAGTTTACTATGTTTTATGGACAATGGTCACCGGATATTTTTTGTTTGTAACTAGTTTGTTGTTCGAGGTTGGTGGCCTGTGTATATAAATAAATGTTTTTGTATTTTTTATTGTCTGAAAATGTTTTTTGTGGTGACCTTACATGCCTTCTTACTTATATTCTTCATTAATTGTAAATATTTTGACATAAATTACTGATATATATTTTTTTATTCTCAGCTAATTAATATACTTGGTCAGATAGGGCCCGGCTAGCTCAGTTGTTAGCACGCAAGTCTACTGATCAAGGGGTCATGGGTTCGATTCCCAGGCAGGCCATACTTTCTAGGAGGTTGTTCATGAAATTATTTTTATGGTCATTCTCCCTCCTATCAATGATCCTCAATCACATAGGGCAATGGTTGTTGCTCCAGAACATCACCTTTGTAGCCTGTTTAGGGGCACACCGCCTCTGCACAGTCCCTTGCAGTTTAGCTTGAGACCATAGAGTGCTCAATTACCATGTGATGTCACACCGAGGCACTGCATAGGGTTTGTCTGAAGAGAAGTTGTGTACTGGGAAAGTAGACTAACACACTCCACTTCCTTTTCACCTGGAAGCCAATCTCTGTAAACAGATATCCTAACATGCTAACCACTACGCCACAGCCGCAGCTTTAGTATATAGTCAATGAAATGACATTTTTCATAATTTCATAGGTAAAGCAACTGCTAAATACAGATAACCATCAAAAAACCTGTTAATATTCAATAGCAACTGTAAATTTGTAAAAAATTTGATAAACAACATAAGTTCTGAACAAATAAGCAAATAAATAAGCCAAACTTTAACTGAAAATATTATAACTTTTTTTATTTTTTTGAAAATTTTCTGCTTACGTATTAATGATTTTTCTTCAAGATGTACTAATTTGTCTACAAGTTTGAGGTCTAATTGAAGGCTGTTAGATGCTGGTGTTATTGGTGTATTCACATTTGAGAATATATCTTTTACATTATGTTGTTGATTTAATGATAAATGTTGTTTTATCTTATCTCAACTTGATACTTGTTGTTTAAAAAGAAACATAATGTACCTACGATTAACTTAATTATCAAAATGCTTATCTCGGAAATTAGTAAATTTTAGTTCATTGCAAGGTTTGTGTAAAGTTGCTTTTTAGTGTATTTAAAAAAACTGTCTAATTTTGAAACTTATGAAAAATTTGTCCATTTCTTTTAAAGTTCTCTAATTTTGCAATAAATTGTTTATCTGTCTATAATTCGTACTAATAGTTCATCTTAGTAAACATTGTGTTCTAATGTAATGAATCTCTGTTCTATATACTTCATGACCCCAATGTTAGTGGAGGGAAAATGAAGTTTTGTTATTATGAACATTTAACTTTAATTTGATATTTGCTTGTCTCGACTGTTACATAGTTAGCTCTATTTGGAGGGGGGTCCAATATGCTTGCTCAAAGTCCCTTCAGAGGCAAACATTTAATCAAGGCCATACACAAATGACTAAACATTGAATAGGATTTATTTTTTATTTTGAAAAGTACAAAAACTTCCATGACCTAATAATTTATGTGAACTATGGCTTATTATTCTCATATTTTTTATCATTTTTTTTTGTTTATTCTTAAAAGGACGAGACAACAAGAAAATCACGTGTCTGCTATACATGTATCATTGCATCTGGGTCCTCCAGCTGCTTGAATTCATGTTCCACTAGAAGCTTGCTTTGTTAACTGGTACCCTGCATACTTGAGTTTTTCAGCTTGATTTCTTTTATCCATAAATTATTTTTGAAATGAAATCTGTCTCTATACTTGAAAATTTATTTGAATGAACATGGCCCATTTTACTCTCTTTTCATCCAAAAATTTGGCACATTTTTGTTAAGTTACTGAATATTTCAAGATCATTTTAATCTTAATGACAAACTGTGTCTTGTATCCAAAGAACAATTTTATGAAGGCCTTTCAAGTTGAACTCTTTTTTTGTTCCAGTTTTAAATTTTCATTTTCATTTTTTTGTTTAGGTTAGCTCTGCTTCATCAAGAGATTTGATTTTAAATTTGTTTCAAGGTTGTTCAATATGAAATGCATCTATAAAGTAAAACATATAGCTTTCTTGTAGGTTTTGTTTTTTGTATCATTCTGGTTTTCTCTTCATCTAAATATCTTTGCAACATTTAATTGCTTGCAAAATCTATTTAAATTTGTTCCATTGAGAATGAATGGCTCTCACAAAATATTCATTTTTTGCTGTCATTGATAGAGATGTAACTATAGGAATCAATTTGTATTTACTATTTGTAAATATTTTTTATGTACAGATTGTGTTTCTTTCTTGCTTGAGGTCTTCTGGATTCTGACAACTAAACTGAACTTGTCATCCTAGAATTAGGCACTAGGCTAGGGCTGTATGGCACTAGGCAAAAGCGTATCGCGATATATTGCAATACTCTGGCATCCTATTGTGATACATACCACGATATATTGTGGGCTTTTAGATTCGTTGTGCCTCTGCTGTATTTTACAGAAACATTGCAAATCTTACATGCAGCTACTGATGGAATCTGGCATCTTTAAGTATATACCGTCATTTAGGACTGTGACATGCCCCAATCGGTTAAAGTTCTTTAACTTAAGGTAAGTGAAATTATCAATGAAAAAAGTGACGTTTCGCTACTTTTAATTGCGCGAAGGGAAGAATTTTCCAATGAAATAAATAATATCGCCAAATACCGATAGTTAAAATCGTACCGCAGTAAATATTGCCGCAGCTGCATATTGCAATATACCGGTATATCATGACAGCCCTACACTAGACTACTCCTTGTTTGTTTGAATCCCTTCCAAAATCCAACAGTTTGTTTCCTCTAGCGGAAAAGCTTTAATCTTATAAGGGCTCATGAGACTAGAGGAAGTTGCCTCAAATGTGAGAATTAATCTAAGTTTTAAAATGAACTAAATGTTTCACAATCAAGCCAGAAATTTTGATATAAACTAAACTATAAATCTAAAACATAAAACCGTACAAAATCGTCATGTTTTACGATACACATGTACAAGAAGGTGTTATGTGGTATTAGTGCAGGTTAAGATTTTAATAATGTCTGGCGTGTCAAGTCACGTTTCGTAGCCATTGATTCGACTCAACGAAATTCGTGTAAAATTGTTAAAAAATGATATCACCCTACTGGTATCTCTGAGCTGATACGTCTTCAGCAATTGTTATCTTTATTCGGTTCATAGTTCAGAATAAAACGTTCACTTAAAAACATGCATTGGTCAAGCACTTGTAATTTTCCACTTGATTTAACGTCTTTGATATATTTTCTTTCGATGGTTAAAGAGGTCATTGGACCGTCGGACATGCTATCTAAATTTTCAAAACAAACCAATTTCCTGTCCTAACTTGGGAATATATTTCACTCAGGGTGTACAACATTTTATGACTTTATAGAAATTGGTTTTAACAAAATTAGACTATAAAAATTTTGTATTAAGGAGTTTGTCCAAAATTTCCTGATTTGAAGTATTTGTTCTGATAATTTTTATGTCTTTTGTAAGCTGTTATAGTCTTTTTGATTATTTCTTGTTATCCTTTAAATATAGTACAGAATTTTGTTTTATGGAGGAAGAAGCCATAAATGCTTGAGAAAAATTTCAAAATTTGATGTTTGTCCAGCTTGGACACTATTTCTGTTTTGAAAATAACAATAAACATTTTCGTACATTTTAAAAGGGGAAGATAATATATAGCCTATATATCAACAAAATGTTTTCTATATGTATTTTTTTATCTGAATAAAAGAAATATCTCCCATTTTGCTCGATCATATCACTGCAGGCCAACTGTATAAAACAATATTGTCATACCCCACCTCGGCTTGATCTCCCACGAAATATATTTGTTAGTTCTGTTATGTCATAACCTTTTTTGATGAGCTAGCTTACTGCATTGATCATCCTATGTATTTGTCATTTATAATAACTCTTTAAAGACCTGTAATGAGTTTAATCCCCCTTGTAGCATTCAGACATAATATTGACGAAAATTGGTTTCTTCCTATTATACCAAAACTTTTTTTGAAAACTGGGTGTGAATACACTAACCACAATTACTGCAGATAGATTACTCTAATTTAAGTCTGTTGAATGAGAACTTAATAATACTTAAATTTGTATTGTATAGCAAATGTTGCATATGTCTACTCTTTGTTGACACAGTCAATTCTGTTTTAAAGAAGCCAGACACTGAAAATGTCACACAATGTATGGTGCTTGAATGGCACATTTCATTTTTTTCACTAAAAGTGTGGTGGTCATGCAGTTCTTCTGCTCCTCGTTCCTGAATAGGCCCAGATCTTTGGACATGAGCTTTAAACCTAGTTATAGACACTATGGCTGCCCTACTTGATATAGAGACTAAGTTGGTTGAATATACTGAGCATAATGGCTAAACGTTTCTTATTTGATACAATTGTAGGCATATGATTGTAGAAAAAAATCATGATTAAACTCAACTGGATAATTCCTAGATTTGGGATTGAATACAAATTTGTGTTTGCTAAAGACAAGTGGCTGTTTAGAAAAGGTGTAAATCATGTCAAAATTTAAGTCTGAAGACATTTCTTGGTACTTACAAGTATTGATTTCACAACTTAGCGAAAAACGATCATAATTCAATTAAAAAAGAGTGAGTTAAGACCATTTTGCTCTAAGCCTGTGATTGCTTACAATAGGTAATAGCTATCTCATGTATGACTTTATGCAAATAATTGTAAACATTTTTAAATGATTCATTTTCTGCTTATGAAGGAATGAGTAATACTGCACTTTTAATATCATGTAATTTTATGCAAATTGCATAATCCATCTTTCTTTGAACTTTGACTTTCTATGTATTAAGTTTGATTTGACATTTGTACCCATATTAACCCAAAGAGAATATTTTTATTAGAAAATATTATATTTTTTTCCATTATTAACCCAAAGAGCTATATTTATTGGGAAGTACATACTTTTCGATATTAACCCTAACAGCTATATTTGTTAGAAAGTTCATTATATTTTTCATTATAAACCCAAAGAGTTATAATTATAGGAAATAGCAAATGTTTAATTGGGGTGTAAGTTTACTGCGGTGTATATTTCATTCAATTATATTGTTGTTGGGTTTATAAGTGCATATTTCATTCATTTACATGTCATTGGGTTGATTCATGCATTTTATCAGAAATATTCTGTTAAAATCTAGTTAGGGGTAATTTACTAATGTCAATTTAAATTAATTGTTCTGAAATATGTTTTGCATAGGATTTTTTTTGTAAAATTCTATTGATAATTTGTATACGAGTAAATGATATCTACTGTAGGAATGGCATGTGCAAAAACTTTTCTAAAACTTGTATTGAAGAAAAGATATTGGTTTTGGAAATGGCATAAGCAAAAACCTTTCTGTCTAAACTTTGTATTTAATAAAATATATTGGTTTAAGGAATGGTTAAGTCGGGACCTTTTCAAAAAATGGTGTATTTAATAAAAGATATGATTTTGTAATTTTTGTTGCAATGACCTTCAAACAACATGATTGGAAATATAATCCAATCAACTTGTTGAATGCAATTTGCGGGCTAAGCACAAAACAGTCATAACTCAATTTAATAAAGATTGAGTTATGACTGTTTTGCGCTAAGCCTGGGAATTATAAGCTGCTTCGGTGGTTCCCTAAGGTTAACATGCTAGACTGTGAATTCAGCATTGCAGGTTTGATTTCTTATGGTGGCAGATTACACAACCATACTTATTGCACATTCCACATGGTGACTTTACTTTTCAATCAAAGATTCATATAGATACCTTTTTATAAGCTGGCTAGCTTAGTGCTGATGTAGTGTTATTGGGATAGGCTGTTTGTTTTGCAGAGTCCATAATGAATTTTCTAATGCTCTGTACATAGTCCTCACGTCCTTATTGAAAATGTTGGTTTAAAAGTACATGTAACCTGTATGTTGTTTACATGTACATAGCTGACCCTTGTTGTATACATGTATGTATTAAAGACGATTATAATGTCATACTTGATGTCTATATTCATGACTCCAATATAAGGGTTTATATTGACTGTGCTGTAATGTAGGGTTATATCTGTGGCGCTATAAGTATATGGTCATATGTCTTCATATAGGATTAACTTAAGGACGTCAGTAAACCCAATCATACCTTGAATGACCTCTGTTCATTCCATGTTTAACATCGATTCTTGAACCCAGCATTGACCTAGTGGGGTAGTTAGGTGTCTTAACCCCTTTGAAATTTTAAATCTTGCAAAAAAATAAAAAATAAATTTTGAATGATATTTTCACTGTTAAAGGACCTAACCTCTTAAAATATTTTTGTTTTGACCCCTCATGGCCCCTTTTCAAAAAAGAAATGTTTGACCCGCCCTTGCTAGCCATGTATAGACATAGACTGTATAGATTGTTTGTGGTTGTTTATATTGACAATACAATGTCATGTAATTCACTTCAAAGTATTAAGTTATCTAGTTAAGGATTAGTAGAATGTTAAAGGATTATCATATTTTATCTACCATATACTAGGTGTCCTAGCACAACTATGTAATCTTAGCTATGTCTTAATGGTCATCAATTCACATATAAATCATTGGTATTATCTTACTTGTTTATACCTTTAATGATATCTTCCTGATATGGCTATGCTTCAAGTACAGGTATTTTCTTGTATGGGCAGTTCAAATATGTGAAAGTTCATGTCCCCAAGTTGTACTGTCAAGTTAAATGTTATACTGTGAAATGGACATTTCTCAATAATGTCTTTCTCTCAACAATTGCTGTGTTTTATGAACAATCAGCTCTCAACTATAGTCACCTCTCAACTATAGTCACTTCTCAACAACAGTCACCAGTCTCAACAACAGTCACCAGTCTCAACAACAGTCATCTTCCAACAACAGTCATCTCTCATCAACAGTCATCTCTCATCAACAGTCACCTCTCTACAACAGTCACCTCTCAACAACAGTCATCTCTCAACAACAGTCATCTCTCAACAACAGTCATCTCTCAACAACAGTCATCTCTCAACAACAGTCATCTCTCAACAACAGTCACCTCTCAACAACAGTCACCTCTCAACAACAGTCACCTCTCAACAACAGTCACCTCTCAACAACAGTCACCTCTCAACAACAGTCATCTCTTAACAACTGTCACCTCTCAACAACAGTCACCTCTCAACAACAGTCACCTCTCAACAACTGTCCTATATATAGAACTGCCACCTTTCAAAAACAATGATCTTTAGATAAAGCCACCCCCTAATAAAATAATAAAAGTCACCTCTCAAAACAGCATGTTTCTTTCAGCAACAGTCATTTCTTAACAGCAGTCATCCCTCAAGAACAGTCAATTTTCAATAATTGTCATCTTCCTATAAAAACCACTTCCTAATCAGGTAATTTTTCAGTAACATTCTGCTTAAATATACCTCTTCCATGAGGATGGCCCTTCTTTGTTTGACTTTCACTGTAAAACCCTTCTTATATTAAATCTATAAATGTCTAGATGAAATGAGCCAAAGTAGACAACAAAATAGGTTCAAGTTTTGCTCTTGGACAAACTGGTGCCATTGTGATCCATGGTCTGTGAGAGACAGTGTGAGATTGGAAATAATTGGATATAACATTTCCTATATGTCTTGAACCATGTCTTAGACTTGACCCTGAAACATGTGAAATCTTCACTTTCTATATCAGCCATAGTAATAGGGTCATTTCACCTAAATCAGCATAGCATAAGGTCACATATAGTATAGGGGTCACTCGCCTTTCTCAAAACTTTTTATCTTTTTTGTAATCCTTAATATAAATATGAGACTTAATAGTGAGAAGTTATTTTAATGGCGTCAGAGTGTCAAATGTCCATGTTTTCAATTAGTGAATTGATGTTAAATCTTTGTATGCTGTCTAGTCCAATTAGTAACTTGTTCAGTGACGATGTTTGCTAACTTGATAGTCAAGTAAAGATATTGTATCATTAATTATGGGAAATTTATCTCGTGTAGCTAACATATCGCTAACATAGCGTCCCCTTAATGCAAGAAGGAATCATCTGATATTACATTTTAATACATTTTAGTTCTATTTTTCCTGTTTTAAGGCAATGACATATTTCATTTCAACGCTTTTTTATTTATATGAAATTTTTGGCTTTTTAACTTTTTTACACGATGATAAGTCAACTTTTTCAGATAATAGGTCGAGATATGATTTTTTTGTACTATTTTCGGCCCTTTAGAAAGTAATCTCAAAGAAGCAAGGTCACAAGGGTTCATGGGGATATTTTAAGTATGCTACTTAATCCCTAATCTACATTTACTATGGCTTATTTTCACATTCCTGGTCCCTGCTTTAGAGTAAAGTAAGTAAAGCTCATTCATACAAATATGCGTCTAACTTGTAATTATTAATCCAAAAAATTATGTATGTATTTAGATTCATAAAATAATTCCAGGGTGTGTGTGGGGAGGTCTTCTTATTTTTTTGTCAACATCAAAAATATTTTTATCCCCCAACATTGAATTTTTTAATTCAAGGGCTGGATCTCTAAACCCCTTTAACATCCCCTTCATCCACCCCTGTTTGCGATAGAGCCACTAAATTTACTAGAGAATGTGAATTATAGTTCTTAGTTAATTATAAATAGTTAGATATTAAGAGCTAACATTAATGCAATGTATTCTACCTGACATTTTAACCACTCTGGTATTTATATGCTGTGGCAGCTTTATAGTGGGCTGAAGGGGGCTTGGAAAATCAGGGGCTTTGGACTCCCCCTTGGAAATCTCAAAATATTTGCAAAACATTTGAATTTGGTCGAAAATGATAGTTTTGTATTAGTACCTTTCTGAAAAAAAAATCTTGGTTAAGACCCTCCCCCTTGATAAAATTGGCTCAGCCCCTACATTTTTACTGCTGTGATTTTTCAACAACACCTGTTACTTGATGAAATTATTATGTATAATTACAAGACTGAAACTTAATTAAAACAGTTTTAACTGCCAGGGCCTTTAAGTTCTGATAAAAAAATGATCGTGGCATTTTGAAGGAGAAAAACTACCTTATTAGTGTCAGGACTGATAGCGGATACAAAGAACAGGTGCCTACGTGTAACTTCTAATACTTTCACATTATCTGAAGACAATTTGTAGGTAGGATATGTCTCAACAAATTCAACCTTAAAAATAACAAGAAAAATCTCCGAAAAACAATAATTTTTTCAGTTTTTTCAACTTTTTTCATTTTTCACGTTTTCCGCCTAGATTATCTGATTGTTTACATCATCAGCTCTTCATTAGGAAGGTGATACATTAGTTACTCTCCATTATGGAGGTTTGAAAAAACATACTAGATCTGTCTCGCTATTTTTTGGCGATAATTTGATAACTTTGCACTGATGCAAATGTTACTATTTGCTTAAAGCAATATTCACCTTGGTAGATGTTACGATGTTACAATATCGCAGGCTTGCCGTCTGCTGATGTTGATGATAACACAGTCACCATTGGTGACGATGATAGTGATTTTGTTCTGTTACAGCTAGACGATGTTGATTTGAATATCTTTAACATTAATACACACGATTGACGTGTAAATGTGATATAGGCTTGTGTTGAGTGACATAATCTCACCACAACACCAGCACATCGCTAAACATTGATTAACGTTAAGCCTAGTACAAGGTGACAATTATTCAAATTTGATGACAAAAAATGTCATTAATAGGAAATAGTTGATTACATTTTATTGCTGATGAAAATGATTATAGGTAACTTAATTTATTTTTGATATTAATATCATTATGACCTTACTGAGAGTGTGGGGTGTACTATAACATGAAATATTTTATTAATGGAATTTTTTTTGCAATAATAATCTGTAACACCAACTTGACTAATCAACACTCAGTGCTTGTCCTACTTGGCTTTAATGCAAGCTCACCTAAAATCAGTCTTCCTTGACAATTTCCTTTTACCTACGGTACATACTTGATCTGCCCTTTAAAAGGAGTCAAGAACCTTTACATATACAAAAGCAAATACATTTTATTGTCAAACTTTATGCTAAAGATCGAAGTAAAACTCAAATCAAACTCAGATGGCTTGATTTTATTTGAAGCTCAGCACTTAAGTCATGGATGAACTAGATTTATTATTGTGACCTAGGAGTGTATGTTATGTTCATAATAGTATCTAAATGTTAAAGTTTGACTGTGGCCAGTATATTGACCTCATTTATATTTGACCTTGACCTTGACTGACTACCATACCATGTCAAGGTCATACCCACCTACCACTAAGTTATTGTCAACACATAATGTTTAAATAATTATTACTTTGAAAAATGATTTTGATCAAACTCGCATACTCCAAATCCAGCATTTAAATTAACAATTATAATAATTTTTAATTGTATTAATGAAAATGGAAGTAGTTCTGATGAATATTAAGTCTGGCAGGTCAGACGTGTCAAACGTAACCTATTGTCAACTCAATTTGACAAAATATCTCAACTTTTTGTCAGGTTTTTTATGTAATATTTTCAAGCATTTCATTACGATGATTATCAACGACAGAAAATTGAAAAAAATGGGGAACTGGTAGATTAAGTCTTTTATGCTGTTGATAAAAGATTGAATTCACTTTAGGGAGCTAACAATGGGGGCTGTATAGATACGGGGACATTGTGATCTCATGTCATCGTGATAAGCACCGCTTAAACTATGTTCCGACTTTATTTTTTTAAAAGATTTTTATTGAAATGTTGACAAAACATTCAGCCGAGTCTTTGTAGATATTTGAACAAGCTATGTAATTAAACATTTTGAAATTGAAAGTCGAACAGTAATAGCTGATTATAGCGTATTATTTGTGAAGATAAGTTTTATGTATGTTCTGTTCAAATCAACCAGTGTTAACCAGCCAGGCAAGGAAGTCTTAGAAAATGGTTGTTTAAAAGTGTCTGCTTTAAGAAAGTGCATTAAGTCTTAACAAAATTCAAAGTTTTTGGAAATTTTTGTGTGTTTTTCTCGGCTGATCAAAGGATATTGCTTTGTTCAGGTGATCCATGACTCAGGTTTGTGTATATTCTAATATTGAAATATATAATTTATAATCATCTTTATTTATTTAATATCGTAGATTTATGTCATTACATATATTTTCTTTAATATCAAATATTAGAGGAAATGTTTAATACTAGTTTCAAACTAGCATCGTCTGCTTCCGTGGTTGGGGGGGGGTTAAGGTTGTTTGTTGACTAAATCACTATAACCTCTCACTGATAGAAACTTGTAGGTTTAAGCCCAGCTACTGACTGTTACGCATTTTGTGAAAATTTGACAGTTGCTTAAACTACCTTGGATGGGATTCTAGTACTGATGCTTGCCATGAACCATGCTGAAAGGTGAACTGTCTGACTTTGACTTCGAAAGGGGTGCATAGAACAAAACAGATCCAAATGATATTGAAAAAATCCCATATTATATCAATGTGTTTAAATGTGGATGTTAGCTTGAAATTTTTTTTAAAGAAGGTTGCCTAGTTGGACAACCAGCTATATATTTCACTTGCCTCAGTCATTATGTTTACTAGTAGTAACAAGTAGCCCAAAGCCGCACATAGATTGTTTGAAGGGCTAATGGACGACCTTTAATGCCGAGCTCTGAGATTATGTCTTATTATAAACAAAATATTTGAAAAAAAGTTCTTTCTAGACAGAAACATTTGATTACAAAGGTTTCCAAAAAAACAGAACAAGTAAATAATATTCAAGTCCAAATATCATTTCCATAAATTTGTGACCTAGCTCTACCCATAGATCAGATAATATAAACCAAGTGATTTTCTTGTCATATATTTATTCTAGACAATCAGACTGTATTTGTAACAAGACAATTGGTATGTTTATAACATTGTTTCTTAGCTTCTGGAACCAATATATTGTTCCATCAAAGGCATAGCTCACAGAACCAATACATTGTTTTCCTTGGAAGGTAATGCTCACAGAACCAATACATTGTTCCCTTAGAGCAGCAATCTGTTCTAATGAGGCTTGTCTATGTAATCTATAGTCCATAAACTTACCCTAATGTTTATGATATGTTATTATGATATATGCTATTTTCTTTAAAAGTCTCCTTTTTGTCTAAGATTGATCTCCTAGATAAACCATGGCCAGTTCCATGTATACATATATGTATAATTACCAGTAATTTCCAAGAAGGCATATCCTTCATCTGTATTATATTTCTGGAACGAGGATGGGTGGGTGGGGAACTATTAAGAACTATTTTTTCTACCCCAGCAATTGCAACATGAGGCCCTTATTAAGCAGTTTGTTTGGAATTACTGTAAAGTTCCACTAATAGGACCATCAAAAGTGATGGTTTTAATTCTGGTAACAGTCTTAATATACTGACCTTTTTTCTTCTCAAATTAGGCATTTCAGACATAAAATGTTGTCAAAAGTCACATGACTTTGCAATAACCAAGGTGGTCCTAATAGCAAAACTTAACTGTTGACTGTAAACCGGACAAGAGATTTTCATTTCCTGTAACATAGGAGGTTAGGCATTAATTCTCCCAGAACCTTGGTCCACCCCCCTTTATATTAAGTCTCCATTTTGTCTATATGGTCTCATGAGATATATTTATCTAGTGTATTGCTAATACATCTCCAGTGGTCTGTGAATAATGGAAATACCTTGGTTCATGTATCCAGAACATTATAAGGGAGTTTATGTTGACAAATGCCAAATTATACCAGAAATAATGAGAAAATATACATCTTGCTTACTAGACTGTTGAAAACTTATTTGTGAAGAGTTTCTGGCAAATCTCCTTTTTGGAGAGTTCTTGATTGCATCTCCTTTTGAAGAGCTTTTGGTATCTTCTTTTTTGAGAGTTTGTGTTATCTCTATTTTTGAGAGTTTGTGATTACAAATACTTTAATTTGAAGAGTAGTTATGCAACTACTCGATATTGAAGAGTTTCCCAAAAACTTTTTTGTTTTTGTCCATTGAAGTCTTCAATAAAATCATGTGATTTGCCAATTTTGTTGGATGGGATCTTTGATTTTAGTTTGTTACGACCTCCTATGTGAAGGATAGTTATTCATTCATGGTGGATCATGATGTTGGCCAGTTTTCATTCAAAAATTGTCGTCAAAATTTAAATATTTATCAAATTTGATACATTTTTGTCAACATTTTCTCAAACAGACAAACAAATCTACACTATCTTGATCCTATCTAAATGTTATCATGGTATAAAATGAAGTTTGAAACTAGTGCTAATTGTTTTTTGGTCTGGCTTGTCATTGAATGTCAGTATCAATGTATATTTTATCTTTGGTGTTTTGCATGGCTATTTTTTCATGGCCTATTAAATGAATTGAATACAATTGAATACAAATCTCAATATAGATTCTCATCTATATCAAAACAGTTGTATGAATTACAGACCTGAGAGACTCCTTTCCTCTCTCTCGACCTTTTCAACTTTTCTACAAGATTTTAAACTTTGATTTATGTAAATATTAGTTTTTATACAAATTAAAATGAAATTATTCTTTGAGTTTCTCTCTGAATGATATCATGATTATGTATGTTTGAATTTGAAACGATCAGGAAAAAAATACTTATAATTTAAAAAAGTATTTAGTGCAATTTATGTTTATGTTGAAAGAAAGTGTATTATTATGTTTTATGTTTTGATGATATAGTGTAGCTGTTCAGGGACAGATTTAGATATTTTTCTAAGGAGGGGATGAGCCTACATAAGGTTTCTTAATTTTTTCACTGGAGAGGGGGTCAAAATCCCTATGTTAAAGTTTTATCTGTTTTTTACCTGTAATTTTAAAAGTCCAGAGAAAGGGTTGGGATTATAGTGTCAGGAGCCACACTCCCCATACTGAATCTGCTATTTTGTTCAATATAATACAGTTATAAAAATGTTTATATAAAGCTAATAGATTTTGAACAATTATATCATTGAAAACTATTATAAAAGAGTTTTCTTTATGTGCAGATAGGTGTGTTTTGTTGAAATTGTAAAAAAACCATGCTTCTCAAAAAATTGTTGAAAGTTCGCTTATTATGCTTCAGTGACCGTGAAAAACTAGTTTTCTGTTTTTTTCTGGGAAGTTAACGCCCCATGTCTGGCTAAAATAGGAATTCTCTGTTTTAAATTATGAAGCTTATTTCTGGTAATTAGAAAGAGATGTGGAATTCTGTACTCATACTTTTTACATGATTGTACTTAAAAGTCTTTTTACTGGATCAATGACTTGTAGAGTCTGTGGATGCATTTTCATTTCAATCTGATGAAAGTTCCGAATTTATTTTTTGTAACAGTTTTAGTACACAGTAGTGTTGGCACCTTTATTTATTTTATTCAAATTTGTTTTGGCATCATTATGGTTATGAAACAAGTTCTTATTATGTCAAATTAATCGCTGTTGAGTCAGTCTACCTCATAATTCTTATGGCCCTTTCGTACTGACAAATTGTGATAGTTTTTCATTCAAGGAAACAACTAAGTGGATATTGTATGAGTTTTGAGCCTCTAATTGAAGCTCCCTAGTTAAAAGCATGTTTTCTTAATGTATTCTACAGTACTTCTATTGCATAGGGATTACATAAGTAATTTTTCATTTGACTTTGAAATTCCAGAGAGCATAGTTAAAGGGAGGAGGGCACATTCTTACATACGTTGCTACACCATTCTTGTCACTATGAGAAAGTGAAATGTGATAAATCTGCTTAGACAAAAGAAAACTCACATTTTCATGTTGTGCCAACATATTCCATAGTAGATTTTTCTTGTCAAAACCATTGTGATTAGAATGTAGTAGTGTTTTATCTCACAGAGATCTATCTAGGTTCTCAGTGGTTCCAGAAGTTTATTCTTGATTCCAGAGAAATTGTTGCATTCTTGCACTTCTGCTTTTCTCACCTTTCTCACATCTTTGTTCTATTTTTCATCTCAACCTACTCAGAACAGTTCTAAATATTAACCAAGCTGGATGCATTATGATGCTAGCTCAGTATAGTTGCTCCAACAGGATGATCTAGTTCAATTAAATGTGTAACATGCATTTCTGAGTATAAATGGAGAAATAGTTGCAATGTGACTTCTTCTGGTTGTTCTTGCTGCTATTGTTACATGTACAAATTGGAACAGTGCTAAATATTAACCAAGCTAGCTGAATTGTGGTTCCAATTGGATGCTTTTATTTCGAAAAATTCTGAACAATTCTTAACCCAACACTGACATTTATTGTCTATTGTTGCTGTGGAACTGAATAAATTGGTGTTTTATTCAAGAACCATGTTCATTGAACTCTAGCCTTGTCAGTTGTAGAAAATCAAGCAGTCCATCATGAAACTGGTTGAGATCATTCTGTACACAAACGGTCTGACTGACCTCTGTACGGAGACGCCGCGCATCACGGGTAAAACTGTTTATTTACCTGAAAACACGTGGCAATGTTTACATTCTATCAATTTCCCCCCTTCAAGTATACTGAACAAAAATAGAATGAATTTTGTGTCTACTCAATAAAATTTGACTATCCAACCAACTAACCTCATTAAATTAAACTTTTATACCGGTTGTTAAACCTTCGTCATAACATGTTTACATTCTGTCATTCTTTACACAGTAATTTGAATTCGAAACTAGGTTACACGGTTTAACTATGCACCTATACCTACAGAGGTTTAAAAGTACTTTGTATTGATAGATTTATGATCCTGTAGCTATGAGTGATCATTTATTTTACAATTCAACAACGAGTCTGTCAAAAAACGAAAAAATGCAACGATTTTGTCTTCATACGCCGCACTTTATTCTGTTGCGTACCAAACGCCGAATTTTGAGACGGTTGCGCGTCTTAGTATAGAGGTGATATCTTCACCGTCTATTTATAGAATGGGTTGAGATAATATAATAAAATATAGATAACCAGTCTGAAACAATAATGAGGTGTAAGATTTACAAAATAGATTATGAGATATACTTGATGTCAGTGGATTTTTGATGTTACATTTTGTATAATGAGAATTATCTGTCTATCATATAGGGGTTGAGATACTAGATATGTGTGAACTGATTGTCTATTGTCAGACTGTGGCTGAGCTGGTGGGGGAAGAGAAGAAAGCTAGAAAGAGGATGAAGGTCTGGATACTCCAGAATCTTCAAATTGTTGCTTGGAAAAAAATTCCATTGGGTTTTTAAACAATATTTTTGGCATTTTGACACAATTTCATGATTTTGTTTTCACTTTGTCACATTTCTACTAAATGCTGGGAATACCTTACACATCATATATGCCTTTAAAATAAAATGGTAGCTGTTGAAAGGTGTTTGTCATTTGGAGGTTACAATAAAAGGAAGCTTTACCCTACTTTTAAAATTACAATGAGACATTCAACTACATATTTGACCTTTATAATTTATGTTTCATTCACTTACAATTAAGCATTATCCTTAAGTTGATACTGTGCCCAATAATTTTGTCTATTCATACTTTATTAGCAAAATAAATAACAAAAAATCATACAATTTTTTATAAAGACATTAAAAAAACTCTAGACATTTAATCATGTAATGTCAGGATGATGTATGACTGGTTGTTTGTATTGTTGTTTATATTGTCTTGTTGTCACATGGATGGATCCAGGGGGGTTGCTGTGGAGGAGGGGGGTCCCGTGAGTTTAGTTGTGCTTATATCAGTAAAGGAGGTAACATGTAATTGGTTGGATGGACCCAGGGTGGTGGGGGTGGTGTTGTGGCAGAGGGAAGATGGGCATTGTACTTATGTTCAGTTTCAGTTAAGAATTACTTCTTGTGATTGGTTGGATGGATCCAGGGGGTTGTGGGGGGGTTGCTGTGAGGGGGTGGGGGAAGTTTATTTACATTATGTTCCATTTAAGGATTATTATAACTTGTAAAGGATTGGATGAAACCCTTGGTGATGGATGTGTTGCTGTGAGGGGGTGGGGCAGTCATGTTCCTGTTTCAGTGAAGGATATTCCTTGTAATTTGTTATCATGAATTTAATCATGTTTTAGTGCATTTATCTGATCCAAGTATTTACTGTTCAAATTGATGTTGTCAAAAGCACTTAAATATTCTACTGATTTGTGTACTTAGGATTTATATGCACTTTATATGAGCCTTAGAAACCTTTACTGAAACATGCACCTGACTTCTTTTATATACTTAATACTATCCCATGTTGAAAACAGGATTTCAATTAATATTGATGGGTCAATTCAAAACTAGCCTTACTACTTGCAAATAAAGAATGGTATAGACTAGTTTTGCAATCAGTCTGCAGTGCACAAATCTACTGATCAAGGGGTTGTAGGTTCAATTCCTAGGTGGGGCATACATCGTGGAGCTTGGACATGAGATAATTTCTACGACTATTCTCGCTTAAATCATGTAGGTCAGTTGTCAGTCACTGATGGAAGTATGTGCCTATTAACTGGTGAAAAGCTTTATACAGAGATTTATGTTTTCCAGGACTAGTCTTATATGAACCAGTTGGTATATTTGGTGTCCAAAACATTCTTGGAAAAATTCATTGGTTAAGCACACCATTGAAAGCATTTCTGAGAAGTTTTTGATCGGTCCCTGTTTTGTTATTTTGACAACAGTTTTACTTGTATATTAATATTGATGGTGTTGTTGTTTTGTGTAGGAGACTAGAATATTTGAATATTTAAAAGATTTTAAAGTTTTTACTTGTTGTTTTGTTGTTTCTGTTGTTTAAATTGTAAAATGTTGTTGCTGACTTGAAAATGATAATATGAGTGTGTTACATTATGTTGTTGTTTAGAAAGTGAATAATTTTCCCCACTGAGCATAAATTTATAAGAAATGTTGCTTAATAGTTTAAAATTTGAAAAAGAAATAATTTCATATTAGTTGTTATTTTAGTCAACTGTCAGTGGTACATACATTAACCCCACTGATTTAAATACTCACTACAGTACTTCTGTACTCACAATCAATTTAAATCAGTGGGGTTTAATATATGCCCAACTGACAGTTGCATAACATTTCCCAACACTACTCACAAGGGAGACTAACAGTCAATTGTAGATATTGCCAAATTTTACTCAATGTTAGGAAAATCTCAAAAATTGGTTATATTGTTGTTTTGTTTAAATTGTTCATATCACTGAATGATGTGATCGTATAATTGTGCACATAATAACAGTCAATATTATCTTCATGCAGCCCATGATATCATTCAAATAGTATTGATTGCAGTTCCTTTATGATTTCTAGTAATATTTTGGTATATTATAGAATGAAAATGTTTCAGTTATCATATTGCAGACCAAAAAAATAAAGCTTCCCTCTTTTATGTTCAAACAGAGAGGGATTTATCTCAAATAGTGGAAAATAGTTTTTTTGTGAAGATACCATCCCCTGAGATAGGTCACCACAGTAATCTGACATATTTGAAGCAATTCAATAAATTCTTATCTCTACTAATAATAAATAATTGAATGCTGTCTGCATTGTTTAAAGGGAACATTTTTTTCTGAGCTTATAATCCTCAGAGACTTTCAAAGGCTAAACTTTCTGTTTGAATTTCTCTATCGCAATTAAAACTATTCCCAATTGTATGAAATTATTTGCCAACTTTTGTCTTTGGTTGGTACCCTAATTGTTTTAGAATGGTGCAACTGTGGGTTCACTATTTTGGGGGCAGAGGGATCTGGAACACATTCTCTAGGAATTTCCATGTGAAAAAGTTCTGCAACCCATTGTAAAGGGTCAGAAGGTTGCAACAAACCAACACCCAGTCTCCCTTGGATTTTTCAAAATTCTTGCAAAACAAAGAAAATCAGCACTTAATATCTGCCTGCCCTTAATTTCTTTTTAAGAAATGCAAAATTTGCATTTGAAAATACATTTTTTGATATAACTGATTTAGTGGAACAAAAGTTGGATTGGAATCCCCTGGAAATAACTCAGTATCTTCCGCAGCATTTTAGCAAAGTTTCTCGATTGTTTTAGAAGTAAGATAGACTTTGTTTGACTGAAAAAAAGTTATAGGGTCTATCTTGATAATGAAATTTAAATGCAATGTGGTATATATTTGTCTTAGTTACTACTGAAAACATTTCTGTACTTCAAAGAGCCTAAACGAAGTCTGTTTTCTAACAAAACATTTGAAGAAAGAAATTCTCTAAACTCTCGATGAATAAAAAAGCTTAAAGGAAAGAAAAGAGTGTTTAATTTACCCAATTCTGTAGACATTCGGACTGCCCTGATAGATTGTTGACAGGTTTTTTATGTAATTAAAGTACTGGAGAAATTTAGGTGTATAAGTTTGTGTGTTTGTTGTATGTTCACTTGTTTTGTTGGTTAAATGTTTTAAAAGGGAAGTTGTGTCGGAGAATGTTGTGGAAATACAAGGGAAAAAAGTTAGAAAACAAATCCATTTTGGTTTTTACTGTTTAAACTGTGGGCGATCTTGCTAAAACATGAAATCAGTAGGTTTTCATATGCATTTTTATTTTACAATACAATTCACTTAAAGTATAAGGTTATATATTGTTGCCAACTCACCTAACTAGTCTTCCTTGACAATTTTGATTACTAGTGCTAGCTTATCCTTCCGCCAGGAGCAGACAACTTCTCCCTTCGCAGGGATTGGTCAATATATTATTATTAAGAAAAGGTTTGCTAGCTGCTGTGACCAGGAATCATGCCTGGGACCTCCAGATTTGAAACCTTTTATTCTATCGCCAACTATGGCTGTGCCTTTGCCCTGAAGTACTTCTTTTTCTTTCACTGGGTTTTAATGCGGTGTCAACACAATTTAGGTCATTTTACGGTGTCCACCTAACCTAGCTTTCCTGGACCCTTGTCTATAACCAGTACTCGCCTACCCTTTCACAAGGCTGGAAACTTTTCCATATTATCTAATCAATGAAGGAAAATCGACATTATTTTCAAATTTTCATGGAAGGGTATAACCTAACCAGGTGGGATTCAAACCAGTACACCCTTCGGGACACGAGATTCCAAATCCTGGCGCGCTACAAACTGCGCTATCAACCTGGGTTACCCTGAAGTACAGAAAATCATTAAAACAATTGATCAGAAGCTATTAAATCAGCAGAGTTAAATGCATGCACCACTGACAATCGAATAAAATTTAACTATACACATGAAATATTCTGCATATGATATAAGCCTATTTGGCATTAAACCAAATGAGCATATAAGATTTGAATTACATTTTCTTGATCTGACTTAAATACGACAATTTCTGTTGAAAGTTTTATGTGAAAATGCTCACAGAATTTAAGTTGCTGCATTTTAGAGTTTTTGTTTGTTTCTTGCATGACAAAATTTAGCAACATGCAATGCACAGCTTAAATTTAATGCCAGTGTTAAAACTGGAATTTTGGGAGATTTAATTCTGTTGTTAGTAGCATTTTATTACTATTATTTAAAATGTTGAAGCGGAAAATGACGAAATTTAAATGCACAACTTGTGCATTTTGCACTGTCACATGTTCTGTTCTTGAAAGTTTCTCGATCATGGTTGCACTAATTAGTTTTATTAAAATGCTAATTAATGCTTGATTAGACAATGTTACATGATTATTCATTGTATAAATTTTCCTTGTTAATTGCATTTTGTTAATCACAGATGACTGCTGGGTGTCACTTTATTCAAGTTGTTGTCCTTTCTAGATTATGCTTTAGGAAGTTGGGCAGATATTTTTTGGAGGGTAAAAGGGATCAAACCTATACATTTTTTTCAATGATTCTTTAAGGGACTTATATCAAATTCAATCACACTTTATTTTGTTTGAATATTCAAAGGATCATGGTAGAGGACTGAACAAATTGCAAGCATTTCCAACCCTCAACCACTCATTCCTTCAACTTTTCTATTCAGCAGTCCAGAGAGTCTGTTCCAATAATAAGTAATGCTTTAAGCATACCAAATCTTTAGAATTCATTATAATAAAATTTCATCCTTGAATACCAAAGTTAAACATAATGGCAAATTATAATGATTTTTATGTTTTAAGTTGCATTGAAGCTTGAGAAGTGATGTGGGCTGCATAACTTGAACATTATAATCGTGTTTTGAATCACTTCAAATGCACGTCTGCTTTTGAAGGAAACAGCACTGCTGCAACCTTTTGCTTTTAATGTCCACATTGATATTTCATGTGGGATATCATTGCCATGCAACAGATTGTAGAAAAAATGTTGCTTGAAAAAAAAAAATCGTCATAAAGTGAAAGCTCGGTCAGGGGCGGGTATGAAACTCTTCCCATGGTGTGGAACAAATAGTAGTCATTATCTAGCTTTTTCTCAGTGATAATCAGATTAATAATATATTATTTTGTATCCTTTATGAACATTTTCACATGTTTTTTGAAAATTTCAAACTTAGGAGTACAGACCCCCCCCCCCCCTCCGATGAACCTCCCCTTTTTCTTCAGCCACACCATTGAAATAAAAGCTCTAATCTTAGCAGCTGTGTGACAAATTGAATGAAAAAATGTCAAAAAATACATTAAGATCCATTACTGTAACTTTTAGAGAAGATTTGGTCAGCTGCTTAAGAAACTTTGAATGTGTTTACATAACATGACGTGATACATTATTTTGCTGATTTTAGAACCATTTCTAAGATTCCTGCATCGAGGAAAATGGATTGTGCAATTTCGGGGAGAAAAAACTTAGAAAAATGGTAATGCTTGCTGCAATGATGATGAATATGGTTTAGAAAACATATCACATAAAACATACCAAACTGAAAACTTTAGTAAGAAGTCGTGGAAGAAATACTTGTTCAGCAACACGAGTGTATGGGTGAAAGCTTTTAATAGCTGGTCCTGAAGCATTCTCGTACCCAGAGTCTAGTAGGATTGAGAATCTTGATAACCTTGGGGAACGAGAATGGTCCTAAAGTTCAGGAAATTAGGAACTGAATAACAGGTTCTTTTCATGTAAGATGCTGAAATAGTGAACTGCAAAATTTTGCAAAAATTGGGGGGGGGGGGGGGGTTATTGTTTATATGACTAAGTCTGGCAATGTTGGGTTTGATTGCTGCATGGTTGCTGCATGCTGGTCAATTATCTTCCATAAAAAATTGAAAATGTTGATTTTTCTGTGTTTTCAAAGAAACTATCAGCTTCCTTGTGGAATGATATTCAGGAACTGGCACATGTGCATACGAGTCCAGCAAAGTTGGCTAGATGTGCTACCCTCTATAAATTAAACAGGAAAAATGTTGATGAACATAAGAAAAGGGAAATCTCAATGAACAAACAAACTTTATTCTGTAACTTATGATCAAATTACTGCTCTCCCTATACTTAACAATCGCTTAAATGAAATATAACCTACACAATAGCTAGGTATCAGATTTCTTACATGTCGAAAAATCAAAGTAAAAGAGGTCTTTTTAGTAGTTGATATGCTGGCTTACATGAACTGTTATATTTATCAGATTAGTTACAGATATCTGCCTTCAGTTCATGAACCCGCCCCATACTCATTGATAATTGTATGGGTTAGTACAAAACTAGGCTTTCTAAGTACAAATAAATAGGATGTAGACTAGTTTTGCGCTGAACTATCAAGTTATATTGACCTTAAAATACCCAAGGTTAAAGGTCCTCTAAGGAGACACAAATAGTGCAATGACAGAATTAGAGTTTTTTGCTAGTGGTTGATGGCCTAAGTAAGTTAGAGTATCATCTTTTGTCACAAAATGTGGGTCAATTCAGAAGCTTTCAATGTTGTTTTACATGCACTCATAGTAAATTAATATAGAAGATAAATGTAATGATATACTTACAATGTTTGGATGAGGTGGAAGTCAAAACATTTCTTCTGATTTTAAGAAGCAGCTACAAAAGAAACCAAACCTATGTGCAGAAGTAGTGAATTCCATTATTTTGCTGCCTTCCCTTTGCTTTTTCCAAATTCTAGTACAGTCAGTAGTTATAATTTAAAATATGTAACTCTCCAAAACTGGAGGTAATAAAAGTATTCATAGGTTTTGTATTAAATTCCTCAGACATCACAAGGAAGTGACCTTGAAGAAAAAAAGACCTTGAGATTGAATTAATAATCTAAGTTGATTGTAAGGACTTAATTTTGTAATAGAGATAAAATAAATTTGTTTAAACTAAAAACTGTAAAATGTTACAAGTTAATGTTATCTGTCATCTTCCTCCATGGTAAGTTTGATATAAACTTGATGTTTTGTTAGAATTTACGAGATATTTAAGCTAAGGAATCCTCCCTCGGTCATAAAACGGATACCCAGTACAAAAATACTAAAAAAAAACATTGAAATTTTATTGACTTAATCTATGCTGAATTATTACATACAATAAATGTCGACATGAGGTTTCTCATGAAATTAGTTAAATTTAGAAATTTTGACATTAATTTTCTACTGTCAATGGTATTAATATGTGCTAAAATAGTTGTAGTAAATTGTTGTTGCATTTGGCTGATAAAAATTTACATGGTATTTTTTATATCGTTTATAATTCCGAAATGCAAAAAATCCTTTATAGCAACTATTTTATTAGCAATAAAACATGCAGCGCAGGAAATTGCAGCAAATTTTCGACATTTAATACAAAAAATGTGGCATTCAATGCCTTATTATTTTATGGGTCTCTGCTCGTAAAAACTTTTAAATGCCAAGAGAAAAACAGCTATGGTGTTTTGTTGTTGCTCATGTATGACCATTTTTTTGTCAAGTCGCGAAAAACTTCAAAGACTCTTTTGTTAAGCATGTATCTTTAACAAGACAAGTTTTTTTGTTGTTGGCTTTAATCTATGTACATTTATTTGCATGTAAATTGTTAGACTTACATTGTAACATTTTGTTAACACCATGCTTGGCATTTAAATTTTTGTCTTTGATATTTAAGCGTAGACTTTCTGTAATCTAGAAGGTTGTGATAAGATTTGAGACTTGTTGACTTTCATGTGTCAATTAATTAACAAACTCGACAAACCATGACCTATCGGCTGTCTAGTTCTTGGAGTGGTTATGACATTTGACTGGTAGACATTGTATAGCTGGCAGTGCTGTGGTTTGAAACTCATTGCTTTTGTCCTAGCATTAAATTAGTTTGAAACCTATTGAAAACTCACCCTAATTGTTGTTTCTCAGAGCACGACTCTTTGCCCTTGTTGCTCAAGTGCTGGGACTCAGAAGGCAATCACTGAGTGCATAAAACCTGGGTTGATAGCGCAATTAGTAGCGCGCCGGGATTCGGAATCTCGGGTCCTGAGGGGGTACGGGTTCGAATCCCACCCAGGGAGGTTATACCCTTCCATGAAATTAGACAGTAATGTCAATTATCCTCCATTGATTAGATAATATGGAGAAGTTTCCGGCCTTGTGGAAGGGTTGGTGAGTACTGGTTATAGACAAAGGTCAAGGAAAGCTAGGTTAGGTGCGCTGGACGCTGTGAAATGACCTGAAAATGTGTTGATATGGCGTTACATCCTATAAATAAATAAATAAACTGAGTGCATAAAAGCATAAGTTTAATGGTGTAAACATTGATTTTTACCATTGAGCTCACACTTATTTATATTTATGCAAACCATTGAAGTAATATATTGCACCATAAAAGAATATAACTTGCAGCATAATGTCATATTCATGAAAATTTCAACGCTTATGGTTGAAATGACAGAATTTTCTTGTTTAAAACTGCATGCAATGATTCATGTATTTTCACCCTGTATTTTAATGCAGTCACCACATAATTGAACAATTTATTCCATACCTCCTTTTGTTATTGCATTTCTAGCTTTCCATTCCTTTGTACTTAAAATTGTTTGTCCTCCTCATTATTCTGTTTTGATCAAATTTCAAATGGAATTACTGAATATAAATTAGTTATCAGTGACTTTCACTGTGATTCAAGCATTTTTAGACCATTTGCATATGCAATTGAAACACGACACTGTGCTCTGTCACTTGTCACAAGCCATTGAGTTCATCGTATGAAAGATGCCACGTGAACAGTATCAATTAGCACCATTTGGTCATTGTAAAAACCAATAAATGAACTACATGGATTATACAAAACCTTTAAAATCTCATATTCTCTCTTTGAATCCTTGTGTTTTTGATGAATTTGACATTTGATTCAATATGAAATTACTGTAATTTAACCGAGTAGTTTTTGGTATTTTTCTCTGTTTTCACAGATTCTGTGTGTGATAGTCAAGCTTGTGATGGGTGGTTTTTGGTATGCAATTATTGTATCAATTTCAGGATGTTTATTGATTGGTAGGCTTCAGGAGCCATGTTGACTAGCTGTGATTTGAATTTTGGTGTTTTTTGTCCACTTGGTCAAAATTGGCAGAACACGTTCTTCAGAATATTATCTCTTGATTATATTTCAAAGCATGTTCTAGTTTACTTCTCTAGATTCTGTTTCAGGTTATAGTCTAAAATGTTTCCCCAGATTTAATTCCAAAGAAATTGGCTCAAATATAATTTCTTGAGATTTTATTTCAAGGCATGGTCTAAAATACTTTCCCCACTTTATGTTGCTGTAATCAAAGAATGTTTTTGTCCATTTGATATTTATTGATGACTCAATAAACTTGTCATTTTGTTGTACAATGTTTTACTATTACTGTAATGTGTTTTGTAGGGCAAAACTATCTTATCCTGTAATTATCTTGTGATAAATGTCCAATAAAATATTTTTATATCCTCAAAGTTTGGAGTAAGCTGTGTTTGATTCATTGTCAACTCAACTTTGTCCTAATCGAACAAGTTAAGATGTAAGCTGAGAGTGTTTGATTGTTTAAACCTGTCCAAAATATCCTCATTTTAATGTAGTGGAGTACTTAAATACATTTTTAATGACTCACTGATCCTAGATTTTTTGTACACCCTTATTTTTTTGGGAGGGGGTAGTAACATAAATTACAATGCATGAATGGACAAAATCGAGCATAAATTAACTTTTTTTCAAAATTCTTTCTTGACTTGGTCTGAACAGTTCAATAAACTAAACTGGCATATTTATAGAGTATAAAAACAAAACAAGATGGTATTTCCTTGTTAAAGATTAGTTTTATGTTTTTGTTGGAGTCTTTCTTATTTATTTTACTCTCAAGAGATGTGAAGTATTTTTTCTGTATGTTTATGTAAGGACAAAAATTTCATTCTTGAATCCCGTAGAGTACATAAAGGAGGGCACATATGTGTATGAAGTGGGCACATTATAATTGAAGTAAGGCTCATATAGGATGTCACATATGTGTTAATCAAGGTCACTCAATGAAGTGATGGTGACAAATAGTAGTGTACATCATACATATTCGACAACACATAAAGAAGGGGACGTAATTGTAAAGGTATGCTTGTTTGTGAAATAAAGGGACACATTAAGGATGGTGTAAAGAGGGCATTTATTGAAATAGATAGGGATTAAAAAGTGCACCTAATGTGTCTAAAAGAGCACATAAAGAAAGAGTCATATAAAAAATGGCACAAAAATGATGGACATTATGTATATAAGAGGTTTTTTTTTCAGTTAGAATAATTTAACTTTAAATTATGTTTCAAATATTGCTATTTTCTATTATGCATGAATTAATATCATATAACATAGTAAAGATTTGTTCAACAAGTTAAGTTTAAATTGTATTAAAAACTATCAGAATGATGTCACTAGAGTTATGAATTAAACCCTTTCTTGCTACCCTCTCCCAATCTCCCTCTCTCTCTTTCTCTGTCTTTAACTCTGTAAACCTTCTCTCTATCCCCCACTCTGTATTTCTCTGTTATACTAACTCACACACTTTCTGCTTGCCTCATTGGTTTACTACAACTCCTCTTGTTATAACCAACAGCTAGAGGCTAGAATTCTCTCTGTATAAATAATGTTTAGCAGTTTATGAAAACTTAGTTAAAATCTAGTCGACTTCACTAGTAGAAGGATAGCAGTCACTCTGAATTTACATTTTCCTTTAACTTGTGGAATATTGGATTTTTTTGGTGAAATTTTGTGTTTTTTAACCTGCTGAGTTTCTTCGCATCACTTGTGTGTTTATAATTTAAATGTGGAAATTATTTAAAAACGTGGTGTTTTCATTATTTTCACTAGTTTTAATGAAACAATTTATTTTCGCGCAGTTTCTAATTTTGAGTACTTGAAGAGAGTCGCTACTATCATCTGTTACAGAAAATACCTCATTCCGAATTTCTGTGATACAATTTTTTTCTCGAATTGTGAGAAATTTGTGAAGGACATTTTTTGTGTTGACGAGGGAACTTAGATACGAGGATACAATTTCTACGATATTCCACGATTTCCAGAATGTAATAAGCTTTTTTGTATTGACTTATTTTTTCTCTTGAATCCTCGGGTCTCTTGTTAACGTGTGATTGATTATAATACATCAACGTGCTATCTTATCGAGGATTGATGCAGTGCGAAGCTTCTTATGTGGAATTATGGGTATTACTTGTGAATCTTACAGGTGATCGTAAAGGATTTAACGTAAAAAAATCGCTTCTCAGGAATTGTTTGCTGGAAGGAAATTGTCTTTAAGACAGAAATCTGTTCTTTTTTATGTTTTTTTTCCCTGACATTCTATACTGATAGCAACTTGACAAATTTTTCGATAAAATAGAATACACCAAGTTAGCTAACTCCTGTCTTAGTTTTGTCGTAATAATCTACAAAAGTATCAATTTGAACATCTTTACTGATAAGTATTTAGTGTTTTACAATATATACATAGAGTTGAGAAGTTAACTGGGGATTTTTAATCTCTACTGGATTATAAAATCAAGTGTCTTCTTGGAGTGGTGAATTGTTGAGCTAATACAAAAGTGTTGTCTTAAAAAATTGTGAATTGTAACGCTAAGAACTCTTGATTTAATTCTCTTACGCTGCATTCTAATAAAAAAACTGTTGGAACTATTCTAAGAAAAAAAGGTTTATAATGAATTATAGTGTTTATTTTATTAGGTAAGTCTGGCAAATTTATTATGTTCTTTTATTTATTGCTATAGTCTTGAGGGCATGCTCTGACAGAATATATTGTTTATCAAATCGTCATAGAAACTGCAGAAAATGATTATTTTATACTAATGATTTTTACAATGTAAATGGCTTTGCATATTTTTTGCACCAGAATTTTGTGATGTGTAACTGACTTATTCCATATTTGTACGTAATTTGGAACTGTTTGAGTACATGTATTAACAAGTTCTTTCAAAAGTATTTTTTTAAGATTTAAATAGTGTGTTAAGGGTTGGAAATGCCATCATTGCATTTAAAAAAAATGCTTTTTTTAATTTTGCCTTTACAAAAAAATGAGAATTTATTTATTGAGTCAGATAGTGTGCTCTCATGGCTAAATCAGTAAGAAGTAATAAAATTATGTTTAGGTTAATTTTATGTGACTGCTTTTGTCTGCTGTACATTATTGTAAAGAAATGCTTAGGTAAAAATAATTTCATCTCAGCAAAAAAATGCTGTCTTTCAGAAAAATCTCATTTTTTGTGTGTTTTTTTTTATACCGTAGAGTGTTAATCAAATCATGCTTCTATGTTTGACCAAAAAACACTGTTAACCATGCCTAGATAGCTAAAATTGTCCTAATAAGATTCCAAATAACTGAAGTTCTAAAAACAGTTATGGCAATCAAATGGGGTTCCAGGGTCAAGCTTTTTATTTGAATTAAAAAAAATTGGTCATAGATTAACTTATTTTGTACTTGATACAGTCTCCTTCCTGTAAAATAATCCGATAGATTACCCCCCCCCCCAAACAATAATTCTGGGACCACCCCTGAAACCCCAAAGACCTCTATTAGATTCTATCGCCATTTTTTGTCATTCATCATTTTGTTTTTTCCTCCCAGTATATACAATAAACATGGAGGGCACATTTGTTTCTTATATTATTCTGTATTATACTCATGCAAATTACTGTCCTGGTCAATGAGTTTATGACTCCCTAGGGGCTGAAAGGTGCTCTTAGAATATGTTCCAGTTTACTGGTATTACCGACCTAATGGTGATGAGGGATGATCAATATTATGAGATCTCTGGTGGATACCTCTACTTAAGTGTTTTAATGATTTTCCATACATCATTGAAACGTGTGACAGCCATAGACAAATACATATAAATTGTTTTACATTGGAAGATGTTTACTAATATTGCAACACTTGTTGAAACCTTGGACTGGGGCAGTTCTGGATAGGAATTATTGGGGTTAGAGAAAAGGGGGTGCAAATTTATATTTTTCTTTTGACATGTTGAGACCATCATTTCAAGAAATGTGTATTAGAATATATAGTAAATATAATTTCAATCTTGTTTATTATAAAAACCTTTTTTGCCAGTATTCTTAAATTCCAAAGACGGCTAATCCCCCTCTGAAACCCTCTTGGCCCTTAATTGGAGTTTCCAAAATAAAACAAAAAATCCTGCAGTTTAGACAGGATCCAATCACTACAGCTAGCATAACCAACTGCAGACATCAATGCATATTTGCATAATTTCAAGCAAGTAATTTGAAAAATTCCTCAGACGTCTGCTTCCCTCTCGACCATCACTCCCCCCCCTTCCTGTTGCAGCAGCCATCAAACGATA
The DNA here is from genome assembly GCA_025267735.1 of Mactra quadrangularis. Classification (NCBI taxonomy): domain Eukaryota; kingdom Metazoa; phylum Mollusca; class Bivalvia; order Venerida; family Mactridae; genus Mactra; species Mactra quadrangularis. The sequence continues at coordinate 48,065,929 of CM046299.1, read as the reverse complement.
AAGGATTACAATATCTCAATTAAGATTAATTATGTAGATAAATTGATCTCCAGTTATAATCTCTACAGTCTATAGATACCTTTATTAACTGATTGTAATCTGAAACTTCTATTCTACAAACTCTGAACATGCAATTAGTGTTCTCATGTACAGTGCAACACTGCAACATACCACAGGCTTAGCACAAAACAGTTGTAACTCACGCTTTTTTAAAATTGAGTTACGACTGTTTTGAGCTAAGCATGCGATACGATCTGTTAGACTTAGTTGAATCTGACCTAGGTGTCCAACACACACATTTCTGCATGATCTGTATCTGCTTCCCATGTTGAAGAGCTGCACATGTGATTCTTTGCCTTTTAACACTCATAGAAGTGACCTCTGTATAGAAACTGTATGGCTTGTGTCTAAACCTTTTAGATCTACTCAACTTCAGTCTGTATAAAAACCTTTTTCTGATTTGTATGAATCATTGCACCCTTTATTGGCCCCTTCATAAAGAATTGGCACGGTAGAATCTGATTGACCTCCTTTTGCATCTGTTAAGTTTTAGCCGGCTACAGTATATTACTGAAATAAATATTGAAACAGTGTAAACAGACATAAACAAATTATGTCCATACGAGATGAGGGATACAGTCTTGTCCTAGAAGACATGTTTTACTGTATTTTGAAAGGTCTCTCGGAACATGTCTATAAAGGAGTATGAAGGGGCAAATTGCATGACATGTTCATGGATAATTAGTGCAAAAAACTTGAAGCTTTTAGTGGCAAGTGTTTGGTTGCATGTGAACTAAATGTGTTACATAATGACATTACAAAAGTGTCGTAAATTGATGGCTTCAACTTCCTGTTGTGGAACTGATGGAACTCTGTTATTTTTTGGTGTATGCATCAATGATTGCTACAAAAACTGAACTTGGACTTTTTTGGCCGAAAGATGAGAAAATAATTGATTTTGAGAAATTTTAGCCTGGTTATTTTTGTCGGTTTATTAATTTTTGGTAAAAATATTTTTTAGTGGCCCTTTATACAATAAAGGGTTACAAAAAAGGTTAGCCCATTTTTGTAACCATTTATTAGATAATGCTATGTCACTTTTGCAGTTATGTCAGTTACTGGTGAACTCATATCATGGGCAACTCTTAACTCTCACTCATGTTTAGGCCATTTTACCAAGAAGGTTCTATTTTGTGTTTTTTTTGTGTAACTCTGTCAACTACTGCTTTACCAAATAAGTCTGTTTTGTATTCTAATCTCACCCTGTCAAGAATTCTTCAACCTCACAGCATCTTGTACTACCATATATTATATGATATCCTTGTAGAAAATTCTGAAATTTCCAGGGAGACAATGTGGCTATTTTATTTTAGATGTAGGGGTAAATATATACAATCCTAATGTTTAATTGAGTGCAATAATATTTTACAATGCTTGCTGAATGTACAACAATCCAACTGCTAACATTAGTGTTGTCTTTTTTTGTCATTGGTAATTGACATATAATGTAATAAAAACTTGTTGACAATGTAAGTTCTTTCTAGTTTGCCTGTAAGGAATTTTACTTTCATTCTTTCGTGTAGTTCCCCTCATGGCAAAATATGTTGTTGCACAAAGCTCTCTCCCTGCTCTGATTAAAAAAAACCTGCTGAAAATTTCGATTAGTTCTTTTAGCGACTTTTTGTTGCCGCAGTGAATGTTAGATTTTTACTGAAATTTATTCTTTTTCTTGTGAGAGTAATTTTTTTCAATGGATAAATCCAGGAAATTTGTGAAATTTATGTTCTTTTATGTAACGGATGCCATGGAAACACACAATTATTTTGTAGCAAGAAAAGGAGAAGATATTATGTGTTTGATATCATTTGAAGGCTATATGTTGACTCTATACTGTCAGGATAAAACCCTGATGATTATTATTGATCCAAAAGGAGTAAAATTGAGAGAAAAGATAGGAAACTTTAGTGTTTATTTCAAATCTTTAGGTTCATTTAAATGCTTTAGTATCATTGTTGCGTAATCTTCTTAGATTTCTAGTTACTGATTTGAAACCTAGCATGTTGAGTTGAAATATAGTTATGTTATGTACAGTGCCACCTCGCTATTACGCAGCTAGCTTCAGAATTATGTTAAATGTGGCTGTTGTCTAGGTGTTTGTATTGAACCGAGAGAATGAAAAGCTAACAATGGTGACTCTGGGGTGCTTTTGTTCAGAGGTGACTGCTGTTACAAGGCAATGAAATGTAAATGAAAGTAAAGTTGGCCTTTGTTGTAGTATGACACTTGTTTGCAGTTTTTCTGACTGAAAAAAGATGTACTCTGACTTGACTAATCCAGAGGTGGCTTTTCTTGAGATATGGCTTTTGTTGAGTGGTGGCTTCAGTTGGAAGGTATATGTTATTAAGAGGTGGACATAATGGAATGTTTGACTGTACATAGTATGATAAGTTAGGGGGTTAGTACATTGTTGAGTTGATGTGTTACCTGGGTATAGCTGAGATATCTTTGTCACAAAAACATGTAAAGTGGACCAAGGAATAAAATCATGCTAAATATGACAGGTTGAAGATTTTTTATTACCTCTTAAACTGCTATATAAATTGATATATCAATGGGTCAGTGTGAAACTAGTCTACATCCTTCTTTATTTGCAGTAGTTAGACTAGTTTTGTATTGATCCATCAATATGCTTTTGACTATTAAGTATTTGTTTAAAAGGGTTGACATATTTTTTATTGCTCTTGTTTTGTTGAAGGGTGCTTTTACCCTGTTTAATCTGCTTTTAATGTTGAAACAAGATAATGGGGTCTGTTCTGTGATCATTTTAAGGGCTTGGCTGGATTTAAGATAACAGTGCCAGTGTTATGTTGTGAAAAAACCTACCATATATTTTTTGTGTAATGCGCTATATTTTTAACTTGATATTTAATTTAATTTCTTACTATTTTATGAACCTAATAATATATCTTTACATTTTAAAACCACAATTTTCTAGATACATATATATTAATTTTCATTTCATAAATTATGATTATACCATGTGGTAATATAAATTTATGATTTATGCAAATCTAGCATGTATGTGTTGACCAGTCCCCCTCGGTTGAAGTTTGCAAGTAATTTGAAATTTTTTTCCCTTTTCATTCTAAGTGGTGAAATTTAATACCGTTTAATGGTTGATTCTTTTATTTCAACTTAAATGTTATTACATAGATCTGTTTGGTGTTTATAATATTGATCATGTCTGTTTCTTTATTGTTGTAATTTGTATTTTAATTCTTCTTTGTCTGATGTTAGGTAAAGATGTTTTTATACTAATTTGTCTGCATACTGAGACATTGATGTGCCAGCTATTATTTAAAACCAGTGTTTGTATCATACTTACCTTGTCTGTCTTTCTTTGTTTGTCCTGCACTTGTTTGTTCTATTTGTTTGAGAGATAATATTTAATATGATTTTACTGGCTGGCATATTTGAAAGACAATTTTTGTATTCCAAGGACATGGTTGTCAGTTTTGTTGTTCTTGCTTAGATCATTTTGTTCACCAACCATCTGTAGTCTAATGTGGATACATGTTATATGCTTTGAGACTATTTACATACTTACTTGAAGCCATTATTGGAACCATACTGTTATATAGATAATTTGTGACAAGATACATGGGATACTGTTGCAGCTGAATGGTCAATAATTTGTAGTCATTCCTTCACGAAGCTCAATATATAAATCAAATTTTCATGAATTTGTTGCTGTGGAGATGCAAGATAATTATACCCCCGCTTCGAAGAAGAGGGGGGTACACTGTTTTACCCTTGTCCGTGCGTCCGTCGGTTACAAAATTTCCGTCGCAGTTTTCTCAGCAACTATAACATGCATATTGCTTCATCCCATAGTCCCATGTGGTGTAAAGCGATTTCATGCTCCTTGCTCATCTACTTCCTGTTTGTCACATATTTTTAGATTTTTGCGGGGGTATCACTAGTGAGCATTAGCTCACAGATTTACTTGTTTAGTACTATTAATATGAAAAGCATTTGTTACAGTGTCATGCTTTAAGTTTATTGGAACCTATACAGTAAAATCTTGGTTATTACATGTCCAACAAGTCATATAAAAAAGTATGTTATAGCGGAGTGTATGCTTTATCTGAGTATGTTATAACCGAGTTTTACTGTATTGTCATAATTGAGTCATTTTTAAATAGTTCTTATAGCTGACTAACAATTATTTTATATGGATTATTTAATGTCATAAAAGATTTTTTATATGTTAAAGATATTTTTAGTGATGTCATGCTGGTGTTATGTGTTGCTCTTATAATACCGCACAAGTCAGTTTTTGTTATTTATTAACATAGGCTGCAGTCATTTATTGTTTGTTCATGGGTTACTTTGCTCTTTAAAGCTGTTTAAGTAAATATACTTTTGTATTTAAATAGGGAAGCTTCATCGGATTTTTAGGTTTTATGACTGAAAAAATCTTGTTGACTAAAGACTAGGTTTTAAGATAAGTGATCAGTACGCTGTTTGCTCAGTGGACAAAAGTATTTCCTGTATCGCTTGAAAGACAAACAAGATGACAGTCACCAGAATAATGGCTTCAATTGCCGAGACTGTTTGCTGGTTGAGTTGAGTAGTGGTTTAAATGATCTATTGGATAAATGATGAATTATGTTTAAATTTACTTTACTTGTAAAATAGGTATTTGTTTAATATTTGTCTCTATAGTCAAGCCAGAGACAATGGTCACCTTAGAATAAAGAAGGATATAGATTATAGTTTATTAAGGATAACTTGAGGCAAATTTAAATGAAATTCTACAATAATGTCTACTGTCATCCTTAATGATAGCCACCCGGCTAGCTCATTCGGTAGCCCATAAGTCTACTGATAGATGGGTCGTGGGTTCGATTCCCTGGGGGGCATACTTTCGTGGAGTTTGGTCATGAAATAATTTCTACGGCCATTCTCCCTCCTACCACTGATTCTTAATCATTTAGGGCAGTAGCCAGTCTTTAGCAAAATTATGTGCTCAGTAGTTGGTTAACAGCTAAATCCAGAGATTCAGCCTTTCTAGGAACAGTGAGTGGGTGGGCTGACCGCCGTGATATAACCTATAATGTGTTGCTACTGCATTAAACCCAACAAACAAACAAACATCCTTAATGATCTGTAGGTTTTTGCCGACCCATCAACCTGTATCAGGGAATTAGATGTTTTTGCCTGTATTTAATTATTATTTAATTTATTCAAACAACTGAAAAATTACTTCTTTCAACTTGACTTTTGATCTTCATGGTATTAAGTGACCACCAATTTAATCACCCATTTTATGTGGTTCTGTTGTGTGGCTATTTAACTAAGGTTTTGCTGTTTTATCAAGAGTATGTTATTTGACTTGCTTCTTGGGTAAATGTCATACACACATTTTAAAGTACATTTTGACATCAGAAATAAGAGGTTCATCTTGTAATTCAATCCTGTTTGGACAGGAGCTGTAATCCCAATTTCCCTCTTGAAAACTGTGACCCCTTTTGTTGTAGTATTTACCTGTAGCCCCTTTTGTCAATATATTTACTTTAACATACTGCAAAACTTTACTTGATGCTTCTCAATTGACTTTGACCTTTTCATGTAAATTTTGGGGACATTGTGCCCCCTTGACCTTGCTCCTTCTGCCTTGCCTTGACAATGAAAATACAGGTCTAAATGAATGCTTACCTTAGATTATAACGAAAGATAACATAATTGGCTTGCACTGATTACAGTTAGTTCTGTGGACTTAGACTAAATCTCCTATGCTGGACATTCAAATACTCAGGGTTGTGCTTAATCTGTATTAAAATACCACGTTTTTGTACCAAAATAAAATCCATGATAAAATCTAAAATATTGTATTTGCTTTTGATATTCTGATAGATTTCAATAATGGACTGTTATTGATTATTGATCTTAGACCATATGTTAAATCTCTAAAAATCCATTGATCCTTCAGCTGATGTTTATAATCCATAAATGGTCAAATATTGTCATGATCTGTGGTCAGATGTGTTTATACTACAGTAGACCCCTTCTTTAATGGTCAAAAGTGGGACCAGTTTGACCATAAACTAAATTAGCCATTTTAGAGAAGTTTACTGGTGTTGGAATGGTACTGGATTGGAGAATTTATTAGAATGATGTACTTGGGCCGGAGCTAGAGGTGACTGCTGTGGTGAGGTAGCTGCTGTTTTGACAGGTAGTTAGTTTTTAGAGATGATTGTTTTGATTTTGATGAATGGTCAATAGGAGATGTTTTACTGTATAAATGGTCAAGATATTATCCTGGTCAAGTAATTGACCACACATGATCACCCACTGAGATAATCTGGCCAATAGTACATAAATTAGCTTCTAACAGCTAAAAGTCCTTTAACCACTCTCTTAACAGTTAAACCATATCTGATCAAGCTGGAGCATGCCTCAAATTAAAGGAGGGGGGGGGGGGGCGCATATGTGGGGGGGGGAGAGGAGGAACCCTTACAGAATTTTCATTTTATTTTATGTTTATATTAAACCCAGGGGGGGGGGGTCTCATGTAGTTACAATTCTCTTTTTCTCTTGAATTTTCAATATTATAGACAGAATTGCAAACAGGCCGTCAAAGCTGCATCACCTGAGCAGCACTTTATCAACAATTATAAAATATTTTAACTATACAAGAAGGATATAGAAGGATTTACGACTGAATTCTGTTGTTAGACACTTGAAAGTACGAACCCAGGTCTTTGAAAAACATATATAAAGGACCCAAAACCACCCCATGCTTGGTTTTTAAAGTGTCCATATTTGCACACAAGATGTGTTTGTATATTAATTTTCTGTACTATAGACTTGGTGAGATAATCATAGTGTTATCCACTTGTTCTAATGTTGAATAGTGTTGACATAAAGTGCCATCATGATTTTATTTCAACCATTATTTAATCTTTATTATCATACAACAATCAGGTTGCTTTTATCTTAGACTAATATATTTCTACATTCTTGAGACTTGTTGTCAACTGGGTCAAGTAGCTCTCTCTCCAGGTTTTTTATGAGTCTATGTGACACATAACGCAAGTTTAGTACAAAACAGTCCTAACTCACTCTTCTTTAAATTTAGTTACGATCCTTTTGCCCTAAGCCAGAAATATGTATTTTGAGTCAAATTGACATGATATATTTTACGCCTTGACTCCATGCAATATGTTTTCTACCTGTTGGCTTGATGCAATAAATTTTATGAGTTGTACCACCATTTCTTCAGCACCTAGCTTTGCTTTCACATTTTTGTATGGCTATTTTATAATTTTATAGACTTTAAGAATAAATTCCATGACTGACAATTTTTGAAATAACATTTAAAAAAAAAGCTTTTTGAAAAGAATTGTAAAAAACTGAAATTTGTATAAAGTAAAACTTTTATTGAAACATAATCACTGATAGTGTACGAAATTAGAGGGTGTCCAGTCGCCCGGGACAACCAATTTCTAGTTCGGGCTATCAAAACTTACTTTTGGGCAACCAAATATTTACAAACAAGATATAGTGCTATGTACTAAAATGATCTGTTCGGGCAACCACTTCCATATCCTAATTTTGTAGACTGCACTGATTGCTTTCATATATCAGTTTTTGAAAACTAAATTCTTTATATTCTTTTTTATAAAGAGTAGTTTCAGATCAACCTTTGTGAAGATCATTAGAGTTTTAGTCATATTTGGTCAGGTGATCGTCACCATGAGGACAGACACAAGTAACACATGGTGTTAACATTAAAATCTCATTTTGTTGACAGAAAGTAAATCATGTATTAACGTAATGCTTTGATTTACTTCTTAATGGATTCTCATTGACTGGTGAAATAACAGCTGAAATACTATTTTCATGTAGACTTAATAACTTCATTAAATGTTACATTGGTTGTTAATTTATTTAATCAAAACTCTTAATGATCCATTCAACGCTTTCTCGTTTATTTTCGTTTTTTAACCAATATAGAAAGTCGCCATTTCAAAATAAAGCTGCATCAGTAATCCCGCCTTTTAATTCACTCGGGAACAGTCAATGAATATGTTTTGAGTGACACAATGAGAAAATCAATGTTTCTTAGGGACCAGATGGCAGCCCCTAAATCCCTTTATAATGCTCAGTTACTGTACTTCCCTTTACTAAAAGGGTTTAAAACAGGGGATTAATATTGTACCATTTATTGCGATATTTCTGCCTTTGTTTGATTCATGCCGACTGAATGTTAGAAAAACTAGTTCCGGGGCTTGCTTAGTGGTCGAGATAATTGAATAAGACTTAGTAATGAACTTTGGTGCGGGAGATTTGCATCAATACAAGAATATAGCTTTAAATGGATTTCTTTTTCTCTGTCTGTAATTGTTACTCGTGGATCATAGTGGGCATTGAGTTGGCGTTTTTATTGCTATATTATGCAAATAAACTATAATGCATAACAATGCAAGGTTTCCTGTCAAATATAGTTTGTTTTAATACATTTTTTGATAAAACCATGCATTAACACAACATAATTCATCATCGTAATTACTATAGAACTGACTCTATCGCTCTGATCGTGGAATTTCATTTTTTTGAAAGTTACTGTAAATTAGAGGCGTTAAGTTTGACTTTAAGTTTTTACGACTTTCTAGGGAATTTTATTTATTATGTTATTTAATGAAAAAAATAGTAACTTAATCCAATCATGGGAAATATTTTCTAATTTCTTTAATGCACTAATTCTCTTTTCACATGATTCAGTTTGACTTGACACGGAAAAATCCTTCCACAATATTGACCCAGTTTTCAGTATGTGAGAAAAAGCATCAGCTAAAAGCCATTTAAAATGAACGAAAATGAATGTGTTCTTGATAAGGGGACAAGGGGACAGGAAAAACTATTCCATTTTGTCGCAAATAGTATTTGATTGTCTAAAACATGACAACTCAATGCTGGCTACTGGATAATTAAGAGCAAATAAATTAAAGTGACTCTGAACAGATAAATACTGTGAAACATGGCATTTAATTTGATTGCATTCAGAGCTTAAAATGGATTAGAATGGAACGTTAGTACCAAGAAATGGCATTTTTTTGTCCTGAAAGTCTAGGACTTGATATATTTCTTTCTAAGCCTTATGTAATGTAATGGAAGGGTTATTTTGTAATAAAGATGTCACAAGTTAGATTTGATTCTATTAACAAATTTAATGCTGTTCGGAGAATGATGGCGCTAGATATAAAATTTGCATGATCAATAAAATATGGAATTCATTTGTATATTGATGATGATGGTTGATGTCATTTGAATGAATATGCAAAGTTAAAATATGGATAACAGAACTTTTTATGACTTATTATTAACTTGAAATGATATGAACATATGCTGTATGCTGTAACATTTCAAATTCAATCGATCGACTTTTTTAAGCTGAATTCATTTACTTCTGTAAAATATTGTTTAAACTTTAGGAGAGTGTGGGACTTGAAAATCAATTCTTCTGTTTGATAAAATGGGGATTTTTCTTTGTACATGACTTTTTGTTTTCGGAAGACCTTTGATCATTATAATTAAGGGCCATTATTATTGGTGTATACATTTTTGAAAATGAACTTCACCTTGGCTTGGCCCGATGTTTAAAATCAATGCCTCCATCTTTGCTTATTAACCTTTAGACTTACTTACTGATCGGTTCCAAGTTTTTATTACTAAAAATAGTGTGGCAAATTTTATATTTAGAAAAAATTTCAAGCATGTGTGCAATGAATTCATTGTTTTAACCAGGAGTCATTATGCAGCTCAGCATTTAACAAAGCTACAACTAGATTTTTTCTCACTTTCTTAATAAGGAGTGAAATTATTAAAATAAATATTAAGTAAGTTACTGAAAAGTTACTGTACATTACATGGTTAGCTTAGCTGCTACAATCTTGTGCAAGTATTTTGTTTGAAAATTTCTAACTTTTATCGATAGTAAAGATAGTCTGATTGGTAATGGAGAGCAGTTTTTTGCCGCATGATAAACTTGCGCCCAATCTCCGAGGTAACTTAATTTACTCGGCTAAATGAGTGTTGTGTTTTTACTAAAGTTTCACAATATAATCGAATCATAAGATAATAAATGACTGTGTTCACAAAATAGCGTTCATCTAGCGAAGAAATCACATTGTTCTGACGTGACAAATAGAGTTTTGATGACTACCATAGTGCAAGCGATATGCATATAGAGTTTTTTATGGAGAAAATTGAAGTTTGAAATTGATGTTTGCCCTATAATGATTTATATAGTTGTTCAATCAAAATCGGTCTCTGATTTAATGAACTTGTCAGTTTTTGTTGTTTTTCGTTGTTGTTGCCGTAGTTGATGAAGTAGTAGTTTAATAACAATGGATTATAAATTGTAGCCTTAGAACATGAAGATCTTGTTTTTAGATATCACTGTATGAACAATGCATGAATTTTCAATGGATAATTATGCAATTGCATATTGACTCAACTTTGATACATGCATTTTTGTATTGTATAAAGTGCATTACTCAGTTAAAGGGTGCAGTTTTATGAAATATATTTGTTATAAGTTTTGTTTTTAAGGGACAGATGGTTAGAAAAAAATATTTATCACCTTTAAGATGTATCACTCAATTCGTTGTTCATGAGTTTAAGGCTGTTACTATGTCCAAGAACATAAATCCATTTATCATTTGCCATTCTATCAGAGGTCCACATGGAAGATTGGATTTATCCAAACGTGTAGCCTCATTAAATACAGTCTTTATTATTATTATTATTATTTTAACTTTACATATGTTTTGATTTCATACGAACAGCCATTGACATTTGTCCATTATTATCCAAGCTGTTATTCCAGGGTTACACTTACTTGGAATGAAAAACAATTTCTTACTGAAATAAAATTGAGTTTTGATTAACTGGATAATTGTGACAGTTTTGTTCATGATGTTAATAAATGAGTATATCAAGCATTAAGGAGGCTAGGAACCTGACCTCCCCCTTTTGAAATCTTGAAAATAATGTGCTTAACAAATTTCTGCTATCCGATGCCAACAGGTTTAGATCTATAAAGAGGCTTTCTCCAATTGTCACAACTTATTTATAATAAATTCATTGTAAATTATAGAAATTAGATAAATGAACAATGCAAATTTTTATCAGTTAGCCTCATGTGAATTTAGACAATGATTATAATATTTATAAGGCTGTACAGAGTCAGTACGTAGCTTGTACATTGTATTTGATGTTTATCATTTTCCAACATTTTTAATTTGATAGTAAAAATACATGCACACTATAAAGCAATATGTAAATTGCAGGGAAAAAAACACCAACATCAGGCAAAAGCAATATTTTACGAAAATTAAGCAAATTAAGTAAATTTCTACGTATTATGGAAAAGGCTAGGCTGAAGATAGCAATCTGCTGTGTATAATTATGAAATATTTAATCCATTTTCATTACTCGGTATCGTTCATAAAAATCATTTAATTACATAAAATGCATTAAATTAATTATTTTTTTCATCCATAGATTGGATAAGCCTGGTTAATAATATTGATAAAAATTAATATCGAAGAATCTAATATAGTGAGCATTGAGGCAGTTTGGTTTAGTCATAAAATGTACATACAATATACTGGCTTGATGTCACTTTTAGACATCAACTAGTTTGTTTGTTTTTGTTGGGTTTTAAATGCCATAGCAACACATTGTATAGGTCATATAACGGCGGTCAGGCAACCTACTCACTGCTCCTGGAAATGCTAAATCTCTAGATTTAGCTGATAACCAACCACTAAGCACATACTTTTGTCAGTGACTGACAACTGCCCTACATAATAAGGAATCATTGGTAGGAGAGAGAATGGCCGTAGAAATAATTTCATGACCTAGCTCCACGAAAGTATGCCCCACCCAGGAATCAAACCCTCGACCCCTCTATCAGTAGACTTGTGTGCTACCAACTGAGCTAGCCGGGTGGCTTTGACATCAACTAGTGTTACTGAGATGTTTTAACACAAGAGTGCAGGGGTGTGGAATTTCAAGTTTTTCTCACTTGTCCATGGACAAGTGAAAACTAATAATCAACTTGTCAAAATGGGAAGTGAAATTTTTAAGCATTCAATTCTGTAAGCATATAGTCTTTAAACATGCCACATACCCTTACATTTAATTTGAAAATTCAGCTAGTGTTAAAGGTCACGCTTAAAAACACTAAGTTTCTGTTGTCTGTGTACAAATTGTTCAGATTTCTCTGAAAAACAACTCAACAACAAGTAAACACGTAATGCACAATCTTAAAAAAAAATGGAAAAATTAATTCTTGGAGCTGTTAAGTGTGATGTTACTCTAACCTTGATTGTTTTTTTGTATCTTAGAGGTCACATGATCAAAGAGAGCATTGAGGCGACGTTAAAAAGTTGAAAGAGAAACACTGTTGAACATTTTGTTGCAACGATCAATAATTTCCAAGGAAAATATTCCAAGGAAAATACTCTTCTCAGTGGAGTTAATGTTTTTTTTCTAAGAAAGACTTTCTGCATTGATTCCTCACTAGAGATATTCAGAAAACATTTATTACAACTTGTAATAATCATTAATATTGTTTAATTGCTTTTCTATTTTAAATTTTTGATCGTACAGTTTCTTGTTACAGTTTTAATCACAACCAAATGCTAATGAATGAAATAAAAGAAAAAAATGTTTTATAGATTTTTCATCTTGAAAATGTTGCATTGTACTGGTTAAAATGTAACTGTTGCAAAATTATTGTTTTTTGTTTTAAGGTAGAGAGGTTGTTTTGGAGGATATTAGGCATTAGTTCAGCCATTTTCTTCCTCTCTTGAGTGTTGAAAATGATTTTGATATTTCTGTTTATGGAGAAAAAGGATGTGTATGGTAGCACTTTAAAAAACTTGATTTAAGAGTGTTTGGGGCAGCTGGTCCCATTTAATGAAAACAAATAAAGCAAAACTTTTTTTACATTTTTAGAAGGTATAGTTTAGTGATTAGTTAATACAGCAAATGTCTTAAGGTAGAAATGGGTTTTGTTCAATGTTTGTGTTGAATGAAGGCTGGGTTTTCATAATCTTTGGTTTACAAAAATGGACAAATGATTATCACTTTAAGTTGATCAGAGGAAGCCTACCTTAAATCTTCTTGTTTCTTCCATTAAAACATGTTTTTGTTTAAATTAATCACTTAAATTGTTTGTAATTACTGCTTCCATGAGACACAATGGTGTTTTGATAGAGTTAAAACAGATTCTACGAATTTTGCTTTTGTCTTAGAGAGTATTTTATTTCCTGATTTTCAAACCTATCAACATGTGCATTAACTATTATTTTCTTTCATTATTGGAAGCATGTTAGAATATGTTGCTTTTGTAATGGAATCAGGGTTAAATTTATGACATTTAGACTTAAAACTTATTAGAAACATACAGTGCTTGACATTTTAGCAATTGATGTTAAATTGGATTTTGATTTTATGTTTTGTGTAACAGGATGACTGTTTTCATGAAGTTATTTTCTATTGAATTTACTATTATATTAGTATTGCTTCCTACTTTGTTATTATTATTTTGTAAATTTAATTTTCTGAAATGATCTGATGATCAACTTGATGAGGTTTGGAAAAGTAAGAAAGAAACTTTTTATTCATGTTTAGAGATTAATTTCTGCTTGCTCTCTGTAACTCCAAAAAGAAACCCCCATTATTTTCTGATGAATTTTGTTGAATATAAAAATTTTGAGTGCATACAAAAAAGTCCTTAATACCTTATTCTTGATAATTCTATATTGCTTATTGTTGGAAGATACTGGCTTTAAAGCTTGTACTTAGTTTTCTATGAAGTGTTTTTTTTTGTGTGAAGATATTTAAGTTTTCCAGATCTATTTGCTTTAGGATAGGTCCACGATTGCTAATCTAGCGTACCTAAGAGGTTACTGGTTTGAAACTCACCTTAGCTGGTTTGTTGAAAATTTGACAATAGTGTTAATTTACCTCTTTAAATAAGAAAAACGGAACGTTAACTGCCTTTTGGAAGGGTTACAAAAGGTCCTAAATTTCAAAACAAAATTATGTTATCATACTTGTTAAAAAAATAGAAGTACAAAGTATAAAATGTCTATTAATGTCACTACTCCTACACTCAATAATAGCTCTTTCAATATAGAAAAACATGCCTAAATCCATATCCCACTTTCATTAGGCGCCTAACAAAATTTGGATAAAAAAGCTTAAAGTTTTAACAATTTTTTTTCAAGTGGAAAGGATGGTTGAGGCAGACTGAGGTTGTTACGAAGTGAAAAAGAAAATATCTCGACAATGAGTTGACGAAAGTTGATTTTAATCAAAGTCCACGTAATCAATGATCAGTTTTCAGTCATAACTCATTCACTGTGACATTTCCTCAGGATATAGTCACTCTGATATAATCATGTTAATTTTTTGTTAATCAAACTTTAAGTTTTATACATACGAGTATATTGTTGTAGTTGTTAATTTGTATTTTTTACTTAATCTAGGTATGTGACTAAGTTTTTGGTGTCTCTGCCTTTAACCAAAAGTTAAGGTGCGTTCAGGATGTTTTTGTCTGGCTTGAGTCTGTTGTATTATACATATATTGTGTTTTTGTTGAACAAATTGAGCTTAGGATTGACTTTTGTTGATTCAAATTATTGATAAATTATTAATGAATTAAGTAAGGTTGGGAAATTTATGGTAGGTGTTGTTGCAAGGTGGCTGTTGCGATGGCTTTGCTATTATAAAGAGCAGACTGTTTTGATGGGTGGCTGTTGTTGCCAGTTGGTGGTTTGTGATTGGTGGCTGTAATGGAGAGCTGACTGAAATGTCCAGATAATCTGCTATCTAGTAGGTTGTTATTGAGCATTGAAAGTTATTAATAGGTGGCTTTAATTAAGACGTGGCTGTTTTTGAGTTATGGAAGTTTCTTCTATGTGTTTGGTATAGAGTTAGCTTTGTATGAAGAGTAGCTGTAATTGAGAGGTGACTGTTCAGAGATTTAGAATTCTAAACTAAAAGTACATTGAAGATGATTATTCAGACAATGTAATTTTTGTGCACATTGAAGTATTTGTGATTTTAAATGACAGTGCACATACCAAGATGTAAGGTAACTGATGAATTTGTTTTGTTTCTATGAAACATTTATCATTTAACTGATAAAATCAATCACTTTTATACAATCACGGTCTTGTTTTAAAACTATATAAACTGCATAGTCATTTAGTTAGGGTGTATGTTATAGGCTTGATAAATTTCCAAGTATTGCAATTTGTGTATATATTTTTTTACTTGTTTTGAAAACAAATGTCTCACACTTGAAAGAAACAAAGACTATATGAATGTCATGTGTTTTTGTATATCATTGGATGAAAGTCAGATTGTCCTATGTTTGAGAGTTTGTGGAAAGGCATACGTTATTTTGATGCCAAAATAACAATAATAAATACTTAGTTTAAATTCCTGAAATTTTTATTTGACTGTTATGAAGGGTTTAAGGATCTCAATGAAAATTATTCATTTTTTGGAGACAAAGTATTTGTCATTGGTATTCATTGCTATTTTACCAACATTTCAATAATTGTTCATTCAGTGTTTCCAGCTCTTTGATTGAACCAAGTATTTTGTCACTGATGTCATAATTATGTTGGTAAAAATTCAAAACTTTTTTTTCCATGTTTTTCTTAGACTTCTTAAAATGTCATTGACAGAACGTTTAAACGAGAAATCCTGAATTTTTGGCATACATTTATCGCCTAATTAGGATGATGCTTGGCATACATGTATATTAATGGAGCTGCCTTGAAGCATGTTAAAGTTTTCAGTTTAATTTTTTGTAGCCAACACACTCTTTTGATCAGAAAGTTGTGCATAGGATTCATCATTGATGTTATTTTATAATTTACATTAAAATTGTCCAACATGTGGTATTTCTTTTGGAATTTTTGCTGCAATTTCTATGACTCCAAGAGCTAATGAATTTGTTCCATAATGTGTCCAGTATTCCATGTACATGAAACCTGGACATGTATCTCTAACGTACACATTTGTGTATGGTCCTACTAATTGTTCCATTGGGACTGAAAGTGAATTAACTGTCAGGAAATTATTTATTATTATTTGTTGCAGTCATGATCATGGTAAGTTTAACTGTGGGATGAATTAAATGGCTGAATGAGTAGTGGGGAGGAAGAAGTCTTTAAGTTGATATCCAGTCTCGATGAGTTTTTAAAGATACTTGTTGAATCATTGAAAATGGTGTTTTAAATCATTTAAAATGGAATTCGAAATTATACTTTTGATGTCCGGAAACCTCTACTTTGTTCATCCCTGAAAAATTTCTAGGGTCTGACCTCTGGAAATAAATTCTGTATTCGTCCTTGCTGTAAGGTTTTTATGAGTCCCATAGTAATATTTGTCCCAATAAACGAGTTCCCCCATTGTTACAAGAATCCAGCAATCGTTGCACGACTGGACAAATTGACGAATGTAGACGGGTAATTAGAAAGATAATTATTGGTCAGTCCAGAAATTGATTTTACTGAAATTTATTAAAATATTTTATTACGGGTTAATAGGGTTATTGGGTTTTATATGGTGTTGACAAGTTTTTATGACTATTTTAGTTTTGTTAATTGCTGACTATTGGTATGATAATTTGGTGTTAAATTATTGAATACTTGCTGGATAATATGGTGTTAGATTATTGACTACTTGCTGTTATTAATATTTTGTTATTTATTCATAATTATTGATAATTTTTAAGGAATTCATTAATGTATTGGTCATTTAGTACATTGTATGGTTGGTTTAGAGAGTGTGGCACAATTTTTTGTTGGAATTTTTGTGAATTTCTTTTTGAATTAAGATGATATTCCAGGGTTCATGTATGAATTATACTTGAGATAGTGTATGTCATTAGTATATATTGGTCAATTGAGGAATTGGAAATTTTATGAATTTTCTTGTAGGATTATGAAAAACATTAGATTCTTGTATAAAAATTGGTGTGAAATAGAATTGGTCATTTAGTGCATTAAGGGTAGTTCAATACCTTTGTGTTGTTCATATTTTAAGAATCACCATTTTTGTGACTTTTCATCAGATCTGTATAATGTAAAATAGATATCAAGAATGCAGTGGTCTGCTTGTTTTGATAATTACTAGGTGTTAATTAGTCTTTAAAATCACATTTATGATGTGAAATTCTTTCATTAAAATAAACAGAAAGTTAACTGCAATTTGATTTTATGATTTGTGTAGCAGTGTACTACTTGAACTCAACCAAAGTGAAAAAGTGGAAAACAGCTGACTTTCACTGAGTGACCTATCCTCTCCGAAACAAAATAGTTAAATTTAATTAATGATCCCTACATGATATTTCAGATTTAAAAGTTTAGGTTTTCAGATAGCCACATATTTGTTACTGGTGTTATATGTCAGAGGGAATGGTAAGATGAATTACTATTTAAGATAGAGTTTAATCTTTTAGAAATTTGAGTATGACAGACAACATGGCCCTTTAAAACCATCCATTATTGTCTGTGTGACATTTATATTCACAGTGAGACACCTTGACTTAATTGTATTACAATAGAAGAGAAAATGTTTATATTGTTACTAGAAGTTTTGTTATTCCATTCGGAAACCACATTTTTTCTATATTTTTCATTGGGCCGGATTCTGTCATGGGGGTTCAGGGGTCTGAACATCTATGCTCTACATTAAAAGTGGTTCAATTGCCCCTAAATTTGGGTTGAGGCAACTTGTTTCTGATACTAAACATTTGGTCCAGTCTAGTTAATACTGGGTATATAGCTGGTTGTCCAACAGGGAAACATCTATAAAATCTAATGTTGTGCCCTGAACCTTTTCTGCATTTTTCAACAAAATGCTTAAAAATAGCATTATGATAATAATTTACTTAATATACATTTTAAGCTTCTTATCCTCAACTCCATACTAAAAAATCAATTTTGGACCCCTTATTTATATTTTCTTTGATCCACACCTGATTTTAGCTCAAAATGAAACAAGTTCAATTTGATTTATTTTCCAAAGTGTATCAATTTCCTTTAGGAACGAGAAGTTTGTCATGAGTGATTGTTTTCTTGCCTTTAGGGTTTTAAGATAGATTTCACATTGTTAATGTTCATGCAGGGAAGATGAATATCTTATATTCCAGGACATTATTGTCGTTTACTTGTTTACACTGTTGCTATGGTTTTAAGTTTCTCCGAGAAAAAAAGGTTTCTTGTGGTGTTGAACTTATGTTGTACTATACTGCGTTGTTGGTTTTTTGCCTGTGGATTTTAATTCTGAATTTATTTGTTGTAACTTAGTTATCAGATACTTTTGTAATTATTATTTTAAGGGTGTTGTTTGGCATTCTACCACATGGGGGTCCTAGGCAAGACTTGTGGCCCTTGGGGGGTGCTCAGATGCCAATATATTCTATTTCTAATTGTTTTGGGTAAATGTTATTTATATGTGCTGGTCCTGACCTCGTATATAATATGGCTATTGACAATATCAGGAGTTTAAATATTTAGGTTTTTCGCTGTGGTACATCCATATAATCGGATGGAAAAACCCATCACTCGGAGTTATGACTTAGGTCTATTGATTATTGTTGGTCAAAAATATCACATTTCCAATTTTAGGGGGTAAATAATTCATATATCATTAATGATATATTGGTCCCATCTTTTGTTAATAGGGTCATTAACTTTTTGACTTCACACTGTTGCTAATAACAAAGTAGATTCTTTGCATCTGTTTACTCTTCCTGAAACCTAGGTACTTGATGGCACTATTATAGACACGTCTTATCCATTAGTATAAAAGCTATGGTTTGAAAAACAATTCTCGAAATCAATGTTAGCCAAAGAGAACTTGAACTGTATTCAGGGTACAAAATCTAGTTTGTTGAAAAAAGCTTGTACTAAACACTGGGCCACTAGGCTATAAACATTTGTATTGTGATCTGAAATCACTTTTTATTATTATCACATGTATATCATGCTTAAAAGAATAAAATATTTCTATTTGTTAGTTTTTCATGAAGTTATTTCATTTTTCCATTTTTCTGTATTTTCAGGTTGGAGTTTACTATGTAGAATGAACAAATTGGCCCCTTTATAAAAGATGGGGCAAAGTGACACCACAAGGGCTGGCTGGATGTTACTCTTCATTTCATTTCTTCTTTTTAATCAAGGTAAGTTTCATCAGTTAAAATTGAAATGAACATAAATTCATGTATGCAAACCTTGTCTGTCTGTCGAATCTCTTGTTCTCCGAATTGTCCATCTTCGTTTTAGCCAAGTTTGACCATCTTTCAGATGATAACACGCCATGTTTTTGTCATATATGTCCATTTTTAAATTTGTCCATCTTTGATTTTTTTTTCCATCTGTATGTCTCATCAAGTCTGAATGCTTTCAGCCAAATCTAAGTTATCTTATGGTTCAGTAATTCAGAAATACTTACAGTTTTCCTTACAGTATCCTGTGTTTGTTACAATCTAAATTCCACTTTATGACTAGACCATTATTTGCACAATTTTCATATCTATTTATTTACATCCCATGTGATTTTCTCTCATACAATATTGTTGCATAATTTTCCTTTCTTTCATTTCTTTTCTTCAATTAAATGTCTTTGAGTTCTATTTTATGTAAAACCAGTCTGCAGTAATAAATGAGTGAGGCATATTGATACACAGTCTAGAGAAAGTTGATCTATTGACATATTGTATAAAAAACAATGAATTATTTATAATAAATGCTAGTTTTTGGTCATTCTATATTATTAGTCTAGTTTGTTTTTTCTCATAGTCGAACACAGGCCTCTATATTCTGTATATGGTTGTGGCTATATAAATGATGGTTCTATATATATACTTCATTCTACAATATCAACATTTATTATTGCTAGGAAAAACCTGTTTGTAATATTTTTTTTGGGGTGTAGACCTTCTGGTGTTCAAATTTTTATTGCACTAGGACATCACAATTTTGTCCGGGTCATTTAGTACACTGAATTTTATCTTGATCTTGGTTTATTTGTTGCTGCAGTGAGTATTACGCAATACTCTTCTTTAAAAATTCAACCATTTTGTCAATAGTCCAGAAAAGCACAGGTTAGGTGAGTCAGCCTTTGTAAAAAACTAAATATTTTATAATATACAGTTTAAAAATACAAAAAATACATTTGTATTATGTGAAGCATTTTGTTTACAGAATTTTCATACATCCCTGAAGTGGTATAATACATGTATGTTTCTGATTATAGTGTTTTAAAACTGCCATTTATGATTTTATTACAATAACTTAATTTACCTTTACTTAGAGGTCTGATATTTTAATGATTTATTATCTAGCATGTTTATATCGTCACCATGGCAACAGTTTTTCAATTAACTCAAGCTTATGTTTCCTGAGTAATTGAAGTTAAACTCCGTCAAGTCAAGCCCGTAGGGAGAAAAATCTATCATTGGGCATTAATTACTTCATTTTTTTTCCTTCAATTGATTTCTGTGCCACTCATGTAGTACTGAATTGTTACAAGTTACATGTTTAGAAGGTTTTGTCACATTTATTAGTAAAATCAAAGTACTGAAAGTAGAGATATGTTAAAAACAAAATTTTGTTGATGAATTTTAATGAACCATTCCGAGTGTGACCTTTTTATTTGAATAACAATACATTTACCCACAAACATAAGCATGTGCTCTTTTGTTAACACCTTGTTTGTGGGACAAAAAGTATCTGTAAACCTAAATTTGTTAAATATGCTAATAGGTAAGGTCATGGAAAGATCCATTAAGCATTGCGTAATAATTTGACCATAATGTAATTTAAAACAACTGCGTCTGACTTAAAAAGTTATTCTAAACATGCTTACTTTGGCTCTATCAAAAAGAAGGATGTATACAAATATAGATTATTTGTCATTTCTAATAATAATGAATAGCAATCTAACAAACTACCATCAATGTAAACAACAACAACAACAAATATAAATCAATCAACATCAACAACGACAGATATCTATATTTTTATATTAAATATTCATACAAGTTTTCTAATCTCTATATTTCTCTCAAAGTAATATCCTACAGTACAAGACATTTAGAATTGTTACATTGATTGAGTATTAGATATCTATATGAGTTCTTGACAGTAGTATCTGTAACAATGGGGTGGAGGCAGCAGTCAGGATGGTTTGGAAACCCCTCTACCCCTTGATGTTTTAAGTTGTTGAAAATGATACCAAGATATGGAAATTTTATGACATTCTGCTTGTAATATGATAGATGACAAATACTACTTATGTGGTCAAGGAATACCATGAAAAGGGGTTAAGAGAACATATCAGAAAAGCCACTGTAAAAAAACACAGATGTTACGCAAAGCCAAAAGGCAAAGAAAGAAACATTTTGAGATTTTTTTAACTATCAAATTTGAACAAAATATGATAAAGAAAGGAATCTAAATGATAAAATCAATGTTTTGGTCTCTTTTAGTGAAATGATATTGTGGGTTATATAATATATTTATAAATGTCCAAACTGGCAAAAAAAACCACTGAAAACAAACTAGAAACAGTACAATGGGATCCACCCTTGTTATAAAACGAAAAATATTTTATAGAACTTATACATACATGATTGGAGGAAATGAATAGATTTCTATATTGAGACCCAGATAGCCAAACAATATTATATATCATCTTATATATTTATGTAGACTAACTTTGATATTGTCCGGAAATGAAAAAATGATAAAATGTCAAAAAGTTGGAAATTACATACATATAGGAAATAGGAAAAACATACAAATATGTATATATATAGAATTTTCTTAAGGGATCAGCTTTCTAGAATTAATGAGGTTGCATATTTGTGTCAATATATATATTCAACCAATTTTCAGTTACTATTCGTATGTGTATATCCTGTATATGATATGTGCAAGCTTTACCATTTTTTCCTGGACTAATTTCTAACCAGTTTTAAGTGAGCCTAGCTATTAAATAGTCGCTTCGTCAGAAAAAATAACTTAAATATCCTTTCCTATTAAGGAGTAAGGAACTGCAACAAAATTAAAACCAATATTCTACCCTTATTAGTTGTAGAGCAAGCACTTTACCAACTTACTGTGGTAAAACAAATACCTGACTTATAAATCAGCAACAAATGGCATATTGCTGGGCCTGGGCAAAAGTAGCCTAACTTCTTATAAATTTAGTAGGATGTTGACTAAGTTTTTTTTGCTGAGCCATCAATATGACTTTTTTACCAAGCAATGACCAGGAGTCTGAAATGGCATGGCCTGCTGATGATGTGACCATGCAGGAATCTAAATTTCAATTTTTTGATGTTCAGTGTACTAACTGCTAGACCATGCATTACAAAGGTCTATTGTTTCTTGTACCATAAAGCAATGCTATAGTACTTTAATATATTGATCTGTCAAATGTTTTGATTGTTTAGATAAATACAACCAATGTATTCTAGTTGTACGACCACAATAATGTGTCTAGGAAACCATTATTTCAGTATTTACAGCAATCTGAATGAAGGATAGATAATAGTTGCGTATGTTTTTTTAACCCTCACCATCAGCGTTAAGCGTTGTAAGCACCAGCGGCACGCAAAACAATGATTATAATTCTTGATGTATAAACAATTTTGATGGAAACTTATAGAACATATATTCATCAGTACTGCATGTTATAATATTGATCGTTGCTAGCTGTCATGCAATCATTGGTTTTATAATGGCGCGAATTTCCTCTCCGAGTTAGGTTTACTTTGACAAGATAAGGAAAATGTATTACACGAGTGTTTTTTTTATAATAGATGAGGCTTGTACGTGTTATTATTGTGAGTTATGTGAGCTATACACATTGGTAATAGTTTTATTGATCACAAAATTGCGATTCTTACGGCAGGTTTTTTGTCGTAAAATTTCTCGGGAACGCATAAACATCTCGTCTCCGTTTTTCAGAATACTTTGATTTTTCTTATCAGCTGTGATTTATGTGGAGTTGACATTTAATTGTCGTAATGAAGTTAACAATGTTTTTTATATCGTAGATATTATGGTTGAAAGTAGATATTATGGTTGAAATTCCCATTATGTTGGCTCCATAATGTTTTTTATCGTGGTATGACATTCTGTCACATTCAGCCTTGAAATTTGAAGTATTTTCGATTAGTATGATAAGTTTGATTTTTGAAAAATTAGCATGACCTTGAAAATTGTCTTTAATTGTTGTGCAATATTGGACAATGTCAGTTCTCCAGCAGTTGTAAATTCTGCATAGATCTTTTAAAATTCACTGTAATGTTGATGTTGCATGACATTGGATATAATATCAGGTAATTTCTGAAATCTTATCTTACTACATAGAAAATGAAGCAAAACTTTAATGTCAGTATATTGTCACATGGATTATGCAAGGCTCCACAGGTTTTTCAGTTTTTGCAGCACATGCAAAATGAATTTGTCTGTCATTTGAGGTTTTCAGGAATGGTGGAAAAAGTTGATGTCATGAAAATTGTTGTGCTTTATGTTGCCTTTTTCATTATGTTTTTTCTTGTGTTTTTCAGTAATATTTCCATAATTAGAATGCTAGCTGAATGTCTAGTACAATCATACAATCATGGGTTGCTGAAATTGGTTAATGAACTAACTAGGTTGTTGTGTGCAGTGCAAGTCATAAGCATTTCGTTGATATTTGTTATATGGATATGTCCAATAGTTTAAATTATTTAACTAAAATTCCTGCTAGATTTCAGGCTTAAGCCAATTTTACGACTGCATAATTTCAGACTTTTTAATTCAAACTTTAACTTTATTGGATACAGAAAATTTTTTTTTTATTGATTTTTAAGCTTTTTAAGTAAAAACCTAATAAATGTTTTTAATGGCATGCTAGAGTAAACCACGTCTTTTCTATGACTTCATGAGTGAAGATTTGTCACGTGTTTGTTGCGTTCTCTTTTAATTTCTCATGAATTAATCATCGCTGTTTTACATTAAGAGAGCAGTTATGGTCAACAATTATTTCCCACAATGCTCATTCCTCATTGCTTGATTGCTCAGAATTGGTGCTGAGGATCAGTTCTTTTTTGTGTCTGAAAGAAATGTTCAATTTGAATCCACTATTTGTTCAGCTAATTTTTTTCTACAAGTGTCTGTGCACGGAAAATTAAAACGAAGGAAACATGTTGACAATGTGTATGAATTGATTGACAAGTTATATTGCTGTGTTTTATTGTGACCCTTAATATCCCTGTCTAACCCCTTAACATGTAGGACTCTGATTTTATTATTTTCCAGCAGTGTGTATGCATAGCGAGCACAGGAATGCAGTAAAGAGCTTAACATGTCAAATGAAAGTGAAAAAAATGCGGATTTATGACCAATGCGAGTGACTGGCATGAGGCAAGAGCTACTTGGAATGACTGTACATGCTATGAGGCCAAAACTTAATACATGTTATGATCAGAAAAACTAGAAACTTTGCATTCAATCATTCCTTTGATAGGGTCATTACATTTAAGGTTGTAACTTGATGATTTAGCTACTGGAATGCTATAATGTTGCTCAGTTATTTTTTATGGCGTAATTTAAGTATGAAATGTAATTTTTTGTATGAAAAAAACTTAGTGACTTCGGGATTAAGACTTGATTTGTTTTTGCTGCCTTCAGTGATTGGCTGTAACTTGAGTTTTTAGACTTTATTCCACTGGTTTCTTTATTGAATTT
Organism: Mactra quadrangularis; assembly: GCA_025267735.1. Taxonomy (NCBI): domain Eukaryota; kingdom Metazoa; phylum Mollusca; class Bivalvia; order Venerida; family Mactridae; genus Mactra; species Mactra quadrangularis. The sequence goes on along the minus strand of CM046299.1, from coordinate 48,041,078 downwards.
ATGAGTCATTGCTACTGTAAAAGTTTTGTCCTGAAAAAGTCTGGAAGAAAAACCCTGAAATGAAATAAGACATGTCTAAGAAATTTTATAATGCAATCTTGGAGTTATTGTGTGATGCTGTAACCTAATTTATTAACATTAATTTGTTGTCTTGAATTTATTTAGCCTCATAATGTCTATTTTGAAGTACCATAAAGGTGTACTTTTTCAATGAGTCTTGTCTTCTGTTAGACAATGAGGTCAAAAAGAATTTTGTATTCAATATAAAGAACTTCAGTCGAGTTTGGGTGCACATTTTGGAGTTTGGTCTGATATTTTTCCATCCATTGAACCACCTAATCTGTAATAAGTAAAGCAGAAGACATCAGCTGCTGGTTAATGTATTTGTTTAGTACTGGTTGTAAGCTTGTGTCTTGAATTTAAACCTCTTTCTAAGACGGTGAGTTGGCGTTATAATAATAATAATAATAATCGTAATAATTCATTGACTGTGTAAATAGAACTGAAAAGATTTGGAAAAATGGCTGATAAATCCTTAAAAACTAAGAATATCTAGTTGTCAATGGCTATATATAGAAGATAAGTTTGTTTGTTTGTTTGTTGGGTTTAAGGCTGTATCAACACGTTGTTTAGGTCATATAACGGCGGTGACAGTCAACCTACTCATTCCTCCTGGAAAGGCTAAATCCCTGGATTTAACTGTTAACAAAACAACTAAGCACATACTTTTGTCAGTGACTGACAACTGCTTTACATTATTAAAAATCATTGGTAGGAGGGGGAATGGCCGTAGAAATAATTTCATGACCAAGCTCCACGAAAGTATGCCCCGCCCAGGAATTGATCCGACGACCCCTTGATCATAGACTTGCGTGCTACCTACTGAGCTAGCCGGGCGGCTTATAGATTGATTAACTAACGTCAAAGTGAGTTTATTTTAGCATATTTTAGGTATAATGCCAATATATTGTTTACTTTAAATATAAATACTAAATTCTATCTTACGTCATATATATATTTTATCATGTAGTTCAAGACATCTGATATACTATGATTATAATACAGTGAAATTTAGCATCTTTTTATGAAACTACACTGTGAAACTATAAAATTGGTTATTATTCCACTGCAGTGGAAATAATGATATTAATAATTTTACTGCATGAATTATTATTTATTTCAATGAAAAAAAACTTTATTTTGATTGCAGTGTTGATGTAAAGTATCTTACTGATGATATAATATAATGTTAATGAAGATCTCATACTTCCTAAATGTTTTCTTAAAGCCATTAAAGAAAATATTGAAATTTTGTTGAATTTGGAGAATAATTGTTTGATTACAACTCATTATAAGAAGCCTCAAAAAAGATGTTTTCACTTGTTCGAATATCTCACCTGAAAGCTTGTTCAGTGAAATAGAAAATCAATGTTAAACGATAAGTTGTTGAATGTTCTCTAGGTATTACAGCTCCCTGGAAGTCTTCCTTGTCTTAAACTGTCTTTTATATATCACAACTTTGACAGCAGATTTCACAAATCTTCAAAATTATTCCATCTAGTTGCGTGGTAACTCTTAAATTTAATCTACATATGTTTCCATAGTTCCTGAAAATGTTCCTGAAATCTCTCTCTATCATTATATATTTTTCATCTCGCTATTGGTATTTCCTAATATCTCCAAATGATGATCACAAAATTTACAATGTCATCTCCCATATGAATTGATTTTGATACTTAATATGAATTCTAATCTGAACGTATTGCACCTGAGGGTTTTAGTCTAGGCTGCAATATATTAGAAAATGAAAAAAATAACATTTTTGACATATTCCAATATTTAGTGTAAAAATCTTCCCCGACATTATTAAAAAGGTGTGAAGAAATTTTCTGACATATTCAATAATTGGTGAAAAAAGTTCTCTACGTTCATTAAACAAAAATTCAAATTTATCATTGACTTTTCTCTATGGAGTCACTAGGTACTTGTATTTCATAGTTTTGCCACAGGGATACGAATAGCTATCATCTAGTTGAATTCCCAATCTGATGTCAAATTTACACGTTTCTTATTAACTTTGCACTAACTGTTGACTTTCGAGACAGTATGGTATAGGAAAAGTAGACTTGCATTAAATATTGAGACAGTATGGTATAGGAAAATTAAATTGCACTAACTATTGAGACAGTATGGTTTAGGGAAAAATTACAATACTTGTTGAGACAATATGATACCGAATAATAGAGACTTGAATCAACTTGTGATAGTATAGAAGAGGAAAATGAATTGAATTAACCTTTAAGACTGTATGGTATAGGATTATAGAAGTACATTTATGGCTGAGATGGTACAGTAACTAAATACAATATTATACTGTAAATATATGTTCAATATTTCCTTCAAAATTAAATTACTGACTCAATTCACCCCTTAGGTAAAGCAGACTTAAGTCTTGCATCTTGTTTGTGATGACTTTACTTTATCCTTAACACTCTTTAACATTTCCTACTAAAACATTGTTCTCAAATGACCAATCAGGGGAGGATCCAGGTTTTTGCTAGGGGGTCCGAACTTTTCTAGGGGGGGGGGGTCTGAATTTTTGAACCACATTATACACATTTTGCAGAAAAAATGAAACATATTAATAATAAAAACTACATAACCATTAAATCTACGTTAAGCTCTGAGAAAAATGCTTCATGCTACTAAATGACTTACAGTCAAGAAATACACTAATGGACAAGTACATTTTCCAAATTCTAGGGGGGATCCAGACCCTCCTGACCCCCCCCCCCCCCCCCCCCCGCTAGATCCACCTATGCCAATGGTCAATACATCACTGTTTTCAAAGATGACAAATTGTCCACAAGACAGATTCAGAATGAACCATTGTTATACTGTAAGGTTTCTTAGGAGGAGATTTTCAAGAGGGACTTATTTATAGCCTAGTTCAACAGTTAAAGGGTCAGATGGGATTTTGATTAGTTCTAAGAAAGATTGTTCCTGGATGATACCTTATAAAATATCCTCTAGGAAGCTGTAGAAATGTTAATGAAAGAAAAACTTTGTCAAGGGGTTAAATATTGTATAGTAATAGTCTTGAAATCAGCCATTTTCTGTTGCCTTGGAACATTAGTAGGCATGGCCTTGAAGTTGGTGTAACAACTAAACATTTGTCTTGTTTCCTTGACAACCATGGAAAGTAAGGTATTGTTCTGAAATAAACTTAAAACTATCAGTTGTTGGTTGCCTGATGTAGACAACAATTGTCAGTTTAATTTTTTCTGGCAATAGTAAGAAAGTATAAATATAAAAATAAAAAGACTTTATTTATAGAGGCAACACTGTTAGGCTAAGCCCAATAAGCTTCCTTATTGTTGTTGTCTGTTTGTATATACTGCATTTGAGGGTAAAAAGCAGTCTGGTTTCATTCAGTACTGGTTGCTAAAATTTTAATGCAGTTGATGGGAAGGGCATTTAGGGCAATAAAAAATGTTGCAGGGGAAAAATAATAGAGCTCAGGTGGCTTTGAAGTCAATTTGGGACAACCGTTCATTCTATACAGAGGCACAGATTACCCCATGTGACTGGCTACTCCTTTAAATGCTGCATGCTCTTCTTAATGAAAATTCTGTATGGTCAAACAAACTGTATGGAAGGTCACCTTGAACTTCAAACATCCTGTATGTACAATATATATACATGATAAAACCATGGGTCTACTGTATAATGATGCTAGGACATTGTTTACATTCCCAGGTGTGTTCTCCTCTCTATAGTTTATAATTATTATAATAATTGATATAGTTACATTGTTTTTTGTTTACATTATGAACAAAGCTCATACCTGTAGGATATTGTTTGTATATAATAAATGTAAATAACTCACTTAGGCTAATATACAACATCTGTTTTAGAAATATTAGTCCAAAGCTACGACCTTTGAGATAGCTAAAGTAGTCCAAACTACAACCTCTTAGGGAACTGTTGTCCAAAACTACCACCTCCGAGCTAGTAGTAAAATGTTAATCTGTCTATTTAACTTCAACATTCGAGCTGCGAGTTCTGTCAGTCTTTTTTTACTTCCTTCACATCTTAGTTGTTTAACAGCTTTTTAACAGGGACACAATATAGTCCTATCTATCCCCTTATAAAAGTCTTAGCTGTCTGACCAATTTTTCTCTCTTCCACATTTTATTTGTGATCTTTAGATTAGTCTTTTTAACTGTTACTGCTGAGTTGCTGAACGTTGCTCAGTCCATTGTATGTCTTACTTCAACCTCAACCAGTAGACTTCACCAGTCTGTTTGACTACCTGATCAATTTTTAAATTGCCCACAGAGATTAATTAAACATTTTAAAATTTCAAGCAAAGATGCCTCCAATTACTTCTGCTAGTTGATCTTTATAAATGTGTTAAATGTAAGCCTTACTGATATCTAATTCAAGAAATCATATTTTGGCAACTGTCTGTATACACTGGACTCATTCCTTCTTACAAACCAACAGTAACTCATGTTGGCCCCATGATGTTGGTCAATTTGCATGCTGGCTCTATGGTGTTGGCCTAACTAACCTCTGGCTCAGTTACCATGATGCACCTGAGGCTGTTTCAGGTTATGTCTGTGGTTCACCAATAGCTCTATATTCCTATAGTTTACCTGTAGTGTTTGATTCCAATGGTGTTTGTATCATTACTGGTCATAACATGATCATTAACCTCTGACCAGAACTCTAGCAATAATATAACAAGTTTATAATTGTTTATATTGAATATACACACATACTGATAATAAAACATGCTGGGAATCATTAACTCTCCTCAGTCCTACAAAGTTACTCCAAAAATCGCTCCAATGGAGCAGTTGGCTTATCAGGCGTCTAATCATTATAATAACACTGACCATCATTATAAAGCAATAAAACAGTCAGCACGTGCCACATGCTGCGGTAAACTTAGGCTAAATAAACAATGTCCCTTTATCTGCTTTCACAATCTTTCGTATATTCAAAGAGTAATGATTATTGCTATCACCAAACATTTTACCGACCATTTTCCATAGAACAAGGAAGTGACCACATATACATTTTTTTGTTAAAGAAGTGATTTTTAATTGTTAGGGCGCATAAAAACAGCTTCTTGTTAAGGTCAGTGAATTATCCACAATAAGATATATTGTTCAAGATTTTTAAAAATTAATTAACATATACAAATTGAACATAAAGCTCATTTAGATGGTATGAATTTTCATATTGATACAGACTACTTAATCATTACTTATCAAGTATATTTATAGCAAAAATTTTTTGTTTTTTGTCATTTGTTTAACCCTTTACTGGTTGCGACATGTGTGAAAAGTAGCCATTTTTCCACCATTACGTGCTAGGGCTATTTCAAAATGCTTTAATTTCATTACTAATTATCATACAGATATGTAACTTGGCCAAGTTATTCCCTGGGTGAATGTCTTTCAGAAAACCCAATTTTAGCCCCGATCCAAAAATGCAATTTTCGCTCTTTTTCCACCCCACATTTGCATTTCAAACAGTGATATTTTCCAAAATTAAGGTCTAAAGTGCCAGGTCTTTTCGGAGACTGAAAACATGTTTTCTTATCATCACTTGGCGCAGTTTCTCTGCATTCAATGACCCCGATTTTTTTCTGGCAGAATTGAAAAAGATACGTCTTTTCGAACATCATTTTTGCTATGGAAGTTAAATTCAATATAGCCTCAGAAACATACGAATCTATGATTTAAAAAAAGAAAATTTCCTTCTAAATTTAATATTGATTTGTATATCAATAATACTAGTAGCTTAATTAAACCAAGTGATTTTATTAGAAAAAAACAACGTTAGTTAACATTATATAATTTTTGTACATAGCCAACTCTTTTCTTTTATCAATTTCAAATAAACAAATTTATTAACTTTAATAATATCTTACATTTAAATTGCATTATTTATTATTCCAATAATAAAATCAAAACAATATACTAACACAAATTACTCTACATAGTGCAGTTTCATATCTAGATGAGGAAATGAGAATAAAAGTTTAACTCTCAGATTTAACATGAAATTTCAAGAATAGTCCAAGACCAATGTTCACAACATCTGTTATCAATTGTACCATTAACAATTCAATGTTTAGATTAGGGTCATTTTATATCATGATATATGATCTCCTGGCGTGGTCAGCGTTTAACACTTTCCTCTTAATTATCTCTGTGCCGTTATAAAAACAAGACAAATTTTGGGGGAATTTCTGGTTTTTGGAGTAACTTTGTAGGACTGTCCTGGAGATTAATGATGGTTCTACTCTTAGACCATTCCTGGGAATTGCTGGGTTAATGACGACCAATGCATAGAAAGTGGTGATTCACTTAGACCATTGCTGGTTTAATGATGCTTGAATCTTTAGACCAAAGCATGATATCTGGTGTTTCACTTAGACTATTGCTGTGAGTTGCTGAGTTAATGGTGCTTCTGAAGTAGGCCAAGAATGTTATCTTTCTTGTTTCAAAGTTGAGATAATGTTATGATCGAGATAGTCTTATGAAGACTGATTTATTTAACAGAACAATACTTATTCTCATATGGTCATGTGTAGGCATGACTGCATTCACAACTTAATGCAATTCTTAGTGCTAAATGACATTAAGAGTGTTTTTACCAGTAATTTGTTACATGTAATGCCAATTTATTCAAATTCTAGCCACACATTCAAGTACCTGTATTTGACTACTGATGGTTAGTTCTTCATATTTTGCTATTTTTGTTTGTCCTGGCTTATAGTTTTTCCATCATAATTAAATATTACTGCTTAATCATAATTTCTTGAAATGCATTATAGGAAACTTCAGATTATTTATCTAGATAAGAAAATGGACGTTAGGTTTTTTTGAGTGAAACTGGAGAAAAGTAAATGTTTTATCTTTTTGCTTCATTGAATTCATTGTTATAACTAATTATAATCAGTTGTTATTAATCATATAGTACTGCATACAATGTCTATTATGAGTCTGTCACAGATTACTGTTGAGTCATTATAAGTGCAATAACAATCAATAGTCTCATACAGGTACTTGAAGGTAAACAAAAAAAAACAACATAAACATTGATGATATTTAATCATTTCTTAAAATCAAATACTTTAACCTTGATGAACAGACATCCATAGTTGATACATATTGTTCACAACTGCATAATACTTAAGACTGTAGCTCCTCCTACAATTTTCCACATGAGACTAAGGATCATTGTTGCCCCATTGTATATTTTTACCAATTTGCCCAGCAACACTTTTTCAGCATTATATCTGGACCTCACAAACTGCAATTAACATAATTATTAAAGGTTATCTTCAAAGTTGAACCATCTTGGTTTGACCAATTACCATGTTCATAATTATTAACTACATTTGAAGTTAATAAGCTGTGATCTTTGATCTAGAGAAAACCCCAGAAACCACAGTGTTAGGATACAAGCTAGTTTATTAACTCAGTGTGATGATACAAGCTTGTTATTACCTCAAGTTAACATGTTTCATGAGTTTCTAATGTATCTTTATGTTTACTCAACATATCTCCATGTAAACCTTTAATTGGCAGATAATTGGTTACTGTAGGAAATATTTCTAACATTACCCAGCTTCAGGGGGCAAATCTAGAGCAAAAAATAAGGGGTAGAATGTTCAACACCAAAAAAATAATTTTTAATTCATTTTATAAACTTTTCTTGTAGGCTTTGTTTACAGTCAGTGGGACAAATTGATGATTTTTGGAGGGGTGAAAACACCTCATTCTTAATCCAGATTTCACCTTTTTTCAAGAAAGTTGATGAGATGTGGACACCCAAGACCCCTTTTGCTAAATCCCCTGGAGCTATTTTGGTCATTTTTACATATCATTCAGATATAATCTTTTGTCAAGATTTTAAAAAAGGGGTATAGACCCCACCCCTTCATAACCCCCAGGCTTGATCCAACCCTGAGTTTTAGTTATTAGATGGTTAGGAAATCAAATTAAAGATGGATTTCTTAGATGCTGTCTGTAATTAATGGCTATCTGTTATGTTTAATTTGTAATATTGATCTTATTAATGTGATATTCATCTTCTAGCTGATTTGTTTAACATAGTGTGCATTATAACATGATTTCCTGGTACAGTTACAGTAATTAATGCATGGCAATTTTATATGATTTTAAAGAAGTAGTGATTAGGTAATTTGGTCTCTGTGCATAACCTGATGAAGTGTAGTTAAATAGAATTTAAATGTTCTTAAAGGCTTTGTTTACTGGAAGTGTGGCTGAGAAGTTACTAAAAAGCTTATGATAATTTGATTCATCAGGTTTAGCTCAAACTTTTCCAATGATACTTGACTGATTCTTAAGATTGATCATTCCTTGATGTATCACAACGTCTTCATGATTGTAAAGTTTCAGCATGAAAACACTTCTCAATTCTTAATATATAAAATGTCATGATACAAACTTTAAGGATTTTGTACCATTAAAGAGTTCTACAACTTCATTTTAAACAGTTGTAGTAAATTTTCTAAGCTTAACCAGCAAAACAGAGTAAACGTAGATGCAAAACCTAAATGTTACCTTTACAATATTTGTAATGTAACAATTATTAGCCTAGGTGGGTTAATTATGGCTTGTAGTGAAACAATTTAACAACTTCATTACTACAGCAAATCTTATCATCATAAATGTTAACAAATTTTCATTTAGATTATAAACAATGGCTGTTCTCTCTCTTAGTCTTAATATTTTCTTGTTAGTCGGGAGGGATCAAGAAGTTTTAAGTAAGGGGGCTCAAACCCCAGAACTTTCCTAAGTATCATCTTTTAATTCGTTTTCAACTTTCTTGCAAGTATTTTGATAATTGTAAAAAAGGGGCTAGCTAACAGATCAGGAACAGCAGCCACCAAAAAGACTCAAACCTACAACACAGCCTAAAAGCAAAGAGGGAAAATTGTTTTTAGAATTTTTAAGGGGGCACCAGGACCAGTGACTCCTATTTCCTCCGCTGAATTCACCATTATGAAATGATATTTACAAAGGATGATTATTTAAGTGTTTTGTGTTACTAACAGCTCTTATAAAACATCAGACGTTTGGCTCGAAACTTCCACAAAAATCTCTACGTAGCATAGTTTATATGCAACAGTAATGACAATTATGTTTTTGTTTGCTAGTAAATGTAGTCCACAATTAACATGTCAATGAAGATTTGCCTTAGAAATTCTAAGAATTGTTCCAAGTGATAGTTCCTACTATTGTAAGGTTAATACTTGCTTCCAAACAACATGCCTTTGATCTAAGTTTATGTATACTTGGAACATTGCCAATTGTGACAAATTGCATTATGCAGGGGATGGGGTGATGCATCTAGTGATTGGTTATGATGATGCTTTTGGAGAGGGGAAGGCATTGCTTTTAGAGGGGACAAGTAGCAACAGTGCTCTGCATTTGAGAGGGTGATGTGATGTTTTTTGAGCCAGCAATAATGTTGGTTTCGGAGAGAAAAAACAATATTGCTTAATGGAGGGGCAAATAGTCAATGATGCTGACCTTGCCTGCTTCTGTAAATGCAGCAAGTATGCATGTTGCTTTTGGAGAGAGGAGTATAATTATGGTTCTTTTATATTTAAAATGATAATACATTTGTTTGTTTTTGATAGGGGAATATTTCTGCTTGCTTTTGCATTAAGGAAAAAATGTTCTTTTCTTTTTTAGTAGGGCATCAATATTGCTGGGGTTTTTTTTTGGGGGGGGGGGGGGAATATTTCCTCCTCTTGCAGAATATCTCTCTAAGTTTGAACTAATTGGAAAAGATAAATTTTTGTCTTATTCCACATGAGTTCGTCTGATTTTTGACATGTTAAGGTGGTGATGCGGTTCATTTGATAAAAATTGAAGGGCAGACAGTAGAATTAGATTTAGCAAGGCATGAATTTATGTCAAAACATTTTATGTTTGGTTGGTAATTTCAAGAAAAGAAGCAAATTAGTTCACAAATCTAGGTCACATATTTATCATGTAATATTCTTAATAAGCAAGGTAGCAGGTTTGCATATTACGTAAAGTAATAGATATATTTTGCCATTGTAGATATTATAATGTGGCAATAGACAACCCACCCATATGTGTCCCCGCCCTCAAAATAATTAATTGTGAGTCATTTAGTGTTAGCTTTTGTTTATTTCTTGTTTTATTGCTTCATCAACGCCTTTTGTTATAAACGACAAAGTCTTTTTTTTTCAGTCTTCTTTTGTACACTGATGTTGTTATTCTCTGCAAGAAAGTGTTAATTACTCGTTAAAAATAATGAGATAATTAAGTTGGGCTTTTACAAAGCATTAAATTATCTGAATGAAGAGTTCCTCACATATTTGTGCATTTATGTGACACGTTGCAGCAGTATGATATATTTCCAGGGGGAAGCAATGAATTCATGGAACTTTTGGTATGTGTAAACTATGTCCAAAATAAATGATGTTTCTGCTGTGCATTGATAGGAAATACCTGAATGAAGCAGGTACTGTTCAGTACCAGCCCAGTATGGAGTCATGCTAATTTAACAGAAATGCAGAAAATTATAAAACGTGTTTATACAAAGGAGAAAAGTATCTCAACTTTATTAGTTCTAAATAGAAAAGTGTCAGCTGACTGTTGCCAGGGATACATGATATCAGTATGTTACATGTTAGAATGCAGTTGAAGTAATTTTCTCTGGCAATCATTAAGCTTATTGATAATTTTACCTACCTGTTAGGACTGCTGATAAGAATTTTGTTCTATAATTAACAACTTTTTTGTAGTACCATAATACACGGCTCAAACAATTTGAACCACCCAACTGACTGGCTGAATGTGCTGACATCTGTTCACTCTTTAAGTGTAACAGTTCTCATTTAATCTGTTTTATGACCACTCTTGGTCTCTCAGCAAGAAGCTGTTGCATAGAAGTGCCTTGAATGTTTTGTAAAAGGGAAAAGAACTTAGAACACATACTGAGGGCTGAATGAAACACTATTGTAACACCCTTTGTTTCAAATGGAGTTACTATAGTGCTTCATTCAGCCCTCAATACAAAATTTAAAACGTTGTGTTTTGAAAGCAGTCAGGTCTTTGCTTTCAATAGGAAACAAGACTAACCTGACAAAATTTCTTTGGTTCTTGTTTTCATGATTTATTTGTGGCATTTAAAGTTTGAAAAATCTAAAAACATATAACCCTGATTGTTTCTGGCTGAGTGGAGGGTCTGGGTTTTTTTACTGTTGCTGTACCTGATATGTTTGGTTACTCCTTTTTATAGACGAAGCATGGGAGTTGACTGATTTTATACATTTTTTACATATTTCTATACATGTTCACTTGAATATTTATCTCATTCTTGTTTTGTATTCCAGTAATATGTATTTTTGCTGACAGTGAAAAATTCCCATTTGACATTTTTAAGATGTATAGATACAGCATTCAAATAATTTTATTTTTTTTGATGTTCGTAACTTTTGTCAGGCAGTGCTATTATGTTTACTGTTTATTATAGCCACAGTGGTCTTCAATTTTTCTGACAAAAAACACGACAAGTGTGATGCTTAAGTGTTTAAAATTACCGAATTTTAAGATAAAATTACTAACTTGAAAGATAAAATTTTAGAATTCTGAAGATAATTGGTAGACAAATTTGACAGTTTTTGTTGAGATTGTAGCAGGTTTTCTTGATTTTCCTCTATTACATTATAAACATTTGAATATTTTAACTGATTTGGCTTATATGCATGTAACTTAGACTGAACAGATGTCAAGTCTTGATGGATAGGCCTGCATCTCTCTCTGTACTTTGAAATATTTTATTGTAAAATAAAACTTCTATAGATGGTTCAGATATCGTTCTTTCTTGAAGACTTCACATTACTGATTGTCATAACTATCTCCAAACCATCTGAAAATTTCATCGTCTGAGTCTGAAAAAAGTGAGAGTTGGTAATCGGGTAGATCTAAAATTTTTATGACTCAAGTTTTAAAGATGCTCATGTTGATACCTCTGGAATGGCTGCTATCTTTTACTTGTTTTTTCTATCAGTTATATAATCAATTTCATATTTTAATTCCTTAAAATTTTTAGATTTTCTCATTTTCATGTGGTTGAAAATGTTTATTATTGTTATGATAATGCTAAGATGGATTCAGAATGTTTGCTTTTCTGTCAGGTTGGTGGGAAAGTCTTGCACAACATTTTTTTTTCAGTGAATGGGGAGGGGTTTGATGCAAAATGTATAATTATGATTCAAATTTCATCCTTTTTTTAGAAGTATTTAACAATTCTTGGATGTCTGATGGGGAGGTTTACTTCTCTATGCTAAATTCATGATTGTTATGAATTTTTTCTTTAGATTCCTCTTGTGATATAATTATTGTTATGAAATTCTTCATGTGGTATATTTACAATATTAATTTGACCTCAAGCACCTGTTTCTATCACTGATTGGTATTTAAAGTTTATTATTCTAACATCAGTTCTAGTCACCATTATCATAGTGAGAACTTTCTTCTGTTTCATTGGCTGATTCAGTTTGGAGGTCAGGATGACAGCTCCCTCACAACACCCCACTTTATGAAATTTTCAAAATAAAAAAAGAATGATGCAAAAACCTTAATATATTGGGTTTGATGGTCTGCGAATCCCCTTATGTTGAAAACAAATTTTGCACAACGATCTTGGGGGAGAGAATTTCTGTAACCATTCATGTTAACAAAATATTTTTTTCATTTTTTGAAAATTCTTAAATGTTAAAAAAATGAATTCAATATATTTTTAATGACTAAACACCCTTCTGTTAAAACACTGTAAGGGGTTGAACTCCTGGAAAGTATTTCTGGTGCTTCACCTGTTAGCTTACATTGTGTAATCAGTTTGCCATTCTACAGTTTTTCTCCTGATGTTTTTTTTTGTTTCTCCCACATTTTTTCTGCGAAACCTCTAATTAGATTATTTTTATCACCAGATTGAAGATCACCTTATCTATATGATGGTATTTTAGATAACTACAAGTTTTTTAAGGGTATTGCTTGTTTTGAATCCTTCCAAACTTTACAACTAGGGATTTTCATCTTATCCTCCCACGATGTCACTGATTTAACAACTATTAGAATCCTGGGTTGTTGATAATGATGTAATAAAAGTAAAAGTGTTGGGTTATAAGACGGTTATAAGACGCTCAAGACTTGTTATTGTTTGTTTTCTTTATTTTGGCAAGGATCCGTCTGCTCCATAAGGATGCATTATTTGCAGACCATGGCAAAGGCCTGCTATTGTCATGTTCAGGTTAATTCTATATTATTGGATTTGTATAATCCCATTGGCTGGGCTGACATAAATAGTACACTTCATGCTCCAACCATTTTGGAAGGTTTCTTATCACTTGTGCTTGGACAATTTGGAAAGTTTGTTATGGATCCAATACGATCCATTTAAAGCTTGTCAGAATTGACCTGAGACAAACTGAAATAATTTAAGCATCATTTGTATACATTAAATCAATTAAAAATAGTGTAGTAACTTAACAGGCTGTAGTATATTGATCTGTCTGCCAGGTCAAATTGAACTAACTACACAAGCTGCATGTTACTGTCCAATGATTATTTATCCAACCTTGTAACTAATGGATGAATTTATTTGCCGGTGTTAATTTTTCATCACCCTCACAAGATTCTTGTTATGTAGTTATGTAATCATTCTGTACAGAGTGTTGTTTTATGGTGTTTATAAACTAGAAATGACCTCAAGTTTAATTTGATTAAATCTTCCAACAATCCCCCTGAGGGATTGTTTCTGCTGTAGAATGCAGACAATTTTGAACAACTGAATATTTCAACCGATTATTTCCAACTGATTATTTCAACAGAATGTTTTCAACATTATAATGGCTTTAATACCATAGTATAGGGAATTGAATGTTAAATTATGAACTTTGTTAACCGTCTGGACTAGTCTGGGGAAGTATAGCCCTTAGGGACCATTAGATTGTTCCAGTATCATACATAATGGAACCATTAGCCAGCCCTTTTTATTATTATTATTATTATTATATACCATATTTGTATAGCGCTCTTTTCATATTGAATATATGTTCAAAAGCGCTTCACAATCATATGCATAATTAGGTTAAACGAGCTAAAATAAAAACGAAAATGATAAAGATATAAAAACATAAACTGAAAAATAATAATAAACTAAAATTTGTGATCAATAAAGTGCTCATAGTAGTTTAAAAACAACAACAACAACAAAACAAGTGAATTTTCAATTTTAAAAATAGTGAAAGAGAGGTAATGGATTGTTGGTAGAACGGCAGCTACGTAGTCGATGAGGAATCAGGCCAAATGCCCCGAAAATCCATGATTGCAAGGTGCAAAGTTGGATTCTTCTCCAAGGCTCCCACCCAAACATCCATCAGCATCAGCGCCGCACGTCTCCCAACCATACATTGTATAGTGATAAAGTAAAAGTGATAATAGTTATGATTAGAGTATGAGAAAAGGCAGCCACCGACCAATAGGGAATCCAGCCAGATGCCTTGAAAAATCCATGATTGCAAGGTGCAAAGTCGGATTCCAATCCAAGGATCCCTCCGGAACATCCATCAGCGTCAGCGCCTAAATTGGTTAGACAAGGTTTAATCTTCAATGTAATGAGTATATAATCGGTGGAAAGGCAACCCCTAGCCAATGGGGAATCTGGCCAGATGCCCTAGAAAATCCATAATTGCAAGGTGCAAAGTCGGATTCCAATCCAAGGATCCTGCCAGAACATCCATCAGCATCAGTGCCGCACGTCCCCCGACCATGCATTTTATAGTGATAAAGTAAAAGTGATAATAGTTAAGATTAGAGTATGAGAGAAGGCAGCCACCGACCAATAGGGAATCCAGCCAGATGCCTTGAAAAATCCATGATTGCAAGGTGCAAAGTCGGATTCCAATCCAAGGATCCCTCCGGAACATCCATCAGCGTCAGCGCCTAAATTGGATTAATAAGGTATTAATCCTAAAGGTAATGAGTATATAATCAGTGGAAAGGCAACCCCTAGCCAATGGGGAATCTGGCCAGATGCCCTAGAAAATCCATAATTGCAAGGTGCAAAGTCGGATTCTAATCCAAGGATCCTGCCAGAACATCCATCAGTGTCAGCACCTAAATTGGATTAATAAGGTATTAATCCTAAAGGTAATGAGTATATAATCAGTGGAAAGGCACCCCCCAGCCAATGGGGGAAACTGGCTTGTTGCCCTGTAAAATCCATAATTGCAAGGTGCAAAGTTGGATTCGAATCCAAGGATCCCACCAGAACATCCATCATTTGGTCGCATATTATTTTGTAATACACCTAGTGCATAATTATTATTATCATTTCTTTTTTAAACTATGGTGTTATATGTTTGTAATTTGGGTATATTTCAAGATCATTCAGCCAGATAGTTTCTATTGATTAAAAGAAATTTCACTGTAGTATTATTAGACGTACTAATGAACAATTTTAAGTAGTCTAAGATTGGTTCATATTAATACTGATATATTCCAAAACCTAAGTTTTTTGTCCCAGGGTGATTGATTTAGTGACCATAGTAATTGACAAACAGGTAAGTCTTTAACTTTCTCTTAAAAGTATTTAGAGACTGAGCACACTTGACAGAGTCTGGAAGCGAATTCCACAATTTTGGCGCAGCATGGCTGAAACTACGATTACCAAAAGTAATTGTCCTAGACCGTGGGACTGTAATAGATAATGAATTGCTAGATCGGAGGTCTCTGTTGGGTTTATAGACATGTATTAGGTCTTGGATATATATGGGACATTGGTTGCTAAGTGCTTTATATGTATATATCAAGAGCTTGTATGTGATCCGCTGACAAACAGGAAGCCAATGAAGTTCCTTGAGCACTGGTGTTATATGGTCATGACGACGGGTTCTGGTAATGATTCTTGCTGCTGTATTTTGTAGACGTTGAAGTTTATTCAGATTTGACTTTGAAGTATTTGCAAGAAGGGCATTGCAGTAGTCCAATCTTGATGTAACCAGGGAATTTACTAACGTCCTTGTAGCATCCAAAGTAAGAAACTTTCTTATGCGACCGATATTTCTTAGCTGATAATAAGAAGATCTGCATACAATATTGACATGCTTCTCCATATCCATGTGGGGTGTGAAGTAAGCACCAAGATTTCTAATACAGTCTTTAGAGTTTATGATGGAATCACCAACTCTAATGGACACGTCATCAACATGTTTACGGTTATGTTTGGAAGAGAACAACATAACTTCCGTCTTGTCTGCATTCAATTTCAGCATGTTGGCATTCATCCATGAAATAATTTCAGTCAAACATTTTTCAATACGACTTAATGCTTCTGATCTTGAAATATTATCAATTGGTTTAAAGGATATGTAAAGTTGAGAATCATCAGCATAGAAATGATGTAACAATCCATGTTGCAAGCAGATGGCACCAACAGGCTTAGTGTACATGGTGAAATATTTAGGCCCTAAGACAGATCCTTGAGGAACACTGTATTTCATCAGCACAGGGTCAGAAAGTTCTCCACCAACACAGACTGTTTGGTATCGATCACTCAGATATGACTTTATCCAATTTAGAGCACCATCAGCAAGACCATAGTGATCATGCAGTCTGCTTAACAATGTATGATGGTCTATGGTGTCGAAAGCAGCCGATAGGTCTAGTAACACCAATATTGTTACACAATTATTGTCTAAAGACTGAAGAATGTCATTTTGCACCTTAAGAAGAGCCGTTTCCGTGGAATGAAATTCTCTATAGGCAGATTGATAAGGTTCATGCAGATTGTTCTCTTTAAGATGGTTCTCAAGTCTAACATTGACAACTTTTTCTAAAATCTTTGACAGAAATGGAAGATTTGAAACCGGTCTGTAATTCTTAAGTATGTTTGAATCCAAATCTGACTTTTTCAGCAATGGTCTAATAATAGCACTTTTAAATGCTTTTGGTACACTCCCAGCGTTAAGTGATGAATTTATTAGAATTGTGATTACAGGCAAGAGTTCGGGTAAGCATGATTTAAGAAGCCATGTTGGAATAGGATCTAACTCGCAAGATTTATTTGGTGACTTCTCAATGATTTTCTTTACTTCTTCTTGTGAAGCACAAGCTAGACTTTTGAGTTTATTGCCTTGGAATTGCTCGGTCACAGATTCAGTGGGTGTATCAGCTTGACTGTTTATAATGTCATTTCTTATGCCTTCAATTTTTGATGAGAAAAACTTGCTAAAATTCTGAGCAGTATCTTTCGGTGTGGTTCCAGATGGTAAAATAGGACCATGCTTTTCTCCATTTAACAAATTATTTACAATTTTGAATAAACTTTTGCTATCTCTGCCAGCAGCTTCAACTTTGTCTGAGTAATAGTCTTTACGGGCTTCAATCAGCAGTTTGTTATACACAGCACATTGATTTCTGTAAATCTGATGATGGATCAAAAGTTTTGTTTCCCTCCATTTGCGTTCTAATTTACGTTTCAAATGTTTAGCAGAATGTAGCTCCTCATTAAACCATGGAGATTGAGGACGAACTGTAATTGTCTTTGTGTGTAAAGGAGCATGTTTATCTATTAATTTGGTTAGCTCACTATTATAAAAATCA
The DNA here is from genome assembly GCA_025267735.1 of Mactra quadrangularis. NCBI lineage: Eukaryota > Metazoa > Mollusca > Bivalvia > Venerida > Mactridae > Mactra > Mactra quadrangularis. The sequence goes on along the minus strand of CM046299.1, from coordinate 48,023,379 downwards.
AGCAGTTCTACAGCATCCAAATTTTGAGAATTTATTTTATTGAAGATGATCAAGTCTTGTTTGAACAACCCAATGTCAATAGCTCTTAACTTTCTGTATGTAACAGTTTTGTTTATTGGCTTTGGTTTAGTTGTATCAATGTTGAAAGTAATAGCAAAATGGTCCTGTTTCATATTCCCCTGATGATCACATAGTCCAGGGTCTATTGCAGGTTAACATTATCACTAGTGAAGTGTATTGCAGGAAAATTGCCTTAAGTCTTTGATAGAGTTGATGTGAAGCCAAATTCATTGAATTTTTAACATTGTAGCATTGGCATAATATTGCATGGTAAGAACATCAAAGGTGTGTTGTTAGAAGTCGTTACTGAAATTCACAGCCCCAAATCTCCTCCCATTTTTGCCTTGAAGGGATTTATGAAATACTTAATGTAATATATATTCTTGATTATAGCGTTCCAAAGAATTAAGATAACTATCCAGAAATTTTGCTTTCAATGTACTTAATGCTGGCGTTTTATTAACGAGGCTCTCCCAGTTACCAAAATTGTTTTCATATAATTGTTTAACACTTGATTATTTCGGGTGCATTTATATTTAATTATATAGTAATTTCTTTTTGTCATGAAATAATACTTTGTTCCAGAAAAGTTCTATTACCATGGAAATCATTATTAATTTCTGTGAAATGTGTTTTTTTTCTTATCATTATTCCATAATTGTTAATTAAAAATTGTTTTGGTTTTTTCTTGACTCACCCAGTGGTTTTGTTGGCCCCTAAATGTGAAGTTGATTTCTTGTGTGAGCAATTTAGTTGTAATTGCATAGTACTGCAAAGGGAATCAAAGCCATTTGAGATGAGAAAATGTGCTTGAAGAGTGATTAATATAAGTAGTAATTGAATTCATTGCACAATTGAACTAAAATTGCTTGGTCGGCATAAAACGAGTGTAATTTAGTCTATTTGCATTATGAATAAAGAAGGATTTAGACTTGTTTAGCATTTACCCTTTAAAATATATTTAAGGACTGAACTATGGTTCCTGATTGCCAAGTTTGAAATTTCTTGGCAATATATGAAAGCTCTTCCATGTTGTGTGACAATTTTTCATTGTTATGTCAAGCGAAATTTGTACTGTCAGCAAAAATAGATTAAATTGAAATTAATATACTTTGAATCCATTGTTTGAACAAATATCAACTTCTTTAAAATAGGTCATATAATTAACATTAGGGTAAAATATAATACTTTAACTTGTTAACGAGTGATTGATTTCTTAAAGGCAAAATAAAAATACAACTTTCTTAGAGGCATCTTAAGCAAAGAGTCGTACCTGCTGAAATTTTGGTGTATTGCAAAATTTCATGTTTTTCAAAAAATTGAGGGTTGTTTTTATTTCTGCTGACAAAATTTTGCATTTTAGGAAATTTTAAATTTTGTGTGATTTTATTTCAGAAATTTCTGTGAGCATAATGTCTGCAATATGGCTGATGACAGCAGACTATGCTGGAAAAAATGTCCCCGTTAATATTTCAATGTATACAGTAATTTTTTCCAATCTGTATATTTCGTATCATGTATCAATATTTTGAGTATTTTTGATTAATTTACTACTGGCATGATCATTGACAGTCGTTTTCAATGTTAACAAAAGATTTCTACAAAGTTGGGAGTTGTTTACAGTGGAGAACCATTTCCTTTCTTTTCAATAGTTAATATTACGTATTAAACTGCTCACAAAAATCTCATTCATAGATCTGACATTGACAAATGAATTTTTTTATAAAAATGGCCGTCAAACTTGTAATTATTACAATCAATACTTTGTTGAATTACTATAGCGTATTGATAAGCTGTTGGTGTAACTTTTATTCCTTCCATTCAATCAGCAACAATGATACTCATCCATTAACTGAGTCTATACACTTACATTATAAAAAAATTTTTTTTTGAATTTCGATACAGAATAATGTATCGGAATTTTAGTTGAGAACTCTTGAAAAATTAAAGGATGATGAACATGTAGGCTTAAAGAAGACTTACAATAAGTTATTGATATTGTTAATTGTTTGAAAATCTAAAGCAAGTTAATGGATCTGCTCGAGACTTGAGCTCATTTAGGATACCATGGTACATTGTTGTTGTAGAATATTGTTTAGCCTTGTCTCAAGTTATCAAAACAAGCTGTAGTCGGCATTTTTCTTTATTTGCATGCAGTTAGACTATTTTTTCTCTAACTTGTGTTATTTGATGTTTATGACAAAGATGGTACTCAGAAATGGGCATGGCTACTATAGAACTTAAGTTTAGTATAAGTTATTGTACTCACATGTGTTTGATTGTTGCCTTTATTAATGTTTATATCTTGAAGAATGCATAACATACACACTTGGCTTTACTTATAAATTCATATATAAACATTAAGTTTGTATAATAGCAGACCAATTTGGTGGGAATTTTAACTAACACATACCTGGACCCTGGAAAGTTTCTGAATAAATTAAGATGGGATTTAAATTTATAATTTTGAGTTAAAGATCCCTTTGATTTATAATTTAAAGTATACCCTCATCCCCTATCTGGAACACTGTCTGAACCGGCCCCTTTAAAATCATGTACACTTTCTGATGCATTAAGAAGTATAAACCTGTCAAAGACATATTACACTATTTTATTATGTATTCCTTTAAGGTGTGAACTAGCTACCAAACAAACAAACAAAACCCAAATGTATGATTATTTTGAAAAATCGCTGTTTTTGTATATATTTTCTCTATGACTGTTTTGTATAAGCTGAGAGATTAATGATTTAAAGCTTAGTTTTCTAAAAGTCACAAGATTTTAAATGTGGCATATTTCCCTTGGGATTATGACACGATGTTTAAATAAATATAAATATTTTGAAATGTTTGCTTTCTAAATGATTATACTTTCAGTCGAAATGGATGATCATTATTTTTTCTCTGCTCGCCCACATCGTTGTTACGTAGGCAGTGTTTAGTGACTTGAAATATTCATTTGTGTCTTCTTATACGGTAACCAAATCCCATTGCTCAGCTCTTCATGTCTGGAATAAGTACCATTGCTTCTCAAAATGTCTGATTCTACCGCACAGTTTACTTAACTATTTTTTAAAACACTACATATACAAACTTTGAATAAAGTTTATTAAATATTTTTGTGTAATTTTTATCAACTGTCAATGTTTGAATAATTTCATGGTGACTGAAGTCTGCCTCTACTATTGTAAATACTTTTATTAATACAAAGTCCATGTTAACTCCGCAAGTATATGTTAAACTACATGGCTTTTTTTCAGTTCCACTTAAAGTTTAAAAACACTTATTAAATATCACAATTATTTGACGACAAACTCACAAAATCACTGTGAAATTATTGTACTATTAAGAAGGACAGAATTTCAACTATTGTTTATAAACAGATAAGACTACCCTATGTAGTTATGATGTGATCATATTGCAATAATGTTAAGAACGAATCCAACATAAACTATCTTAGACTATTAAAAGCTCATTAAAAGTTTGTTTGTAAGTAATCATTGTCCGTATTCACATAAGGTTACCCTAATATGATGTACTCTGATATTTATATAGTATAGAACTGTTCCAACATAAACAAACTAAGTATGATAATAGTAGATCTAACATTTTGTTATTATTTTCCATTATCTACTCCATCATTTTGTATTCCCTTAGCGATATTGGCATCACAGTATCAAAGCATTATAAGTGTTATATAGAGAAGTTATTTTGTACTTAGAACGAATAGTGTTCAATCATATTTTGATTGGTCAGCGGTAAAATAGTCTACATCTTTCTTCATTTATTTGCCGTTAGACTAGTTTTTGGCTGACCCGTAGATATGATATATAGCGGATATCTCGAGATATCTCGATGTATTAACTAATCTATAAATTGTTATAAACACAGATCGCTATCAATATTATTGTGTCCCAGGAGTGATGTCATACTTAGGTTATATATCACGTGTCATTTTGTATTTATTGCTCGCTGGATTTTATATGTGTCATATAAATATATGCTTTTTACTGGATGTCTTAGAATAATATTCTATTGAAATGACAGAAAATCTTTTAGATGTAGGGGAATCACTGCAGTCCTCATTTCAAATTTTCACTGGCTTTGTATACTGATTCGTTACTTTTATAGCATCTTAAAAAATCAACTAGTTCAGTTATTTGTTATAAATACTTCTCAAATAAGTTTTCACTTTCACTTTGGGCTCAGGGCTTGAAAAAATTGCGAAGACAGTGTCAAATAAGTATGATTACCATACCTTATTACATAAGACTGTCTCATAAAGATGCGTGCTGGTCTTATATTATGTTTACTGTTGTATTTGCCTTAAAAAATTGCAATGTACAATGGCTTTGTTGGTTTATTACTCCACAGACAAAAAAACCCAAGATATTCCAATTTAACTGTACATCAACTCAGGTTTCCGATAGTAAGTACACCATTCAGACAAAGCTGACAGTTGCTGAGTTGCCGAAATACCATATCAGTTGTCAGATACATCTCTTGTGTACAATTTGTCATCAATGGCTATAGTGTGCACTCAGACAGAACTTATAGCATCAGTAATGGAGTCTGTCTAGAAAGTAACATTTTTTTACGGAATTATTTCAATTCATATATATGTATGAGCTTACTTAAGAAGTAAGAAACAGCTCTGAAGCAGCTGAAATGTCATAAAAAATTGTTTTTGAAGTTTTTTGTACAATTTTAAGTTTACTGTTGAGACACTCTTAGACTAAGCTGTGATGAGATGATACAAAAATCAATATTAAACAACACATTAAGACTTTTCACTTTTTCCATATCTTTGAAAATACTTGTATCAGCGTTATGTTGAAATATTATCCATTAAGTGGATGCCGTTATAAAGTTGTCAAGATATACATTAACTTTCTTCTAAATTATGATCTTTGGGTTCCATTATGTCAGTCTCATCTTTGGGTTCCATTCACTTTCGAATAAAATATGATAGTTTTAATGATAAACTTAAAATTTTGCTGTCTTTTCTGATCTTTTGGTTCCATTATGTCATTTGAAATGATCTTTGGGTCCTTTTATGTCAATTTTATCATTTGTTGCCTTTTAAAACAGAAATGAACTAGTTTTACATGTATATGCTTTTTGAAAAATCTTAGAAATTGGAATAAACTGTAGCATTGCTATCCTAGTGTAATGCCTTCATCTCCTAATGGACTTAAATAAGCTTCAATTGTAACTAGTGTTCACTTTAAATGACATGTGGTCATCTTTTTTGTATCAGACAGACAGACAAACAAACAGCCAGACAGACAGACAGACAGATGAACGGTTGATACACAAATGAGACTATTGATCATTGTGAAACTTAACTTACAATCCAAGGACGTCCCATTAATCCTTTACGAGACTTCTTAACTTGTTTTCAGGGAGAGCGATATTTTATAAAACGATATAATACCATATAAAAGTCTAAATCAGATTACACGTCAGGAAAAGTCTGACCAGGAAGATCTCACTAGAGATAAACTGGACCCAAGATTTGTAGCTGTATTTTAATGTTATAATCTTTTAAGATAATACCGGTAATATGACATTTGTCTTGAAACATTCGCCATTCCACAGACGATAAAAAACAACAACATTCTGTAATACATAAAAAACAACAATAAATTCACTGATACATACACACAACATTGTCTGTTGTTTGTAATAATAGCTTGAAGTAATCTACAATAAAAGATATTCACACGAGACCCCTAGAACAACATTTGGTCAGGAAACCAGACGATATACATTAATCAGAAAACATTCATCAAACTTCTAAGAGATATTGCTACATCACAAAATATATATAGAAAATCTTCTGTCATAAATAATCTTGTCCAGTGAATACAAAATTGAGCAAATTTTCTTTTTATGATGAATTTTGTAATCTTGAAGTCTCATTCTGCAAATGACTGCAGTATGAACCGAATTTAACAGACAATGAGAATGGAACTGCAGGAAAAAGTGGTTAGAGAGCACTAACCAGCTGAGGTCAATAAAAAAACAGTTTTTTAAGGAGAGAGATTTCCAAACACCATAATTATCATTTTAAATTCAATTTCAACAGTTATAAAATATGTTTGCAAGATCTCAACCATTCCTTCTTCCTGTTGACTTTAACATTGCTTCAATTTAAATCCATAAAATAATAATTTCTTTAAGCACTTAATTTGATTGGATAAAAATAAAATGAAATTTAATAGCATCTATGAAGCCTCATTTTGGATCACCAATCAAATCAGATGTTACAAAATACATTGCAACTTATTTATATGATTGCTTTGGATATTTCTAAGAAACTAATGAGCCACAAAATAAAAATAATAACATTGAATTATGGGAAATAATCAAGAAAGGTGAACAATAATAACACATTTATAACTGACATGAAGTCTTCCATCAGAACCAATTAAATGTTATACAATACCCAGAATTCCTCAGTACATCCTTTCAAAATGGATGCCAGGGGAAACTAATGGACTCTAGTGTATGGAAAGACATTTTTATAATGGAATATGGAAACTTGGATAGAATGCATAGAAAGATGTTTGAAGGTTGTTATATGATATCAAATTTGAAGGAATTTGAAATAAATCCTACAGAAAGCCATCAGTCTGCAGCGGCCATCAGTATAACACAGGGTTCTTGGTGTATGAGTTTAGTAGACAGTATCAAATAACTACAATAATGTAAAGTTAGACAATAACCATTATACAAAATGGTTTCAGCCTCTTTGAGTACATGAAAACTACTTTTTTTCTTAGAAACTGCTGGTAATAGCATCTGCTGTCGATTGGATGCACACACCATAATGTGTCCCTGAGGAAATACTGTGTACAGAACAAAAACGTTAGAGACTAAGTTGCAATATCTTCCCCACTAATTGTTATGATGTCATTATATGCCTATAATGACTAAAAGTCTGTCCCTTAATTACATTTGTAAATTAATGGTAAACACATCAACACATTTGTCTGTCACTGTCTGTCCTAGTTCATCAGTTTGTTTGCCCATCAGTCTGTTCTTTCATTTCTTCTGTCTGTCCATTTCTTTCTCTGTTCATTTCATGCAAATGGATTAAAGAAGTCTTTTTATAATATGTCTCTTAAATTTGCAAAAATTGAAAATGTTATTCTTATGAAAAGATTTTCAATTCAGTTGTAGCCAGTAAAACCAATACTTGGTATTTTGGCTTCAATTTTTTCATTGTGTAAACTGTTGCTATGCCTACCTCAACTTCTCTTGACATGCTCCAGATTTTAAACTGTTGGTTTCTGTGTGATAGCCATGCTTATGCACTCTAAGTACCTGTATGAGACTAATGACCCTTAAAACGCTATCACAACCAGCCAATATACAAAACTTGTAATCAAAACTTCAACTTTGTTATCATTGCATATTGTATCACTTCAAAAAATGTGTTCTTCATATGTACTATTTGGTATGAAGTATGATTTGTGTGCTTGGAAGCATAAAATACATTCATCTGTAGTCTGGTAACCCAGGTGATATTTCACAATGCATGCAACATTTGGAAAGAACTAAATTAACAAAAGCCTTAAGGACTGCTAAGAAGTCTTTACAGAAAATAAGTAATTTTCATCATGGACTCTAGAGGGTGCTTTGTGAAATATTGTACTCAATAGAAAATTTACATAAAAGCGTTAACACTGTCTGAATCTTTTGGACATAATTTCATACATAAACATAGTATGTTGTTTAGAATTTGGAACTTTGTTGTTTTTTGTTTAGTAAGTTAATGGTTTTGCCTTGAATGGTGATGATATTAGACTATTACTATTTTAAATGACAACAGTAGATCTGTACCTTAAAACAACAGTGTTGAAATGGAAATGAATTTTCACACTATAATCTTATGTTTTAAGTCCCTAGATAGAATCATAATGTAATTGAAGAAATTGGGAACATTGACAAAGATATTTATGGTGTTTGATAAACGTATATATTTGGTGTTGTTTTGTCTAATGTTGTTTACAATTTATTCTGGAAGTGTTTTCTATTACATTTTCTAACAACATTGTAGAGTTATATTGTTGTTTAATATCACTGTTTTATTGTTTATCTTATAATGTTTTCACTATAACCTATTATATAGATTGTTGTTTCTAAAATGTCTGTAAATATGTTGTTTGGTTGTAAAATGTGATGATGTTGAATTGAGGAAGTGGAGGGAGATAGGAAGGTAGGGAGGCATAAATGAAAACACCAGGCAATGGAGGAAGGTATCAGGGAGGGAGAAGGTGTCCCTGAGAGAGGAAGGGAGTAAGTGGTTGCCATATTTGTGAACAGTCTTCAATGATATTCAATTCCTGTGACATTTTAGTTTGTAAACTGTATAGATTATCATGATCTGATATTGAATATTTCATGTGAATTTAATTGCAGTAAAAGATTCATTTCCAGAGGTTCTGGATGCAGAAAAATTGAATCCTATTTTATTGTTTCATGCTTGCATTTTGCAAATTGCAGAAGCCATGACTCCTTACTTAGACTTGATCTGCCAGTATGCATTTCTTTTCAGAAATTGTTTGGAATTATTATGAGACTCAATATTTGGTCATATGGTTATTATAATTCAGTTAAACCCTCAGTAGTTGATATTGAGCCATTCTGTCTGGAATTGTTATTTATCAACCAGTAAGATCAGGTTAAAGAACTATGTAACATGTGTGACCCAGCTGGATGGATTGACTAACTTGGCTTCTTGATTGATTGTGTTCATAGGAGCTATATAAATATGCATTTTCTTGTTTCATTGTAACTATTCTGTTTGCTCCCACTGTTGTCTCAGTTATGATTTACTGTGTGGCCATGGGTTTCTCATCTCATTTACATGTAAATAACTTAATTATTATTCAAGTCCATTAAAAATTTAATATTCATAAATTTAATTTGCTATTCATGTGTTGAAGCTGTCTGACTATGCTGCATTATAAAAAGGTGTTATTTAAGAATTGTTCCCAGCAATTGCCTGTCTGGGTTGGTATCATAGGCTTCGTGACCCTTTTGCTTGTCAAAGGCATAATTTTAGTCAATTTGTTCAAATGACTGGAAGATAAAATACTATGCATGTTTATTTCACTAAGTGGAACTTTCTCTTGCGTTCCTTTTGCTTGTCGAGGAGAGAACCTGTCTACTTTAGCTCGAATAACTTTGAACTAAATTTTATGCATGTTTACTTGATGAAAGTGGTATTTTCTCCTTTGCCCCTTTTGCTTATCAATGACAGAACCTGTCTATTTTAGCTCTAACAACTTGGAACTTAGTATGCATGTTCATTGCTAACTGTGGAATTGAACAATGAATATACCAGTAATATTATTTTCAGTTGTTACTGATGTGGTTTTGGAGTCGGCCCCTTTTGATTGATGCTCAAGTGACACATCTAAACTTGCGCAGAGTTTTTATTAATTGGCCAATGTAATTGAGTATAGCTTGTATTAACCAAATGTGAAAGTATAAATTAACACGTTAATTCACTGGTTAAAGATCAGAGAGTGATAGCCAAGATGTCTCAGTTTTAGAAATCTATTAGCATCATTGAAGTATTTTTGCTTCAGATCTTAGAAAAATCTTTTAACATTGATTTAGTCTATTACACCCAATATTTCATTTACACTTTTTTGCATATTTAAAACATGTTTATAACACCATGGTTTTCTCATTATTTTTACCAAAGATCCGCATTCTATTACATATCTGTCAATTAATTGCTATTGTTGCCAAGTGATAGAAATGGGAAAATAATTGTTATGGGTGTGAAAATAAAAAAAGCCTGAATTTTTAATGTTTTTAGCTATTAATGTTGTGGCACTTGGATGCAGAATTCATCCTGGAAATGGTTCTACCAGTCCTAGCAGACATTATAAGCTCATCATTGTCAGACTATAAGAATATCAAATGTTTCACGAGCTTGTCTGTCTAATTCTGTACCAATCATTTTTTGCTTGACTTTCATCATTTTTTTTCATGATTTACAGTTTAGCTAATTTTTATAATGGCTCCCGGCTGTATTTAAGTCATACGGTTTTTTACTAAAGACAGATCCTGGACTCATAGAAATGTATACAGTGAAATTTTTCTTAACATTGACACCTCCTTCTCAACGACAGTCACTTCTAAGCAACATCCACCTTTCAACAAAAGTGACTTCTCATCAAAAGGCATTCCTCAAGAACAGCCACCTAACAACAAAAGCAATTTCTCAACAAAAAAGTGACCTCTCAAAACAACCATCACAAATTCATTGCATTCATTTGCCAGTGCAATCCTGCCCCCTACAACAGTCACCTTCTTTTAACAGTCTATTATAATAGGCGCTCTCCCTTCACTTACTGTTTAAGAGAGGTTTCCCTGTAGTTAGTTATTGCTGGTTCCTCAGCAGGTTATACAGTCATATAGTTATCTAGTTCAAGATGGCTCCTGGCTCTATAAATTAATGAACTCATATTTCTTGGTAAACTAGACGATTAATTAACTATACCAAGATGGTCTAATTTATTTTTATAAGATGAAAGGATTTATCCTAATTAACACAAGTTTTTAATGAAGTCTTAATTCTGTAATACACTCTGCTGTGATGCCCTCCCATAACTATTTCTCCTCCTTGACTCTTCATATGAGTTGCTGTACTGTTGGGTTTTGAAAAAAAATATTATTATATTCTGGAATTTTGAGTTGGAAGAATTTTGTTTACATCTTTGCTTCTTGTCAAGATCATGATTTTGTGCCATTATTATTTGAAATTTGAGTAACAGTTATACTTAATGCTTAAATTTAGTTTTCTGTTTTGTCTGAAATATGTAGGCACAGTATTATCTAAAACTAGTAAATTACTAATTGACCTTATTCAGTTTTGCCTTAAATAGAATATGATTTATTTGAAGCAAAGGATAGTAAATAATACTTTAAATAGAATTTGAAATTTAACTCTTATATTTTCCAGAACTTCAAATTTCCCCAATGGATATATTTCAGTAAGAGTTATTTTTCTTAATTTTAGTTCTCTCCCCTGACATTGTTTTTAATATGCATATATGTATATTTAAAATAATGACTGTCTTCCATTCTGGTTTATATTCAATAAGTTACATAATGAGTTCTGCATAAAATACATAAAAAGGTTGGACTTCTTTAACCTTAATAATATCCTACTTTCGCGGCTCATATTTGTATATTTTATTACATAACAGTAACTTCAAGGGAGATTTTATATATTATATTAAAACCTATGTTACAACATAAAAAACATCATTTTAATCGCCCATATATTTCCATTAATGTATTTTCAATCCCAATTTTAATGTTTTCTTGCAAGTATTTTGTAAGTTCCTATGAACTTAGGCAGGAACTTCTGCAGGAACCCCACTGAGTCTTCACCAGTTCCCTGTTTATAACGAACCACTATTGCATTGAGTTAACTATACATTATTTATAATGGTATATGGGAGGTGAACAACATATGATTTTAATGTAAATGAAATTTTATCTTTTTATAAAAATAAATATTTTCCTGGAAATAGAAAGTTTAATGGCGAAATCAAAGAAAATCGTTGCCAGCCGGAAATCATTACCTGGTCCAAAAAACAGAATATCAAAGAAGAAAGTATATCTTGATTTAAGTGCTTTAACTTGCTTAGTAATGTTTAATTTATTATTTTTGTCTAACTTTGGCTTATCATTTTATAATGTTCAATACATTGCACTGCAGTGATTGTTCTAACTTTATTTTATTTATTTATTGGATTTAATGCTGTTTCAACACATTTTAGGTCATTTTACGGCCTCCAGTGCACCTAACCTAGATTTCCTGGACCTTTGTCTATAACCAGTACTCGCCTACCCTTCCAAAAGGCCGGAAACTTCTCTATATTATCTAATCAATGGAGGAAAATTGACATTATCTAATTTTCATGGAAGGGTATAACCTTCCCAGGTGGGATTCGAACCCGTACTCCCCTTGAGACATGAGATTCCGAATCCCGGCGCGCTACCAATTGCGCTCTTACCAGGGTTTTGTTTTAACTAAAGCAGAGGTAATGAGTTGAGGCTGGCTTACATATACCATGCTTTGTCTCTCTCCCCTCGGGTACACTTAGCAAAAAATATTACTGAAAAAGTTAATTTTGAATAATCAATCGATTGGGTTTGCCCAAATGTTACTGCTAGTAATTTCAGTTTCGGGCAAGTAAAACTTATAACTAGTTCACAGTCCAACATAGGAACCTACTTTAAAAATAAATTTCAAACCCTGTTTTTGTTGTTTTTAATTTAACTAATGTTTTTCTTCTTTTTTATACGCCCGTTTTGAAAAAACGGTCGTATTATGTTATGCTGTTGTCCGTCTGTCCGTCTGTCCGTCTGTCCGTCTGTCCGTCTGTCCGTCTGTCCGTCTGTCCGTCTGTCCGTCTGTCCGTCCGTGGACAATTGCTTGTCCGGATGATAACTCAAGAAAGGATGAACCTAGGTTCCTCAAATTTTATGTGTTGATAGCCCTTGGGTGGAGGAGGTTCCCTATTGATTTTGAGACCCCAGGGTTAAAGGTCAAGGTCACTGGGACTTAAAATAGGTAAAACTTGTCCGTACAATATCTGAACCACCAATGTACCTAAGTTCACCAAATTTAATGTAAGAGTAGCCCATGTGTCAAAGATGTTCCCTATCGGTTTTGGGGCCCCTGCGTCAAAGGTCAAGGTCACAGTGGCATCATATGGAAAAAAAACTTGTCCTGACAATAACTTAACAACCAATCTACCTAGGATCACCAAATTTTATGTGAGAGAAGCCCATGTGTCAAGGATGTTCCCAATCGGTTTTGGGGCCCCTGGGTCAAAGGTCAAGGTCACAGGGACATCAAATTGAAAAACCTTGTCCGGACCATAACTAAACAACGCCTGTACCTAGGTTCACCAAATTTTATGTAAGAGTAGCCCATGTGTCAAAGATGCGCCCTATAGGTTTATGGGGCCCCAGGTTCAAAGGTCAAGGTCTCAGGGGCATTATATGGAAAAACTTTGTCCGGACAATAAATGAAACACCAATGTACCTAGGTTCACCAAATTTCATGTGAGAGTAGCCCATGTGTCAAGGATATGCACTATTGATTTTGGGGCCCCTGGGTCAAAGGTCAAGGTCACAGTGGCATCAAATTGAAAAACATTGTCCGGGTAATAACTCACTAATGACTGTACCTAGGTTCACCAAATTTCATGTGAGAGTAGCCCATGTGTCAAGGATGTACCTTATCAGTTTTGGGAAAACAGGGTTAAGTTTAAATCTTAAACCAGAAGATATCAAATTACCAAGCTGTGACTTCAAATGTTCTATCAATATGTTTATAAAGTCAAAACGGCAAACAATGAAACACTTGTCCAGACAATAACTGAACCACCAATGTACCTAGGTTCTCCAAATTTTATGTGAGGGTAGCCCTTGGGTAAAGGTTATGCCCTATTGGTTTTGGGGTTCCTGGGTCAAAGGTCAAGGTCACAGAGGCATCATATTGAAAATCCTTGTTTGGACAATAACTCATCAACTACTGTACCTAAGTTCACAAAATTTTATGTGAAGGTAGCCCTTGTGTCAAGGATGTTCCCAATAGGTTTTTGGGCCCCAGACCCAAAGGTCAAGGTCACAGAGGGATCATATGGAAAAACCTTGTTCAGACAATAACTGAACAACCAATGTACCTAGGTTCACTAAATTTGGCGTGAAAGTAGCCCATGTGTCAAGGTTATGCCCTATTGGTTTTGGGGCACCTTGGTCAAAGGTCAAGGTCACAGGGGCATCATATTGAAAAACATTGTCTGGATAATTACTCAACAATGATTGTACCAAAGTTCACCAAATTTCATGTGAGAGTAGCCCATGTGTCAAGGATGTACCTTATCAGTTTTGGGAAAACAGGGTTAAGTTTAAATCTTAAACCAGAAGATATCAAATTACCAAGCTGTGACTTCAAATGTTCTATCAATATGTTTATAAAGTCAAAACGGCAAACAATGAAACACTTGTCCAGACAATAACTGAACCACCAATGTACCTAGGTTCTCCAAATTTTATGTGAGGGTAGCCCTTGGGTAAAGGTTATGCCCTATTGGTTTTGGGGTTCCTGGGTCAAAGGTCAAGGTCACAGAGGCATCATATTGAAAATCCTTGTTTGGACAATAACTCATCAACTACTGTACCTAAGTTCACAAAATTTTATGTGAAGGTAGCCCTTGTGTCAAGGATGTTCCCAATAGGTTTTTGGGCCCCAGACCCAAAGGTCAAGGTCACAGAGGGATCATATGGAAAAACCTTGTTCAGACAATAACTGAACAACCAATGTACCTAGGTTCACTAAATTTGGCGTGAAAGTAGCCCATGTGTCAAGGTTATGCCCTATTGGTTTTGGGGCACCTTGGTCAAAGGTCAAGGTCACAGGGGCATCATATTGAAAAACATTGTCTGGATAATTACTCAACAATGATTGTACCAAAGTTCACCAAATTTCATGTGAGAGTAGCCCATGTGTCAAGGATGTACCTTATCAGTTTTGGGAAAACAGGGTTAAGTTTAAATCTTAAACCAGAAGATATCAAATTACCAAGCTGTGACTTCAAATGTTCTATCAATATGTTTATAAAGTCAAAACGGCAAACAATGAAACACTTGTCCAGACAATAACTGAACCACCAATGTACCTAGGTTCTCCAAATTTTATGTGAGGGTAGCCCTTGGGTAAAGGTTATGCCCTATTGGTTTTGGGGTTCCTGGGTCAAAGGTCAAGGTCACAGAGGCATCATATTGAAAATCCTTGTTTGGACAATAACTCATCAACTACTGTACCTAGGTTCACAAAATTTTATGTGAAGGTAGCCCTTGTGTCAAGGATGTTCCCAATAGGTTTTTGGGCCCCAGACCCAAAGGTCAAGGTCACAGAGGGATCATATGGAAAAACCTTGTCCAGACAATAACTGAACAACCAATGTACCTAGGTTCACTAAATTTGGCGTGAAAGTAGCCCATGTGTCAAGGTTATGCCCTATTGGTTTTGGGGTACCTTGGTCAAAGGTCAAGGTCACAGGGGCATCATATTGAAAAACATTGTCTGGATAATTACTCAACAATGATTGTACCAAAGTTCACCAAATTTCATGTGAGAGTAGCCCATGTGTCAAGGATGTTCCCTATTGATTTTGGGGCCCCTGGGTCAAGTTTAAACCATCATCCAGAAGATATCAAATTACCAAGCAGAGACTTCAAATGTTCAATCAATATGTTAATAAAGTCAAAATGGCAAACCATGGAAATAATGCTATATTTAATAAGTAAAATGAATTTAGTTCACCAAATTTTATTTGAGGGTGGCCCATTTGTTAAGGATGTTCCCAATTGGTTTTAGGTCAAAACTGGGTCAAAGATCTAGGTCACAGGGGCATCATATGGACAATCCTTGTCCGGACAATAACTAAACAATGATTGTACCTAGGTTAACCAAATTTTATGTGGATCAGCCCATTTGTCAAGATGTAATGTGTTGATAGCTCTTTGGTATTTGATGTTCTCTTTTGATTTGGAAACCCCAGGGACAAAAGTCAAGGTCACAGGGACTTAATTCATACTGAAACATTTTCCGGACAGTAACTCAATATTAATTGTACCTACATTGTAGGTTTTCCAAATCTTATTTAAGGGTAGCCTTAATGTCTAGCATATGCCCCTTTGGTTTCAGGTCCCTGGGTTAAAGGTTAAAGTCAAAAGAAAAATCATGAGGAAAAACCTTGTCCAACAACCAACTTTACCTAAGATCACCAAATTTTATGTATCAATACTCTTTGGGTCAAGGGCGAGAACTTTTGGTTCTGAGGCCCCAGGGTCAAGGTCACTGGAAGTTTGTATGGGAAAACTTTGTGTCGGTGATAAATCAACCATGGCTGTACCTAGGTTCTCAAAATCTTTGCTTTGGATAGCCCTCCTGTTAAGAATGGGACCTATTCTGAGATCCCGGGGTCATTGGTCAAGGTCACAGGGACTTTATATGAGATAGAACACAGCATGGACTGCACACGGGCGTATAATGCCCCGCCCAGCGGAGCTCTTGTTCTATTTTCATGTGCTGTTTTGCTGTTGAATCTATAGGTGAGTAGATTAAACTATGTAACCTTATACCTGCTATATTCTTAGGGTTTTTTATACGCCCGTTTTGAAAAAACGGTCGTATTATGTTATGCTGTTGTCCGTCTGTCCGTCTGTCCGTCTGTCCGTCTGTCCGTCTGTCTGTCTGTCCGTCTGTCCGTCTGTCCGTCCGTGGACAATTGCTTGTCCGGATGATAACTCAAGAAAGGATGAACCTAGGTTCCTCAAATTTTATGTGTTGATAGCCCTTGGGTGGAGGAGGTTCCCTATTGATTTTGAGACCCCAGGGTTAAAGGTCAAGGTCACTGGGACTTAAAATAGGTAAAACTTGTCCGGACAATATCTGAACCACCAATGTACCTAAGTTCACCAAATTTAATGTAAGAGTAGCCCATGTGTCAAAGATGTTCCCTATTGGTTTTGGGGCCCCTGCGTCAAAGGTCAAGGTCACAGTGGCATCATATGGGAAAAAAACTTGTCCTGACAATAACTTAACAACCAATCTACCTAGGATCACCAAATTTTATGTGAGAGAAGCCCATGTGTCAAGGATGTTCCCAATCGGTTTTGGGGCCCCTGGGTCAAAGGTCAAGGTCACAGGGACATCAAATTGAAAAACCTTGTCCGGACCATAACTCAACAACGCCTGTACCTAGGTTCACCAAATTTTATGTAAGAGTAGCCCATGTGTCAAAGATGCGCCCTATAGGTTTATGGGGCCCCAGGTTCAAAGGTCAAGGTCACAGGGGCATTATATGGAAAAACTTTGTCCGGACAATAAATGAAACACCAATGTACCTAGGTTCACCAAATTTCATGTGAGAGTAGCCCATGTGTCAAGGATATGCACTATTGATTTTGGGGCCCCTGGGTCAAAGGTCAAGGTCACAGTGGCATCAAATTGAAAAACATTGTCCGGGTAATAACTCACTAATGACTGTACCTAGGTTCACCAAATTTCATGTGAGAGTAGCCCATGTGTCAAGGATGTACCTTATCAGTTTTGGGAAAACAGGGTTAAATTTAAATCTTAAACCAGAAGATATCAAATTACCAAGCTGTGACTTCAAATGTTCTATCAATATGTTTATAAAGTCAAAATGGCAAACAATGAAACACTTGTCCAGACAATAACTGAACCACCAATGTACCTAGGTTCTCCAAATTTTATGTGAGGGTAGCACTTGGGTAAAGGTTATGCCCTATTGGTTTTGGGGCTCCTGGGTCAAAGGTCAAGGTCACAGGGGCATCATATTGAAAAACCTTGTTTGGACAATAACTCATCAACGACTGTACCTAAGTTCACAAAATTTTATGTGAATGTAGCCCTTGTGTCAAGGATGTTCCCAATAGGTTTCTGGGCCCCTGGGTCAAAGGTCAAGGTCACAAAGACATCATATGGAAAAACCTTGTCCAGACAATAACTGAACCACCAATGTACCTAGGTTAACTAAATTTTGTGTGAGAGTAGCCCATGTGTCAAAGTTATGCCCTAGTGGTTTTGGGGCCCCTGGGTCAAAGGTCAAGGTCACAGGGGCATCATATTGAAAAACATTGTCCGTGTAGTAAATCAACAATGACTGCACCTGAGTTCACCAAATTTCATGTGAGAGTAGCCCATGTGTCAAGGATGTGTCTTATCAGTTTTAGGGAAACAGGGTCAAGTTTAAACCTTCAACCAGAAGATATCAAATTACCAAGCAGTGACTTCAAATGTTCTATCAATATGTTAATAAAGTCAAAATGGCAAACAATGAAACACTTGTCCAGACAATTACTGAACCACCAATGTACCTAGGTTCATCAAATTCAATGTCAGGGTAGCCCTTGTGTCAAGGATATGCCCTATTGGTTTTTGGGCTCCTGGGTCAAAGGTCAAGGTCACAGGGGCATCATATTGAAAAACCTTGTTTGGACAATTACTCATCAACGACTGTACCTAGGTTCACAAAATTTTATGTGAATGTAGCCCTTGTGTCAAGGATGTTCCCAATAGGTTTTTGGGCCCCAGACCCAAAGGTCAAGGTCACAGAGGCATCATATGGAAACACCTTGTCCAGACAATAACTGAACAACCAATGTACCTAGGTTCACTAAATTTTACGTGAGAGTAGCGGAAGTGTCAAGGTTATGCTCTATTGGTTTTGGGGCCCCTGGGTCAAAGGTCAAGGTCACAGGGGCATCATATTGAAAAACATTGTCCGGGTAATTACTCAACAATGACTGTACCTAGGTTCACCAAATTTCATGTGAGAGTAGCCCATGTGTCAAGGATGTGCCTTATCAGTTTTTGGGAAATAGGGTCAAGTTTAAACCTTCAACCAGAAGATATCAAATTACCAAGCAGTGACTTCAAATGTTCTATCAATATGTTAATAAAGTCAAAATGGGAGACAATGAAACACTTGTCCAGACAATAACTGAACAACCAATGTACCTAGGTTCACTAAATTTTATGTGAGAGTAGCCCATGTGTCATGGTTATGTCCTATTGGTTTTGGGGCCCCTGGGTCAAAGGTCAAGGTCACAGGGGCATCATATTGAAAAACATTGTCCGTGTAGTAAATCAACAATGACTGCACCTAAGTTCACCAAATTTCATGTGAGAGTAGCCCATGTGTCAAGAATGTTCCCTATTGGTTTTGGGGCCCCTAGGTCAAGTTTAAACCATCATCCAGAAGATATCAAATTACCAAGCAGTGACTTCAAATGTTCAATCAATATGTTAACAAAGTCAAAATGGCAAACCATGGAAATAATGCTATATTTAATAAGTAACATGAATTTAGTTCACCAAATTTTATGTGAGGGTAGCCCATGTGTCAAGGATGTTCCCAATTGGTTTTGGGTCAAAACTGGGTCAAAGATTGAGGTCACAGGGGCATCATGTGGACAATCCTTGTCCAGACAATAACTTAATATGTAATGTGTTGATAGCTCTTTGGTATTGGATGTTCTCTTTTGATTTGGAGACCCCAGGGTCAAAAGTCATGGTCACAGGGCCTTAATTCATATTGAAACATTTTCGGGACAGTAACTCAATAATGATTGTACCTACATTGTAGGTTTTCCAAATTTTATTTAAGTGGAGCCTTAATGTCTAGCATATGCCCCTTTGGTTTTAGGTCCCTGGGTTAAAGGTCAAAGTCACAAGAAAAATCATGAGGAAAAACCTTGTCCAACAACCAACTTTACCTAAGATCACCAAATTTTATGTATCAATACTCTTTGGGTCAAGGGCGAGAACTTTTGGTTCTGAGGCCCCAGGGTCAAGATCACTGGAAGTTTGTATGGGAAAACTTTGTGTCGGTGATAACTCAACCATGGCTGTACCTAGGTTCTCGAAATCTTTGCTTTGGATAGCCCTCCAGTTAAGGATGGGACCTATTCTGAGATCCCAGGGTCATTGGTCAAGGTCACAGGGACTTCATATGAGATAGAACACAGCATGGACTGCACACGGGCGTATAATGCCCCGCCCAGCGGAGCTCTTGTTTTAGTTTTTTTTAGGGGGTTTAACACTGTAGCAACACATTGCAATGGTTATAACATGGTGGTCAGTTCACCTACTCACTGTTCCTGAAAGGCTAAATCTCTGGATTTAGCTGTTAACCAACTACTAGGTGCATACTTCTGTCAGTGACTGACTACTGCCCTACATAATTTAGAATCATGTGGTAGGAGGGAGAATGGCCATAGAAAATTATTTCTTGACCAAGCTCTACAAAAGTAATATGCCCTGTTTTGGATTTGAACCTATGACCCCTCGATCAGTAGACTTGTGCACTACCGACTGAGCTAGCCAGGTGGTATTCTGAGGTCTATTACTTTCTAATACTGGTATAATGAACAAAATAGATTGCTGTGATTTATTAAGCATAAGATCTTGACGGATTTGAAATTTATGTCATAACGAATGTAATTATGAAATTCATGCAGTTTATTATTTTCCTTAAGGTGTTTGATTGAATTCACTAGGAATGTATGTATTCACTCAGAATTCGAGTATCACATGTAAAGCTTTGATAAACCATCGGGATGATTATGATAGAAATTTGACGAATCCTAAAAATTACAATGCATCCTGGGAGCTTTGGAACAGCTTGCTTGATTGATTGTACCATAATGTTCCATTGATGAGTTTTCGGTTAAATGACTGATAGCGTCTTTAATTTTTGTTCATTATATTGTGCGATATGAAAATTATATAATTAACTTTATTTCGTTGAAATAACAACCTTGTACGTTTAATGAATCAAGGCAGGTTTTGTGTTACCAACAATGTCTTTGATGTTAGGGTAATATATTTGCATGGTAAATATTTTTCTTACAGGAACGATGAGAAAAATGAGTTTTTACGACAAAAACTTCTATTATAAGTTTGGAGTCATATAGTTCCTGTACTTTTAATATTTTCTCTTCCGATGATTTTTTGATGATGCTTTTTCTCTTAGCTGCATGAGAAAGTTTTGAGTAGTTCCATCTGAACGATAGTTTTTGATAGTTATTTTATTAGTACATACTTAATTACTGCAGAAATTTGACTTGGAAAACTTAGTTATTGAATTTGACTTAGGAATTTCATACATTCTTTTCAGTGCACAATCTAGTTCAGCTAAATTGTATAAACTTCCTTGAATTGTGTATGTTGAAGTTACACTTTTATGTTCTATGGTTCATGCTTTAACCAATGCTCAATGAAATTAAAGCCTTATTACCCATGGTCATTTGATGGTATCTTTTTATCAATCTTGTATACATGAATTCTGATAAATTGGAGCCATTTTATTAACTTTGTAACCACCCTTATACGTGGTAAAGTGTATCATTATTGCAACATCATTTCTGTATCAGGGAAATTTGCAGTTTTCAACCTGAAGGCTTTTCCAGAAGATTCATATCTGCATTATAGATACATTTGTATTAACTAAATCTTGTTACCAGTAAAATTTTATTTTGTCAGAAAATTTGAAATATTTTCCAAATTTAAATTTTGAATTAAATGTTATTACCTCCCTTGTCAAGGAACTCTTCAATATTCAACAAGTGTACTCTTCAGAAATGGAAATCATGAATTTTATTGCTTTATATATAATCATTACTCTATGTTTAAAAGTTATTTATTTGGCTTCTGTCTAACAACTATCTGACATTTTAGAATTAGATTATTTTAAAACAGGGATAGGTACTGTGTTATCCAATCTTTATTGAAGACTTTTATTTGTTTCCTAAGGCATAAAATCACACTTTGTTGTTTTTCTTGTCAATGGCATCTTGAACTTTCCTCTAAATTTCCTCATAAATTTGATTTTAAGACAAAATTATGTTAGCTTCAAACTCATAAATAATTTATACAGAAAATTCACCCTAACAGGTTTTGATCAAATTCCACGCATTCTCTAGAATTCTTGCAGACTTCGTGAAATAAATGTTTAAAATATTCCGGTCCTGACTTGTAGATTCCTTTAAAATTGTCTGAGACAAATTTCTGCCCCGAATCTTTATCTTGACCCCCTATAGAATGTGATAACAATTTTTCAATCTATTCCCAGCATGCATCAATTGTTTGACCCAGCATGCACCATTTGTTTATTTTTAATGAAACAGGATGATCCTGTCTGCATCTCAGCTGAGATCGTTGGAAAGCCTAGACATTAATCAATTCTTGTTGCCCATGCAAGCTCTATGCAGATATCATTTTATTTCCGACTTTCTGCTTCGGTCATACTGATTGTTTTGACTTACAGCCATACTGCAACCGAAGTGCTGTGCCACTGTACCTTTTCTGTCATACAACAGTACAATACACTTACTTTCTCTTGTTTATTTTGATCTTTCAATGTCATCATATTTGAATGTCATAGCTTTAACCTTAATGATATTAGAATTCCTGATCATCTATTTGTGGTTTTTATTTAGGTTTAAGTTAGACATTTATCCCTGGCAATTAAATGTTTTAAAAAAGTTCTGTTTATTTTTGTATTACCAACCAAAGAACAAATACAATAGGAAATGGTCAGTGTGGTTTGTAATGAAAGTAAATAGTCAAGCTGTGAAAATTACATTTGGATACTTTTTGTTACATTTTGATACTTTTTGTTTCATTGTAATACTTTGGTGTTATATATTGTTACGTTTTGTTACAAAATGTTATGTTATGTTTGGCGACATCTTATTTTCTACACAGGATGTTCGTGAAACCACAAAACTGCTTGATACGAAGCCCTGAAGCCCGAGAGTCTGTATGGGCGGTGATCTTCATTGATTGCCACCAGATGGGTCTCTACTGACTTACTGACCATAATTATAGGGCTTTGATAGAATTCGGTTTGAATGACCTGTAATTTAATCATGATTTTACTTTTGTTGTTAAAGTAATTTAGTCTTGGGCTATGATTAGATGGTTATTTTAAACTGTCTGTCATAGGCTGTTTAATTATTTAATGAATATTTATCTTGTCAAATTTGAGGCTTAAATATGTTTATTTTGAATACATTCTGAGTTTTGTGGCTGAATTTGGAATTGTGGATAAATTCTAATTGCGACCATTTAATACTTTGTTTAGTTTTTAACCAGTTTTGAGATTGTTCATGTTAGTGAAGTTTATGTTGTTAAAATTTTCGAGGGTTAATCCGGAATAGTGGCATTTGATTCTTTCTGCTTTATAATTCATATTGATAAAATTTATCAAGCTGCTCAGTTCACGGTAAGCAATGTACTCAGCACATGTCTGTTTGGTGTAGCGCTTAGTTCACCTGGCTTTGATTAACAGTTTTTAAGTTTAAATCCTGGTCATTGCAGATCATACCCTTCCTGGTTGATTCTTTTAATATGAAAGAGTAGATTAATTTCCATTCTCATATAGAGAAGGGAATAGGAAGGGTTAGAATCAAATGAAAAATGTTGATATTTTGTTAAGAAATTACAAAGTTCATTAAACACTTTTGATAGCAGCTGCCATCTCATGTAACCAGCTTTCCTTGAAAGTTTTCTTTTACCAGTTCTTGTTTACTCTTTCACATGAATCCTAAATGTTAATAAACAGAGTCTATAGCAAATAAATATATAAATAAAATGAACTTTAGAGAATAATTGAAAAATTATATTACTTTCAGTATTCCCTGTTATTAATATAACATGATATTGTTGGTTTAGCGCAAAACAGTTGTAAGTCAATATAAGAAAAGAGTGAGTTACAACCATTTCGCCCTAAACCCACTATATTAAAGTGTGTTCTAAAACCAGAGATAGTTAATATATGACATTTAAAAAACATGTTCTATCAGTCAACTGAGTTTTTTTTTTCAATTTAATCATTATTATAAAATATTGATTTTAATATCACCATGGTAACTGGGATGAAAAGCTAGAGTAGATTTAAGGCTATATTGCATGTTGGAAAAATTTAAGTCTGTACAAATATTAGTTTGTTTCATGTTACTTGGAATCAAGATTTTCCCCCATTTGATAAATTTAAAAGGTCTTAATAAGGAAAAACTTAATCTTGCAAAAAAGGGTTGTTTAAAGTCTATTTTATGAAATTGTTATAGATTGTTGCAGAATGTTTAAAAACTTTAAAAGAATTGTATTTAGTTGGATGGTTTAATGTGTCTTCCTTTCTAAGAAAATCTTATTATACAACAGAACAAAAATTCATCTTAAGTCTGTTCAATGAATTTGTCTCATATTTTGTTGCAGATATTCTCAGTTAAATTATAAGAAATAGTTGTGGCACATGTTGTATAATTTGTTATTTTTTTTTATTTTTTGTAATTTTTGGGCAGCCACTAAAATCAGGAATTGAATTTGAAAAAAATATTGAAAATTTAAATGGTTCTTTAAAAATTGACCTACTATGATCTCAAGTTGTTTGGAAGTAAAAGGGCTCACTGTTCAATTTCTCTTTTGTGATTTTGTGATAAATGTATATGAACTTGATGCTACAAGGTTCAGACATGTGGTTCAATAACCAAACAAAACCAACTTGTAGTTTTAACTTTCCGCACACATTACACAGACTAGTTGAGTACCAAACGATGTATAAAACAGTATAGCATATAGTCACGAACATTCGTCAGACGAAATATTGTTTAAATGCATACTTCATATTTTTTTATAACCATAATAGCCTTTATTAAATCCAAATATTTTCTGAAATAATTACAGTATTGAATTCCCATGGTTTTTTATTATATTATTTTATAAAACATGAAGCGTTTATAAGGAATGATGTTTTATTTTTGTTTAGTTTCCATAGCTACGATTGAACAAAATCTCTTAATTTTCCCTTTTTTGTATTTTTTTTAATTATTTGTTTGATAAGTCGTGGTAAAAGCTGTTTTGAAGGATAAAAATATTATTTTGAAATTGGATATTAGATTATTGAATGCTCATTCTTTATTATCTTTTGGAGGGAGACAATATCAGATCTTTATTACGCTGTATCTGGCTGGTTGCATTAGTTTGTTGTTTATTGAAAAAAAGTCTGTTTTTGTCTCATGTGAGGAGAGTTGCTTCCTCCTTTGGAAAGGGAAGGTTAATACTGGTTAGAATCATGTAGCCGTGGAAAACTGGTTTAAAAATCAAACTGAATGCTTTTCTGCAAACTGAAAATTTGATAAAAATGGCGTAAGAACTTGCTATAAACAAATTCTTGCATGGATAGGCTGATGTTTTCTAATAGCATTTTACAAACTTTCATGTTATCTAAAATCACAGTTACATTCGGTATAACTACTAATAGTGCTGAGTCTTACACACCAGGTTTCATCTTTGTATTTCCTTATAGCATTATAAATTCTCAAGATTTGTTTTTTGTTTTTAGAATTACAAAATTCTTGTTACATAAGTTTCCAAGCTTAGACATTAATTTCTAAGAACAATAATTACGACAAACTTAAGTTTATCAAAACTTCTTTCCTGGAGAAATCCTAAAGTAAAAGAGTTGGTTTTTTTATAAATATTCTTGTCATTAAATATAAATTAGTTTCTAATTTATTTTACTAATTGTATTTGAATTATTCTAGGTCTACGACAAAGTACCTCTACTCATGTTCATCAACTTTCATCAATTTGTAAGGTATTACTTTCAAGAGGGCCCCTTAAGTGCCCTTATTTTAGTTAATATTGCATTCAAGAGGGTCCCTTATAGACTAGTGCCCTTCTCTAAGTTGTACATATGGATTTAATGTAAGGGAGCTTTAGAGATGTTTATAACTTGAAGTGTTGATCATTTTAAACCTCTGTCTTCACACTTACTATATATAAAACAAGCCTAATGACTTATCATAATCATTTATACTGTTTTAGTTAGATGTATTACATGTTCTTAAGGTAGACCCTCACTTATGCCTTTCATGTTGGCCAGTAAAAGGTAAATTCTTGAAAAGTATGATAAATGTTTACAAACCTTGATAATTTTACTCATTATGATGCTTTTACTTTGTATGAATTAGGTTCGTTACCTAACTTTTGATTTCATAATAAATTGAAAGAAAATCTTTTTGTGTGATGAAAATAGTAATTACCTCCCTTTCATTTGAAAATTAAACACTTGGGACAAGATGCCTAAACATATCCTTACATATTGCTTTGTGCCCTGGTACCCTTCTTGTACCAAAAGATTATGTATATGATATCATATTAAGGGTACCAGGGGGCAAGGGCAAAGCACTAGCTAGCGATATGCTAAGACAAATTGCCCTTTGACTTGAGTTTCCCTTATAAGTTCGAAAAGGAGCTGTTTTAATTGTCTACATTAATGGTCTGTATTTACTTAATTTACCAACAGCTAAGAAAGTTTAGAAAAAACAATGAAGTAAGAATTAAGTATCATTATTGCTTGAACTATGTCTGCTGTCATGAGAAATGAAGTTTTTATATGGGATGGAATACCTTAAAAAATTGCTTTTTGAAATTTTGTAGAAATTGCATGAGACATGTGCCACGTTTTTCATCAAGAGATCTTAAGATCTTAATGATGCATTTTTAATCTTTTAAGTGTTTCTGCAACACTTAGACAAGTCTTTTATGAGTTCTGCACTTCAAAAGCTTTTATTAAAGGAATTTTTATAATATATTATGGACTGCTTGTGTGTGCATACTTTATACAGATTATGTCCTTTGTGCATTGTATATTAGTATCGTTCTACTTTTACCTCAGGGGTTTGTTCTCCTTTTTTATCATTTGGGTTCATTTTTTATCATTTGGGTTCTTTTTTATCATTTGGGTTCCTTTTTGTCCCTTTCTTGTTTTAATCTTGCTATGATAACCGTAGATCTGTGGAATCTTTTACTGTTACTATGGAATGCCCCTGAGCTAGCTTACCATGTTTTGGTTGATATTCTCATGAAGGGGTTTTGAGCCAACCTTGAGATTTGTAGAACATCAAAGAACATTAAAGAAGAAACCTTAAAGTTAGTAATTTAGGGATTTTAATAACCTTGAATTTTTGTAAAAGACATTAAAATGAGCTAACTCCTTATTTTGACTTTTAGATATCATACATTTTCTTAAAAATTTTGAAGTTCAAACGTTGTTCATTTTAACTTAATCACAAGAGAATTCTATTTTTTTTATTTCATATGCATCCATGGTTTATTCCTTTTTATGACTGACATTTATGCCATAAAATATTACAACGAAGTATTTTTGTCTCAAAAGTATGGTACTAAGTGAATGTATATAACAGACTATAGTTATTTTCATGGTACAGTAAGAATCAAAGCACTCACAGCACACATCGCTCCCACTATTTTGTTATAATGATTTTCATGACTCTTAGTTATAGGCAGATGAAAGCATAGTTAGGAATACTGATATAAATCTCTAAGAAATCTCTACTATGTTTAAAATGTGGGAAATGATGTGAAAAACAGGTGACATTGTTGAAAACTAGAATATAAATACTGGTACAAAATAACCATTGTGAGCTTTGTTCATTGTACACATTTTTCTCTGAAGAGATTTTTGATGTTCATGCAGCACATGTCTTGGTCATTTGATTTATGATCTTGTCATGTTTAGTAATGAACCTTGTTTTTAACTCAAACTGGGGGGTGAATGCATACTTGTGTATTGGGAGAGGGGGAGGGGAGGGCGGAGGATGGGTTGATTTTTACAGGTGATCAGGGGAAGAGGGAAACTAGAATTATCAACATAAGGGGATAAGGAATGAGGAGTACAACAACAAAGACATAGGTTTAAATCTTGTTTTCAAGGTTTTTACTAAAACTTAGTTCTCAATGTTTTGTTGTATTTTGAAATTTCCTGGAATTGCCAGGAATCCTAGCTCTACAGCCTGCTGAAATTGTAATAGCCATGATTCTATGGTTTAACTTTTTGACTTTCCTGGTGAATGTTCTCAATGCTGCTCCACTATATTTCCAATCTTTGACCTTTTCCACAACTCTTGTCATCGATTCACACAATGATCTGAAACAATTAACAAAGATTAGGTCACGCTTTATTGTTCATAAAGTTTGTATATGTTGCAACCTTTGAATGCTGCACAGCATCACTATTGTTGATTTTAACATGTTTGCAATATAATACAGACTGCATGCATGGTGAGCAGATATCAACTTTTATTGATAATTATAAAATCAATGAACACTATAGTACTCTTTGATTGATTGTTTTAACATTTTAATGTTATTTAACTGAAGTCTTGTAAACATTTAATGTTTAACAATAAATTGAGACAACGATACACAATCTCATGTGGGGATTTGAAGGCTTGGCTGAAATCAATGAATCATGAATGTTCCTCTCATATTGATTGGTTTAACATTTAAATTTTGTTTACTGAAGTCTTATTCATTTGTTTTGTATATTGATCCAAAGATCTGTAGTCTGATTTGGGGTACTTTTGAAAGTTTGGCTACTATGATGACTCTAATGAATAAACAAGTTAATGTATATTTATTGTAAAATTTACCCACAAGACTGTAGTAACTCGCTCTTTAATGCAATGCACTTAATACAGTCTTGCAGGCAACCCTTAAGCTAATAAACATGCATGCAGATTTTTATTTTGTTCTATTCTGATCTGTGCCTTTAATTATATTAAGACTTGATATTTCTTAATGCAATTATAAGAGCATTCATCATGAGTAAATGATTACATTCTGTAGTTCTGATAAAAAATTTCAAAATGATTTTTTAAATATTTTTTTATTAAATTTTTATAGAATTTTTTACTGTTGATTTAAACTTAATTGTCCATAACTGCAGCATTAAATGATTTGTATCAATTTTTAACACCTGTTTATCTGAGATATACTGGCTGATAGTACAGGTGGCTTGAACCCTATCAAATATACATGTATATATAAACATCTGCTCAGTTATTGTTGTTTAATTAAATAAATATGATTATTTAATGAATTATTTATTGTTGTAATTTATTTTTTATCATTTTGGTTAATTTTTATCATTTGAGTTCATTTCATGTTCTTAAGGTTTATTTAATGTTCTTTGGTTTCTTTTTTATTAAACAAAATAAAAACTTATCTAGGTTCAAGATAAAATGATGTTATGGTTTTGATATCTTACAAAATTAACTGTATCATTATTTTATGTTATTTTTCTGCCATAAGGAACAATAAGTGTCAACTTAAATTGTTTGGTAGACTCATATCTACTGATTTAACTGAATGTAGCTTAATTAGCCTTAAGCTAAGCTGATCAAGATTCATTGTAGACTTTCTCTTGCTGATCGAGGGAAAAGTAAGGGTTCAAACCAAATAATCTCCTACCAATGCTTCAAATGGTTATAACCTCTCGCTGATGCAAGAACATTTGTTCAAGCCTTGCAACCAACTATGAATCTATGTGAATGGAATGTACGACTGATGCTTATTGAAGGCAATTGGTGCCTAGGAACAGTGAATCTCTTATGAACAATGGTTAGGTGACCTGTCCTCCTCAATATTGAATCACATTGTTGATTAGAGGGGTAAACAAACCCAACTAAAACCAAACCTATGAAGATTAGGCAATACAAACTATGGCATTACATTTTGGTATGTCTTATTTGCATGATAAATGATAGTGTATTCATTTAAAATGTATTTTTTATAAGAGCTGAGATAAGTTCAAACAGACTGGTTTGTTTTATGTAAATAGTTTGATATATAAACTTCAAACATTTGTCGGTGAGGTGAAAATGGTACTGGATACTTAAGACAGAAATTGTGTTTTTCTTGTATACTTGTTGTGAATACTTCTCAACAAAAGAAAGGATGCACTACCTACCTTTATGTGATTGGGTTACAGCTTGATCACATTGACCAGTGAGTACGAGCCTGGTAATTTGGGTTTGATTCTAAGTTGTGTTACTACCTTTCCTAAAAATTTGATGATTTAGGTTGTTGTATGGTTCCTTGTCTCATAAGCAGTTATGATTGTGGTGGGCATGCTCTATAGGATGTATCCTCTATGAGTGATTTCATGGGGTTTTAGCTGCAGAGCTAGCATTATCATTGATTAGTACAATTAGTACATAAGTTCAATACTTTAGTCCGCCCTCCTCACTCATGCACCTTTAGAGAGTTCAATGCTAGATGCCTCCTAATCCATGCACCTAATTTTCCCTCTCTGTCTTTTAATGTGAAGTTTAATTACATGGCCTGGATAAGATTTAACCCAATTTTGAGCAGGCTTTTAAATAATTACTAGTCCATCTTGGTAACCGTTTTTTGCAATTAATACTCAAACTTTCCACATACTTTCTTTTTCTATGAAGTGTAGAATGGCCTGAATGTTGTGTAATTATGTTTGATTGAAGTTAATGTTATATAAACTGAACTTTGTAATATTAGACATATTTATCTTTACATCAAAGTGACATTATAACCTTAATGTTATCATTCTTTTACCCTAAACTCTGAGATATGTCTCTTTAACTCATGTGATTATCTTATGTGTGCCCACTCTCATGTGATTGTACCTTTCTAGCAAAATCTAGCAAATTTTTAGAGGTAACCATTAGATTAGGTCTTAATGTTCACCAGATTTGTTAGTCTGCTAAACAATCAAATATATATTTATAATACTAAAATTTGTTCCTGATCTTAAACATTTTATATTAATTTAAAAATTTTCTAATCTTTTTTTAAGGAGGTAAATTTACAAGCAATCTGTGAGTTGTTAAAATAAATATAGTCTTGGGATTGTTACACACACTTTTTTGCCCCTGAATTGTTTGTTAATTTGCTGTTTTGCAAATTTTGAGTCGTTTTGGACCAAAAGATTTCCTTAACAATATGTTTGTATAAAAAATGAAGTTGATAAGATAAGACATTGCACATTAATGTATGATGTTTCCAACCCATAAGTAATATTTAAATTTAAAATTCATTTTTGTATTCAATAGCTTACTTGTATTCAAAGTTTATTTTTTCTTTGCTTCTTTTACTTTGTTTGGCGCCTAATCTTCACTTTTCTATGGTAGGTTGAATGATCGAAAAACAAAAAACGATAGACAAGTTTAAACAAGTTCTTATGAATGACCATGTTAATGTATTATAATACATTTTATCATTCTAATGAAAAATATCTTAACGCACTTCAATGCTGCGGAATGTTTTTCATTGCAAATTTATGAAGTTCTTGGCTAACTAACCAGAAAGAAATGGTGATAAGTTTAAAAGTGATATTGTTTTGAATGTAAACTCTACCTCTATAATGACTTCTTTTTCTCCTCATGCTTTTTTGGACTTCAAAGCTGAAGAGTCAAAGTTTTCGCCACTTCAAAGCGTGAAGATCAGAGAACGTTAATTAAGTGGAAAATACAATTAACATCATAAAAATAAGGATGTGTCGAGGGATATGTAAATACAAAATATTAGGATACATCATACCTTGAGTATATTATCTTATGTTTGAGATGTTTGAGTTGTCTAACTTGTGAAAATTGTAGTTATACGACTTTCATGTTGTTTATTTATTTCATGAATGGTGAATGTATTTTCCTGATGTACTCAAAACTTTCAAATTATGATTGAGTGTGTAAAATATCAACATTATACAGTGCCCTCCATAAGACCATGGATGAAAGTCCTATTTTAAGATAAAGTGATTTATATTTACCCATAAAATAAAGAAATAAATACATTTATCCATAAAATAAGTAGCCGTCTGGCTAGCTCAGTTGGTAGCACGCAAGTCTTCTGATGGAGGGGTCATGGGTTTGATTCCTGGGCGGGGCATACTTTCGTTGAGCTTGGTCATGAAATTATTTCTATGGCCATTCTCCCTCCTACCAATGATTTTTAATTATGTAGAGCAGTTGTCAGTCACTGACGAAAGTATGTGCTTAGTAGTTGGTTAACAGCTAAATCAAGAGATTTAGCCTTTCGAGGAGGAGTGAGTAGGTAGACTGACCGCCGTTGTATAAGCTATTCAATGTGTTGCTATGGCATTAAACCCAACAAAAACAAAAACCAAAAAAAAAAGAACAAAGAGTCATCTGAGCAAATTTCAAAATTAGTCAACAAATCAATCAAGCTATGTTATATGAATATGCTTAAATTGTAGTAAAATTGCATTTGGTATAAATGATCAGGCTAAATTTCATTTGTCTTAGATCTAAATTCTTGTGGTTTATATTTTTTGTATCACTGATAAAAGAAATTTCAAGAGCCATTCATTCTATTTTTTGTTGATGATGATTACAAAATCAATTCTGAATTTTGATTTTTTTTCAGTATTTGCATCATTATTTGCATAATTGAATAATATTGTACAAAATATGAGAAAAATCAATTCGCTTAATTAAGTCAACTTTTTAGATAAGGCTGTCTGAATGAAAAAACTATTTAAAACTGTTTTGTCATTAATTATGAAGCAATAAAAACGTAATTTACTATTTATTTTGTGCTCTGATATGAAATACTATAATTAATCTGTGTTCCTGTGTACATCTAAACTTATTTGACCTCAAAAACCGATTTATCATTCGCTCATTTCCACCACCATGATTAAATTTTATCCAATTAAAAATTTGTTTATTTTTATTTCTATCAGTTCCTTTAATGTTTTCATTTCCCAATTAAGGTACAAGGTTTTGGTTTACAAAACTTTACAATCGAAATAATGAAGATATTATTGAAGTGTTGGTTTTCACTCATTTTTGATAATTTGATATGTTTATTTTCACCGTTTTATTCAATTGGCAAACAGTGAAAACTAGCCTTCCATTTGCGGTTTATTCAAGTGACAAAACAGTGAAATACGGCCTCGGACAAGACATTGTTAGTATTTTGATTCAAAACCAATCAGATTTCAAGTGTTTATGTATATGATGTCTAGTCAATTGTCGAAATCGGATATATTTTCACAAATTGACAAGGCGGTACTTTGAGTGGTGCGGTTTTAACAAGGGAAAAGTTCAAATGTCATCACGTCAAATACCTGTTAAACAATTTGTAAAGACCAGCGATCAAATCACGATATACAACTTGTTCTTTTTGTTAAAGATTTGTTAGAATCTTTATGAAGTGGACAAACCCTTGTTAAATAAATTGAAACAAGAGTTTTGACAAATATCCCGAAGGCAGTGTGGGGTTTGTAAAATGAAGAATTGCTTGAAGATTGAAGAAGGGTCTTGAAAATACTATCAGTATAAACTCTATAATTGGATTGATAATTGATACCTGAAATTGTTACTGACTTTGAGAGGCCAGTGAATGGTACTCCAAGGAAGTTGAAAAGTTTAAACAATTAATTATAACACTATAGATGTTAGATCTCGGTTTAGATTTTTAGATCTTGATGTAAAAACATAAGTATGGTTAACTCTATTATAATAGATTTTGACAAGTTAAAGGTCTTTGACTGATTGTTCATCTAGCTTGTATCAACTGTTGATCTCTTAACTTGATTGGCAAACATCTGTTCGTTTAGTTTAGTGAAGTTTTTTTTAAGGTGTTTAATGTCAATGTTTTGACAATGTTGTAAGCAGTTAGTTGACATAAGTCTTTGTCTTTGGAAGGCTACAAGGCCGAAATCTTTTGACTCAAGGCTTTATTCTGTTCATGAGGCACTTGCCTCTCCTTAGTCACTGCTGGTCATATGTCCTACTTTATTAAACAGTGGAAGGAAAAATGGTGGCCAGGTAAACAAACCCACAACCCTTTGATTGAAACTCAATATTTCTACCCACTGCATGAGCTCACAGAACTGTATGTTTGTTGGCTCTCTGGGAGGCTTGGCGTGTGGAGCTTGTGCAACTAAATTGCCCCATTTTACAAAAAGACCATTGTTAGGTTAGTGAAAATTCAACATCTTCTTGTAACTCCTTTTAGTGTTATAGTCAATATTCATTACTGTAGCCATGTATATCTGTATACCAGCATGTGACTACTGATGGTTGTCTCATTATAATTGACAGAAACCTGGCAAACAATGTTGTAGATAATTGCTGGAGAAGATTTAATAGACAACGACTTTTTCATTTTACTACCACAAAAAACCATGAATACGGACCAAGAAACTTTTAAAAGAAAAAAATGGTTTTCGTCATAAAAACACCAGAATCTTTCTGTCGAGTGGGGATGATTTTATCGTGAGCTGAAATCTTAATGTGAAAGTTATATTGTACAGTTAAGTTCATCGAAAGCTCTTATAGAATCAGTTAAAACACAAATAGATTACATTTTCCTGAAATTCTACCAGAAATTATGCTGCACTTACTTATCTTGATGGATGATAAAATACATTTTATTGCTTTTCAAATAAACCGTGTGTGCAGATAGTATGGCTCTATCTGAGGCTATCTAAGAGATATTTTGTCGACTGGAGATATTTATTATACGGTTTATCACTGTAGATAGAGTGTGACAATGATCAGAAGTCTCATATTGGGTACTTTTAGATGTGGTTT
Organism: Mactra quadrangularis; assembly: GCA_025267735.1. NCBI lineage: Eukaryota > Metazoa > Mollusca > Bivalvia > Venerida > Mactridae > Mactra > Mactra quadrangularis. Next base: position 47,989,267 of record CM046299.1, on the reverse strand, counting down.
ATGATATATAAGTAGTTTTAATATGTTTAAATGTGAAGCTGAGCCAGTGTCTTTATAAATTCAGGTTTCAATTGCAGGCAATGGGTGTTTAAACAAAGATAAAGCCTTGCTTAATAGCTCTGATAAAAGTTAGTTTTTCTGTGGAATAAGGGTTAGTAGGTTCATTCCCAAGTCTGATTTGTGTTTCTTTAGGCTCGCTGTTTTGCCCCAGTAGCTTTGGGTGACCATAATTTCTAAGTCAGGCCTAAACAATATTTATTTTCACAGTGTTTGTTTTGCTATTTTTTCTGCTCTCATTCTCTGTCATTATCAATGATTCAAGTTAACAAATCATTTAGTAATGGACTATTTGCATTATATTGTACTGGTTGGAAAGTTCGTTCTAAATCATACAATATACCAATAGATTTAGCCTCTGCTGTGAGGCAGCTAGTATTCAACTGAGGACGAATCATCTAAAACCTGGCTTTAATAGCTTTATCAAAACAATGACATTACCATTGTGACTAAGCATGTATATAAAAAATTATGTTACTATAAAGACAAACATATGTATTTATAAAATTCTCTGCATTTTTTCCTGTGTTTAATGAAAAGTTGCTCAAACGGACTTCACCACATTGATAAATCTGATCTGTCTTGTATTACAATGTACACTATCAAGTTGACAATAACAGTTTATTATAATATGGCATATAACATCAGCATTACAACATTTTTATACTCTTCATTTTTCAATTCACTATTAGCTTGCAACCAAACATGCCATGGGTTTAGCGCAAAATGTTCGTAACTCACTCTTTTTCTTATATTGAGTTACAATCGTTTTGCGCTAAAACCACTATGTACCGCTAGTACATAAATTTTGATGAGTCGGCCCAAAAACTAGCCTACTTTTTTCTATATTTACATGAAAATAGGTATGTTTTTCACTAACACATTGCATTACGGGTTTGAGCATTCATTTTGTCTTCATACATAATGACATTATTATTATTACGTTTTATTATTGTTGTACATTCTTTTTTACTAATGTTTCTATAAGTTTCTCCATGTTTTATAAATGTGTATGTCAATGACTGCTGTCGGAAAAACTGTCAGAAAATTAATCTTTTATATTGCACCATTTTGCTCTCTTGGTTGATATTGTACTTCATTGCATTGTGGTCTTCTAGCTTTTAAGTCAATTGTTTACTTTATTAGCTTTGTATACTTGTGGAAGAGCCTTTTTTTAAGAATTGTCTTTGATACTGAGTGGCAGGGGTTTTATTTGTTCTGCTTATTGACTATCACCCAGTGTGCAATGGTGAGGCTGCATAGTTTTGGTCTAGGATATTCAGAAAGCAAATGAAACTTAGTTGACTTTGGATCTACCTATTGTAGGGCAAATCTGGTGTTTTGTATTGATAAAAAATGTATATGTCATTATATTGGTGGGTGTAAATATTAGCATTTTTTAGATGCTTTTACATTGGAGGGATCAAAATTGGAAATACATGTGTAATTTATTTTACTTTTTCATTTGATTAATACTTTGCTCTTTTTTCTATTTTCATGTGCTGCTTTGCTGTTGAATTTATAGGTGAGTACTTAGTGTTTATATTAACATATTTTATAAAAAACAACTTTGAAAAATTTTAAAGTTGCTCTCCATGGTAAAAAATCTTTGATTTTAAATCACTATGACGGCTGTGAGTTAGATCCCAGCTATTGCCCATAGCTCTAAAAGTATGTAAGTAAGTACGATCAATTCCTAATATCTTGATTATATGCTTATACTTACATTGACAATTCATTATTTCGATTGGAAATCAAAAGTTCCTATTGCAGCTGTAATAAAGCAATGACTTTAAACAACGCTCTTTGAAAAGGTAATTAGCACTACTGAAAACATTATATTTATCTCCCTTAGTATATAGTTTATCTTGACTATTAATTACTAGTTTTCCATGGTCCTAACAAATTCGAGAAGATGAGAATTGACTGCAGGGTATCATTTGGTGCATCTTACACACGTAGTATAGTTAGGTGAACTGTCCATCTTATATAACCTTGAAACTTGAAAAAATTGCACGAAATTGGAAAAAACTTATTTATAGATTAGGTGGTGTAAAAGAATATTAAGGAAAGAAAAGTATTTCTTGAAAAGAAGTACATCATAAAAAATGTAAGCTCGAGATTAGTTCTTTAATTTAAGAATAAGATTAAAATGAGATGACGTTGCTTAGTAACTTACACTTTTTTTAAATTGAGTTACGACTGTTTAGCTCTAAGCCCATGAAATATGATTGAAATAATCTAATCTCTACCTACATCTTATTATTGATCTAATCAAAGTACAATCCACAAATATATTAATAAAAAATCTTAACATTCAAGGAAATAAAATTGTTTCTATAGTCAAACCTGCATTTGGGGACCCAACATGACAAATTCAAAAACAATGGCTGTTTAAAAGCCTGTGGACAAGGTAAGCGCATGCAATAGCTGCTGTAATTTAATTAAGAGGCTGTTTAATATACTGGTGCAAGTTAATACAAATTTAGGATTAAGTAGATAGGAACATAACTATTATCCTTTAAATTTGTAGATACTATTTTGTTGGGGGGGGGGGTGATCAGCTCTAAATAATTGCTATTAGAGCCATTGATTGCAAAATGTTTTTCCTAAGTTCAAAGACTCATTTATTAGAACATAATTATTATCATTTAACTTTTAGAGATACTATTTTTGAGATTGCTTAATTCAAAATATTGGTTAAAATACAGTTGGCTCCTTTTTGAGGGCATGTTTTAATGTGTTGGATGCTATCATTCTAAGATCTGTCATCTAGTTTACTAAAAGAAAAGTAACATTCTTGGAAAACTTATAAGAATGACTTAATATTTACTTAGGAAGTTAAGAAGGCTTACAAATATACTTAAGTATTATGTTGTAATTCCTTAAATACCTACTTAACTATTGTTTGTGGAATATTTTCGAAGTTCCTGGAAATATTCCCAAGAGATGTAAGTCTCTATTGTATTGAGATTTTGAAGTGCCAATATATGAAGCTTACATTGAGAAGTATGTAGGAACTACTTTATTCTGTATTTAAAAACATATCAGGGATTGGAACCCAAAATGTTTTGGGGGTTTGGGGTTCTAGGAAAAAATATTGAAAAAAAAATGAAAGTGGATAAGAGTGGTTTTACTCCATTTGAATCATTGTGTGACTTGTCAATGTACTTTTGATCTGTTTTTAAATTTCAAGAAAAATGGTCTAGATCCCCTTATTCTCTTACCCCTTACCCTTTCTTGAAAAATAATAACTTTGCAGGTTTTCCCTTAAAACTTATACATATTGGTATCAACTTACTATACTTGATAAAAGAGTTTATTTTGAGGAGGGGTCGACCTGGACCCTTTTACTCCCTTCAACTCCTTACTGCAACTGTTGAAAACATGTTTTCCCCTAAAACAATTAGAAATGATGTAAGCATCAGTTATTACACTTAATATAAAATACTTTATCTTGCATCATTATTCTAATTGTTTATTATGATGTTCACATGTGTTGTGTTGAAACAACAATTAACCAACACCATTTATCTCAACTTTGGTGTTTTCTGTTGCTTGAAAATGTATTATTAATACCATGTGAGTATCATTAGTTAATACGTTTCATTATAGAAAATGTGTTATAATTACAAGAGGTAATATTTATATTTTTTGTTCAGCTTGGAGATTTTTATCTGGTTATAGGGAAGATAGGTGCCAACATTCTTAAGAATAAGCGTTGCTTAGTCTATTGTCTTAATTAAACTGATATACTTAATAAAAACAACAGTATTGAGGCATTCACATACATAGCTCAACATTATCATAGGTATTTTTATTGTAAACAAGGAGATCTTTTTCATTATATGTAATTGAAGAAGTTTTTTATGCTTGGTCAATGAAGCAACGTGAAATAGTCAAATTTTTCCTTGCAGAAAGTCTTTTTTTAAGGACTTACAAAAATCTGACAAAACATGCATCCCTCAGATTATAATTGTCCTATAAAATATTTGTCTTTGTCCTGCACCACAAACATGAACATTACATATATATTTTTTTAGTTGCTGTTGTTTTGTCCATAGCAGTAATATTTCTGTGCCCAATTTTTTAAAAAGAACATATGTGTTAACATTTGTTTTAGTTAGCATTTTTATGTCCCAGCATAATATTCAGACCAGCGTAGAAAAATGATCCTAATTGGTTAGATGAGTTGGATTTTTGATGTTCAGATAAATGATTTACATGGATAAGTTCACACCCCATCTACTTCTAAATTAATATTTACCAATATCAATTATATTTCAATTAATATTTAATACAAATTAAGCTCAAAACTATCAGCACATCCCAATATACTTAACATAATTTTCACACCAAAAGGAATAATTTTCTTGAAACAATTTCTTGGAAAGTTTATTCAGTACCTTTCCATTGAAACAATGTACCGGTATATTCATTGATTACTTTTAACCTCAGAAACACTAGAAACAATAGCTTTCTAACTTCCTCCACATTCTCCCTCATATCTCTGTTTAGATATATTAAACAATTAGTCAGTACATATAAACATCCTCACAAGCCCTATCTCCTCAACACTGAAATCTAAAATATGATCTATTACAGTGTCAGCTGCTATAACCATTTTGTAAACATTCTAAACATTTTCAAAGGGTGAGAAAAAAGTCGACCCTAAGCAGTAATTGGCAGGGAGGTAATGAACTGTAAATAGCAGAGAGATTGTGATGGAAAGTTGTAAAGAGAGAGAGGGAGAAGGAAAAAGTACCCTGCGATAATTGAAACAAACGCTTAGGATAATGAATGATAAGGCTTCAAGATCTTGACACATTTCTGTTGTTGCCATTGTTGCTAGCGCTATGAGAAAATGTATGAGTATTAAGCATTATAAAAGTCCTATTGTCGAAAGGTTTTGGTTTTGTAACTGGAGAAGGAAATGGTAAGTGCCTGGTTTGGCTTCCAGGATTGAACCTGCTGCAATACCTCCCTTGCAAGTCTGTTATTCTACAAACTGAGCTAATTTCTGTGATAATTTTAAAAAGGTTTAAGCTTGCAACAGAAATGGCCAAGGTGTGTAAGATGTAATGGAGATGTACAAGAAATGATTACTGGAATTGTAACAGATAATGGATAAGGTGCAACCAAATAGTTTTAGATATGACTAAAATGACTAAGGTGCAAGACAAATGATCAGAATGCAAGAAAATATCAAAGTCAAGACTGTTAAGGCTGAGATGCAGCAAAACTTAAGTTATTCCAAAATGGTACAATTAGCTTGAGACAATACAAAGTGACATAAGGGCGGTTGTTGATAACAAAGGCGGTGACAGAAGCTGAGTATTGTTGATGACAACACAAAGTGAAGACAAATCATCACTGACGTGTTATACATTTGGTAATTAACGTTAATAAGTTATATATATAACGAGAAATTATACAGGTATAATTATGAGCCTGATTTCCTTAATTAGTCTTTAATATAAACTTTAAATGTGACTTAGACTGATGGCTGAACACTGCTACGGCTTTTATTCAGATGAGGAGCACTCCAGGGCGTATATTAAACTAGCTGAAATAATAATGATTAAAGTTTGTTTTTAAAACAACATTACTATACTAATTGTCTGTCTGTTGTTTATGGTGTTTGTTTTGTTGTCTCGGCAACACATTATAACACCATTATGATGATGAATAGTGTTGATGATTATTTCTAGACATAATACATTTATCTTACTTACTAGGCTTTATAATTACATAGTAGAATCAACACCCACTAACAGCATGAACATTGCAATGGCGGAGGAGATGGTAAAACCGGGTGTCAGAAACACTTCTTTGCATTTTGTCACTTACAATGACTGATCCAGCAGGAGGATTGGATGAATAGGGAGGGTCTGAAATCCCACTTCTTTATTAGCAGTACTTGTTGAAAAAATTGATTTATAATTAATTATAGTCTCCATACCCCATCACCAAATAGAAATGCAACAAAAGTATAGAAACAATTTTTGGGGTTGATAGCTTCTTTTTAAAAATGTTTTCTCTATCTGGCCCTGAAGCTGTTAAAAAAATGCTTTCCTCATTCTTTTCTTCTGCATTTTTAAATCACTTAGCTATAATAAATAACAAACAGCCGTGCAAGGATTGGCAATGGCATTGCAAATGTGTGAAAATAAGTTTTTAAATGAGTTAGTTTTTTTTCTCAGTGCAGATTCTTAAGAGGAAGCCTAAAATACATATCAGCTAGGTTCACAATGGAGGGAAATGCATGTAGAAAAAGTCACGATGAATAAACATTGTTGCATGCTTAAACAAACATATTCATGTCTGCCTGTAAAATAAACCTTAAACTAATTTTTTTATTTGTTTGAAATAGAGTTCCACGCCCTTTAGCACAGTGGCACATACAGTTTTTACTCTGATTGTGCAATTGCTGTCATGCTGAGACAAATCTCAAGTTTTTTTGAGCAACAGTTGCACTAGTGCTTTGTTGAGTAAAATATATAAAAGTCATTGTACTTACTAATATTTTGTGTTGAAAAATTCAGTTAATTTGCCTCTTTCATGTTGTGATTGAAAATTTGATAAAGGTTTGCAAAGTGGCTGGTTGTGCTACTATAATGTGCTCATATTATTGGTTGCCTAAACATGATAATTTGTTGCCCAATGGTAATATTGTCTGAGGCAACTGTGCAACCCAACTGCTGCTGATGTTATTTACAACTTCAGTGAAGGTAGCCACAGCACTTCCCAGTGATCAGTTCAGTTCCCCCAGTGGCAGGTTGCAATCTTTTATGAAAATTATGCAATGATGTTGATTGTTCTCCATGTAAGGAAACATTGTCTGCTGTGGGTGTTGCAGTAAGAAATTAGGAAAGAGCAAAGAAATTGTCCTGGATAGCTGGTTACATGAATTGGCAGGCATAAATAATAAAGTGAAAGTAAAGAAAAATTATGTAAATCATTCTTATGATAGAATAAACATATATCGGAACTTTATTTATGCTATAAATGTCATTTACATTATGTTTTATATAAAAAACAAGATCTTTAAATTCACTAATGAATACACAAATTGAAGGTTAATTTGTTAAAACATATGCCCCCTTAATACATATGAGTTTATCTATAGACTACAGACAAGCAACTAGCAAGGATTGTATAAATATTTGCCATTTTATTCCATGAAATTAATAAATATTTATATATAACCGACTCATGGTTGCCAGTGAAGCCTGGAAGGGTGAATAAATGCTGCACTGGTTAATTTATTGCTCTTGTGGGGTGTTATAAGTTGTTAAGTCCTCTTGTACCGATCATTTTGCACGCAAAAAACTTGGCTTTAAGAAAAGAAATCACTTACTTGGAACACTTGATAGTGTGATGGAGAAATAAAAACTTGAGAACCTTTTTTCTTCAAGATCTTGAGATCAACATGTGCGGTGCACATTTCACTTGGATTTACATTTGAACATGCTGGGTTTTTAATTTAATGTTTATATAAATAAAGACTATGATTACAGTGTTCTGTGCCGTGTCTTTAAACATTGGGATGTAATTTACTGATAGTTGACATTTTGTTATTGTATAAACTTTCTGTACAATTGCATTGCTGCATTAATCTATATAATGCTTGATGTGTGATGTGAAATCTTGGGTTTTTTGTGCCACCATTTCAGAGGTTGGCTTTACTGTGATTTAAATGTTTAGGCTACCATGAGGCAAGATGTTCTCTTTTGGTCACACTCTATTTTGACTAGCTCATAAATGAGCGAGGTGGCTTCAATTTCATTAGAATGAATTTTAATGGCTAGTTAATCAAATAGACTCGGAAAGTCATTAGCAAGTCTCAAGTTTGTGATATAATTGTTTTAAGCAGTTAGATATTGCCTTGTCCAAACATATAGATCAATGCTTTATGCAAATATACAGACATCAAACTTGGCTGTCCTTTGACTATAACCATTACAAAAGTTCTTAAAATGTTTACTTTCCTTCTCTTGTTATTCTGAAAAATGCAAATCTTCTTCTACCAAACGGTCAAGAGTTTATATTAGAAGAAATCACCAATATTCTGATGCCCTGATGGTCAGATGGTCAATGATATAGAAAGCAATCAATGTAGATGTATTATACTGACCATTTCCCTCTTGGTATTCTCTCATTTGATCTGCTATTATTTTTATGCCGGAGAAATGATGCATTTTTTATGTAGTTTAGGTCTCCCTTGTTCTATTGAGGATAAACACATCATACACATCATTAAAGACCTGATGACCTCATATCAAACACTAAACTTTTATAATCCAGCAGTCCATGATTTTTGTAACAAATTTTGTCCATGTATCCATTTCACTTGGTTGATTTTACAATGAATCAAATTTCCGGAGAGTCTTTGAAATATGAGATTTATTGCAGTTTATGATTTATGCTTTCATAGTTTCCTGATAATTCAGGCCTTGAAAGGCAGTCAGCCATGTTGGAAATCCTCAGGGACTCTCCAATTGAGGAAACCAATTTTAGTTTACGTATTGGATTGCTTTGGTTTTTATCCAACAATGTGGAAGGAGAATTCATGTTCTTTTATAATGGATATATATTCATTCCCTTGATAAATTGAATCCTGTTTCTGTAGACTTTATTTCTTTTGCTTTTATAAAATGAGGCTTTTTTATGTCTGTTAATTCACACCAAGCAAATGAGAAACCTGGTCAGATAGATTTTTATACAGGAAAGCCTGTTTCGACAGCCAGTCATGGAAAGTTCAAATATGGCTTATTTGGGACTGGTGGCTGTCTAAGGGTTAGACTTGGTATTAATTTTCTGAAACAATAGTGTTTGGAGGTACCTATACTTGGATGCTTCAGTCAGAATTTTGGTGAATAAAGGTCAGGCCACTGATGTTGGTTTTGACTGTAACTTGAGCTAGGACAATAATAATTAGTTTTTATGTTGATGTTACCAAGTCAATTTTGTATTGAGAGGTATTTTATGATCTGGAAGGGACAAACAACTTGTTGAGGTTTGCTTAGAAATATATCCCATTACAATAAAAACTGTTTGAAGTCTACTTTATGGCATTGGTCTGCTGTGATTTACTGTAAAAGATAATTTTCTGGTTCTTTGCACCTACAAGCTAATTATTTTGTTAATTATATTGTATCTCATGATAAAAGATGTTCCACTTTGATTTTGTTCTGCCCTTTGAGTTCTTAGGAAATTGACTATTAGTGAAGCTTAATTTCTGGAAGGGTAAGATGCCGGCTTAGATGTTGGGCCTGAAATTTAACATTGAAAGTGGATTTTGAAACCCAGTCTGTTTTAATCACTAGATTTTTACTTTAGCATTTTGCTTGGAAAATTTCATTACTTGTATCAAACACAATATATTATATTTCTCAAACACATTAACTACAACAACAACAACCAAACAACAACAACAACAACAAAGTCTGTCTGCACGTGTCTGGCACTAATTACTTATATCCAAAGTTATTACAGCTTATTACATTCTATTATATACAATATAATGCACTTTTCATGCTGCTTCAAAACACTTCCAAATGTTGCGATATCTAGGCTAGAAGCTCCGCCCACTTTTCTCTTCAAGCATGTAGCGTAAAACATCGGGGAGTTTAAGTCTTCAGGGAAAACAGACACATTAAAATTCTGCACGGCATACGAGGTATGGCAAGATCTCCGCCCCTTTATTATGTATATTAAACAAGTTCCATACTTCATAAGCTGAAACTGATAATAGTTAATTTTATTAAATGCCTACCACCAGACTGAAATAATGAACATTTTAAACACCCCTAAAAACAAAAGACTTTGTGGTTAGCTGAATATTTATGGGACATGAACGTTCAGCCAAACTAGCTTTATTACACACGCTTAAACATAAAACGTCCATGTTTTAACATAAAACATCTTGATGGGCAGTACAAAAACATGTTAAAATGCACATAAAGGAAATTGCTTATCTTGAATAAATGTACTTGAAGTATATGAACAAGTAATTGCAAACATTCAAAAAAGTAATTGCTAATATTAAAGATAATTTTATGACCAAGGAATCCCCTTAAGTTCCCTTTTCTACAAAGGTAAAACATTTCTTCAGGAATGTCATATATAAAGTAAACCTATAAACCTTAATTTTTAACACTGATCTGTTATAGATTAAATGATCCCTGTGAATCTTTCCGAAGAAGCCACAATTTACCCCTCCTGTACGTAAACTAATAAAATGATGGAGACTGCATTTATTATTATTACCTACTAAGTGCCCAAATGAGACAAATGATCATTGTCAAAATATACATGTGTGTATAGAATATAGAATGTTCCTTAAATTTTTTTTATTGGTTCAATGCCATAGCAATATATTGTATAGGTCAAAGGTCATATCACTAGTCAGTCAATTTACTTACTGTTCCTGGAAAGGCTGTATCTCCAGATTTAGATTTTCGACCCATAGACAAGTGCACTACCAACTGTTCCTTTAAAAAACTTATGTATACAATGTAACAAAAGTAAAGTAAGTTAATATGGGAAATACTATAGTTATTTCAGTACAGAGATATCATTAGTAAATTTTAGTTAAAAATGTTGCAATATTTGTGTTCCAGGAAATTTTGTAAATATAAGAAAATGTTTTAATGACTCACTCTTATTTGTGTTGTGACTATTGCACATCACCCGGGCTTGGCGCAAAACAGTTGCAACTGAATTTTAAAAAAAGAGTGGGTTACACCTGTTTTGCAGTTAGCCCATGATTGGCTTTTAACGACAAGCTGTTGGAACACTGCAGGCTATGAATAAGACGACTGGAACATCTAAAGACAAACTTTGCAATATGTTGAATAGCTTCCTTTGATTGGTTAATGAGTTTTTGTAAACAATATTTAAAACATGCTTTATAATTAACCTTAGTCAATGACCTTTATCATTAGAATGTTGTACCAACCATGTTTTCATGTTACCCAATGTAATGTTTTCAAAATAATCCCTGTATTCTATGATTTGTTTTTGTATTTGACAATTTGTTTTTGTCATTATTTGTGACTAGAGAAATTTAGTGTTTTAATTAGTTTGCTGATGTAGAACTTGTAGTTGGACTGGGTATGTTACAGTGAAACCATTCTACAAAAGTCGAAGCTGGTCATGACTGAATTGGCTGCTGTATCATAAGAGGTTACTGTTGAAATACAGCAGTAATACATTATGTATTTTCCAATCTAGTGTCCCATAGGTGTATGTGTTCGAATCCCACCCAGGGAGGTTATACCCTTCCATAAAAATTTGACAATAATGTCTATTTTCCTCCATTAATAAGGTATTGGAGAAGTTTCTGGTCTTGTGGAAAGGTAGGTGAGTACTGGTTATAGACAAGGGTCCAGGAAAGAAACCCAGTTTAAACATAATGTATTAAACAGTGGAATCCCTCTACAGTTGTTAGGCGCAGACCTTGTCTAAATGGTTGTTGTATTGGAGTAACCATGGTAACTGTTGAAATGTAAAAATGTCATAAACAGTGGGATCCATCTCTACATTAAACTGTTGTGCACAATACGGCATGATGCCGTAGTAGTAATAAGTAAGACAAATTAACTGTAATTGAGAGGTGACTTTTGTATGAAGGTTAATTTTCATTTGATAATACATTGCAAGGGAGACTACTTGTATTATATTGACTCTGATTGGAGAAATTGTAGTTGAGAGGTGACATTTGTTGAGAAAATCATATTCAATGAACAATAACTTTGAATTAGGGTGACTTGAGGTTGACTGTTGTTGAGGAAAGGCCATTTCGATAGGTTTTACTGTAATGTCTTATGTATGAATTATGATAGCAACATATTGAAAATGTGTTTTGCATATAAGCTGTTAACAGAGGTTGTGGCCTCAATTTATTTTTTGTTGAGAAACTATATTAAAATACTTGAATATATTGGAATGAGGTCGACAGATGCCGTCTGGAAAATTTAATTAATTGTTTTCTTGTAACCAAGCATCAGTCTTGGGTGTCATCATAATTGAAAATGCTAGTGTAAGAAAAACCGAGATTTGATAATTTTATGTCGGAAGATAGAATAGTCTTGCATTGCAGCAGTGTTTGTCTATTGCAACCAGTGAAAATCGTTTTGTTTTTTGTAATATAAATTTGAAATAGGATTTTAAATGATATAAAATTATTTTAAAATGTTTCTGTATGGTGTTTAATTGTGTTTAATGTCACATCCTGCTCTCAGTGTCTTAGAATATGGATGACAATAACTTATGTTCTAAGGGAAATAACTCATTGTGGAGTTATCTTTCTATTTTCATAAGAAAGAAAACTTTACGTTGTGTCACCAATTATAGCTAAAAAAATGTTTTGATTACCAAATGGAACCAAAATCTCATTATAGAATTTATGAAATTATAAAAAGTTTGCTATTTGTTTGTTAATATTGTGTGATATTTTTATTTCTTATAAACAAAATTTCATAAATTATATAATGGTAATTGTGAGGATTTTAAAAAATCAATGTTCACAAATTAAGTGCACACTAAAACAATTCCATATATTGCGTGGACTTCAGTCGGCACCAAATGACAAACTTATCACAGGTTTATTGTAGGAAATTTAGCCCTATAATCAGAAGGGCTTCTTGTATTTTTGGAGTGTCTTTATTATATTATAGTCGTTTAATTAGTATTTATTGTGTATTATAATGTATAACTCATAATCCAAAATATCATTTAAACAATTGTTTTACACAATTGGTGTATATAATTAGTACTTTAATGTAATAGTACCAAATTATTAATATGCTACAGTTTGATAAGATTCTAAGTGCTTCTTATGACAATTACACTTGCGACCCTATTGAACTGTGGCCTATAAATGTACATTACTGTATCATTGCTCATGAGGCAGGAATCCCGTAATGTTCACCTTAAGTCTTTTTATGTCATATAAGTAACGCCTTCAAGTACCATTGTTCTTTTATAAATGTGTTTTATTTAGTTAATGTATATATGACTGTAATCATTATTTGTATAGCTGAACTATGACCAGGGGTGGAAATAGGGGAAACCCATTTTGTTTTTGGTGAGGGGGTGTAGGAATTTGGAGCAGAAATTTGATGAAGAGGCACAATTTTTCTTGTCTAGTTGGTCGAAGACTGGTATTATTATGTGACCTTATATTGTGGACCCACGGGCTGGCTTATCATACTACAATGCTTAGTGGCTCAAAAGTTATGGCCCTTGAATTGTTTTGCTGATGGACATTGGGGACATTTTTGTGTGAAAGTGAGCTAGACCTAAATTGGGGAGAAATACGATACCATTTTTTGGTAGTACTTGATAGTAGTTTGAAAATTTGTTTGGTATGACTTATAGGTTGTTTCTGAAACCCCTCATTCGTTGTGTTAGATCTGCGTACCATTGAAGCAAACATATGGTAATAGTGTTTGATACATCAAGTTTTTATTGTTATGATCAGAAATAATGGTGTAAGCTGTTACATTACAGAGAGAAAAATAATGAGGAATAAAATGTTAGCCTCATGAAATTTATTGAAATTCTCTCTCATAAAGCTCCTATGGAAGTAATTGTTATTATAGACTATTGTTGTTTCTTAGACATTCTTTTGTGTAGAGAATTGAATTCTGGGAAAATTAGAATAAAAAAATGTGATAAAAGACTTAATTGATCTGTTAGGGCTTTGGTTACTAAGGGGGCAAGGTTGGGTGGAGGGGTCTATTGATGGAGAATTTGCACTCAAATGGCATGTTTATGCTTAGTTAAGATGTGGACCGGACATGAAATGTGTGGGATTAGGGCTTAAAAAAAACATACTCACTTGAGGATGTCCCTTTGCATAATTTCATCTTTGATTTTTCCAAAACATTCAAAATACCAGAACAGGTTTTCATGGCTAAATTGGTGTCTGAAATTCTACAAAAAATTTCTTAAGTTGGATTCCCATGAATTGATTCTAGCTCCAACTCTTTTATTTATTAGGTTTTTTTCTAATAACTGAACTAAGTCGAACAAAAAAGAAACATAAAGAAAAAAATCTTGAAAAATAATTATTTTTTTGTTGGCATTCTTCTGTGAGAATGAAGCAGAAAAATATACATGATTAATTTTCTGTAAGAATGAAAAACTCATTGAGGAAATAATGAACCAATCTTTGTATATAAATATCTCTTAGAAAAATGCCATCATATTAGGCCTAAACACAAGAAATTCAGTGTTTCTAGGATTGGCCCGAAATATGCTAAATTGTAAGTATCAGAATCAATGGGTTTTAATGAAGGGATCAAGCAATAAAGGATTCTAGATGCCAAAGTATTCAATATTATATTTAAAAATTGAGAAAAGTGAAATATTTCTATAGGTTTGATGGTTTGCCTCGGTATGGGTCTGGTTGCTAGAAAATAAACTATTTGTTCGGCCTTACTTGATCTCTCTGACAGCAATGTCAAGTATTAACAATTAATTAAGGACTTTACCATTCCAACAAAAGTCTTATTTTCACATACCTTGCCTCTCACTTAGCATTCCCTAGGTTCCTGGTTTTGTAAGAAAATGCTGGTTCCTTGTTCCTCAACATTCCTGGTTCTTAAGAATTCCTGGTTCCTTGTTTGTAATAGAGATGTCAGCACATTAATAAATCTATGTCACCTTTGTCTGGAAGTCTTGGAGAGTTTCTGTAGAGTTCTCGTAGAGTTCTTGGAGAGTTCTTAATGAGTTTCAATGGTGGAACCAGCAGGGAGGGTGTTTCATAGAAACCTGTAATCCTGACCCAGGGAATAAATTTTCAAAATAATTTTCAATAAAATGTTGAAATTGGATTTCAATTTGTATTCTTGATATTGCCCCTCTTGGGTTTGATCCTCCAGTGATAGAAAATATGAAACTTCCTGCCCCAGACTAATTTATTTTTTTCTATTTTGATGGTCATTAACCTTTGATTGTTTATAATATGTTTTTCTAATTTGATGGTCTTTAACCCTTTACCGCTGATTGTTTATAAATATAACATTATTGTGGTTGTTATTGTCATTATCTGAACTCTGAGGGAATTGTTGAAACGGTTGCCTGGAAGAAACAGGGTCAAGTGTGTAACTGGCACTTAGGCATTTTTGCTCTTCATTCTAGCAAAGACAAGTGATATGCCACAAAAATGAGTCAAAGGTCGTAAAAAACTAGAGAACATATTCTTAGCTTGAAACTCATTTTCAATTTTTAGTGATTTCATTGTCTTTACAAAATCGTATGTAAGGCTAAAATAAACATTGTATTTGGAAGCCCAAATCTTGTAAAAAATAGTGCTTTGGACCTGGTCTTAAAAACTCTTAAATCTCTGCCAGTTTTCATATAATTGTTTGTTTGTTTGTTGGGTTTAACGCCGTAGCAACACATATAAGGTCATATAACGGCGGTCAGTCAACCTACTCAATCTCCCGGAAAGGCTAAATCTCTGGATTTAGCTGTTAACCGACTACTAAGTGCATACTTTCGTCAGTGACTGACAACTGCCCTAAATAATTAAAAATCATTGGTAGGAGGGAGAATGGCCGTAGAAATAATTTCATGACCAAGCTCCACAAAAGTATGCCCCGCCCGGGAATTGAACCTAATCCTCGATCAGTAGACTTGTGTGCTACCAACTGAGCTAGCCGGGCCAGTTTTCATATAATTGCACATCAAAATCATGTGTCAATTATCAGTCAAAAGTCATATCAGATAATAGTCAAATCACAACATAGCATGATAAATGTTCTTGTTTTCCAGAAATAAAGCAAACTTCATCTTCTCTAAATACAAAATTACATTTCCTAGAAAATATAGTCCTATATTTTATAATTGTATTATATATTTTATATTTAGATCTCTCATATTTTATGTGGAATATTCTACTTGTGGGAATTATATAGGAGACTAGTTCTATGATGACATTTCGTGTTCTCTCAATTTGTATTTGATAAAATCAATGTTAGTTTGTTTGGTTCATGTGTTCTTTGAGAGTTCTGTGGGAGAGTCTTCATTGCTGTAGGTACCCAAGTCCCTTCTTGAAAATTTGACATTTTAAGTCGATTTCCCTAAATATGGGAAGAAATACTTTGCTCCTTTTGAAACAGTATAAGGAAGTGTATGATTGTTTATTTATGATGACTGAATGTGAAATAATGCCTTTATGGAATTTTTAAACATTATTTGTTTTTAAGCTGCAAATCTGGAATCCTATGAATAAACTTGCCTTTCTTGGTATAACAGAAAAACATTTATGTTCTCTCTTTTCTATTATTGTTTTCTTGCCTTTGTCTTTAAAAAGGACATGGACAGTTCACCTAACTAATGTTTCTGGGATTAAATAGTAATAGACATCCATCCTATGTAAGCTCCTGCCATCTTTAACTCATAGTCTCACACAAAGTCATCATTGGTAGCTTAGGACCTGGTCCATTAACTCGTTCCTCTATCAGTGAGAGGCCAGCGGTTTGAAGTCAGTGGCATATTCACTTGGCCATAGAGGGGGGTCTCTACTTCTGAATTAATGTTTTCTAATAGCAATGATTTTACAGCAGATGTGCAGCTAAGAGTATAAAAGATTGATATAAAAAACTAAGGCAGGGATTTAATTGATTGTATTTTATGATGGTATAAATTTACCATGACATTTTAATGATAGTTTCTATTTCTCTACTGATATTCTATAGTGCTTTGTACACAGTCTCTATGCTTCTTTTATAAGCCCTGTGTATTTCTTGCGGAAGTCTTCATGGGTGGATCTAGAGACTTTACTTGGAAGCCTAGGACGTAAATTTAATTTGCCTACAATGTTTTGTATACAGTGTCTGTTTAGATTTCCTTTTTTCAGCCCCATTTTGTAGGGTTTGTAAAAATCCTTAAGGGAGGTCCTAGAAATTGCTGCTGACAGTAGGGGGGACAACCCAAGATTATGTTATATTTCATACCCTTTTATACAATCTCTGAATAGTGTTGTATCATCTTGGTTCATAAATATCCCTTAAAACTAAGGGGCTAGGCAAGTCCACAAAATTTCATAAAAGGGAATCCTGTCTACTATTCCTGTTTAGAGAAAGTTGAACAGAACTCAATACAATGCCATTTTGCATTCCCTTTTATCATATTTTGTGTGCATGTAAAAAAACTCATTCCCCCACCCATTTCCTGGTACCACAAATGCTCTTGATCCTTCAATGAAATTGTTTCCTGCTAGCAGACTAAGATCATGTTACAACCAATACATAATGAGGGCAAATTAACATTTAATGATTAACTAATGTGTCAGTAATTAGTGCATTAAACTTTTCAAGCACATGTTATGCTACTAAACGTAAGCCCTTCTACTCAATGTAAGCCCTTGTATTAGCTAGTACCCTGGCACCCTCCTTGTACTTGTAATATAAAAATTGTATCAAATTAATTAGTTGGCTTATGAGTTGATCTTGATAAGAGAATGGTAGTTGTGGTTGTTAGGTTAATTAATTTAATATTTCCTTTCTTTTTCTTTGGAAAGTCTTATCTTATGTTGTTTTTTGTTGATTGAAGTGGTTTGTTTAAGATAATTATACCAACATATACATAATTTTATAATATACATTGTGAAACCTTAATGGGCATTTCTCTACAACTGCTTTTCCTAAAACAACAATCACCAATTTAAACAGCCACCTTGCAGCAACCTCCCACTTTCACCCAAAAGGAACATTTCATCAACATTTTTCTGTTGATAACAGCCACCTCTCAAAAACAGCCTTCTCTTAAAACAGTAAAATAAAATAAAAATCTCTTAAAGCATAATTTGTCAATACAATTTATCTTTTTAACAACAGTCACCTCAATACAAAGGCATCTTTTAAAATGATTTTCATTTGGCAACAATCATCTTTCAGCAACAGACATCTCTCAAATCAGCAGTTATTTCTTATTAGGGGCTACCTTTCAACTGCAGCCACTAACAACAACCACCTCCACTCAGTGGCAGCCACCTTTCAACCTCATCCAACGAGTGTATTAAAATATGAATTTTATGTGAATTTAGTGAATTTTATGGGCTTGAGTTAATTAAAATGCAGCTGAAAATAAGATATAAGATTTAAATACCAACCAGGGTTTATTCAGATTAAGCACTCATTAAACATTCATATTGAGTCCTCAGTGACACATCTTTAGCTTTGTTTCAGCTTACTGGTAACTTTTTTCCAATTGTTTTGCTTACATAATATTTCATATTTGTTTAATTTCTCTGGATTTCTCTGGTTGCATATTTTTTTATTACAATAAATCCTAAAGCTTACTGCTGCACTCTTTGTCCACAAGTTGTAGACTTTCCACATACCAGCCTAATATCTGTGTACACACATGCATGAAATGGTTTAATTTGTTTGAATCATACTGGCTGACTTTTGTAGGGTCTGATCTAAAATTTCTTCTTTGGGGAGAGGGGGAGACTTATGATATTTTTCAAGCCCAAGTGTATACTACTATTAAGTAATCATTTCACAAAAAATATGACTTTTTTGGGGTTTTTTTTAGGCCAAACCAAATGGTGTTGTATTGGTCGGTACGCCTCCTGCTTGTCCCGCCATTGCATACCACCTTAATGTCTGTGCACACACATGCATGAAATAGTATTATTCGCATGAATCATGATGGGGGACTTATTTTCAGGTTGTGTTGTTTTTTCAAACAATTAACTCCTCAGCGACTAGTTCATTACTGGTTCATTAATTATTCTATCATGTTACGGGATGTTTGTTACCTTTGCTTTTATTCGCTATTCTATGTAGCAAGTCTTAATGGGTGGTCTCAGCATACTACAGAACATGTGTTAAGAATGATATTACTCTTGACTGCATCAACTCTTCCTAAGCTGTTGTGGTTCAAATTTTTAAGTGTATTTGTATAGAGTTACCTCCCTTGATGACTGGTTGACTGTCAGATATTTATTTAAAATGTTGTCAAGTGCTGAGCTGTCATGGGCACATGTTGTATAGTATATTAACACCTTGACTCACGTGTGATAACCTTATGACTGGCTGTCAGAAGTCTCTCTATGAAACTATTGTATCTTTATCAAAATTTATCATATTATATTTTCTAAAATTAGAAAAGTGTGGTTTTTACTTGATAATTAATCTATATTAGTTGATGGGTGTCTTAAAAATCTCACTAATCATTAAAGGGTGGTCATGTTTTTTGTGTGTTCTATTTGTTAACAAATCTCAAGTATCCCATCATGCCTTCACTATGATGTTATATCATTTCTGTACATGATGAAATCTGTTGCTAATATTACTCATTAATCCATACTAATCTTTACCCATAATTCCTGGATTACTTCCTGTATCAATTGTTGATTTTCAGGTGTTTGATTGGATGTATTGGAGTTTTGTTAAGAATCCTTGCTTTAACCCACTGAAGAAATCATTTTTTTGGAATTTTTTCCTGGAAAGGAATTTCCTTATTTCACCTTGTTTAAAATAAAGTCAAGCTTCAAGATGGTGTTTTCAGGTTTTATGAACATGCAATCCCCTTGTAAATATTGAAGTTCTGACTCCTCCCAGAAAGAAATCTGTGGATTTCCCCTTTGTCTGTTTCCCAAGAGTCCATAAAGATCTATTTCTCTTGAAAATATCCTTCTTTTGTTGTCTTGGTAAATTCCAAGTACATTATCTATCTTAGAATTGTTTATTCTAACATCAAAATGTGGATAGAAAACGTCAATCTTTCTATATGTGGAAAAAAATATCCTGAAGCCACGATGAGTCAGCAGATATAAATTTCTTGAGAAGTGTTTTTAGAAATTTTGCTTGGTGATAGGTATAATTTTTTGTTTGGCTGTTTTCGACAGTTTTGCTCATTACCTAAATCATAATGTTCACTCAAAACAAAGTGTTAACATATTGAAATGAAGAAATTTTAGAATTTTACGCCCCCTATTTCAACAGTCTGAGTCAAGTCTAGTCTTAGGAGATGGACAATTTACCTGCCTATTACTTCTGGGAAACATCAGTACTAGAATTATGTACTTTTGTGAGCAACTTCTTGTTTCGTTCCATTTAGTACCATGACTGGTAGCTTGTCTTTAATCAACTGCTGAAATTTCTTTATCAAGAGCAGTTATGGCCACTGGTAAGAAGGTTTGCTTAAATCTGTGACCCTTTACCTGAGTCTGAATTAAATCATCAATCTTCCACAGTGGTGGATAATACAGTTTATTATAGGTTTTATTTAGTTTAACCTTTAGGATTAAAATTATTTGTTGACTTTTTACTAATGACTCAAAAATTGGTGCATGTTCCTTACAATGACTCAGAAGTGCATTACTCAAGAACTATAACTCCAATTTGTGCAGTTTTGGAATTATTCCCCTTTGATTTATTGGCACACACATAAAACTCCCAGAATTCATCTCCTTTCTTCTTACTCAAAGTGGTCTCCCTTTGTTCATTTGATAAGTCTAAGACAGTAAAGAATGTATGTTGGCATTGTTTTTCTTGGATTCTTGAAGCAATTATATTCTAATATTAATAGTCTTACAATGAATGATGGGAACATAAGGATGTTGATAATATAGACTATTATTATAGAAGATAAAACTAGAATTACATCAGTGTCATATGGGTAATTGGTCTTATGATAAAACCTCCATACAACAGCCAACTGCTAGTTGTTTCTTATGTAGCATGGCTGTTATAGAGTTGGCTTTTGTTTGATGGTCCATGTTTTTTAGATGTTTGGTTTTGTTATAGGTGACTTTTGGTTTGTGGTGGCCCTTGTTTGAAGTTGGCTGGAGGTGTTGGTGTTGAGAGGTGGCTGTTGTTTAGAAGTTGGTTTTTGTGTTAAGGTGACTTTTGGTGTGTTGTGGCCTTTGTTGGAGGTGTATTGTTGTTTGAAGGTGTTTTTCTGTTGAGAGGTGGCTGTTTTTTAATTGGTCTGTTGTTTGGAGATGCTGGCAGGGTGCTGATGTTGTATTGAGACTTCTTTTGTAAAGAGCTGGCTGTTTGTTTCTTAGGACTGTTGGAGAGAAGTGGCTGTTGAAAGAGAGGTAAATTCTATGGTAGAAGTTATTGTTATTTAGAGATGTTGCTGTGGGAAGATGGCCTCCTTCAAGGTTGTACTGTACTGTTGTTATTGTAATGATATTATATTCAGTATCATTTCTATCATAATGAATTTGTTGATAATGTAACAATGTTGACACCATGATACAAATTATAACACATGGAGAAATGATGTAGTGATGTCATAAAAACAGTTTTGTTTTTATCCTGAAATAATAGGTGGCGCTTTTTTATAGTTTATATAATAGAGGAAGCTTTTATAAGACACAATTGTTTCATTAAGATTTTATGCCAAGATATCTTCAGGTAGAATGATATATTCCCTGTCTCTGAGATGATTGAATTTTCACATCTCATTGTTAAAATGTATTTTTCTTTTCTTTAATAGAAGCGTGGAATTAAGGTTTTTGTTTATTTGTCAATTTTTGTCAATTTTTGTGTGTGTTATCTCCCTTGAATTGAGTGAAGTGATTGCAGCATCTGTGTGGTATAAGTCTGTTGCTCCATTTTTGACTGCTAAATATTTCTTGTTTAAGGACTCTCCAAATGGCCTGGGATAATTACTGTTTAAATGCTGAATCAAAGCCTGGTGACTGTTGAATTCCTTTGCCAACTGCTCTAAAACATTGCCACTTCTTTATTTAAACTAGCATCAGCTTGAAGGCAGGGGTCAACAATTATAGTGTTGTTTTCCACCTCTGCTATTACTGGCAACTGAATATCTATGTTGATTGCAAACTGGTATCATTGTTATTTGCATCACAGAGATTTTCCTATCAGTGAATGACCTTGGTCGAGGCTAACATTTGCTGACCCTTGGTTCCATCAAACAAACTTTGTCCATTAATTTGGATAAAAAACATTTATTTTATATTTTGACATGAAACACACTGAAGAAATGATAGGAAGATAATAAAGAATAGGTTTACTAACAAATATTTTTACTTTTCTTAGAGAGTACATATCTCATTCTGTGTTTGTTTTATTTTGATAGGATTTCACATTTAATGGCCATTTGTCGAAAAGATTGATAGAAGCTTGACATAGGCGTATCAAAGTTGTTTATAAAAATTGAAAATGAGAAATAAATGACTGTGGTTAATATAAATAATGTTTGTTTGTTTGGATGGTAATGTTATATACCATGTGGATACCTGTGCCGGAGGTGTTTTTTGGGGGAGAGGGTGGGGAGGGGCATGAAACTCCTCCCCCTTTATTGTTTACTAAAATCTAATGCAAATGTATTTCCGAAACTGTTGTCTGGGCTATACACAGCTCTAGTCCAGGCTCTATTCTCTTCTTATTTCTTCCCTGTCTTCTTATTTTAGTTGCATGTGGGGGGAGCAGGGGGGGGGGGGGTCTTGAGTATAAGCGCCTAAGAAATTGTTGTTAACTCCAACCCGCCTCTACCTTGCATGACAGTGTATAATGTTCCAGAAAATATCAATAATCAGTCAGCAGTTACATTAAATACAAGTATAAAAGACAACTAGCAAGTCACTGAAGGGATTCAACTTTCTATATTAATTATCTAAATACCGACAACATGAAATATACTACATGACATACAATACTTGATGGCACCAGTGAGATGATTTTTTTGTCTCTCTAAAAACAAAAAGATTTGAGAAACCTATGTATGACAGAATGAATTAAAAGTGACAAAAAACTCTTTATTTTTTCAAAACCGTTTTCCCTTTAGATTGTGCTGACATATAACATAAAAGTAATATTGTTTTGTATAATAAATCTTGTAACATAGAGTTGTGGAAGACAATAGAATAAGAATCAGGAGACAGTTTCGTACCGTTGAGAATTGGTTTTGACATTTAATAGAGTCTTTGACTGGAGATATATGATGGAACCTATCTACAACAGCAAGTTGTGGAACTGTGATAAACTGACTGCTATAAACAGTAAAACCATTCTGCAACAGCCAGTCAGTTTGATCTTGGGATATTGGTTGGGTGAGGGTTAGGGTGACGATTGATTTGAATAAAACATTCTATGATGAGATACAGAGTTAACTGTAAATCCTTCTTGCTTTATGTTGGATTATTGCCCTTTGTAAATCTTTCCAAGTAAAAGTTATTTCCTCATTCTTGCCATAACAGTATAACCAATAGAGAACATGCTTGAGTTGATTTATCAAAATATGACTTTTTTGCAAGTACGTAAATAAAACCTCTATTAAGCCCATCAGGGTAGACAATTATAGTTTTCATGTAGTTCCTCCATTACTTTCTTGTATTGCCATCATTTTGTGTAGGATACAAATCATTGTCCCATTTTACTGATTGTTTATAAAATTTCTGTTTTACTAATATATCAATGTTTAAAAATTGAACTCAATAGTCTTTTCTGATTCAATTTGATGGCAAAATTACCTCCGTATGAAGAATCAAAGCACTAAAAGCACTGATTAAAAGTTTTTTTTCCAAACTTACTCTCTTATTTAATTTAGTTTGTTTTAAAGTTCAGTGAGTTGAAGGAAAGAATTCCAAATGTTATTGTTGGGTTTTACTGATGGAAATATAGTCATATGATAGTTCATTGAGTGTAAGGAAAAATCACATGGAGAAAAAATTATATAAGAAATATTATGATTATATTATGAAAACCACAATCACAAGTCTCATAGGGGTTGTTGTAGGATTGACAGAATTATTGTCACATTATTGTTTATGGTTGTTGTTGCGTGCGTTGAGTGTATGAAAACAATTTGCCAATAGTAGAATTTCTGCTGTGTTACAAAAATATCCTGTCTCATATGGGTTTATGGGGGCATGTTAGTCTGCATTATTATAATTTATGTTATAGGCCCTATGAATGTACAGTGTCATATACTATTTTTATTTTCTGGTTATAAGAAGTTTGTTTTAGAATTGTAATATTTGTTGATCATGGTTATTTTAGCCACGCCTACAAATATTAGTATTTGAGTATACAAGTATATATTATAGTGATGAATGGATTTCACATTTATAAGCAATTTAAGAACTAAATGCTTGAAACATGAACATACTTGTTAATACAAACCCCATTTTCTGGTTCCTTTTTCTGATCCCATTTTCTGGTTCCTTTTTCTGATCCCATTTTCTGGTTCCTTTTTCTGACCCTTATCTTACATGAAGTGTTGTTGCTTTACAAATGCCTGTGGATTTACCAAGGCAGTTTTTCCATGCTTAGCTTAGAAGATTCAGTCTTGTTTGAAAAACAACCATTATACACTGTTGAAGGAAATTTTTTTTTAATTAAAATTAAATTGTTAATTAAATTATTAGCATTGCAACTACTTAGAATGTTAAAAGAAGTTAATTTGATTTCAGATTTTCTGAATTTTAGTTAAATTAGGTGCCACTGCCAGTGAGTACAAATTGCATTGACTTCATGCTCAGCATTGTGACAACTACTTGCTGAATTTTCTTAAAGTCTTGAAATTTTTGTGTTTGAAATAAATTGTGATGTTAATTGAGACAAGATTGAAACAGTTTTAAACAATTATTGAGTCCATGATTAATCATTTATTGATGAAATCGTAGCCTGTTACATAAGTTGAATCAGTAACTGATTTAGAAATGCTTTCTTTACTGTTATCTTAACTTTTCTGTACTTTTTTGTTATATTGCAAAATGGTTAAGATTTTAAGGCCTTTGAAATATTTTTCATTACTTTGTTTTACTGTACCTCAATTCACCATGGGCTCTGACATTGCCATGACAGAATTTTCCATCTGGGATTCCTTGTTTTGTTTACACCATGTTACTAGAAATTTCATCAAAGAATTGGTTTATTGGCCACAGTTAGGTGATAAAGTTGCTTATAATTCCTTTATATTTGTTAAGAAATAAATGTTTGTTAGGATTATAGTCTTAAACCAAATTAGGGGATACAGCCACAATATCAACAATTAATTATTGTGAAGAGTGATATTGAAATACAAAAAGCAAATAATTTAACTTGTGTGGAAAGTTTATTTATTTTACATACAATTATCAATTTTCAAGTGGAAGATAGATGTTGCCCTAAACTTTAAAGAATGATAGACAAGTCAGATATTGATATAATCATTGTATTTTGTGTGGTGATCATTAATTCTTATTGTTATGCAATAAATCTTTGATAAATGTAAAAAATGTTTGGGAGATATTTAATCTGTAGTTTAAATCTCTAGTCTTGTCTGGAAGTTTGCCTGAAAATCTTCCGTTATAGTTATAGAGTCAACATGACTGTTGTGTCTATAATGTTGGAATTCTCAGGTGGTCTGATGGAATTAGCGATAAACATCCAACCCTTCTAGATCAAAACTTTTAAATGTTTCAATGAATTTGCTTGTTTGATTTGTTGCCTTTTTTTGTGCGTTAAAATTGTTCACATTCATAATTGTTCTGTGTTCTTACAATCTAGTGAGTTTTGTTTGTCCCAATCATTTAGTTTTAAGTTTTCGATCTTTCGTATAATCGTAATCTCCCATGATGCCTCATTAACATGGATGCTATCAAATATTCTTATATCTTGTTTTTTTGTTGTAAGTTGTTATCAAATGAATGATTCTTCTGACTACATTCATTCTGTTTTTATAGAACAACAAATAATCAGCTGGTGATACCCTTTTTATGTGACAAAAATCAGTAGTCTCATAAAGACATTTGTAGGAGTGGCTACAATTATAAGTATTGTCTGTTTAAAACTGTTTAAAAGGAAGATTTTTAAATGTGAATAAAAATCAATGTTTTCTAATGCTGTTTCATTGGGTAATTTTATAATTGTTACAAAGCCACACCTACAAGTACCGGTATGAGACTAGTGATGGTTGTAACTCAAGTATTTATAATCTATATAATCTATATTCCAGAAAATTTCTGTTGACTTCTTAGAATCGGAATTATCTTTTATTTAAATATTGTAAGAGACAAATTGAGTATTATTTCAGGTTAATTAAAGAAGCCTGACCTACTAATAAAAAGTACTGTTTTTAATATATTGAATATTATATAAGATATTTTTTGTATGATTTCAGGTTATGCTGACCCAGACCCTGCCTCAACTAATAACGTACCTAGACCAACACAACTTTCACCAAGAATAAAAGAAGGACCACAAGATGGATTCTTTGCTAAAGATTTACCGGCTACTTTAAACTGTAAAGCTGAAGGTAAACAAAATTTTTTTTTTGTACATGGTCCTAATGTATCAATGATTTACTAGACTTTAGAAGAGAGGAAAACCTGTGGCTCATTTCACAAAAAGTATTATGATAAAAACCAATGTAAGTCATAAACAGGAAACATTAATAACATGGTCATTTCTTGGCCAAACAATTCCAAATATTACTGAATTATGTAGAATATTGTATATCTTTTATTTATCATATCATAGTTATGTTTATTAACCATCTGAGTTTAAATTGCAAAATTCATGAAATTGACTTACAATAATTTTTTCATAAGAATTTGTGGTGTGGTAATTAACTATGACAAGCACACCAACACCAGGGATTGCACAAAAAAGGACGAGTCCTTACTTCTAATAACTATGAAATAAAATAAAACAGTTGTATAATATTCAATCTTGATTACCCGGTAAGTAATGACAAATCAAAGCAATGAAAATGGAAAAAGATCCATCATCCAATCTAAAAAGACTAGTACATTTTCTGTTGATTACTATAATGTAACTGGCAATTGCAAATCAAGCAAAAAAAGCAAGACTGTGAAGAAAAAGTCATTGACTACATAATCTTCCTTTATAATTTTCTTAATGCCGGAAAAACATTGAAAAGTAGCTTCAGAATAATATTTTCATGTCTTGATAATTAGCCCCTTTTCTTCATGATCTGGTCCCATTCTTGGAAACATATTATGGGATTAGACCCCCACCATGGAACAGAATGTTCTAGAACTGTCTAAGGTACATGGTACAATGATAATTAGATTGTCTGTGTAGAGATTATGTTAAAATTCTAGTAGATTATCTCATCTCTGTACAAACAAAGATTAACAGATTAAATCTCTAGTAGAAGAAATGTTCCTAGTAACTAAAACATGTAAACATTGTGTTGTTAACAAAATGTCTGCTGTGTTGGTTACTATTAGCAACCATTGTCAAGGTCAGTGGAAGTTTCTAATGACGATTTGCTGCTGTTAAGTAAAATTTGAAAACTTTGAGATTTAGGAGGATGATCATTTCTTAGTTTATCAGAGCAGTTTTATGAAGCAGAGACTGTTGAGTCTTAACCATTAAAAACTCTGCATCCATTTAAATAACATTTTGTATGTATATATACTAATTTATTTTTTTAGCTCAATTTTGAAACAAGTTCTTACAACTTAGATTAATCACTTCTGAGTCTGCTTCCTGGTCCCCCAGTATTTCTTGCTCATGAAAACAATTGGGGGTAGGTTTATGATGGGATTTGAACCAAGGCAGAGCTGACTATCCAATGATTACCAGTCCAACATCGTAACCACTCGGCCTCTCCCACTGCCACTTGTGCTGGTTAGGTGAGGCAGCCACCATAAATAACTAAATGAAAAAGTGCTGATGCAGCATAAATTAAAAAACAAAAAACAAATATAAAGCTCTTATTGTTACAAGTTCATAGTCTTCTTAAAATGTGTTTTATTATGGGAAAACATACTTTAATGGAACATTAACACAATTAATTAATGCCTTAATTATATAAACTTTAAAAATTTTCATTACATAACATTTATTGCCATGTTATTATGACAAACTTGCAGCAGTGACAAGTTAACTGATCTTGTGCATGAAACAGAAAATGAAATATAGCCATATTAATTAACCCAAAGATAGTTAAATGCATTAAATTAATTAACTCCAAGAATTGAAAGTGAACAAAAGTATATGTTGAACAGAAATGAATTATGACAGTTTAACTTGGCTCAAAATTGGTGTAATGCATTATTTTGAACCCAAACAGAAAAAGCAGGAAAGTATAAATTATATTGAAATGAATAATGACATTACTAATTAAAGATACTCACAACCAGATTAGTGACGTTTTTTTAAATGATGCTATTTGACGTAAATAACAATCCTAAGTAGATAAATAACCCGAATCGTGTCCTAAACGCTTGCAATAACCGCATATTCGTTCTAATTAGTTGGGAGAATAGCATCTGTCTGATCTATTTATAACCAGGGATTTCTCCACTAGTGGGCGGACGTTATTTATCACGTGACTCATGTGACGCATCAGTCATAACATTTAACAAGTCGGAACCACACGCATATCGATACAGTAAGTACATGAATGTATTTGTCGTTACTAACGCGAATCTCAATAAATGTTATTATTTTTACAATGATAAGCATGTCCATGGATTGACATGATCTAATTTATATTGCAAAGTGTACATAATTGTGCGTCTATGAACAGTCCAAAAATGTACAAAGATCAACTAATAGATATTTGATCATTTGTGTAAATCGTGATATGTTTTCATTGTAAGAACTGTCTGTGTAACAATACACACATTTTCAAAATAACAATTTAACTCGACTCGTCACTTAGATCGATTGTATTTCATGTGGTATGGACCTAAGTCTAAGGCAATTAAACAGCATTTTGACAGATGCAAGAGTGATGTGTTTTCGCGACCAAATTTTTACTTTCACTTTCGTTTTTATTAATCTCAGTTTTGTATCAACATATATTGAGGTTATGATTTTTGAAAATTGGAATTTGAAATGAAATATCCTGTTAAAGACTTAATGTTGGGTTTTGTTGTAAAAAGATTAATATCTGAAGGTCTTGCACTGCAGTGTATACATTCAGATTAATATTTATAAATGAAAATCTGTGATGTAAATTTATGTCACTGCACTTACCTGTTAAAATTAAGAAAGAAGGGTATGTTAGCGGCTGGATAGCTCAGTCAGTAGTGTACTCGCCCTATTAGCTCAAGGTTCTGTGTTTGAGTGCCGGTCAGGCTGAATATTTTTCTTACACTGTGTCATTTGGCGCCAAACGTGGGGAACCAAATGTAACCCAATAAAAATCCACGGTCAAATCTGAGATATGGACCCACAAACTCTGGATTCATACGCGGACGCTCTACCTTATTGCCATATTAGCTAGCTTGAAGGCAAGGGTATATAAGTGCTGTGTTATACCTCGGCTTCAAAAACATCCTTAATGGAATTTGTCCTCATATTCTTGGATTTTGGTTGTCCTTGGGGCTATCTAGCAATGAATTCACACAATTCTAAGAGGGTGTTTTATGTTGGGCGCCAAATGTCAGACAGTAATAAAAATATGCAGCCTGACCGGGGTTGAACCCAGAACCTCTTGCTTACAGGGTGATTGCTCTGCCGACTCAGCTATCCGGCCACTTACTTACCCTTCTTTTCATAATGTGAACAGGTATGTGCCGTTACTTTAAGCATCAAAAAGAGTAAGTATGTGACAGCTTATTGATTTAACTTTTTTTTCAGATTGATTGCATTTCAAATAACAAAGAAAAATCTATTTTGTGGATGGGGAACTAATTTTACTGAACACTTTTGAACCATTGGGTATGATGAAAAAAGTGTATCTAGAATGAAATTCTTTGAAAGTGGACCTCGGAAGATGAAACTTAAGGTTTGTGTTATTCACTGCATTAAAAAGCAGAATATTTTACAAGAACTGAACCTAACATCCTATCAGGATGCAGAAAAGTAACCGGCAATAAGATTGAATATGCTTCCTCTTGTGTGTTAGTCAGTTGCTTTACCATATGAGAACATGGAGCTGATAAATATCACATGATATTTGATAAATTTTCTTAATATATCCTATATACAGCCATGAACAACTATGACTTATCAATATTCTATTGATATGTATTAGACTCGATGAGCTGTACCCATCTGACACACACGAGCAAAACTATCAACCATTATACGCACATTCGAAACTCATTGATGGGAACTAATTTTAGTACTGTATGTTCTAGCTGCATACAGTAAAGTTCTGCTATTAAGACCATTCCTGTTATGTCAAAATCATGCGATTTTGGCCATTATTAAGACCCAAAGGGGTCTCTACAATAAGACCATTTCGCCATTATGACCTATGGTTTTGCTGGTCTTATAAGCGGAACTTTACTATAGTTATTTTTTGTACTCTGTTATAATAACAAATGCATAGTTGCAAGTGTTGAAAATAATGGAATCATATTATCCATTTTCTGAAATTAGCGGATATCATACAAATTACATGTGAATATGTATTAGAAGTGCCAGTATTAACATCTTTAATTGGTTTCTAAGGCGTTGTATACTTTATTGTTTCAGGAAAATCATACTGACCAGATCACATAGAAAATATAGGCATACTTCCAGATACAGAGATGTCAATTCTTCCCTCCTATCATCCCAGTATGGCTATTTTTGGTTCACATATTATCCAACCATTGCAAAGCTGAAGTCATATCATTACACAGAACATATTCTGTGGAAAGGACATGATTTTTTTAAGATTACCTAACCATGGAGATTTGGATTTGTTTCATTCTTTGACTGTACCTTTTGTGAAAAGAAGATGGGCTTGTGCAATGAGAATGTGAAAATTTGCAAGAAAAAAAGTTCAAATTACAAACATCATTTCACTCTAAAACTATTAATGGCTTGTTTGCCAAACAGTATTATAATAATTTATTTACAATTTATTTATAATTTCTCCCCAGCTTATCCCTCAGATAAAGAACTTACTGTGACTGTGGCTATCTGAAATGTGTTCTTGCTCAAATGCTGATGGTCAACAAATGTTTTAATTCAAGAACTTAGAGTGAAGCATTTAACATATCTTTACATGTTTCTCTATGTAAAAAGGTGAATTTTAGATGACAAGTCTCTGAGTTCAAACAATGAAAGTATTGCCAGCTGTTCCCATAATCTAATTGAGTGAGTGATCGGGTGGTTAAAATTCGGATTTCAGCAAACCAGTTACCCTGTCACTGGTCATTTATCTTATTAATACACCTGTTGTCTGTTCTGCTTTTCTACAAATTGATTATAATAATTGATAATCAGTTATTCATTAGAAGATGGAGACAATTGATTATGTAGCTTGATTATCGCTTATGTTGGTTATTCAACTTTATTGACAATGAGACATTCTGGTTTTAATTAATATTACTGAAGAAAAAAATATTCATGGGAATAGAACCCATCTTAATTGAAACATTTTTATGTCTACTTGTTATTGTTAATCCTTGAGATTGGTGTTGATATGTTTTGTTGGCGACATGGAATTCGCCATTATTGAACAATATATAGACCCTTTTTTATACTGTTAGGATACTGAAAATGTCAGAAAATTGATTTTATTATTCAACTTAAACAACAACTAAACCACTAATTATAGGGTTAATGTGCATAATTTAATATTCTATTACACAAGAAAATCACTAAAAGCATTGCAACATATTGTCATAGATTTTTGGAAATTCCGAATGAAAACCCCGAGTAAGTGTTTTGATTATATGATGGATCAAAGAGGGTTGTCCAATTATTCCGATGATGGATAATGATTTTTGTCCGGTTGTTTTATTTCTGCAACCCGCAACTTTAAAAGCCTATATATATTGAATATAACGTTTGTAAATTATGAATTTTTTGTATGAATGAAATAAGCATATCACGATAGGCTTACATGATTGATTCTGGAATAATGATAAATTATATGAGTTGTTCACATTATGTTCATGTAACTTTTTATGAGATATTGTATCAGAATTATGTCAAATCAATGATTGCAATGTGAATAAATTGATCTGATTGAAGCAGTTTTCTGTTCATATTACAATATCAATGCTTTATGATTTGGATATTTTCATCTCTGACTTTGTGACTGCAACATCTTATCATGAGAAAGCAGAGGGTTGACAAGATTGGCTTAAGTACTGACCAATCATAGATAAATTCATGTAATGCATGGTTGATGACTTAAAAATATGGAATTTGTAGTCCTGCATTATAAGCAGTTTTTATGAAGAAGCTGTTCCTTATTACATCTGATAAGCATTTTGTGCTGTTACCATCACAGTTGCAACTTACTTAAAGGACAAGGATGTCATTGTGAAGGTCTTGGACCAGACACATTTTAAATACTGTATAGACACACATGTCATCCATTGACAAAATTTCACTTTATGATCAAGCGATAAAAATGCCTGTACTTGGGTAACATGAAATTGAAGCTGGTGATCCAAATTTCATATCATTCAGGTGTAACATCTATTGTTGTCACAAATTATTTAACCAATAATATATTGTGCTTAAAGCAGTCTTCAACTTAAATTTTCACAAGCACTGGCCAGCTCATCAATAGATTCTATCAAATTATATAAAAAATTCCCCTTTTGAATGAACTTGTCTCTATTTTCCATAATCAAACTAAGACTTGTGAATTAAGATGAAGACTGGTTTAATTAAAATCTGCAAAACAAAAACCACAAAGAATATTCATCATTCTTCAGTTTTATTTTAAATATTCAATATTTACTGTGTTGAATAGGAGTCAGATATTCAAATATCAACTACTAACAAAATGATTCATATAAGAACTTAGAAATCCTATGCACAGTGCGTTTACGAGCAGATACTGGAAAACAATATCAGTTTACATAAATCTAGCTACATACTTGGGTAAGATACTTAATTTAAATCATGCATTGCATGTTCACAGTGCCCCAAAATAAAAGCTATAGTTTAGATATTATAAAAAAATTGAGTTGAAAATGTATACATCCTTCACTGGCCAATAAGAGCAACTTGTAACGCTAATATATTGACTATATGTATTCATATTATAATAGGACACTAGATATAAATCATGCATAGCATGTTCACATTGACCCAAGACAAAATCCATAATTTAGATATCAGATAGTCATGGAGTTGAAAATGTAAGCAACTGTCTCTGGTCAACGACAGCAAAATATAACATTAATATTGACATGTATATGACATTCTCATAGGAAACTAAATATAAATCATGCAAAGCATGTTCAAATTGACCCGAGACAAAATGTATGATTTCCATATACCAACAAGTCATTCAGTGAAAAATGTATTCATATTTCTCTGGCCAATAAGAGCTAGTTATAACACTAATATTGACTTGTATACATGTACATATTATCATAAGACACTTGATCATGATGTAAATCATGCATAGCATGTTCATGTTGAACTGAGACAAAATCTATTACTAAGATTTCAGATAGTCATAGAGTTGAAAAATGTATACATTTGTCTCTGGTCAATAAGAGCAAGTTTTAACATTAATATTGACATGTATATATATTCTCATAGGAAACTAAATATATATCATGCAAAGCATGTTCACATTGACCCGAGACAAAATTTATGATTTCCATATACCAACAAGTCATTCAGTGAAACATGTATCCATACTTCTCTGGCCAATTAGAGCAGGTTACAACACTAACATTGACTTGTATACATGTACATTTTATCATAAGACACTTGATCATGATATAACCATGCATAGCATGTTCATGTTGAACTGAGACAAAATCTATTACTAAGATTTCAGATAGTCATAGAGTTGAAAAATGTATACGTCTGTCTCTGGTCAATGAGAGCAAGTTTTAGCATTAATATAGACATGTATACATATTATCATTGGACATTAGGTATAAATCATGCATAGCATGTTCACATTGACCTGAGACAAAATGTATGATTTCCATAATTATACCAACAAGTCATTCAGTTGAAAATGTATTCATACTTCTCTGGCCAATTAGAGCTAGTTAGAACACTAATATTGACTTGTATACATGTACATATTATCATAAGACACTTGATCATGATGTAAATCATGCATAGCATCTTCATGTTGAACTGAGACAAAATCTATTACTAAGATTTCAGATAGTCATAGAGTTGAAAAATGTATACATTTGTCTCTGGTCAATAAGAGCAAGTTTTAACATTGATATTGACATATATACATATTATCATAGGACACTAGGTATAAATCATGCATAGCATGTTCACATTGACCCTAGACAAAATCTGTAATTTAGATATCAGATAGTTACTGAGTTAAAAATGTTTTTATCTGT
The DNA here is from genome assembly GCA_025267735.1 of Mactra quadrangularis. NCBI lineage: Eukaryota > Metazoa > Mollusca > Bivalvia > Venerida > Mactridae > Mactra > Mactra quadrangularis. Next base: position 47,955,015 of record CM046299.1, on the reverse strand, counting down.
CACTGGTCAATGAGCAAGTTTTAATATTGATATTTACATATATACATATTATCATAGGACACTAGGTATATATCATGCATAGCATGTTCACATTGATCTGAGACAAAATGTATCATTTCCATATACGAACAAGTCATTCAGTAGAAAATGTGTTCATATTTCTCTGGCCAATTAGAGCTAGTTATAACACTAATATTGACTTGTATACATGTACATATTATCATAAGACATTTAACATGATGTAAATCATGCATAGCATGTTCATGTTGAACTGAGACAAAATCTATTAATAAGATTTCAGATAGTCATAGAGTTGAAAAATGTATACATTTGTCTCTGGCCAATTAGAGCAAGTTTTAACATTAATATTGACATGTATAGGTATTATCATAGGACACTTGATATAAATCATGCATAGCTAGTTCACATTGACCCGAGACAAAATCTGTAATTTAGTTATCAGATAGTCATGGAGTTGAAAAGCATTAAATGTAATCATTTGTCACTAGTCAATGAGAGCTAGTTATAAGATTTATATGGACATATACCGGTATATAAATTCACAAAGGACACTAGATATAAATCATGCATAGCATGTTCACATTGACCCAAGGTAAAATGTATATTTAGATACATGTATTACATAGTCATGGAGTTGAAAATGTATCAAATGTCTCAGGTCAATGAGAGCAATTTATACAATAAACATCAACCAGTATACATATTATCATAGGACATTTCATATAAGTCATGCATAGCAAGTTCATATTGACCCGAGACAAAATCTGTAATTTAGATATCAGATGGTAATTGAGTTAAAAATGTTTTCATCTGTCACTGGTCATTGAGAGCAATTTTGAACATTAATATTGACATGTATACATATTATCATTGGACATTAGGTATAAATCATGCATAGCATGTTCACATTGACCTGAGACAAAATGTATGATTTCCATAATTATATCAACAAGTCATTCAGTTGAAAATGTATTCATACTTCTCTGGCCAATTAGAGCTAGTTATAACACTAATATTGACTTGTATACATGTACATATTATCATAAGACACTTGATCATGATGTAAATCATGCATAGCATGTTCATGTTGAACTGAGACAAAATCTATTACTAAGATTTCAGATATTGTAAAATGTATTCATATTTCTCTGAACAATTAGAGCAAGGTATAACATTAATATTGACATGAATACAAATAATCATAGGATCATAAGAACTGATATAAATCATGCATAGCATATTCACATTGACCTGAGACAAAATCTATAATTTAGATATCAGATAGTCATGGAGTTGAAAATGTATTCATATGTCTCTTGTCAGTGAGAACAAGTTGCATTATTGATATTGACATTTATACATATACATTTTTCACAAAAACACAGGAAGTCACTTCAAATTCCTTGATCAAGTTGAGAAATCTAGCTTAATTTCTTTGTCTTTTTAACCACATGTAGATCTTATAGCAAGGCACACAAATTCTTTGAATTACACTTCCAAAATTTAGCCACTCAAAGATCCTGTTACATTTTAAAATTTGACAAGTCAAAGATTCTGTTCTATTAGGTATTAGTTTCAGTTTTAAGAATGGTTATTCGTTTGCTAAAATATCCATTTTTGTGAAATTAGACTTTAATTGGTTTTAATTAGATTTGAATTGGTCAACAGAAAAATCATTTAGAAATTGGTGTAAACTTGTTTGTCTTCAGATCTAGAGATGGTAGAAAATATCTAATATTTTAGTTAGATTGTAAGTCAAGAAGAATCTGCCTTAATTTTCATGAGTATTATAGTCATGAGTTTATTCACTATGTTGATCCTGTTGTTGCAACTTGAATTCACAGTTGTTAAACAATTATCACTGGTCAATTGTTAGATGTATTATCAAAATCTTGACCCTGAAAATATACATAAATACATGAGATAAGCTACAAAAATAAAAGATACACAGAGCTCTCTAAAAGTTCTCGGATGAATGAAATTTTGAAAAGATAGATCATGCACACCACAAAAATATTTAAAATAATTAAACCTATCTCATGACAAAAGTATGGCCTGAATCCTAAGTAATATTGTATTGATAAATAAATGAATACTAAAAAACTAGAAATGTACTCGGATTACCTTTTTAATTTTACATCATATTTCATAGTGGATCAATTTATCTCAAAATCAAGATTTCCCTAGGCCTGTGAGTGGGTACTATACACAGAAAAATTTAATATCTCAGCGCCAGACAAAACATTCAATTTGTGTATCGGTCCTCAAATTATGATTTTGTACTACTATATAAGGTTTACACATAAATTTGAGCCTTAACAAAGTTATTCACCAAAACACTATACAGAGTATTTCAAATAAATAGTCGAAACTCAAAGAACTGGTGATGGCATATTTGGACACATAAATGTCATAGTTATTTCAATCACAATTTTAATTACTCCTTAATATAGGCTGCTGCAATAAATTGACTACAACAAGTGTTTCTGTACATTCTAAAGATCAATTGACTTTACACCCCTGAATAAGCTATACAAGTAATAATACAACAAGAAAATGTAATTATAAGTAACAAATCAAGTATGTTGGCAAGGTACAATATATCTACATAGCGGGGATATTGCCAGCAAAAATACTGAGACAAAGTAGTCACATACAGGTCATGCATGATAAATGCTATTATTAGATCTATTTAATACATGTACATGTAATTAGTTCATACATCATGTAAGATAACCCAATTATCAAATAACCTTTTACTACAGTACTTCTAGACTTCTGCAAATCCAAAATTCATGTGTATACATAGAGAGCTGTCTTGAAATGGCCCTAAGTACAAGCATATATCATTTTGCTAATTCATCATTACAATTCAAAGTCATTGTATTTTTTTCAACTGATACAGTTTAGTTATATTCACTGAATTATCATAACTTTCTATTGAACACAATAGACAACTAGGAATCATGATTTTAAAAGCAGTTCATCATCATAATGAATAATTGAGCAATAAAATGTGTCCCTATCTTACATCATTACAAAACGGTTTACCTGGAGAGGAAGGTCCTTGTTCAGAAGTTGTCGCTGTACTCTGAGACGGAAAGTGTCTGGTTCTGGATGTTTTCAGTTTTGTGCTTAAATATTCTTGCTTTGGAGAGTTGGTGGATGGCTGGCTTATACCATTTTGATCACTGATTTGCTCCCACAATATTCCAGAAAGCTAAGACAGAGAGAAATAGAATTTGTAACTTAAGCAGGGCATATTATTGGAGGAAATGCATAAATTCAATCATCAGAAAACCTACTAATGTTTATGTGTATTAGTATTACACATCTGCTCAATCAATATGTGAACTATAAAACTAGTCACACAACTTACTTTATTTTACAGATTGAATAATATTTGACAACTCATAAGAAGTCAAATTCTTTGTTAACAAAATAATTCCTTGTGCTTACAACATGCAATGCTTGGAATATATTTACAATACGCAATGTTTTCACAAATTAAAGTAAATCTGACTGCATATATGCAGCGTTGATATGTTGTATTTGAATAAGGGCGAAGTAACGGGGGACGAAGCCCACATTTCCAATGGAACAAATCCATCATCACAACGTTAATTCTGTTTTGTCTTAAGGAAATGAATGATTTGCTTGGAATCATGAAATCTTGAACAGTTTAGACAATCAATTCGCCAAATAATGTTTGATTAAATGAGTAAACTCAAGACAAGAGATCGAGATCTACGTCGTCTAAAAATCGTTAGCTCTAAGTCTTACCTGACAAAAACGCTTATTTTAGCCGCAGTTTAATAAGTAAACGTCCTCAGTAACCTCTATCCATCGCTCCACTTCATTTCCTTCGTTCACTAGGCGTCTTCTTTCAGGACTTATCGTCGTCTTCTAAGTCTTAAGAACCCATGTCCATTTTGTAAACAATACGGTGTGTACGCATTGCCGCCACAGGGACAAAGTCAGAGATATACCGGTTGTACATGTAGCGATATGAGTCCAGGGAACCAGGTTAATGGGAATCCCCGCAATGGTTTGTGGGTGAATGTCATCAAGGTCGAACTATTTTTAGAACTCATCCCGTCTGTTACGCAGTAGATTTTAGGGTTATAAAACCTTTATTTTCTACTAAACGGACATTTATATTGACCGAATGCATTGTTCAACAATCTTAGAACTATTATATACAAGCGTTCTTAAAAAATAGTTTATTTTTATGGCGATTTAACAAAAAAATTGCAATTTCGTATTTGGATGAACGGGTGCCTTTAACCTAAAGATTGTTAAATGCATTGTATTAACCCAAAGACAGAAAAGTGAAGGAAAGTGTAAATACATAAATCATTATATTATAAAGGTATATATAAATCATATATTTAACAATAAAAGGATGGTTTTATTCAGAATATTAACAGTTTTATGTAGTACGCTGACAGGCGAAACATGCAGACTGTCAAGTAAACCATAATATTTAATACCACCCAGATAGTTATTTTATTGTACCAATGGTGGAACCAGCTAGGGGTTGGGTCAAGGGGTCTAAATCCCTTTTTTGAGATTTTGAATTACTTGGATCAAAAATGAAATATTGTGTTAATGAAATTTGTATCAATTGACCAGCGCATAACTAGACTAACTACATGTAAATAAGAAGGATTTAGAGTAGTTTTTCGCTGAACCATCTTCGAACTCTCCCCCCTTTCCCTTAAAACAATAGAAATCCTTTTTTGGAAAAATTCAGAATATTCAGAGTTGGGTCCCCTCAGAAAAAGTTTGAAAGTCAGCCCCTGAATATATTATAGTGTAGTAGTCATTACTATTAATTGTCCAAAATATTTAATTACCATAGATGAAAAAAATCCACTTGTTCTCAAAGGGGATTGTTAACTACCAAGGTTCATAGGTCAACATTCTTTGTTTCAAGTTTTGTTGGTTGTCATGACTATTATAGCTTATATACTCATTATTTATTTATATTGTATGATCACATCTGTCCAGTTTGATAAAATATCTAGTTTAACAAACTTACTGTTGCAATAAGATTACCATTATAGGGATAGTCAAACTTGCCTTTAGTTTATACTTATATATTTAAGGTATCTATTTGAATAATGATCCAGACCTTCAGCCCATAGCATAGGTTATACAATAAAAATAGTGCAATGACTTATTCAAGATTAAAGTCTAATGTGTAACAAGTTTTTGCAACTTATATTAATCAATCTTGAACGCTCCCTGTTGTCACCCAGTTCTAAGCAGTTACTCAGGTTAGCTGTTCTCTCTATGTAGACCCCACACCAGTATTGTAGAGATAGTCAGGTCAACCATTACTAAGCCTCCCTTTAGTCACCCAATTCTTAAAAGTTTGTCTGGTAAGCCATTATTTGTCTGTTATAAAATCTTGTTGGTACTGATCAATTACACATGTTTGTCTGCATGTCTGTCTCGATGCCTTACTGTCCCCTTTCACCAAAACTATTTCTAATTTACCATAGTTTAGACTCAATGTGTCCATGACCTTACTTATTAGCATATTTAACAAAGGTTTACAGTTAATTTTTGTCCCACAAACAAGGTGTTAACAAAAAAGCACATGCTTATATTTGAGGGTAAATGTTTTGTTATTCATATAAAAAGGTTGCGCTCGGAATGGTCCGTAGACTGAGACGGTCAGGTCATACAAGCTGGAAACACCAGAGTTATAGCCTTTGGTGTTCACATTGCCTTAATCTAGTTAATATTTGATGATCATATTTTGCCTTATATCTACATCTTATTATTTCTATATTTCAGGTTTACCTGCCCCTGCTATCACATGGTACCAGAATGGAAAACAACTACAATTTGATAAAGATACTTTATTTAATGATAATTATCGTATGATGTTAGATAGTGGTCAACTTTTCTTTCTACGTTTTATTCATACAACTAATAAAAGCTATGTTGGTACTTATTATTGTAAAGCTAGAAATATACATGGCTCTGTCGTCAGTCGAGAAGCTGTTGTCAAAGTTGCAGGTAAGGACATTTTTGTTTGTTTGTAATATGGAAAATTTAGGGAAAGACACATCAGTCATTGCCTTGAATTTTCTTCAGCACCATCCTGATTCATTATGTTAAATAGCAAAGAGCAAAATTATCAACTAGCCTCAGTATGTAAAATAAACAATTTCCACAAGCCCAAATCAATTTTCACTTAGCCTAGGCCGGGCTTCGGACAAGAGGGTGAAGGTGATAAGTCCATGTTAGTCTCTTGCATTAAGTTCTTTAGTGTCGGCAATACTTCTACATTGCAAGTCAGTAAGTTGCTTTCACTTTTCTGTTAGTGCTGTTAGATCATCCAAATCAGTAATGAAATTTTTTGAATTATAAAAAAAAACTGTTTTATAAATTATAATGTTACCAAAGGCTATGGAAAGCCTTGAGTGTCTTACATATACATTGACCAACATAATATGAACACATTACTTGGTATAATGCTGTTTTAACACAACAACCTTGGTTAATGTCCATATTAGAAAGTCAAGGCTTTCCATAAAAGGCTGCCATTTTCATGTGTTACATCACTGCTTGCAATTTTTGAGGGAGGGTGAAGAAAGCCATAAGTGCTTAAACAAATTGAGATTACAATGATTATGAAACTTAGGTGTTGTTCCCAATTGCACCCAAGTAAAACAGTCAACAATAATTGACTCACTCTCTTTGGAAATAGCTTCTGGATCTATCCCTGTAAGTCTGTGGGTGGGAATGATACGTATTTTGGTTATAATTGAAAGTAATTACATAAGACAAGATATATATGTTAAAATGATGTAGAGAGAAAACTAAGGGTTCTTTGCGATGACAGGTCTTCTGTGTTTTGTCTGTAGATATAGATTACTGGGGCATATCTGGGTAGCATTTTCATGGAGGGTTTTGGATGGGAATATTTCTAGAGAAGTTATGGCATAGAAATCAGGGGACAAATTTTTTTGACATTTTTTTTCAAGCATTGAAAACTCATTTTAGAATATTGAGTCTAAAACTTATAGCTCATTCTATGTTCAACATTTTAATGTGAAAAATTCCTGAGAAATAAGGGCATTTGGACACCCACCCCCAACTCGACTTTTTGGACTACCCCATCTGCTTCAATTGGCTTGAATCCCCTTTGGATAACATTAAAAAGAGATTTATATCTTTGACAAATATGCTCTTGTAGATATGAGGCACTTTGTAGTCAGTAAAGTATAAACATTTTACCATGAAAACAGCTTTCAGCTGTTTGTCATGTTTCCGTTTTTGTCTCACTAAGATGTTGTAGGTCCATTAGCCTGTGCCTTTGTAATTTTATTTATACAAAATATGTATGTGTTCTGTCCTGTATGATTGTATGATCATTTTAACATTTGACTGGCTGTGAGATTTGAGGAAAAGAATATTAAGAACAGCATTATTTTTGCAACATACTTGTTCTCCTAACTTAATGTTACTACATGTACATGTAGGTACTGTTTGTACGGAGTTATAATCTAGAAATATATTTGGGCGATTTTAACCAGAACTGAAGGCATTTTAAGCAGTTTCTAACATTTGAACATTCTGGTTGGGGTGTCCATTGAAAACTCTCTTAAATAACAACTGTGCACTAATATAAAACAAAGAAATATGTAGATTAATATGCAGAATATGGCTATTTATTTATTTATTTTTTGTACTCGCTAACATTATTTTAATACGCTATCATTGCTGTGCTTTACTCAGTCAACTTTTTCCCCATGTTGTAACATTTGAGACAAAATTATTGCAACATTTCAAACAGGACTGTCATATTTTATTCTCAGAGTCCTAAAACTTTCAAAAAATGTCAAATTTGCATTTTTGGAAATATTTTATGCATGCCTGTCTGTTTCCAGTGTCAAAAGCTTTCTTGGAAGTCAATGTTAAAATTTTGTGTCCCGAAATACAAACAAATTCGAGAATCAATTTTCATCGTTTTTTATTGTCCCTCAATTTAGAGAATGGCATTTGTGAAATATTAAAATTTGTTTCTGGCAGTCATCTCTTTGTTTAGACTGAAACATTTTATGTCATTTTGGTTTGATTTGTCCCTTGATAATGGTTTAAAATGCAGAAAAAGTCACAAACATTTAATGGATGGGATACATTTCTGAGATAAGTGAAAATATTACAGTGTCATTATGGTGAACATTTGCATAACTTTATCCAGAACACTCTGTCTGTATTTTACAGGAAGTTAGAAAATCTTCTGTGTAGGCTGGAAGCTTGATTTTATGATAATTTGATAAATTTAGTTGATCTATGTCTCTCAGACACACTAATGCTTTATCTAGTCTTTTTAATGTAGAAATGGTTAAAGGATTTATACCAATTAAGATCCTGTCAAACCTGATATGAGTCTTATCACCTTTGGATGCTCATAAAAAGCACAATTTGCAAGCGTCTGATGACAAGGAGTTAACTGTAGATAAAACTGCAAGCCTCTTGATGACTCTGAGTAAATAACATGTGGCAGACGGAGTGCACATCTTCTAGAAGTCCAAATTATTTCTAATGACAAGTGAAATCTGATTTACAAATAATCTAATAGTCTATTATTAAAATAAAGAGATATTAATTGATTCATGCTAGCACTGCTGAATGATAACTAAGGGCTGTTATCGTAGTTGGGCCGTGATAATTCAATTTCTTGATTTTCATTCTTTTCGCATTCAAGGACCAATATGAGAGGAACTAAATTGTTTTATGACACCTTACTAGGTACAATGTGACACCTGTGGTATCAATAACTTTCCATTTGTTTTTGGGTAAATTTAATAACTTTGTATGGCTGGAATCTTGGTTTCCATTTTCATTTCAATGACTTAAATGTGATGCACAAGCAATGAAACATCATAATTCCAGTTTGCTTTGTTTTTTAGTTATGATGAAAACATTCATTATAAAAACTGTTTTAAGCTTTAGCCGAATCATTTTTATGTGCAATATTTATGCCTAGTATATATTTAAAGTACATAAATAATTTTCAAAGGACTTTGTAACTTCTTAGATAATAACAGAGGCATCAGAAAACTTAGTGGGCAATTGTGGGGACTAAAAACTTAATCTAACAATTTTTTTCTCATGGCCTAAACTTGTAGACAATATAAAAGTTCTGTAAATTTTGTTTGTCATACATATTTCATGTCAATTAAATCTAGAATTGTTGGTTATCAGATTATATATAACATGTTCGTGTCAGCATTCATTTTATACAAATATTCTGGCATGTCTAGTAAACAAGAGTTATCTCCCTTCCCTTACTCCTGTGACTGCGATTTTTTAATGGAATTTAATACATTTGATAGGAACCTCCCTGGCACGTGAAATAAATTGTCGTTATCTCGAATGAGCATCTTGATTTACTTTTACGGTCTATAATTAAATGTTTATTGTTTAATTATTAATCTAATAAAGTATTCACTGCTGTGGCATTTTTGTTCCCTGTTGCCATGGTGAATTGCTTTTTGTGCCATGGCATTATTTTTTGTGCTATCATATTGTAGGTGTTTTTTGTTCTTTGATTGATTTGTAACTTTTAAATGACTGAAGAATGTTGATGAACTGATTTCGGGAAGGGTGGAATAAAAAAATGTATAAATACCTGTAAAAAATTGTAGTGCAATTGAGCAGAATACTTATTTCGTTTTTATTTTATTTCATTTCTATACATATTTCATGCAGTATTTATTTTTTTCAATGCTTGGAGCAGCTTTTGTAATTGTTGGTGGTGTTTTTGTTTTTTAACAAAAATTCAGAATTCCTAGAATTTCATCTTTCGTATCCTATCAGTGTCATTCAATAACCTGTATGAAATGTGTCTTTGTTTGGAACCTATCTGAATATCAATGTATCTGATTGAATATGGAGTTTTGAGTACTAATAATGTTCTTACAGTTTTACTCCCCTGATATCAATTTGTCAACATTTTTGTAGATTCAAAATTTAGAAGAGAGGGAAGGGGGGTCAAAGGGTCTTAAATACTTGCAAGATTTTACTCAAAATTCACATTCAAAAGGGTACAGGTTATTGATCCTGGATTAACATTAATTTCTTAGCATCTGAATTCTTTCCCGAAATCACTGATATTTTCAAATTCTAATACTGTTTTTTATGATCTGTGATTTTATTTTTGACATTTATATTTTCATTTTACATCTTATTTACAGTGATCAAGGATGAGTTTAGACAACAACCAGTGGACACATTACGAGCCATCCATTCAACGGTAACCTTACATTGTAAACCTCCCCGTGGTGAGCCTGACCCTGAGATATCTTGGGAACACAATGGTAAAGCTTTGTTACCAAGTGATAGAATCACACTACATGATGATGGTGATCTTACTATATCATCTCTAACAGTACAAGATGGTGGAGAATATGTTTGTAAAGCCAGTAATACTGCTGGTGATAGATCTAGCTCACCTGCTTTACTCACAGTTCTAGGTATGTATACTTAATGTTAAATAATATTGTGACCATCACCTACTTTGATAGCATATTAGAATTTAACTACAAAAAAATATGTACTTGACTTTATCCCCAACCACAAATGTTAGGGGCTCTAAGACAAGTAAAATCTCTTTGTCCAAATATCTGTCTCTCTCAGGTCCTTTTTGTTCAAATGGTCAATACTTCATCATTTCTTGATAGGTTTGGAAATATTTAACAGCAATATTCAGCAACACTTAGTCATGTTTTGGAACTGAAGTACAGACAATATCCTATGTCCTAGTCACTTCATATGTAAGGGGTTTTCATCATGGTTATGAAAGTGCTCTGTTTCACAATTGTTAACAGATTTGTCATACCCAAACATTGATATGGACCACTTTTGGGAACGCTCAACTTGAATAAAAAGACTCCAAAAGACAAAATGATTCAATATGCAAATCAAGGCAAGCTCGATGTTGTCATGGTTTGCAAAAGTTATGTAACAATAACAATCTTTGTAGTTATGTATCACTATTAGATTGAATACATACAATTTGTTTGAAACACTCAAAAATGTATCAAGAAAGGACTTGAATGAATGCTCTGGTACTTTACACATTTCTTTGGAATTAAAGAGGAACCAGACACATTTCCTTGGAATGAAATGGGAACCAGAAACAGTTGTTATTTTATTGATATTTTATTGTATTGAAATATCTTTAGACAAAACATATGTTCCATCAGTATGATGTCAGAATTAGTCCCTTAATCGTCGGTGTAATGGCAGAACTTGTCGGTTGTTGTCAGTTATTGTCAGAAATCGCCAGATTTTATTGATAATTGACGATAATCTATCAGAAAGATGAAAGTTTTATATAATCTTTGATAATGATAATTATGTAATGTTGTTACGCGGTCTGACTGTTATTGTTGTTTTATGTTAGTGTTTCCACTTATATTGTGACGTTAAATGTACCTTTAACCTTCACTTTTATTAGACTTACCTGGTCTGGAATATTTGCTGAGATTATTTTCATATTTGTGGTTTTTGAAACAATGAAAGGGTTTTAGAACTTTTTACATAATGTGCTGTTTTAATTGAAGTATTCAGTTCTTTTACATCAGGGTGGGCCTTGCTCATGATGAATAGAATGCCAAAATGTTTGATAGTTGAACCCAAAATTTTGAAATTGAAGCGTGGCATTAATTTCATGAATGTGATGTCTGTACAGCTGTTCAATGCAGTTTATTCTTATATTGGGATGCCCTTAAGAATCCATGGGTTCTGTGACTAATCCTGCTTGGGACACTGCTAATTTCTTTCAATAAGAAATTTACTTGCAATTGCTTCACTGCATCCCATGTAATAAAGGAAATTGTTAATAAACTAGGGTCATTGTTAATTTACATAAGTTAGTTACATAATTCTCTGCAAGCTGATTTAAAAACAAAAGTCAGTGTTAATTTAATCAAAAATTGCATACATACATTATCTATGACTTTTGAATCATTGTAACATTATATATGTCCTCTCTCTTGCAGAAGTTCCTGTTATTTTACAATATCCAGAAGATGTATCTACTGATGAAGGTTCCACTGTAGAGTTCCATTGTTCAGTAGCAGGAGATGCCAATGTACACTGGAAGAAAAGTGGAGGTTCTGTAAACAAACAGAAATGGAGATTCCTAGATGATAATACATTAAGAATAGAGAACGTGGAAGCTACTGATGAAGGGATTTATGTTTGTTCTGCTGAAAATGCTGCAGGAGCCGTTGAAGCTGTTGCTCATCTGAAAATTGAATGTAAGGGGAAAAATTATTTCACATTTTTTATGACAAAATGATGCTAAAATATTCCTTAAAGTTTGGGAAGATAGTAAATGTATTTTTGGAGTTGTTTTTCTATCTGTTCAGTGTCATGCTCTAGTGATAAAATGCTCTTTTAGGGATCCTGAGTCTTGTCAAGGGCACTGCTAATTTCTTTGAGTACAGATCAATGCAGTTGTCAAGTGATGAATTTGTGATGTAAATTGTAAATATTGGAGGAAAATTGTAAATATTGGAGGAAAATTGTAAATATTGGAGGAAAATATAATTATGAAAAATGTTTTTTATGCTGTGAAGGTCATCTGCTTGAAGGGGATTTAAATGAACAAGGGTTATTGTACAAGATAGTACTAGGTTAAATATGTATATGTAAGCAGATTTGACTCACTACTTTATCTTTACTATTTCAGATACACCAAAGTTTCTAGTAAGACCACATAATCAGGCTGTAGCTGTAGGAAGGACTATATCACTTAGATGTACTGCTGCAGGCAATCCTGAACCTACTATATACTGGGAAACTGCTTCACAAAAAGTGAGTGGTATTTTGTATTTGATAGATTTTGTAGCTGAGTTTTAGCTTCATCATATTGACTGTAGGGAGTGAAGGTAAATGAAATTGTACTTTGTGCCCAAGTTCAATGTGAACTAGCTAATGAGATATTGAAATTGTATTTCTTAGTATCAGTTAGTGTGAACTAGCTATAAATGATATTGAAATTATATTCGTTGACTCGGGTCAATGTGAACAAGATATGCATGTGCCTTTAAAATGGCATATTTAGGATGATATGGCTAGTTTCTTCGGAAGATCAGATATGGGTTTTATGATAGTAACAACAAAATAAGTATAAAATAAGTATCTAGAACTGGAATTGTTAGCATTAGATCTGAGAATGTACTGATGTATACTGGTGTTTGAGGTTAGGATGTTAATGGTGTGAGAAACAAATCTTGGGGTTCTGATTTCATCATTGATGATTTTGAGTCATGCTAGGGTTGTTGGATGTGGTTAAGCTATGATGGTATAAAACTTGGGTCGTATATAACACTTTTCTGTAAACACATGTATTTATAGCTGCAGGATTATCATCAATACATTGTTTATGGTTAGATTTATCATTGTTGATTGGATTTTGATTGTTTTAAAAAAGAAGATAGAGGAATATCTTTGTGTTAGTAGAGCAAGAATGCTAGCCTTTTATTGTATATTGTATTCAACTGTAAGTGGTGCATACATTAACCCTGCTGAGGTGAATATTCACTTCAGTACTTCTGTACTTGCAATAGTTAAAATTTATTTATATCAGCGAAGTTAATATATGCACCACTGACTGTTTAATAAAATTTAACAATACCTAGGTTTGATCATTAGTAGACATTGACTCAGTGATCACAAACTAGTATGAAGGTATACTTATCTTTTTTTATATTATTATTTTCAGAATCTGATGTTTGTTAAATACCAATCAGGGCGTATATCAGTAGCCGAGGATGGTACGTTAAGAATTGAACGTGTACAGAAATCAGATGAGGGAGAATACTCGTGTCTGGCTTACAGTTCTAAAGGCCGGGCTCAAGCCTCGGCTGTAATCACTGTTAGAGGTATGGCATTAAATCTTGAAATATTCTGTCGCAAGTCGGTCTGCTTATTATAACCATAGGCCTGATTTTCAGACTTATGAGTTCTTTTTGGATCATCTTTGCATTTAGTTTAAGGAAAATTTTCCAGCCTGCTGCTAAAGAAGTGGTCAAGACAGGCCTGAAAAATTAAAGGATAAAATTAGCTACTTTTTATGCTGTTTTCTGTTTAATGTACTTAATTATTAATTTCTTGCAATTAACTAACTTAAGTTTTAATATGTTTGAATGGTTTTACTTTAAAAACTTGTCAAAGTTTGCTTTTATTGTTAAATGTTGCTTTAACAGAACAAAATTCAGTCTGTAAAATTTTACTTTTTTAGACTATAAAATTTGTTTATAAATGTAAGATATTTTAAACAAGTGCATTACATTTTGCTGTTACTATCTTAACTTATTGCTGATATTTTAGCAAGTGTTCTCATGTTGGTATTTTGTGATTTTATATGTGAAGGGAAGTAACTCTTACTGTACATTTTTAACAAAAATAAAGGGAGATAATTTATTAAGCTAAATATACCTAGAGTTTAAAATAACAGCTGAAATAATCATTTTAAGCATTTTTTGTGAGGGAAATTTGCTTCCTTCTGATATATAACATTTGGTATCCATGATATTTAATCTTGGCATTTTATTTACACAGTTATATAAACCTTGTTGTAAATCAAAAGTTAAATTAGACACATATATAATGTAGTATTTGATGTAATCCATTTATTTCCAGTATTTTATTAACTCATTTAATCAGTTGTTTATATAAATGCAAGTTATTTAACATATATTCAATCCTGCATTCATAGTCCCATGTTTACTATACAATATCTTTTATAAAGCAGCCTGAGCAAGCAATATTTTAAATTAAGTAACTGTCCCCAAATTTGAATTTTATTATTGTTTATACCTTTAATATTGTTAATAGTTCAGCAGCATGTTCAGTAACGACTGTTAGTGAACGTTACGGGTACGGGACAACTCAGCCCATGGATAACTCAAGCCAAAGTTGGGACAAATCAAACTGTTAGTAAGGTATTGAATTTTCTCGGGTTGAGTTGTTTTTGGGTTGAGTTGTCCCAACCTAATGTTATGGAATGTTTTTGAACGGGGTAATTGAGCATGCTGCAGGTCTATGTTGTCCACCACCTGACCTTCTCCTATCAGTGTAAGATTTATAGATACATATCCTTCCCTTTGGGGTACCACTTGATAAATTTACAGTATGGGATCCTGGATAGCCTATGATTAAAGGTCCCTATGACCTATGTTCTTGTATTTATATTAATTTGAACTTTGTTACATAGGAATACACCGACACTACTCTCCATGTAGGCATTATCTAGGAACATCTTCCCTGTTCAGCCTAAATAAACTTAACATTCAAAAAATAAACTTTCCCAGAGTAGAAACGTACTGTATTAAATACATGTTTAAATTCTGTATATATTGAAGTGTTAATGTACTTTGATAGGCTCAAATTGTCTGATTATATCACGAAGATTTGAATCTAATGAAATACTTTGTTATATAAACTGTGAATATTAGATTTATAAATTAACTTTGAAAATAAGAACTTCCTCCATAACATTTTTCCTTTGAAGGATAGTGGTAAAAAATATAAGGTTATGATTTGTGTGCCGCAATTATTTTACTGCTTATTAAGTAAGGATTTTTATTCAACTGTTCAATTATTTTGCAACTGCTATTGTTTGTGAATGCTTAGACTCTTCATACTAAGTTGACCCATCTCTATGGTCAAATGGTAATTGTTCTTGATTTCAAACTACAGAGCAGGAGTTGCCAAGCGGTTACAACGTTGGACTGGTAATCATTGGATAGCCAGCACCACGTTGGTTTGAATTCCATCCCAAACCTACCTTGTTGTTTCCTTGAGCAAGAAACTTAGTTCTACTAGCTCAGTACTGGGGGACCAGGAAGTGGACTTGAAAGTGATAAATCTAAGTTGTAAGAACTTGTTTCACAATCCAGCTAAAATAAATCACCATAAAAAACCATGAATCTCCATGCGAGAATGTAAATAGGTAGAAAGTTTTGTACTGGTGTGTCTCAGGAGCAATGGATAGTTGAATTATTCCCCTTGAATAACTACGAAAAAAAAGAAGAAATTGAAAAATTAATGCATATGAATTTAAAACTAATCTTTTATTTGCCTTATCCTAAAAATTGAATAAACCAAATGTGTTTGATCATTAAAGACTGAAATCTCTCTCAACACTTTCTGAAATTAAAAAAATAAATATTGTTTATGAGTAATTTTCACATTGACTGACATACCCAGCTGTTGAGTCTATTTTAGAGTTAACTAACTCTTTTATCAAACTTTCCGAGTATTTCTAATGTTCTGAGTTTTGAGTTAAGTTTCTTATGACTTCAATTTGGTACCCTTCTTGTGTTTTTTCTCCCTTAATGATCTAATTATGAGATCGTTTGTATGTTTATGTCATATTTTTAGCTTTTTGTATGTAATTTCGTTTTTTTGTGAAATGAAATATTCTGAAGAAAATGAATATCATGCTGTATTTGCTTTCATGAGTGAAATCATTTAGGTTTTGTAATTATTACGGATAATTTAATAGTTGTGGACCGAATTAAAAGCTTCATCAAGTTTGATAATTTTCTGCTGAATTTGCAATTTTAAGGGGCTGAATCAGAATTTTTTGAAGGGTGTTTTCAGACGTAGAATTAATCTTTCTGTGGAGGGCTGGGTCTGAGGAAATCCAGTTGCCAGATACTTCAAAATAATCATAACATTTAATTGAAAGTTTAAAAAAGGGACAAGTCCTGCAGGTCCTTTATTCTAGACCTGAAATTGTTTGTTGTATTTACTGTAAATTTTCATTGAGCATGTATAATTCATACTTGTATTTTTTATTATTGTGTAACTTGTAGCTTTTTATTTGAGTTTAGTTATTTGTTCTTCTTCCTTCTAGCACAATTATAGTTGTATTTTAGTCCTTTTTCATTTTGATACATTTTGTTAAAATCTAGTTTGTTTCTTTTTGTACCATCTTCTGGTTCCCTAGTTTTTCTATTTCTTTATGTTTTTATTTTACTATACTTCATGCCCTAGTAGCATTCTTCTTTAGCTTGCACTGTAGCCATTTTTTGAAAACCTTTTGACTTCTTAGTCTACTTCCAAACTGACACTTGTTTTTCTTTTCTTTAAAATTACACCATCTTCATTCGGTAGCTCAATTTGCTTTCAATTCTGCAACCAACAAACCTATATAACTGTAAATCTTGAATTAGTGAAATCTGTTTTCATAATTTTCGTCAGTTTTCTTCAATATCTGTCATGATTGTTGCCATCCTTATAGCTACATGTATCATGCATGAAACTAGTGAAGATAATCAAATTGAAATAAAGATTATACATCATTAAAGAAAAATAAATTATGAATGAAGTTCTAAGCATGATAGGTTTTTGAATGATTAAATATTGTTGTTAGAAGTATTTATTGTTGTTTATCCCTTGTTATTTCATTTGCTGTATTTGGAAATACAATACATGATAATGACATGGTTGATATTGTCAATTAAACGATTATTCTTTGTAGTTGTACCTGAAAAAAAATTCTTGTTGAATGCTATATTTCTAAAATTGTTTGTAATATTTAATCAACATGACAAAATATGTCAATTGGTCAATGCAAAACAAGACTAACTACATTTAAATATTAGGAAGTAGACTAGTTTTGCATTGTGTATCATTTATTCATATATAATGCATATGATTTAGAAGCACTTTTAAACATATTTTCAATATGATAATGATGAAGATCAGTCAATGCATTCAAGTTGCGTGGAGAGTCTTTCTGTATGGTTCTCTGGTATTCCAGAAAAAGATTTTTTCTAGTCGCCTTTTTCGGCCTTGGGCAATTTAGTATATTTTATATATTTTGAACTCTATTTTATTACCTTTCTTGTTTACCTCTTGTAGTTATACATGTACCTTGTATGTAGATGGTTGTTGACAAAATATTTGTTTTCAAGTATCATTAGGTCTTTATATCCTAACTTGTGAATTTGAAAAGTTGAGAGTTTTTGGTTGCTTTTCTTGAACTAAGTTTTTTTATTTCTGCAATATTAGTATCAGTTTGTCTTTGAATTCAAACATGAACTTTGATTTCTGAAGGATTTTGACTACTTTTTAGGAACTGTAAAATTCAAATTTCTGTATCATGAGATATAAAATTCTATTTTTGAATTAGTCAAATTACTTCACACCAATCTAAATCTTTCAGAGAGTATGTTATAAACATTTGTAATGAGCTGTGATATTTTAGGGACTTATTGATTTTATTGCAGTCACTAATCACAAATCAATAGGCTATATCTGGAATTCAAATATTTTGGGTCTTCCTACGTTACAAACAAACTTACCCAAGTCATTGAAAATATGAGTACAAAGAATAATAAGATTTAAACAGTGTTTCATGCTTTTCAGTAATAATAAGTGAAGCGCTTTGTATGAACGGCCTGTTCAAGGAGGAATAAACCCATAAGTTGGATTTCCGAATTAGATATATTGTGTTAACTATACAACCATCTACATGTATGTTACTTGTATATTTGCTGTGTAGTCTTTCTGTCTCCACTGTTTGCCTTCCTGCATGTATGTAGCACCCTTTTTTACCCCTAACACTTTCCACTTTTTTCTACGACACTTTCAGAGGATGCTGATGTTATTTTTCCAGACAATGATCTTCGACCTCCGCCAGTCATCAGATTTGGACCCTTAAATCAGACGAGAGCCATTGATGATATAGCTCTACTTGGCTGTGACCCTACTGGGGACCCTAAACCCCTTGTCAGATGGTATAAGAATGGTAAACCAATAAAAGAAACAGATGCAAGATTTACTGTACTACCTTCTGGAATGTTACAAATATCTAGTAAGATTTAAAATTTAAGTTTGCTAATCAAATACGATTACACTTCAAATAAATGAAACAACATTCATCCATTTTTTTGTAATTAAATATTTTAATGGAAATATTTAGGGTGTAACCCTGAATAAATTCTTGACCTGAACAATCTTTGCCTTGAAACTAGGATATTTCAAATGCTAAGCAGGCACTCCACTTTGTCCCTTTAAAAGGTGATAATATTTATTCCCTGTTTAATACATATTCCCATTCCTTTCTGAAATGTCATATAATTCTTGGAAGATGTGTGTCTATAGAACAATTACAGAGGGTTCTGACAGATGCTTATTGTAAGTGTCATTTGTAACATGGATAATGATAGGGTCTTGCAGTATTTTTGTGTTGAATAAGTTGAAAATTTTCTTTGCCATAATAGTAGCGTGAACCTCAAGGGAAGTAACTCTGTAACCCTTGATTTACTGCACAATTAAGATATGTCATGATTATTGTTCATTTCTGGAAACCCTGTGCGTTGTTAAGAAAAAAGTAGTGTGAAAATCTCAGAAACCGAAAAATTGTACTAAAACTAAAAGATAGCTTAAATTGACATATAAGTACATGCTTGTGGATAATCAGATTTCTTGTTCAAAGACTGTAATTTGACTGTGTTTGGATCATCTGTTAGATAACACACATTAATTTATTTCAGGTTTAAAAATTGGAGATTCTGGCTTGTACGTTTGTAAAGTTAGCAGTGAAACAGGGGAGACAAGTATGTCAGCTATATTAAAAGTTGAAGGTAATTATCTCCCTTTTCCTAAAAAAAAGTACAAAAATAGTCTTAGCTGTGATGTTTCTGTTGAATAATTACTCATTCTGATCTAGCCAGAATTCATTTATATCATTATTAGAATTTTCAAGTATGGCTTGCTCAAAGTAGCATAAGACCAGGAAATGTTTTTCAAAATATTTTAGGTTCCATCACAAAGCCATAGCGTTGGTACAGAAGTGTTTATCATATTATCGGAATGATACTAACACAGAACAGAATAATATTGACTGGAGGAAAGACAAACAGTTACAATTATAGTGAAAGTTTGCAAATCTCATCTATAAGCAGTTCACCATTGACAAAAAAGCCATCTAATATAATTTATTGATAAACATACATAACTTTTGTAAATCTTACACCACTGATTCTAAATCCTGAAAGACAGTTTTTAGTCACTGACTGAAGTATGTGCCTAGTAACTGGTCAACTGCTAAATCTAAAGATTAGGCCTTTCCAGGAACAGTGAGTAGGTTGACTGACTGCTAGGATAAAACTTATACAATGTGTTGTTATGGCATTAAACCCAACATGTTTTCATCTCTCTATGTCTTCAGCACAAGGTAGAGAACCAATGGCACCACCTCCAGATTTAACCATGTTTCCTGGTGCACCAGAGAAACCGGTAGTTAGTGATGTCTCGGATACAAGTATACGTTTATCATGGGATCTTCTACGTGACACAGGGACTTCACCTGTCAGTTCTTATCAAGTGGAATACTTTGCCTATGGATTGGCTGAGGTAAGTTTTGGTCTTTCTTACAATCAAGTAATCTAAGAATAGACTATATCTGGAATTCAAATATTTTGGCTTTCACCATTACAATGAAAACACATGTACAAAAAACAATAGGATTTAATCCATAGTTTATGCTATTTAGCAATAATGTGTAGAAAACTTAGTTTGTACTGGCTGTGCACGGACAGAAAAACCCATAAATTTTAATTCAGGATTAGGTCTATTGATTTAGTTTTCTTAGTTTGTTTTAGTTTGACGTCCCTTCAGTATATTCAGAGTCATATCCATGGATTGTTGCTAAATTAGTGTAATTCCTTGCACATGTAAAAAAGGGTTCTAATAATATCAAACCAGTAACACTAGGATTGATTTGGTATTGTTTGTTTCAAGTTCAAATCTATCTACAGTTGTTCTTCTCCACCCAGTTAAAATGGGTGTTGTGAGGGTCATCTTTTTGAAGGTGATTTAGATTATTAGAGGTTATGATACAACTTTGTATAGTCAGCTGAACATGTATATGGAAGCAGACTTTTAACCAGACTTTAACTTTTTGAATGTTATTGGAACATTGAGTATGTAACAGTATATGACTAGTGAATGTTCAGATAGATTTTGTGATTTATGAAAATTATAATTCAAACATTTCACATTTCAGACATGGATTGTTAGTCCAGAAATGTTTACTGAAACAGATGTGATAATTAATAATCTGATACCTAACACAGCTTATGTATTCTTAGTTAGAGCCAGGAACGAGCAAGGTCTTGGTGGACCCAGTCCTTTATCTACAATTATAAGAACTTTAGGTAAGTCATTTAACCATCTGATTTCTGTAGATGTATGGTACTTTCTTAGCCTTCCATGAGGAGCCAACAAATGTTCTCTCTTCAGAAGAAAATAATTATTACATATCAAAAGTTTAAGTTTTTAACTTGTTTTAGTAAATCACACAGAGCACCTCAGATTCAAAATTATTTGCTTCACCTTTTATGTATGCTATGGCAAAAACTCATTATTTGTGATACAAGTCATAGTGATTTTGTGACACTATATTTGTGGTTACAAGTTCCACTGTTAAAACCACCTTGGTTAATGCAAAATCGTGCAATCTTTAATAATTTTTTAGTGCCAAATATTTATTTTGAGAAGAAAAGGCCCCTGTATTAAAACCATTCTACTAGTGTCGCTTCAGGTAGTGAAACTTAACTGTATATATAAACACTGTAATTACATGAATGTATTTTGTCCAATGTTATTCAAAAGGGAATATACAGGAATTATATGAGTAACTCTATTTTGGATAATTTGGCCAAGCCTTAATCAAGGAATTTTTTCATGAACTTACATACTGAAGCCAAGTATGGCGAATATTGTGTCAGTATATAGAATGTATAAAGTTCATAAGAATATTTCTTGTTTAAGGCCTCAGCCAAAATATTGAAAATATAGTTACTTATTTTATATGTAATTATGTATATTACAGAGAAAGGCCATGGTTATGATAGTATACCAGTGGTAACATTACCTGACAATGAGATAGAATCACGTATACAGAATGTTGTTGTACAAATATTACGTCTAGAAGCTGTCAACTCTACAAGTATTAGAGTTAGCTGGATGGTATGTTGGTCTATTTATCACTGGTTTAGTGAAAAAGGGTCGTAACTTAATGTAAGAAAAGAGTGAGTAACAACCATTTTTCGCTAAATCAGGGTTGTATCATTTACTTTTATAATTTATAGTAAGAAGATAGATAAATGAATAATGTTCAGAGGTTTGCCTTCTTGTAATATATTATAAAGTAATTAGAGGAGGGAAAGTTAAGTACATGTGCCTGATGCAGGGCTTGAACTACATGTATGTACAGCTCCCCCTGTCATCAATAAAGTTATCCCGACTTTTTCGAATGGTGTTTCCTCTGCCATACAATACACTGGGTAGAGATAAGAATTGTAGTCTCAGCAATTTGCACTTGCTCTTACGAGCAAAACTGAGCATGTCCAATTTAAATACCACAAAATCTCATGGGAATTACTAAAAATGCCAATTAAACGTCTGATAGTAATGTTTGGAGTACATGGTTTCCCATTTAGTAAAAGCTTCCGTAATTTTTTACTTATTTTGTTATTGCATGAATTCCTGTATGCTTTTTTATTAACATGTGATTCGTGGTGCGATTTGTGAATTGCTACACATGAATCTTGGTTTGGATTGTATCGCCACTTGCTCAACAATCCACAGCCCTAATCCTCAGTGTGATTATGTTACTAAAATACACTGTATCACATTATAAATCTATCATCAGTATTGGACATTTAAGATTCCATGATTTACTACTCTTTCCAAAACAATTACCTTTATTTTAAGTTTTTTGAAGTTTTTACATAGGTGTTTTGATCAGCCTTTTTAATATTTCAGTAGCACAGTTCCATCATTACTATCAGTACTTTGATTTATTTACAGGTACAAAATGAAATGGACGTAGTGACTGGTTTCTACATCAAATATAGACAGATATTAAACATGGGTGATCGTGGTAAACATAGATATGGACCAATGATAACTAAACGTGTAAGATATCGTCCTCTCAACCATACAATTATAGGACTGGAGCCGTATGAGTACTATGATGTTTGTGTGATGGCTACAAGTGGTGATCACTCGTCACCATGTAGTCATTCCATGAAAATACAGTCTGGCGAATCAGGTAAGTCCCTTGGTTGTGTATAATGTATTGGTCTATTATTATTCCCACTCCTCCCACCACTTGCCTTTTACAAGCTGCCTGGACTAATTTTATTCTCTTTTGCTTTTTGATTGTGTTTAATCTGAATTTATTTACCTACTAAGTTTTAAAAACATCCCCCAATCTACAGAAAGTAAAATCAAGCAAAAAAATTTAGTATACTAATTCATAAATATTGTGTTTGGATTATAAAGTACTCAATTTAAGAAATGAAAAAGTTCAGAATAAAAAAATGAATTAGTTTAACAATTTTTGTTTCTATATTCTAGTACCTACTGGACCACCTTTAGATATAAGTGTACAAAGTGAAAGTGATTCTGAAGTTATTGTAACATGGTCACCACCGGCAACAGAGAATCGTAAAGGGGAGATTACTGGATATAAGGTAATATTACTTACGTATTTGTTCCTTTCAATTCTGAATTTAAATATTTAAGTATTTGAGAGTGAAGCTGACTTGAACTTTTTTTTAATGTGTGTATAATGTCTAAATGTTAGAATTTAACGTTGTTTTTTTGCTGAGAACAAATATAGACTTTTTGCTGATTTTTTGAGTCTCAAACTCCATCAAAACTTTAGCCACACCTTCAAAAATGCCTGTATGAGACTATGGAATATTGTTAATTATAAATTATATTCTATTCTAACTTCTCCAGTAAGCACCTGTATGAGACTATGGAATATTGTTAATTATAAATTATATTCTATTCTAACTTCTCCAGTAAGCACCTGTATGAGACTATGGAATATTGTTAATTATAAATTATATTCTAGTATTACTCCACCTGTAAACACCTTTATGAGACTATTGTTCATTGTTAATGATATATTATTATACCCCCGCTTCGAAGAAGAGGGGGGTATACTGTTTTACCCTTGTCCGTGCGTGCGTGCGTGTGTGCGTGCGTCCATCCGTCCGTCCGTTACAAAATTTCCGTCACAGTTTTCTCAGCAACTATACCATGCAGCAGCCTGAAACTTTGCATATTGCTTCATCCTATAGTCCCATGTGGTGTAAAGCGATTTCATGCTCCTCGCTCATCTACTTCCTGTTTGTCGCATATTTTTAGATTTTGGCGGGGGTATCACTAGTGAGCATTAGCTCACAGATTTACTTGTTGTATATATTTGTAGATAAAATGTATAAGTGAAGATGGTATACATAATTGTAGTAAAACAACAAACAGTACAACACATACATTACATCTAACAAATCTTATACCAGGAGTTAACTATAATATACAAGTGGCTGCCGCTACCAGAGTAGGTACTGGAAAATATAGTGGATTGTATTCTGTTGGTAAGTTGTTGGTTTTATTTGAAATTTGCAGTGTTTATCAATAATTTATTATGTCATGTACTGCAGTGCATAGGATTTATCCACCAAGTCTGTAATCTGGAATAAAATAACCAGCAATGATAGCAACATTTTTTCTTATCAACAATTGTTAGGTATAGTTGCATTATTTGTACACATCATAACCGTCACTTACTCTATGAGACTTTCTTTTTAGAGACTTCCTATTTATGTCCCACTGCTTGAAACTCAATCTTGGAGACACATTTTTAGACTCACTTTTTCAAGACTCACTTTTTCGAGACTCACTTTTCAAGACCCAATGCTCGAGACTCACTTTTTTGAGACTCACTTTTCAAGACCCAATGCTTGAGACTCACTTTTTTCAAGACTTGCTTTTTGATACTCACTTTTTGAAACTCTTGTCTTAAAGCTCACTTTTTAAGATTTTCCATTGACACTGTTTAGAATAATATATATGACGTGTATTACAGGTCCAGATCAGAATCAGATAACCAAAGAACCATGGTTTATAGGTATGATAGGAGCATTAGGTGGTATATTGTGGCTTGGTTTGTGTATATTTACTGTATGGTTATGTAAAAGTAGAAAACGTAGAAAGAAGCTAAAAGAACAATGGTATACTGGTGGTCCTAGACCTAATGATAAAACACAAGAAAGGTAACTCTTTACTCATTACTTATCATAGTTGTTATCTCCTTTGATCACTTAATGTGGTGAGCCATGCTGTTGCTTGATGGCAATGTTAACTTTCTATTGTTAGCAGTCTTAAGGGTATATTTATATTCCAATTTCAATCACACTTCAGAGAAACTTCTTCACAGTAATATAAGCTTAAACTAGTTTATATCAATTATTTCCTGTTACTTTCTATGAATTACCTTTTACCAATTAACACCCTGTTACATGTTTGTGCTATTCAGATCCCTCCTTGCAATAGAATAGATTAAACAAAATTTGTAGGACTTATGTAACAGCGATTTATTAATGTAGTATAATGCATTAACAATATTACTTGTTCATATTTATTAAGGTAGTTTTACATATTGATATTTTACTTATCATTTAACATAATTTGTTTACAGAAATGGTAGTATTCGTAAAGGGTATGGTGTTAAAGATGGCAACTTTCAAGATAATAATGGTTAGTATTTGATAGTTTGTTTTATATCTTGATATTATAACATGTTCGACTGGAAAAAAATGACTTTGAAAAATTTAAGAAGTAACATACTGTTGTCTATAATTTGTTGTAGAATTAAAGATTGCCATAAGATGTTCTAAAATTGAATAATGGGTCAAATTGCCGTTAATCTGCACAAATCTTGAAAAGCTTTTGACCTGTATGAAAAATTGTGTTTGAGCTGAGAAGTTATTGAAACCTAATCTCCTTTGTTTAAAGTTCAAAATTTATTTATCATATAATTACAATTACAGATTGTTTGCCAGCAGAGTTTAATACATTATTACAACAATCACAACAAGATAGTGGTGGTGATGAACAATCTGATATGTATAAATGTAGTCATCCAGAAATGAAGACATTTTATCAACAATCAGGACCAGTAACTCCGTATGCTACTACTGCTCTATTACAAGCTCAGGCACAGGCTCAAGCCCAGAATAATAGAAAACAGGTTTGTACCCAATTATAGCATTTAACATCTGAAGACTTATTGCTCCACTGTATTTTCACTACATTTAATAAAAATCAGGCTCAGGTTCAAGTTCATAATGCTAGAAAACAGGTATGTACATTTACTTAAGCACTGATTTAGTTTCATTGAAGTGTGATGACTTATTACTCCTCTGTATTTCCACTTCATTGGATCTGATGGTCTTGTTCAGTTGAACTTATGATTAGAAGACTATGATGGTTGCAGTTACATCCCTAATTAATGTCATAGTGAACAACATTTGTAATAACTTCCTTCAACTACTAGATAAAATACCTTCGGTGATTCAGATGTCACGTACAGTCAGTCCAAAGGGATTCACTGATTGAACTATTATAGGCTGTTTGGCTGGTTGGCTGATGCAAAATAAATGGTCTTGCTGTTGATTGGACTATAAAATTTCTTCTGGCTTGCCAGGCATTGCTAGACTATCAGAATGTACTGTGGTAAGGTACATGAGATCTGATCTAAATGAGATGGTACATAATCTGTCCCCTTTTTAGACCACGAATTGTTATATTTGTCTACATAAATTTATATTTACAGCCAGGGGATCAGTTATTTTTTTCCTATAAATCAAACTTAAACACAGCATAGCAGAGGGTCCATCAAAAAACCCTCATGAGACTATTGATTGTTGTTACTATGTATTTACCTACTTATATTTATATTTGCAGTCTGGGGATCAGTTATTTCGTCCTATAAATCAAACATGTACACAACATAGTGGAGGCTCAGGTGATTCTAATACAGATAAATCTATTACTACAGGTATGTTTATATGATATAAAACTTTTATTTACTGTATATATCCCTTGTAGTGGATTTTGTAGAACTTTTTTTGTTTAGAATTTTTCTCAAAATATTGGAATTAGAATATTTTAAAGACAGAAAATAGGATATATAAAAGTCAAAGTAAAACCACCTTTACATTTATTTTAATGCTGCCTCAAAAAGACATTCGTTTTACAAATAACAAAAAATTGTGTTTGCTCCTCAAGAATTTCCTATTCAATCACTACGCAATAGATCTTGCAAAGCAACTGATGTGAATCTACCTGGGCAATGATAGTGAATATGTAGCCAATGTGTTTTTGTCAGAAATTATGCAAAAAACTAATACAAAATATGCAATTATTGTGTAATTGGCTTCAACCTTATTAAAAATTTGGCAAAGATTTTACAGAAAAATTGACTGGCAACCAATCAAAGTGAAATTAATCAGTATGATTTGCTGATGTTATTTTTTTATTTACCTGTAGTTGTTAGTGATATTTTGTGTTTTAGTCTGTCTTTTAGGTTTTACCTGTCCCTTATTCTATTTTCTTGACTTGACAAAAGATAATCTGCAAATTTGGGCTTGTTTAGAACAACTTAAAATTACCCAAGTTTGAAAACAACATGTTTTGAACATATTTTTGAATTATTAGTCAAGGACTCAAGGGACATTGGAAAAACCCTGAATTTTTTTCTTCTTCTTTATTGTTAATGTATATATAATTATTTGACCTGTAGATTTATTTATTAAACTACTTATTTGACCCTGTAGATGTATCAATTGAGGCTCATGAATGTAAGAGAAGTTCATCTAGTGACTGCAGTCATAAATCAGGTAGCCCCCCCCTATCAACCAGAATATTTCTCCAAAACCTTCAGCTTTCATGCATTTAGCAAAATCTTTATATTATAGTCACATTTAAACCTTTCTGTCATATTTTCTTTCCTAGCTTGTCACTGTATGTTGTCATGTGATCTACAACAAACAAACATTAGGTAATATAAAATAGGTTCTTTGAAAACAAATCAACTTTGTTTCTTCTCCATTTAGAAGTTGGTGCAGACTTCTTGTTGTAAATCACATGACTACATTATAGTAAAATTGCTAGCTTCATCATCACTACTATTTGAACTACTTTCTGCTATGTTTCAATATTGGAACTACTTTCTGCGATGTTTCAATATTGGAACTACTTTCTGCTATCTTTCAATATTGGAACTACTTTCTGCTATGTTTCAAGATTGGAACTACTTTCTACTTTGTTTCAATATTGGAACTACTTTCTGCTATGTTTCAATATTGGAACTACTTTCTACTGTTTCAATATTAGAACTACTTTCTGCTATGTTTCAATATTGGAACTACGCTACTGTTTTAATATTAGAACTACTGTCTGCTATGTTTCAATATTGGAACTACTTTCTACTGTTTCAATATTGGAACTACTTTCTACTGATTCAATATTGGGACTACTTTCTACTGTTTCAATACTAGATCTACTTACTTCTATGTTTCAATATTGGAACTACTTTCTACTGTGTTCTCAATAAGAACTACTTTCTGCTATGTTTCAATGCAGCTTTTTATGTTCGTGTGCAATACTAAGAATGTACATGTATGATCAAGAAACACTGTTTGAAGTTGAATGAGCCAAGTTTTCATTGTCTTGAATGATTTGTCCACCATTTTGATTTGATCCATTAAAAGAATATGCATGATAAATTTTATCCTTTCTGTTATTTTTATACTTATTTTTCATCACCAATTTTCATCACCATTTAGAAATCACCATCAATGATCTCTGTAGTATATTAGATTGCTAAATGGTGCACAGGTGCTAGTTCATTATGTGTTTTTACACAAAATCGTCAAAAGCAGAAAAACATTATTAGTGATTATAGTCACACACAATCACTCTTAGTTAGATATCATTTTCAGTATAGTTGACCACTATTTGCTCTACAAATGAAAAATACTTAACAGTGATTGTTGCTAGTTTTGAAAACAAATCATGAATTTATGAAGATGTTAACAAGGCTTGTCTTTGATATTTGTGGGAATTGCTCGGTTGGACATCAGTTATGTATTTCACTTGCCTGGACCAAATGTTTAGTTGCAGTAACTAGTTGCTCGAACCCTTATTATGTTGACAGGGGCAATTTAGTATTGAGCCTGCCATAAGAATGCATGTATCGGTTGTCATTGACAAATTTCTGTGGTTCTAGATGCAAGCATCGTCATTAGACTTATACTATCAATAGTTAGTGTTTTAAATAGATTAATTTCGCAGCTATGTGGGAAATGGATGTTATTATAGAGTCTTGAAGCTAGAAGTTGATATTTCTTGTCACTGTTATCATTATAACTAAACTCAATCTGCTTCATATAGACATTCATGTTAGTCTGTGTTTACTAAAATATTAAATTTTTAAAAAATAAAAAATTCAATTAATTTTTAACATTTATCCTTAAAGCTAAGCTCGTAATTTATTATTCCTCGTAAACCTTGATCCCTTTTATTTCTAAAGCAAGAACCTTATATTTTCTAATGAGTATTCTTTTTTGAAAATATTAATTGTTAATAAATTTGGAAAATAATAAGTCTAGGGTAACGCCTCACCTCACTTTGAGTGTTTATTAGGAATTGTCACAACTATTGAATCATTAATCATATTATTGCTGCAGAAAAACATAAAATCTTACTTCGATAAAAAATAATTGGAAATATTTTTTCAGAAATTCTTATTTAAGAATACAAACATCTAGTGACATTGTGGTTATTTACAATTATAGTTGCGTCTTCAAATAACCATATGAGAATATAGATCATTGTTACATTTAAGTTGTTGTAGATATGTTGTATGTGAATATTAATGATTTTATATCCTCTGTTTTCAGATGAGAATGGTATGTTATTAAAACAACAAAGAAAAGCCGGGTACCGTCCTGTTATAGGTCAAGGTCACAACCCACCAGTAGTTAACTGGAATGATGTATTACCCCCACCTCCCTCTCACCCCCCTAGTGACGGTGACTACCTACAAGATGATCAGCTGTATTCAGAGATACCTGAAGATCGGGCTCAGAGTCCTATGTCTCCAGTCTCTCTGGCTCAGATGTCCGCTTGCTCTTGCCCCGTGACTCATCCTCACCAAGTACAGAATTATAACCCAGGAGGATATACTGATAATTGTAATAGATGTCAGTCCCTGCGTAGTTTTGATAATCGACCGTATTCCCCACAACAGATTATGCAGTTTCAAAGAATGCATGGAATACCGCCAAATATGTCAAGAACCCTAGGGGCCCAACCACATCAAAGAGGAGGTGGAACCCCTGTATATTTCCATGGTTACTCACAGCCCTGGGATTCTCAACCACTTCCAAGAGCACCGTTTGATTACGATTACGCACAGGTTCCAAGAGAAGATGGGTATAACTACACTGAGCCGATACAAGACTCGTTTATAGATCATGCTAATATAAAACCTAATGAATCGGGTCAGTCGTATCCAGGGCAACAGAGAGACATGTCTAATATACCCGGCGGCCCTCCGGGAAACTATTGTGAAGGACCGTGCCGTGGTCAACAATTGAATAATTTAAACGCTATGAACAGTAGTTTTCATAGAAACAATAATTCACAAATACCATATTTGGAAGGTTATAGGATTGATTCCCCACCTTCTAGTGGTAACGAGTATCGCGTGTGTAATAGTGGTGGAAGCCAGTCTGGAAGTACGGCTGGTTCTACGATTTCTGCTATAAAAGGGAGATCAGCATCAGAAGGGAATGATTTGAGAGATGGACAATTTAAAGTTGGTACTAATGATAACCAGTGTAGATCTGCCATGTACCATTCAAGGTTAATATATTTGCATTAATCAATTCAATTTTAAAATTTTAATAATTAATGAAAGAAATTTTCTGCAGAAGTACGATAAAAGTACTATATAAAAAATGTTTGCATTCATCCTGGGAATTCAATTCCATGACTCATCATTACAAAATTTATACAATTGTTGTTTGCACTTGATTTACCATATGTTTCCCTAATTCTTTATATAAAAGCTTTTTGAATTACACCTTAAATTAGTTTTTGTTACTATTTATAGATCAGATTATCTTCAATTCAGCTGTATTGCTAATTATAGATCAGAGAATTCCCATCTAAATATAAACATTGTTACTATTTATAGATCAGATAACATGTATATTCAATTCAGCTGTATTGATAATTATAGATCAGAGAATTCCCATCTAAATATAAACATTGTTACTATTTATAGATCCGAGAATTCCCCACCAGGACAATGTATGATAGATGAAGGTTATACTAGAAATGCTGACTCACCACTATCAGAAGATCCTGATTATATTGAAGAAAATAATGATGATAGAATAAATGAAAGAGGTAAAAAGAATAAAATATCTAATACTTTAAATGAACCTGTCTTTGTCATGCTGCAATCATCTTATAACTTTAGACCTGTATGATAAGAGGAGCTGTTAGAATAGACAGAATGTATCCCTGCTTTATTGGGCCTGATAATTCTGTGTTGTGCTTTTAAGTATCTTACAAAAACAAACCGATAGCAATTGTGTAGCAGAGGTATAATATGGCTTTTGTACTCCCTTGCCTTCAAGCTAGCTTATATAGCTACTTAGTAGAGTGTCAGCTTACAACTCGACAGGTTGTGAATTTGACTCAGTTCAGACCATGGATTTTTTTCAGGTTATAGTTGTTCAACTCAACTCGGGTGTAAAAGGGTACTATGAAGGTCGCCATTTTGAAGGTGATTTCAATGGTTAGGGGTTATCGTCCAAAATTGTAAAGTACATGTATATGGAAGTAGACTTCAAACCACACTTTATTTTAACCTTTTTAACTATATTTGTAGATTCCATGGTAGCTAATTGGGAGAGTCAGGAAGATTGTAGTGATGTACATTCCAGTACTAGTTCACCATCTGATGAAGGGGGAGATAATCAATTCTTAAATGAAGAAGATTTTGCTAGCGCTGTAGCCAGAGCCGCTGAGTTGTCTGGTTTAACTGTAGTTGGTACCACAGTTAGTGATCCCTCACAGAAACAAGGTATAGTACATCCTGATAGAGTTGTGTTGACTTTAACTTTGTGGTAAATCTGTTGGATATCGACACCTTTAAAATTCAACATATGGTTTTGTTTAATTTGTCAGTTTCTGTAACAAAGTGAAATAGATATAAAAATGAATTAAAAACTTGTTACTGAATTGACAAGCCCATTTTATTTAATGATCACATGACTTTTTAGTAATGCAAAAAATTTAAGAAAAAACACAATCTGACCAAAACTGCTTGATTGTGGAGCATGATTCGTGTTTATAAGAATACTTTCCATTTGATGACTTTATATCAGGAGTTAAGTATCGTTTCTTTGGTTCCAATTTGATGCCACACATATGATAGGGTTTCATGATTTATCAGTTTAAAGATGCAGACCCTGAACAAAAAAACTCAAAATATATAGTTTCACCAAAATGTTACAACTGTTAACACTAACAAAGTGTCTCTTAAAAAAAAACTGTACATCTTTAAGTTTTCTGGTTACCATTTACTGAAATGACAAAATTTTATATTGACCACTTTTCTATAATTTCAGGTAAAAATAAGAAGCGACAGAGACATGTACGTCCACCAAGCCCTGGTTATAGTACAGATAGTAATTATGGTACAGCAGATATACCACATAAACCCTATCCTAAATCTTTACGTAAAAAACAACTTGCTGAACAAGGAAAGTTAAAAAAGAAAGACAAGGGAGATAACTCTAATGTTGATCAAACTGAAGTTACCTCCCCTAATGCTAAAGGTAAGTTGTCACCATTTGTATTGAAGTTTCACTATCAGGACCTTTAAAGAATGATGATCTTAATATTGAGAACTTTTCAAGCATTTAGAACTTAGAAATCATCAAAAATGTTTTTGCTGAACTTTACCAATGTGGTCTATTTTGGCAGAACTTTACTTTACCTTGACGTCAGCAATATTTCCCTCTTTCCATAGTCAAGTTAAAACTCCCTTCATTACTATTACATACAACTTAATTCAGTTTAGTTTTGTGTAACAATTAATGGACATTAAATATATTGTAAAAAAATACTTATTGGTTAATGACTTAAACTGAGTGTCAATACCACTTAGCACAAACTAAAGTTCAACTACAGAATACAATCAGGGATTTTATATGACATGTTATATAAAATCCCTGATTCAATGTAGAAACTTCAAATCTTATGTAGCAAATACATAGTGCAACCCATTCCAATTTAATGTAGTGAGTAGTCTCTGACTTATGACATCTTTATTTTACCAAACTTCTTATTTGTTAATCATGTCATATATATTCCAATCTATACATTTTTCTTACCGCAGATATAATAGAACATCATTCCTTGTATAGAAATCATAAATCTCCACCAGGTGGCAGGTCAGGACAGGAAGTACAACAAAATACTGGGAATTCTGGGAACAAATTAGGAATGTTCAGTTTTGGAGATGATGTAAGATTTTATCATACTTAATAGTTTTGTACCACAGTAAAGTTCCACTGTCAGGAACATTAAAACTGATGGCAGCCTTGGTAGTGGAACTGTCTTAATATAGGGACTTTTTTCTTCTCAAATTAAATGTTTTGAACTTACAAATCATCTAAAATTGAAAGATTTGATACAGCCTTGGTAGCCTTTACAGTAGAACTTTACTGGTTAATTTTCTTTTTTGCAATAATCTTTAAACTTAGTGATTGGCGTCAAGTGTCCTTTTAAGAAAATTTATTGAATTTGTTTTAAAAGTCTTGTCTTTTATTTGTAAATGTATTCATCAACTAATGATTGTTGTTTTTATTGTTTCAGATACCTGTAGTTTGATAGACAAAGTTTTGTTATAGAGACAGAAATACTCTACTACTAGTTTATAGTTAAACCATGAAGAGATTTATACAACAAAATACATCACTTCTCGTCCAGTGTTGAATCTTTTAGCTTACTCAAATTTGTTACTATTTATAGAATCATGATGCTATATTTAGAACAAATTGCTATTTTTAGTAACATGTGTAAAAACACTGAAAAACTTGTTACTATTTTTAGTAACGATGAAATTATGAAGATACTCTCACTGATGGAGTTATAAATTGAACTTCTATGTGATTTTGGAGGCATTCTGAAGATTTTTTGGAGTCTTTGGAGATTGCTGACTTCGGTTCCATTTTGGATGTCTGCATAAAGACTGCCAGGTGATGATCAAATAATATTGTTGCCATGGCGACTGAATAATTTGCATAATTAAATATGAACAAAAATTGTTCAAAAGAGGCGAAGTTTATTCATTATAGACACATAAATTAATGTGCTGTGGGGTTATTCATTTATGTGCTTTCTGTGTGTATGAATGACACAAAAGTTCAAGGTGGAGCTCTAATGAAGGAAGGGAGGAGTCGGAGAGCACAGATCCCACCCCAATTTCAAGTGTTCAAAATACTTGAAACATTGGTAACACTTTATCCAGAATCTCACTGGGAAAAAAGTCATGAGTTGAACTTCAAGCTGGAAAATATTTTGGATCTGCCTCCTGAGATAATGTAGCAACCAAAGAGATTTTAAGGGAAGGACATTAGTTTATTAATAATTAATTTATTTACAATGTGTTTCAATATGTGTGTTTAATGTAGGAAATCCTGCTTTCAACCAAAAATATTCTAGAATTGATGAAGTATTATAATGTTCCTTGAAATCCAAGTTTAAACTTGTACTGCATAAAATAATGTGGTGAAGACATTGATACGCATGCACATGTGGGGTGTAGACATTGATACATATAAAATGTATGGTGTAGACATTATTACGCATGCACATGTGGGGTGTAGACATTGATACATAAAAATGTGTGGTGTAGACATTATTACGCATGCACATGTGGGGTGTAGACATTGATACATATAAAATGTGTTGTGTAGACATTATTACGCGTGCACATGTGGGGTGTAGACATTGATACATATAAAATGTGTGGTGTAGACATTATTACGCGTGCACATGTGGGGTGTAGACATTGATACATATAAAATGTGTGGTGTAGACATTATTGCGCGTGCACATGTGGGGTTGGTGAATTATTGTTTTATTTAGTGTAGCATAAAACAGATATCACATACTAGCACATGTGGTGTTAGGGAGCGAACCTTGCTTCATTTGATGTGTGTAAAAGAAACATTGATACACAAGCACATGTGGGGTTGATGTTTTTTTCTTTTAAGTGTGTAGCGTAAAAATGGTGCGCTAACATGATCTGAGAGGTTAGTGAAATAAAAACACTACGGGTATCTTGCCTGTCGGTTTGGGAA
This sequence comes from Mactra quadrangularis, assembly GCA_025267735.1. NCBI lineage: Eukaryota > Metazoa > Mollusca > Bivalvia > Venerida > Mactridae > Mactra > Mactra quadrangularis. The sequence continues at coordinate 47,919,682 of CM046299.1, read as the reverse complement.
CAATTTTATTGATGAAAGTCAAAAATTGTTTACCTAAACTGTGAGTTTTTTTCTCTGTTTTCCATTTTGTCAGAATAGTGCTTACATGTTTCAATGATGTTGTGAAGTCTTTTGTGAGGGTGTGACAATATGACGTTTTCAATGATATTCCTTCAAGGGACTACTGTATTTTAAGGGAAAAGATGCCAGAGTTTTCTTTAGAAATTATGGATTACTGTGATAAATATAATACAAAAATTGTTGCCTGGCAACAGTTTGAAACGTGAGGGTTGTTTATGGAGCATTTTGTTTTTGTGTTAAATTAAATGACTTTTGACTCAAAAAAGTAAATTTATCCAATAAAACTCTAAAGATGCCAATCTGTATTATTGTTGATGTGTACATTTTGTATTTCAAATGTTTTTAATGATTTTTTGTGTCAATAATTTAATACATTTTAAAAAATGTGTAACACAGTCTTAAGTATAGATCATAGTCGCTTTTTGTGTATTCTTTTTGCTGTCTATAAAATCATTCATTTTTGAAGTATGGCGAGTTGAGAAATTTGGGAAATATAATCAAGAATTGATATTTAAAACTGTTGAGAAGAGTTATTTGCCCTTTAAAAATCTCCGAGATTTTTAACAAATTAACAGTATTACAATAGAATTTCAGAACTTTAAAATTTTCATGTATTAGGAAGATGAAACTGAAAACAAAACTATTCTTTAGATCATATCAAGTAACTTCACTCTAAGCCTTACAAAGACTGTAATTATGTAATAATCTAATTCATATTTTATAGGCTTATATCCAAGTGAAGTTAGAGAATACCTAAACTTGTCAAATATCCATCAAAAGACAATTTGGACATCCTATTAATAAATATTTATCAATTAATAAAACAAATTCATTTCACCATGATTACTGTAAGATATTTTCTGTTCATGAACATCAGTCAAATTACTATATAAGGGCTATATCTCTAAAAGTATATGCTCAGACTGAGTTCATAGTTAAGAATATGTAACTATCATTTCACAACAATTGATCAATGTTCTTTGTATGATATGTTCTGTTTATGAACATCAGTCAATTTATCATCTGTTAGAAGTATAAACCTTGGTGTATAGAACTATGATAAATGTACTATGTATGTCAAGGTCACTGATCAAATCAAGGTCATATTTAGAAGTAGTGAAATTGGAGTATAGAGCTATTATAAATGTACTATGTATGTCAAGGTCACTGATCAAATCAAGGTCATATTTAGAAGTATAGAAATAGGAATATAGAACTATGATAAATGTACTATGTATGTCAAGGTCACTGATCAGATCAAGGTCATTGTTAGAAGTATAGAATTAGGAGTATAGAACTATGGTAAATGTACTATATATGTCAAGGTCACAGATCAGATCAAGGTCATATTTAGAAATATAGAAATAGGAGTAAAGAACTATGATAAATGTACTATGTATGTTATTTTCTGTCCTAATGAAGTCTTATGCTGCTGATTATTTGTTTTTTATCTGTTTTAAACATACAAATAGTGTGACCACATTAGCTAGTCTCATATTGGAACTTAAAGGCGATATAACAATCATAAACATTGACAAACTTGGACAATGAAAAGACATGTGGTTAAATGTATTCAGTGGACTCATGCCACAGGCGCTTGGATTGTTGTGATTATCGAGGCTGCAGATTGGGTGGGTACCCACCTGTCGATTTTTTGTGTGAATGTAAGCCTCTGAAACTTGATTTCCAGTACTTTCAGTACCCCCTGTTTAAGAACAAATTTTTGTATTAGATCTCAAGATTTTCAATATGTGTCATAAAAAAATTAACTCACGGCCCCATTCCTGCTGCTTGCAGCCACGGCCCCAGTTCCTACGCACCTGTGCAAATGGTTGAATTTATATTTGATTTTTTATCACTGTTTATTTTAGAATTGTTTGATCGCCAATGTTTATTGTTGTCATGGCAACTATAAGTTCCTGTATGAGACTATTTATTGTGGTTACATTGTACATTATGTTGGTATTTTGTTATGATGTTAAAACATTATCATTCTTTTTTGTTAATAGATCTGAGTTCCATAAACCTCTCTCTCTTACCCTTTGTTTTATTGTAACCTTATTTGAACACTATTCAGTAATAAAGCCATAACACTCATTAGTCTCATGCTGGTATTGAAAGGTGTAGCTACTTTGTTGAACATGTAAATCATGTAGATTTAATGAAGAGGTGTGGTATCACACTACTTAAAAATTCATCTGACTTCTGCTAGAAATGCCATATTCTAATGACACTGTATCATTGTGATGCACACAATGAATATAAAAACCATTTAGACTAAGTGAATAAAGCAGATATTTAACAGTAATGTTCAAACAATCCAAAAGGATTTTATTAATACAGTGTTTATTTGCTCCTTGGAAACAATAAAGAACAAATAAACACTGATATTACACAGTTATGACTTTCATACTGTCTTTTCACATGATGAATTTCCCTAATGTAGCATTGCCTTAATGTACCCATATTAGACTGGTGATCGTTGTTGCTCTGCACATGTTTATGTATGTACTTGCCATTAAGCCATTAGATCATTAGATTCACCTACTGTAGTTATGTCCCTTGTTTCACTTGACATTCAGCTTGATTTTTTATCCAAAAAATTCCAGAAACAATCAGAAAGGAATTGGTAACAGATACTTATTCCACCAGATAATTTCTGCTTTGATAAGAGATAGTTTAAATATCATTTTGTTTTATTGAATACACTGTTATTTGTATGGCATTTCAGTCACAAGCAATTTCAATTATGAAAAAACATTATTAAGTTTAACAAAGAAACATCCCAGTATAAAACTGAACTGGTTGTCGGTATGCCAACAGCAGCGTGTTCAGTAACCACTGTTAGCCAATGTTATGGTTACGGGACAACTCAATCCGAAAACAACTCAACCTGTGGATAAATCAACCCAAAACTGGGACAACTCAATCCGTTAATAGGGGATTGACTTGTCTCAGATTAAGTTGTCTTTAGATAAGTTGTCTTTGGGTTGAGTTGTTCAGACTCTAACGTTACGGAACGTTCTGGAACGTTCGGGGTAGTTAAACAGGCTACAGGTCTTTACCTTTCTTTGGTATGGTGATTTGAAAAACATTTTAAAAAAATTAATTAATGAAATTTATTAATAATAAAATGTTCCTGGCAGTTAAAAATGAACTCCTATAGAAAGATAATGAAATTTCATTCCATGTAAAATGCCCCATTTTAGCAAGGAATGAATTTATAAATATTTAAGTAATCAATTATTAGAGCAGGTGTCCATGTAATTAGTAAAGAAGTATGTTTATTCTATTGTTCTGTTGTAACATTTTAAATGTACTGTTGATGTGTACATTAAAGTGTTGGTGGTCTATCTGTACATATTATATTTTAAATGTTGTCTTCATAAGTTAGAAACAATGAATGGCCTACATATTGAATGTAAATGTGGTTTTAAAATTACTGGGAAAAAGCTATTTGGTTTAATCTGTCTGATTCATTTTCTTGGTGAATCAATTCAGCAGAGATGGTCTGATGGAGTTCACCAGGAGTTTCATGAACAGCTCTTAAGAATAATGCAAAACGATACATTTTTCTAAAGCCCATGTTGTCACTTCATGATCAAATAAATCATTTGTTGTTTTTCTATTGGTTAGGCAAGAAATTTGCATGGGGCCGATTGAGCATGAACAAAAACCTAATAATTCATAGAGGAAATAATTATTACTAGAGAAAATAGCATTATGTTGATAACAGTTTTCATGCTTCAGCCAAATTCATCAGAAGACTTACACAATGCTTACAGTTACTGGTCATTTTAAGTCTAATATTCTGTTAAATGTTAAGCCTTATGCTGGTGAGTGATAAAGACTAAATTTCAAAGCCGGGTTGTCAAAATATCTAGTTTTCTTTGAATTTATTTATATTTTAAACCTGTATGTATCAGTCTAAAAATGCTGTCCCCTGATTGGTCAATTCAAAAACAGGTGATGGATACAACCAATCAGAATGCTGTATTTTTAGACTGGTTCACTTAGATATTTGAACCATTAAATCCCCACCATTTTGTATTTTTATGTTGTATTTTTGAGATTATATTGATGTAAAATAATGTTTTTAGCTGCTTATGTGCAATATATATGTATATATTAGAAAGTATAAATAATTTTTGTGAAAATAATTAGTTTATTTATCAAGAATGACTGACTGTTGGAGAAGTTTTGTACAATTTCATCATGAAAATGTTTTATGTTATGAGGCTTTTTGAGTGATTGAGAATAGTTGAGTTTATAACTTTTTGAGGGATTTTGAATGTTGTTTAAATTATTGTGAGTGGTGCTTGAGACTTTTTGAGTGAGTCATAAATTTGAATTCTGTAAATAAGCCAATAATTTGAGGATTTTAGTTTTATTTCTCTAATGTTTCAGTATTGATTGGCATAGGGCTTTTTGAACATAACCAGTTTCTAATCCAAAAGTGAATAAAGTTCATTTTCTTATAAACAAAACTCTATGTACTCAAGCATGCTGTATGATATTAAATGATTGAACAAATGAATGTGCTATTACTGTATAAGATATAATATGTAAATTATGAATGTCTATGTTTGTTGAATGAGTCATACCATATTTGGTATAACAGATATAAATTTTATATAAACTGTTTGAAAAATAAGTGAAGTGGAAGTTTATGATACATTATACATGTAAGTCCCAAAATCAACAATCCTGTGCAATGTTCTCGCATGCATTAATGTTTGAATATATCTGTAAGTAATACCTGACTTAAGAGCAGTGACATTAGAGCCATTCCAAAGTTGCAGTTGCTCACACAAAGAAGGCAAACCAATTCCATTAAACTGCCCTCTCCCCTTTATAATGGGGTTTATCAAAATGAGACAAAATTTAAAACAATGTACATTTGTTTACTAGCCCATGCATGTTTTTTTTTAATTTCAACAATAAAGTTGTTCTGGTATAAGGCCATGCATACTTTAAACTTTTATCCCCTAATATGGGTATATTGGAATGTGGTTACAAAATATGACAACATTTATTACAAGAAAATGGACCTCATTTTTAGGATTGACTTATTTTTCAAACAGTTTTATATAAAATATTGATATAAGTATTTATGTCCTAATAAAATGTATGATATGTTAATTTATGTATTAAAATAATGAAATGCATAATCATTTTCAGTTGCTAATAGATGTCTATTGATAATAAAATGTTAAAAGCCTGAAAACTATTGTCTCTGTTTTTTCTTACTGTGCAGGTTTTGTTGTTTGTGTTTTTGGTGAAGTTGTTGTTGTAGCCTAAAAGCAATTGTCTCTGCTTATTCATGAGCATTCAATAGTCAATTTAAGGAAGACATTAATATAAAATGCACAATTTAGAAAAGAGCCCAGTTAGACTTCACATTCAATGCCCAGACTTATCTGGCTCTATTCTGGTAGCAAATGCTTTGCTGTTACTCCTTTACCCTGTAACCACTTTGTCACACGATTGTCAACAGAAAAAAAGCTACTTATTATTAATATTACAATAATTATAACAATAATATTGAAGTAGCTGGAGGGGCACTAGATTGTTACATAAATCCCAATCAATGTTAGTGTGTGCAGTTACTTTATCAAATAAAATTGGCAAAAGTGCTGTGTGTTGGCGATATTTGTTAATTCAGAGATATTATGCATGTTATTAAATGTAGTTAAAAGAGCCGAGGACCAATGAAAAGACATGCTAAGGTATTGAGAGGTACTGATGTTGAACCCTATTAGGGGCTCCGTCAATTTCCTTGGGCAAGAAATTTACGCACACATTTTAAACTTTAAACAGGTGTAAACAGGTACAGTGAGGGGTCACCTGCCTGAAGGTGATTTCAATGATCAGGGGTTATCATACAAAATTGTAAAGTCTGCTGAACATGTATATGGAAGCAGATTTTAAACTGCACTTTTACTATTTCAGTTCAACAATTCAATCAATATCATAAATGCATTGATTGTTATAATCAGTCAATATATCATCAGCAGACTGAAAGGATTTATTAAATACAGAACATAATGTTGAACATTTGTGATAACTTTTATTGAAAGCATGATTATGTGATGCAAAGACACAAAATAAGTATGAAAAACATGAAAACAAAACAATATTAATATACATAGAAAAATAAGTAATTTCTGATTATATAGTTCAAGTAGAAGGTGACTTCAATCATTTACTATTGTGGGGAAGTTGAAATAAGCATGGGAAGATGACAGTAGGCATACGACTCTATGTGTATTAGTTAAACTCCTTCGTAGTTATCCTCCATAATCTATTTATAAAGCATATCTAACTATCAGAAGAAAGGTACAGAGCCCCTTAATAGTTGAAAAAAAGTATTTCAAAATGTCACTTTAGGGGCTCTGTAGAAAGGCAATTAATGTACTCCTGCTATTTCTCTTCACCTCTGTATTTCATCTGAGTACTTAATATTATTATAAAGAAACATGAACACAAAATCATCATGCACACATCTTGCTTTTCTTCTAAATTACCAATGAGACAAGACGTGGCTTAACACCACATCAACAGGATTTTGTTTATTTTACAATGCATATATTGGAATCCCTGGACCCTTGTCTACAATCAGTACTCACCTGGTGTGCTATAAGGCCAGCAACTTCTCCGTATACCTCATTAATGAAGACAAATGACATTATTGTCAAATTTTCATGGAAGGGTATAACCATCATAGGTGAGAACCCATTACTCTTATGGGAAACTAGATTCAAAATTGTTGGCACACAACCAACTGATCTACAGATACAGATATGGCTTTGAGACAAGAGGACATCATAGTAGGCAAACAATAGAGAAAATTATTATCAATAAGGGTTAAATCAAATTACAGATATTATGGCATTGATTGAAGTCACCTATAATGAAAGTATTGCACACTCAATGATAATATTGCACAACCGGCAGAGTATTAAACATTTCAAACACAACATATTAAGACTTAGGTTGAATAACCATAATACTTCTTACATAACGTTTTCAAGTACCAAACTACACCATTAAGTTAAAACTCATTGCACTGTATGCAGCTTGCTCTAGGATGATTTTAGAAAATCAAACTTATTTAAAAACTTCCATGTTGCAATATTGACATTGTATACAGCATACACAATTACAGTCTCATAAAAATATAGTAAATGGATTTTACTTTATTTAATAGGTATACATGTATAACAGTCTACGAAATAAGGATATGAAAGTGGTAGTCCTTACAGTTAATTTTAGAAGCAAGCTCTATATCTTGCTAGTTGAGTTTTGGTTGCCCAATGGAAATTTTTGGTTCCCCCCCCCCCCCAAAAAAAAAACCCGGTTTTACTGGGCAAGTAGACACCCACTCATTTTATACATTGTAATATAATATTAATGATCAATATCACCACAAATGGAAACTTGTTTGTTTATTTGTTAAACCACCAAACAATAATGTATATTCCAAAGAATTGCAGAATCAAGTGATAAAAAAGTAATGCAATAAAATGTTTTCAAAATCACAACATTAGTTGCGCATGAAACATTCTCAAACAGATATCAAATACCTGACTAAATGCATGGTTTGCATTTTGGCAAATTTATCCAACACTTACTGAGGAGGAAAACAATGCATGAATTTTGTCTATGGTACAATATAAAGGCATTTTAAATGCAGCACTGTTCATATTGCCAACATCCCCAAAAAATAAAACAGAACAAAATTACAGTTAATAATCAATACACAAAAATGTTTCTTCCTCCATTAACTTCATGCATCCATAAATCCAATACTGTCACCATTGGCATGGTTGGAATTGTTGCCATTAGCATATTTAACAGAACCATTGGTTCCATTTATAGAGACTTTATCATAATTTGAATCATATGAGGCATTAACTAGACCGTCAGAAGTGCTCCCGTTACTAAATGGTTTGAATGGAACATTAAGGCCGCCATGTCTTTTCCTGTAAAACAGAAGTCCTGCACATATAATTACTAGAAGAGCTAGTACTCCAACAACAATACCAGAGACTTGACCACCAGTTAGATCTGAAGAACTTCCTGCAAATAGAAATATAAGTATAAAAAAAATAAAAGATGACATTTTACATACAGTAAATTTCTGCCATTGGTTCTGTTTAGATCATGCAATTTTTGACAATTTTACTGTCCAAAATGTTGAACTTGAGAAGAAAAAAGGGGTCCCTATAACCATTCAACTTTTAAGAGCATCATTTCTGATGGTCCTGATAGGGAAACTTTACTGTATATCTATTATAAACAGAGTTTAAATGCTTTTGGTTTAGACTCTATGCGTTTCATGAACACGATCAGGATCAGGCTGTAGAACAACGGTGGATGGTAGCTGGTTCCATAATATAACAGTGTGAGGAAAAAATAAGAAACAATAACAAGCCAAACCTTGTTGTTGCTGCTGATATCCTGGTCTAGGTATTGTAACCTTCTTAGTTGGAGGTCCATTAGGATTTACAGTAAGTGGTACACCATTAGGACTTAATGTTTGTCTTTTTATAGTTGAACGACTAAAAATTATAATGTTGGATGATGATGATGATGATGGTTCTTGTACTGGTGTTTGTGTTGTTTGTGTTGTTGTTGATGAAGTCGTTGTCGGAGTAGTTGATGTTGTTGGTGTTGTTGGTGTCGTTGATGTCGTAGGTGGAGGGGATGTGGCTGGTACTGAAATACATGGTTGGAAAAAAATTAAGATATTGATAAAAATAAAATGCAATATGAGACACAAACTGCAAAGATGTATAAGGAGCAAATGACTTGCACAAGTACAGGAATGATAAGGAAAGTTGATTTTCAAACAGTAACATTGAACTCTTGGAATTGTTCAAAATAGAGATGAATTGTGCATTAAGCTGTTTTTCAATAGTTTTTCAGTTATATTGTGCCAGTCAGCCATTTAATATTCTCACGATCCCTTGAGAGGCATCGATCTTGGTATCTTGACGTACGCTTGAAATTAACAAATAATATGCTTATATCTTTGCCAGAAGCAGACAATTGCCCTAATTAATACAAAAGCAGGCAAGAGAATACCTGTGGATAGCATTTTAAGACCTTACTTCACCAAGGTAACTGGTAACTGCATAAGCATAACGGCTGTAAACAGCACTTGGGATATTATAGATCTGCAGCATACAATTTGTTACTGTTACATTAGAAAACAAATGAGATACACCAGTAGTGTAAGACAATAAAACATGATATTTCATATAACCGGTACATGTTATAAAAAATAATACACAAACAATAATAATTTAACAATTTATTTATACTGGGTTTAATGCTGTGTCAACAAATTTTGGTTATTTTATGGTGTCTAGCGCACTTAACCTAGATCTCCTGGACCCTTGTCTATAACCAGTACTCACTTACCCTTCCACAAGGCGGGAAACTTCTCTATATACCTTATTAATGGAGGAAAAAAGACATTATTGTCAAATTTTCATGGAAAGTTAATCCATTTAACTAGGTTACACATCTGGAAAAACATGGTACAAGTTGTTAATAACGTTTACATAGAGAAACCCATACCAGTATACAGAATTTTAAGAAATTACTAAAAATGAAGATATTTAAAATCTTACATTTATTAGTTTTACAGATATAACCCTTGGTATTAGTACAAGAGTCATCTTCCCATTTACCATCTGTATGATGCATCATAACACAATCATTGTTTTGTGGCGATCTAGCCCAGTTCATATAACTAGGTGATGAACCATCGGACCAGCTGAAAAATCCACCTGAAATTTATAATGACATGAATATTATGAGATGTATTTTTACACAAGAAGGATAGTAACATTCCATTATAGAACCACCTTGTTGTTTGTCAAATTATATGATTTTTTACAATTTTTGTCCCTAATGCTTAATTTACAAATATTAAAAAAACTTATTTAAAAAAAAGTAGCAAACACAACAGTTTTCCTTTAAGCCCTGAAAATGTAACAGCCACATCAATGACAGTAATTGTTTTTTATAGCATGCCGATGCCACTCACAATCTCTAAACAGCTATTACCCCTGTTCATCAGACTAACAGTATCTATCTATCAATCTCCCTGGGGAGTCTTTCACTCTGCTTAAGTGCAGTGGACATAGTAATTTTAGCACAAAACGGTTGAAACTTACTCTTTTCTTTAAGTTTTTGAGTTACCACTGTTTTGCGCTAAACCCACAGAATTATAACTCTCTCTCAGGTACCTATTTACACCAAAGTTAAGTGAAGCGATCACAAATTAATGTCTTGCTCAAGGAAATTTACAGTGTCCCTGGAGGAGTTCAAACCAAGGACCTTTTGATCTTGAAGGGCACACTCTACCACTGGACTGTCACTGTCACTGGAACAAAATTCAGAGATTCATACCTTTTCTTCTAAATCCAATCCATACGTCGACAGAGTCATTAGGATCAGCATCAATCAAACCTAATATAAATATTTCTTCCATCCTAGAGTCAACACTGGTAAGATGCATTCCTCGCTGTGTACAATCTTGTTCTGCTGCACTGTATGTTAGACCTCCCTGATTTATGAAGGTAAAAGTAATTTCAATACACTTGTTACTAAATATTGTAACACATTTTGAGATTTTGAGGCATTAATGGAGGTAATGGGACTTATTCCTCCTCTGCCATGAATTCACCTTTTTAGGTGATTTAGGGACTATGTGAGGGGCTAGGGATTTTAAAAAATCTATATTTTTTTTAATTTCAAAACGGGATTCAAGAAGGTATTTTTTAAGTAGGAATACCCCTAAAAAGGTTGAATTCAAGGACTTACATAAATACATTGTATAAATTATTTGGTAATCTATGTTGACCAGCTCACCAATGTTCCCCAGACAATAAGACATGCAAGGAGCAAAGAATTTTTCATAATACAAGTAAAGGGTAAATTTGCATGACTGTCAAGGCTGCTACAGTAACAAATCAAAGCGCTGAATGCACTGAAATTATTCAGGTTTGAAAAGTTCAAGTAGATTAAATGCTTCAACAACATTTGTATATGAAGGACATTTCAGAGTCACTTGTTAGTTAAATATCCCTGATCATCATATGCAAATTCAAGAGTGCTAGTTGCTGTATTACAGTCATAGCATCACACATAAAATTTAAAGTTTTAACCATAAAGCATATTTGTTTTGTTGGGTTTTAACACCGTAGCAACACATTGTATAGATCATATAACAGCGGTCAGTCAACCTACTCATTGCTCCTGGAAAAGCCTAATCTCTGGATTTAGCTGTTAACTAACTACTAAGGGCATACTTTTGTCAGTAACTGACAACTGTCCTACATAATAAAAAATCATTGGTAGGAGGGAGAATATCCGTAGAAATAATTTTAGACCAAGTTCCACGAAAGATTGCCCCCACCTGGGATTCGAACCCACGGCCCCTCGATCAGTAGACTTGCGTGCTACCAAATGAGCTAGCTGAGTGGCTACCATAAAGCATAATAAAGTTAATTTGAATACTTACGTTCAGGTTAACAAAGTAACAAAAGTTACCATTTTGTTTCCATGTTTTCTCTTTACAATAACCAGGATAGGTTGTGTTAGTGATTGGAGGTTTAACTGTAATATAGAGATATATAATTATATGTGAAATAAAAAAACAGTTTCAAAAACCTTATCAGGAACAGCAACAGGTAAAAACACCGACCTGCATAGTTATGCTACTCTTTTAAATATACTTTTTGAGCTCATTTGGTAAAATAAAAATTTATCTTAAAGGTTAAAATAAGTTAAATGTTAAAGTGCAGTCCAAAGTCTGCTTCCATTATACATGTTGTAAAATAACCTCTGATCATTGAAATCACCTTAATGCAGGTACTCCCTTTCAGTACACTTTTTTGCCTAATTGGAGTGGAACAACCGTATGTAAATTTCTTACTCAAGGAAATTAGCATTGCACCAAGTGGGATTCAAACCTGCAATCTCTCTATCCAAAAGCATGCATTCTACCACTGGACCATTGCTCCTACACCCTAAGCATGCATCCTACCACTGAACCTCTGCTCCTACACCCTACGCATGCATCAAGCCACTGGACTATTGCTCCTAAACACAACTCAACAATCTATATCCTTTATAAAATACTTACAGAAAGGATCTTTACAAACAAAAGGATAGGTATTAGAACATTGTGTATCATTCCAATAACCATTATAACTGGAGACACATCGACCATCACCATACTGTGTATAGGTTGGCTCATCTTTACCCCATTTTGTATATATTATCCTATTCTGATCAGACCATGTGTATGTACCTGTTGCCTAGAAACAGAAGAAAACAATATTGTGTTAAAGTTGTATCTTTAAGATATACAGCATTTTCTCTATTAACCCCCCCCCCCCTGTATTTTTAGAAAGAAACACAACTGGGTACATATATGCATTTCCCTTTTCAACATTTATTGTAGATACAACAGTATCTTGACAAATAGTGACACTTCTATATGCAACTAGTTTTACACTAGGCTTATATATCTAACATGCCAATCTATTGAGGAGAGCTAAAACTAACCTCACACATGTGTGTTGCCCCCTCCATTATAAATTTTAATAACCACCTAAGAGAGACTTAAACTTAATCTGTTGATCATTGACAAGCAAATTCATATAGGCCAGCCAATGGTTAAAGCTCATATAAGTCTGATCCTGCAATTACCACAATCATAAATTTCTTAATTCACCCTAAGACAGTCAATGAGTTCCCACAGTCAATCTATGATACTGTTCCAGTTAATCTATCATGCAAATCCATTCAGGTAAGATCATTCAGAACACCTCGACTATTCGTTGAATGAATAATCTCGGATTGTGGGAGATCCCCCAATACTACTGGGTTTTCCTACATACCCGAGGCAAAGCACAGGCAAAGCATGTAATCATTATTCTTGACGTAAACACACAAGCCTTTGTTAATACATTTCTTATACCATATATGTGACTATATATTGTTTAGCAGGTATCATTTAATCATGCATCAAATTTATGAACTAAAACAAGACATTTATCCATGCCAAAACAATCTTAGATTTGTTTACTTAAACACCAGTTGAAGTATTTTGTTTGGGCATGTGACTGAAAGGTAGTTCCAAAATGGTGCCTAAATAATGTCTGAGGTTATTCCTAGTGAATGGCAAAGGAGTTCCGAATAAGAAAAGATCACACAATTAGCATAGAATAAACTGGACCCATCACCTAGACAGACAACACACCAAAACAAATTATGATCTTCAATACCTGTAGATCTGACATGCCAATCCATACAGGTGAGTTCACACTACCAGCTAATGTGTCTACAAAAGCATGTTCATATACTGTCAATATGGAGGTTAGATGAGTATTCTGTTGAGTACAATATTGTTCAGCATCATTCCAAGACATTGGTGTTGTCACTAACTTATAACAATCCATGTTTCTCTCCACAAAGCCAGCTTTCTTACACATTGATGATGTAGAGGGAATACTGATAGATGGATCTGTTATCAAGTATAAGAAAATGTTTTAAAAAAAGGTAAACATCCAGGGTTTGAAACTATAGTAAAGTTCTCCTATTAAGACCAGCAAAATTGATGGTCTTTATAGCGAAACAGTCTTATTAAAAAGACCTTTTTGTACACAAATTAAGCATTTGGGTCTTAATAATTGTCAAAAATTGCATGATTTTGAAATAACAAAAGTGGTCTTAATAGTAATTGTATTAACCAGTGGAATTCTTAGTCAGTTATCAAGAAATTCCCCCTAAATGCTAGGCATTCGTAAAATAAAAGACAAAGATTTAAGAGAGACTGATTAACAATTATTGAAATCTCAAGAATAGGGAAATTATAGAAAGATCCTGACGGAAGACCCAAGTAAGTATCACAGGGATTCTTGCGAAGTTTTTGGGATCATCGGAATCCTGGAACACTGTTAGTGTCAAACACTGATTGTCTATATCTTTTATTGTTTGACAGACAAAATTTCTATTATAACTTATGTGTTTCATGTTAAGAATAAATCAAGCAGCCCTAAATTGTAATAATAATTGTAATAAATGTCCTAAATTCTGATCTTAAAAAAAGAAAATATTCTGTTTCTAACTTTCTTATTCATGAGCAACTTAAAAAACGAAAGTTGTCACGGATGGCAAAGATAAACCAAATAAAACAATAAGAGATACAGGCCATTCACTTAAACGTGCATGGAGTATTAGCAAATTTTGCTTTCGAAAGATGATTAATTTTTGATTGGCCAACCATTCATAAGAATATGAAGATAAACTATTTGTAATAATGCACTAACAGTATTAGATAACAAAGTCAAATGAAGTCAAATACACTAAATAGTGTCAATGGTGAATCAGGATTGTGCCAGTCATCTTTGGATGGAATTTGTTAAAGACTTACCTTGTCTAGTTTCACATATATATGGTCTGGTATTAGAACAAGCTATATTCTTCCATTTACCAGCATGTCTGGAATCAGTTGCCATCACTACACATTGTCCCTAGATACAAACATGATTTACATATAAGTATAATTATATTTTAAATTTAGTGTTTATATTAACTACTGAGCCTAATGAAGCAGATGTATAATATAGCACTTGTACTCCCTTGCCTTATAATAATAACTTCTATGGCAATGTGGTAGAGTGTCCGCTTATAACTCAAGAGGTTGTGGATTGGATCTTAGATCCAACTATGGATTTTTATCAGGTTACCTTAATTTTCTGTTATAGAAAAACCACATATCTCACATAATCCTCTGGTGGTGTTCATCTTGCTGTTGCAAGAAAATAGGACCCAGACAGTTGTTAGGTCAACTCAAGCTTAAGGTGCAAGAAAATAGGACCCAGACAGTTGTTAGGTCAATTCAAGGGTAAGGTGCAAGAAAATAGGACCCAGACAGTTGTTAGGTCAACTCAAGCTTAAGGTGCAAGAAAATAGGACCCAGGCAGTTGTTAGGTCAATTCAAGGGTAAGGTGCAAGAAAATAGGACCTAGACAGTTGTTAGGTCAATTCAAGCTTAAGGTGCAAGAAAATAGGATCCAGACAGTCGTTAGGTCAATTCAAGCTTAAGGTGCAAGAAAATAGGATCCAGACAGTTGAAAGGTCAATTCAAGCTTAAGGTGCAAGAAAACAGGACCTAGACAGTTGTTAGGTCAATTCAAGCTTAAGGTGCAAGACAATAGGACCTAGACAGTTGTTAGGTCAATTTAAGCTTAAGGTGCAAGAAAATAGGACCTAGACAGTTGTTCGGTCAATTCAAGCTTAAGGTGCAAGAAAATAGGACCTGGACAGTTGTTAAGTCAATTCAAGCTTAGGGTGCAAGAAAATAGGACCTGGACAGTTGTTAAGTCAATTCAAGCTTAAGGTGCAAGAAAATAGGACCTAGACAGTTGTAAGGTCAATTCAAGCTTAAGGCGCAAGAAAATAGGGCCCAGAGAGTTGTTAGGTCAATTCTAGCTTAAGGTGCAAGAAAATAGGGGCCAGAGAGTTGTTAGGTCAATTCAAGCTTAAGGTGCAAGAAAATAGGGCCCAGAGAGATGTTAGGTCAATTCTAGCTTAAGGTGCAAGAAAATAGGGCCCAGAGAGTTGTTAGGTCAATTCTAGCTTAAGGTGTAAGAAAATAGGACCCAGACAGTTGATAGGTCAATTCTAGCTTAAGGTGCAAGAAAATAGGACCTAGACAGTTGTTAGGTCAATTCAAGCTTAAGGTGGAAGAAAATAGGGCCTAGAGAGTTGTTAGGTCAATTCTAGCTTAAGGTTGCCAGTCTACCTGTCTGTTACTGTACTGTCAGATAAAACAAAATGTCACTTAAGTGGCTAATAAAGTTTTGGAAGCCAGAACAACATCAATTTATGTGTGTTTGTCTGATTTGGTCAAGGTTATAGCATTGCTGTGCCTTTCCAAGGCACTTGAGTAGGCAGCTAGGCTAGAGTGATAGCTCCTTGCAGCTCTGTTTGTAAGATCGATCTATATAGTGTCTAGGTTGCTAACTGATGTCATTGCCACTTGGCTATAGAGCACCTGGGTATCAATGTGTCAGGAAATACTCTCATTAAACACTTGTAGTTTCTGAGGTTAGAAAGCCAACTTTTTTACAAGATATTGCTTAATTAAAGGGCACATAATTTTTGTGTTCTAAGGAAAATTGACCTGATTTGGTGTTCATCCAATGAAAGCCATTTGTTTGGCAAAGCAGGAATAAACATAACAGATACCAACATCCTGAACTAGCTAGTCTTCCAGCTACCCATCCAATGTATTAAATATACAGCCCCCTTTCTGATAAGCTACCTCTGAGCGTGCTCACATTACATCTTCCATTTTAAGCGTACATAAAAATTATTTCAGAACTTAGAAAAGGCTAGGAAGGCAGAAAAAAGACCAAGACACAACAGGTGGTTATGTTTCATAGTAACCATTTCTGTGAAGGAGCCAATAAAGCACAGCAAGGACAGGCAAGGGACTTTGTATAACAATAAGAAGCGAGAAAAGGACAGTAATGACAGAAAAATAGCAAGGTTCAACCCTTTGCTTTCCAGTTCAAGGATAAAAGAATAATCACTAAAATACAAAACTAATTTAATAATAAGAACTTACACCTGATCTCTGAGGTTGACTTTTATCCCAGTTTGTAGCAAAGCCATAAGAATTAAGTTGTGAAGAATCTTGCCATGTAAATCTGTCATTATTATTTAAATCACTTAAACCAATCCATACATCAGAATCATCTAGAATCTGTCCATCAACCATGTTAATTAATGTATCTATAATATCAAATGCATTTTTTTAAATGTTCTGTTTTAATTCCTTGTCTTAGGAAATAGAACCATGCTTTACATTCATATTCTGTCATATTGTATTAATTGTACAATTATGTGCTACCTAATACTGAAATAAATCTATCTTTTTATCTATATGGCTACAACAAATTGATCTTGTGTTCTACGTATTTTTCTGGAAAATAATGGGGCTAACGAGCGAAGAAAAAAAAGTCTTATTTCAGTTGCTTTATACAGCAGTTCGAACTTTTTATGAGCAAGCGAGGAAATAAAAATATTTTATTTGTAAAAACCGTCAAAATTAAGGTGCAAACCATAGAACACATGATCAATTTGTTGTGGCTTAATGTAGCAGAGATCTAATTTGCACTTGTACTGACTTGCCTTTAAACTAGCTTTTATGGCAACAATGTAGAGTGTCTATTTACAATTTGAGAGGTAATGGGTTTGAACCTGAGTTTGAACCAGCGATCTCTATTGGGTAACATGGCCTAATGTAAATAACCCACAAGAAATTGCAATACTGAATTCTTGACTTGTACCACAGACATTCAAACTCCATGAATTCGAGGATGAATTCAGTTTTGGAGGTGTGTATGTAGCAGATACATATGGCACTTGTTCTTCCTTGCCTTCAAGCTAGTTTTAATGGAGACTTGGTAGAGTGTCTTCTTACAACTCCAGAGGTCTTGTGTACTGAGTGGGGTCACCTATCTGAAAGTGATTTCAGTGATCAGGCATTATCGTAAACAATTGTTAAGTCAGCTAAGTATGTATTTATATAATAATATATATTTATAAAAGCACTTTAACTTTAACCTATTTAGCATCTTCCAGTAAAACGTATATCTGATTATGCCAATACATAATT
The DNA here is from genome assembly GCA_025267735.1 of Mactra quadrangularis. Lineage (NCBI taxonomy): Eukaryota > Metazoa > Mollusca > Bivalvia > Venerida > Mactridae > Mactra > Mactra quadrangularis. The sequence continues at coordinate 47,901,909 of CM046299.1, read as the reverse complement.
ATACAGTAATTAAATATTTGTAACCATGGTAACATACTGACCTAATTCTATCAATGAATTAATACCAGCTAAATCGTAGGATGCACCATAAGTTCTACATTGGTCTCTGGCTTGTGTATAATTTAATCTTTGATTATTGTCACGAGAAGCAAATAGTTTATAACACCTTCCACCTGTAATAAATCAAGTTAAGGTCGGCACATAATGCTTTGTTTGTTTTTTTTGTTGGGTTTAACTCTGTAGCAACACATTGTATAGGTCATATAACGGCGGTCAGTCAACTTACTCACTCCTCCTGGAAAGGCTTAATCTCTGGATTTAGCTGTTAACCAACTACTTAGCGCATACTTTCGTCAGTGACTGACAACTGCCCTACATAATTAAAAATCATTGGTAGGAGGGAGAATGGCCGTAGAAATAATTTCATGACCAAGCTCCACCAAAGTATGCCCCGCCTGGGAATCGACTGAGCTAGCCGGGCGGCTCTCAGCACATAATGCATCCATATGGAGCAGACAGACCCAAGTTAAAACTAAACACCAAATCAGAACAAGAATACTTGATCATACTTAAAAGGATTTGCAGGTAGTGCATCATTTTATTCATTTCATTTTTCAAAAAAAAAAACATCTTTATTTAATGTGGATGACATTTTAGATAAAAATTTAAAAATACATTTTACATTTCAATAGGCATTTCAACAGCTCAATGTTCAAAATGAAGACTTTTTGACTTCTATCATAAATTATCATTTCTGGAAACCCCAAGCAGATGTCATACACTTTAAAGGGAGGTAATTTATACAACTGATAATCAAAGCTACTGTTTAAAAACATTACAAGGGAGGTAATTCAACTAATTGACAGTCCATGGATATATAAAAACATGTACATACCTGTTGTTACTCTAGTATAACCATTAGGACAACCACCTACAGGAGGTTTGATAGTTGAAGGAATTACAGTAGATAATGTACCTTGTGGACGTTTACATATAAAATGATATTTCTCATTGCAATCATTATCATTCCAATATCCTGTAATAGGCAAAAGGTAGCAAAGTAGAATTAATCAATAACCACTCCAACCATGGCAAACGACAATAACCATTGTCTCCAAATTCATATCATTCCTACATACCATTGGCCTTCAGATGGGCGTTGAATAACAAAGTGAACAGAAATAATAATAAAATAAACTTCTACAATTAGGATTAGCAAATCAATGGTCTTGTTAATCGCGAATGGTCTAAATATACCTTTTTCTCAAATTAAGCATTTGGGACTCAAAGATCAATACAAAAAATGTAATATGGAAACCACATTTAAGCCAGATTTAAAAACTTTAACACAAAAATTACAAATGGAAATAATCCATAATAAAGGCAGGTAGAGCTGTGGTTACTTTCTAATTCTGTTCAACACATTGTATGATATCATAGTATGAAGTTTCATAAAGATCTGAAATAAATGGCAGAAATACATGGTAAAGAAAAACACATTTGTTAACAACACCGGACCCGAACGCCTACATGAACACTGAGCAATTCTGTTTTTATTAGAAATCTTCTTGGATAGGCACAATTTTAAAAGGATTTCTCAAAAATGCACTCTAAAACCAAACACCAAATCAAGAATGAATGTTCAAATAAGTAGAAATACAGAACACTAGTCATCACTTTGTAAAGACTTTATTAATGTAAGTTAAAAAAGATAATATACCACTAGTATGTATAACTTGTCCACATTTCTCAGAACCAAATGCATCATTAGGTTCTCCACCATTCCAATGCATGAAATCAAATGGTGTACCATCAGTCCAACTTGAAGATAAAATAAAAATATTAAAATTGTTAACATCATAATGATAAAAATGATAATCAAATTATAGGTTAAGTATTTTCATGTTAAACTTTAGGCTACCTATTGTAACTTAAATTGTTCTCAAGTTTTCAGGTTTTTTATGCAAAATTGTCAAATATTGAAGGATGTATAAAACTTGCCATGGACAGTTTTTAACAATGACCATGATAAAAATGATGGTGATGATAAAGATGATGATAATAATAATAATAATTATGATAATAATAATAATTATGATAATAATAATAATAATGATGATGATGATGATGATTAAAGATCAAACCCTGAATTCCATTGCAGTCCCTAACTAGTTTATTTCACCATAATTCATAGAATGCACCAATACAAGACTTCTATTCTCAGTAAGCACCTATCTTCTTTCCCCCCATAAAGAGTCATGATCAGAAGTCTACACACACAACCTAGCTTTTTTTGTCACAACATATTATCGCAGGCTTAGCACAAAACTGGCTCAACTCAAGTTAAAAAAAGAGTGAGTTACAACTGTTTTCCACTAAGCTCACATTATGTGTACCAGACTTACCCAAACTGGTCAACTCCAAGATCATTTAATCCTATCCATACATCTGATTGTATTGTTCTAGAAATCTGAAAATTTATTACAAATAAATTATAAAAACATTTAAATATAGCCACATGTGATAGCAATATGCAAGGAGAATAAGCAGTATATTTTTCTAGAATAAAAATTAGGTCTACTGTCAAATGATATTCCTCACACAGTCCTACACGTAGAGTCAAAACCTCTGAATTTCTCTGAACACTCCATGGGCAGACTGTAGTTTATTTAGTTGATCCAAACCACTCACAATATTTAACCCAAAAATAACTACTTGAGGACTGCGGAATGCACTTTTTTGTAGCAATCAAATAGATCTACAACATGTGATGTTCTTTGAAAAGCATTCTCAAACATTCGGTCTGAAGGAGGTTGGCATGGCCTCAATCTCCGTAAACAGATATCCTGTAGAGTGTTGTCATACAGGATCTCTAAGATCTCAATGGAGGGTCACATCTGCGGAAAATTTTCAGGTTTTATTCAGATTGGCATGACCTTTGAACAGAAGACATTATTTATACATTTGTATAGAAGATATAACTGTGTATGCTAGAAAGGAGAAAGGGAAATCATGGAAGTTAGTCATAACATATAATATACCGAAAGCATTCATTCAGATACTGTTAGATAAATCATAAGTGATTAGCACAAGCGATTTTTATGGTTGACATTTAAACTTTTGTTTTGAATTTAACTGATGAGTATACTTGATCTAATGTAGGTAATGTCCTTATCCTTCCTCAGAAAAATTAATTGGGGTCATTGAATCCAGAATTATGATGCAAAACAGTGACAAGACTATGTTTCCCAGGCTCTACAAAGCACGGGCACATATACCTCATTTTGGGAAAACATGACTGAATGAAAGGAAATACAGGGAAAAAAGACAAAAAATGCACGTTTTGCTCTGCCCCAGCGTAACAAAGTAACTGGGAATGAGCTTCAAATGATTTTTTTCCGAAAGAAAAGGGAGAGCCATCACAGAAAATGGCATCAATTCAGAAAACATTATAGTGGCCTACCAGTAGAGTTATAAATCCTGCTTCTTTTATAGAATGCACACTAGCTAAATCTGCACCCTGACTAAGACAGTATTGTCTACCATCAAACCATGTCTGTCTTGAACCCGGCCCAGTCTCTGGTGTATTTATATAATAACATGAACCATTGAAATACTTCCAGCCAGGCAAGGAACCACATTCAGCTGTAAATAAATATTATATACTGTATTCGTGTAAATAGTGTTGCATGATTTAATTTTGGGGGTCAAGGTCTGAACCACCAAATGTATACACGATGTAATAATAATTGTGAATGTTTACAAAAATGTTTTCGATTTTAGTAGCAATGATCAGTATTTCTATAAATTTTATGTTAAAACAAAAGTAAAAGGTATGCATTTCTATCATGCCTTATGCATGTATGGTGAAGAAACGTGATATTGCATGGTAATATAAAATCAAAATGGCATCATCTTAAAAGAGAAATGATACTTGTATCATGTTTGTAGGCAATATCTCTAACAAACACCTCATAATTGGAACATGTGCCTGAATTCTATTCCACAATAAATTATTGAAAGCGTGTATGTTTTAAAGAAAATAACATAAGAATTTCGTAAAACATACAACTTTTATTTTAATATATCATAAATATATATCAGATTGTGTCTTTCTAATCTCCATAAACAGATATTCAATAGCCAACTGTCACAGGATTTCAGCCCAATGAGACATGTTCATAGGACTTTTTGTGTCGACCAATCAATGCATATTTTCATCTTAACCAAACACAATTTATAAATTCAGAATTTCAATACATGTACTTTGATTTAGTAATTTAAAAACAAGAAGCAACTTACGTGCATCAGTAGGGGGCAGTGTTGGTAGAGTAGTACGTAAGTGTTGTCCTTTCTTTAGTTTACATACATATGGTTTAGATAAATAACAACTATTATCATTCCAGCTTCTTTGAAAGATATTATACTCTACACAGTCATCAGTACCGCCTGAATCATTAGGTTCACCACTGGCCCAGTTAGTATAGTTGAAAGCTGTTCCATCAGACCATTTATAACCTAAATAAATTATATTAGAAATTAAAAATATTACATATAAAAACAAATTAACTGATAAAGATCTTTGGTTGAAACATTCTTTTTACATGTAATTAGACTAATTTTCCACTGACACAATGATATTTGATATTTAATAAAGATGTCTGATACTAACCTTTTTCCACTGACACAATGATATTTGATATTGAATAAAAATGTCAGATACTAACCTTTTTCTACATCAAAATCATTGAGACCTATCCAGTATGTATAATGTGCATAACTGTAACCCCTGTAATATAAGTGTAACTATAAGTAACAACTGTTAACTAGTAGTCAGAAAAGAATGTTTCAGTCCTTTGTGCCACATTTCAATATTTATCAGACTGACTGTGATGGTCAGTTATCCTACTCATGGTCCCTAAATAGGCCTACATGTCTGGACTCAAGGTTTTAACCTAGTACTTTGTGTACTTTGTATATGCCCTAACTTGAGGCTGACAACAGTCTTACATAACACAAAGGTATATGGGAGAATGACCTTACATAAAATATTTCATGACCAAACTACGTGAAGATAAGTAGATCCTGTTAGGGAATCAAACCCACATCCCCTGGGTTCATAGACACACCCACTACTGACTTAGATAATTAGATGGATTGACAGACAATCTGATACACAACAATATATATTTTAAATGGCATTGAATTTAAGGTCTAACTGTCCATTTTGTAAAAATTAAAAGGAACAAAATTTTCATTTTGAAAATAATTGATCCAGAATTATATGACTCTACATTGAAATACATTCATCAGAAAAGAATATAGTTCCCTTTAACAATAGTATGCATAAAAGGGGCATAACTCAAAACATTACCTATGGCACAAAAGAAGTTTACCATTATGCAGATACCCATTTTACTAGATCATTAAGTCAAGTGAAGCAGTCACAGGTAAATTTCTAGTTATGTTATACTCAGGGTTTGACACTAATCATTTTACTAGGGATTCTAAAGGAATCCCTAGTCAGTTACTCAGGGATTCCTCCTCACACAAAAAATTGGATATAGATTTGCATTTACCAACAGTAATAAACAAACCATGGCAATTTTCAGGGATCCTGACAGAATTCCTAGCTGAGAATCACAGGGATTCCTCATAAGTTTTTGGGATCCTTCACACTGTAAGCATTGAACCCTGGATACACTTATTTAGCTAGGCTTTCATGGGCGATATGGAAAATTGTCCTCTTACTGGGGAAGGTCTGGGAACATCGCAGGTTGGTTCGAAGCTTAAACCAATGATATTTATCAATCAATGTTTTTATTTTACGTATTAAAATACATTTGTATAATCTTACCTGACAGAATAAGAGAATGCAAAACTTTCTTCACCACTTGAATGTACACTGAGAAGATCAGCTCCCATACTTCTACAAGATTCTCTGGCATCAAAATATGACTTCAAATCATCATTAAAAGCCTGTGAATATAGACAATTTTGATAGGTCAGTTCAAGACTGGTTTACATTGACGGGTTTGGCAAAGACTCATTGATTTAGCTTGATTCACTGTGATAGCACATTCCAAATACAAGGAATTTTATCAAATGTTATTTACCTTAAGGCATTTTTTTCTGAACATAGCCTACCTGGATATGTAGTACAGTATGTTTGTTGGGGCAATGACAGTTGTACTGTATGTCACTGTATAATCTTGGTTGGCTCACCGTTGGTATAGCTAAACAAAATACTAAAAGGAGGGTTGATGGTCTGAACATTGGACCATATTCAAGAAGAATCAAATTTTCAACCAAAATAATGGAAAACTTTTGCTGGTTACATTAAAATGAAGGTTTTGTAGCCATTTATGCATAACTCAATAAAAAACTTTCTTTGGTTGGGTCAAAATCATAGCAACACTTTGTATAGGTCATATCACGCTCGTGGGTCAACCTACAGACCGTTTCTGGAAAAACTAAATCACAGGATTTAGCCGTTATCCATTTACTAGATATAGACTTGGTCAGAAGACTTTTGTGTTGCTAAAGGAAGTGGCTGGGCAAGTTCTACACAACTCAAGGTCAACAAGATAACAACACATATCAAATTAAGGGGACCTCAGGTGAGTAGGAGCTGGGGCCGCTAGGGCCGTGGCCCCAATATTTTGGCCTGCAGCGGCAATGGGACAGCGAGTTAATTTTTCATGATACATATTGAAAATCTTAAGGTCTAATACAAAAATTTGTTCTTAAAAGGGGGTAGTGAAAGTGCTGGAAATCGAGTTTCATAGGTTTACATTCTCAAAATTTTTCCAACTGCGGTAGGGGACACCCTTCCCATACCCACCCCATCTGAGGCCCCAATATTCAGATCCTTCTTATGCGCCTGGACCTCCCTCACTCTACCTCCGGAAAAACTATGCTTTGTATAACAAATAGTTCCTACCTTGTAACAATAACCATTATAATCCTGCCAGTCATTTGGACATGTTGGTGGCGCCACAGTAGTTGTTGTAACAATTAAAGGTGTACTAAATCCTGACCTTGATGTTTGACATATAAATCGTAATCTTCCTGGACATTGTACATTTACCCATAATCCTACCCCAGGTCCCTGTGACTTCATAGCAACACACGTATCTACTTCATTCCCTGAAATATCCAGAATCTCCTTCAGTAAGAGAAGTGGTTCATGGTTAAATTAGGCATACATGTGCTTTCTGTTCAAATAGTCCAGGTTTGAAATCCATCTAAGTAATTTACATATGGGTACATTACAATGTTTTTCTTGCCCTGTGAATCAAACCAAAGCCCCTTAATCTGTAGACTAGCGTGCTACCAACTGACCTTGCTTTAGTGAGTACACTTTTTAAACAAATATTAATTTTTAGTCATATGGTGGCAGACAGTTGTCCAAACTCCACAGAAGTATTAAGGTCTAACAAAGTTATTTATCCCAGAAGCCATGAAGTTCATCCATAAACACTGTTAATATCATTGAGAAATATACATGTGATTGCATTATGTACTTCATCCATTTGTCATAAGAAAGTTTTAACACAAAAAAAATTGCTTTCAAATACAAAATATAGGATATAAGAGACACCAATTTAATATTTAAGTATATATCAGTTAACTTTTTATTTCTAGTTTGAATTTTGAGACAGACATAAGCATCATCACAATTGCATGTAAATATGTGTAGGATAATATTAAAAGATGATAATGATAAATAGTGATACTGATGACAGTTGTAATATTGATAATGATGAAAAAACCGTATTCTACTGGTTTGATAAAAGTACAATGTGAAATAATTCATGTTTGGAGATGATAAAAATGTGATGATGATGATGAAATTATAATGATGATAAAAGTGATGATGATGGTGATGATGATGATGACGACGATGATGGTGATGATGACGACGACGACGACGGCGGCGGCGATGATGATGATGATGATGATAATGGTGATGATAAAGATAACAGCATCACACTACCTGTGTGATTAGAAGACCATGAAGTATAAGCAAGGTTAGATTTATCAACCCATTGGTATGGTGAGCCAGAGTTAGTTAAACCAATCCAGAAATAACCAGATAAGCCTGAAATCTGTGAAGCTAAAAATGCTTGCTGATATCTGAAAAAGTAAAAAAAATATTAAGAATTCAGCTGATTTTTAAGAGATTTTTTTTAAAAAAGCGGGTGATAATTAAGATTGGGGCAATAAAAAGGTATAATACAGAATCTACTATTTTGCATAAAGAGTCATGAATATTAGCAATGCTCAAACTCACCATCGTTGGTTATCACATGATACATTACTCTGCTATGCTGCGTTATGTACCATGGGCCCTTTGGTTACGAGAATCTTGTTATCATGAAAAAATTAATGAGGCATTTTCATTGGTTCCACAAGGAAACCACTGCGGAAAACTAGCCAATTAAATTATGCAACCATTTTGAGAAAATAAATATGTATGATGTCATTGTTATCTTAGAGTATTTAATTGTAACATGCGATTTCATTAGAAGAAGATTGGTCTCCCATGCCTCATGCATATGATTAAAAACGAGAATTTGCCTGTCAAATTGCCCACGGTACATAACTATGGAGTGTAACAGAAGAAAGTACTTTGGTTACCAACAATGAAACTCACAAACTTAAAGTAAACTTTGAATGTTATGGAATTAAAGGCTCAACCACAAAGGGTACTGTTAATACTTTATTTATAACTTACTGATCAGTGATAACAGCTAATGTGCCTCCACTTCCAATACAAGAAGACAGGGCTTCTGACCATGGTAACATAGCTGTTGTCATAACTTTATAACAATGGTATCCATAGGCTACATAGCCAGCCTGAAAATATATAACAATCATTTTAGAAAAGATAATAAAGCATTAAATATCGGTTTATATAACATCGTAATTAATTAACAAATTAACAAAAACATTAGCCATTTAGCTATTGTGTGATGAACAAGGTATACAGAAACAATGACTGCTATTCTACTTTATTTTCAACAGCTACATAACTCTCTAATGATGAACCCCAACAAGCAAGTGAACTGCAAATACCATTCCATATTATCTTTGGTATGACCTGGTATAAAACCTCAGATCTCTGGCATATGAAGCTGACCCTCTACTACTATGCTATCAGGGGTAATACCTATAAGCAACATTTATGACCAAGTAAGTAAACAAATAAATAAACAATACCTGTGGACATCCAGTATTGGTCACCATTTGTGGTATATTTGATGGTTGTATAGATTTTGGTACTTTACATACAAAACCTTGTTTAGGATTCTCGCACATTTCATCATTCCACATACCATCCTGTGTGTTAAAATATTATTATACTTTAAAGTTAAAATGTTAGTTAAAAGTCTGCTTTCATAATTAAACATGTTAAGCTGAAAAAAACAATTTTATACGAAAAAAGCCTGTTGTTCATTGAAATCACCTTCAGGCAGGTTATTTGTCACTGTACCCATTTACACCTGGGTGTAGTGGAACAGCTTTATTTGTATAGATAAAACTCTTGCAATGCCCCTATTGGGGTTTGAAACCAGGACCCATTGGTCCATAAGCACATGCCTACCACTAAACCATTTCTCCAACATCTTCTATTCTGTAATAGTTCTGTAACTATCTTATCATTGGTGCCATTTTCAGATTGCAGTATTGAGAGAGGGGGTCAAATATTAGTATTGACCACTCCAATATAAAATGCCACCAAATATTGTATCAAAGATATCACCTTTCAAAGAATGTTAGCCTTTACATGAATTTGAAATTCAGCTTAGCCGCAGGATTATAAACTGGTATATACCATATATGGTTTTGCATGCACACAGAAACAACAACAGTCCAAAAATACAACCTACCATACAGTCAAAAAGCAAGAAGGAGATTCTTTTAAAAGATTTCTTTTTTAACTTTTGTTATAAAAGGGGCACCACGAGCAAATGAAAAATAGAACTAAAGATGTTACTGTAGAACAGCCCAAGGACCCTTTTGACAACAGTGGTTGAAATTTGCACTAGCCAGACAGCAAAAACTGGTAGATTTTCAGTGAGGCTTGTAAAAAACCCTATTTACCAGCCCAAAATGCTTGGGCAGATCAAACATGTTTGTCCTTCAGGAACCAAACAAACAGTCAGGGTGTTAAAACTGAAATAAGTTGAGGGCTTGTAAAAATATTTTTGGGCTAGTTAAATTAATAAATCACTAGCCCGACTTACTTGCTAATTTTAATTCAAATTTCTATGACTGCCTACAAGAAGTAAGCAGACAAGTAACTTACCCTCTGTATAATAGTAACACAATCTTCTGGTCTATTCTGGTAATTATTAGGTTCATGCTCTGCCCATCTTGAATATGTGACAGTTGAGTTATCTGTCCATTCAAATTTCATCTGTATATCCATATCATTTAAACCTATCCAAAACTGATCACGATATCCTGTCACTCCTTAAAAATTACACGTATGTTAATATCAATACAATGTAAATAGTTCTTGCCATGTGTAGCTAGATTGGGTGAGTTGAGCATAAACATCCAAGTGAAATGTGCTCATGGGCTCAATTTAAGCCCACTCCATGTTGATTTGAATCATTTCCTAAAACCATTTACGTGGGTACAACCATTAAACCTTAAATGATCTGTTTAGTTCTGGTTACCAGAAAGAAGACCCATAAATACATGATTGAAATAAGTTAGTTGTTGGAACTTGTTTCTCTATGAAGCTCATGTAAGTCAGTACAACAAAAATATAAACATATTGTATTTGAAGTTTATATTTTTCTAAATATAACAAAACATTGGTATTCTATATGCAAAATCCCCAAAAGGGAGATTTTATTGTCATAATTAAATACCTTTTCAGCATATAGTATAGCTAAATGAAAATCAGTACTGTTTAAACCAATCCCAAAAATAAGTCTTTGTAGTAAATAACAAACTAGTCAATAATTAATATACAGATGCCAAAAATGCTATCTCCTGAAGATAATTGAAAAATTAATCCTATTTTCATAGAAAGGTTAAAGGCCTATCCAAACCAGAAATCAAACCATGAGTACTGGTTCAAATTTATCATAATGATTACTTGAACAGGATCAGTGGTCATTTTCACAAAAAACCTTACAATAAAAATCATTGTAAGTTAAAAGCATGAAACATTCATTATACCATCATTCCTTTGTCTTATCTATTTATAATGTTCTTGAATTTTGTAGAGTAATGAATAATATCTGAAATTCATATCTTATATGATTATATAACTTTAGGCTTTGAACTTTAAATTTTTAAAATTCATTTGACAACATGTTTTTTTCATAAGATATTTAGTGAAAACGACCACAGGGCCATAATTGTATTTACAAGTAAAGTACATGTATTTGACAATGACTCACTTGGAAGTTGACTGAACACAAAGTTTTGTTCATTCTCATCTGCAATACTAGCTAGTTCAGTACTTCGATTTCGACAATATGACCTAGCATCAGACCAACTCATTGATGTCTGTTTAACTAAGTAACAATTTGTCTTATAGGCATACCAGTCACTTCCTGGACAGCCATATATCTTACCAGCTGAAATAAAAAATACTAAGTGTTTAAAAAGTGGTTTAATTGATCAATGAAATCACCTAAGCTGCCCAGCTAGCTCAGTTGGTAGCACGCAAGTCTACTGATCAAGGGGTCGTGGGTTTGATTCCCGGGCGGGGCATACTTTTGTGGAGCTTGGTCGTGAAATTATTTCTACGGCCATTCTCCCTCCTACCAATGATTTTTTTATTATGTAGGGCAGTTGTCAGTCACTGACGGAAGTATGCACTTAGTAGTTGGTTAACAGCTAAATCCAGAGATTCAGCCTTTCTAGGAGGAGTGAGTAGGTTGACTGACCGCCGTTATATGACCTATACAGTGTTGCAACAGGGTTAAACCCAACAAAAACAAACAAACAAAACAGAAATCACCCTCAGGCAGGCAATCTCTCACAGTACTCATTTACATCTGACTTGTGTGAAACAACTGTATGTGAATTCTTGCTCAAGGAAATTTGCAGTGAACCAAGTGGGATAAGTACTAAGGACCTTCAATCTCCAAGCACATGTCCTACCACTGGACCATTGCTCTATGCTACGACACTAGATTATAAGTTACTCCTTCTTAACTTCTTTATAAGAAGTGATATATATAAAACTGTCAATTATGTCTGAACCTTTGGCAACATAATGTCACTGGTGAAGTACACCAAAGCATGGAAACCGCTTGTTAATAACCTGGTAAAATTTCATTTCAACTTTTGTTCTAACAAATTTGTCTCATTAAAGTGTTTCTGGGGTGGTTAATGTGCAATTTTGTGCACATGGAATAAAGTATTTATCACACAAGAAAAATGGCAACTGTCTCGGCTCAATCTGCAAAACATGGATAACTGAAGACATAAATTGACATTTGCAATACATTCAGCCAGTCAGCTTTCTAAAAGGGTGTTCAAATTCCTGTTAATTCAACTCCCAAATTTTAAATAAAAATTATGTTTGCGAATGCTCATCATGGCCAATATGCATATTTTATGCCGATTTTTAAGCAAATGAATATCTTGGCTAATGGGCATATGTCATGCTGATTTTTAAGCGAATGCACATCTTGGCCAATAGGCATATTTTATGCCGATTTTTAAGCAAATACACGTCTTGGCCAATGGGCATATTTTATGCTGATTTTAAACAAATGCACATCTTGGCCAATGGGCATATGTCATACTGTTTTTTAAGCAAATGCATATCTTGGCCAAAGGGCATATGTTATGCAATTTTAAGCAAATGCACATCTTAGCCAATGGACATATGCCATGCTGATTTTTAAGCGAATGCACATCTTGGCCAATGGGCATATGTCATACAGATTTTTAAGCAAATGCACATCTTGGCTAATGGGCATTATGATATGAAACTGAAACATTAAAACTTACCAGGGACAGATGGTGTCGTTGGTGCAGGCGTTGTTGGAAAATCTGTAATGAAATCATCAAGCATAAATTAATATCAATAGAATACATCATTTTCTGTATGTAAAAAAGTTACGAAGTTGTTTCATCATCATAAACAAGGACTTTTTCCTTGTTTAGAAATTTACCATTCATTTTCTTCCCCCCATCAATGATTTTAAAATCAAATTTCCCCAAAAGCCCCTGTCTCCTTACCCAGATACTGAAAAAGGTCCAGCACCACCTTTCAAAACAGTAAATGCTTCCTTATTACAATACAATAAACTAGAGATGAATCATTACATGTCAAACCAAACTATAGTTTTGTGTTCAAGGATTCTGCAATTATGTCCAAACGTATTTGAGTTGGACAAATCATAATAATACATTTTAATTTTAAAGGGAGGTAATAACTCACTACATTGTAATACATTGAGTATAAAAGTTTTTATCAAATATTTTCGAAGAAATAAGTTACTTAGGGAATAATAATTCCATGTTTAATGATAAAAACAATATAATATATGATCGATATCTGTACATTTTGTTAGTACTTATAATACTTTTCACATTTATTTAACAAATTTGCAAGGGGCATTTTACGTGAAAGATCTGATTTTAGTGTAATAGTTGCCACCAATGAGATCTGAATTGCAACAAACATAATACAGGAAACACTAGTTTTGTATACATGCTATGAGTTAAAGAATATTAAATATCAAGTTTTATAAGAATAGTCTTTTTATCTTATTTTGATAAGAATATGAAAATTGTTAGAAAATAACAAATAAAATCATACTATATAATACGCTGAGGTTTGGATTTTATCTATTATATTCTATTATAATTATGATAACTAGTAAAAATATAACACAAATAAAAGATAAGTGGCAATCTCCAAAGCTCATTTTGAAAATGAATAAATAGTGTTATCTTGAAATGATACACAGCAATTAAAATGTTTATTCTCCAGCAAGGTATAAGGTAAAAAAATCCTAATACAAAAAATAATGGAACAAAATATCTCTTAGTAAGGGTACACAAGGAAACAATAAACAGAGTTAAAATAAGGTAGAAAACTCTAATCTAAACATAAATATATGATCACACTAATAAAAACATAAATCAACAAGTAACCATGGTTACACAAACATATAAACAGATAACACAGTGGCCATGAAACTTGATAAAAAACCAAAGTCCAAGCTGGAATCAAACCCTAACATCTTTTTTGAGTTGAGTTCTAAGCAGATACTCAACATTGTAGTCATAATAGCTATTTTGAAGGCAGTGAAGTGTAATGTTCCATATTATAACTCTGATAAACTGCTTTATATACCCTCTCCTTACCAGAAATCATCTTTGTATTATTGGAGCTTAAATGTCATAGAATAGCTTTACAAAAAACACCTAGTGTAACTTTGTAAAATTCAATGGTCCAAACTGGGATTGACCCCACAAATTAGCTAGTTCCATTAAACACATAAAACAAGGGGTTCACAATAAAACACCTGTTACCAGTCTCCCTGCATACTAATACCCCTCAGTTTGGTCACAAAAATATGTAAAAACACAAGGTTGCTATGGTTACAAACAAACATAATATTACAATAAAGAACACAGGGTCACCACACATATACATATATAATATCTTTCCCTCCCTTGTTAGAAAATGTAACCACATTTTTTGGTAAAAATTAAAAGTATAAATCAAATTTCAAAACATGGCATATTACTGTACTTTTAATTTTAGATTAATCCGATTATGAGGGAAACACATGAGTCTACACTACTGTGTAGCAGTTTCAAAGGTTTTATTCTAGTGCAAACAAAATTAATTATTCAGTATGTGTGGCTCAGTGAATAAGAGTGTAGATATTACTCACTTGTTTTTATATAGATGATTAAAGTATATTTCTGAATATTCACCCATCCCTATTTTTGACAGTTAGACTATTCTTTTGTTAAATTGACGCACCAAATTAAAAAATCCACTTATATTGGGTTAATATGGTAAAAAAACAAACATTATTGTAACTATGATAAAAACACAGGGTCACCACACATATACACATATATAATACCTTTCGCTGGCTTCTTACAAATATAACCTCGTTTTTGGTTA
This sequence comes from Mactra quadrangularis, assembly GCA_025267735.1. NCBI lineage: Eukaryota > Metazoa > Mollusca > Bivalvia > Venerida > Mactridae > Mactra > Mactra quadrangularis. The sequence continues at coordinate 47,886,776 of CM046299.1, read as the reverse complement.
CAATTATTGTCATTCCATTTGCCCTTTTTATAACCATCTGGAATGATCTCAGCACAATGCTCATTGTAGTTAGCATTGTTAGGCTCACCTGTATTTTGATGGCAAAACATTTTAAAATTACAAATATAAATATAATATGTAATGATGTGTATAAACACTGAACAAATTCTGCATTTTTTGTCCAAAGTTTGAAATTCAAATATCAGAAATAATAAAAAATGATCTAACTTTATTTTGGACTAAAATGTCAGCCATTTTGTTTTTGGGACTAAAATGTCAGCCATTTTGTTTTTGAGACTTAAATTTTGTCAGCCATTTTTTTCTCTTTGAAATACTGGTCAAAATCATTGTAAATTGAAATCTATTATTAAGAAGACATCTTAAATTCCAAACTAGGACACAAAATGCAAGATCTGTCAAAACAGGACATCAATCACGATCTATATAAAAGTGTAGCCTATCTTACAACCTGTCAAAATGAATTACAATTTCACAATCTGTACTGTATGCACTCCCAAACAACTTTAATGACCTCTCCTAAAGTACTTTTTCAGGGAAGATGATTTTTATGAAGTTTTCACGAGCAATCAATTAAAGACATTTCAGAACATTGACTTTGGGGAATCTATGTAATAAAATTAGTGCTAAGTAATTTCAAATATTATTTTGTAAAATTTTACAAAATGTAATAGTCAAATTGCGAAATTACATGTGTTTTGACAGGATGCAGTATGAGACTATACTTTTTGTGTTCATACAAAACACATTAAAATATCTCATCAATGATTATATACCTATAGACTTTCTCTTGCAGACGTAACTACGTTTCTGATCACATGGTACATCATTCCACTTTCCCATATTTACCCCAGCTGCTATGATCTCTCCACATCTCTCACTATTTCCAACATTATTTGGCTCGCCTGTTTTTGTTGTATTTAAATTCCAAGGATTTGTAAGTACAATGTAATGCATCTTAATTTGCATTTAAGTGAATACAACTATATAAATTTTACCATGGATAATAACAAATTGAATATTTTACAATATAATGAATAATAGTAATTCAATTATGATCTAGGGGCTTGTTTCATAAAATAATAATAATTTCCACATAAATATCATCAAATTAATGTAAGAAAAAATTAACAATCCTTTGTGTGTGTGTTTCTATTTTTCATGTTACCTTTCCAAAAGTCATATAAGATCCCCAAATCATCTTTCCTGGGAAGCATCAGAACTAGACATCCATTCTAGGTATGCAATTGTCTATTCTCTTACATGTATAAGCCATGAGCTTGGCTTCATGCAACAATCCTCATTTTAAGTAAGAAATAACATTGGCCATAGAAATAATTCCATGACCAGGCTCCACGATAGTATGTGCCACTGCGAATCGAACCCACGACCACACGATCAGTAGACTTGCATGCTACCAACTGAGCTAGCCAGGAAGCTATACATTGAGTTGAAGTTAGCAGCTTGTCTCTTCATGGAGACCGAAATTTGCTTTTGCAATAAGATAAATAAAAAGTATTTCTTACATGAATATATGTGGATTTTAATTTCCATTCACAAAAAAATGCAACTTTTTTTAATGCATGCATTAATTTTTTTGTATCATTCAACTTATTTCTTCAGTCAACAGGGTCATTTTCAATAGATAAAACTGCAGTATGTTTGTCAAGCCAGACAGACATGTAATTAACTGAAACACTAACAGTCAAATAATCGCGAACTAGTCAGCATACTTGTCTAACCAACCAAGCAGACAGTACCTACCTGGTGCCCAGTTTATATAACCAAATCCAGCCCCGTCTATCCAATGATAACCTTGATGAATATTTAAACTATTCATACCAATCCATAAAGCAGGAGATGTATAACCAAACAGATGATCTGAAGGATAAAACATTTAAAATTCAGCAAAAGTAAGGTTTTAAGATATTTTTGTAAAATAGCTTTGTTTGATAACTATGAAATTATTTTGAATTAGGGGAGGAAATATTTCTCTTGATGGATTTTCAAACTTATACAATTCAAAAGAACAAAACTTTGTATGGACATTTTCAACTTCAGGCAGAATTTTGTACTTACAATCCCGAGAACAAATAATTACTCAGTTATTGCCATTTTTTCAACTGACCTTTGACTAAGCATAAGTTACTAAAATTTGTAATTTTAAACAAGAACCCCCTCCTGCACTGATTAGAATATCTGCATCAAACCCGTATGATATTTGTATTAGTAAATAACAACATACCTGATATAAACCTTTCCTCATGGTAGTTACTAATACTGGTAAGTTGAGCCCCTTGTGATTTACAGTCAGCTTGGGCTTGGTCCCATGTTAATGTATTATCATTAAATTTATAACAATAATTGGATACACTATCTTTAACCCACATAGGACCACAATCTGTTGACCATGTCACTGAAATAAGTAAATTTTTATAAATATATAATGTACTTGTTTTTTACAGTACTCCACACTCCTGTACAACAAAATTTTAATAATATGGCAACAGTCAGTTGATCTATTCACAGTCCCTGAAAGACTCAGTCAATCTCTAGATGTAAGCTTCTTTACCAGAGCTTACATGTATAGCACATACATTGCTGACAACTTTCCCTATCCATACAGTCATGAGTAGGAAGGAAAAACTTATAATAATTCAATTTTTTAAATTATTTATTTTAACCAAAGAATCAAACCCTTATCCCCTCAAATGACAGCCAGACAGTCTAATCACTTGCAATGATATAATTTTAAACAGAATAGTAAAACATCAAAGTTACCATTTCTGGAGTCAATTGCATAAGGAAGGTACTACCTAGCTTTTAAAAAGTTCTTTTTATGCTAGCCAAGTAGATCTACTATGCAATGGTATTGCTTCAAGGAAGCAAAACCAGGAATGCAGCCTCCAAAAATGGCACAGTGTTCCAAATTCAAGCAGCGAAATTTTGTTAGCTATTTCTATGTACCAAACCAATGTGTAGGAAATTGCTATGTATGGCTAGGTAGCATTACCCTTACTTATCTGGCCCATGACAACAATTGTTCCTCTAAATTCAAATTCAAATTATAGTAATATGTTTTTACATACCAGGTACTTGTGTTGTTGAAGGTTGAGGTCTTGTAGTAGCAGCACCTTAAATAACAATAATAAATATTAGATACCTTTTTTAACAATTATTTCAAAGCACCAGTCACATTACCAAACCTGAGACATACATACTATTTGAGAGACGAAAAATCTGTTTAAAGTTAGTAAGTTTATTAATATAGTATCTTGATGAATCAGCATCTAGCTTGGCACCTTTGTTTCATAGCTTTTTACTCAACAAGAATGGTATTTGGTCCTATTTGGAAATAGACTGAGCCATGTTTTATTATAAGATAAAACACATCTAAATATTGATGTGATGAAGTTATATAATAATAATGCACCAGGATTAAATATCTCAAAGGACAGTGGTGGTATGTTGATCAATTACAATCAACATTTATATTTGATGAACTTGATTTTTCTAGAAGCAACATCGCATTACAAACATTGATTCCTGCAAATATATACACACTGTGAGATATCAAAAGAATTCAGAGAAATCAATTATAAAACCATGTAAATATATATATGAATATTTTACCTGGCGGTGGGGTAGGAAGCTTAGGTGATTGACCTTGACCTATCTGACAAATAAATGAATTATTAACATTACAACTTGTTGCTATCTGCCATGTACTGTTTACATCATCTGAAACATAACCAGAAAATACAAGTCGATTTAAGTAGAGTTTCAATACTTTCATTCGGCAAGAAAAGATGAGAAGCAGTGGCAGGATGCTGGCTTATAGATCGAAAGGTCCTCGGTTCCAACCCTACTAGGGGCAATGCTAATTTCCTTAAGCAAGCAAATTACCAACAATTGTTCCACTCCACCTAGATGTTAATGGGAACCGTGAGGGATCACCTGTCTGAAGGTGATTTCAATGGCTATTGCCAGGGGTTGTCATACACAAATTGTAAAGTTGGCTAAACATGTATGTGGAAGCAAACTTCAACTGCTCTTAAACTTTTAAAGCTAAGATGTTTTTCGAGGCAAAGGAAATTAATCATAAGAATAAGTGTTGTGCTGAATTTTAAGCAAACGCTTCTCAAATGTTTCGCATTTTTGAACAACCTTTTTTACATCAATTCTTACATTTTCAGATTCATCTTGACTTATTACTTCCAGGAAAGACTCAAACAAAAATAATTTCTAACACTGCAGTTGAAATTTTATTTCAATTTTTTCTGAGTTCCAGTTTACATCAGTATTACATACATAGAGTTTTTTTCAAATTTATGAATAATTAATTAGCTTGATTCACAATAAAACAACTTTTCACCGTGCAGATAAATCAGTGGAAATTTCTTACCTGTAAATATTTGGAAGCAATCAGGAGTGTTAACAATGTTTTGTGGTGTGCTACTACCATAGTTAGTGTAATCAACAGTTCTACCATTAGACCATTTCCAAGTACCATCAGTCTCTGTGTCTGTAGACATCAAAATAGAATACATGAGTGGTTTAGAAAAACATTTATCAGACAGTTCATCTCAATTCATAAGATGCGAAATCAGAAAGATAACCAGGGACATGTGCAATAATGTGATTGTACACCTCATGAAACGTGAGGAGAATGTGTGAATCCAAATTAAATTTTTGTCCATCAGCTGTACGTGTCTCTTTATGTCATTCTTGAGGTCAATATATATATTGTGCTTAAACAAGTTTCCAAGGCTTTTGTTCTTCTTATGACACCAACATACATTTTATATCGTTAGTGACAAAAACTAAACTAAAAAGGTAGCTGGAACGTGGCAAGTACAGTCCCAAACTCTACACAGCAGTTACCACCCTTTATTAAAAGCATGGCTTAACTGTTGAGATGACATTGGCACAGTCCCAAACCAAAGATACTAGCATTACAAAATGAAGTTATGATAAGTAAATAAAGTGATAAACTTCCCCAAACAGCTGCCTAATAAAATAAAATTCATTTAATTCCACTATTAGCACCTTGAAAATCAATGCTCTTGATAGCAGGTCTTAATATAGGGACCTTACTTCTGACATATACCGGTAATCAATGTGGTTTTTATAGCAGACATTTACTATTTTCTTTTACCTGATAATCCAATCCAAATACTACTAATTCCTTGACCCTTTAATCCTTGAAGTAAAAGGTTGATATAAATTTGTGTGGAGCCACTGTAAAATTAAAACATACATTTATGAATTATAAGTAATACATTTGATGTATCAGCATCATTTATGGATCACTGAAATAAAATAACTGGTTTTGTGATGGTGATGACAATGATGATGATAATGGTAATAATGATCATAATAGTGGTGATAATGATAAGTTGATAATGATGATAATAACAACAAAAATTTAGACTATAAATATAATGATGATAATGATGATTCTGAAATACTTACTATGGTATAGACCATAAGTTGTACACATTAATTGTTGGAATTAGTCCATGTTGTATGATATCTACTGACAACTTGATGATAATGATAATAGTGATGATGATGGTGATGATGATGAAAAAGAAGAAGATAATGATGATTATGGTGATGATTGTAGTGGTGGTGGTGATAATGGTGATGATGGTGGTGATGATGATGATAATGCGGATGATGATGGTGGTGGTAATGGTGATGATATGGATAATAATAATATACTTACAATGGTATAGTCAATAAATCAGCATCTTGCTGTTTACAATAATTGTTAGCATTAGTCCATGATGTATGATATCTACTGACAACTTGATAACAATTACCTCTATGTGATATCCAACCAGAGGCACACCTTCCTGTCAACATAGTAGAAAACAATTTTATCTCAGATGCCAGCAAAATTAATATACAAAATAAACATTCAAAATATTTACTATATAAAAACTTTGAACATTTATTTTGAAGTATGAATAGAACATAATTCCAAAAAAATTGTTCCAGAGTAATGACCCTTACCAGAATTTTTTATGCAGTATAAATGAAATAATCATACAAAATTTCATTCAAAGATTAGTACCGAAAATATTTCACTCCATATATTTGTTTACCTTTATTCTTTGGCATTAAACAAATATCTAAAAGATCCATACAGAATTATGTCCCTTTATAGTAAAACTAGAGTAGTGCTAATAAATAAGTAAAATGACTTTAATTTGTTATCTTTGATAGCATTGAAAATAAAATAAATGGACCTTAGTCAGAGAATTCCCTGACCTTAGTCCACTTAGTGGAAATTACAGCCAATTGCTTGAGAATATGATCTTGTAAAAAACATCATGACTGTGTAGCATGAAATTATGAAATCATTCTATTTTACTACATCTGTCAACACTTTTAATAAGGTTTGCATAGGGGCCCTCTCATCTAAACAGCCTAAACAACATTTTTCTTAATCAGTACTTTTTGCATTTTCGTGAGCAGTCCACAACTTCTCCCTCAACAGAGAAAAGCAAAGGACATGTATATCAAATTTTTATGGAAGGCGTATACCTGCCATGGCTTGGAAATGAACCAACCACCTTCAAATTCAAAATTCAGGCTCTACTTCTACACCAAACTATGGTAACCAGAGGTATGTCCTTAGAAAATTATTAATTGTTCAGATAAATAAAGAACCAGTTACCTTACCTATGGATTTCTGGCAAAGACCAAATGCACCAATTCCACAATTAGCAGGCTCCCAAAAGTTAGTTGATGAACTCTTAGCAATGGTATGGTTTGCAATAACACAACTAAGATTTCCACTAGAGCTAAAACAAATAAATTTATCATTTATATTTTGATCATCATAAGCACTGTAAAGCAAACTACTGCAAAAGTTCTAGCAGTGACGGTTTACTGCTGCACTGTGCTACTGTCAAATGTTCTAGCAGTGAAGGTTTACTGCTGTACTGCGCTTCTGCCGAAAATTTTAGCAATGAAGGTTTACTGCTGTTCGGCACTTCTGCTAAAAATTCCAGCAGTGAAGGTTTACTGCTGTTACTGCGCTACTGCCGAAAATTTTAGCAATGAAGGTTTACTGCTGTTACTGCTGTCTTTACATACATAGCAAAATTCGCTCATGGATAGTGTATTTTAAAGAAAATAGGAAATTCAACCAATAAATGTATAGTCAACTGCAACTATGTGTCGGAACAGAGCCGAGGACTTTGAAAAGTACAGGAATAATAAGGAGAAAGGATTTTTTAAAACCCTAACATTGAATTCTTAAAATCGTTAAAAATAATCCACAAAAAAAACACTATGAATAATCTTTGATGTTTAAGGACTCAGTGCTGGTCACCATTGTAATTAATAGTGATAAAAGACTTCAAATGTACGAGAATCTATGGGGAAAAGGGGCCAGACCATTGATCCCTTGGCTGAGTTTCATATGCAATTAATAAACTACAATACCTTGTTACAGTTTGTAAAGCAGTAGACGTTGGTGAATAACTAGAGGACCAGAATGAGTTAACTTCATCTAATTTTGTCCCTGTACTTGTTTGCCAGTGATATTCATACTGTTGTGTAGTACTAGACTGAAATACACAGTGTATATGATAAGAATGAAATAAACTACCAGTTTCCTCACTGTTTGCATCCATCCAAAACTATCCCTATTGTTTCTTAAATCAAGAAACTTAATCCTACTAGCTCAGTACTAGGACTGACGAAACACTCTCCTGACTGATTGATCTAGAAATGATCAGGAAATCATTTATGATAAAATGAGTCATTACAAATTAGTAGAGTATTAAAATCAAACTTAATGGACACTAGCAACCTCTGTTTGATATGATGGTCTAACACCGTATGCATGGATGTTTGACATCACTTTGGTTGTCTATTTATAGTTATCAGGATAGCTTAACGTAAAAGATACAAGTGACTTATGAGTGAAAATGAAAATTGAAATGAACGTGACCTGTAAATTACGGACTATCAGATCAACTTTGATAATGAGATTGCGCTAAAGAATGTCTATGGATCAGTACCAAACTTGTCGTTGTCTAGTTCAAGCTTCTAAAACTTTATAACCCGCTTTTTAGCTTTTGTGATTCGTCTGATGTGGCATTAAAGGCGTTCATAAACAGTATAGACACATATACACTGAAGATCATAAGCAATTCCTTCAGACCAGTTCAGATCCGGAACTTTTATAATTAGATGACTCAGGAACAAACCTTAAATGCTCGGAGACCAATCCACATATCTGTTTTACGAGATTCTATAAAGTTCATTAAGATTGTTTCTGAAGCACCGTCTCTCACGATCATTAAATCTGCATCTTCCTTCTGACACTCTGCTCTGTAAGAAATTATGACAATTGTGTAAGCCGCTCGGCTAGCTCAGTTGGTAGCACGCAAGTCTACTGATCGATGGGTCGTGGTTCGATTCCCGGGCGGGGCATACTTTCGTGGAGCTTGGTCATGAAATTATTTCTACGGCCATTCTCCCTCCTACCAATGATTTTTAATTATGTAGGGCCGTTGTCAGTCACTGAGGAAAGTATGTGCTTAGTAGTTGGTTAACAGCTAAATCCAGAGATTTAGCCTTTCCGGGAGGAGTGTGTAGGTTGACTGACCGCCGTTATATGACCTATGTGTTGCTACGGCGTTAAACCCAACAAAAACAAACAAACAATCCATTGTGGAGGGGAGCATTCTTTCATGCTTTACGGTGAATAGTGGTATAATCGATGTAAATATGTAAAATCTTATATTGGCATCGTAGTAAAAATATAAGTCTAAAATGTTGTCATCTTAAAGGTACTAGTTCACAGGTTTGGTTTATTTTTTCTATATTTTCAAAATACCATTCAGTGTCTGTAATTGTTTTGAAGTATTAATTCATAATATTGTATGACAAACTGACAAATAGGTTGTAAGAAATATACAATAAAAGTCACAAAAATGCACTAAAATTGTCTATACCGTGACAAACGGGGTATATTTTTATGTCATGAAACACCAACTTTTGTAGTTATATACCAATTTGCATTAAACTTGTCATTATCAGAACACTACTTTCCAGCTTCGGAAAAAAAGTTTCCATACAATTTTGATAGTTTTGGAAAAAAAATGGTATTTAAGTTGAAATCAGTGAATGAGTACCTTTAATTGATGGATAAATGACGTCATCTCAGAGGACAGATAATTTTGCATAACATATTTTAGTAAAAACTTCAAAAACAGAACACAGACAAAAGCAAGAAAGAAACATAATAACAAAATATTTTGGAATTAGATATTTTTATTTCAATTTTTGAGCTCTGAAAATGACATTTTCAAACATTTTCAAAAGGCTAAGAGTTATTTAAATTGAGAGCATTGTTCACTTTTTTATTCACTCTCTTTTTCAACAGCTGTAGAGTTCCATGCTCTGCAATTCTTATAATCATTGTTTTAGGTAAGAAAAACACCTATATTCATACAAAAATGTGTTTTAGACACTAACCTTGCATCGTCCCAGGTTCTTAGTTGAGTCACAACCTTAAAGCAGCTTGAAGATATACTCTCCCAATTATGTCTTGCATCACAAAACACTGCACTAGCTGTAAATATCAATAAACATGGAATATTCACATCTTTTATGTTCATGATGTGTTTATATAATTATATTAGATATTATAATGACTACCCAGTCAACATTCTAGTGAACACGTGTCTATATTGTAATTGAACGTGTTATACAAAATGTTAAACAGGTAGCTTATTAAGTTTCGGAACTCAATACTAAATTATTTTGTAAGGAAGACAAAAACGTTTATTTATATCAAAATAAATTATAATGAATCATTTAAATATATATATTTATTTATATCATTTAAATTAAATGAATCATTTAAGTCAAGTTGGCGGAAAGAAACACATACCGATGCTGCAATGCAAGTCCGGGTACATTTTCGCCAGAATATCGTTGAATGTTGTCAGGTGTCGGTTACAACCATTTTTTATAAATGTTAAATTAAACCATTGTTTCTAACTTAATCAGACAGTAAACAAATAACTAGTTGACTGGCAGAAATGCAACTTGGGCCAAATTATCTCTTGTGCGATTAGTGGTAAAACCAGAGACTGTCTGCATGAAAGAGTCTCCCTTGGGATCAAATTTTATTTATTATATAATTATATTTATACTTATAGTATTATTATGTGTGTAAATAATTTTGGGGGCTCTTTCATGTGGACAGTCCGTGCCTTAAACGCGTAAAAAGGGGTTGGACAAGAAAAGTGATAAAAGCAAGTTCTCGGTTTTATGAAATGTATTTGTACTTTCGCTTAGTAAATTGTCCATTAAAGGGACACAATGCACAACTGAGTTGATCATACATTAAACTGTATGATAGATATTCAATATTATATAATAAACTGAGTAAAACATTTGTACTTACATCTCGGTCTTTCACAGATGAAATATTTGTTTTGTTGACAATCCTCATGTCTTAAAGAACCATTATAATATTGTACACAGGCTTTAGCATGGTCATATTGTTGGGGTTCACCAGGGACCCATTGTCTGTAGGGAAATATTTAAACATTTATTGTAGCTATAGTGACTGAGACTAGTGAATCTAGTACGTTGGAATTTAGAATTACAGATGTATTTCTTGTATCGAATGATGAATGTTATTTAAATAAGTCATAACTAACATAAAGTGTTGTACGTATGTTGTACGATGCATTTCGGTCCACTTCATCATTTACAGTCGTATTGTGGCTGTTTGACGTCATATTCATTTGAGAGAATATCTTACATGTAATAAGCTTTCCATTCTATCCTCACTCTCCTCGAGTGCCATTATTGTGATAAGTTTTTGTCAATGTATGTTAAAGTACTTGTAATGAAAATAAAGTCAGTTCTCTCGGTCTAGAGTACTTACAACAGTTGCATGTTTGGTTGAGTTTTGTCAGTCCAAATCACTCCAGTTTGAGCTGGGTTGTCATGGAGACCAATCCACCATTCTGTGTGGGTAGGATAATATCCATGGTAAACTTTGAGTAGGTTATATACCCAGGTCTGTAATATACTTATACATTAAACAAAATGTTTCTTAAATTTCTTTGACTGCGTTCGCAGGGGCGGATCCAGGATGTTTTTCTAGGAGGGGGGTCCGAAATTTTCTAGGGGGTGGGTCCGAACTTTTCTAGGGGGTCCGAACCTCGAACCACAACCACGTTATACACATTTTGCAGAAAAATGCAACATATTGATAATAAAAACTATATAACCATTAAATCTATGTTAAGCTCCCAGAAAAATTGCTCCATACTACTTAAAAATGACTTAAAAGCAAGAAATACACTAATGGGCATGTACATTTTCCAAATTCTAGGGGGGTCCGGACCCCCCTCATCCCTCCGCTGGATCCGCCCATGGTTCGCATTTTACAGTAACCACGTCTTTAAGTGCATGAGACTGCAGATCGCTGTAAACTATGTGTGAAACATTATTTAGCGTAAAACAAAAATACACCTTCAAAGAATCCCGCATGGGACATCAGATCGTTGTAAAACTATATATATTACACTTTAGTGTTGTCTATCAACATACAGTAGACAGTGTTATCAAATTATAACTTTGATTGTAAGATATCCTATAGTTATATAAGATAACAATACATTCTAATATCAATAAACATCTAAGATAAAAACTTAAAACTTTATAATATTTGTCTTAATTATGATAAGATAACTACTTCATTTACAAGGCTATTGATTGAGCCTTTATTTAGTTTTAAAGATTCAATTTACAAACAAGATTACTATTAACAATTAAAGGTCTATGCAATTAATAGTGGTCACGATTCCTAGTATTTGCAGTAAATGTTGAAGTTAGCAGTTATAATAGTTACAGCAGTAGTATTTCATCAGCACAGCAGTAAATTGACGCAATGGCGGCAGTGCATTCTAAGCAATGGATGCGCGGAGAGCTAAATGCACATGATGTATAAACAAGTAAATTTTTATTTATTGCCAAGAAAATACTAGACCCTTAAATTAGCGAGATAAACAAATTATATAAAGGCGTGTGTGTACACATATATGATGTTTTTTATAAAAAAAATGAAAGTTGTACAACACTACGTTGTGAAATTTATGATTCTCGTATTACATGGAAATATTACAAGCGTTGTCCATATCAAACATCACTATAAACTGATTAAATGAATGTAAATGATATTCAATTTGTATGCATATTCTTTTGTGGATCAATATGTACAAGCAGTAGGCATACATACGCCAATATATGTAGATTATGATATCAGGCAAAATACGTTTTCAATTCCAGATTATGCGTTAGGTACAATATCATTATGTCTGCATTTTCTGCTTCGAGAGAATTAAAGGCAAAGCTAAGTACAAGTAAATGAATTATTTACGATAATATACATGTGCATATAAGAAAATATGAAATACATCTATGCATGCAATGGAATTCGATAAAATACAGTAGATTGCTAAAATGAGATGAAATTAATTTCATATTAGGACAATGTGACCTGATCAATCCAATCCGATCTTGTTTTTCTAACTTGCTGGCAAGAGCAAATTGATCGAAATCTATCATGGAATTCCGTTCAGATTCCTATGGTTTTTTTTTTGTATTTGTGGACACGCTGGAATCGGAATTATGCACAGATGGTCGACACTGGCTGTCATGATTCACCAAAGGCGCTATTATAAACATATTGTGACTTTGATGGATCGAGACCGTGCAAGACACCTTTGGACATATATGTATAAGTTTTCGAATATTCACTGTTCGGATTTATCAGGTTACACTGTAAATCGTACAAAAGTAATATATTTGCATGAAATATACATAGTGCAGAGCAATTTAATAACAAAATATATTCAGCATGATCAGCAAATAGGATAGGTGAGTTAGCATATCGGTAATATAATTAATTTGATTATTGAATCATGTGTGCACTTCGAACCTTTTCTGCCTGAGTATCAATCTTCAACAGAGATCCGCCCATTTGTGTACAAAATGTTTGTGCGTCGTTCCATGCACGTTGAATTTTATTGGTTACCAAGTAACACGGCCATGATGGATTATTCCGCGCCGATGACCAACCCCATGGGCAATCATTGCCGACCACTGAAAACAGACAACACGCAAACACATGTTAGTACTGACCTTCTCGACTAAATTATCAATTTTCCAGAGAAAACCTCCCATCTGAGAACAGAATGTTTGAGCATCTTGCCATGCTCTCTGTAATTTATTGGTTATTAGATAACATGGTCTGGTTTTGTCAGCTTGTGATGAAACCCAACCTGCTGGACAGTCTAATGTTTGAGTAGAAACTGAAAATATATCATCAGAATATAATAATGAATTAAATGAATTTGTTATTTTACCAAAGAGCTGTAGACCTTATACACATATGGACATGTTAATATGTTTTAAATCATAAATGAACGGAAATGTGTTTTTCCGCGTGTGAAGTCATCTTCTTTTGGTCCCACGTTAAGTTTCGTTTTAGTGGCAATTATTTTGCCACGGTCCGTTCCAAGGTTCCAAGGCTTACAACTGATTAACTATATTCAACGGCAGGAAGAATTATGGCCATAGAGAGCATTTCATGACCTAACTCGACGAAGATATGTAGGTTCAATTCAGACATCGAATTTAACCAACGAAATCTAGATTGATAGTCATACGCGATATGGTTATAAAACTAAGTCGCCAGACTTAAATTCCGAAGTCTTTGATCGCCAGATTCTTAAGAACGTTAAATCCTTTAGAGCGAGATTTGTTGGACCAAGTGATACGTAGAACAAAGGTATGTCATTTTATAATGTGATAATGCGACGAGCTAAGACATTGTTTGAGACCTAGCTGTAGTAGTATCATCTTAAGTGAATTTCAAGTGTTGAACTTAATAATATTGAGATATTACAAATTGTTATCCGAGTTGAAGATGGTCAAACTCCTCTAATTCAGTTATAGATGTTTATATATGCAAACATATCAAACTCAACGACTCACTTGACTGACTGCTGCTGAGACTGTTGTCGGAGTAAGCCGAAGTTCACCGAATGAATTCCGGGAACAAGTCGTAACTACTCGACTATTTCCGTGTCTAGAAAATTAGTTACCCAGCCCAGTTTTATATTAATGGATAAAACGATTATTGACGGAATTTGCCGAGTCTTGTCCGATGATAAAATACTTTGGGCGGAATTGACCGATTTATAGTTTGATAAACGTACATGCAATCGTACTTATCGGCAACTTCCGAAACCAAATCTAGTTCAGATTGACATACATATATATATATATATAAGACCCCGGGCCTTTCCCCCTCCCAAGGCCACCCCTCAGACTCCCCAACCAGGTCTAACCCCTTCCCGGCTCTTCCCAGGGCCTTTCCCTAAGGGCCTTTTTCTTAAGGCCTTCCTCCAGGGTCTTCCCCCAAGGGCCTCCCCCTGGCGTTCCCCACTGGCCTTTTCCCCGGCATTCCCTCCAGGACCATTCTCCCAAAGTCAGGACCTCCCAAGGTCGAAGCTCCCAGAGCCAACCCGAGAAACCATCCCCAGATAATTGTAATTTTCGCCTAGCAATAGGGGTACAATACCTTTTCCACATTGACCAAGGCAGCAAAGATCCTCAATACTGTCAGTAACAGAGTTGATGAGCTCAGGACTCCACCAGCAAGGGGGAAACTACTGGATCCTTCTTTTCCCACCCAGGGGAACGGGTTTCAACTCGTGAGCGCCGAACACAACAAATCGATTTAAATCTGTAGAAACCAGAGTTAAAACGGTTCGAAAAGCAGATCCCGAATAAAAGGGAGACATCTCTTCCAAAAATCGTCCCTAAAAGGGACCGGGTATTCATCTCTAAAGAGTCAAACCAATAAATGTGCCTCAGTACCGTAAAAACGGAACCAAAGCACTTGGGTTTACACTGAACTACAACATGAAAACCCCGAACCCTTATACTTAATACTTAGTATTGATGACAATAACTTGGTTTCTAGCAAAGCACACGTCTAAAGTTTTAAACATGTCTAGTAAATAAAAACGAACATTTTCTCAATTTAAACTTCTCTGGAAACATGAATATGTTTTATACTGTATAAAATGTATTTTTATATTTAGATACTTATTATCATAACAAAGATTTAAGTATCAATTACAAAAGAATAAGAAATGTGTGTAGAAATTATCCTCTCATGTCTATATAATTCGTGTACAATAGAATGATCAATAAGGCCCCTAAGGGCTTTTACAGGTATCACAATACATTTTTTTCAACATTTTCACAGTAGATAATATGAACAAGAATTATAAAAGTTAGTTTTTTTCATTTTGTTGCATTTATACATTTTATAAACACGAAAAATACTGTTCCCTTTTTCAATACGAATATCTAGGGGCCGGAAGTTAGTAAATATAAAGGGTCTCATATCATTATATATAAAAATATATCAGGTAACCTGTATAATATTAGGAACCACAATAGCGCAGTAGGTTAGCACGATAGAAAAAGATATATATATACAACAGTTCAAAACCAAACATTGGAGGTTCAAACCTAGTCACTGCCATAATGTTCAATTTTTATTATTTATTTTTTGTAGTATTACTATTAGTATATAATACCACATTATAAAGTTTTAAGCATAGAAACATGCACTAAAAATTTAACATAGATAAAAGCAATTTTGTTTGACATTGGTTTTTCGGAATACCTTTCCTATAGATGTGCTGAATTTCATTTTAAAAGAAAAAAGTCTTATTTCAGTTTATTTAAGCCAAATTAGCTAATAAGTAAAATCAAATATACTGACTTATTCAGGATAATTTCACTAGCAGGCGTGACAACTGAGAATTTGATTTTGTTACGCCTATTTAGTGCATAGCGATGCATCATCAAACTAGATATGCTAATTAAAAATAGCATATTGACTGGAGATACCCAGCACTCAGCACTATGCTCAATAGTACTTCGCCAGTAAATTTCAACAGTTTATTCTCTTCACTAATTTTAAATTATAATGACTTCTTTTTTTTGTAAATTTGTTTAATCACTTGTCAAATGTTCAAATTGTCACTGAACTGTCCTACATGTATGTATACATACGTTGATGCAGCGCTAAATCAACTTTCACTTTTCAAACATTTTTGATTCATCCATTTATGGGGCAACACATGAGTCCAATATATTGTGAAGCGGTTTCAAAGTAATTACTCGTATTCTTGTGAAACAAAATTAATTATTCAGAACGTGTGGCTCAGTGAATAAGAGTGTATATCTCACTTGTTTTATATAGATAATGAAAGAATATTTCTGAATATATTTATCCATCCCTACTTTTGGCATTTAGACTATTTTTTTGTTAAATCGACGCGCCAAATTAAAAAATCCACTTATAGAATTATACATGTATTAGTAAACAAAATACAAGCAAGGTTAATTAAAGGTTTACATATCAAATCATGTAATAATATTGATAACCAAGTTTTAAAATAAGGACAACACATGTAAGTGATAATACTGTTTAATTGATCGTATTATAGCTTACCGACACAATTTTTACTCACAAACTTGTTCTGTTATTTGTCGCTATTTAGTTATCTGTATTGCATAAACGCTGAACTTTTCATTATGATTAAAATATTTTGTTTTATCAATCTACAATGGTCATGTTGTGGTGGCCTTGGTTCAAACTCCATATAAAACAAAGCCTTATTTATTTTCTTTTGCAGGAAATTTGTTTTTGAAACCACTCGATCATTGGGCACTAGAATTTAGCCAAATCAATAGAGATTACTGTGGAAATATTTTGTTCACTTTTTGATGAAATAATTGTGTATCGTTACGTACATGTATTGTGAATATGGCTTACAAAGCGATGCGTGGGATAAACATAACTTGATGAATAATAGACGTTTTTTTATTCAAACGAATAAGATAAAACACTCAGAAGAGATTGAGGTTGATTGTTCGCTTAATTTTGGACCCATGCCACGTATTGGTGACACAATTTCCAGAATTTGACAAATGTGCGACACAAAATTATGTTTTAAGATGCTTCAAACTAGTTATTTTCAACATGTTGCATTATAAATCTAGTATGTTCTTTCAATCAAAGTTCATTGCAATCTATTTGATTTAGCGTATTTATATTGCAAAGATGACTCAGAGGATCTTTTAACTTACCTAAATGAATCTTGGAGATCCTCTATAAAGTTACAGAAATTTTAACATCCGAGTTTAATATATTTTATTATCAAATCTTTGATTAGAACAACAAATAGATTTATTTAAATAATGACAATTTTAAAAGTAAGTTTTCGAATCTTGACCATATAGATTCAGAATGAACAAAATATGGCATCAAAATTATTGCTTCGGAAGTATGAAGATTTAACACTTCGCGACGTACAGTTTTATTTAGGTTTAAATTTACATTTTTCATCGTAACATATTTCAAGAATTGACTTTTCCATTAAAACTTGCCGTATTCAGTGTGAGTGTTTACGCCCATGTGGTTATTTGCTAAATAGTTTAGTTATACTATTGAACATATCTCAATTACCTAATCAATTTAAAATACGATGTACTTTATAATATGCTTGAGAGACTATATATCCATGCTACGGAAACTTAATTTAAGTTGAATTTTAATAATATTTCACAATAGTGAGTTTCTGAATGAATTGACACATTTTTTTTCAATGACAAAATTACTTTACATTTTTTCAGTATAAAATTTATACTTGTATAATTAAATAATCAACGTGTACTTACCAAGGTAGCAATGCAACAAAACTAAGAGAAGAGCAGTGAGATTGGTCCTCATTTTTTAGTTAAGTTCTTTTCTCAACGAAATATATAAATATTTTCACAAATGTCCTTTCTTTATATCATAAATACAAGCCAAAAATATTCCACTAGTTATAGAAAATAAAAGATGGTAATTTTGAAAGAAACGCGCGATTTTAAGTATTTAATATTCTTAAAATTTGTTATATTTAAACCCTGAGTCTTGTTTGAAATACAATACTTGTCACTGACTCAACATCCACCCATCTTTCTAGTCTATACTCGTGTATGGCTCATTAGGACAAGTTTATCAAAATTTATTTTATCTTTGATGTGATTACTTCCCTTTGATATGTATTATAGTGCAACCAAGGGAGGTAATAACTAACAGGGAAGATAACGTTGATAAAATGTGGTTACTGTGAATGATAACTGTTATCAATATGGTAAGATAAATTTAATCATGTGACAGTTCAACCAGGTACGATGTTATACTCAATATTGTTTACATCTTGAAATGAAGGGATCGGTTGTTTACCTGATTGACTAAGTATATGTCTGAGTTGAAATACAATGGCCAACCTGTGAAGTGGTGGGGATGGACTTGGCAGGTACAAACCCTTGAAATTTATACATGAAAAAACATTCAAAAAGCTGAAAAGGGAAAAATATACATGGGCGGATCCAGCGCGGGGTCAGGGGGGTCTGGACCCCCCTAGAATTTGGAAAAATGTACATGTCCATTAGTATATTTCTAGCTTGTAAGTCATTTTAAGTAGTATGAAGCAATTTTTCTCGGTGCTTAAATTAGATTTAATGGTTACGTAGCTCTTATTATCATTATGTTCCATTTTCTCTGCAAAATGTGTACAATAGTGGTTCGAGGTTCGGACCCCCCCCCCCCCCTAGAAAAGTTCGGACCCCCCTAGAAAAAAATCCTGGATCCACCTCTGATATATTTTTGGTGTTAGGTCCCTTTCCATTCCCCTAAGTTTAATAAGTTCATAATATTTAGATGTACTTATTGACATTCATGAACTGTACTCACGACATATGTTTGACCAGATAATGCATGCATATCTAAATTGAAGATATGAAATTTTAAAATTAAACCAGGATCTGACACACTTTTTAATATAACATTTAAGTCTCTCTAGATAGTGAGTACATTCAAGGACCCTAAATAACATGTACCAGGTATATAGGGTCCATGGTACATTGGACATAAACTTTGACAATCCTAGATGAACTCTTGATCAAACTGACTCAGATTTGAAACTACCCGGCCATTCATTATATATAACCTCCGACATATTCACACACCATTTTGGAACAACCTTCGGGTCACAAGCCAAAACAAAATACTTAAACTGGTGTTGAAGTAAACAAATCCTAGATTGTTCAAGGCAATGATTAATGTTTCGTTTTTAATCTAAAAACTTGAAATAACACAGTAAAATGAAATGACTGTGCAATATTTGGTCAAATATATAACATAGAAATATGTTTAACGAAGCCTTGAGTTTATTCTACAAGACCTATTTTGCATAATCGTTGCTTCACCTAGCTTATGTAGTAAAAACCCAGAATATTTGGTGGACGCCCCACAAATCCTTCCGAGATTATTAATTCAATGAATGGTCGAGGAGTTCTGAATAAATGACTCCTTGTAAACAGTGCAAGCTGGTTAAATGAGCTGGTCGCCATTCACATAAAAATATACTGTCTGATCAAATATATGTGTCTTGGGGTCAGATACATGTAATATACAAGTGGGTACTGTGTCACTAGCTTGAAGGAAATTTTGATGAACAAGGGTTAACCTACAAGATTGTAAAGTCGGTTGAACTTGTAAGAAGAATACAACAAACAAAAAAGACAACAAACCATCCACATTGTAACAAAATATATTTGATTTGACAGCAACTTTATAACAGGAATGTGAAAAATAAAATATTTGAGTGTTAAAATCATTTGGCAACTATCTAATTCATACTACAAAAATTACAAATATAAAGAGTAACAAAGATCACAAGTCTCATGTGAACACTTGTTTGCAGATTTTATCCTAAATGCTACAACTACAAGTACCTGTATGTCTGTATGAGACTAGTGATCATTGTAGCCACCCCTACAAGTACCTGTATGAGACTAGTGATCATTTTAGCCTCATCTACAAGCACCTGTATGAGACTAGTGATCATTGTAGCCACACCTACAAGTACCTGTATGAGACTAGTGATCATTGTAGTCATACATACAAGTACCTATATGAGACAAGTGATCATTGTAGTCATACATACAAGTACCTGTATGAGACTAGTGATCATTGTAGTCATACCTACAAGTACCTGTATGAGACTAGTGATCATTGTAGCCACCCCTTCAAGTACCTGTATGAGACTAGTGATCATTGTAGCCACACCTACAAGTACCTGCATGAGACTAGTGATCATTGTAGCCACACCTACAATAACTGTATGAGACTAGTGATCATTGTAGCCACACCTACAAGTACCTGTATGAGACTAGTGATCATTGTAGCCACACCTACAAGTACCTGTATGAGACTAGTGATCATTGTAGCCACACCTTCAAGTACCTGTATGAGATTAGTGATCATTGTAGCCACACCTACAAGTACCTGCATGAGACTAGTGATCATTGTAGTCACACCTACAAGTACCTGTATGAGACTAGTGATCATTGTAGCCACACCTTCAAGTACCTGTATGAGAATAGTGATCATTGTAGCCACACCTACAAGTACCTGTATGAGACTAGTGATCATTGTAGCCACACCTACCAGCACCTGTATGAGATTAGTGATCATTGTAGCCACACCTACAAGTACCTGTATGAGACTAGTGATCATTGTAGTCACACCTACAAGTACCTGTATGAGACTGGTGATCATTGTAGCCACACCAACAAGTACCTGTATGAGACTAGTGATCATTGTAGCCGTACATTCAAGTACCTGTATGAGACTAGATAGTGATCATTTTAGCCACATCTACAAGCACCTGTATGAGACTAGTGATCATTTTAGCCACACCTACAAGTACCTGTATGAGACTAGTGATCATTTTAGCCACATCTACAAGCACCTGTATGAGATTAGTGATCATTGTTTCTCTTACAATTATAGCACTATAGAAATCTAAAAATAAAAAATCGAAATAACATGACAAAATACACAATATAAAGCTAGCTCCAAATACTTCATAAGTTTATATATAATACAATATATACAACAGCTAAGCTGTTCATATTGACAAGAGAAGATATAATTAATAAATAAAACTCTTCAGGAATTCAACATTAAAAGGAATAAAATTGTAATTTTTGTCTCAGTTCAACTTGTACAAGCTATTTGATATATACTATGTAAGTAGGTGGTGGAAATGTTAACTCTCTCCCGTCAAACATCTTTAAATACAAAATTTAGGAGTGGGTGTGCTGAGTTGTTAAAGTGGGCAGGTAATCATTAGATAGACAGCTCTGTGTTTATTAGCATGCCATCCAAAACCTACCTAGTAGTTGTTTCTTTGAGCAAGAAACTTTATCCTAATAACTCAGCACTAAGGGACTAGAAAATGGACTTGAATGTGCTTAATTAAAGTTGTAAGCTTTTGTTTCATAATTGATCTAAAATAAATTAGCGTAAACTAGATAAATGTATAACATTTTGATTCTTGATCTACTGTACTTTATTATTGTGTCACTAGACTACAGTCCATATTGAAGGATCAGAGTAAAACTAGTCTAACTACATGGAAATAAAGAATGATGTAGACTAGTTTTACACTAGCACACCAATATCTTTATATAGTGTGTTTACATAATGTAAGTTTGATCCATAACATTAGCAGAGCATACAGGTCATCCACGTAAACATTGCATATATAAACTAAAACATAACCAGTTTAATTACACACCAATATTTAGGTGTGTATCATTTTTTCAGTTTTATAGTTTAGTTATTTGACACTTATTTTATAAACATATCACAATAAAAAATTTACAAGGTGCCTATACAGTATTTTAAATAATTGTTAAATATCAAAGTTGTATGTTAAAATCCGTAAAATGTTGTTCATGCATCAACTTTTCCACCTATTCAGTGGGCATGTCTAATGTTTAGAGTACAAAAACACACATGACCTAGAATATGACCTGTAAGTACACATACCTAATGACTGTGCATGTTTGTTTTTAAAGCACTAAACAATGCATAGTTCAAATCACAAGCAATACATTTAGAGAAACAAATAATTAACAAAACTTACAATACATGGTTTTGATCAAAGAAAAACAAAAGCCAGAGAGTCCTTCCACAGGAAAACTTACCAAATAATACCAAAATACCAAATAATTTTAAGTCAAAAGCAGAAAACTTTAATAAAATGTTAAATACTTGTTTCTTATGAATTCAAGAGAGGCTGAAATCATTCCAAAGATTGTACAACTTTGGAACGTAACATTATTAAGATTTTAATCTGAAGATCAGTGGTTTGTTCACCAGACAAGATAAATATATTGACTAAAAAAACTTAAAAAACAACAACACATGTATGTATGACAAACAAATATACACATCAACATAACAAAATACTAAACATGAAAAAATAATGAACATGAAATTCTACGCCTTGGTTTGAACACAAACGCCATTTATTGCCATTTCAACAATACATTAAAGACAAAAATAGACTTAAAGATCAAATATCAAACACCATGGTATGGCTTGAAAATAGCAGGGATCTGTATTAAATAAATCGTCCGCATCCACAGTACTTTCAGTACTTCCGTTACACTCCATACGTACTGTGGGCAGTTTGACTGACAAAATCTCATTTTCATAAACATGCAAAAGGCAGGTGAGACCTATCTTCTTCCAATGAAATCGCATGTTAAAAAAAACTCTTCAATAACAATGACGTCATACTAGGATTTTTTTTACTTAAAATAGAAATCAACACACATGTTTATTTTCTCAAAATGGTTGCGCCTAAGTTTTAACAATTATATTATATATTTGATCTAATTTAAAACAAATGATGGAGTGTGGCTTCTGCCTTTCAAAAATTGTAAATAAAAAATTGTATTGAAAAGTTAAACAGTGAGGAGTTTTCATGTGTTTTAAAAATGATTGGATTAGAACAGTGAACGATTGACATTGTGGGTAGAAACTGCTTAAATCATCTTAACAAGCTGAGACAAAGATGTCAAGGACAGAACCGATAAACTTAATCATGACAAGGAAGTCCTGGTGCAGACAATGTGGGACATGCCAGGAGTCTAGAGACTGTCAAGTAAAACTTGCTCAGGTTTGTACCTCAAATAATAAAAAATAGCCCAAGTCAATATAAATTTGCTAATTTGGTTTGAAAAATATTGTTTGTGTAAGTAATTTCGATAGTTTTTATTTAAATTGCCACAAGTATTACAGGTCTCACACTGTTATGTCTTTTGTAACACCAAATTGCAACATGACATTTTCTAGTTGCAGTAACTCAGATACACAATATTTTGGACAAATCACTTTATTAAGAACACTGCAACATTTTTGGAGTTCACAATCTAGGTTTTGCCATCTTGAAGCAAAACCATTGCATAGTAATTTATTTACACCACAAAGATTCTTTTTTAAAGAGCATGTGGTCATATACGTGAGTAGAGGTGGTCTCTCTTGATAGTTATTCTTATTAGCGCAGACAATGGCAAACTCTTAAATGTCATGTGACCAAGTGGTTACTATGTTGTACTGGATATTTATAGATAACCAGATCTGTGTTGGTTCAAATCACATCATAAACTCTACATGTTGTTTTCTAGAGCAAGAAACTTCATTCTAACTACTCAGTACTGAATAACACCAGAATGCAGACAGGCAAGTGATAAACCCAAGTTGTAAGAATTTTGTTTGTTTCACAATCGAACAAAATAAAATATGTATAATAAATAACAAGTTATATAAATTCAACATCCAAAAATTGTTCTATAACATGTATTGTTAAATCTTATTCAACTGTCAGTGGTGCATACATTCACCCTGCTAATTTAATAGTAGATATTCATTTGATTATCAAATATGGGTAGATTTTTTATCAATAATAAGTACAGAAGTACTTAGTAAGTATTAAAATTGGCATTGAGCCCGCACGGCTAGCTCAGTCGGTAGTGCACAAGTCTAATGATCGGGGTCGTAGGTTCTATTCCTGGGCAGGGCATACTTTAGTGGAGCTTGGTCATGTAATAATTTTCTACGGCCATTCTCCCTCCTACCACTGATCCTAAATCATGTAGGGCAGTAGTCAGTCACTGACGGTAGTATGCGCCTAGTAGTTGGTTAACAGCTAAATCCAGAGATTTAGCCTTTCCAGAAACTTTGAGTAGGTGGACTGACTGCCGTGATATAACCTATATAATGTGTTGCTACAGTGTTTATATTGGCATTTTAGTGTTAACCCCTCTAACAGATAAATAAAGTTAACGATATTAGTAAAATTAGCACATAAAATCACATGAGGTATATAAGAAGTCTTATATCAATCTCATAATATACTCAAGCTTTTGAAGCATTAGAAGTATCAGCAAAGGATGAGTTGGTTGACTTAATATCCAATGAAACACCAAACTCTTCCTGCCATGGATCACGTATGGCATCAACAAATTGTTTTACACCTTTTATAGTCTCAAAACTTATAATCCAAACAGAACAGGCATCCGGTGATGATGTCTCAAAAAATGTCAACTGTAACTCTGCATGATTGTATTCATTAAACATCTGAAAACAAAAAGACAGAATAAATAAGTTTTTAATTGGATTTAACACTGCTTTTCATCAATGAATTTGGTTAAGAATCAAGGTTGCTCTCTTGAAAACTGATCTTTACCAATTCCAGCTTACCCTTGAAAAATAAGATAACTTCTTCCTTGACAGAGAAAAATTGATATTAAAAGGTCAGGATTTCCATGACTTCAATAGCAACTTACATAAATGAGATGTACAGTTAAGTTCAGCTTCAAACACCAGGGTTATACCAAAATCTTGGGATATTTTTTGACAATTCTTGTGTCACAAATGCTAAATATAGCAAGAAAAGGTTCACGTTTAAGACTTGGCAGTTAAGGCTGTTGATTTTGATAGTCCTAATATCCTAATAGCCCCAATAGTGGAAGTTTACAATATTATTACAAAAGTAAGCATGAACTATAAAAATGAACTATACAAACCAAAGTTTCAATGTTATTAATTTTCTCTCGTTGTATCACAGAGAATTGTCTCCCTTTAAGATCTTCAGATAAAGAAGCTTGTAACCTAGGTAACGGCCATTGATGATTCTCATCAACCAATATAATATCTGTCTCAGTTACTACTAAACTCATTAATTTAGTATTATCTAAAAATAGAACACAAAGTAGTTAATTACAACACATTTAAATTCATTTATACTAGGTTTTACGCCATGTCAACACATTTTGAATACTTTATGGTGTCTAGCACACATAACCTACTTTTTTGGACTCTTGTCTATAACCAGTACTCACCTACCCTTTCACAAGGCCAGAACCCCCTCCATATACAGTATAAATGGAGGAAAATTGACATAGTTGTCAAAATTTCATGAAGGGGGAATCCCCCCTTGGTGGGAATTGAACCCCTACACCCTTCGAGACACTAGATTTGAACTCCCAGAACATGGGTTGCATTTTACTTCACTCTAGCTCAGAATCTGAAAATTATTTCATTATTAACAACATTTGGCCTCCCAGCTGGCTTTTGTGAAAATAAAGGATTCTATAGAGGTTATTTTTATAAATTAAGGTTATTTACTACCACTTATGATTATGACGAAATAAAGAACCAGGGGCCCATATTATCAAGCGTCTTACGACTGATTTTTTGTAGTAAATCCTTCTATATTGTATTTTAAAATTATCCTAAGATTTTTGATAATATGCTGCCCAGGACCTTTTACTCAAGAAAGCAACCATCTAACATGAAAAAAAGCTTTTTTTGTGTCAATCATGTTTCAATATTCATTTTGTTTCAAGGTAGCAGAAACAAAGAATGCAGCCTATTGCAAGGGACAGAGACGTTCTGAATGAATTTAGGGTACAAGAAAAAGTTTGCTAGCTAGCAACCCAATTTGCTTCATGAAAGCATTCTCCTGCAAATGAAATCTCTTGGTAGTGCTAGCAATGGATATTCTAAAGCAACATTTTACCAGCACTTCATTTTTAAATTTGGAAGAAAGTTGACAGGGCCTATTTTTCGATTGAAAATAGCAATGCTATAAAAATGTCAAAAATGCATTCAACAGTACTAATTTTACAAACAGGGGAACTTGCTTCAGTAAAAGCAAAAATGTATACTTTTGGGGTGGGTGGGACAAATTCATGCTCATCTTCTCTTGGGAAGGGAATGGGGCCAAATTTCGGCCCAAAATTATCTAGACAAAAACCTCTAACCTGGATCATTTTCTCCCATCTGATATCTAACAATGAGATATTTAACTAATGTTTGTGGTTCTACATCATCTTCAGTTGTTAGCACATCTACTGTAAGATTCTCTAGAGTATCAGGATTAGATTTCGTTATTCTTTGTAGTTGGCTATGTCCAGCATCAGCTTCTTTCTGCACTATATCTGAAGTTAGTTAAAAAGAATATAGGACCAGTGGTTCAGTGCCATCTTCTTAAAGAGATATCCTTTAGACAGCTGTCATATAGGATCTCTAAGGGGTTGGTCTGATGGTCATGTCAAGATGACCTTTGTGTCCACCAATCAATATGTAGCTTTCATCTAGACAAAACACTATAAATAGCATTTTGATTTCATAATTTCTTTTTTTAGACCAAGGTTTTAGAGCTAATTTTACTGCAGTGTTTTTCGCAGGCTGTGATTGGACGGCTCTTTTCAAATTGCGTGACACAGACAATATAAACAAGTTACTAAACATGACAATTTCGTCATGAATATCATAATAAGAAAAGGTCAGCTGAACGTGACCCTCGTAAAGAAACAGCCAGTTCTAAATTAGCGAGTAGCCGAGCGGAGAATTTTAGATCAGGTTTTAATCAGATTGTGGTTCAGAGGTACATGTAGGACACCCACTTAGGGATCCAGAGGTTTCGAGTTTGAAACCACTAAGAGCACTGCTAATTTTCTTGAGCAAGACCAGCAGTTGTTCCACTCCATCCAGGTGTAAATGAGTACCATGAGTGATCACCAGCTTGAAGGTGATTTCAATGATAAGGAGTTATTGTATAAAATTGTTAAGTATGCCAAACATACATAAATATGGAAGCAGTTTTCAAACTGCACTTTTAACTTTAACCAACAAGTAAAACATTTCATTTCTTTTCCTTACATTGGCTTCATCCAGAGATTATTATTATTTTTATTTTAATAATTCAGTGAAGTTTCTGCTTCCAAGACCATCTTGGTTATTGCTAAATCAAGCAAGTTTTGGTTTGCTTAATTTGAGAAGAAAAATGTCTAAATATCAAAAGTGTTTTACTTTTAGGACAAACAATTTTTATTTTCTGGTCATGTGATCTACAACAAAAAATAATGAATTAGTTTGCGCTGATTTTTTGACAAAGAAATCTTAGCAATCATTTTATGCACCACTGAAATCTCTTCTATTTTAGCAAACTCCCGCAGTGGTTATTACCCTTTATTTAATCTAAACCACTGCCATCACAAGAAAATCGTCCCTCAGAGAGCTAAAAAGTTTTTTTTTTATATTTTCATTTACAATTCAATATTTTCTACAAATTGAGTCTTCATAGTAGTAAATTATGATGTTCTAAGTACATAAAGATAAAAAGTAGTTTTGATAAATAATTAGTAAAAATAACAAAGTGTGAAGTAAGCACTGTGAGGAGTTTGGGCATTCTATAAATAGATGGTATTACTAGCGTCATGTGATTTACGTGTTGGCAGTGATTAAGTAGCAAAGTGTGACATAAGCACTGTGAGGAGTTTGCTAATTTAGCTGTAGCAAGAACTAAATGAAAATTAAGTTTTTTTTACAATTATCAAGACCATAAGATTATAAACCCTGGCTATACAGATTTTGAGCAAACCAAACAGATTGAAAAAATAAAAGAAACCTACCAGATATCAATGTAAAGAACTGTTTACATCTTCCTTCGTCTGCTATCAACAAAGTAAAACTAGAACAAACTGTATCAAACTCTAATCTTAATGTTTGGTATCCTAATCCTATATCTATATATTGTAGCTCGCTGATTGGTTGATCCTCATAACATTTTAACCAATCAGAGTCAGTGCTGAAAAATTCAAACAAAAAATTCAGACAAAATGTTTCACAGGGCATTGTTACATATACACATAGAAACAAATTGACATCATACATTGCCTATTCCTTATATTCTGTGCATTAATTTGCATTTTCATAAATTGTCTTAGATCTATATATGTTTTATTGATTCTAAACTGTGATACTTAAAAATTCTGTGATTAATTGTGTGATTATCTAATTAACTGTGATACCTGATCATTTCATGTGATAAACATTGTGACTATCAACTAAACTGTGATACTTTTAACATTTCTATGATTAATTTTATGTATACTGAATAAAAACTGTCTGATACATATTTAACATTTAACATCTACATGTATATTCAATTATCTGAAAGAGTAAGTGCTATGTTCTTTTTTTGTTTGTATTGGTCTCAATTGTATTTGCTGTATCATTGCCTCTCTATGTCACGCCACCAACACGTAGGGACCACAATGGAAATAAGGGCTTGCCCTTTTTTGTGCTATCCCTGGTGTTGGTGTGCCTGTCATAGCTTATTACTTGTCACATGATATGTAGTATGTTTATTGTAATTATGCTATGTGTACACTATTCCAAATAAATATTATTATTATTATTATTATCCAAGACAAAATTTTGCTACCTCAAAGTAAAAGGTGGCTGTCTCACACAACAGAACACACGCTAATATCACAGACTGAATAACTGCACAAATTTGGAAGCATAAGATAAATACTGTGTCTTAAGTTTAAATCATTAAGACTTAACATCACACATAAAAATACAACACTTCATAGTCGAGCTGTCATTGATTGGGCTTGAAGCATATCGGCGATATCAATATATTGAGAAATAAGTATCGACGATATATAAATATATATCAATTCATTCACTGCAGAACTATACAGATCATTTCTGTGGTCAAAAACTCATAATAGATGTTTATTATATGCTTTCCAGTGGAATACTGGGATTAATCAGTGAAATAAAAATCGATATTCCACTGTTTTTAACAATGAAAATGAATTTGTTATTTTTCACTGATTTGGATGCCCCGTTCAGGAGGCATATTGGACTTAAACATTAAATACCGCCAGTTTGAAGCATATGATAAACAGAAAATTTGATTATTTTGGTGTAAGATCTATTTTTTTCACTTGTGTGCTAAGGATATTATATTTTCACGAGCGGAAATATTGCATCCTTAGCTCACTCGTGAAATAAAAATCTATCTTACACAGAAATAAACAAATATCCTCTATATATTTGTCATGAATGTTATACCTAGATATCCTGCATTAAATTGGTAAGTAGTTGGTAAAAGGGATATGTATTTATTATAAATAAATTAAAAGATCTATCACAAATTTCCGCTCACAATAGAAGGTTTGTCTTGCAAATTTTGACACATTTAGTTATTTACCTACATAGGCTTTATTATAGATAATTCAAATTGCATATTGATTGGAAAAAAATATTGACAATACATCAATATCATTGGAATTGATGATAATAGTATTTTAATAACTCACCTGTTACCCTGGAAACAAAATATCATAATTCTATGAGTTGATATAACCAACAAACTTTTAATTTCTTCAACTTTCATATACTGTACTATATTACACTGAAAATAATAAAAACAAACTGAAACAAGCAGCCTACACATGTCATTCACACTAAATATGTAACTTGCATTAAGCTAGCATTAATGGCTTGTCAGATGATTGATAGAAACTGGACAGAGGATATCTGAGTTTAACATGCAGTAATCACTAGACACTACTGTCGTCCTTACACTTTATAAACAAAATCATTCTCCCTGATGGATGGAAAAATTGCCCGACTAACTCAGTCGGTAGCACACAAGTCTACTGATGGACGGGTCGTGGGTGCAATTCCCAAGCAAGTCATGCTTTAGTGGAGTTTAATCATGAAATAATTTCTCCCTCCTACCACTAATTCTAAATGATGCAGGGCAGTTGTGAGTCACTGACAGTAGTATAACAGCTAAATACTGAGATTTTGCCTTTCCAGGAACAGTGAGTAGGTTTACTGACTGCTGTGATACGACCTATACAATGTGTTGTTACAGCGTTAAACTCAACAAAAAAATGGATGAGAAAATATCGTGAAAGATCAAATAAAAGATAACAATACTTTATTAATTACCTGTATTGCACATTGGGCTGTCTCATCAGCTTTAAACACTTGTAATTCTAAATATAACTTAATACTGAAACAAATAATTATATGTCATCATATCTATACAAATATACATATGCATAAAGGCTCACATGGAAGATTGGATATATCAAAATGTGTAGCCTTGTGAAAAAGTAACACATGCATACAGACCAGAATGGCCACATGGTATATTGATTTATCTAAATGTGTTAACTTTTTTACTATTTTATTGTAGCTCAATTGTGAAATAAGTTCCTACAACTTAGATTTATCACTTTCAAGGAGTCCCCTTCCTGGTCCCCCAGTACTGATCTAAGAGGATAAAGTTTCTTGCTCAAGGAAACAATCTTTATGAAATTTACATATGCATATAGGCCAACAATGGCTACCTGGAATAAAAGATTTATTTAAATATGTAGCATCACTAAATAAAGGAAACATTATTTTTTTATAATACAATTAAAAACAAGTAAAAATGTATCACTAAGTTTTATATTAAACTTGCTAATAATAAAAATCATGACAATTTCTACACATAATAAATCATTGATTATGTATATTACCTCCTTCGTTACATTTCTTCAGATTTAACATGGCAATCAGTATTTATGATTAAAAATGGAAATAGAGGACGCATGCACTGCAATTATATTCACTCCAACAGATATACATACCAAGTTTAATAACATTTGAAGTCTTCAAATTTTGACTAAGTAAAGCCCTTTACAAGCAAAAAGGAATGCCAACAGCACAAATACAAGTAACAACAATATGTTGCTTAGTGAGGCAAGTCATTTTAAGTCATTTAAAGATGATAAAGTTTTGCTCCAAACAAGCAAATGGAGACATTTATGCAAGAAACAGCCTAATGATTTCTATTCGAGGGACATAATAATTAAAACCCCTATGAAAACTTACTTGTGATCAATATTAACAAACTCATCATGATTCAAACTTTCATCTTTATGTTTACTTGCATCATCAGTAGATTGTGTACTTGCTTGTTCCCATGGTAACACAACTTCTGATGTTTCCTGCGATGTATTTATTCCTTCAGTCGTGCCTGACTCATCATTTGTTGTAGATGACATCACAGTGGATAAACTTTGTGAGGTTTCTAAATCTCCATTGTCAACTATTACACCACTTCTTTTATTTGACCTTGATGACCTTGACCCAGGTCTTTTAATAGGTGAAAGGTCATTTGGAAAATCAAGGTTATTTGAACTTGAGGCATCGCCATCTTGACCTAGTTCTGAATCATTTTCAACATAAACTGCACTTCTGTTTCTTGACCTTGACCTTGATCTACTTCTGCTCAATTTCCTCCTCATTGGTGAAGAGTGACTATTAGATGTTTGATTGACTGACAATGAGTCATGTGACTGAATACTTGTATTTTGATTGGTTGAATTTAAAGATTCAAAATTTGATTGAGTATATTCGAAGTCCTCATTGGAAACTGCTGTGTTATATATAGAAGGAGTAGTTGTATCATTTCGACTCTGGGTTATCCCTTCAGCTGTTGACTTGTTTGTTGATGAAACATTAGATAGATCATAAATAGGCATGCTAGTTGTACTTTTAACGTTGGAATCGTCTTCAGCAGATAGTACAACATTATCATAAATGCCTAATCCTCGATTTTTAGCCTTCTTGTCTGATTTCTTTGAACGTCTTTTTCTGACAGGAGCCGCTACAATGCCATCGTCATACGATTCATTGTCCTCTGGTTTCAAATTATCATTTTCACAATTATCACTGTCAGGGGATAAAGTGTTCTTGTATACGCTGGAAACCATACTATTACAAACAATAGTGCTAAGCGGGGAACCAACTGGTGTCACATGATCACTATAAGCACCATTTGTTACTTTATCCAAATCATTAACATCGTCAGTGGAACCAATACTTGGATTATTCAAGTCCACACTGTCAGTTAACCATACATTTTCATGAGTACTTTCTGATATAGCACCAATAATTTCACGACTAGAATTTCTTGGTAAAACGGCAATGTCACTCTCCACTGATGTCAGGCTATCACGACCTTGACTTGACATTGACTTCTTTAATTCAGATGAAGATAAGTTTAGTTTCAATCCTGATGATTCTGTCTTTGTTGGTCCATCAACTATATCATGGCTACTATCATCTGTAAATAATAAAACAAAATTTGATGAATACTGTGAGATTAGGCCAAAATATTGGAAATATCTTTCCTCCATTATGGAATTTAATGATGTCAGAAGATGCCACCAACTAATTCACTTGTATTGAAACAGTAGTTGAAAAGTATATACTTTTGATTTTAGGCAAGTTGACGTCATTTCCATCACATATATATTAATTACAGATGAATGACTTAGGCTGAAACATCTGATTACCAAAAAACCTGATTTAATTCTTGGACATGTACACAAGTATCTTTGATTTTTTTACTTATTTATGCAATTTTTCAGTCATAACTAAGCAGCCATACTTCCTTACCAGTTTCCATACACTAAGCTCTAACCAGTACTAGCCTACCCTTTCAATATGAGCTGATAAATTCTGCAGTGTTATTCTTAGTACAAGCTATAATGACCTACATTTGCTATAAAACTCTGAAAGAGGTCAAGCACTTCAGTAATTAAGTCTCAAAGACAGAGGTTTCTTCGAGACAAAGATTTCTTACAGAGGCGAAATTCTGCGGCCTTTTCTTCTTCAAATCTGGCCTACATTAGAAGATTTATTATGACTATTACTACATGCCAGATATTTTTTTTTTAAAAATACAAACAAATTACCATGAACAAAAAGTATGAGTAAAATATAATTTTTACCTTGACAAAGTTTGTCAGCATGTTCCTTTAAACTGCCACCTGAAAAAATGAACAAAGACTTCTTATAATATTATCATTATATTCATTTCTACCATACATTTAGAGCTTAAAAAGCTGTCATCAGTTCAAACGATATTCGTTTTCCGATCAATAATTGATATGCATTTTGAAATATTGATATTAAAGCCTATATACCGGTAGGTAAAATAAAAATAAAAGTCCTTATTCAGGGTCAAATTTGTGAGACTATTACTTTTATCGTAAGTAGAAACAGGTGCCCTGTCATAATATGAACTGATAGGTCTAAAACATTGACAGCACCCCCATTGTGGAAATAGCTCTAGTCCACAGAAGGTAAAACATTCTTGACAAATATACATCTATAATGAGTTTATGACAACATAAATGGTCTGCATAGTACTTCAGTGAAGGTATCGATATATACAGGTGTATCGTCAATATTGTTAATAGGCTTTGAGTCGAATCAATGACAGCACTAGAAGGAATGCTATGTTTGTAGCTAAATGTATGTTAAATAAAAAAAATTGTTAGGTAGGGTTTAACACCCTAGCAACAAATTGCTTAGGTCATATCACACTCACAGCAATCAGTAAACCTACTCACCATTCCCAGAAAAGCTAAATCTCTTGATTAAGCTGTTTACTAGTTACTAAGCCCATGTATGCTACAAACTGATCAAGCCGGGCAGCCATCAATTTAAATAAATTACAAGTAGTTGTAAATCAGAATGTATTTAACTCACTGTATCGTTCATGGAATGATGATGGTTTCACTGTAACAATATCAAGTCCTTCTCCTTTGGTTAGATCATCTTGGTTTCTAGAATTACTATAATATAAAATATTATATTCATCACAACAAT
The DNA here is from genome assembly GCA_025267735.1 of Mactra quadrangularis. Taxonomy (NCBI): domain Eukaryota; kingdom Metazoa; phylum Mollusca; class Bivalvia; order Venerida; family Mactridae; genus Mactra; species Mactra quadrangularis. The sequence goes on along the minus strand of CM046299.1, from coordinate 47,852,722 downwards.
AGTCACTTGTTTTTGTGTTGTTAACTTTCATTTATTTTATTTATTTTTAACTATACTTGGATCAACACAGAGTCAACACAATTTTTTAGACTAATTTACGGCATTCAGTACACATAACCAGCTTATATGCACCCTTGTCAATAACCAGTATTCACCTTCCTTTCCACAAGGCCAGAAACTTTGCTATACCTCTTAGTGGAGACAAATTGACATTATTGTCAAAGTTTCATGGAAGGGTATAACCTCCACAGGTAGAATTCGAACGTGTACCCCCTTAGGGACAATAGATTGGAAAACGAGGTGCGCTACCAACTGAGCTGACTAAGGTTGACTTTGATTTATAATGAACAGAACTTAATTCCAAATGAACTAGTCTAAATTTAGGATGGACTTACAAACATGAATAATAAATGTAGCAGAGGTATAATACTGCACTTGTACTCCCTTGCCTTCAAGCTAGCTTTTATGGCGACGTGGTAGAGTGTCCGCTTACGACTCGAGAGGTCGTGGGTTCGAATCTCAGTTTGTACCATGGATTTTTATCGGGTTACATTTGGCGCCCAACGTAAATAACCTACTTGGAATTGTTTGATTGCACCCTTAGATAGTCTCACAGACAATCAAGCTCCAAGAATTTGAGGACGAAATCTGTTAAGGAGGGGCTGTAAGTAGCAGAGGTATAATACGGCACTTGTAGTCCCTTGCCTTCAAGCTAGCTTCTATGGCGACGTGGTAGAGTGTCCGCTTACGACTCGAGAGGTCGTGGGTTTGAATCTCAGTTTGGACCATGGATTTTTATCAGGTTACATAAAACCAATCTTATTCAAGAATGAAATGACCTATTATCATCATGAACTGATCTTTGTTACTAATGGACTGACCTAACTTTATAATTGAATAACACTAATTTATATTACCCAGTCCTTAATCTAAAATGGTCTGTCCTAAATTTGTTTTTTCAATGGACTTGTTAAATTAAATTTAACGGTCAGTGGCAAATATATTGACCTTCTGATGTAAATATTCATAACAGTACTTCTTCACTCAAGATCCATTAAAATAGATACCCATACATGTACAGGATCAAACAACATTAGGTATTTAAATCAGCAGGGTTAATGTATGTGCCACTGAGAGTTCAATAAAATTTAACAATACCTGAATTAAAAATGAGCATACCCTAACTCATAATGCAGAGCTTTTTTTCAGTGCTTGGGGAAGGGGCCTGAGGCCTTTTTATATATAGAACATTTGGGGAAATTTTATCGCAATTTCATTGAAAGGGGAACAAAATATCCAAGGTAAACTTCAAATTTGGGGAAAACTGCATGATTTTAAGAAATTTCAAGAGGGGAAGGCGCCTGTTAATGGCCCCTGTTATATAAGGAAAAAAAGGCCTGTAATGGTCTGACCTGAAGAACTGAATTAATAATGAACATGGTTTTATTTATTATAAAATAACAGGCGACTCTTACATATATTTATCTGTTACAATCTCTTTGTTTTTTTAAACTTGTCTTTTGTATTTTAGTACTTTTTGTGTAACAATAATTTTCGTAATAAATAACCTACTGTGATAGTATATTATTTATCTGTGATACGTGTATGTTTTAATGTCATGATGTTGTATTCTGATCTAATTATCAATATTCAATTTATAGGGACCACAACGGAAATAAGGACTACAATCCTTTTTTTGTGCTATCCGTGTGTTTCAATATATTCGACTTTGAATAAATAAAATATCTTTGAATAAATTGACAATGCGCAATGATAACTTGCAGATTTCATCTTTATTTTTTTACCAACTATAAATAAGTATATTTACCATTTTCATCTAACTAATCATGCGTTTTTATAAACTGTTATAAACTATGAGTAATAAAATTGTATATTTTGTTGTGGTATTGTTCAATGTACCAGTACAAGTAATTTCCATGTCAATTTCATGAAATACAAAAAATATATATAATTATGGACTCACCTTAATTTAGTACTTGATACATGTTCGTCCACTGTTTCCATGGCAACAGGTGACTTGCTAGGTTTTATTACAGGTGACTTATTTACTTTAATAACTAGTTGACTATCACATTTAGGACATCTGGTAAAACTTTTAGAATCTTGATCTTCACTACCCATAAACTCATACTGACATTTTAAACACTGAAATAATATTATAGAGGATATGGGCGTGCTCGATTGGAAATTCCGACTGTTAGAACTGGGAGAACTCCAATCGAGTGCGTCGGAACTGTGTTCTGGCAGCGTTCTACCCATTCCATCGAAATAGGTGGTGTGAACGGAATCGGTCATGGTTTATTCATACCTAAGATGGCCGCTGCATCACTGCAAACATGTGAGTTTGGTGTTTGAAATCGAATGTTGTTAAAATTATACTTTTGACCGATTGTTTACGATATAAATCTAACTATTTGCAATAAATAAAGCAAGAACCGAGTATATTTCCTACGGATTTTGCCTTTTGATTCAGTTCCGACATCGGATCCAATTTCACTCGTTCGGTAGATTCTTTGGAAGAGTCGGAATTTGATTCTGGCACAGTTCCGACAGCCCAATCGAGCACACCCTATTTGTTCAGTTTGTTAGTGTTCACACACGTTAATCATGTTATGGGATTTTGAGGGAGGAACCCCTGTGGTTTTAGCTTGGGATTCCGTCAGGATCCCTGATCATTTGCACATTGCTTATGTGAATTTCTGTTAATTATTTATCATAATTTGTGACTGCAAAACCTATACTCATTTTTTGTTTACTTGGTCTAGTGTAAGATCCATTTCTATTTCACAAAAGGCAGTTAGAAAAAGTATTTTCAAGAGTGGCATAGTCATAGTCACCAAAAAGAACCAATCACTTTCAAAGTTAAGTAAAATTTTATGGAAGAATTATGGGACTAGGTAATTGACCTTCAACGGAAAATCTTGTAGACATGTTAGTTTTAAGTTAATTCCTTCAGTAGACTCTTAGACATAAAAATGTTGCACCTAAAACATAACCAAAAAGTGTTACATCACAACTCAACCGTGTAGGATAGTTCTTCTATTATCTAAATGAGTAACCCTAACATTGATTCCAAGATACATATTTTGTATAAATGTAAAATAAAAAGAATAGACCATTTCAAATTTCAGGGGCAAAAGGGATCAATTGGTACTTCTCTTTTAATAAAGAAGAGTTATTTAATGCATCATAATTCAATTTTTAAGCCTTGCAAACAGTTTGAAAATCTGGGTATTAAGCTGAGAAAATCCTACAGTCCATCAAACTCCCCGCAGCGGTTATTTCCCTTTAATACATCAATTACCACTGCCACCACAAGTAAACAGTCCATCAGAGAGCAGATTACTTTTTTTTCATCTTTTCTTTTACCATTCAATATTTTCTACAAAATGAGTCATTTGTAGTAAATTATGAAGTTCAAAGTACATAAAAATAAAACAATAATAACTTCAATTAATAATTTGTAAAAAAACGAATTTACTTATCACACACTACACATTGGTATCACATGGTATTACTAGCGTCACATGGTTAATGTGTTGGCAGTTATTAAGTAGCAAAGTGTAATGTAAGCACTGTGAGGAGTTTGATAGTCAATATTTACCTCCATTAGATCCAGTTTTTCTGATTGTGATTTTAAATGATGATTTATTAAAGATTCAAAGTCCTGAAATAAATCAAAATATCAAAGCAGATTATTTATTAGTCATATTTTACTTAGTCTCCACAGAGGCCCTAAATATTTATCAGAAATATCAAAGCAGAAAAATCTCAGCCCAGAAAAACAACTCAACATCCATCTTTACTGAACAATTAAGTTATGATAAAGTTACTTAAGCATATAATATTATCTGACCCCAGTTTCACCAACAAACTTAAGTACAAACTGAATAACAGACACAAATATTTTTTGCTTCTAAACAGTGTGTCACTGAAGTTGGAATGCCTGTCATTAGATGATCATAATAATGAAAATATATAGCATGTATCAACATAAAATATCATTGGTTTTATCATAAACTTAAAGCCACAAACTTCAGATTTCATATGAGACAAAACTAAACACATTTCATTAACAGGCTGAAGTCAATACAATCAAATTAAACCTCATACAAACATGTTGTTTCAGTTTTGTTTTGTATACTCCAGTGTCCATATTTCGTCACCCTAAGGATTTAAAAGGAAATAAGTAAATACACGAGGAAAAGATAATTGCAACTGTTTTCTTACATTTAAATCACTCGAGCGTTACATAATATGCATAGTAAAAATTTTCCCATGGCAACTCACATGCACCTGTTGAAATCTTGCGGTATCTCAACCAAAACAAAAATGGTGCCGAAATTAGGTCAATGACGAAATTAGGACCTCGGAGTATATACTCTAAACAACTATTGGAGTTGATATAAAACAGTATCAGAAAAAGTAAAAAAAGTGTGTTAATATTTTACCATAGCTTCTTGTTTAGATTCCATAGCGTATCTTCTCTCCCGTAAATCTTTTCTTGTATAATCAAACTGTAACCTGAGTACAGTGAATATACAACCATCAACTATATTCTTACTGTAACAAGTTTCTTCATTACTCCCTATTCTCTGTAACAAAGTATAGACATTCTCAAATAAGGACAGACAATAACATTTTACTTAGACATTACACAATTCAAGGGACATCACTCTGGTGTTCTCAGGTAAATTAGACTGGTTATAAGAATCATACCAGCTTTCCTGGTAATAAAATTCTGACATGGTTTGATAAAAATGATTTTTTAGACACACAAATTGAGTCACATTAGCCGTAAGTCTAGTTAGAAAAATGATAATTACTGTTACATACTTAGGTCAATGCAAAACTACAGGTCGTCCACGTAAACATTGCGTATATAAACATAGCCAGTTTCATTACACACAAATATTTAGGGGTGTATTCTTTATTTCAGTTTTATAGTTAAGTTATGTGACGCTCATCTTATAAACATACCTTAACCGTAAAACCCAACCCATAAAAAGGATAAAAATCAACATACTTGCAAATACTTGAGATCTAATTTCTCAGTTTTCTTATTATTAATATCTTTCTCAATAAGAAATCTTTTATTTACTGTTATAAACATTTCTTTCATGTCTTTGTCTGGTAACATCACAATGTAAGGATCACTTTCTGGACCTAGAATGAAAATAATAAAACATGTATTTACATTAGCCAATGTATGTCATGGAATTAAAATACCAGTACAAGTTTTGATGCATTGGCATTAAATCACAAATGCATTGTACAAGTTTAATAAGCTCATTTGATTGAGTGTTTGTGTTTCATTCCACAATAAAACATATTGACCACTAATGACCAAAGTTTTACAAAGGACTGTGTTTGCATATGCAAAATCAAAATGGCCCATGAGAAATCAAATAAGTGCACAAATGGTACAACCAGTCAGTGAGAAGCTCAAACCAGCAACCCCTTCTGGCAAGTTCTTGAAACCTGAGTTTTCTACTGTACAAAAGGACGCAGCTTGAGACACATGTAAATTGTATAAAAAGCCAAACCAATGTGCTGTGAAATCACACAAAAACCTCCACAATATTGATGTAAAAAGTCCCTACTATACTATAGAAAAAAATCACACAAGCCTCTACTATACTGTTATGAAAAACCAATAGTCCCAACCAAACAATAGCTAAAATAAACATAAGTCACAACCATACTGTTCCAAAAACACATAAGTACAAACCATACCATTGTGAACACCATTACAGTTCACACCAAACAATAGCTAAAATACACAAAAGTCACAACCACATTGTTTTAAAAACACAAAAAGTCACAACCATACTGTTATAAAAGCCAAATAAAGTACCTACCATACTGTTGTGAATCCTCTTCAGTAGGTGAACTAATAGATTCTACACTAACTTGGGTATAGTACCTAGAACTACCAGGTAATTTAGGTTTACTAGATAACGAGTAGATATCAGTATTCTCGGTGATCTCAAATGATATCTGTTTATTTGGTGTTTGTTTTAGATGAGATGTCACCGATCTACCACCGTCTTCTGACACTGTAGACATCACACTTTCTTGTCTTACAGGCTCAATGATTTCTTCTCTCTTAGCTGTCCCACTGTCTACATTATCTGTAAATGGAAAATATGACATAAAATGCTTTTGATATCCAAATCGATATAATATTTTGATATAAAAATCCATGGTTTGAAAATGAAGGACAAAGCCAATACCTCTCAAGTAGAAATGTGTGGTGCTTTCGTTACCTGATAAAAATCCATGGTCCAAACTGAGATCTGAACCAATGACCTCTGCAGTCATAAGTGGACACTCAATCATGTCACCATAAAAGCTAGCTAGAAAAAGAGCACAAAAGCCGAATTACTACTTCACTTCATTTTATGATGCATTTTGGTGTTTTTCTTACTGTTTTTGATAATGTTTAAGTCATATGGTGGCAATGAATCACCATATTACCATTATGTTTATTAGTTTGAACTCTTTTGACTCCCAACTCTATCTGAACCCTCATACCTCCATCTCTAAACCCTTACAGACCCCCTTCTCAATCTTAACCCGATATAAACCCCCATTCTTGGAATAAGGTCCACCATTTCAAGACTTACTTTTAATCATTTTACCATCAGTGACATCAGAAATGATTCCCTTCTCAGCAGCAGATACATCACTTTTAATCTCTATACCATTGGTCTGTATATTTGTAATATCTGATATCGAGTCATCTACCTGATGTACTTGTATCTGGGTCACTGTCAATGCCTTCAAATATATAATTAAACCATTTATTAATTATGAACAATAAAAAAGCCAAATTGCCAAAATGTTGACAAAAATTAAATACAACCAGCAAAAATCGTCTATAAGTATTTTTATTGGCTGTCAAATTTAAGAAATATACCACATTGCAAAAATGGTTTATAAAATGAATGGAATAAGTCATAGTTAAAATTAAGGGCCACAACTCAGCATGAAGTTGCAGATAAAGTTCAAGTTCTATTCACAATGAAAGATTAGTATTTGTTTAAATTACTTTCTGAATGTGATATTGAAATAAATATCTGAGAAATCTCCATTTTTACTTTAAGTCAGATTTTAACCAACATTTGATACAGGGAATACAAAATACCTTCAACCAATCTTCTTGATAATGTTCACGTATTGTTTTGAAATATTCTTCATCTTCTAGTCTCTGACTGGCTGTTTTTGATTCTTCTATCTGGGAACTTGATGGTGTAACACCTATAAATTATAGTATAAACGGTATAACACCTATAAATTATAGTGTAAATTGTGTAACACCTATAAATTATAGTTTAAATGGTATAACACCTATAAATTATAGTGTAAATGATGTAACACAATTCTATAAATTGTAGTGTAAATTGTGAAATGCCTATAAATTAGACCAAAGGTGGTGTAACACGAATAAATTATAGTTTTAATGGTATAACACCTATAAATCATAGTGCAAATTGTGGAACACCTATAAATTATAGTGTAAATTGTGTAACACCTATGAATTATAGTGTAAATGGTATAACACCTATAAATTATAATGTAAATGGTGCAACACCTATAAATTAGAGCAAAGATGGTGTAACACTGATAAATTATAGTGTTACAAGTTAAACACCTATAAATTATAGTTTAACATGTGCAACACCTATAAATTACAGTAAAGAATAATTATGTAACATATTTAAATTATGGTGAAGCACTTGATGAAGAAAAGCTATTTGAACAACATCTGTAAACTTTATATCATTTAGAAAGGGGTATGATAATGAACTATAAAACAATATTTAAGTTACAATGCACATTAGTATACAACAAGTTTTGTATTTTTTACATTTGTTTACAATCAAACAGCATAATAAAACCAACTTTATAGCCTCATACTGGAGCATACATATGTGGCTATACACAGAACAGCCTCTCTTGAACAGCACCCCCTGGGAGGGACTAAACTATGTTGCTGTTTAGAGGTTGTTGCTCCGCATAGGTTAAATTTCATTAAAATTACTACGTGAAATATCAAAAGCTATTGTTGTGCGGAGGATTTGTTCTGTAAAGGGCTGCTCTGTAGAGGTTATAGTTTATACTGTATAACAACAAAGATAACTCTTCAAATGTTTTTTTTTAAAGGGTTTTAAACTAATCCATCAAAATAATATTTGACATTATTTTACAATATAAATTTTCTATTGTACCCCATATGAGACTAGTGATGGTTGTCTTACAATGTTTATCATACCTGATTGTTGGCTAGCATCATCAATCAAAGAATCATGTACATCAGTAATCTTAGGCATTCTTTCCATACTACGTTTTCTTCTGTGGCCCCTTTTCTTCTTTTTACCATGGGGACTCAAATGTGATACAATGACATCATCATCTTGAGAGGGGTCAGTGTAGGGGCCATCAGTATCATCATCTGCTTCATACTTTCTGTCATATCTGACATGATTCTTGGTGACCATCTGTGTGAGAATACATTTACTAGTACATTTCTGTCATACTTTCTGGATTTTACACTGTTTACCAAGATTACAAGACTTTTTACTAGGTTGTGAATACTGAAAACCCTAGCTGAGCTACGCAGAAGGGTTTAGCTTGAGTGCTACATGTATACATCAGATCCATTCCCAGCAGTATGTTAGATCCATGAGAACAAGATGAAAAGCCGCACACGTTATTAGAGGCTTAGGTTGTTATTATCATTTTGCTACATTCACATTTTTGTGAAGATCAAAAGCAACATTTTATTACTTTGACTTTTTCACATACAGTGTTTTTTTCTTCAAATATTATTTGTTATATCTTTTGTTTTATGTGATGAAATAAACATAATCTTTTTGTAGCATCTTTAAACTGTATTTGTTAAAAATTTCAATAAAATCAGACTAACATTCTCTTACATATGAGCCCAAATATACCATGTATACTTATAAGATTTTTTAAGTATATATACTCACCACAGATTCTTGAGAGTTTAATTTCTTTCCATCCAGATAGAAGACATTATATCCAGCTTGTGAACATATATAAGTTAGTGTAAGTAATCTGTGTTCATCTTTAAAACTTAGTGGATTACCAGTCAAACATAACTGAAAATAAATGTACGTTTGTTTTGCTGGGTTTAATGCCTAGCAACACATTGTATAGGTTACATCACCGCAGTCAGCCCACCAACTCACTGTTCCTGGAAAGGCTAAATCTCTAGATTTAGCTGTTAACCAACTACTAGGCACATATTTTCATCAGTGACTGACAACTGCCCTACATAATTTTGAGTCAGTGGTAGGAGAGAGAATGGCGTAGAAATTATTTCATGACCAAGCTCCACTAAAGTATGCCCTGCCCGGGAATTGAACCACGACCCCTCCATGGGTAGACTTGTACGCTACCAACTTAACTAGCCTGTTTATAGTAAAGTTTCACTACTAAGACTATCTTTGTTTGAAATAATTCAACAGTCATGAGAGACAGGAGGGAGATAGTTCATTTAACTATCTTTCCTGGGATGCACTCATACTTTTAATTCATTGAATCGGTTAATTGATCATTTAAATTAGATCACTGAATAATGTACAACTTTGACTATTTTTAACCCTTATCATGCTGTATTGAGTGTATTCCTAACTACTGATAAGCTCAGCCCACTGCTGAATTAATTTAGTTGATATTGATCTGAGCAATTACCTGCAGCATGAGTCTAAGTCACGCTAAGCAGTGAGATAATGATAAGATGAGTGCAACATGTTTTCGCACTTAGCATGATAAGGGGTTAAACATAATATGCTTTAAATGCATGTACCCAAAACCAGTTTGATCCCCCACAATAAGAAGAAACAGCATAAGCTGTAAGTATGGATCAAAACAGCCAAGAATTAACCAACTCTAATAATACAAGTAAATGATTAACAGATTAACTGAGGTAACAGGGCAATTTATAGATTAGAATAATATACATACCACTTGTAATTTCTTCAGTCTAGACAATGGATATAACAGTTTATGATCTATCAAGAAATTTTCAGCTAAATCTAACTCTTCTAACCCAATTAATGCTTCAATACCTGTGGAGTAAAATACAATGTATAATGAAAATAACATATGTCTAATACGTGTAGATGTTAACTAGAATTCAAAATGCTAAGTTTTTCTACCCCTACAGATGAGGTACAAACAATTTATACAAATTATTACTCAAAATCACATGTGATAAAATTATGTCTATTGTTCATTGTGCCTATACTTTTCATTGTGATGATAATCGTTTGCTTGCATCAATGCCATGCATGCAGTTACATGACATGTATAAAATTTGTTTGAAACAAACTTTTTGTTGGTAGCTAACAAAAGCAGTACTAAGACAATCAGAAAAGCTAAACATGAACTATAATTATAGCTGTCATTGATTCCAACAATATCGCTGTATCGTCGATATTCATTTTCTGATCAAAATTGATATGCATTTTAAAATATTGATAATAAAGCCTTTAAAGGTAAATATATAAAAGTCACTATTAAGTGACAAATTTGTGTGACAAACCTTTTTTTCGTAAGTGGAAACAGGTGTGCTGTCTTAATATGAACTGATAGGTCTAAAACATTGACGGCACCACCATTGAGGAAATAGCTCTAGTCCACAGAAGGTTTAACATTCATGACAAATATACATCGTACTGCAGTGAAGGAATTGATGTATATATCCGTGTATCGTCGATATTTATTTCTCGATATATCAATATTCTCGATATGCTTCCAGCTCAATCAGCTCTAACTACAATGGATCTTGTCAGCTTATGCCATAAAAAGAATATAAGAGATCATAGTTACCATCAATATTTTCCAGGTTATTATTTCTCAATACAATAGTTTTAACTTTTGTTAAATTTCCTGATGAAAACTGTGGTATAGTCCTTAACAGATTATAACCAAAGTTAATTCTGATAATATCAGTCAGTACCTGTAATATTAAAAACAAGGGTGAGTTGCCTAAACATATCACTATGTGTTCTGAACTTCTGGTACCCTTCTTACAACAAAAGGAATAAATGTTTGATATCAAATTAGGGGTACCAGAACATAGAGTGATATGTAGCAATATGCTTAGGCAACTCACCCCAAGTAAATAACAATTGAAATTATGCCAGACCTCCCATTTCTAAATAATCATAATCTATTCACCAATGAAAGATTAGTGTATACTTGGACAAACATATTGACATTTCTTTGGACATAAAGGATTACTTTGTTGAACAAATTAGAAACTTGTCTGGTTAGCATGGCTGGTAAGGTTATAGAAGCCTCAGGGTAATGTCAACTTAAATTTTAAAAGCAAATAAAGGACATTTGAAAACTTTAGTGTAAAGCTGGTATTCATTTCACCGAGAGAGACAATGAAACATAAATGACATTGTTTTATATCTACATAATTAATATCTCAAATAGAACACTGAATAAACATGAAAGTAACTGACAACAGAGTATTCATTAATTTTGAAATAAATGTTTTTATTTCAACTCAGAAATCTCAGGAATGACAGTTTCACATGTGGTAATGCCTATCAAGATCTTTACAGAATTGTTTCAATAAACTTGTAACACTTACCATAAGATAATTATCTGTAGAAGTTATACTGTTATGACTTAAATCAATAATCTCAGCATATGGTATAAAAGACTAAAAATATTAAAAATAATACATATACAAAATATACAATAAAATTTATCAGGTCATATTACTAGTGTTGTACCGATGATCGGGAATAATCGATAAACGACTAGTTGAAAGCTTCTGATTCTGATAATTGATTTAACTTTATCATAATCGATTATCGGTTAGAAAGGAGGATAGGCTATTTAAGGACAATAACATATTTTTATGTATCTGAACTGTTATTAAAAATGTTTTAAATACATGTCATTTGTGTCTGACTTGTATTGGACACTGATATATCTAGTTCAAGTTCCAAAAATACAGTTACTATACTAGTCAAGGGAACTAAGCAATCGATCATTTACTTTTATCGGTTTCTTTGATTTTTAATTTTTTATTAGGTTTTTGACACATTTGACTAAAAAAAAAATATTTCCTAATCCATAGTACATTAATTTTATAAGGATTCACAGTAAAACATGCATGCAAAAACAAACTTATCAGGAACCGATTATAATCGGAAGAATCGCATCGACAACAGAAACCGATTCCAACCGATGATCGATTACGATTTTCAGCCGATGTCCCACCACTACATATTACTTTTTTCAGTGGTAGGACACATAGGAAATCAAGATGTCCCAGGTTTAAACCAACAAAGGGAACTGCTTATAGCTTTATTCTTGAACATAAAACTTATCTGCAATTTCTTCACTTCATTTGGGACTGTGAAAAAGGGTATAAGCAACGCTGGTATCTTTCTGTAGTCTCCAGCACACAACGTGAGTTAAAAGACTAGAAAGATACCAGAAGCTTAATTAACATTGAGTTCAACAGTATATTTCATACAGTACATATGACCACCTAGTTCTGGCTACCAAAACTTTATAAGCCGCTTTTTTTACATTTTGATTTTCATCAGATGCGGCATTAACCGTTCATTAACAGTATAAACATGGGTTTGATGAAGACCTTAAGCTAATAACCACCAGTCGATGTACTGAATCATACAACATACACAAGGTACGCCACAGGGATAACATAAGACATAATTTTATACATTACAGCTATTACAAACAAGACAAGAGGTGTAAATTCAGTGAACGTGCATCAGCATTAAACTTAGATAATAAAATGCAAATACTTTTGTCAATATATATGTTAACTAACTTTAAAACCAGCCAAAACAGACAAACCAATATATTACAATTGTAAATTCATTAAAAGGTCAGGATCAGCGGAAGGACAGAAGATTGAGGTTAGGACAACATGAAAATTATAAATATTTGCTGCGTATTAAAAATGTTATTCAAATTGATATTTCAGGTATCTTGTCCATCCTCTGAAACAAACTTTGGGTTTGACCCCATATACCCCTGGAAAATAATACAGCCCAGTCCCTGCAATAATCAGTTCATGGTTTCCATTTATCTACAGTTTTAAATATACATACCAGTGACTGGTCTAGTTTCTCTAACATATTAAATCCCAGATAAACACTTCTAAGATTTGACCAAACCAGACCAAGTGTTCTATCTCCACCACATATTTCAAGTAAATCCTGAAAAAATAACCATCATAATAAATTATATTATTGAACCTCACGTGACTTGTTTACTATATAGCCTAAGGCCACAACAAACTGATCATATGTTCTATGGATTCGCTCGCACCTTAATTTCGACCGGTTTTTTCGAAAAAAAAAAAGTTTTTATTTCCTCGCTTGCCCATAAAAATTTGGTCAAACCGCTATATAAAGCAAGTGAATAAAGAATTTTTTTTCTTATCACTCGCCCCATTTTTTCCCAGAAAAATCCGAAGAACATATGATCAACTTGTTGTGACCTAATGTGACATCACAGAGTGACAGTCAGAGATGGCACACTCTGGGCATCCTCTATTGGCCCGCTTGACATCACCAATCAGCCGACTTAAAGCAATGGGAGACCACTGCATTGGAGTTTGCTGAATACTGGGGCCCCAGTTTTAGCCATTCAATTTGATTTCTTTTCTGATTTTGCATTATTTTATTATAACTATTGTTGCAACAGACACACTAATACATTGCAAGTTACAAAATTTCTCTAATTTCTTTTAATATTTAGGGCCTTTTCTAACCAGACCCACATGAGTCAGATTAGCTTAAAATAGATTATGAGTTAATTAAAATAAGCATTTAAGGACGTCAGATGTTAAATCAATAAAATATTGTTTACAGGAAGAAGAAATTATATATTAAAAATTAAGTGTACTAAGAACAACCAGTCCAGGAAGTAAACACAATAGCTATCAATTTAAGGCCATAGAAAGTTATTTGTTAAGTTTTCATCTGGCTTTTCATAAGACATTTGTCAGGTAGGTCACTTTGATAGAGATGCAATTAGATATCAACAATAAATTAATATAAGAAACAACATAAAGGAAATAGTAAGGGTACTTAAATCCAAAAGCAACATTACTAGACCGATATTGACCAGTAACCTTTGGGGATGGTAATACTTCTACTCTCCAAACAAGCAGACTGAGATGGCTTGGTCAAGTAGAACGCAGCCCATGCTGAACCTCCCAAGTCAAAAATTTAAACATCACAACACACCGTGGCCAAGGCAAACCAAAGTTAACCTGGGATGACCTGTCCGGTAATCGGCTAGAACTTCAAATGGCTGACACAAACCCTCAGGACGGCCAGACATGGAAAAGAGGACTTCGATCTAGACGAGACTGACAGGCCTCACCCTTGCCTAAGGAACAATTCCCGGCCTGTCCCAAAACTAATCCGGATGATAATGATGTCGTCTCATAAATAGGCAATGCATACTACCTTTAGTATAATATAATGTAATATGAACATATGGGAATATTATAAAATCAAGTGCCTATGAATAAAACTGATAAATCAATAGCTATGGAACAAACCTTCAGTGTTTGCAGACTCTTTGACACAGTAATTTCTTTCAATTGTCCCCTCAATTTTGATAGACCTTCTAACATGTGTATAGGAACTTTTTTAACTTCTAGTACTTGTAACGATCTAAATCTGTTTATTTGAACTGGAGCTTTCATTGTGTTAGATCCCATTATAACCTACAAAAATATGATAACATAAGAAATAACTTAATAAATGAATCTACAGGTTTGTTAGCAGTCAACTTAATATTTATAACCAAAATAAACTCAATGACTTAACTATTAATCCAAATTAAAAAATGGCATGTATCATGGAAAATATTTATCTTGTATCCAGCCCGAGCATTATTTTCCAGTACGTGGGGGAGGGGCAAGGGGTCTTTCTTTAGGTAGAACATTTGGAGAAATTTTGTTGCGATTTCATTGATTGGGCAAATCAAGGGTAAACTCCAAATTTGGGGAAAACTGCTGCATGAGTTCTAAGAAATTACAGAAGGGGAAGGCACTTGTAAACTGCTCTTGCTTTATAAGGAAATAAATGCCTGGCAGCAATAGAAATTTTGACAATAACAATTATCTATGTTAAAACATATGAAATATCATATACAAATGTACATGTTACAGCATTACTTAATGACCAAATTTATATTCAAAATAATTTCACACAAACGTGATCTAGGTTAAATCATACCTTGACAGCCTTCACATGGATAACAAAATCAATGAGTGTTCTGATACTTTCTCTCCATACTCTACTATCCTCTTCAGGTCTTCCTTTCCGTTTCTTGCTTGATTTGCTAACAGCTTCATCATTGCCCTCTGCAGCACTCTCACTGTAGCGGCGGAAATTTGCAGCTAAGATACTTAATGAACTTGTAGTAAGACATAGTTTTGTTTCACCTGACAGAACTTTCTCAGCTGAAAATTATGTGAGACACATTATATCTTTATTGTAATCAGTTGTAGTAAAACAAAAATTTATGAATAGAAATTGTATGACTTTACATTCTACCAATTATGCTATATACTAAAGGCAAATCAGTTGTATGCAGGGACCAGGAAATCGCCGGTTTATCGGTTTTCGGACCGATTTTTCATTCTGGACCGATTGAGATTTCAAAATGCTTAAAAAATCAGTCCAGGAAAACTCGCAATATTTGACCTCAAACCTTTAATTTCCTTAATTTTCAAGAAGACATATTGATAAAAAATTATCATACATCGATCAGTTGCATAAACACACTGCTTATTGTTGAAATGTCCTGCTTAATTGCCCCCAGGTTACATTAAGGATCCTGTATATGTATCCATGGTTACAGGTATTATCCGGGGTTGACACAGTGATTTTTTTTTTGATCGACCACAGCTAAGTACGCTTGATTTGCACTCGATTAATTTAAAGAACAGCAGAAGAATATGTTCTTACTTAATGGTGTCTGTCCATCGAACCGAAAAAAACAACAACAAATTATTAATGTTTTATGAAGAATGTTATATAAATAATTAAAGAAAACAATTAAATTGCGTTTGTGGTCAATTCCTGATTGATGTATTCAATTTGTTTGACTTATTATCTTAAATAATAATAGGACATGCATCTATACGCAATTTCTTATGATGGACAAATAATAAAGAAAACTAACTTCAGATTCAACAAAAATAATTTTCAAAACGAACAGTAATGTCATTAATTTATCAATAAATAGGTTAACTATGCATGATTTAATATTCTTGTGTGTTAAACCAAACTGCTTGAACCATTGTGATGAAATGACATACATTTTGGTGACCCACGCTAGATCATCATTCACTTTGTATGAGAAACATTTTAATCTAAATTTATAATTAAAAAGCTTATCATTTATTTTACTTTTTCCTTCTAAATTTAGTAAATGATGCTTAAGAATGCGAGACATCTATTTTGGACCCGTATTTCGCGCATGCGCAGTTAAAATAAGTTCCCCGTATGACAGATTTTCAACAACATTAGAACTAGACGAAACAGCTATTTTTCAAGTTCTTAATATTGAACCGACCGACGAATACAATTGGGGAGTAATTTTGGTAACCACGTTTTTCATGCTACTTGCTAGATAGAAGTTGTTTTATTGCATTAAGTCAAAATTTAAACTAACAATGCCAAAGTATTGTATGTCCTTCTTAATAAAGGGGGGCAAAATATAAGAACTATTATGGTCATTAATAATGTACAATAAACGGTCTGGTATGTACGGTACATGTTCAAACCCGTATCCGGTACTCGGATGGCCTTGGACAGATTGACTTCGGCAAATTTCCTGGTCCCTGGTTGTATGTGCTGATAAATCACACTTTCTATTTACTTCTTTCACACATTATTTGGTGGTGTTATATATTGGCAATGTTCTACATTGGTGTAGTCAATATTTGGCAGTCTCTGATGCTGACCTGTACAAAAGTGGTATGTGCTGATAAAACAATCCTTCTCTTTATTTTTTACTAAACCAACAATTGTTTTTGTCATATTCTGTTATTATCCCGGTCATTTATCATAATATTCAGTCAATGTCCTATAACATTCATCAGGAAATATAATAGCAATCATTCAACCTACTCACAGTTCTGGAAAAACTAAATCTCAGAATTGCTGATGACATGTTAATACTAGATGCATATTTTCCTCAGCGATTGACATTGACAACTGCCCAACATGATTTAGAAACAATGGTAGGAGGGAGAATGGCCAAAGTATGATCCATCCTGAATCAAACCTACTACCCCTCTATCAGTAGACTTACTCACTACTGACTGAGCTAGCAGTAGTAGCAGGGTGGCTATATTGTCATTAAAAATTTCTATACAGTTACTCCTATTTTGAATCTTTACACTGTCACACACTACAGATATCGGAACGTGCAAGTTGTCACACGGTACGGACGGTACACGCACGTTATACGAACACGGACTGCACGTTACATGATACACGAACACGATAGATAGCTTGATTTGCGGTAAAATACACGATTCCGAGTCTCGATACACGTTTAACACGATTGTTCGAAATCCTCGGCTTTTTTCGCCCGGAGAAAAACGTTTCAACGACGACACGTTAAACGATTAATGCGTTTCAAATGTAGATTGAAAACAAAAAATATTCTTCTGTTTCGTCGTAATTATGTAAATAAACAATATACGTTTTGTTAAATTTATTGAAAATCGAGTTTACCTGCTCAAATTTTTAAAAACAAAATGTTACAAGTTGGCTTAAATCGAATTTAAATTCACGCACACGATTGTCAACTTCGAAATCACACGATAGACAAAGAAATAAAAATTTAAATATGTTACATTGGTTCATTACACAGTTAAGTTTGATTGTAAAACATAATATTGTATCAATAAATTTATTGAATATCGACATTTTAAGTAGAAATTAAGGTACACGATAGGCGGGCAGTCAATACACGATAGACAAAAAAGAACACGATTGATAATATTTTGTATAAAAATTGAATTAGTACAGTGTACAACAAACATACTAACTGTATAATAAAGAATATTATTACTGTCAAAATAATTTAATGTCATTCTTAGTTAGTTTGTTTTAATCGAATTAAAAACCACGAAAAGCCGATCAACTCACACGATTGATAAAAATACACATTTAAAGTTTTTTCCTTTGTTTTCATCAAATCATTCATTGAGAAAAAATGTCATAATTGTATGTGTATATGTTTCAAAAGTTAAACACAGTCTTAGCTTGATTGTAAAAATATAAGCAAGTCATATAGTATAGATTATTTTATTGAATATCGACATTTTTAGTAGAAATAAAGGTACACGATCGGCGAGCAGTCATTACACGATAGACAAAGAAGAACACGATTGATATTTTTTTATCAAACAAATTATGTAAGTACTTGATGTATAACAAAAATACAAACTGCAGAATAAAGAATAACATTACTGTCAAAAATTGTTTATGTCATTCTTTGTAAGTTGGCTTTATTCAGATTTAAAACCACACACACGATAGCCGGCGAAACCCACACGATAGAAAAAGAAATACACGTTTCAAGTTTTTTCTCTGTTTTCATTTTCAAGCCATTCATGGTGAAAAATACTTTGAATTAGTATATTTTTTCATAACACAGTCTACGCGTGATTAAAAAAATATAAGTATGCCATATTGTATAATGGTCGCCTTTTTAGTAGTATGTATACTAGATATAAACGTTTACATGCATTGCTTGCGTGAAGACGCGGTATTAAGACAGTACACACACCTCGTGTTAACTTACTATTTTATGCCGACTACAAAATCGATATTTAAATAAAAAGTTTTACATATAAATACGCAAATATGAGGGAATAATACGAATAAACTGTAAAAACTAAATAATTTAATTTACTTTAAGAATTAAAACAATGATGACTTTTTTAATCACATAGAGTCGTGATAAACGAGTTCTTGACCAAGTGAGATGTCAACTATAACAGTTTGTTTACTAAACGCTTTAGCCACTGACAAACAAAGAAAATGTTTGATGATTAAGATAAATGAAAGCATGTGTTTACATTTTTAATATAATAATATTATAACGATTATTTTAATTTAGTAACAACACACGGTTAGGCCGCAATTTAATTGACCGAAGATTGGTCCGGAATGAGCCGCAGTTTATCGACGTACGGCATTTAAACAGGAATTTCCGGTTTAAACAAAGTCAACATTTATTCTAAACTCAACTTAATGAATCGCGGTTTTTCTTTTTGTTTACGGATGATGATTAGTCGACAATGCATAAGTATTTAATACATTTATACGTATGGATTTGTCAATATCTCGGGCACACGATACACGGTAATAAAACGCAAAATCACAATATCTCGGACCGATTTTACCGTGTATTTACACGATGAGCGGTCTACACGTTACACGATTGAAATACACGGTGAATTATACACGCACACGGTATGAATGATACACGCACGATACACGCACGATACACGCAAATTTCGGAAACTTGCACGATCCGAGATCTGTACCTCAGATATCTGTTAGATAATGGTAGTTAGTGAAAATAACTTACAAATTGTTAAGTTTACCTCAGTTATAACACAATATTCAAGGTTTCTGTAGTATCATATTGTTCTGTGCTGAAGTCTTTGAATAAAGTGTAATGTATTGTTAGCAAAACCCTAGAAAATGGCATGAAAATCCAAACAAACAAACGGAAAGTACTTACAGTTGTTTTTTAACAGCTGTGTCAGTTCAATAATAACTTTCTTCTCAGCTAAACTTGTATAACTCATCATGCATGAATTGTTGTACTTGTCCAAGCAAACATTGCCATTTAATTTACATTAGTTTAATGTGACTCTAAAGTTTTGTCTTCAAAAACAACTATCCGATTTTTTTATCCGAAAACTTTTCACTTTTAAAATGTTGAAAAGTCACTTATTCGTTGAAGTCATTCTTATTAATACTAACACAATAACAAGAATCATCAATCATTTGCCTATCAAATCAATTAAGTTTAAGTGTAACATCCGGACTTTAAGGATAAACATAAATTAATTTATTTCCTGATTTCTGTAAAATTTTGATCTCGATCTAGTCAACGCTTGTTTTGGTTGAGATAAACGCCACACGCGTCCGGTATTCATCCGTATTACCAAACTCAAGGTCCTGCTAAATATATGCATATAAATTGAGAGGTTTTGTCTCAACTTTTAATAGATTTAAACCAATTTAACCTATTTTTCATATAATATTAGAGTAATCACAATGACCAAGTCATGGATTAAAGTGACACAAATAGGGAAGTCAGGGGACCACAGGTGACAGACTCAATTTTTCCTTATTATAGTACATGTATACATGTATATAGAGAAATTGAGTCTGTCACCTGTGCAGGGGACTGAGTCCTCAAGGTTTTTCAAAATTGTAAGTGGGGCGACACAAAATATGTAAGTGGACATAATTATGTCTTAGCTATGATTTATGAACAAATCTTGACTGAGAGATCTCAGGACACTGGATAAATTTTTACGTAAGGAAGAAAATTAGATAGCCCTCGATGCAAAATATGGTACATGTATCCTGGTCATTTATGATTTTGGTTATATATTTTTTAAATAACTGGTTTACCAGTTAGTGAAGGGTCCTAGGTTATAATAATCAATGATCTCAAATTACCATGGAAATGTCATAACTTCAGTAACATTGAATGAGATTGTTACATTGTAAAAACCTATGGCTCCATAGGGATTGAATCAGTGACTATTTGATTCCTACCAGACACTAATACCACATTACACTATGAGCTAGCTTGAACGCAAGGGAGTACAAGTGCTGTATAATATCTCAGCTACAAGATCAATCAATCAAGTATTCATACTAAATCTTCATGGGTCAAACACAGATGTCAACTATTTTAGCAAGTTTGGTGAAAATTCCCTGTTTTCTAATCAAGTTTTTTAGTTGTAGAGACTGCAATAATAAAGTTTTCACAGAAGTTTCAACTGATGCTGCACTGAAGTATCTACCTTGAATAATAATAGTATATTGGAATATTTTTGCAGTTAGCTCTCTTTTCTGTATAAATATTTAGAATGTGTTTTCAATAAAAGGTGTTTATGATAAAATTCCCAAATGCCAATTTACAGGCTTAATGTATTATTAAAAAATCATCAAATTCATTACATCAAGTTTATCATTTTGCATGGATTAAGTCTGTAAAACAACTTTCTGTTTCTATATTTAATTAATGAATTATTTTAATGAAAGTGAGAAATTATCTCCCTTTGCTATGAAAAAAGGTAATTTTTCTAATTTGTCCACGCAAAGCAGTCTAAAAAACTGACAAGTTAAAGACAAATTTTCTATGGTTATAAGCCTGTAAACATAGTTTTGTGTAATCTTAAATAACTTTTTTGTAAATTATTAAATTTGTTTGAAATTCAAGCTAATTATTTTTAGGGTAAAGATCTATCTAAATTTAACCACTTCTGTTATTATCTTCATTAACAAGAAAGATATCAGATGAAATATTTTGTTATCCTTACATAGGACTTCAATCATAAAATCTGAGGATTTTAACTGTAAGGACCTACACACCAATCGGATTGCTTCAGATCTTATCAGGGAAAAATAACTGGCAAAAGTCCCTTATTGTACCATTATTCATCATGATGTATCAAGTCACAATGATCATACATGTACATTAAAATAAAGACATATTTTTGTACATTTTTAATAAGTTTATTTCTACATACATTGTAGAATAAAGTAAAAAATAGAACACATTATGGTATAATTATAAACATTAATATGTAAAACAAGAAATGTAATGTGGAAACCACATTAAAGCTGGATTTAAAAACATTAATGCAAAAATTACAAAGGGAAATAATCCATAATAAAGCCAGGTACAGTTCTGGTTACTTTCTAATTCTGCTCATCACATGGTATGTTATCATTGTATGAAGTTTCATAAAAATATGACAATAAATGGCAGAAGTATGTAAAGAAAAACTTTAACACAATTGTACACGATTCTGGACGCCCGCCCGACCAATCGCCAACCCGCCCACCTGTGTTTCACCAAACTTTATAATTTATCAGATTTTTTTCATTGTAAAACCTGGCTAATAATATACAAAAAATAACATTTATACATACAAATCCTGTTATATAAATTGTATAGGTTGTTCACATTGACCTAAGACAATGATTATGTTGTCATTTACAGCGAAATGAGGGGTTAGTTGTAGAAAATAAACACTTTGGTGAAAACAGAAGTAAAAATTTCAATTTATAATAATTATCATGTAAAACTACACATGCGCAAACATGATAGTGGGTTTTATATCCTGCTGTATTTGTATAAACTTGTATCTATGTCATGTTTGCTAGGTTTTGTGTACCAAAGGCAAGCATTTGCCTATTTGTACATAAAGTTCTGAAATATTTGTTTATTTAAAAATTGCAAAAAAAAATAAACCACAGAAAAAAAAACATTTAGAAAACAGAATAAGTGTCTATTTGGGAATGAGAACAAGTAAAGAAAAGAAATTAACATTTGTGACGACATGTACCAATATAATCTCTTTAGATAAAGCTCTCATCTAATGAATTAAATCATATTAATAATATTGTAAAAGAGACAGCAGAATACAGAACAACCTAAAAGGGGGTGAACAACTACTACTTAAATAGTCTCATCCAGGGGTACAGGCACTCAATCAGTGGAAATGAAGTACAAAATGAAATAAACCTCAAGCCAAATACTGAGTACAGTCAATAAACTTGTATGTTTGTACATTTATAACTAATGATGAGGTTTCATCTCAACACAAGCTTCCAAAATGTTCATTGTTTTCCCTATCATGGATTGATTCACTTAAATGGGAAATCCTAGATTGAATTCCAGAAAGGGGTTAATCCCAAAGGTATCCAAACAGGCACATGACTTAGAAACAATCATTTTGACATTTTGATTTTTTTAAACCTTTTTGTAACTATTTTTTAAAGTTCCAATCATGTTAGTATCAAACCCTCTGAGCTAACTATAGTTCCTTTTTTCAACTGTCAAAACATGTATAATTTCACAATGACTTTGTGTTCTTTGGCTAACACTCATGATATTGTGATAGTGTGTATTCAATCTCTGTGAAATTATTCAAACTTTGACAGTTGAGAAAAAATGGACTATACATAATCTATCAGATCCCGCTAAGGCAACTATTTAATCCATCATTGTCTGTTCATTCTAACACTGGTGATAAAGTATGTGTTTGAATATGGAATACTTTGTCATATTCAAAACATTATCCACTTCATCCATCTTTGACTATATGTAATTTCATAGAGCGACTGTTGTTAGCTAGAGCCATAAGATGTGATGATACCTGAAAACAGAAAATATAATGTCATTATTAAGTAAAAACTATATACAAGAAAAAATACCGATTATTAATAAATATTGATGTAAAGATCATTTAAAATTACAGATGCAGACATTTTTTTATATCTAAGATGATCTT
The DNA here is from genome assembly GCA_025267735.1 of Mactra quadrangularis. NCBI lineage: Eukaryota > Metazoa > Mollusca > Bivalvia > Venerida > Mactridae > Mactra > Mactra quadrangularis. Next base: position 47,829,075 of record CM046299.1, on the reverse strand, counting down.
GTTTTCTTGCTTTAAAATAATTTCTGGACGATTTACAAGATAAAATGGTTTGGTTGTACTTCAGGAATCCTTAGGTTTAGATTCTCTGCTGTACATCTTTCGTGAAATTATGTCGAAATTGATTTGTGTTTTATTTTTTTTTCTGAAGATTTCTGAGCTTTTGAAAGATTTACAATGTTGTGTGTTTGGAACAGTTCCTTTACTTCGAAAGTTTATTATGAGGTTTTCTCATTTCATACATGTATACAAATCTATCATTTTTCAAAATTCTGCATTCATGTAGTAGGTGGAATTTTCTGAGATTTTCTTTCTTTATTGGCTCCTATCTATTAATTTCTTTACATTTTATACAAATCATGAACTTTTCTTGATAGCCTGACATGAATTATATTGGGGAATTTACAAAATCTGACTTGACTCAATTTCTCTGAATACACTCTTTCAGGCATATAATGGGGTCTGCACATCATGTGTCCATATGAAGCAGAGAGATATAAGTTAAAAAGTAAGTAAAATAACAAACCTGAAGTATTCTGAAGGCACATGGTACATTGTCAATGTTACCATACATAGTTAATGATGACCATAATTTAGTTAAATATCTGAAGAAAAAAATACAATTATAAGCTCATAAGTTATACATCCTTCTCCCTTCCATACCATACAACACAACACAACACAACACAACACAACACAACACAACACAACACAACACAACACAACACAACACAACATAAAACAATACAATACAATACATGTACAATATTTCTTTATTTGACTGGATCAATAAAAATTTATTGTCTTGAACTAGGTGAACATGAAAAACGAAGTAAAATTCTTACAAGATAAATAAATTTTTTTTAAAGTGCTAAATTTACAGTAGTATCCATTAATCTTAAATACATTGTACTTGTTTGTGCTTCACATGACTTGAAATTAATTTTATTGCAAAAAGGCTCTTAACTGATTTAATGGCGACATATGATGGGGTTTCCACTTGGGAATATACAGTTTAAAAACGAAAGCTAACAATACAAATTAAAAAGAAATGTAATGTGGAAACCACATTAAAGCCGGATTTTCATCAAGATCTGACCATAAATGACAGAGATATCCAACATTTTAAAAACTTTAACACAAAAATTACAAAGGGAAATAATAATCCATAATAAAGCCAGGTAGAGTTATGGTTACTTTATATTTCTGTTCATCACATGGTATGTAATTACTGTATGAAGTTTCATAAAGATCTGACAATAAATGGCAGAAATATATGGTATAGAAAAAACTTTATTGCAACTGTTAACGACACTGGACACATGACTAACCACCCGCCCGGGTTTCGCTAAACAATAAGCCGAATTGTTTTGTTGAAAAATCCGACTAAAAATGATCATGTTTCATTTACAAAAAATTGTCACTGTTTTTACCTGTTAACATTAATTATGGGGAGAAGAATGTGAAAGCAGCCGGATTGCTCCATCGGTAGAGCACTGGCCTTGTAAGCTAGGGGTCCTTGGTTCAAATCAAGTCAGGCTGCATATTTTCCTCACCCTGTGACTTGCAAAAATATACAGTCATCAGTGCCCTCCAAAAGTAACATAAGTTTTCTTAATGAGAGTGATGATTGTAGCTATAAGCTTGTATATAACTTACTTATGATAAATTCTAATGACAGCTGTTCTAGATGATTTCTCATAACGTAATATATCTATCATACTACAAGATACAGCCTTAAATAGAAAACATGACAATTAACAAAATTTCAATGAAAAATCAAAGCACCAATACCACTTTCAAAGTTGGGGTTTTTATGGAGCATATAAACACTGAATTATACAACAGCAAAATTGATACAAGGGAAATCTTACATGTAACTTAAAGGTGATTTACGAGTACACTTGTGTTTGAACCTGTGCTTAAGGCAAAACAAATACTGAATGGAAAGTAATTTTAGTCTGTCATTTTTCGCATCACCTTATATTCCCCACATTTTTTCATAATCCCCCACATTTTTTCAAGAGGTGGGGGAAGATCCCCCACATTATTCAAATCCTAGAATAAACACTGGTCAAACCAACCCATGAAAATTCAATGGAAAAGAAGAGACAAAAAGCTAACTTATAATTAAGTTAGTCAGCTGCCATACAGATAATGAAAACAGTTGATGAAAAGGTAAAAACCAAATATGGCAAAAAATAAATACATGGCATACTTACGATACCAAATAAATCTTTAGCAGCACTCATTATAAGTTGTTTAAAGTTTTTAACATCAATAATAGCTTCATATTTTTTATCAAAATCTCTGGAATAGATATTACAGATAATATACATTCCTATACAATGATTGATCAAGCAGGACTAAGAGCCTTAGGCCAAGAACAATCATTGAATTTTGAGTTTAAGCTGGTTGATCAGAAAAGCCATTTCAATTTAAGATGCCTTCCTTAAATTTTATTGGCAATATGTTTGTGGCTACCTCATAATTAATGAAGGCCCTATACAGTACAACAAATATTATAATCAGATAGACCCTCCAATAATCTGATCAGGACGTCACAAATATCAGACGCTCAACAAAATCTCTGAATCTCTGTTGGTTTTTATCATATAACTAAAAAATGCCATATTACATGTTGTTCTCAAAGAGCATATAAATTTATAAGTATTGTAATGCATTATAATAAAAATTAAACAAAACAGGACAGTCATTGCCAAAAATTTTCATGATCACCAGCCTGATTACATGTTATGGGAATGATCATCAACTAGCCTGACTGGTCATTTTCACTAGCCTAAATCATGTTTTATTAGTCATAAGCTTCAGCCTAGTAAGTAACAGGGATGACTGAAGAACCATTTAAAGAAAATTATCTAAACTACTGTAAATTAAATGTAGTGGAGCATTAAGTAGTCTTATTATAATTAGATTATGACAACTGCATGACTGAAGCTGCATGAAAAGATTTTGCCCTACTTTGTTGTTTAAGATACTGACATAATCAACAAAGTATACTTACAATCTGATTTTCAGATAACAATAATCTGTTGAACCTTTGGTGACAATCTTTTTATACATTTTTACAGACTCAATAAAATATTCCTAGAGATAATCTGAAATGAAAGAAATATATTGATACAAATCATTATCATATGAATCTTTAATTCACTTGAGTAACTGTGTAATACATACATGTGTCAACCAACTTCTAATAGGTTAATTTGACAAAATGACAAAAAAGGTACTTCACGGATGTTTTCTCAATAAGCTTCAGTCCACTTCCTGGCCTCGAAGTGCTTAGCAATCTGGACAAAATTTCCCATATTATAAAGATAACAACAAGGATAATTGGATGGAAGAAGTGTTATCAAAGAGAACCCCAGTCTATAAGATGCTGCTTAGCCACATCCAAAGCACAGCATAACATTTGGAAACAATACAAATAGTAGGAAAATTAATAACATATCATTAAATTAAATAAATATTGACTTTTGAATGATTATTCGAATTCGCAAAATGTTCGGTCAAAAAAGCTTACGTTCGAAGGACTCGGCCTCAGTGTCCAAATCGGCGAGATACTCTTTCAGACCTAGTTTTCTGAAACGATCTTGATTGTCATTCAAACATATTTAGACTATAAAGTTATGTTCAAACTTACATTACCAAATCTTCATTATGATGGCTGTTTTCAGTATAAAATGGTAGATAATCGAATATCTGAACAGCTCAACAACTCAAAACCGGCATGATTACAAATGGCGTGTTTTCAAAAGGGGAGGTAACTCAAGAAATGAATAGAATGGCTAATTCCCGTTCAACCCGTTAATAAAAAATACCGATAGTGCCTTAAGTAGTCAGTTGACCAGGTTTCAGTGTTCTGCATGTCTATTTACGCATTTAATGACTGCAGGGTGTAGTAAATTGCATAAAGGGACATTCACAAAATGAAATCTGTCCTTGTGATCTATAGTCCTAAATATAAGACCCTACGTAACTTTTTTATCATTTGGACATACAGAAGAACGTCCGTATGATAAAATAGTTATTTACAAATATTTACCGACGTGACTAATTCAATCGTTATTACATCCGCCATTTTGGATATGACTAATAAACTTATCAGATGTTTAATATACGGCGACATGACGTTGTCGTCTTCAAAGTGTCACATAAGTTTACTTGAGCGATAAGTTATAGAGTGTGATTATAATTTGGACTGATTATGTATAATTTTGTACGGAGTTTGAAGGAAAAATTTATAGAAAATAGTTGATTCTAAGAGTAATTTTAATTGTGAATAATTTGCAAGTGTCTAGTAAGAAAGTCGGCGATTTTCGAACGTTAAATTGATTTAAATTTCTTGAACAAAAATGGTAATTTAGCTTGATAAAAAGAGCTTAGTACTTGGGGAAAAACGTTAAATGAATATTTAAAAAGTCGATGTTTTGTAAAAAAAATCCCGCTTGTCATTCCTCACCAAATCTTTAAAATTTTAACTAAAATATAAACGATCTCGTTAAACAATACCCATTCATATTCATAACCAAAAGTCAGCAATTTTACTAAAAACTCGGCAGTTATCCAGTAAAAAAATCGCGTTTTTTTATCTTTTAAATTAAATTCGTTAATTCCACAAAAAAAGCTCAGTATAGTTATCGTACAATATACATGTAAGTAAAACGCCGAGATTCTTTAGTATGCAAATCTTGGGGAAAATAATCGAGATTTTTAAATTCAATGAATTGGTCAATGTTTTAGGTAAAGATCGCCGCTTTTAAACGTGACAATGTAAAAATATTTCATTTATCAACATTTTTTTTATCTAATTGAAGACATTTTGCTTTTGAGTCTGTCCAAAAATATGGTCGATTTTGCATTCGAAAATCGCCGTTTTTTCTTACAGGACAATTAAAAAAATTTTAATGAAAAATACTAAAGAATCGTCAATTTAATAAAAAGATATTCTTTCTGTCCAAATTAGACATATTCGGTCCAAATTATAATCCAGCTCTATACAACAAATCGCTCTTGAAAAGTAAACTAAGTATGTGACACTTTGAAGACGACAACGTCATATCGCCGTATATCAAACATCCGGTAAGTTTATTAGTCATATCCAAAATGGCGGGTGTAATAACGATTGGATAAGTCACGTCGGTAAATATTTGTTTATTTCGAGTAATAATGAATATAAACAAGTTCTTCGATGTTAAAAAGTTGAAACATACGCATGTTATTTGACTTCCGTAACTCTAGACAACCCTGGCAGGGTTGTCTACAGTTACGGAACTTCCGTAACTCTAGAACCTGGGTCTAGAGTTACGGTACCGTAACTCTAGCCACTGCCAATAAAGTAATTAACAATTCTTAATAAAACAATATATCTCAACAGACCAATGCATCATAGCTTTTAATCATACCACACAAATATATATACAGTGCCATATATAAATACCTTTACACTACATTTGTATTGTAAATATTTTATTAGTTTTAAAATTTTACAAATGCTCAAGAAATTTTAAACACATATTTAGATACAGTACATGTGTAACAATAACAATTGTACTAATTATAATTACTCCCCTTTAAAATGATACTATCAACTATTAATTTGCAGTTTTTACAGACTACGTTCACATGAAACTTGAACAAACCATGTTTTCGGATTATATAATAAACCACGGAAGATAACAAATAAAAACAATTACAAAACAAACGGAAGTAATAACGTCGAACTAGAAATAATGTTGGTCAGGTCAAACATCTGGCTCGCTCGAATTTTTTCCACGTCCCCCGAGTTTGAGTCAGCGAACTTTTACATGTAAAATGAAATTTAATAATATTAATGAACGAGAGCAGTCAGTAGAGACAGCATGCTCGACTAAGTAAGTATTTGTCACTTGAAATGTGGTTGACGATAATGAACATATATATTTGAAAATGATACCTTAAGGAATAAAGAAGTTAAAGAAAAAATAATGTTTTTTTTAAAGAAAATTTTAAGTTCACAGGAGACAATTTGAAAAATAAAATATTTGGAGTTATGAACCTTGTCACATGAGATGTGGTTGATACCAAGGAACATATATTTAAAGTTTGAAGTTGATACCTAAAGAAATAAAACAGTTGCAGTAAAAACAAATACTTTGAAAAAAAAAAGTTCAAGGGGAGATAATTTTGAAAAAATGTATTTTTGGAGTTATGAACTTTGTCACATGAGATGTGGTTGATAATAAGGAACATAAATAAATTTAAAGTTTGAAGTTGATATCTAAAGAAATAAAATGTTATAGTAAAAATATTTTACTGCACAAAAACTTTAATCAGAAATGTGGATGTGGACGCCGACTCTAGCCTAGGGCGAGTAGGAGAGCTCTCCATTTACTTTATTAAGTCAAGCTAAAAATTAGTTTTTTTACAAGTCGTCAAGTGTAAAAGATACTTGTGGATGGAGATTTTTAATCATTCTTAGAATGATTATAATTATTATTATTAAAGAACAATATGACACAAGAAGTATGATTCTCTTTTTTGCAACTAGGGTTGTGGAACCTGAATAGTTGTTTTCATTGTCCAACATACTAAGTTACTTTTATTCTGCTCAAACAGTTACAAGATGAATTAACTGCAAGAAAGAACTAATGGGCAAGTCAAGGCTAACTTTTTTCAATCTAGGGTGTATATCAAATGCAGAGTAATGAAAACTAAATACAACACAAAATGAAGAAAGTTTTAGATATTTTAGAATGCTTTATTGCAATAATAAAGATAACAAGCAAATTAACAGTCATTATACATCTACATTGGAGAAATTTCTTGATTTTAAACTCCTGAATTTCTGGATTTTAACAAATGAAAAGAACATTTTTTCTGAAGTCCCAAAAATCCTGAATTTAAGGACAAAATCTCGAAACTTTCACCAATGTATTAAGTTAAATAAGTAAATAGTATTTACATTCAATAAAGTAGTCAGTCAAAGTAAAACATATTTTAAGTTCAATAAAACTGATAATGTACTTAACTCATTAATTTAACCCAAAGAATTATGATAATAAAATTCAACTGTAATTCTGAACTTCAATTTACTGAAATACCTGCACTATTACGTATTACCACTAATGAAGTCTTTTCTAAATTATTCTTTGCTTTGATATTGTTTCAGCTTGGTGGCTTATAGCATTTTCATGGCGTAGAGGTAATCCAAAACTCGAAATATTGTTTTCCACAAGCACACATACTTTTCATGGTAGAAGTACATGTTTGTTAGTACCACAGGTAAAAACCGATAAATTCTAAATACTGGATGTAGTCCATTTACACAAAAAATGTTTCTCTGTATTATTATGTATTCATATAATATGTCATACATATATCTATATATATTATTTTAGAATCATTTGTCTAAGATTTGTAACTAGTACTGTCCATTGATCCATATAATGTTGTAAGTTATGACCATCTACAGTCACCCAGGGTACACAATTCTGTCCGGGTTGATTCCACCTGAAATATACGATCATAAAACTTTAACATAGCAAATATACTAGGACTAGAAAGCAAATATTTTATTATCTTACCTCGTACAGAATACTCGTTTTTCATTGGCCGAGAGCGGTCACGTGCTGACCATGTATTATCCCATATTAGGTCAGTAGATTCTAATATCCAGTCAGTAACAAAATTCATAAATGATAGCGCTGACGAAACCTTATTTTTCTACTCCAAAATTCAGATGGGGGTACTCGGTAAGATAAATTCGTTACACAGTCAGTTACTGACCGGATACGGTGTGATACCGGGTCAGTGAATAAATATTGGGCTCGAGCTACGCTCTCACCCAATATTAATTTACTGACCCGGTATCACACCGTATCCGGTCAGTAACTGACTGTGTAACTAATAATACAGAACTGAACAGATCTTATATCATAGTAATGTATTCATAGGATGTGTCTGAAATTAGACCCCTATTTAGGTTTAAAGTACTTAATATCTATGGATTAGTTATAAATATATACAGTAGTTATAAACCATCATTTATTTTATAATTGAATAATGATTATAATTATTCAAAACAGAAAAATACAATAATTTTGTCTTCATATGCCACTCTATATTTTACTGTGTACCAAATCACTGAATACTGGGAAGAGTTGTGCATCTTAGTATAGAGGTGATATCTTCACCGTCTATTATAGAATGTACATATCTTGTCACAAACTTGAAATACAAAATGTATTATCAGTCATGCAACATCAAAAGTAGGAGCAGTGATACATTTGTAGGTATGCACTTTTAATGAAGACTCTATGGTTCAAATCCCACAAAGGACACTGGTAATTTCCTCTACAATCAATCTGTGATTGATGCACTCCACAATGGCATTTGTCATCATAACCAACTAGTTCCTAACTGATCTTAATCCACCTAGTTGTTTTTTTCTGAGTAAGAATAAATAACCAGGTCTGGCCGAGTGGTGACAATGTTGGACTAGTAATCATTGGATTGCCTGCTCTTTGATTGAATCTCATCTATAACCTATTCCTTGGACAAGAAACTTTATCCTACTAGCCCAGTGCTAGAGGATAAGGAAGCAGACTTGAAAGTGATTAATCTATGTTGTAAAAACTTGTTTCATAATTGATCTAAATAAATGAGTATAAACAAGGGTAAAACAGTATACCCCCCTCTTCTTCGAAGCGGGGGTATAACTAGTAACATAAAGTAAAATCCTACCAAGCTTGTGCTGCATCTTTAGCTCTAAGACAGTTAGATATTGCAGCAGCTGTCATTGTTATCCTTTGTTGTAATAATGGTAAACATTTACTGATTTGTTGTTTGTCTTCAGCCTTCATATCCTCACATAAATCTGTAATATATAACAAATACAAACAATGTAATCAAAACACAACTTTAAAGTACCGGGTAACATGAAATTTCGTTGAAAAAATCCAGCTAAAAAGTAAAGGTACATGTAACTGTGTTTTATAGTCTAAGTTTCATGCTTATGCACATTCACCAACATTACAGGTATTACCCCTGGTCATCGGACAACTGGTATCTATCAATCAATCTCCCTGGGAAGTCTTTAACTCCATTTAGTGCAGTTAAAATATTAGCTCAATAGAATTATACCAGGTTGAGAAGTCCCAGGTTTGCACTCCCCTAGGGGCTCTGCTAGTTTCCTTTAGCAAGAAATTTTCCTACAGTTGTTTCATCGCACCAAAGTGTGAATTGGTACTGAGAGGGGTCATCCGCTTGACAACAATAATATCAATGATTAGAGATTATCATACAAATTGTCAAGTAGGCTGAGCATGAATATATGGCACTTTAATTTTTAAATTTTTATAACTATATCAAAGACAACTTACCAGCTATTACACTGACAATTTCCCCATCATAATTTTTAGATTGTTTCCATTTTTGTTGTAAATCTTCCCAATCTAGCCTTGGTACATTGTCTTCTATCTCTGATTTCATTTCTATACATTGTCTCAGTATCGTCTCTGGTGCCTGTAGTGTAATAATAGAATTATTTATACTATTGTGGTTCCTGTTTTGGAAATAAATTGCAGCTCTAGTCAGGGGGAAGTGTAAGCGGTACAGGACCCCTTGAACAATGGTGAATATACCTAGTCTCATTTGAGTACTTTTCATTGGTTATATGTAATAACTGTATTATCTAACTAGCTTTTCCAGACTATTTTCTGCTATTAGCATTTGCAAGAACTTCCACAAGCAACCAACAATTTGTCCATGTATCTAATATTTAAGGAAGGGTATAACCAGGTGACCCTTAAAATTAAACTCACATTGCCTGATCTGAAGTTAAGTATGCTTGCTACTGCATCATGACAATAACTGTCAACAACAGATACAAAAATTTGGATTACTAATTGAAATAAAGGATTAAGTATTTACCAAAAGATGGAAACTTTATGCATTCCAAGAGCTTGACATTAAAGGTCATCCTATTGCCCTGACAACCTTTTTTTGGGATTGAGCATCTCGTTACTGCTAGTAAACATTTAGTTCAGGCAAGTAAGGGTAAGGGTTATATAGCTGGTTGTCCAACTAGGAAACCTACTTCAAAAATAATGTAGAGTATTGATTAAAGTACATTAATTAATGCTAGTTATAACAATTAAGGATTGATTTAATGTATTGTTGTATTCAATAAGAAATTTAAAGTGGGCGTGACCAAGAAGTGAATTACCTGAAAGCTTGGAAACTTGATACATTCAAGTACATTAATTAATGCAGGTCGTAACAATGATGGGTTGGTTTGATGTATTGATAAATCTATAACAGCTGTCTTTAATGCACTGAAAACAAATAAATATCAAGAATTGTCAATGTTTAATTGTTCATAGATAAAACTAAAGATTAAAATATTGTTCCAACAAGATAGAAATATAAATGCCATTTTGCTGTCTTGGTAAATTACAAAAACACAAACTTTCGGCCAAGTAATATTTACAGTGATTGTCAAAATAAAAATTTGTACACAAAAACACCATTATAATAACAATTTGGATAATCTGCATTTTAGCATTTATTACATACACAATCTGAAATCTTGCTTTTGTCAACATTTCTGCCTTTTTGGTGTAGTATTAAACACTGACCAATACCACTCACACCACCAGTGACCACCTAATTCAATGGATAAGGTAGAACTCTGTCGGCACTGTGTTCCAAAGCATTTGATTATTGTTCTATCAGTGTAAATGCTTGAAATTTTCAATCAAGGGCACCACCTGCATTAATATGGGAAGGTATACACAGACCATACTTACTTGTCAATTTGTGAGAACATTAAATATTGTAAAGACAAATTAGCAAACTCATTCACTTCAATAGTAACACAATTCTTTAATTTATCAGCAACAAGACCAATCTGAGATTGATTTGACTTCAATGATTTCTCTATATAACTGTTGATCTGAAATAATATACATAGGTTATTTAGATTAAAATACATGCATTACATCATCATAAACAAAAGCAGTCCAGGGACAGCATACTAGTCTATTTGTGTATACAACAGCAAGTGTTAAAGGGCCATAATACAGTCAGAAGTCATGCTGGAGTAACGCAACTTGGTATTTGACCTGCAATGGTAACACCGTCAACATGTGTAAAGTTTCAATGAATTCCCTTCAGCAGTTTCAAAGATAAAATGTTGCACCTAAAAGTCAACCAAGAAGTGATATGCTGACGTCAAAGCACAACTGAGTAGGATAGCCACACTATTCTCAGAATAGAGGAGCTAAAACCATAAAAGCAGCAATTAACAGACAATAAGTGGACTAGCCATAAATAGAAAAAATAGTCCTTAACATTACATTGTGCAGCAGAGGTAAAATACGGCACTTGTACTCCCTTGCTTTTGAGCTGGGTTTCATGGCCACACGGTAGAGTGTCTGCTTACCACTCAAGAGGTTGTGGACTGGAATCGCAGTTCCAACTATGGATTTTTATCGCATTACACATAAACAACTTAATATTTTCTGGTTTCATCTCCCCCAAAAAGAAAAATTGGTAGGAAAGCAAATTTTTTTCCCCTGTTGTTCAGTCTTATTCATAGATCCTTTCAAACCCATACAGTAGTTAATAAACACTGAAAGTCAATAAATTTCATGATTCATAACTCAAACTTTGCCAATTTTTGCTTTATTTTTTAATGCTAGACAAAAAGTTAATTTTCACACTTTGGCTGCAAAAAATAAGTTTAGTTGGAAACCAGAAACATAGGTAGATAGTTTTATTTATTTCCATAACATTTACAAATGTATGAGGACAATAATGCATGATAAAAGGTGGCAAAACAGTGTGTACAGAAATGAATAACATAACTTTGTTTTCTAGGCCTTGTTAAATCAATATAGAAATACCTCATCTATTTGAGCATCCAGTCTAGATTGTGAGTTAATATTCTGTTTCACTAATACTTGTATTACATTCTGTTTCTTATCCTGAAATAAAAATACAGGTCAGTACAAATCATTGAAAAACACAAAAAATCGTTATTAGTATTGTGATATTTTATTTAACTCTCAGTGGCACATACATTAATTTCACCGATTTAAACAGATATACTCGTATAGACAATTAAACAGACAGCATATTCATTAATACGAAATCTTTACATTTGTCAAGAAGTTTGCATCAAATATATACAATAGGTGCTGAAGAATGAGCAGACAATAGTTTTCATTAAAGGGCCATAACTCTGATGGATTTTAAACAAATGAGATATGCACATGCTTGCTTGATACCCGGTCTATTTGTGAAGTCTGAATCAAGTCCATAAGATAGGTGCTGAGAAATTGAACAGACAGGTAAAAGCTAAATACTGACCGACTGACAAGCTCTATATACCCCTAATACATAGTTTTGGGTGGTATAATAAATCTCATTTGATTTTTAGCTTCCTGAAAGTACATTGTATTGCCTAAACTGTATCTTGTCTTGTATTGTATTGAATTGCTTGAAGATACACAGCCCTACTGTACATACCGTTAAATCTTGAAATTCTTGTATTTTATGATATTTAGCAAACAATTCTTGTCTTTCACGATAACTGTTCTCTACAATTTCTTTCAAACTTTCAGCTTCTTTGTTCAAACAATGTAGTGATGCTCGGCAACCATCTAACTCCAGTTCAAGGTCAATTAGTTTCCTGTCAATTGCAGATAAAATATTCCTATAAACTTTCCATGAAATGAGAGTTTCATTGAAATGAATATAACTCTTTGTCTTTGCATGCAAATACATTCTATGGAATAAAAAGTATATTAACATTGGCATAGCCCTAAAAATGTAAGCAATGGGTATGAGTGAATTCATATGTATTTAAATGTCCATTATTAACAATTTTTTTAAGGTTATATGGCATTAAGTCAGTTAACCAGCTTTCGTAGACACTTTTCTTTACAAGTACTAGCTAACCCCTCAATCAGGATACCAAAACTTCTAGATCTTATTGTCAAAGTTTCATTGAAGAGTACATGTATGATTGCAGGGGCAAGTGAACTAGCCAGACCACAAAAATCATACACCTAGTTCCACATGTAGCATTTCCAGACATTATCCTTTTACAAATACTCACCCATCACAAGGAGTCCACAACTTCTCCCTCAATAGAGAAATATTGATACTAAATATAAAATTTTATGCAAGGGTATAAACTGCTATGGCCGTGACATCGAACTTTTCAGATTTGAAATCCTATGTTCTACTTCAGTTCCACAATAGCAGCCTTGTTTGAAATACGAAAATCTTCCATATATATGTTCAGTCGACTTTATCATTTCGTACCATAACCTCGGACCATTAAAATTACCTTCAAGCAGGTGACCCTCACAGTACCCACTTACACCATTTCTTGCTTTAGGAAATTAGCAGTGCTCTTAGAGGGGTTCGAACATGGGACATCTGGATCCCTTAGAGTCCTACCACTGAACTACTTCTCCTACGAATTTACAGACTAATCAAAACAACATTAGGTATAACAGTTCTACATAAAATTCTAACATAGGCACGTGCGTTTTCACTCTTTATTTAATGTGACGTCATCTATGCTTTATTATTCAACAAAATATAGCTCGTGACGGCTGTTGAAATTTTACTCCCCACGTTAAATGCACAAAGCCGAAAATGGCGCCCGAGTTTATAAGGGTTGACTTTTACAATTTGGTTTCTATTCTATAATTAAGATTTTAATATTTTTTGTTCGAAATAAGAAACACCTATCCGTGAGAATTGTGTAAATAAATGCTATTTTCGGCCTTTGCACTGGGGTGGATTTCAACAGCATGACGTTTCTGACAGTTAAAAATAGTTCTATAAATATATCTTTTCTACCGATGTATTTTACGATGTTAGAATCGAAATAACTTACAGTTGTCTATATTTTGTTGTCTAATAAAATATAGGCACTCGTTTGATGCGTTTATTAAATCATATGAGCATCACAACTCGTGCCTATATTTTATTAGACAACAAAATATAGACAACTGTAAGTTATTTCTTAAATAAACACTATCTTACAAACCTTGCCATCTGATAATCAGCTGACTTATTAGAGAACATTTTCTGTAGTTGTTTTTCTATCTGACCTTTTATTGCAACTACTGACTCTTCTAAGTTTCTAGCTTCATTTGAATACTTCTGTGTCAGTATAAACCTTCCAAAATGTTCAGTAGATCTCTCCTAGAAATGGGTTAGAAAAATAATTAATAAATTACTAATGACCAATAAACTAAGGATCCATGCTATCAAAAATCTTATGACTGGTTTAAATTAAAGCAAAGGTAAAGTTAAAGCAAGGTTTTTTGAAGTCTACTATTAGTATTACTATTCAGTCAACTCTTGACATTGACTTCCACGATCATTGAATCAAACACCAACTGTTAACATGTGGTGCAGATTGCAGCCATAGCATACAGTGCATGACCCTAACAGGTATTCATTAACACCTGGGTGGAGTGAAGCAATTGCAGGTAAATTTCTTGCTCAAGGAATTTAGCAGTGCCCCTAGAGGGATTCGAACCTAGGACCTCTTGATCCCTTAGTGCTGGTCCTACCACAGGACTACTGCTCCTATTGAATTGAAAATTCTAAATCATTTAAAATTTGGACAACACAACAGTACAGCGTAACTTTTCATAATGAGGGGTAGGGACTAGCCTGGAACTTGTGAATTTTTTTGGGGGGCAAGTGAAAATTACTTATTTCATTAAGTTGAGTTAGTTAATAATTTTGCCCTTTACTACATAACACAATAAATTGGGCTAATGGTAAAGAAAATTTAGACTATGACAGGTGTCTACAGAGGTGTAACCTTACCTGCAGTAATTGATGAACACTTCTCAATAACGATGGAGGTTTAGATAAATCTTGTACAGAACCATTAGATTCATACTTAAATCTGAAATAAAATATTTCACTAGATATCAAGAGTGTTACATTGAAGCTTTAAGTATTTTAACTTATAATTGATGTTCACCCTCTGACCATTGTAGAAAATTTCAGGCTATTAACATATAATGACAAGTAGTAAAATAATGTAAAGTATTACTTGGTACACAAACAGACAAAGATCTTTGGACCAAAGCTTTAAACCTAGCACTTAGCACATATACACACCAGTGGCTGAAATTTATGGGTCATGTTTATTTAAAGGTATATTTCCAAAAAAAAAAATGAGTTCTCTCTTAAATATATTTAAATGGAACAACCTCTGTCCCCAGAAAATCTGACATCACTATCAGGCAGATTGCAGTGGCTGGCTGACTGACCAACTGACCTGCTGGCTGGCTAGCAGGCTGGCTGACCGACCGACCGACTGACTAACCGACTGTACATGCGAAATGTATGCTGACACAAGACAATGCAAAACTAGAGATCATTCTAGGCAATGTGTTTACCTTAAATTTTGAGCATCTCTTCTAATGTCCACCCTACTGGTCATAGTTTTTAACTGAGATGTTGTACATCTTGTATTTGTTATTAAACTTGTTAATATTTGATCAGGACAAATATCATTGGATACTTGTTCTACTTTCTGCCACAATGGTTCTTTTCTTCTAGAACTGTGTGAATAAAAAATAAATGAAAATATGTATTTTCACTCAAATATTTCTTACAGATCAACTTCATGAAAAAGAGAAATTTCAAGGAAATACTACGACTTAAACAAGCTTTTAAACAGGATTGTAATGCTGCTTTAAAAAATAGATGGCAAGTTCTGCTTGTATTTGTGCCACAAAAGGGAATGTTCATTAAGAATTCCCTCATGTGGATGTTGAATTAATAAGTATGCAAGAATTTGAATTCACTGCAAAAAAAGGGATTGTCCTTTATCATTCTTTTTATGGAAAACACTTGGCTGTAAAATATGTTTAGCTATTCCATGAGTTGTCACACCAAATCCCTCTCATAACCAGGGCAGAAATTAGCTATCAGTCATAATTAAATAAGGGTAAATTGTACATGTTTATCAATGCACCTCACATGTCTAGCAAGGACAAGAAAAGTTAAACACATTTTACAAATGGCAGAGTATGCATGACTATAAGACCCAGATGATCTAAGACAGCAACAGTAAACATGAGAAAAGAGACTACAGTCTTTACTATAACTTACAATTGTGTTTTATCTCCAGCAAATTCTCCTCTCAACGTATCATGTAGAAATAATCCTATATCATCACAACATTCTCGCACATGTTTCTGTAAAATATCAATCAAGGAATTTGAATGCTCAATTTAGAACTTTTTGCCACAAGCAATGTAATTTTTCTATCCCATTTGTTCATAGAGAAGTGAAAAAAACATGGATGAAAGTTGAAAGATTTTATAATAATGAAAACGATGAAAACCTGCTTTTAAATTACTTAAATAGAAAGATCAATTATAAATTACATAAAGTAATTTATTCTCATATCAGTATTAATACTGAAAATTTCATCCATGAAAACATCAAAAAATAAATTGAAATATTTGTTATTATTGCTATTGACCCCTCCCCTCCAATTCACTCAACCAAAACCCCTTCCATCCTCTCCATATCAGATTATACTTACAGCAGACGCAGTTTCTAAAGGTGATGTATCAGTATCATCATTATTATCATCTGTTTCACGACTATAAAACACTTCTGTTTCTAAACTTTTCCTGAAATATAGTTTAATAGACTTGATTCAGAATTCAAGCTGACATATTTTTCCAATGAAAAACTTTAAGCACCAGATACACTGTGCCAAACAAAATTAAAGAACAAATGTGTATATAAAGAACAATAGGTTTTGAGCAGTGTAGCATACTATTCAGCAATGATATGTGAAAAACTTAGTTCTGTGTGGAAGCATCGGGTACAAACAAACTTTATTCAGCTGAAAAAACTCATATTTTTAAGTTCAGAATATGAGCTATTACAGACAAGTTACAACATACAAAAACTCCATTAAAGTTAGATGAGTGACTTGACATTAATCAAAGGGAAATGATTCCATATCTCTTATAAAAGAATAACAATTCATGTGCACTGCAGTGCACATCAAGTCATTGTACATAAACATAAAGGAAAATATATTTAGAAGTTAGGTGATGAAGCTTGCTCTTAACAGGCAAAACAGAACTTGCTATAGACACCATCCTAAGTAATAACTATATGGTCAATACAGTGCCTAGCCAGAAGAAACAATAACATGTAAACAATCTAGAAATTAGAAATATCACTACTATAATAATAAATGATGATCTTCATAAAATTTGTTTCATAACAGTAGCATTTCAACCTGAGAACAAAAGCTAATACCAAGTAAATAAAATAA
The DNA here is from genome assembly GCA_025267735.1 of Mactra quadrangularis. Taxonomy (NCBI): domain Eukaryota; kingdom Metazoa; phylum Mollusca; class Bivalvia; order Venerida; family Mactridae; genus Mactra; species Mactra quadrangularis. Next base: position 47,811,725 of record CM046299.1, on the reverse strand, counting down.
ATGAAATTAAAACAGTTAAGTTCCAATATATGCACCATCAAAACTGACGTTTATTTAAAATAGCAGGATGGTCAAAAAATATAGTGAACTTTTTCTGTTCAAATTAAGCCTTTGGTTCATAAAAATGTGCAAAACTTGCATGTTTTTGCTATAACCAAGGTAGTCTTATGGCAGAACTTTACTGTAATACAATATAACATCTATACATGTACTTACTGTGCTCTTTGTTTAATATTTTCCACCCGACTTGTTATACATTTACTATATTCACCATATTGGGCCATAGTATCTTTACATTTAATACAATATGATTGTAGAAGAACAGCTTTCCTTCTTGTATTGTTTACACTCTCTTTTTCTTTGACATAATTATGATCTGGAATAATATGTTACAATAAATGTGTCACCTGGTAATCAAAGGGGGATAATTTCAGAACTACACAAAATGGAGTTACAATTCTAGCTAAATGATCTTTGTATTATTATACATGTAATTAGGACTGTCACAATGGATCATTTACTTTGTTTTATTCAGGACAAAGGCACACTATACAATACATGCTTCAACGCTGGAATTTTGAAATTAGTTAACAATAGAAGTTGCCTGGCTAGCTCAGTTGGTAAGTCTACAGATCAAAGGGTCGGGTTCAATTTCCCGGGCGGACATACTCTCCTAAAGCTTGGTCATTCTCCCTCCTACCAATGATTCTAAATCATGTAGGGCAGTTGTCAGTCACTGACATAAGTTAGCGCTTAGTAGTTGGTTAACAGCTAAATCCAGAGTAAAATAGCATTTCCAGGATCAGTGAGTAGGTTGACTGACAGCCTTATGTGTTGCTACAGCATTAAACCCAACAAAAAAGTTAACAATAGTTGACAAATTCTCAAAAACTGGGCAATACAGATCACAATACATTTCTATTACATATTTCAAAGTCTCTACTGATATTATTTCAAAGTATTGTGCAACCCTTGAAATACTAAAATTAATACAAAAAATGTCAAAAAAGTCAACCCACCTGTATCAGAAATCTCCTTGGTAATTCTTTCAACTTCATATTCTAGGTGACCAATATCTCTCAATGTTGTAGTTATCTCCCCTAGTAATGATGATTTCTTATTTATTAAACTAGCCTTTGTATCGTCATACTGTTCTTTACTCTCACCATAGTTAACTGTATATGGTTGTTGAGAGGTTTTCCTTTTCCTAGCTATTGGTCAAGGACTAATTACATTATATTTGACATGTACAAATAGTACAGTCCATTCGCGTTCGCTCGAAATCGGACGGGACTTCAAAAAATGCTCAAGCGAACGCGATCTCGAGTTAACGTATAACAGATCCGCCATCTTGTTTTTTGTATTTTTTCCACATTGTGATATTCACTTTAAAGGCGTCGTCTCATTCGGAACAACCTCGGCGATCTTCTACGCATATAAACCTCGAATAACATAAGGTGAAAAAGTAGATCTAGGAATTTTGGTTTCTGCGGTAATATAGTCTGAACTACACAGAAATATGACTCGTGAGATATTGTACGAATGAAACGATGTGATAAAGCGTGAAACAATGTTATTATGTTGACATAAAAGTGACTATCGCCGAACCTTATAACTTGGTTGTAATCCTTCTACGTCTGATTTCCGAGGTATATCTTCGTAGATGATCGCCGAGGTTGTTCTGAATGGCGTCGTCTCACGCTGTCACAATATTAGATGTTGATGTAGATTTGAGTTTGAATAAAAGACATGTAATAATTCAATGGTGTTATTTTTCCTAATTTTAAATGTGTTCTTGTTAAGTGCATTTAACATAACATAAAATTGTTCATTTTGTTAAACTTGGTGATGTCAATGTCCTCAATTTTAACCTTTCTTTGTTTTATGTAGAATACATATACATGCACTTTGAAACTCATTTTGTTTTTGCTATCGTCCTTGTTGTGAATAAAACTTTACTTATATGTACGCAATTTTTTGTGAAGAATGTGTAATTTTATCTGGAATTAAAATATAAAAAATACACATTTTGTTCAATCTTGCTTTTATTTAACTAACATTTCTCGACGTACTGTCATAAGGTTCGATTTAATATGCTGTACCACTACAGGTAGGTAAGATGTAAAATTCAGTTAATTACACGTAATGACACGTTTAAATTAAACAAGATTAAACAGATCTTGGCTTCAACATTATCACAGTTTGATTTAATTTGTTAAGTTTTCAATGGCGAGTGACACGTCAAACAAAAGGCTATTCATCGGATAATGATTCCTGGCCGTGAAAGGTGCGAAAATTTTCAAAAATCAATACTTTGAGCCAGCGCGTAATTTTCAAGTGATTTTATCATTGACGGGATTCGAAATCCGCTCGAGTTAACGTAAAATACGAGTCAACGCATTTTGAGTTATCGCATCTTTTTTAAATGAACTTTAGAGTAAATTCGATCGGGACCAAGATATGATCTCGAGCGAAACCGTAATTACGAGCGAACGCGTTTTGAGCGAACGCGAATGGACTGAATATGAAATTGAGCATGAATATAGGGATTTAAAAGATATTGTACAGAGACATTTTAGCTGAGCACTCGCACTGATGCTAAGTAATTAAAATGAAGAAGGAATTGAAAAGTGAGAGGTTGTCTCCAACACAGACAGTACAAAATAATCTTTTTGTTTAATTTTTTATGCAGTCAGTGAATCCAAGACTGAAAAGTGGAGGTCCAAAAAAGTCCTCATATCTGCTGTTGCTAAATATTATTTGTTAGATTTGGTTGCAAAAGTAAATTTTTTGTTGCCTAAACAGCTGTGTGTTCAGTAACGACTGTTAGCGAACTTTATGGATACGGGACAACTCAACCTGTGGATAACTCAACTCAAAGTTGGACAACTCAATATGTCAACCAATGATTGTAAAAAGATCAAATCAGAAGAAAGCGCCAGGCTTTAATTAAAATATTTACTGGTTAGCAGCTAAACATTGTAACCACTGCAGCATGGTGTTTCAACTTTCTCACAACAAATAATATCATTGTCATCTAACATTTATTAACTCCCATAAAGGATACAAAGCCAGATTTCCACGCACAGTTTTCACTGTTCTGAAAAAAAATGAAATAGATAAAATATCACCAGCTTTAGTCAATCAATAAGATACAGTTTGATAGTAATACCATGTTTATACTTGACACAATAACCAAATAAAATTAAGTGAGAAAACTATTTTATTTATAACAAATTAGACACAGTCTCAATATGAAGACAAAATGGTATATACTTTGGATTTAAATATGATCAGTGAAATAACAAATTAAGCAAAGAAATACATTAGATGATACAAGTTATTCATAACTGAAACTTAATAAAATATCTTAAGCACTATATTATCAGAGCCACTTACTCAGTTGATCTAACATGAGATGTTACCCATTTCCATATTGCAGCATTAGGTCCCTTACACAAACTGAAAGAAAATATAAATTTAGTTTGATCTACACAACCACTATAGCAATGGTTAATCATAAAAACAACTTAAAATAACACAAACAAATAACTTGAAGCACTTAAAATTATGAAAGAGGGTGTAGCAAACATCCATAATTCTTCTTCTGAGGAGCCAACAGGTAACTATTTAATAGATATTGTTCTATAGCAATACATCAAAATTCTGCATTAGCTACCATTTTTCTTTACTTTCCTGTCATAAAACTTTCTAATGTACAAACACAACAGTTTACACCAATACAAACAGTTACATGTTGATAATTTTCAGCAACACTGGCTATGTCTATTAGTTTTAGCCTTGTAACAGCTAATTATCAGGGTTAGAATTAAAATAAGTCTATCTTACGTCTTGAAATCATCCACGGTTGGTATTTTGCTGTGTGTAGACAGTCCCTGAGAGTAGAATCTCATTTCTTTTACTGCCCATGTATGTAACACTGTAGCCAAGTCTTCTTCAGCAGACATTTCCAGATCTTTGTTTCCTTACTATTTTTCATATAACAAATCTTTTCTGCAATTAAATATATTAGGGTTTGACACTAACTGATTCATCCAGGGGTCCCAAAGAAATCCCTATTTAGTTGCTCAGGGATTCCACCAAAACTTAGGGAATTACTCCAAAAAGTAGATACAGCTTTGTAGTCACTAATTGTGATTCATTGCAATTTTCAGAGATCTTGACGGACCCATGTCCATGATCGAGAATCACTAGGATCACTCATAAGTTTTTGGGATCCTGGGATTTGCAGGGCACTGTTAGTGTCAAACCTGATCCCTTCAATACAGCAAAATAAATAGAATAAGGTAAGAACAATTTAAGTTGAAAAATGAAAATTTACAAATCAACAGAACAATATTATACGCGGAAAACCCGAGCAGGTTTTGAGCGCTATTAGATAATGTGTATGACGTACGTTAATTCTTTAAAATTGAAAAAACTGATAAAATCAATGAAAAATTGATATACCTATGAGTTTGAAAAACATCTCCAGACCATGGGCGCCGCCATTTTCATCAATTTTATTAGACGCTTAATCAAACATCTGTGAATCAAGATTAAAGACGCTCTATAGAAAATTGCACTACAAGCGTTCAACGATACGGATCAATGAATGAAGCTACTGGCAGCTTTTCATTGGATAAAAATATTTGCAGCTTCCTCGTGACCGCATACAAAATATTTTTAAACGTGCTTTTTTACGATGTTTTTTCCATGATAACAGTTCAAAATATATTTGGTCGTTTTATTCGTTCATTTCCTCATTAAAATATTTATTTATGACTTTTTACATCGGAAATACTTACCAACGCACCGTTCGTGACGTCGCTAAGAGACATTCATGATAAAACCGGCACGTTACCGTAACGTAACGTTACCGGGCATTGTTTAAAGAGGAAAACATTTCTATCTTAAAAAATGAATGTTTTATCGAGGCTTTTTTACCTTCATCTCTATTCATAAGATAAATAAATATGTACAATACATTTCTTTCAGAATTTAAATATGATTCTGACGTAAAAGAATGACATGTTGTCAGATTTTTCTGAATGCAATAAATTACGCAGTTATCTCCCCTAGCTTATCTAATTAATAAGCCCTCAAACAAAATAAATCCTTCACAGCGCCGAATATCTTTAATTTTATTTTGCCAAAGTCACAATCTTATTTTTTTATTTTTAAGTAATACATATAAGTGTGTTTTCCGTGCCATAGGTAGCACCTAAGTTCATATTAAATTTCAAGAAGGTATCACAAATGAACAATGGCAACTGGGGTATGTCACTACTCTCTCAACAATAACATAGTAAAGAACAAATTTACGCCAGTGTCATGAGTGTGTGAGTTCAGCACTGACAGCAGGTTTCTTAACAGCCCATGCATTCAAATCACTGTCAGTGAAATAACAACTTGGTTCAAATGAATAACATTAAATAAATCATTTACTGAAAGTTTATTGTTAGTGTACATCATTTTATGATAATGTAAATTAAATGTAAGTCACCCCTCTCATGTTGAACCAAAAGTAAAGGTAAAACTGACTGCCAGTGAATGAGTGACAGATGTTGAGGTCGCGAAAACGAATGACATTTAACGTTTTCATGCCACACAAAAGCTATGCACAATATATCGTACCAAATGAATGGAAATGATTTATTCTTTGTTTACTAAGAGATTTATCAGTCAAACAACATGATTAGAAAAATGTCAACAAAACAAAACCTTTGAAATATCCGCGTTTCGACATGAATTTGTAAATCGTAATTTTAACACAACATGAACAATGCTTAGGGTCAGAAACCCGGAACGAATGGGTCAGACACCATTCAATTTTTCCGCGACGTAAACTGGTCAATCCTCTAGACCCCCTTCAAAATGGCAGCCACAATTTGAAATTAGTGTTTTTAACTGGTTTTGCAATTTTTTATGGAAGATTGTCTAAAAAAAGACATTTTTTCGCGCGCATTCCCTGTCAAGAGATGCCTCATGGGGGTCTAAATGGAGAGAAACCCATATTGTCGCTGGAGTTTGAAGGGTCATTGAGTGCATTGAAAAAAGAGCAAATATTGCATTTTTGCCCTCTTAATTTCTCTTCCAGTATTGCCATGGTTACTGAGATCAGGGGGTTTAACTGCCGTTTTCTTAAAGAAAAAGCAATAACTCGGTCAAGTTGCATAACTGTCAGTCAATCATGATGAAATAAGAGCATCTTAATAGCATGGTCCTTTAGCGTTTATGTGAAATAAATCCAATTTTCGCCCATGTCGCAACAAGTAAGGCCATGCCAAATTGGAATTTTGTTAACCTTCAACTCAAGTTTGACAAACTTAGGTACCTATTCACAAAAACACACAAACCGAAAACAAAAACACTACTTAACGACAAAACAATACATTATCTATATTTTTTAATGGAAAACATCATCACAAGATGAAACAATTTATTAAATGACTAGTTTAAGCAAAGACTTAAAACATGTTTTTTTCATAAAAAAGACTAGTGTTTTTAACGAAATTGTCGTTATCAAATCCCGGAACATCGGAATTATTTAAGAAAAATTCTTCAACAAATTTCAGTGTTGGTTTTTTCGGATTGAGGACTCTTAAACCTACTCGCACGCGGACGCTAACAAAATTCCGATATGGCATCGCCTACACGGTTTTACAAACATTTGCATACTTGTGTAAAAGGTTATCAGGCGCAAAGCAATTAAAAGATATGTTTTACAGATTTAGGGTGTCTCATATAGCTTCATTTCAGAGGCTGTCGGGCGACTCCGATACCATGGACCTTATGGTCTCGTACGGTGTTGCTGAGGACCCACCTGGTCACCATTTATTTTAAATCTCGCGTCTGAAGCCATCTACGTATATTGATTTGACTTGATTACAGGTTAGCCATGCCTGATATAGACAGTGTTAATTTAATCATTGGCAACGTATAGACATACATAATTATACATGTATATATACGTAGCCCTGGGTGGGTCATGCAGTTCAAAATTAGTCTACATTACTTGTAACTTAACTAGCTAAAAGCATTGGTCCACCGATAGCCTTTGTATTTTAACATTTGTTGCTAATACATTGTATAACTCATCCATTATCGATCAGTATGTTAAATAATACAGAAAAGTGCAAAAATAAGTCATCCAACATTTCCATCTTTATAAACGTACACTAAGTACTTGAGGTCACATGACGTAAAGATCTATATAAGTTTTGTACAAAATTTGATAATTCACCAATCGAATTTCACTATATACCGGGATATATGTAAGAACTTATAACAGTTTAAACCACTTGTTATTTACCACAAGTGAAGTATGTTTACAAGAAGTATGGAACGCCATTTTCGTCTTATTCATTAATTTTATTTTTATGTAATCATTTTTTCAAAACATACATTTTGAGACACGCACGTTGTGTGGACTTCAAATGTTTTTGATTATCGATTAAAATATGTACTCTTACGCTGAAAATAAGCATTTCGATCAACTTGTTGATATAGAATTTAATCCCAGGAGCTTGACATTCTGTATTGTAGTTAGAAAAATTCACTCCTTATAAAAAACTTTTTATTATAACAAGAAGGATTTTTTTCAAACTACAATACAGAATGTCAAGCTCCTGTAATCTAATTTACCATGTCTTCAGTTATACCGGGTACATTAAAAGAATATATATAACTTGGTTCTTGAGACAAAGTCAATTTCTCGGATATTTGTTAATTTCGAACACCGATCTATACATCTGTAACAAGAATCCGTTATGTATACTTTAAGTAACCATTTAATTCAAAGAGACGGAAATACTGAATTAAAAAAATATCAGCGAGTCTGTTACATTAATAGATGATTATCATCGTCATATTAAGTAAAGCTACAGTCCTGGTTCAACTATCCTCTGGTAAATGACAGTCTGTGATATTGGTTGATAGACTACTCTACTCGCTGATGCTTCTTGGAAACAATTCATGAACATTGCTAGCTCGAGGTGGAAAGAGATGACTGAAGCTGGTAAAGTCGGTCCATGCCTCTAGTTGTTTCTTACTGGATATTTTTGGGTTCATAATCATATCAAGACAATTCGACAATATATAGTAATTAAGACGTTCATCTGTTGTTTTCCGAAATAGATGTGAAGAAAATAAACACTTACGAGTATATTGTTTAGAACATTGAGCTTGACATTCTACATGTATCGTTGTTTCAAAAATCGATCCTTCTTATAATAAAAGCAATAATGCTAATAATTATTCTAAATTGTTGAAAAAGGAGGGATTCAAAGTACGATACATTTTCATACACAAAGGCTATCAAATTTTTCTCGATACTAGCTTGAGAATCTTGACATCCTCTGGGTACGAGAATGAGTACGATACAGAAATGTCCAACTCCTGAGATTTCATACTATACAATGTAAACTACAACCATTTGTAACCGCATAGAATTTTCATGTTGATATAAAACAAACGTAGCTCTATCGCATCTATGGTCCTACACAGTCTAAAGAATTTTCCTATGGACATGCGTTATTTATATACAAACAAAATACTAAGTATAACAGTCACGGCGTTTCATAGATACGAAAAACAAGCTATTATAGGAAGGTCATGAGCTATTAATAGAACAAGACTGGGAGGTTATTTGCTCACGCAATACTCATGTTCTATTTCAACAGTCTAAACCACAGGCGAATTATATATACGGAAGTGTCGACTGCTATTTCTTCATAATATTTTAAACAATAGTGAATATTGCATTTGGATAAAAATAAAGATATTATAAGTTAATAATGTCGACGAAAACATTGATAAAGACTTGCTTGCTTACAAATGGTCGTGTGTTTACAGGGACTACTTTTAGTATAAGGGCTTCAGTTTCTCAGCCTCTTAAGCACAGCTGCTATCAACAGGTGAGTGAGTTATATAGCGTATTAATACATGTATACTTCTTCAATTAAGTATATGTACTTTTAAGAATTTGACTGTGCTTTCAAAATGCACCTTATCTTATCTGTAATTTTTAACTTTAAGTAAAATGCTTTATTTTATGTTCATAATAGTGTTATATTGTGAATTGATTAGTTAGGGAAATTCCGATTGACCTAAATGGTCATACCATATCATATTGTGAGTGTTTATCGAATATAGATCAATTTGAAACCAAATCTTCTTATTTACATATTTTACATAAGTTTATTGATTCAAGAAACGTCATATAAATCAAAGAAAACTTCGCTACAACAAATAAATTCACCAAAATCATATTGCAAGGACATATTACTTCAGAAAATATCGATATCGAACTGTTAAAAGTACTTATGAAGAGTTCATGCAAAACTCTGGTTTTGATAATAAACCCAGGTGCGGGGTCAGATAATAACTTCTTTGGGAGTCAAGCCGTAATTTATTTCTAAAGGGTTAGGTCAGTAAATACCATTTTCATTTTTTTGTTGCATTTGATTTAATGTTTTCAAGGTTTTAAGCGGGTGCGGACCCCGTAAAATCTGCTATCCGTTGAACTTTAGAACAATACATTGTGTATACGTGATCAACATAGGTTTGTGGACCTGGTAATTCGAAAAATTGAACTTTACTTAGTCATTCCATTAACATGTTATCATCATCAGCTAAATACTGAGCAACGTGAGCGAGTTTGGTAGAATGACCTTCGATCGCCGTTTCTTTGAAATATTGAAAGTCAAGTACATAACTGAACGCACGTTCACGATACCGAGGGAATTTACGTAATCTAAAATTATGAATAAACGATCTCAAAGATTTGGTTACATGGTTCAGGGATTCTATATAAAAGGGATTTGTAACGATATGTAAATGTAATAGATTTTCATCAAATTTCACTGTCGTCGCTATTATTTCGGCCCATACGGAAAATAAGTATAACAAGTTTAGATAAAGATATTCACATGAAATTTTGTACCAGTACCATTCAAATTGACATAAATGTTAGGAAAATGTGTTTCTAGATGATTTTGAGGAAAATTACGCTCACAGACTGTTTCACAAAATAATGCATTTTCCCGCCAATCTGCCATTTTTAGCCTCATTTTACAACACCTAAAGTAATATTTTCGGTCATAATTGCAACACTTTTTTGTCAAAAACTTCAGAAACATTCACAAGTTGCACGGAATACATCCTTTCGTAATAAATCGGGAATTTCCGTAATTATTAGTTAAGTACAAAGAGTGATGCATTAAAACGAAGTGATCTGATTAAACACTCCCGTTCATAATTTTCCCGCGCAAATCACTATGCAACATGAAGGATACGAAAATACACGATGTTTTACGAACTTAATACGATTTATACGAAAATATCCGAAGTTTACCGATTCAATGTCATATGTTTCAGAGGTGCTGTGTGGCTACAAAAGCAGATATAAATGACGCAATAAAGAAATATAAAGAAGGAGATTTCAACCAACTTCCTGACCCTGACAAACTTGTACATTTCAAGTAAGTTTTAAACTTTTGCACGAGGCTTCGACATTACGATAAACAGAAGCAAAATAATTTCTGGAGAGTCTCCAAATTTTCTAAGTGGTTCTAATCTTGAATGCAACTCTGAGGTGTTATAATTTCGACTATATGAAAGTCAAGGACGAACTCCACCTGCTGGAATGGAATCGTCTGCTATGTAACATGCATATTTTGTAATATCATATACTATGTGACTATATATGTCAGAATCAATAAGGTGTTTACTCGTATCGGATCTAGATCCACTGCCTTGAATTTTCAATTTGCCATGAAGTTTGTAGACTGACCGCTGTCATAGGCGGATCCAGCGGGGGACGGGTCCGGACCCCCCCCCCCCCTAGAATTTCCAAAATGTACCTGTCCATTTAGTGTATTTCTTGCCGGACTGTAAGTCATTTTTATGTAGTATCAAGCAATTTTTTTCTGTGTTTAACATAGATTTAATGATCATGTACTTTTAATTATTAATATGTGGCATTATTCTGCAAAATGTGTATAATGTGGTTCGAAAGTTTGGACCCCCCCTAGAAATAGTTCGAACCCCTCCCCCATAGAAAAAATCTGAAACTGCCCCTGGACCACGTCACAATGGACTGACCCTGTGTTAAATTTCAAGGTATTTTTATTACCAGCTCTCGGTTCCATAAACTCTTATGTACAAATCCTGTTCACATATTTATGAAATGTGCTTTAAGAAGTACTTTTGCCTTAATTAGGTTACACAATAATGTTGATAACAATATGAGTGACCTATTCAATGTTGAAAGTTTTCTTTTATCTAAGTCTATGTGACCTGTTTTTTAAAGTGACCTGTATCACAGCTCTACATGTACCATCTGTTCTGTTCTGTAGAGCAACACATAAATGTATAGTAATCATAGGCGGATCCAGGATTTTTAGTTAGAGGGGGCGGAAAATTCTAGTTAGAGGGGGTGTAAAATGAACAAGCAGAATGAGGTTTCAAGGGCCTGTAAAAGTCCCGAATGGTCCAGGGCAAAGCCCTGACCTGGGTCCTAGGTGACCGATGGCACCTGAAATTCCTAAGTTTTAGTCATTTCTAAGGGATTCAGGCACATTTCGAGAGTTTCAACTATACTTTCCCAGGGTATACAATACAATGCATTTAGATATATCATTTACTTTTCTAGAAGCCGTTGGGTCATGTTAAATCCTTACAATAATGAGGAGGAATTGTTTCAAATTGTATGCAAGGTTCTGTTATTGCACGAGTGGTGTGCGAAATTTTTTTGACATATATACATATTTTCCTTTAAATTTCATATTCATGATTGAAAAAAACTTTTGCTTGTGCAATTTTAGGGGGGGCGTACGCCGGGTCTGCCCCCCCTCCCTTTGGATCCGCCTATGGTAATTATCCCAGGGTTGATAAACAGTGTGGCTAACTGACTGTTTATATATCACTTAAAGTTTTCTAGCTGTGATTATATTAGTCAATATTTTATTGATTGTTCCTAATGGAATCTCTGCTATGGTCCATAGGGATTAAGCAATGGTGGATTCTGAAAGGGTGGTTGGAGGGATGACCCCTATAATTTTTAGAATAAATTCAGAAGCAATAATATATTATTAGCATTATATATTATATAATGGGATAATGAAGTTTTGGTCTGAAGAGCACTTCTCCTGAAAAATTCAGTAGCCCAGCCTCTGCATGCTCTGGTCTACCCTACATATTATACAAATTTGCATGTCTGTGTTGAAGTAAACTTTAGTACATATGGATACTTGTTTTGAATATCATTTTAATGGGGAAGGTTCCCAATAACCAACCAGTTCAATTGTTTTGCAAGTTACACTGAAAATAAAGACAGTTTGTAATTTCTTTACAGTTAATCTAATAGGCGGATCCAGCGGGGGGTCAGGTGGTCCGGACCCCCCATAGAAATCGGAAAATGTACTCGTCCATTAGTGTATTTCTTGACTATAAGTCATTTTTAAGTATCATGAAACAATTTTTCTCAGTGTTTAATATAGATTTATAGCTTGTGTTGTTTTTATTATTAATATATTGCATTTTTTCTACAAAATGTGTATTATGTGGTTGTGGTCTGAAAGTTCGGACTCCCCCTAGAAAAAAATCCTGGATCCGCCCCTGAATCTGGTAACCATCTTAAAATTCTAGCGGGGATCCTGATCTCCCCTCCCACCACTTGGTGTTATCTATGCCTTGTATAGATTTTTTAAATTCTTATATTGGATTGAATAGTGGCATATTACCTGTTATCTCGATTTTCAACACTTTGAATAAGGAAAATGATTGAAATTTATTGTTTTTTTGTACTTTTAGAAAGACTGATGGAATACAAGATACCAACAAGCCACCGGTGGGAACACATGCACTACCACATCCAATATGGTAAATATATATTCTTAAATTATATTCAACTGTCAGTGGTGCATACATTAACTCCACTGAATTAAACCAATTGTGAGTACAGAAGTACTGTAGTGAGTATTTAAATCAATGGGGTTAATGTATGCGCCACTGACAGTTGAACAAAATTTAACAATAACACATTAAATTTTATAAATGTTTTCTTGTTTGGTCTTTAAGCTATTTATCAATTGTTTTTGTTACTTGTAGTGGCCAGCTTACCTTACCAGCTTTTATGAGATCATTTTTACTAGCTTGCCACAAGGAGCCAAAATCTCCCTTTCTAGTCTATATGGAGTTAGCTCAACATTTTGCCTTCGGTTCTTTTATGAAAAAGAGATACTACTGTCACATTTTTCTCTTCATTTTGTTTCTATCAAAGGGGAATAATACAATTTATAACTCTGCATGCCTATTGTAATTTTGTATTGAATTACCTCCCTGTAGTTTATATTATTTTCATCACCAATAAACAATCTTTAGTCTTACATGGGTTTGTGAAACCATGTATTGACTAATTAAAAAAATGTAACATTGTCAATTATTGGTTTGATTTATTAAATATAATGTTTTGATGCTGATATGAGCCAATATTTTAAAATGCCAGTGCGAGACTATTGATTGTTGACTATGAATTAATTGAAACTTTTGTTGAAGTATAGGCCTACATGTAATAATTCTATCAACTATATATTCTAGGTCAGAAGAAGAATTACATAGTGTACAAATTACCCATAAACCACCTGAGGGATTTGTTGATAAGGTATGTGAGATTCTCATTTATTAACATTCTATAACCATGATGTTTCAATCTGATCAAAGTAGATGACCTCCTGAAGTCTGAAATGACATCAATCAGACTGATGATTTTTATCAAACTGACTATAATTTGTGTTTGTAATTTTTGAATAGTCTAAGAAACTAGGATATGAAGGTGGTTTGTCCGAACTGATCATTTCAAGAGCAAGCACTATATCTCATTTGCGGAAAAGGTTGCCCAAAAAAACTTCTTGGTTGCCCAAACTAAAAAGTGGATGTTCCCGGCAGCTGGACACAAACTAATTTCATAGACTGTTAAAAATATTAAAAAATTGTTTTTTAAAGCATCTTACTTGCATTCTAGTTTAAAACCTATAAAAGTTTTGAGGTGCTTAATTAACTATCATAATTATACAATGTACATGTAGTTACAAACAAACAAAAACAAAAAATAATAAAGAAATGATCAAAAAGTTTAAGGCAATTAAACTCTCATAGAAATTATTTAACCTAATCCAATTTTAATTTAAACAATCACAAATCAATAGTGGGTTAAAGGAGCTGTGAAGCTGATATTCTCATCATGTTGATTGTGCAATAATTGACCCATTCTGTTACAGACTACATGTCTGTGTATGTTTTATGTTTTCAGTCAGCATATTACTGTGTACAAACAATGAGGAAAACATTTGATCTTGTATCAGGATTCTCTTTTGGTGAAAGAAATGAATTTAAATGGTTAAAGTAAGTTTTTATTGTATTATAAATTCTTAATGACCCAAAGGGAGCTAATTCAATGAATACAATGTACTATTCATTTATACATAGTTTTTAAGTTTTTGTCTTTTAAGTGTATTTAGCTGTAACTGGCAGTTTATTCCACATAAATTTCAAAACTTTAGAATTCTCACATTCTGAAAACTACAGAAAAAAGAAATTTTGTAAAAAATATGACCCTGCAATCACATGCAATTTAATTAATGTGGTTGAATATTACAAAAAAAATCTATGCCCTCAGCAATTATGTTCCAATTACTGCCTTGTTAAGTTTATATCTATGAGTTATGCTACTTGTTTAATATGATTTAGCAATACAGTTGGAGTGCACATGACTTATGTGATCTTAATTATACATATCTTTATAATCCGCTTTATACATATTTAAGTACATGTATTTATGGCAATACCTGATGATAAAAGTTTTAACAAAGCATTACTATTTTCAAGGTTTCACACCAAGTCGACTCAATTTAGGTAATTTCATGGCGAACATAACTAAAATTTGCAGTCTACGAAATTAGGATATGAAAGTGGTTGTCTGAACAGATAATTTTAAGAGCAAGCACTATATCTCAATTGCAGGTATTTGGTTGCCTGAACTAAAAAGAGATTGTCCTGGGCAACAGAATGCCCACTTATTTCGTAGACAGTATTTGTACAAATTAAAATATACATGTATTACATATTATTTCAGACGTATAATATTTCTGGAGACAGTAGCTGGGGTACCTGGAATGGTGGCAGCCATGACAAGACATTTACATTCATTAAGAAGAATGCAAAGAGATTATGGATGGATTCACACACTCCTTGGTACTTATTTGTCTTTCATTTCTATATACTGGCCAATAGTAGGCCTATCTTGGGTGCCTTTTTGCATGTAACACTAAAAAGCAAACAAACTTGCACAGTCTGTGGACAACCTTTTTGGGTATGTGATGATTGATATTTTGCATGGAAAACTGATAAAAAGAAAAAGTAGGGTATATGCTGCTCAATAACTATCATATATAAACTCTGATGTCCACAAATTGCGTGGTTATTATTAATATCTGACCATAAAAGACAAAAACTTTCTTGCTCAAGAAAACAACAAGGTTGGTTTTGGATGTCATTTGAGACAAGGTTAAGCAAGCAATCCAACGATTACCAGTCCTATGTTGTAACCACTGGGTCAGACCACCTTACACATTGATATCATAGTGCAACAGGTTAACATTGGTGTATTATTTTTATATTGGGTTACATTTTTGTACTTTCAGAGGAAGCAGAAAATGAAAGGATGCACTTAATGACTGCATTACAATTAAAGCAACCATCTAGATTATTTAAATGGTGTGTAATAGGTGCACAAGGTGAGATATTATACATTAGTACCTTTAGTTTAGAGATTACCTTAGATTATGAGATAAATGAGGCCCTTAGTCAGAAATGGTATGTAGAGGTTATCCTTATAGTTTTTGTTGCATCCCTTAAAAATGGGTTGTTTTATATGATAACAGTCAAGGGCTGTGAATTGAGAGTTGGTTTTTTCTTGTGATCTCCATTCCACTCTTTAAAGCTTTATTCAAATCTTGACTAAATTCAGAAAGCTTTCTTTCAGGAGTTTCATGTTTGAAAAAAACAGTCAAATCCACCCTGGGTCACTATAGAGTTATGAGTCTTATGACCTTTTAATGTTTGTTTTATTAAAAAAAACCCACAAAATTATGTTTTACAATATTGGTTCCAGGTGGCTGCTATTGAAAGTTTCCTGTTTCTTTTTTTAATGGGAGCCATCATAGAGGCCCATCTGTCTAATTATATGAGAGAGATGGCCATTATAGAAGAGGCCATAATTGAGAGGTGTCTTCATGAGATATTGTTGTTAAAGGAGGTTTACAGTACAATGGTTTCTATGTTATATTTCAGGTACATTTGTTGGTTTATTCAGTATATCGTATCTTATATCACCTAAATTCTGTCATAGATTTGTTGGTTATCTTGAAGAAGAAGCAGTTAAAACATATACTAAATGTTTACAGGTACACATATAGATTTTTACGATTTTGAATTAACGTAGGGGGATCACTGCCATATTTCTGCATTGGATGTCAATTGCCAGACACTAATAATAATTTTTTAATCTTTTTTAATACCTTTGAAAGCTTTTTGAAATAAAAGAACCCAACCACAATGGATAAGAAATGTATATATGGTTCTATTTTCAGTAATGCTACATAAAAGGTCAATTATGTACAATGTAGGACCGAAAGACTCTGTGTTTTAACAATTAGGACCATTTGTGAACAGCATAGTTTATAGTCAAGAACACTGCATTCAGTTTTTTTGCCTAGGAACCTTGCCAACCTCCTATAATTAAGACTATAATAATATGTGTATCGGCTAGAATGCACTTTACCGGTACGCACCTACTGCGCATGCGTCATTTTGCATTTTTCGTCGAGTCGGTACTGATGGTGACCGTTAAAAAGCGGGGTTCGGGGGCGGCAGCCCGTGATAAAAGACAGAAAATATCATGAAATTCAAATAAAATCAATTTCCTTTCTATTCAGACAGGGTTGGGGTTAGGGTTAGGTTTATATTTCTACTTCCGTGAATTACTACGTACTGGTAAAGTGCAGTAGCCCCTGTGTATCATACTTCATGCTCTAAATTTTTCTATTTTAAATTGGGAACTTATGATGAATAGAGTACATGTAGTTTGGTAAGGTTCAAAAGTTTGAACCTTGGACCTACTTAGTGCAGGTGTTCTATCAAATGACATGTCATGGAATTCCTTTATTAATTCTTTATCTTATTTTTTCTAGGACATAGAAAATGGTTCCATGCAACATTGGAAGACACAACCAGGTCCACAATTTGCCATAGACTACTGGAAACTTGCTGTAAGTTTGTTCACATTTTATCCTTATTATAGCATATGGTAAACATTCTTTTATAGATTTTTGTTACTAAAGACGCACTCTCCGTAAACAGATATCCTGTAGAGCGTTGTCATACAGGCTCTCTACTTTCTCCGTGGAAGGTCACGTCGAGATGAACTTTGTGTCGACCAATCAATGCATAGCTTTTGTCTAAGCGAAAACACTATTAAACACATTTTGATTTCGTAATTTCTATATTTAGACCAAGGTTTGCATGCTTATTTAACAGCAGTATTATTCACAGTCTGCGATTGGGCGGCTCATTTCAAATTGGGTGACGTAGACGAGTAAACAAGTTACGTATCATAACAATTTCGTCATGAATATTATGAGAAAAGGTCACCTGAACATGACCTTCGTTTAGAAAAGGCCAGATGTAAATTAGCGAGTATGGTAGTGTAAAATTTTAGATTGGGTTTTAATCACTAAATCAGATTGTTAAAGACCTGAAGTCATATTCTCATCTGTCCTTAAGAATATTTTCCTTAGATTAATATACAAAATGTATTTTCCTTAGAAGAGATCAAAAATAAAAAATCCTAACATTTTAGGAAAGGTTTTAGGAGAAATTCCAATCCTATGGACGACTCAGATTGTAAAAATTCCTACTAGGGTTAGCTGTCAGTTAGGCTCTGGATAGAATATATATCGGACATAGCTGTGGTCCAATGGCAAGTTGTGACAGTACCTGTCACCACCTGTCCACATACTAACTCAGTATCTTAAAATCACCAGCAATACAACAACGAACACACATCATAGTTTGATGACTTATTATTGATATAGGTTTAACATATTTACAAATACACGTCCGCTCTCTCCCGGAGCTGGAAAGCAACTCCCCGAACTAACTCACGCTGCGGGCCTCCAGACGGTATCAATGATCACGTGGTGATCAGTCACGCTCTCATTGGTCAAATAACCACTACAGAACGCTCTATCGTTCTGGCAGCGTGCCTTTGTGTTACAAAGTACACTGGCTGTAGAAACTTGACATTAATCCTTGTTCCATTTCTGACAATTCAAAATAACTTCAAATGTGACCTTTTCACACAATACAGTAACGTACAAAAAAATAAGGAGATATTAGTTCTGAAATTCTAAATTAAAAGTATGTTGCCCACACAAATAATTATATATTATTACTTCTAAAAATATAAATTTGTTATATTTATTACAGGAGGATGCCACAATGAAAGATGTTATTCTTGCCATCAGAGCTGATGAGGCTCATCATAGACTTGTCAATCATACATTAGCTTCTCTGAAACCTACAGATTATAATCCTTATAAACCTGGCAAATAAACTTTGTACTGCTGTATAGTGTAATCTACATTTGATATTGTCAGACACGCATAGAGAAAGTTGGACTTTACCATGCTGCATTGCCTCTATAGATATATTTTTTGTTTATCAGTAATTATTATTGTTGTTAACCTGCATAATAGTGATCCTCTAGACAGGGTTACGTGGAGGCCAGATGTAAGAAGATCTTCTTGTCAACCCCAGTTCCTGGGACACCGGCAGAAGATGAGAAATAAACTATCCAGATTTGATTGATTGATTGATTGTCGTTATTTGACTGGATCAAACTGTGATATGAATCAACATTTTTATTTGATTATTTTTATTCATTTTTAGAATACTAGTATGAGCTTTTTTGCTTTTTTCTTCTATTGAATGGAAGGAAACCTTTGTTTTTGTATGTACATGTATTCTTCCTCCTATTAAATAGACAGAATCATTAACACTTTGTTTTGTATGTATTCAATAAAATACATTTGTTCTTCTACCTCAGTATATCTTATAAATGTACTGTACATAACTTTTTAAACCTTTATATCTTCTATACTATGTGCCATAAACTGTTTATCACAGTACAAGATTTTGTACTGTGCTCTCTAGATCTCTATTTTCCTTTTCGGCATTAATTGCTTGACTTTACACATGTCTGATAGCAACTCAATCTGCTAGTTTCCACAAGTTCTCATAAAATATTTGATCGATATCCTACAAAGTGAGCAATTCTTTTTGGCCATTTTGTAAAACTTTTAGTCAACTTTTCATTTGAGCTATCAAGCAACAGATCATGAGCATTTTATGACATTCACATACATAATGACATAAACAGGCCAAAAGTAAAGTCAAGTCAAATAAAGTCTCATTTATTTTTTTATTAATTTTTATTTATAATAATTATTTATTATTATGTTTTAACACATACATTTATACTGTTTTGATCAACATTAATCCAAGTATAATTGGATTATTATTTTTGTACATACCCGGTAATATGTTACTTTGTTCACATTATATTGATATTCTTAGCAATTAAAATGTTATTCACTTATAGGCTTACAGTAATGTTCCACTACCACACATATAAGACCATCAAAACTGATAGACTTAATAGCAGAATGGTCTTCATATAAAAATCCCATTAGTTTGAAATAACCAAAGTGATATTTATGGGGAACTTTACTGTACATGTACATGTAAGTACATGTATATAATATACAGCGCCCTCCAAAAGTTCTCACACAAATGTTAAAGATTATCAAGCATACACAAGTAAAATATCTTGGATCATGTTGATATATGAATTTAAGTTTGATTTTAAAATTTGCTATGATAACTCTAGACCTCTTTTTTTCATGGGTAAATGTTAATGGGTTTATCCTAAAAACTGTATTTTGTCCAAGGACCTTTGGAGGGTACTGTATATATGTACAATATAAATATCATCTTTGTATTTCTACGATTTTCGTTTATATGTTGTGTTGCTTTTGTAAATGAAGAAATTTGTATTAAATACTGCAATAAAAAGTGCCAACATATATTTATTGTTTTATTTTTAGCAAGAACTCCCGTCATGCATTCTAGTAAATGGTCAATTGTTGCCCATACAGAAAAACATAATGTCAATTTTAGAAATTCAAAATAAATGACAAATTTTAACATCCATTGTGATGACATCAAATAACATAACAACATTCTGCATAAGCATTCCAATACTCATGATGTTTGGTGAGAAAGCTGTAGACTAGTTACATGTACAAGTTATCATCTTCGAGGGATGTTTTTCATTCAGCAAGAAACTTACAACATAACTGTGAACAACTGAGTGATCAAGAAACCCATTTAATTTGTTTTTGAATAAAAAACTGCCTAAGAGTAGCAAATTCACTTTATAGAGAATAGAAAATACACTTAGTATCAAACAGGACTTGAACATGGAATCCCTTAATTATTGAGCATGGTTCCTACCACTGAACCATAACACCAACATTTGACTCTAGAACAAGCACAATTTCCTACTATTAGTATGATCCAAACTCTCACTGCTATATTCTCCAGAAATTTTCTACAGCACTAGGCCAATTAACTATGTTATACAGTTTAGGGAAAAATACCAACAAGCCTTACTGTATAAGATACACGTAACTAGCCTGATACTAAGCATGAAGCTATTTGCACTAGCCCAAGGCTACACTAGTGGGTAAAGGTGCCGACTGTAATAGCACACACATATCTCAGTCAACAGAAACTTCTTCAATGACTATATCAAGACACTCATCTTCTTTGATGATTTGTTGAGCTGCTTCCATCAATTTGTCCGACCAATCATGTTCTTTATACATGAGAAATTGTTGTAATAAAGTAGGTATATTTAACTTTGTTTCTATCACATTACTTGTGTAATTATCTGTTAGTATTAACTGTTGAACTATATTCCAGCGACATAAATCCTGTAATCGACCATTTCCCCTTGAAGCCACTAAAAGTAAAAATAAAATAAACTAGAGTTATCACTTCATTATCATCACTATCATACTCATCATCATTGTCATCATCGTCATTATCATCACTGCTATCACAACCACCATCATCTTCATTTTCATCATCATTATCATTATTATCATCATCACCATTAATATCATCATCATTTGTATAATCATCAATACCATCACTATCATCATTTTTTTTATCATCATCATCAATGATAGGAATAACCTACAGAGGTTGAAATATTAACAACAAATTTAGTTTTCTGTTCAGGAATACCATGGCTCTGCAACACTTCATGTACCCACTTTACTTGTTAGACAGTTATCTAGATAAAGTAGAACTGACTAAAATAAATATAAATAAAAGGTGGAAAGCCCGAATATTCTTCAAATACATGTTTCATGTGTAACACAGATGTACAACTGAGTAGGATAGCCCTACTTTTCTAAAAATACACGTAGTTAGGATATAAACGGTAGAATGTTGCAAACAATAAGTCTTTCAAGCCGCATGAGATCATAGTCATACCAAACACCTTAGGAAATATACTATAATCTCAAATATAAGTAAAACAGACTTACCTAGGTACAAGTATGAATTCATAAATTGTTTATATACAACATGAGGATCATCTCTTGATGTATGTGGTTCACTGTCTATACTGAAACCAGTAAGATAAAATATTCATACAATTACATTCTATATAGCACTTTAACTTCATGCTGTCTATACGCCCCTTCAGCAAGGGGAGGACTTAGTACTGCTAACAATAGATTTCCTACAGAACGGTCTGCTACGAACTAGCGTTATGTAGCCAGTACTTTTCTTGCTCGCCGAAACATTCGGAACACCTCTGCTTTCAAAATATCTACCCCCAGTAGGAACAGGTTTCTTTTTCAAGAATACAGGCTTAATATTTTATTCATTGCATTTGTTTCATCAAGGCAGTTGAAGTAAATAACCATAGAGATACATGTAATTGACTAGCATATTTTTAATTTGTTACAATTTTGAACTTTTATTTGTGGATGTCACCTTCTTGAATTTGCTAGCTTGAAGCAAACCATTTCATAGAACTCCTATGCAACAAAGAATCAACATGTGTAAATTGTATGTTTATATTATGTAATATTGTAATTTTGTATGGGTCGAAGGCCTTTAAACAAATAAATATTTGTCATTGTCATTGTCATTGTCAACAAAGAATCGCTTTTCAAAAAGTGCTATCTAGCTACATGTATCTCCTAATGCAACAAGCTCTACATTTCATGTTTTCTAATCATTATTCACAGGGTTTAGAATTTGGACATTTCATGTATACCCCACTGTCACAAATATATCAATATTAACACAGATACCCTCAGGAGATCAGAATTCATTCTTTTGTTGTTGTCCGAAAATTTCTCTCAATTTAGTGTAAACTATAGACAAGTTCCTTAAGCAAATCACTACAAATTGCTTTGGGCCATGGTACCTTTCTTTCAACATAAGAAATAAGAGTGTGATATCAAATAAAGGGTACCTGCTACCAGGACATAAAGCGATACTTAGCCAAATACATAACACAACTCATCCAATGTCATAATATGAAGCAGTACAATCAATCATACAATACAAATATCTAACATGTTTAATATATAATCATTTTTACTAATTAATGAAATAAACATGTAGTTACAAAACAAAATGATTGTAATAGTTACTAGGTACAAGTATTTTGTAATGCCTATGTGATGCATACATTGTATGGAGTAAGTTAATATATATAGGCTGAAGGCCATACACTCAAAGACATAAAATGAGCTCATGAATGATATAATCATACTTGAACATATCCACATCCAATGACTAGCATAACCCCTACAACTCAGTTTATGACAAATAAGATAAAATAATGAACCAAAGTCTTAACTGATGGACATAAAAGACTTCCAAAAGTATGAAAATTCTCCATGTAAACTTACTTGTCTGTCTCAGTCTTTGAAAAACCAGGATGTGTGTATTTAGCCGATGCAATTAGGTTCAGTAATGACTGACATCTAGGCTTGGGTACAACATCTAAACAGTTGTGTTTCTTGGCAAACCGTAAAAATAACAGTAACATTATTGAATCATCGTAAAGATCTTGTATTTCATCAGCGTCCTTTGTAAGCCATCGTCTTAAACACTCTGGATATAATTTCAAAAACAAAATGGCAGGCTTTATTTCTATATCATAAACGAAAGGAGAGGCATTTGGATTCTCCAAGAAATACAGTTTATAGAACTCTTGTTGAAGTAATATTTTAATACAGTCTTCATTATGTAACTGGACAGCACATCTAATAGGATGGTAGGGACTTTGTTTATCATCTAGTAGATATAAATCTGTAACAGGAGCTAACATCTTCACACATCTGAAACAGATATAGAATCAATCCTGAGTTTGTTATCGAATGTAGATAGATATAGGTTTATTTTGGCATAGTATTCATAGAATGGTACAAGAAATTAAAACATTAAAAAAATTCATTATGTAAATCATTGTCCATTATTGTCCTATTCAGCAATATTATCCAGGTTTCATACAGAATTTTAGTGACAAAATTCAAGGACCTTTTAAGCACTTTTCAAGGACAAAAGTGCCAAATACAAGTACTGTAAGTTTTTATGGGCTGACTCCCATTCCCGCAATTTCTTCAGTTGTGTTGTTATCATCTCGTACAATGAGCCTGAAGGTTAGAGTCCACTTCTTCAACCCCATGGTACTTGGAAGACAAAAACATTTGAAAGACTTGTTGATTTGCCAGCATGTCGTCTGTAAAATGTCAACAAGAAATCTAAACAAACTGTGGCACAAAAACTGCAATATTTTTTTTTAAATATAGCATAGAAATTAGTATATAATCCGAATGTTATTCATGCATGGTTATGTGAACAGGTCGACTAAATTGAAATGTTTCACTCTAATGTAATACATTGAAATTTAGTGTTTTGATTTGATTTCCACCTGTAATAAGCAGCCACAAAATGCATTGTACCAAGAACCAAAGTTGAGCACATTCCATTATAAGTATGTAGCCAAGTTAGGTGACCTAGAGCTGTACATAAAGAACTTACCCAACATTTCCTTTCTCTAAGGCAACTTGTAAAGGTGACCTAAATCTGTACATAAAGAACTTACCTAACATTTCCTTTCTCTAAGGCAACTTGTAAAGGTGACCTAAATCTGTACATAAAGAACTTACCTAACATTTCCTTTCTCTAAGGCAACTTGTAAAGGTGACCTAAATCTGTACATAAAGAACTTACCTAACATTTCCTTTCTCTAAGGCAACTTGTAAAGGTGACCTAAAGCTGTACATAAAGAACTTACCCAACATTTCCTTTCTCTAAGGCAACTTGTAAAGGTGACCTAAAGCTGTACATAAAGAACTTACCCAACATTTCCTTTCTCTAAGGCAACTTGTAAAGGTAACCTAAAGCTGTACATAAAGAACTTACCCAACATTTTCTTTCTCTAAGGCAACTTGTAAAGGTAACCTAAAGCTGTACATAAAGAACTTACTCATCATTTTCTTTCTCTAAGGCAACTTGTAAAGATGACCTAAAGCTGTACATAAAGAACTTACTCAACATTTCCTTTCTCTAAGGTAACTTGTAAAGGTAACTTAAAGCTGTACATAAAGAACTTACTCAACATTTCCTTTCTCTAAGGTAACTTGTAAAGGTAACCTAAAGCTGTACATAAAGAACTTACCCAACATTTCCTTTCTCTATGGCAACTTGTAAAGGTGACTTAAAGCTGTACATAAAGAACATACTCAACATTTCCTTTCTCTAAGGCAACTTGTAAAGGTGACCTAGAGCTGTACATAAAGAACTTACTCAACATTTCCTTTCCCTAAGGCAACTTGTAAAGGTGACCAAAATCTGTACATAAAGAACTTACTCAACATTTCCTTTCCCTAAGGCAACTTGTAAAGGTGACCTAAAGCTGTACATAAAGAACTTACTCAACATTTCCTTTCCCTAAGGCAACTTGTAAAGGTGTCCTAGAGCTGTACATAAAGAACATACTCAACATTTCCTTTCTCTAAGGCAACTTGTAAAGGTGACTTAAAGCTGTACATAAAGAACTTACTCAACATTTCCTTTCTCTAAGGCAACTTGTAAAGGTGACTTAAAGCTGTACATAAAGAACTTACCCAACATTTCCTTCTCTAAGGCAACTTGTAAAGGTGACCTAAATCTGTACATAAAAACTTACCCAACATTTCCTTTCTCTAAGGCAACTTGTAAAGGTGACCTAAAGCTGTACATAAAGAACTTACTCAACATTTCCTTTCTCTAAGGCAACTTGTAAAGGTGACTTAAAGCTGTACATAAAGAACTTACTCAACATTTCCTTTCTCTAAGGCAACTTGTAAAGGTGACTTAAAGCTGTACATAAAGAACTTACCCAACATTTCCTTCTCTAAGGCAACTTGTAAAGGTGACTTAAAGCTGTACATAAAGAACATACTCAACATTTCCTTTCTCTATGGCAACTTGTAAAGGTGACTTAAAGCTGTACATAAAGAACATACTCAACATTTCCTTTCTCTAAGGCAACTTGTAAAGGTGACCTAGAGCTGTACATAAAGAACTTACTCAACATTTCCTTTCCCTAAGGCAACTTGTAAAGGTGACCTAAAGCTGTACATAAAGAACTTACTCAACATTTCCTTTCCCTAAGGCAACTTGTAAAGGTGACCTAAAGCTGTACATAAAGAACTTACTCAACATTTCCTTTCCCTAAGGCAACTTGTAAAGGTGTCCTAGAGCTGTACATAAAGAACATACTCAACATTTCCTTTCTCTAAGGCAACTTGTAAAGGTGACTTAAAGCTGTACATAAAGAACTTACTCAACATTTCCTTTCTCTAAGGCAACTTGTAAAGGTGACTTAAAGCTGTACATAAAGAACTTACCCAACATTTCCTTCTCTAAGGCAACTTGTAAAGGTGACCTAAATCTGTACATAAAAACTTACTAAACATTTCCTTTCTCTAAGGCAACTTGTAAAGGTGACCTAAAGCTGTACATGAAGAACTTACCCAACATTTCCTTTCTCTATGGCAACTTGTAAAGGTGACTTAAAGCTGTACATAAAGAACATACTCAACATTTCCTTTCTCTATGGCAACTTGTAAAGGTGACTTAAAGCTGTACATAAAGAACATACTCAACATTTCCTTTCTCTATGGCAACTTGTAAAGGTGACTTAAAGCTGTACATAAAGAACATACTCAACATTTCCTTTCTCTATGGCAACTTGTAAAGGTGACCTAAAGCTGTACATAAAGAACTTACCCAACATTTCCTTTCTCTATGGCAACTTGTAAAGGTGACTTAAAGCTGTACATAAAGAACATACTCAACATTTCCTTTCTCTATGGCAACTTGTAAAGGTGACTTAAAGCTGTACATAAAGAACATACTCAACATTTCCTTTCTCTATTGCAACTTGTGAAGGTGACCTAGAGCTGTACATAAAGAACTTACTCAACATTTCCTTTCTCTAAGGCAACTTGTAAAGGTGACTTAAAGCTGTACATAAAGAACTTACTAAACATTTCCTTTCTCTAAGGCAACTTGTAAAGGTGACCTAAAGCTGTACATAAAGAACATACTCAACATTTCCTTTCTCTATGGCAACTTGTAAAGGTGACCTAAAGCTGTACATAAAGAACTTACTCAACATTTCCTTTCTCTAAGGCAACTTGTAAAGGTGTAACTCTATATTCATCATACCCATAAGACATTGAAGTCAATGTGATATATATATTAGGATCAGCGCCATGTTCTAGTAAAAGTTTTACACATTCTATGTGATTTTCCTGGGTAGATAAGTATAGAGGTGTAGCATTATCATCAGCTGTCTTGTTTACTATACTCTGTTTATATTCCTCACCTGTAAATACATTTTATAAACTTCAGTTAAGTCCAACCATTAGGCAAATCGACCGGGTTGTCGTGAATTCACGATGAACTTAGCTCCGGTAGAGCTTTGTGTTATTCCTATGGCGGAGGTCATATAACTAAATAAACATATATATTAATTTTGCTCCGGCGGAGTCCTTTAATTTGCTCCGGCGGAGTCCTATTAACTTGGCTCTGACGGAGCCTACTTTAATCTGTGCTCCGGCGGAGCTCAAAGTACTATATAAACTCCGGTTTTTTGTAGCCAGGGGTTCAGATTTATTAAGTTTTTTTTGTTGATAACATGTACGTTGTACTATGCATTATATTTACAAAGTATGGAATTAAAATTAAGTAAATTGGAAAGTTTGTTTGTCTTGAATGAAATCTCCGATGTGGTGGATTTGTTTGGATTTTTACAATTTAAAGAAGTTCGCCACACAGGTTCGAACTCGCGAACTCCAGATTCGAAATCAGACATGCAAACAAGTTTGAAAGTGGAATGGTCTTTATGTAGCAACCTTTTCATTTTCAAATTAAGAATTTGGGCCTTAAAGAAGTAAAAAAATTATATGATTTTACAATAAACGAGGCCAAAAGATTTTATAAAAAGCGATAAGGACAATTCCTAAAAATTCAGACGTCATCAGATAAAAAACAGTATTATTCATGGTCTAGGTAGAGATTATCTGTGATGCTACTAAATTGCATCAATAATATGTAGTTCACAATATATTCATTGGAAATATGTATGATGTTGTCAGATAATTGGGACCTTGGCGACATGTTAAACTGTCACTGTGTAAGTCTGAACAGTAAACTGAACCATGGGTTCTGTACCATGTACCATTACAGAGTATAAGGCAGCAGCCCTATGACATTATAACATATAACATCTTTTTGCTGCATGTACAACTTGTAAAAGTAGTTAATGTTGGTCTTATGCTGCCAATTATGGTTAAGATATTCAACATATGTGATTTACTGGTGAATAAATCATAATATCAGAAAACAGTCTTATATACTGCTATCAGAGGATCTCCAGGCATCACACAGGTGTCATGTTCAGATGACATTTACGTAGATTAATCAATACAAAGCTTCAATCAAGATGACACTATAAAAAGTATCATAACTTTATTTTCTAAATCAGGTTCCTAGCTACTTTGATAGAACAAGTTATTCATGGGCTGTGAATGGATAATTTGTATTGAGTTCAGTCATGAGTATTATAATATACCAAAGGTCAGCTGAACATGACGTGTAGTGCAAGCTTGTTGGACGTACTATAAGTATGTATTCTAGCAGAGAATTTTATATCAAGATTTAATCAGATTTGATAAATCACTGTTTGTCATTTAGATGTTAGAAGATAAACCACTCAGGTCTTTACTCCAAACACGCATTTATTCACCACCGAATATTGATAAATTTTATTCAACTGTCCGAGGTGCATACATTAATTCTGCTGATTCAGATATTCATTTCAGTATTTCAGTACCCTTGGTAGAAAAATATATATAAATCAGTGGAGTTAATGTATGCCCCACAGACAATTGAAAAAAAACCCTTAACAATAACCAAGTGTTAAATATCATGTCCTGAATAAGGAAATCTGTTATACCTAACCCCTGAGCGTATTCAATAAAATATCGTAGACATTCAATGAGTCCATTCTCAGCAGCTAGAAAAAATGGAGTAAGTTTTGATTCGTTTCCAGCCGAGAGATCAGCACCATTTTGTAACAGATATTTAACAGTGTCCATATAGGAGTCTTTATGTTGTCTCACCACCTCATGTAAGGCTGTATCACCAGTAAATATAGGATGATTTACATCAGCACCAGAATTTATCAAGATTTCAACACATTCAAGATTCACTACTACAGCTGAAATATAGAGTGAAATAACTATTTATGGATTACATAAAAACATCAATCAATTTTCAATCATGGTCACTCACATCAACCTCTGACCACTTATCACCTCTTAACAGCTATAAATTCACAACTTCTTTCAATAAAAATCTTTCAATAGAAGTCATCTATCAACAAAAACTACCTTTCAACAACAGCATGCTCCTATAAACAATATCCTCTCATCAACAATTATCTCTAAACAATAAACCCTTCTCATTAATCTTTGTAAACAGGTTTCACTTACTTGTACATTATGTTTTGTGTCTAAGACATTTAAATGTTGATAACTCACAATAAACTGTAACTGTAACACAATTATGGCTTTCTAATGCAATGCTATCCAATGATTACCAGTCAAACATTGTAACTACTTGGCCATGCCCCATCCTTGATAAAGTAACGCAGATAAAAAATGCTTACCTTCCCATAATGGTGTAAAGTCTTCCCTTGTTTTACTGTTTGGATCTGCATCCGCATACAATAATGTTTCCACACAGAGAGGGTATCCTCCCTTACATGCTAACATCAATGGTGTGTTATCTTCAAATGTTCTACAGTCAATCTCTACACCTTCAATTATACAAAGTTTATTTTAGCTTAGTCTGTCATTGCCTTAAATTTTCTACAGCAATTGCCAGATACATTATAAACCACAGGTAAGGGCAAAATTAGCAAATAACCTATCCATACAGAATAAGTAGTTTTCAATAGTCCAAATCAATTTTTAACTAGTTAAGGGCTTAGGTTAGAATGTTAAGGGGATGGCTGGCTAAAATTTTGAGAAAAAGATTTCTCTTGAAAATAATGCAAATATCGTCCAGTTGTCTTCGTCTAAGAAATTAGTGGATGTCCATTTGCTCGCAACAACCACATTTTAGTTTAAACGACCAATAATTCCTGCTGGGTAACCAAAAGTCTACTAATAGGATATTGGGCTTGCTACTAAATTACCTGTTGGGACAACCATATTCATATTGTAATTTTGTAGACTGTTGTCGGTAGCATTTACAATTGTACATAAACTGAGATCTTTACAATCTCTTACAATGGAAATTTTATTTTTAATACTTATAATCTTTATAATCTATCATTATTCCAAAGACAACATTATGTCTGCTGCTTGGCACCAAAAATACTCACTAATATTTCTCCTTATAGGATATTACAAATGATGCATAATGATGAAAAAAAATTAATGCCATGGTTTCAGCAATATTTCACATGAAGTGCTATGCTTTGGAACAAATATTTATACAGAAATAAATAAATAAGATACAGCAGGGCTTGCTATCTGGAATAAGCTAGTAAGCAAAGAAATTACTATATAATCTTTACCATAGATTAAATGTACTATCACAATCTAGATTTAATATGGGTTTATTAGTACCAAGTCAAATTTTAAGCAGCCCAACAATATGGTTTTTTTTACTAGCTGTACTCATTTTTGACTAGTAATGGGCAATGGGGCTAGTGGGTTATGGGGAAGATTGTTTTAAAACAATAAGAATAAAAAAGATACCTTGAGCTATAATAATCTTGAGACATTCTATATGACCATGATAAGATGCCTCATGAATTGCCTGCCAGCCTCTATTATCTTTAACATCCACAGGTCTGCCTGAAATATTTCATACAGGATACAATATGTTATTAATCATAATGATGGGAAAATGTTAGGTTTTTAACACAAACAAGTAAAGTCAGCAGTTAACTGCCCTTGGATAAACTTCTTGTTGATAGATTATAGTGGGTTACACCATATGAAAAGGTCACAGAGGTGATTAAAAACACAACACACTTATGAAAGTAGTAGAAGTTACACATACTCCTTTGTCTTCAGGCTAGCACTTACGGAAAAGTAGTAGAGTCCACTAATGACTCAAGAGGATGTGGGTTTGAATCTCAGTTTGATCATGGATTTTTATTGAGTAACATATATAGAGTAACGTTACCAATGCTTGGTCACTTATATATCAAAATCGAAAAAATTCATACTACAATACTGCCTACATGTTAACCTACTTCTGTTTACAGAAAAAACAAGCATCTGACTATCCGCATAATTGGATAAAATCGGCCCAGAGTATTATAAGTAAAACACTGTGTTTTTGGAAAATTTCGCACCAGTGCTCGGGCACCTTGTTTTTATGTAAAATAGAAGTTAATATGTGAAATTTTTGTTTTCAATTGATAGCGAGCTCGAAGAGCGGGCCCAAAGGGCCCGCTCGAAAAGCGAGCTTTACGGTAACGCGAATATGTTTCTATACAGTATCGTATTTTGAAAATGTACCGGAAGTTGATTTTTGAACCCGCCCTGCGCATCCGGAAGAGACAATCTCTCATACAGAGTTGTCGATCCTTACAGTGATCTTAAAAGATAAACAGCTGCCTCATGGCCTTTTTCACTTACAGAATAATTTCAAAAGTGTTTTTTTATGATGCTTATTCCATAATAACAATTCAAAACATATTTCGTCCTTTTATTCGTTCTTTTACTCTATTTATTAATGACCTTTTTTACATCGAATATACTTACAAACGCACCGTTTATGACGTCGCTAAGAGACGTTTATGATAAAACCAGCACGTTTCCGTAACCTAACGGTACCGGGCATTGTTTAAAGAGGAAAAATATATCTATCTTAAAAAATAAATGTTTCATTGCGTTTTTTTCATCTATTCAAAAGATAAATAATAATGTACAATACATTTCTTTCAGAATTGAAATATGATTCTGACATAAAAGAATGAGATGTTGTCAGATTTTTTTGAATACACTTAATTACGCAGTTATCTCCCCTAGCTTGTTTGATTAATAGGCCCTCGAATAAATATATCACTGAAGCAACTACAATAAGGCCATGTTTACAAGCGTGGATCTGCAAGTTCATAAAAGTGACAATTTTAAAAGTAAAAAAAAATACAATAGAAACAGGGGATATGTTTTGTGGGTTGAAGCCGTATATATAGTCTAATCAAATGTTTTATTTGCATCTTGGAGAACATGATATTTTTGTGAGGATGCAGGTGTAGTCCTACCTTCCATTTCTCTGTGATGTGACGCTTTTATGTACAGCAAAACACATAGAGTGATCATAGTGTATAATTAGTGTTTCGATGATTTGTCTTGAAAATTTATTTCCTTCAGAAGGTTCTTTTCTCTCTTTTTAATCTCCATTTATTTCAGACTTTTATGGGTCTACAAGCTAACAAGTAAAAAAATGTGGTAACGTCTCCACATATAAGTTTTGATTCGTCGAGCTCGCTTTGAGGCTTTGCCTTAGTCATATTAGATTATTATATATATATTATTAATTTATGCTAACAAGGATATTGCTTGAATTGTTTTACTTTTACAAGGGGTGACCGAGCATTGGTAGTGACCGAGCATAGATAGTTGTCTCTACATGTGTAGCATTTTCAATAAACAAACCCCGATAAGAACCGTAAATCTATATGCACACTATGATCTCTGAAATATGTTAGCAAATGCAGGCTGTAATGATAAATAACCAAGAGTTATGAATCTTCAGTAATTGCATGTTTTGCTAAACAATACCTTGATAGATGTTTATGTAATGCATTATGATGTCATCATTAACTGAATGTAAACAGGAAGTAGAGGAAAACATAAAAAAACAATGACTAACCAGCCCGTATAAGTTGTTTTAATACTTTGACATTATTTTGTCTAACAGCCTGTGACACAGTAGAACAGGTATCTAGATATGTCTCGGTGAAATCCATCGTATTCGAACTAACAAAGTCGCCAGAGTCTCTGACTCAAAGTTTATCAGTCAAACGGTCAAAATTCCTCAATTGGACACACTGAATTCGTCCTCTCTTTCTTAAAATCTATCTTAAATATTACTCTAATTTCAAAGAATGTTGATATGAGAAAACTAAACAGCCACTAAGATGTAAAGAAACTCAACAATGCCATAAACTATAAACTTTTTTAGATGTTGTTTTCGTCAAAACCGAAACTGAACAATGGCGCATTTTGTTAAAGGGAAGTAACTATTGACACACAAAAATAGATAAAGTCCTTACCTTACCGGTCCGAACATTTAACGTACACTTGCAAATACGTACGTTGTGTGTTTGTTTTAAACTAATTATCTACTTCATAATTTATTGTCAATTCAGCGCTTTGATTCAAATATATTTCAAGTGCTCAGATTTGCACCTTTGACATGCGAAAATTCATATTTTTTCATCCCGGGAGCGGAAACGACGCCCGTGCCCACCCAATTGGGCTTCTCACTTAGGTCACCTCTGGATCCCGCCCTGGTTCATTCCAACTCAAATAATCTTGACGAAATTGTGTGATAGGCCTAAACTTAAAAGTTAAAACCACAGACCTATAAACTTTAAACTGTCCTGATAATATTTAAATGAACTTGAATACACTGTACATGTATAAGGGATCAAATCAGGACAAACCAGAATAAGTATGACCTTTATGTTTATCCTTGGCAATCATTAGAAACAATTAAGAAAGTCGTGACCACTTATCATTGTTTGCCATTATTGTACATTAGTTAAATAAATAGGATGCTTTTCTGTGTTACACTGACACTTATTTGTAAGTAGTTTTTAAACTCGTCAAAGGAACTTGAAATTTTACATCTCATCTTGATAAATATATATTCTTCTTTTTTTTACATGTGATGGGCTGGCAGAGAAGAATTACATAACTTGGGGTTTGAGTCACATGTGAGCGATCAAGCACGACTGATTTTGGCTCAGACAATGAATCTATAGCCCAGTAGGAACTCCCTAGACAGCAAAGCCCGTCAAGCAAATGCATAGGTTGCTTTAAGTAAAATAATCGACACATGCACTCTGGTCTGTTCTTGGTAGGACCTGTATAGTGAAATTTTGAGCGCTTTCCAAGGGCGTATTTAAATGCTGACACTTGGATGCATTTCATCCATTGTGAGTTCTAGCAGATCGATCTGAGCTTTCGCCGATTCTTATTGGTACCTGACTTAAACTATACAGAAGTTTCTTTATAACAATTCTAACTTGACTGAATCAGGTGTGAGCAATGCTACAGTATGTATATATAGGATACATGCACACTCATCTGGTGAGTTGAAAATGTGTGAGACGTGTTAAAATGACTTCAGGAATCTGACGGAGATTTGAGTATTTATTGATGTATTATTAAATTAGATTCTAAGCCATGGTTTTCAGTGCTTAGACGTTCTCGGAGGGCTCTCAAAACGTGCTCCTAAGTTGCACTTTTTGCTTAATCAGGGGTGTGGAAATCGCAGTATTTCCACTTGTCTTTATTCACAAGTCTGCAGACAAAAATATATACGAATCGGACAAGTCGGGCATACCCTCGTCAGTACATAGGATAGACTAAATGGATAGATAACCGTCAATTTTATTATTTCAAATGAGCCGTTAGTATCAATGGGACCAATTATCAGTTACTGTTTACTTTTCCTAACAAAAATCAGCTGCGTACATCCGTTTGAGTCACAGGTGCCAGACACAAAATTTTCCTTATTATCGTATATATACTATAATAAGGAAATTTGTGACTGGTACCTGTGGTTTGAGTGTGAGTTCAAACCTCCACTACATATACCCTACCACAAATATAGCCATAAGGATTGTTAAATGGGTAGGCCAATAAACTAAAGACGCTCGAACTAATATTCCTGTGCGAGTGTTATTAACATCTTTCTATTTCACAGGTTTGTCTTTCTCTGAGGTGGTGTTGTCTCAGGAACCGACATGTAAGGACATTGATAGTAACGCATGCGCGTTGTTGGTAGCAGCAAACTCGGCGTATTGCTCTATGGAAACTGCTTCAAGTGTTTGTCCAAAATACTGTAAACTCTGCCGTAAGTATTATCATTGTAATGCTTACTGTCAATGACCATTCTTGAATATGCAGATTTATATTGATAGTATCATCTGATGGTGGTAAAAAGAAGTATAAAATGTACTAGTGTACGGAATTTGAAAATCAACCTGCATTTGAGCTGAGGGAACGAAAAGAAGAAGAACCTGGATTCACAAAAAAAATTCTTAAAGATGTTTTCTGGTCATCTTTTTTCGAAAAGGTTCGACCATTTTTAACTTATAACTCATAACGATAACCACTCTGACATAATTTTATAATAATGTCACTTCCATCTTGTTCATGACGATATTCCTAAAGTCTCAGCTACTGACTTATGTTTTACCCGAAGGGAGCCATTTAAATTTCCCCATATTTTTTTGAAATAAAGACTCTAAAAATCGCACAAAACTCTGTAACAGCTAGTATTCTTTCATATGACCCAGTATAATTCAATGGGTTGAGTTATGATGACCACATTTTCTAGCTCCACATGACTAATTACCGAACTTTCCAAAGATTTTATCAATATGGAACTACTGACCAAGTTTGATGAAATAGAAGACACGTAGGGATTTTTCTATGATTTAATCAACTGGCATAGTTTTGTCTTAATATTAAACTTTTCTAAGATTTCATACACGTGGAGCTACTGATTAAGTTTGATGAATATTGCAGCATAAATGTGACGTTAGAGTAATTACGATGTAATCTATATTTGACCTACTTACCTAGTTTTGATTAGACTTTACCCAGTATCAAACATGTCTTATGTCTAATCGATTTGAAGCCATCAATCATGTTTGGAGAAAATTTGAGTATAAGAGTAGCCTCCGAGTGGAGCATTCGCAAGACTGTTATAACTTAGGCTAATGACCTTGATTTGAGAACCACAGGACCTATTATAAAATGGCGTAAATTGTATCAGTATCAGGCTACCTACCATTTTTGATGAAAATTGGATCAATAATGTGGCCTCTAGATTGTTGACCATACATTTATACTTCCTTGATGATATTTCAGCTGTAGAATGTTATCATTGTAATACAACCCTCACAGACTTCCATGATTGTAATACAACAACACTATGTGGCCAAGGGGAGGTAAGATGATATATAGCTTTTAAAGAAAAACCTCTTTGCAGCAGCCACCAGACAGTATATTTTATATTATTTATATAGGTTTAATGTTTTACTAGTAGGCCAGGGGCGGTTCCAGGATTTTTTTCTAGAGGGGAGGGGGGTCCGAACTTTTTCTGGGGGGATCCAAACTTTCGAACTACAACCACATTATACACTTTTTGCAGAATAATGCAACCTATTAATAATAAAAACTTTATAACCATTAAATCTATGTTAAGCACAAAGGGGAGCGAAGTGAGCCTGAGAAAAATTGCTTCAGGCTACTTAAAAATGACTTACAGTAAAAAAATACACTTATGAACAGGTACATTTTGGACATTCCAGGGGATCCGGACCCCCACTGACCCCCCCCTCCGCTAGATCCGCCTATGTAGGCCAAATGCATTCACACTGTTTTATCTATGCATATCGTCTATTTAGACAGAACATAACCAATTTTCTCAGCATATATGGTAATAATAAGTACAAAAATGTTTCACTACTGAGACCATCAAAACCAATAGTTTTAATAAGTAATTTTCTTAATATATTATAGAGACCATTTTCTTCTAAAAATCGAACTAAGAATTTGGGACTTACAAATTGTCAAAGATCTTTATAAACAAGGTGGACTTTATAGCTAGGGTTACTTGACTTTACATAAAATATCTCATGCGAAATGAAGTTCGAAATATTCTGCAAAAATAGTTACTATGTAGTTCATCCTCATAGATTATATTATTCAGTTAACAAGTAATTATTAACATTTATGTCCATTTATCATTGATACTTAAAACATTATGTTAATTGATATACATGTATGACCATATGTTTTGATTATTTTGTCAGTATGAGATGTTGTTAGAAGCTTGTGAGTGTATGAATGGGTGAATGAGTCCACGTGAGTGTGAGTGTGAATGTGTGAGTGTGTGTTTGTGTTGTGTGTTGCGTGACAGAACCATTGTTTATATTCATTTGTTTGTAACAAGATACCTTTGTATACGTTACCGTAATAAAATATCTGTTCTGTTCTGGTCTGTTCTATATAATAAGTCTAAATTGATAGGAAAATATTTATCATGTTGTTTGTATTGGTTTGCCAAAATACTTCCACATATATCAGAGCATGCCAAATCATGTTAAAAAAAGGTACGTTATTAACTTGTTACATTCATTCTTGTAGCTATGTATGACAAAGGAATTAAGATCCTCAATAGACGGACATCATGAATACCAGTTGACTTGTGAATCATTAGAGGTAACTATGGTGACTGATTAACACCATGTCATAACTATGGTACCCCATACAAAATTAAAGTACAACAAAATAGTCTTTTTTTGTTGTATCTTCGTGTGCACACAATCACACATTCATGTTTTTATGTGGCACCTCGCCGAACAAAATTGCCAGGTTGCGTAAATCAGCCATTATAAGTGACAGATAATAAATATATGACTTAAAGATGTACGTGAAGACAGCAGTAATGGTAGTACAGCAGTACAACAGTAAACCTTTACTGTTACAATTTTGGCAGTACAGCAGTAAATCTTTACTGTTTCAATTTTCGGCATGAACAGCAGTACAACAGTAAATCTTTACTGTCAGAAAATTCTAACAGCAAAGGTTTACAGTTGTACTGCCGTTACTGTTGTATTCACATACATGACTAAAAGTGTGATGCATATAAAAGTTATAGCTCATCTATTTATTGAAAACTGATTTAAAAACAAAAAAACTTAGGTTAGCCAAAGCATAAATTTTCAACACCATTGTATAATATATGAGCAGCTGATTGTAATAGTAGATCTACATGTAGCTATTCTGGCATTTATAAGACTCATAAACATATTACTGTACAATTTCTAACTTTTCACTTTTCTATATAAATTCTGCTGCACACTCAGGATGCAGGAGTGGCACAGTTAGCTTTGAATACATATCAATATCTTTGTACTAAGAAATCAGTGCTTTAGCACTTTGATTCATTTCAAATACAATACACTGAAAATAAAATATGCCTTTTTCTAATGAAAACTTGTCTAATGAACGTTCGCATGAAAGTTAAATTTCTTTTTTATGAGAACCACAATTTAAATTGTATATAAGGCCACAACAAGTTGATCATACGTTCTGTGGATTTTTCTGGAAAAAAAATGGGGCGAGCAAGCGAAGAAAAAAAAATTAAAAAGTCTTTATTCACTTGCTTTATTAGCCGTTTGACCAAATTTTTATGAGCGAGCGAGGAAATAAAAATATTTTTTGTAAAAACCGTCAAAATTAAGGTGCGAGCGAATCCATAGAATATATGATCAATTTGTTGTGGCCTAAGACAAACTACTGTTTAATCAATGCTTTATATTTCAGACTTGTGATGGACAATATTTGACAGTACCATTGGTTGGTAAACGTGAAATTAAACAACGTGATATATCAATAAAATGTTGTAACGATGATCTATGCAACTATCCTGAACTCACTACCATGGCTCCTAGCGTAACAAACAAACCTGCAACATGTAATATTTCATTAAATTTCTGTATATTGGTTTGGTTGATATTATGCCTCTAGATTATTAACAAAATTACTTGGTTATTCAAATGTGACATCAAGGCTGAGTGACCCAACTAGCTTTCTACCACAATTTTCTGCTGTTGGAATACTTGCTTTAGCTGTAAGACTATGAATAGGCTAAGAAAATGGTCTAGTAAAATTTAGAGTAAATATAATGGTTTAAGTTTGATAGGGTAGCGCAATGCTGACAGATTTGCAATGTACATTGTGAAATTGTGAATTGATAAAGAATAATTTCTCAGGTATCTTAAATCCTGAAATAATCCTGAAAACTTTAAAAACTGAAACACATTATAATTGAGTAGATTGTAACACAAAACGATATAAATATACATGACAAGTTTATTCTAATTGTACAGAAATTTGCATGTCTTAATAAATGAACTGTATTTGATAAAATATACAGGGTAAATTTATTTGGAAAGTACAAAAACTTGCATCACTAAATAAATGTACTTTATTTGTTTAACAGATTGTCCTAAGGACATTGTGTTTATGATCGATGAATCATCAAGTACCTTCGGTCATCACCATGACATCATGAATGAAATCATCAACATTACCTCCACACTTGCCATTGGTCCTACAGATAATCTTATCGGTCTATATGGTTATGGAGGCGTTTTACATGAACATATTGATTTAGAGGCACATACAGATCAAGACAGTTTGTTACATGCTCTACAAAAAACCAGTCTACACGCCCATCAGGGACACACTCATATTGACAGTGCAGTCCATTACTTAGTTGATCATGCTTTACAACCCAGAAATGGTGACAGACCAGGTTACCCAGATGCTGTGATCATTATAGGGGATCCCGATACGATGACAAACGCTCATGTAAATTTACAAGATAGTCAACATCTAATCAAAGATAGTCAAGATATCATACTTGTTACCGTGGGAACCACATCCCAGAATCCGCTACCATTAGACCAGCAACTTGCCACAAATAAGCACCATATATTACATGTACAAAATACTACTAATCTAGCACAGCAGTTGCTTCCCCTGATTACAAAGTGCTAGAAGCAGGGAGTAAATTTGTTCACACAGGGTAAGGGTTACCTGCTATTCACTTGATGAAATAAAAAGTTCCTGAGAAATCATGGTTTGTTTTAATTAGCTTACCTCCGTCCTGTTTCCTATATTAGCTGGAATCATTTTTTTCGGATATAAAAAAAAGTAAAGTTAAAGCAAGGTTTTTGAAGTCAACTATTAGTGTCACTATTTAGTCGACTCTTGACATTAACTTCCCTGATATTGAGTCACACACCAACTGTTAACATACGGCACAGATTGCAGCCACAGCATGACCCTAACAGGTATCCATTTCAGCTGGGTGGAGTGATGCAATCGCAGGTAAATTTCTTGCACAAGGAAATTAGCAGTGCCCCTAGTGGGATTAGAAGTCAGGACCTCTCAATCCTTCAGCGTGTGTCTTGCCGCTGGACTACTGCTACTATAGTATAAAATAAAATCATTGTGAACCAATCAGTATTCTAAGATACATATAATTGTTTTCACTTATACCTATCTTAGAATTTTGATAAAATTTACCAATATATGTTTTAAATAGATATTGAGACAAATATTAAAACTAACATGTGTTTTTGATTAAAAGCTCAGAGCTGTGTGAAAACCCTTTTTTAAGAGCATATTTTCATTAAAAGGAATGGTGTGGAAACTCAAACTATTTCAGTAGGAACTCACACTGAGGGAAAAACTCACACTTGAGTACTTCCAAGAATTCAGGGTGTAGTTAATAAAAACAAATGTATATATATATGTGTATGTAGATATTATATTATATTTGATACATTACAAAAAGAACTTAAGTTGATGTGCTACATCAAATTGAATGAAAAATGAAAATAATCAAAATCTTTTAAACAATGAGATAAAACAATAATTAACATGTATGAAAGCTACTTAAATTATGCTAGAAATATGCTAAATATATGTGTACAAGTATGTTGATCATTAAAATTTTAATGTAGTTGTGTCCATAGTTGGGTTAGCAATAAATTTAGCAAATATTTCTAACTCACTGTGATTGTAATGTTATTATAATATTATCACAGATGAAGACTTGATAATACTTAATCAGTCTAAATGGTTATGGCAGGGCTGTACACAAATGTAAAGATCAGTGGGCATGTCCACTTGTAAGTCAATTACATGAATTTGCAGTTCAAAGTCTGAAGGATAATGAAATAATTATGATGTGATGTTCAGAAGGTATATAACATTCTACATAATACAATAACTTTTGGAATTGATTGGTCAAAGAAATGATGGTATCCTGTGAATAATTTTGCTGAAAGCCTGACTGGACAAACACGCAAATAAAGTCAGTTAGTAATTGTTCAGATGGCTAGAAAATTAACAATTAAGA
This sequence comes from Mactra quadrangularis, assembly GCA_025267735.1. Taxonomy (NCBI): domain Eukaryota; kingdom Metazoa; phylum Mollusca; class Bivalvia; order Venerida; family Mactridae; genus Mactra; species Mactra quadrangularis. Next base: position 47,770,748 of record CM046299.1, on the reverse strand, counting down.
CTTGAGAACAGAAAGTCAACAATCCAGCATCTAAATAGCTTATCTTGTTTATATTTCACAATTAGATCACCATAAATTAAATATTTATCATCTTTAAATACATTCATACATGTTATGTAGGTCACTAGATTCAAAGTCCTGAGTGATAAACACCTGTTTTAAAATCATGCTTCGTTGAGAAATACATACTTCATACTAAACAAATGTACCACGGAACAAAAAAATTTTCAAGTTAAAGCTAGTAAAACAAATTTATTACTCTAAATAGATAAATTACAACAATAAAAGCACAATTATAAAATATCTTAACAAGAAAATGAAACATTAGATCTATCTAGTATATCATTCAACCTGCTATAAACGTTCTCACTAAATATGAATCACATATCTGGAATGATTACATATATACATAAAACAATAAGAAAAATGATCATTTAACATTTAATGGACGGAAATACAATACATACACAATGTAGCTTTTATAAACATCTAGTTTAATTATGCTTTAAATTGTTTTAAAAATGGTGAAAAAAATGAATGAAAGAATCTATAAGATTCACATACATACATACTATTACATACTATGACCGCTATATTTCCTAGTCAAAATTGCAAAATATTTGAAACCAATCATGTACCAATTTAATTCACAGATGCTAGAAACATACTTATTAATTATATAGAGTACTCATGTGTAGCGATGTTTATGAAACCTTATTCATTTGCTAAAATGATTTCAAGTACAAGTCTGATTTAACTAAATTATTTACAAGCTCAATTACTTAGTCCCAGGCTTCAGTGTGGAGTAACTAAAGAATTTTGAATCCCAAGATATCAAGATAAGACAATAATAGCACAGAAATTTGGAGACCTAAAAATTAAAATTTTTCATTGGTTCCCAAAAAGGTATTCAGATTTCTATGGTAAAACTACACACTGTCTTACACATGCAATGTAATATAAAAATGCTTATATTACCATACAAATGATTTTCCAAGCTTCAAAAATGTATTAGATGTCAAGCCACAATGCAAATATGGCTCAAGTTGACTGATTAACAAACATGAAGAAAAAATATGAATAAGCTTAACATATGACATTGAAATAAGCAATTTTTATGCGAGAATTTAAGCCATTTATTAACAAGGTAATGTATGGTGATCACCTTATAAAGTTTCCTGGCTTTGTGACTAAATACAATATCACACTATATTGTACATGCACTATGAATTATTAATAAAAATATGAAACTGCTGACTGATAAAAAGATGAAAAACATCAAAATGACAACATAGCTGGTTATAATTGACAAGAGGCATGGAATAAAATTTGATTTTCATTCAGCACATGAAATATTTTGAATGAGTTAGCCACAAAGCAATTACTGAAGCATGCCATTTTTGTTCATTTATTTGTCTCCCAGGTCAATCTGTACTAGCTAAAGAAAATTATTTGAGACAAAAATATTAAAAGTAAGTTGTTTTTGATATTATGCTTTAGTAAATGATTCATTATCACAAACAATATGACAAAACTTCTACACATGGTATTAGGACAAAATTTAGAAAATGCAAGAATTACCCGTCTTAACTAAAAAGCCAGTATTTTCTAAATATCAAAGACTAAGGCTAACTATTTCCATTTGGTCTGTCAATTGCATGTACAAATACATATAACAAATACATACATAAGACTGTACAAGCCTCATCAAACATATAAGTAGGTGATCACATTTATAATATCAATAGTTTAAATACATACATGAATAAATATAAGGTCATGGGCTCCGGACCCCCCCCTTAAATTTCCGAAATATACCCTTCCATGAATGTTATTTTTTGAACTGTAAGCCATTTTAAGTAGCATGAAGCAATTGTTCTTGAGCTTGCTTTGCATGCATTTGTGCTTAACATGGATCTAATGGTTATGTAGTTTTTATTATTAATATGATATGTAATTCTGTAAACAGTGTATAATGCGGTTGTTGTTTGTACCCCCCTCCCAGATAAAAAATCCCGGACTCACCCCTGCTGGATATTAATGTTGAATTTTCATTGAAGAGCATAACCTGCTACCAATAAAACAAAAAGGGATAACTAAATTCTTAATATCAACCAATAGATAACAGCTACATTCCATAACAAATGGCTCTTCAATCAATTATCTCAAAACACAATGCCATGTTTAAGGCCGATTCCTGAAGTTATATAAGGCTGGTTCCTAAAGTTATATTTAAAGAAGAAATCAGATAGTGAAAAGTTGGTTTTGCTTTTCCTGAACACCATTCACAAGAGAATCATCTGGTTGTCTTCATCGTTTAATCATCAACAGATTCATATCTGAAGTTAAATATAAAATATATAAAGTATTTTGAATGATTTAGTGTTAGAACAAATTAAGTCAGGTCAAATCCTTCTTTATGTTAGACCATGATATATTTGTGCTAGAATCTCACCTTATGCCAGGCAATGATATGAAAATTGGGGTTTTGAAGAGTTAAAATTTGCAAGCAATAATTCTGCTTAAAACTTCTAATATAAATTGAAAAATGGCCATTGTTCAGTCATTTTTTTCCAAGAGTTATGAACATTGTTCATTTTGTATTTGGCCCCTAATGGTAACCTCAAAGATTTATTTGAAGCTATTGTTGAATTTTTTCAGTAATTTCAAACACTTACATACAACAGAATAAGTTAGCCTCACTATCCTCGGCATAAAAATTCAGTTAACTTCATAAGTTGTATAGAGTAATACAATTACTAAACCAGTCTACAAAATCAACAGTTGTCAGATTCTCCAGGACAACCATTTCTAATTCAGACAAATAATATATACATATATATATAGCTGAAAGTTGTGAAAACTGAAAATACTGAAAATATGCTGGGGGCCAGGGGGTCATTAGGACTCCTGATGGATCCAGGGCAACGCCTAGGCTGGGGGTCCATGAGGCTGGAGGGCCCTGGAAGCTCACAATGTAGAAGCAAATAGAGCAGTAAAATCAAGCTCTTATGTAAGAGTTACTTCCCTTTTTCGTAATTACCGATAAAAACACCGATTTTGACACCCCCCCCCCCCCCCCCTCAAATTTCTCACTGTATTTACACGAATTGGAAAAATGGCCTTGGCGGTCGTCGAAAATACAGAAATCTTTCACATATATATCTATATATATGCAGATAGCTAAAATGACCAGTTCAGACAACAGCTTTCATATCCAAATTTTTAAGAACTAAAACCCTTACTTTGCTAATCTTTTTCTTAAATCTTTCAATGTATCATTTTTCTTCATCAACATTTGTTTCAAGTTTTTAAAAGGCGCAGTTTGACTAACTTTCTTTTCAAGTTCCTGCAAGAATAAATGAATGTAAATCAATCAATGTTAAGTATTTCTTGTAAAAAATTATGCTCAAATATGATTTGATTTCTTTATAAGTTCAAAAACAGGATTATGATGATGCCTTTTTCATCAAAATTAGTAAATAAATGAGTTTCAACAGCTTTTGGAATATTCATAGGTTCAGGGCTCAACATTAAAGATCGTTTTTTTTTTGCCCCAGATGACACATATTTGTGTTTGGGCAACCTGTTACTGCTATTAAAGATATGGTTTGGGCAAGTTAGAAATATAGCTGGCTGTCCATTCTGGCAACCAAGTTTAAAAAGTAGTGGTCAACCCTGTAGGTTCCAAAACCACCCATTTAACTCAGTTGATAATTGTCTGACTACAAATTCCAAGGGTTGTGGGTTTAGATTCCAAGGCAGGACCTTATACTTTTGTAGACAAGGGTCATGCATTGCCATTCTTCAACCAACCTCTGTATCAAGTAAAGCAGAAGTCAGCCACTGGTGAGGGTCAGTTTTTAGCTATATGTTAAAACTTTGGGTCCAGAGATCTAGGCTTATAAAGAGACTAGGATGACTGACTGCAAGCAATATGACTGAAATGTTTTTGAAATGTGGCATATACCAACATACATTACATAAGTTCCACTATGATGTCATAGCAACTTAAATTAACCTACCTTTTCGGCCATTTCTAACATGTCACGAACTTTCAGTAATTCATGTTTTGTAGAAACTAAATCATTCTCCATTCCTGTATCCTTGCCTTTACCACCCTGAAATTATTATGAATAATCATATAAACTAATTCATAGCCTTTGTGTTTTGGTTCTTAAACAATATCAAATAAGTTCAGTAATCAAAATTCAAATTGATGATTTTCTTGTTTTAGCTAATTTCAAGAACCAGGGTCATATGAGGTGAACAGTTCACCAACAGTTCCTGGTATATTCCAGTACTGGACCTCTATCCTTAATAAGCAATAGAAAATTAGGTTTGGTAGCTGGGCTTGAACCTATGACAATTCATTAATGACAGAATGTAGTAATTGTCCAGTAACCTTTGCTACATTTTTAGAAAAAAGACCGGCACATTGGACCTTTTATTCTGGTTACAGCTGACAGCATTTCAGTGTTTAATTGTCTTGAATATACTTATCAAACTTACAATAATGTTTGCAAATGAAATACTAGTAGCCCTGGAAGACCTAAGAACAGCTAATTTTATATATTGTTCAAAACGTTATAATCATACCTTGCTAGCATTTAATTCCATCTGTAAAGCTTCCATTTTACGTCTCAATTCTTCAGACTGTGCACCCTGTACATAAAACAAAGTATATTTTAGAGTTGTAGACATAGTTTAGAGTTGTAAGTGATTATATTCAGTTTGGATTATATTTCCATTAAATATCAATTTTCTTTTTTCTCAAAATGGGCTAACAGTACTTCTTAAAATTCAATAGATATGGTGAAATAAATATGAACATTGTTTTTTGTAGCAGCATTCTATGTACAATACATCAGAATTCTACTTTTACTTGAGTTGAAAAAAGGATTCCAAGGATAATTTTGTATATGTGGTGCAATGAACAAACTGGACAATATTGTAAAGTTTTGGTTTTGTCCCCTAACCTCCCTGTTAGACAATTTGTATGTATAATTATATACAAACCTGTCCAGCACCTTTCAACTGTGATTGTGTTCTACTTAATTCATCTTCTAAGTGTCTTGACATTTGATTTCCAGCTAAAGCCTGAAAATAAATATCATACAAATTATATATTTATTTATAAAATATATTAATAACAAGTCATGCTGTATACTCAGTCTTCGAAATTAACGGTTACCCGGGACAACCATTTTTAACGTCAGGCAACCAATTCAGGCAACCAATAGTTCTGGTCAACGTTTTGCTGTATTTTTGAGTCATGAGACAAAAGTCTCAGGTCCAGGGCCATCGTATTCCGATACCGACACACAATTTATTGCATCATTTTCCATTTTTAATTTGTCAGTTATCTCGACATTGTCAAGCACATTTGTGCTTCTTCAAAGTCCTCATAAAGGAGTCTTTCAAAGTTTGACAATTCATTGTCACTTTCATGTCCAAACAAACACTACTCACACATGCCTTTCCGATTGACATTAAAGTTTTTGCTATCAGAATGTTTGCCATGCGACTCGGCAACTTTAATTAGTTATTACTCTAAGTTTGAAACTAGCTAAATAAGCTCTGTGAGTCTCTTTCAGTGTCAACGCCATATCAACAAGTCACACAATTTTGATAATATTAGAACAAAGGCATTTAATTATGTACTAAAATGACTGATAGGGAAGCAGCAGACATTCATTGGATGGTTTATTTTTTAGTCCACCCTTTTCTGAATTTCTGTAAATACATCACCCTAAATAGTAATCTTTGTGCTACTTCAAAATTGTAATGTCGGTAAAATCTTTGATGAGGTCCCTAAAACTTTAAGCGACTATGAACAAAGACCTCACCGACATTGCAGTAATAATATAAAGGTACACCGCGTCTCATATTGATTTTTTGACTTGAGCGTAGTCGATGACCAAGAACAATTACCGAAGGTATTTAATCTATGATTTCCGTTTTTATAGTTACTCATTTAAACACTCTGATTGAATTTTATACTCTTTTATACACCCCTGTTTGGAAACATGTTACGGCCCTGTGGGCGTTAAATCGGATTCTGAGTCTAAGTTTTAAATACACCACTAAAGAAAGAATAACAATAGAAATAGGAAGTAAAATGAAAGCATACCCCAGCTTGAGCTGTACCAATCTCAGATTTTAATTTATCGTTCTCTTTTTGTAATTCTTCTATTTTCTGAAAAAGTAAAAAGTCAATGACACAAAAATTTTTTATCCGACAGAAAAGCGAGACACTTATAGTTAATGAAAACAAAGACCTTGGGAGCAAGGCCAAACAGTAACAACAATGTATTATTAATATCTGAAGTCAGTTTCATGATTTAACTCAATTGTTAAGAATATAAGATTAAGAGGCCTTAAGAATATTGATGTAGCAAACTTGTAAGAACCTGGCTCATTGGAGAAAGAGGATTTCAAGCTTAATCAATCTGGAAGATGTTGGGTCCCAGGAGACTCACTAGCCCTGTGAGAAAGATTGCAGTAGGAAGGCTTGGGCAATAAACGGAATAAGGCATCCAGTTGGTAATGCATGCTAAGAGATCAGAAGATTTGGTAGCCAACCACTGACATGTGGATTGATCTCCACTGTAGTCCTGCCACCTAGAAAATGTACCAGGATAAAAGGGTCCAAACACTTGCTGATAGGTGGATCCTGGCTGATAATATCAGTGGCTAAAGTAGTAAAAACGGTTACTACTAAAAAACTAAATAATTAATTAATTTACCATATGTAAAAGTGCTGTTCCACCAGTCTCATTCATTGGACCAAGTTTAACATGTTTTAATACAGAATTAAAATCATTATCACGTTTTGTTCCAGCAAATTGTTGTTCTTCAAATTCTGCAATCTTATCTAAGATATCTCTGTAATTGTACAAGTAACAATATAAAATAAATTTTCACAAGTTAAGTCATAGAAGATATGTATATACGTATATGTTAATTAAGTAATTTACAGTGGCTGAACCGACTAACTAAATTTCCTGTAACAAGTACACACCATTCCAGAAGAAAAAAACAATTTCTCTCAATAAAAAATATATTGTTGTTGAATTTCTATGGAAAGGTGCGACTCCTCAGCTAGGAATAGAACCTTGATTACCAGCTTTATAGACAAGCTTGCTAGCCACTGTACCATGACAGCCTTATGCATATTTGTAGAAAAATCAATAAATTAAGTAACTGCTAGCAAGTTTGCAAGCTAATATCACATAAAAATGGAAGAGATCGTAATTCCATAAATCTTAGTAACACAGGGTTAAGTCATGTTTAATGAATTGAAAACATATGAGTACTATGGTTTTAAGAAAATGCTCTTTCATGGATTGCAAAGACATCAATTTCTACAGAATTTTATATCTTACCTATTTTCTAATTCAGATATATCAGCTGACAATTTCAGATGCCATTTTTCTGCTTGCATGAACATTTGTCGTAACAACAGTACATTAGTATGAGCAGAATTGATTAACTCCCCTTCCAGCTCTCCAGCTACACTCATTAAAAGATTATTTAACATGTCTTTGACTTCATCAATGGTGTAAGTTGTTTCATCTAAACGTGTACTTATAAGTTCATCAAAACAGAATTCAACAGCTCTCATACGCTGACCACGTTGATAGCGTGTAAAACGTATATAATTATGAACCTGCGTTAGATGATGGTCGTTTATGTTTAGTTCCGCCTGAAAAATAGAAAACCAAAAAAATTGCTTAATGAACAAATTTACTATTAAGTCATTATCATCAACTTATGTTATAACCTCACTAGTCTATACACATTTATTCAAGCCCCTTTTTCAAAGAAATTCTTTCAAGTAACAACCATATTAATCACAGTCAATACCTCTTAACATCAAGTCCCTCAGTATTGAGCTTTTGTAAGATCACCACAACACATCTCATCCACAAAGTTGGAAGTTAAAAGTTTTGAAAATACTGAAAACCTTCTATCAAACAAGAAATGAAAACTTTAACGCAAAAATTACGAAGGGAAATAATCCATAATAAAGGCAGGTAGAGTAGTGGTTACTTTCTAATTCTGTTCATCACATGGTATGAAATCATTGTATGAAGTTTCATAAAGATCTGACAATAAATGGCAGAAATATGTGGAAAAGAAAACTTAAATGCAATTGTTAACGACACCGGACGCCCGCCCATCCAACTGCCCGTGTTTCACCTAACTATTAGCCGAATTTCTTTGTTGAAAAATCCTGGCTAAAAACTGAAATCTTTCATATAAATTGCAGAGAGTAATTTATTCTCAAAATACTGAAATCAGTATTAAGTATTAATACTGAAAACACATCAGTTAACTATTTCAAGTTCTCATACTTTTCTTTTTTTCAATTGTTCATAGTAACACACTGCAATGTCATGTACTCAATGCTGACACCATCCAAGTGATAAAGTCAGCACTTGCTCAAGGCACTCAACGACTATTGGGCTTAAGGACATTTCATGGCAGTATCTAGAATTACACAGACGTAATCTTAACCTTGAAGTCTAAAATTAGGGAAGTTCTGTAATCCTAGACAACCCTGCCTGGCTGAGCTGCATTGCAGAAGTTTTAAAATGTGGATATTTTTACCTTTTAAACATTCAAAAGAAGTTAAACCAAGTCATTTTGAGATATATTTACATCTTAGACTTAACTAACAGTCTTTGAATATGCCATTTCGCACACTGAAAATAAACCATCCATATGCATGTATGGCAATCAAACATTGCCATCCCTTAGGCTAGGATTACCACACTGTAACCTTAGCTGCTGCCTTGAAAAACTAGTATTAATAAAATATTTGAATTGTCAAAATCGTAATTATTTAGCACTAGAAATACACTATTATAATAGATTGTCACGACTTTTTATGTTTTTTTTATGTCACTTAATTTCATTATTCACACATTGGGTCGTATTTAATAATACAGTGAACTCGACAGTTCCGGGTCATCGACAATTCTGGGTCACTTTTTTAAAATAGTACAGATGATTCCTTAATAATTCAATATTTTGATTATATGATAGTTAAGTCATGTACACTAACCACTTAGCTACCATTACACAAACATTCCATGTTACCATTTCTCTAACGGAAGTCATAGTCATGAAACACTAAACAGCATCGTTTCCAACTAATGCGAAAGTATGTGAACGTTTCGTCCATGCGTTCGAAAAAAACAGCGATTTATATCCACAATTTAGATAAAATAAGTCCTTATTGCACATTATTTTGCTGGAAATTTATCGGTGAACACGATTTAACTCATAGATTTGTTTAATCTAATTACTGTTTGACAATAATGCAGACAATTTGACCTGGTAAGCACGTAACAATTTCGGGTCAAAACTTAACCCGTATTATATACAATCATTTATTTTAATTAAAAAGTATTTTGTTAACATTTAAAATTTATTTTATACATAATTTTATCCCATATGTAAGATATTTGTCAATTAAATACAATTATTGTTTGATATTTTGAGTTTTACTTTTTACACGCAAGGAATTGTATTTATGGTACTTGTTTTTATATGCAATAGATAATTGCAAGTGACATGATCAGATCTTTAATTGACGAGCTTTATTTTTGTTTAACTTGGAAGAAAATATAACAGAAAGTCTTTATTGACAAAAAGTCGGCTGTTTTATTGATTTTAACCCTGTTGAGACCACTCCGGATTAAAGAGACAAGCATCTGTCACGTGACCCGGAATTGGCAAGTGCGACCCGTAACTATCGAGTTTGCAACATGCAATTTCGAAAATTGTAGGAAATTACAAGCAAATAAACACTATTGATTTATTATAGCATGGTAAAGTAGAAGTATTTGTTTATCAACTTATGCAGGTTTGATTCCCACAACTTTCGTTTTGAAGAGACACGCATCCTTTGTACGGCTAGAATGCACTTTACCGGTACGCGCCTACTGCGCATGCGTTATGTTGCATTTTTCATTGAGTTGGTACTGACGGTGACTGTTAAAAGCGGGGGTTCGGGGGCGGCAGCTCCTGATAAAAGACAGAAAATATCATGAAATTAAAATAAAATCGCTTACCTTTCTATTCAAACAGGGTTAGGGTTAGGGTAAGGGTTATATTTCTACTTCCGGTGAATTACTACATACCGGTAAAGTGCAGTAGCCCCCTTTGTATAATGTATTTTGAAACATTATAATCAATATTTCTAAATTTAAACGTGTTTTAACAGCACTATACTAATTTATCAACTGTATTTCGGGTGTATTTTGGGAAATCTGCTGTATTTTGGTAAATACATGGACCGGCCCTTACGTTTGCATCTTTCTTTATTGAACCTGTGACTGTGTACACTTGCCTTGGTGCATTGAGTAGCCAAGGGGCCTAGTTGCTTATTTTTATTAACACCCAACGCATGGCCATAATTGTCAGTAATAATTGATAGCCATTGTATCAGTAGAAAATGAGTATAGCATGACTTATCTACCTTCACTTCAGGAATTTGAGAGGAATAAAATATTCACAAGTCCCATATTCTGCAGTGATTTTATCTCAGACAATGAAAAATGCAATAGAAATGTTAAAAATATTTTGTTTCATGCAGAAAGCTCTGTACTCACCATTTTTGCGCTTGGTCAAGTTCAACAAGGCAAAACAAGCCCTATCGAGAAAAATGTTTTGTGGACGGATGCGACCAACCAATAACCGGAATTTCCGGTAAGATCGTAACGACTTGGTGTAATTCGCGTCACGGGTATTTATCGAAACAGTTATTGAACGGAACGGTACTTTTTTGTTCCTGGCCAATGGTGATGACTGCTTTTTCAGATTATTTAATTGAATGCCAAACACGAAAAAGAAAATCAGCACTTTTTTAAGTTTCCTGTCTCCTTTATTTATTATAATGCTGATTAAACATAGAACACCAAGGGAGACAACCGTGTCATGTTTTTTTTCAGTTTTTTACCCAATTAGTTCCCTTGATCATAAATAAATTTTGCCTTGTGGCAAGTTTGATATTGCTGTCTTCTGATGCTTTTTGTCATTTTCATATTTGACGCTTTGTATATAAGTCATATCCCAACTTCTAGAGGTTCTTCATGGATAATTTAATGTGACATTGTTTCATCCTTACTTCCTATTAAACAAATAGCGATATTTTGTAAATAAAGTAAAGGATTATATTTGTACTGTTATGTTAATGATCACATTAAAGTAGAAAACAGAACCATTGACTTTACTAAAACTAACTTACACCCAAATTTAGATGGTGGAGCTGTGTGAGGTGCACTCTCAGAATCTTAGGCTGTTTTTTATGGCCTGTTTACCACATCAGCTATCCTAGACAATTTCTTTTATCAACACTAGCTCCCCATTCCACATGAAAGAGACTTAAAACCACAAATATAATGTTCTCAAAGATATTTATAATTATAGAGTACATCAATGGGTCAGTATAAAACTAGTCGTGATTAGACTAGGGGCCTGTTGCACAACGATTTCGCTACAAATCGCTATGAAAAAGTGGTTTCTTGTAGCGCTTCTTCACAGGAAACGGCTTGCTATTTACATCACTAACGAAGAAAGTACAGAAAGCCCTTATTGCAATTGCAAGTTTTCAAGGCAATTTCAAAATAAATAATTCTTTGAAAGTACAAAATCATGGCAAAACATGTTTGCAATTACAAATATTTATTAATTTCAATTCATATCTAGTCAGTCAAACATAAAACCAAATTGTCTGCAAACAGGAAGTCACATTACTGTGGAGGCAGCCATTTTGATTTGTAACAGCGCTCTCAGGTAGTGAAGATTTTTTATGCTAGCTTTCGCTACGTAGTGAAATGAAGCGATATCTTGTAGCAAGTCGTTTCCTATGATTTTGCAATGTAGCGATACCTAGCGATATGCTTAGACAACACACCCCAGTTATGTGCTGATCCATCAATATAATTTACGGATGCAATAATAAAACAAGTCAACTAAAATACTGTAGAAGTCTTTTAATCATTATATACAATAGGCAGCTATGGAAATAAATGAATAAATAAAATTGTCTGCCATAATGAAAAAATATGATCAAGATTCACCATAAGTTTATATGTCCAACTTTTCACACACATATACATTGTATACATCATTTAAACTTACTGTATAAGATAAGGGCATTTAACCAGTACTACAAAAATAGAGGGTTTGTCATACTTAAGGTAGTTTGCACAAATTGTATGCTCATTTAAGCTTGTAAGCACAACTTGTGGCTCATCACACTTAAGGTTGTAAGCACAACTAGAGGCTCATCACACTTAAGGTTGTAAGCACAAATTGTGGCTCATCACACTTAAGGTTGTATACACAAATTGTGGCTCATCACACTTAAGGTTGTAAGCACAAATTGTATGCTCATCACACTTAAGGTTGTAAGCACAATTTGTATGCTCATCACACTTAAGGTTGTAAGCACAACTAGTGGCTCATCACACTTAAGGTTGTAAGCACAAATTGTATGCTCATCACACTTAAGGTTGTAAGCACAACTAGTGGCTCATCACACTTAAGGTTGTAAGCACAACTAGTGGCTCATCACACTTAAGGTTGTATGCACAAATTGTACACTGGTGGTTCTTTCATAAAGTATGGATCTTGCAATTATAACATTGTAGATTTTCTTAAACATGCAGAAAACTTGAGACCGAATAATACAATAGTGCAAAACTGTATGACTTTCAGCAAAAAACCCCATATGACACCACAATCACAAAGGATACAGGTAAAAAAAACCTTACCGTACCCTATCTCCCCCAAAACAGCTTACAGAACCCCCTAACTATACCCTATCTCTCCTAAGTACAGAAACAAAACTGCTAACTGTATCATATTGAAAATAAGAACATACCAGAACATCAATCCAGCCCAACAAAGATATTATAATTATTTTTAGAACTTGGTTACACAGTATAATAGCACTATCATATTATGACAATTATTTATAAAGAAGACAAAATATTTTAACCAGTGATCAACAAAATTGAATAAAATGACAGTTTAAAATCAGAGACAAATATAATTATATGTATAAGCGAAGTTCAATCATCAAACACACAAAAAACACACATGTATGTATATGAAAAAAATAGATTTCATAAAATGACTCTTTCTATATAAAGCATATGCAGAAACCATGGAAATAATAAAAAATACATCAAAGAAATATGATAATGAACAAAAAAATGCTTCAGTTTCATTTCAGAATAAATGAACAAAAGTTGAAATAATTCATCATTTTAGATGAAATAAATGTGAAATAACCATTATAAAACCTAAATATGATTTAAATGCTGACACAGAACACATTATTAACAAAACTAACTAAATTGCTAAGTCAGACATCCATACAAGTCCTGTTTTTATCCGATACATACAGGCATACTTCAAAGATCCAGTGCACTCACATACATTTTTTTATTAAAACAAATCACTTAAACAGGGACTATATTAACACAGTTTTCATCCTGAAAACAAAATCAGTCAGGCCACATTATAATAACCAAGCAATTACTTTATAATGACCTTAAAATGTAACAATGGTATTAATGTATGAATCAATTAATTACTAAAATTAATAATGAAAATGATGACTCAAATTTGTTAAGTCAACTTTCATACAATAATCTAAACTATGTAAAAATTCAAATATTTAAATCAGCAAAATTTTATTCATATTTACACATCAAGAAAAATGTGGAATTATTTACAAATCACATCATAATTATAACATTCCTACAACTTACTATAATAAAAACATAAATGTTTTTTAAAACAACGAAATGGTGAAAATTATTTCAAACAGATATTCTAAATGTACTTTACTGTACAAAGTCACATGGTATACAACAACTTGAGAGATTAGAGTATCAAATTTTCAGAAGCCACTAAGGACTATGCCACTATTGAAAGTGTTTTCCAAGTTCACTCTACATGATTAAAATATATTTTTCATTAAAACTGAAGAAAACTTTTAATACCCTTGCAAAAAATCAAAAACAATGTTATCAACAACAGATCTAGAAATAAGATCTGACTATATTCAATGTAACAAGATATTTTTTGTACTTAACTTATGTGCAAGTCGCCATGAAAAACCATAACATTTTCTTAAGTCTTGACCTCAACTTTTGCTCGACCTGACTTATAAGGGAGAAACTATGCTTTTATTTGATATGTCTAAGAAATAAAGTAGATAAAGATAATCAAGTTTATCATTTGTAGTTTATCTTTGTTGTTCTAGATCATGTGACTATATACATAGTACTTCAGGTTAACTAGTATTTATACACTAATCAAATACATATACCCTTTTTATACATAAGAAAAAAAATCCAATAGTGGACATTATCATGAACTCAAATATGTGTTTTTTTTCTTGTAGGTACAAACATTGTTTCACATGTATTTGCTGAAAAACCTGTAACACACACATTTAGCTGAAAACCATGTCACACAATGTTGCCGAAAAATCTGTTACATCACAAAAAGCATGCAAGACAAGAACAACCCATTTCTACAAATTTTATATTTTGCTTGTACCTACAATAAAGCCCCATACATCTGAGGTACAAAAAATGTCCATGAATAATGAATGGAATTTTATTCAATGAAAATGAGCAATGAAAAAAACCAAAAACTATTTATTTCATAAAATGCATAAATTAACCCTCAATTTATAATTACATAATTTCAACATTTATTCTTAACTATAGCAACCTAAAATGAAAATTGGATAAATACATAAAGAGAAAATAACGAAACCAATTTTATACATTTTGTATTTACATATTACTTTGATACCTAATTTCACTGCCAACTACATTCAGGAGTCTCATTTAAGAATTGTATATTGGTGAACTTAACCTTAATCTTTACATAACAAGCTTCAATTTAAATCACAATCTTTTCTTTAATAGCTATTTACAATTCAACCAATTGAATAAGATGAGCCACATAAAATACTTGATTTCATAAGAAGCCATCTAATCACCAGGGCAGCATATTATCAAAAATCTTACAATAATTCAACAATACAATATAGAAGGATTTATAACCAATATCAGGCGTAAGATGCTTGATAATAAGTACCCCAGGAATGCCACAGGGCATTGGTGATAATCAAACATTTTGAAAATCCTGAAATTACAGAATTCATGTTTACAGCAGTTAAACATGATAGAAAACACACTTCCTAAGGTAACAAAATGGCATGAACTTCAGGATAATTCTATAAAAACTTCATTGAATCCACAGGGAACTTCAAGACCTACTATTTAGTGATCAAAGTTAATAAAACATACCTATTCTATATGGAATCTTTATGCAAACATGATCAATAATCTCATGTGGACATTTAAGGCGTGTCTACGAGTACAAATATTGACAATTATAACACTGCTCTGAAGCACTCACTTTAAAATCGGAGAGTATAAAACCAATATTATTTCAGACCTTTCAGAACTAGGACTGTCAATATGACAATTTTCATTTTATAGTTTGTCAATGCTAACTACAGTAACCATGCCAACAAATTCCCCACATGTGACTAAAGATCATTGTTTTACAATGTCAACTATTGAGGCACATACATTATTAATGATAAAAACAGTAATATTTATACATTGTATAATCAAATAACACAAAGTTAACACCAGTTATAACCTGACAAAATTTACCTGATACACATCAGTCCCATAAAAACTTGTGTGATCAAAATTGGTGACACTTGTAGTATTCAAAAGTGACATAGAAAATATTGTCATTTACAATTAACTGGAAGTGGCTCAGGGCTTAGAAATATTCTGTGAGTTCACAACTTTGAGAAATAGCATCATCTTCTCAGTTATTGTTGATTCATATTTTTAAAGTACATGACATGACAGAAGAGAATGAGCTATTCAATTAAGATTCTACCATATAGCCATCATAAATTTCAAGTCATATCATTTTGAGTCACAAGTTTTATGATGTGTTACATTTATATAGGACATTGGTTCAAGTCCTTAGTGTGACGTAGATCAAAGCCTGCAGTTTGAGTGAGTCTGTTTTGTGTCATTGATAATGAACTGTAGCTTGTTTTAATCACCACCAAGCTGTTTATGAATAATTAGGGGGGGGGGGGGGGGGAGGGGGTGATCAGGTAAAATTTGTCAGATTTTAACACCAGTTACAATAATAATGTTGTATTATATATATAGTTGCTATGATTCCTCTTCATAGTCACCATCATCATCATCGATCAAACCAGCAAATTTATTACCATCACTAAAATCCTGAAAATGTATATATAATATCATTAAAATTTGACTTTTTAACACTCCACTACATTGCCACCCAAGCCACCCAGCTAGCTCGCTGATCGAGGGGTCATGGGCAAGGCGTCATTTCATGGAGTTTAATCATCATGTAATTTCTATAGCCATTCTCCCCCCACCACTGATTCTAAATTATGAAGAGCAGTTGTCAGTCACTGACAGAAATATGCACCTAGTAACTAGTTAACAGCTAAATCCAGAGATTTAGCCTTTCCAGGAACGATGAGTAGGTTGACTTTTATATATACAATGTGTTGCTATGGTGTTAAATAACAAAAACATAAATCTACAAACAAGATAGAGTGCTGGCTAAAATGACCATCAGTTCTAGGGTTGTGGATCGTTGAGCTACTAGCGATTCCGATCCGAACCACGATTCATGCGTAGAGATTCACGAATCGAGCCATGAACCACTTGTCAATGGAGAAGCAAAAAAGCATTCTTGTTATAATACAATCAAGTGAAGCATTACAGAAGTTTTTGCTATATGAAAAACCATCTACTCCAAAATTTCTATTACCAGACGTTTTATGGACATTTTCAATGATAAAATTTTTATTTAAATGTGTATCATTCGGTATTTGGCACAAGACTATTCATTCCCTACATAAATTAAAATTTCGTAAATAGTGCAGCTCGTTTTCAGTGTTAATTAAGCTAAAAATGTTATGTCATTTGTTTCCAAAAATAGATCGCGACCCAATGATTTCGGACGTGACGAATATTCGTACTTGATTTTCTGGTCGAGATCGCCAGCAGCCCTAATCAGTTCCATATCCCAATTCCGCTGTCACAAAAATTAATATTGAGTTCTAAATATATTCTGACAATTTTACAAATAGTAAGACTTACTTTTGACTTTTTATCTTCCATTCTGGGCATTTCATCTATAGACTGTGGTAAGGGTTTCTCCTTGCGTTCAGGCCTACAAAGACAATGTTAGTATTTTAACAATTTCAGATATGTATAAAAGTTATAACCAAGGGGTCCATTAGAGCCTTAAATTATTCAAATGTTGTAAATATTTTTAAGCACATTAGTAGGGCACTGCACCCTCCTCTCTATAAAAATAACTTTAAAAAAAATATAAACAATTTGATGTGCTGTGCCCCTGATATCTGCCTTTCTGTCATTTTCTGAGTTCTACTAGAATAAGATCACTGAAATGTGGAGCCTTGCAAAATAAAGGCATTAATTATTACATAAGTCATTAGCAAAGAAAAGCTAATAACTGAGAATTACTGCAGCCAAGGCATCACAGAGGAATAATTCAACATTTCCAGTCGAGTGATCCAGGTTATGGCCCCTCAATTAAAATTTCAATTTAATAACCCTATCCTCAGTTAAGGGAAAAGTTGGCAAGTAGGCAAATACTAATAAAAGCTTCAATAATAACTGGTAAGGCATGTCTGCCACCATAATAACTAAATAAAAGGTGTTAAAACTCAATAAATACTACAATCAAACTCTATGTTTTATAATAACAATAATTTAGATAACCACAACAGACAAACTGATCAATCAGCTATATACATTTACACCACAGACTCTTAGTAAGTGGCGAGTATAAAAACTTGTCAGACTAGCATAAGATTTAATTACAACAATAACTTACTTATGTCTAGTATCACCACCTCGTCCTCTACCAAATCCACCGCCACCACGCCCACCTCGACCACGCCCTCTATCACCAGGGTTACCACCACCACGTCCTGACCAGGCATTAGGTACACTCTGTGGTGTAGTCACAGGAGCTGGCCCATCTATAGAATACAAACAATATCAATAAAATATCTATGTAAAATTAAGCAGAGCTTTGTTTCAGTATTTGTGGGAAGGAGCCTGGGGCCTTTCTTTATGTTGAACATTTGGGGACATTTCAATCTTAGTAAACAGATATCCTGTAGAGTGTTGTCTTACATGATCTCCAAGATCTCACATCGAGATGACCTTAATGCTGACCAATCAATGTGTAGCTTTCATCTAGATGAAACACTATAACATTTTTGATTTCCTAATTTCTATTTTTAGACCAAGGTTTGCGAGCTAATTTAACAGCGGTATTATTTACACTCTGCAATTGGACGGCTCATTTCAAATTGAGTAACGTAGACGATGTAAAAAGTTGCTAATCGTAACAATTTTGTCTTGAATATAATGATAAGAAAAGGTCACTTGAACGTGACCCAAATGTTTGAAAACTGCCAGATCTAAATTAGCGAGTAGGCAAGTGGAAAATTTAAGATAGGGTTTTAATCAGACTGGGGACATTTTATCACAATTTCATCAATATGTAACAAGCTTTAAATTATACCAACCAGTCTTCAATTTAGCCAGTGGACCATGTACACCGAAATGACTGTCAGTCCAGTGAATTTTAGAATTTGAGTGGTGCAACAGACCACCAACTTTTTTACAGACATCATTTAGCTAAATCAATGGACTGCATATTTTAACACATCTCTAATAATCGCATTTAGTTCAGTAAACTTTCATTGGGTCCAGTAAAAACTAGAACTGCCACCAGTGGCGAAAATACCCCCGCAACAGCAACATTTCAAGATAAAAGCAAGTCAACATTGTGGAAGTCCAAAAGGGTAAATGTTGTAAGAAGCATAAAAACCATAAAAAGAATAGGATGCAAATATCAAATTGGAAATAAACAGCAAATTACAGTGTAATTCACTATAGATTTATGAAAAAGCAAAATGAACAGAGTTGTCATATTTCAAATGATTTTTTACATGAAAATGAACACCATTTGGTCATTATGAATGTAAAGTGGAACAACAGACAAAGAGTGATCACATTTAAACTCATCATGAGTATGTTGTAACCAGATGAGCAAAATGTAGAATGTGTTTGTAATTTTTTTATAAATAAGTAAAAAATAAGGCAATTGTAAAAATGGTAGTCAGCAATGTACACAATATAAATCAAACAATTAGTATTTACAATATCTTGTATCAAGAATTTCACAAATACCCCATAAGAAAGATTAAATTACCGATAATTATTTTCACAGAAGTAAAGTTAAAATAATATCTAAAATCTCATGTAGCTATAACGAAATAAGATGTTTTCTTCTCAACATTACAGAAAAAATCAAGATGGCTATTAGTTGGTCCATTGAAATACATAAAAAAATAAATACATATAAAAATTTCATCAACAAGAATTTGTCAGCACAATTTTATCAAAATAAGGTGAGAAAAAAAAGAAGTTTGCTGTACAAGATATTAGAAAATTCAACATGGCTGCCAGTCAGCCATTTTGAATTCCACTTAAGAAAATGCCAAGCACATCAACTTAAACAATTGCTTACTTTCTCAAAGTCTGTACAAAAATCATCAAATCATTTGCTTTTTAAAAAGAAAAACTCAGAATGGCTGCCAATCAGCCATTATGAATTTGATAAAATATAAATACATCAAAAAAAGTTCAAAAATATGAATTTGATAAAAGTAGCAGTACATAATAGACTTCAGCAACTCAAAATGGCAAACAATGTGGAATAATGCTATATTTAATAAGTTACATGACATAAAGCCATAAACCCTTGATTCATCTTCGTCAATAATATTTGCTAATCAATGAGATAAATAGTTACTAAGAGATGTAGAATTGGTCATACTATATTAACACATTCATACCTTCTCAAAAGAAAGAAAGCACCTAAATGTATACCATGTGACGAGCATTTCAATGTCAAATACGTTCTCCTTGACTGCCAGGATCTTAAATACATCCGTGACAAACATTTTAAAGTTAACTCACTTAAAGAACTTATTGAGTCTGTACCATCATATTTTCTAATCGCCGAGATCAAATAGTGATTTCGCGATGAAGAGTTGGTCATACCAATTTAACACATTCATACCTTCTCAAAAAAGAGGAAGCACCTAAATGTATACCCTGTGACGAGCATTTCTATGTCAAACACGTTCTCCTTGACTGTCAGGATCTTAAAGACATCCGTGACAAACATTTTAAAGTTAACTCACTTAAAGAACTTTTTGAGTCTGTACCATCATATGCGATACTTAACTTTTTGAAGGAAATAAATGTATATAATAAGATATAGAGCTTTACATCATTAATATCGTTTTAATAAATAGTATCATTGATTGCTTTCGGCGCGATATGACCTTTTTGTGTTGGTGCGCCGTAAAACCAAAACAAAACCAAACCATACTTGAAGGAAATAAATGTTTATCATAAAATATAGGACGTAAAATCTTCATTATCTATTGAAGTAATAGTATCATCAATTGTTTTCGGTGTAATATGACCTTTTTGCATTAATAAGCCGTAAAATCCAATTAATCAATCAATAAATCAATCAGACTTCAGCAAGAAGAAATTGGTAATGAAATAAGCTTACTATACAGTTATTTAAACAAAGTCAAAATGGCTGCCAGTCTGCCATAATGAATTTGTATCCAGAGTAAATCCATGTACGAGTCAACTACATCAATAAAGACTTTGGAGCGAAATTTGGCTAAAATTGAGTAAAAAAAACCACATACATGTACTATACAGTAATTTAAATAAAAATTCAAGATGGCTGCCAGTCAGCCATATTGAATATAAATTGATGAAGAATAGTCATACTGATCAACTGTATTAGTGAGACCTTGTATGCAATTTCTTTTCAAAATATGTATGGTAATAAGTCAATATAAGACTGTATTAATTTTGAAAAAAGGATGACAGCCAGTCCGCCATTTTGAATTGGAATTGAGTTAAAGTGTATGTACACATCAACTGTGAACGCCTGTGCAAAATTCTATCTAAATTAGTTAAGAAAAAATCTATTGAGAAATAAGCATACAGTAATTAAACTAAATTATAAAGAATTCAAGATGGCCGCAAGTCGGCCATTTTGAATGGAATTGATATAACATGCATATAAACATCAACTGTAAACGCCTGTGCAAATTCTATAAAATAAGAAAAAAATCTATTGAGAAAAAAAGCAAACTAAACAGTTATCTAATTAGATTTAAAATATATAAGCAATTAAATATTTTAAACAAGTGAGATATGTTTCCATAGTTACATGAGTTTTGTATACACCATTAAATCATGGTATATAACAGCTTCTATATAAATACATTAAGAAATAAACATACTACAAATGTATTAATTTTTTGGGACAGACCACATATCCAACCAACCAACCAACCAACCAACAAACCAACCAACCAACCAACCAACCAACCAACCAACCAACCAACCAACCAACCAACCAACCAACCAACCACCAGGGTGATTCCAGTATACCCCCGAAAACTTCGTTTGCGGGGGTATAAAAATCCATTTTGCTGGATGGAATGTCCAGTGCTGATGAAAAATTTGTCATGAAGACTGATACCAACCTCTCTTACTAGGAGGGCCATGTTGCTCTCTTTCTTGTTGTCTTTTAGTCCAGGGATTTTCTTTAGGGGGTTCAGCAGGTATGTAGTCCTTCTTTGACTCTTGTTTATGAGGAGGGGCAGCCTGGAACAAGCATTTATTGTACATCATCCTACATTTACAAACAACTTACAGCTGCCCCACTAGCTCAGTCAGTAGGGTACAAGTTTACCGATCGAGGGGTGGTATTTTTTATTCCATGATGGGGCATATTTTCACAGATCTTAGTTGGCCAAAGATTGAAGTATGCACCTAGTAACTGGTTGTCAGCTAAATCCAGACCTATACAGTGTGTTGCTAACCCAACCACAAATAATCCAACAACCATTTGTCAAGGTTTTGCTTACCTTCGTGGTGTTTGGTCATAAAATATTTTCAATGGTCATCTTCAAACCTACCTCTATATCAAGTAAAGGTTGTTGTCGGCCACTGATGAGGATGTGATTAGTTATTGGCTAAAATCTTAAGACTCATAAATCTAGGCCTATCTTTGAACCATGAGCATGCTGGTTAATCTCGGCATTACGCAGCCTAAAGCACCATACACACTGCCCTCCAAAACTTCCTTCACATAACAATTAATTAAATTGTTACAAATTCCAAGTTCATGTTTGGAGAATAATGATGATATTGTTTATTTAGTACATTATTAATGCATTATTCATGAAAACTTATTTTCCTGGTACATTTGTTTCATTGAGTTGCACCATCAGTTATCTATCAGCCTCTGAAACTATGGTCAATGTATCTCAATGAACCATTATCAAGTTAGAATTTTTTTTGCTGTTTTACATTAAAAGAAAAAAGATATGATTTCAAATTGCAAACTTAAAACATTAAATAATAAACTGCTTTTACAAATTTTTGAAAATCCATTTAGAGAATAGATATTGTGTGAAGGAACTTTTGGAGGGCAGTGTATAGCATTACTATGTTTTGTGGTTGATTAAAGAACAGGCATAAAAACCTTAGTGATGTGTAGGCTTTAATGTCATATGTGTAGCAAGTGTGATATATTAAGTGCATTCTACTAGTGCTTTTCTTTCATTTGACATCAATCTACTACAGACAACATCTTTAAAGGCTTCAACAGTTCTTTCTCTTAAGTATAATTTTTTGTAATTTTTATGAAACCAAAGCATGCACTCATGAGCTAACAAGTCTAGGTTTGAATATTGGTAAGTCTCACTTTAAGACATTTTTTGTCAAACAATCTTTGTTTGAATTCTTCATTTAATTTCGTAACCATCTGAGGAATGTGAACAAGCTGAGAGTCTAAGTCATTTTAAAAGTATGTTTCTTTTCTCAGGTCATTGTTAACAAGCTATAAAAGATAGTGAAATTATATTTCTAGTCTCAGGTTATGTTAACAAGCTAATACCACTCTTGGTCACTAAGTAAAATAACAAATGGAAAAATTTGAATGGAATTGTATAAACTGCAATAATTAAACCCTCATCATAAGATCTGAAGACAAGAATATTGACTATAGCTATTGATAGAACAGAAGATAGAGGCGGTTATAAAGATTTCCCCCTACAGTCCCAGCATTTCAAATTTTGAATTTTAGCACAATTATCATGCATAATTGAAAAGTAAAAGTTATGGAACAATTTTCCAAAATCACATTTAATTATTTAACACTCATAAAAAGTGCAATAAGATATATTCCTGTCTTGCTACAGAAAATAAATAGTGAATAGCCACAGTTATTATTACAACCCCAAAAAGTTTGCCAAAATTTAGTAAAAGACGTATTTTTGTCAATTTGAGATTATCTTTTTTCAATTACGAAAAAGCAGAATTTCAGTTCCATTTTTCAGGGATGGGATAATAAAGCTACTGAGAGGAGAAGAACACAATATCACTACTTACATCTTGACTTGACTGTGAGTTAGTTCTACTTTTTCTATTAGACTGTGAGTCATACGTTTGATGTGACGTAGACTTTGGCTGATTATTAACAACATTGGTCTCTTCTAACGGTGCTTTAGATTCCACTGGTTTCTGTTGAGGGGGTGACTGTGCCTGCAATACAAGCATTGACAACAGATTAGTGGTCACATCTGTAACAACACTACTGACATTGTGTATTGACATCAGCTTAAAGGGTAGCCATGGGGGGATAGTTTGAATTTACTGTTTGATCATTAGTTAATAATCAGAAAACAAAATTAACTAGCTTTACCAACCACAACAGAATTTTGAACCTAATTTTTATCTGATTTTTTTGTTCATGTACTTGATGACACAGCCTAACTGTTCAACTTTTTCAGATGTAATTTTTCAGATGTAATTTCCATACAAAATCCACTTCTTTTGTCAACTTTCCTATCAAAATAACATTTTTTAAAGATAAACACCAATAAAAAAACAAATTTTTTTTCCATTCTTTTTTATTTTGGACTCCACCTTTCACTGCGAGTCCCCTTACAAATAATTCTTCATCTATAAGAAACAATATTGTTTTTATATATAATATCATTATCATCAACATATACACTGGGATCCAAAAGTTTCTTTGCACATGTATTGTTTTCATATTTTCATTCAATTTTTTATCGCAAAAATACTGCTCATACATTTGGTTTTATATGTTTTTTGTACATGTATATTTAAATAATTTTAATGCATTAAAGAACAAAATTGACAATTCATGGAAAACTGCACATTAGTTGTAAAACTATTAGCAACATTTTTAGTATATCAAAGTATTTCCCAATAACATCAAAATTTAAAATGTGTAAAGAAACTTTTAGACATCAGTGTATTTAACATTAAAATAAATAGTTGTCTCCTGTTTGTACATATACATGCTTAAAAATTTTTATTGTTTTTTTTATATTAGTCTACAAAACGGAGCTTTAAAAACACAAGTTTGGGAAAATTGTACAGTTCATGATTGTATTCCAATAATATAACCTCTTCTTAAATACAGCAATCTAAACATTAAAAATCTGGAACCAGCCACTATCAATAACAATACCAATATCAATTATTGGACGATTTACCAATAAATACAATTTAAACCTGAAACCAACTGACTTATGACTAATCAGTGATTACTATGAAATGAGTGACCCTCTGATTAATAACAGGTCAATTCTGATCCATTATCCCGCTCACTCAAATAAATTGTTTATTTTCCCACTCAATTTGTCCAACTATTTTTCATCTCGTCTTAGCTAAGCATATTTGCTTACGATGAAAGGAGGCTGTTATATTACATAGTTAATCAGCTTTATCACAGTCACCAATTAAACGTCCTACCTGGGTAGACTTTCTCTTTTCCCAGATATTTTCTTTTGGAGGCGGAGCTGGGACAAGTTTGACTGATTCGTCACGTAAAGCTGGAGATACGGCATTCTGTGATTTATCTTCCTCACTGGGAGAGAACACTTCATTAGGTGTGGATGGTTCACCACTATCTTGACGAGATCTTGATTGTGAAGAGACAGAACCTACAAATAGTAACATTCAAATATAATAACATACCTAAATATAGTAACATTGTATCTAAAAATAGTAACATTGTATCTAAATATAGCAACATAATATCTAAATATAGTAACATAATATCTAAATATAGTAACATTGTTTCTAAATAAAGTAACAATTATAAAACTGTAACATAGAATCTATACATACTAAGAGACATCAAGCAATGCAAGCTGACTTTTTATTCTTAAAAATGTTACTGAATGATACACATGGTATAATGTTACTAATGCCATTTATAAATTATGATTAGAACTTGAAAATGATCTTTGGTGCTCAGCTTGAAAGATCCTGGGTTGAAGAATATTTATGCCAAGTAATTTCAAAACCCAAACAAAATTTACTTACTGGAGCTGATTCTTAAAATAACATGGAATTCAAGAAAGGGACAAGGAGGAGCAAATGAAGGCCATTGAGGAGCAAATAAAAAGCCAGGGAGGAGCAAATGAAGGGCCAGGGAGGAGAATAAGAAGGGCCAGAAAGGAGCAAATGAAGGACCAGGGAGAAGCAAATAAAGGGCCAGAAAGGAGCAAATAAAGGGCCAGGAAGGAGAAAATGAAAGGCCAGGGAGGAGAAAATGAAGGGCCATAAAGGAGCAAATGAAATGCCAGGGAGGAGCAAATGAAGGGCCAGGGAGGCGCAAATGAAGGGCCAGAAAGGAGCAAATAAAGGGCCAGGAAGGAGCAAATGAAGGGCCAGGGAGGAGCAAATGAAGGGTCAGGGAGTCGCAAATGAAGTGCCAAGGAGTAGTAATACAGGGTCAGGGAGGAGAAAATGATGGGCCCAGGAGATCGCAGCACTTTTATAAAAAAACCTCATCCAAAATATTAAACCATACCAAATACCTTTTTTAGATTTTACTCCACCACTTGAACGTCTCTCTCTTCGACTTTCATCATCACTACCTGAACGACGACGTGAACTAGATGATCTAAAATAATATATTATATAAATTAAAACAATTGAAAACTTTATCATTATATCATTATATGATGTATAATGTTTAAGTTCGTTTCATTGTCTTAATAGTTAAGTTATATCAGGTGGACAGTTCATAATAGTACTATTCATGAAAATATAAGTCCTGCCCTAAATCCCCTGCACAAAATTGAGTCACATGATAAACTAGGTCATGTGCGCAGAAGATTCAGAGCAAGCAATTACAACTATATGCTAAAGTTTGCACTTTTGGACAAAGAAGTGTATCATTATTTTATGGGCTATTGTAAGACTTCACGGTCATTCAGGACAGGACAGCGACACATTTCACACACATCAGATGAAAAAAAAACACTTACACATTTCTGTTTTCTTTATTTCCTTCATATTTTTTCTCTTTGGGTTCCTCATAACCTCTTGAGACTCCATAACCTCTAGTTTCTAATGAACTCTTCACTGGTGCAGGTTCTTTCTGTTTTAATAATTTCTCTTCAATTTCACGTTCACGCTGAGCCGTATCTACAGGCTTTGCACTACCAAATATTGATGCAGATTTTTTAGGTTTTTCTCCACCGGATGATTCAGCCTCAACAGGTTTAGATCTTGGCTGTAACTGAAGTCGCGGTCTTTCTTTTGCTGGTTCTGTGAAAGTATTGAAAAAACAAATCATAAAGCAAAATCAAATTTTCCAAAAACATTGTCAAGAATCGATTAAATCCTCTCTTGTTGCTAGCAGAAAGACCTTCTGTCTTTTCCAGCCTTGTTGACAGCTGGATTTAGAAGTCTATGCTACAGGCAGTGAGTACAACTTCCAAAGTAATTTACCTAAACTATTAAGTGCTTGAAAAATATATGCAATAAGCTTTTAAAGTAGTATTAGATAGAAGGATGTAGAAAATAATTCATTATCACACTCAACAAGGGTACATGTGTAAGTACATGGGTGCAAGATGAAAATTTTGAAAAACCTGAAAACTGTAATTTGAAACCATTTTTCTTCATAATTTAATAGCAAAGCATTGTCTAATTTGCTGTGAAAAAACGGAACTTCAGGCATATGCCTGAAAACTTGCACCTATGTAAGTAGGTCCGGTGAGATAAGCCAACTCTCCATCACTGGATTGTAGTCAGACAAGGTACTGACTGAGCTGTATGGTTGAATCTTAACACTATTTGAAGATTTCACAATAATTGATAAACCACTTACCAGCTTGTCTAGTGTCTGGTGTTTGTCCCCCACCATACCTATAAAACATTGTAATATTTCATTAAAGCGAATCAAGCTTTATCATTTTATTTGTTTTCCTTTCCTTATAATGCAATGTCAACACAAATTATGGTCATTATATGACAGCTAGCACACCTAACCTAGCTTTCTTGGATCTTAGTCAATAACTAATACTCACTGGTTAACCCCTTCCACAAGGCTGATTACTCTCTATAGGGCTTATTAATGGAACAAAATCAACATTGTCAATTGTCATGGCAGGGTATAACTAGCCTAGGTAGGATTTGAATCAGTGCAGCTTTCTTGACAATAGATTCTAATTACCTTGGGCCCAGAAATCTATATCAAATGGTTTTGTTAATCAGTGTTAATCATTATTATCATTACTTCATTAAATAGTAATTTAGGTAACATTAATATTTATAACTAAAGAGTATTACAGATTATCCAAGCCACTCAGAATAACTGCATAGCCATTATTGTTTTGAACAAGTGAATTAATTGCTGGAACTTTAGACCATGGACATTCTTTAACACCTATGGATATTTTGATGGACTCTCCACTGTCTAAAGTCAAAGACAGCTTACTAACCTATCATTCCTATCAAAGCCTCTATCTCCACCATAGCCCCTATCTCTACTATCTCTGTCAGCAGATGGAGGTGGGCCCCTCTCCCAGGCTCTATCATCATTACGGTCATCACGACGGAAACTGGAACCAAACTGTCTTCGTCCACCTGAAACATGGACAATGTCAAAGTTATGGTCAGCCATTCATTTTATGTTTAAACTACAAAGTATGTGGGTCCCACCAGGACTCAAACCAACAACCTTTGGATTCTTAGACATGCTACTGACTGAACTAACCATGAAGGTATTTCTTTTCGCTATATTTTTGATAGCATTTCTGTGAGGTGTTCAAAGCATCGATTTCAATAAATTTGAAAAATTTGATTTTACACCATTTTACATTTTTTATTAGGTTTTGTTTGACTGCAAATTCACATTATCAGCTTTTCTGGACGTTTTCTTCACCACTGCTAGCTTAACATTTAGCAAGGAGCCAACAACTGTTACTTTTAGTTGGAAAATTCTATATTTAAATATCCCATCTTAATAATAAAACAAAAAATAAACACAATTTTTTACCATCTCTATCGTCAAATCTATCTCTACTGCCACCACCGCCGCCACCATAACGATCATCTTTTCTATCATCGTAACGATCTCTACCACCGAAACCTCTGTCGTCACGACGACCAAATCCACCACCACTGCCACCACCTCTTCTGTCATCATTTCTATAGTCACCAAAACTACTACCTCTATCTTCACGACTAGGTCCACGATCATCATAACGACTTGGACCACGGTCGTCATAGCGACTAGGTCCACGGTCATCATAACGACTTGGACCTCTGTCTTCATATTTGGATCCACCTCTATCTCCAAAACCTAAAACATAGAAAAACAGACACAATTGTAAGTAAATTTATAACATGGACCAATTTTCTATCAATAATGGAAAAAAATATTTCAAATGATGAGTCTGTCAAAATAAGATATGAAACCTTGTATTTAATCTGAAATCCTAGAGACCACTGCTATAGAATCTCCTGACATAGCACTGTTCAGATGACCTTAGTGTAGACCAGTCAGTGCTTTACTTTAATCTAAACAAAACACTATCAATAGCATTAAGAATACTTCTATTTTTAGATAAACAAGAGCTGTCCGAGGAGACAGCATATCTTTGATAGTATTAAAGTTATCAAAAATTGTAAAAACTTTAACCTTGATTTGCAACGCCAACACCGACGCCCGGATGACAGTAAAAGTTCTCATTTTCTTCGAAAAGTCGAGCTAAAAATCACATTAATTTAAGTTCCAAATCATACAAGTGTGACAAGCTGACAGTCCAGCTGATAACTGGCATGGGTGAAAGTTGAACTTTTTTGAAAATGCTGAAACCCTACTTTGAAAATACTGAAGTAGTAAAATTTCATATAAAGAACAATCAATTTTGTTCTTAAAATATTGAGATAAGTATTAATACTGAGAACTTTCGCCCAAGACAATTACAATAATTGAATAAGATAAACAAAACTCTAAGGTATATGACTTACTTGGCTCTTGTCTAACTTCTGACCTTCTCCAATCACCTTCAGTACGGTCAGGTTGACCGTCGTCACGGTTACGACCTCCACCTCTCTTATCTGTAAAATAATTATATAATTAAACTCCAATTTATGGTATTTTCCAGCCAAATAAGGTACATGTTTTTAAATGTACCAAATGCATTTATATATTTTTATAATATGGCCTGAAAAAAATAGTTGTGTCTGGTTTCTGATAACCCTCCTTTTTTACAGCTAACTTAATTTGTTTTAAATTAAAACCCTTTTTTGTCAAAAATTTGCAAATAATCGGTAAAAATACTAAAATTCAGTTTTGAATCATAAAAATTTATTGACTTATGCCATTTAATGTCTACTGAGAGCTCTAGTACTGTTTATAAATTCAGAACTACAGCATTGTTTTAAGGGATCCTTACTGAGACAGATTGACAAGTTATTTTGCTGAACGATTGACAAAAATTTACATTAAAATAATTTGCCTACCTACATGTACCAACCCTTACTACTTGGGGAGATAACTAAAAACAAAACTTTGTTAGGTTCTTTAGATGTAGAGAATGGATACAGAAAGCTCAGCAGCTGTGGAAGTTCACATAAAAATTATAATGTTCTGTGTTTATTCATTCTGGGTTAAACCCCATGTCAACACATTTTGGTTATTCTTTGGCATCCTGCACACCTAACCAAGCTTTCCTGGACCCTTGTCTATAACCAGTACTCACCTATCCTTTCACAAGGCTGGACATTTCTCCATATACCTTATTAATGGAGGAAAATTGACATAGGGGGTACTGGTTCGACCCCCCCCCCTTCAATGAAAATTTCCTTGAAGGGGGAGGGGTCGAACCAGTACCCCCAACAGAACACTAGACTTACCATCCCGGTGTGCTACCAACCTAGGTTAATAATGCTCTGTAAAATAATCATCATTTTTTATGGTTTTATGCCACATTTCAACTGTATTTTTGGATTTTTGACCCAAGCTATTAATCTCGTACATAGCACAAATCTTTTTACCAGCGGCATACAACAGCCCTACATGATACAATGTAGATGGTAGAATAACCATAGCAAATATCTAATGACCAAACTCTATGAAGGTACACAGGTCATGTCTGGGAATCAACTCATCACCCTAGGATTCTCAATAAAACAGGCTGATAACTGAGCTAAGCAGGTGAGTTAAAAATAAATACATAATAACACAAACCTTGGGAATCTCCAGCTAAATCTATTCTGATTTTTCTTCCACCAAATGTCTAAAATATAGGAAACAAACATCAACCAATTGTAGAAGACATTTCTAGTGTTTAAAGTTATAGATGGGTTTGCCCCAATGGAGTATAAATACATGTAAATAAAGAAGGATGGAGACTTGTCTTGCATTGACCCATAGATATTAACTGTGAATCATTATTTGTGCATTAGTTGAAATTTATAATTACAATAATCTACAAACTTAAGTCCAAAAATAAGATATTAATGTTCATTCCCAATCTTCCACACAAAATATTTTTGCAATTTTACAGCTTGATTAAATTTTTGAGCAAAGGATTTAGAATTAACAATTAGAACTCATAGGACCAATGGAATAATTTTATTTAGAGAAAAGCAGTAGTTATTTAATGCACTATTTAATGTTATTAAATCAATTGCTTAGAAAGAAAAATTGGCGGAAAGCAAGAGTTAGTTTAGTACATTGGTTGCTGCACTAGTTTAGGTGACTATAGACACTGACATATCTAGTATAAAACAACAATAAAACATTTATAACCAACCTCATCTTTCATCAATAATGCTTCAATCAAGGCTTCTCTAGTGTCAAATTCAACATAACCAAAACCTCTAAATCTTCCATTTTCTTCTGGTAATCTTACATTGTCAACCTGTTTCACATAATAAAAACATGATTACAAGAAAGTAAAAAAACAACATTTGGCAAGTTAACTTATAAGCTAAATGGCTAGATAACAGTGCTTATATGGTCAGAGTATAACTATTTTTAAGTGGTGTGCTTACGCATGTTCACCAACTATAAAGTTATGGCCCCTCAATCATGTTTCTAAACATATCTAATAATCTGCCTAAAATTTCGGTAACTGCATTTAATGTTTAAGTGCAACCATCAAATGGCACCATAGTTTTATACCACTCTGAAAAGTACCCATACACAAACTATGAACTTAATGAAGTGAAGCATTAGCTGGTTGATTTCTTTAAATTGTTACCGAAAGAAATAATCAGCTACACTAATGAGGTTGACGCATTGAACCTCTCAATTCCTATGTGTACTTCCTATCACTGGTGAGAAAATTTGAAAATGACATATGAATTTTCTGCAGAGTGCAATTTCTGCATTTTTTGTCAGAATTATTGGGAGCATTTTTATTCTGTTGATAAATTATTTCTGATCTTTATAGCTTGTACATGGTCTCAGCAGAATGTAATACTTGGTTTATTATTATCTAACATATTAAGTGATTGACAATTCAACAATTCATTTATTAATTTTGTTGCTTTAATGCTGCAGCAACACATTGTATTTAGTATTTAAGATCTTTATAGCTTGTACATGGTCTCAGCAGAATGTAATACAGTAAAAACTGCCTTAGCGACCCACTGAATTAAACGACTCACTGTCTTATGTGACCGTATTTGAGACCGCCCAACATAAATGCCTATATAAAGTCCCTGTATTATGCGACACACTGTCTGACGCGACTAACGACCTTATTTTATCAGTCCAATACCGATAATTAGGTTTAATTTAGCGACTTTTCAGGTCTCAAATGACCCAAAGATGTTTTTCACACCTCGATAATTACTATTGAATTGTATAATTGGCCCATCAATCGACACGCGTGATACAAAAAATAGCGTTGTAAACATGCTGCAGACAAATGCAGATTAACAAAAGGCATAGCACAACTGATTGTTTGTTTAAACATTATTAAATAGCTTTTATAGACAGTTATTACTTAAATTTGGCGAATGAATCGATTCGAATGTGATTGCAAAACAATCGGCCATTTTTGTTTGCATCGCTAAAAGCTGTATTTCGGTTATAACCGGTATTTTCGTCATCAAAGGAACTTGCATGCGAGTTTCGTTCTCAAACATATGTCATTGTTTATGTGTAAAACAAATTTATTTTTAATATTGAAATTGATATGAATTGCCTATTATCAAA
This sequence comes from Mactra quadrangularis, assembly GCA_025267735.1. NCBI lineage: Eukaryota > Metazoa > Mollusca > Bivalvia > Venerida > Mactridae > Mactra > Mactra quadrangularis. The sequence goes on along the minus strand of CM046299.1, from coordinate 47,737,970 downwards.
TTAAAGACAATTTTTAAATTAAATAATTTTAATCAAATTGAGTAATAAAATTATAAAGTGTCTAAGAATTTTTTTATTACTCTTCGAGGGCACAAATTTAAATTTGATAGAATATCGGGAAAATTATGCTATGTAATATCATGTTTTTAACTGTTTAATGTCCCAACTTAGTATGGGGGTTTCACTTATTTGCTTGAAATGTGCAATATTGGTGACACGCTATTATATTGACCTGAACCTGGATTTAAAGACCCACTGTCATATGTGACCGTGTTTGGATGTTCCGCCAGGAAGTCGCATATGACAGGTTTTACTGTACTTGTTTATCATTATCTAACATATTAAAGGATTGACAATTCAACAATTCATTTATTAATTTTGTTGGGTTTAACGCCGTAGCATCACATTGTATAAGTCATAACAGCCTCCAGCGCACCTAACCTAGCTTTCCTGGACCCTTGTCTATAACTAGTACTCACCTACCTTTCCACAAGGCTGGAAACTTCTCCATATACCTTATTAATGGAGGACAATTGACATTACTGTCAAATTTTCATGTATAACATTCCCGGGTAGGATTTGAACCCCTAACCCTTTGCGACACTAGATTCGATATCCAGGCGTGCTACCAACTGCGCTTCTGACTCGGGTTGATGATTCAACTAATAAAGTTCCTAAAGACATATTACAAACTGAGTATAATGGTATATAGTCAAATTAACAGGCTACACAGTCAATTTGTCTATATAAGCCCAGGGTTCGCGCTGCCGATCGCCAAATTCGCCAAATGCGATAAAATTAAATTTCTGGCGGCAATTTTGAAAAATTGGCGAAATTCGTGGCAACAAAAAAATCGGCCGGTATAAATTTTCTTTGATGTAAGTTTTGATATCGTAAGTGGCCAAGTTCATCTTCGCGAGTGATAAGATATTGATTTTATTGATAACGACATACGGACCGTTTGTGATGTTCGCCTTTTGATGTAATTGACAAATCCGCTCAGCGGGAGGTGTTGTTAGTATACATGCTTCATAGGCCTATAATTAGTGTCTCGCTGTATATGACATCGATGGCCCCTGATGTTAAATGCTCAGCCATGCGTCAAACAATTATTGACAATTACGTATATTCATTAATAGGCGGAGCTTAAGCTTAGTGATATGCATCAACAACTAATCGGCGTCCACTAAAAATCAATAGTGTAACACGTTGGCTCGATAACATTGCTTACGTAATCAAACGGGTGCAATTAACAAAGTTGTGACAAACTGTGATATTGCATTAATTTCAGTGGTTTAAACTGTTTAGAGAAGATAATTATTTTAAATTTTAGCGTGTTTTCAATAGGTGTAATTGGCAGGTTTTTAAGTCAATAAAAGGACTAGGTGACAATAACAATAATCTCTGATTGAATAATCAAAATCTTTAAATTCCATAAGAAAATTATCGTAAAAACTTTTTTTGTTTTCACTTTTGATAACAAATATAGTTAATAATTATACTTAGTAACTTTATTTCGTAAAAATGAAATCCCTTCAAACATCATGTCATTATGTCACGTTTTTTCGCGACCGATGCTATCGCCAATTCGGGTGATTCATTGTTAAATCTACGTTTGTAATTTAATAATACTATTATTTTGAGTAATAGTTCTTCATAATTTAGCAAAAGTAAAAAGAAATCCCCTCTATTTTTCTATCTTAAGAATAAACACAGGTTGGTTTCGACAAATTGAATTATTGAAAATAATAATAAGTTTTAGTGACATAATCAACTAAAGTCGTGTAACAGACTCTAAAAATCAATATTAAGTATGCATTGCTACATGAAAAGTAATATTTAAGAAACAAGTATGATAACCAACCAATATGATAAAACATATTTTAACAAAGAAAGGTCAAAATTGAGGACATTGATATTTTCCAAGAAGATATACCTGCAATCATTTAGACTTAACCAGAAAGGAGACATTTTCTATTGAAATGATAAAAAGATTATTTTAGGTTACAGTTTGATACAAAATCACAATGTTCTGAGGAATTTGTGTAAAGTAATTTAACTGAGTAACCAAACATTACGAGTGTATTAATTAATTTTTAATGTAAATTAAATGAATTAATAAGTTTACATTCAAAATCTAATTATTTTGAGTTTTGTTTTGTTGGAATTCTGAGTTATTCGACTTTAATTGTCAGTCATGATAAGATGATAGTGATTTATGACACAATTAATGGGTTAAATCAGAAGTGAAACATAAGAAATTCTACACTTGTGTGTGTAATAATTGGTGCTTCTGACATTCTATACGAATCTATTCTATCATTTCGGCATATGCATTTGCGTGACATTGACTGTTCTTGCTTTATTTATGTAAAAAATGAAAAATCTGCAAATTAAAAAATAATACAAAAATTAAGATACAAACAAGAGTTCAGGAGAGCTAGACTACAATGAAGGTGTGCTTGCTGTCTTAATACAACAATAATTTGCGTTGATGCACTATAAACTTATTAAACCATAACAAATTTTGTTGGCTCCAATGGCCCCAAAGTGGCGACAACTTTTTTAATTTGGCGAAAATGTTGGCGACAACTTCTTATGACCCAGCGCCAACCCTGTTAAAATAAAAATTAGGGCTTATTATAACATAGGCTGGGTGAGTAAAAATCAAATCTCTAACTTACTGGTAAATTTTTAAAGAATTCTTTTATTTTCTCCTCAGATGCTTCATATGGTAAATTTCCTATAAATGCTGTAAAAGGAGGTGTTGTAGGAACCTTGGCTAAATCTTCTGGACCCCGAGCTGCCTTAGGTGCAGTGGGTAACTTTGCTCTATCAATAGCAGAGATACTGTATGAGGGATCTGTATCTCCTATAATAAACATTGGTAGAAAAATATTATAATAACATGAAGTCAAAATTTTACTTCAAATACTTACAATACATGACAAGGGCCATAACTATGACATCCCTTGTTAGAACTTAGATTGACCTGGTTGTTAAAGAAACACATTTGAGCTAGACTAATGCAATGAAAATGCATTCTAACTCGGTTTAGTGCAGTTAAAATGAAAACTATTTAACCAGGGAGTGGACAAAAATATAATTGATACATATTTCAAACATGATGCCTACTTATTTTTGAGTAAAAAAGAACAAATTCTACTTGTGTAAAATTTATAATAGGTAACTTTATGAAATTAAAATCAAATTCAAGGCCAATGCAACACTACACTGAAAACAATTATTGCAAGCTTGGAAATATAGATTTTAATTTATTTTGCTACCACTGCTAAATTAAGATCATTTTTAAATTAAATAAACTATAAGTCTTTCAGACAGGATTTCATTAACAATTTTCAAGTCAAAACAATCTTCACTCTTGTTTTAAAGCAGTTATAACAGGGTACTGTACTCAGCACTTTTTTATTCTTGCTACTCAAGCTTTTTCATATAAAACTTGAAAGCATGAAAGGCACAATCAATGAAGTTGTTTACCAGTACACATGCAACAACTTTTGCATCTATATTTACACTTACCAAAATCAGCCTCCTCCATTTCTGATGCCCAGTCCATTGTTTTGTTAGTAAGAACATAACTGGTACCAGGAGCCTGTGACCCTCCAGTTTCATCTGAAAGAAAATCTGTTAGGGCCATAGTGGTCCCCTTTTTCTTTCCCTTTTTACCTGCTGAAAATAAAAGAATATAATACAGTGCTCCAGCTAGACTTTGGGGAGGGCAGGGCGTTTTTAGGAAATCAGGGCACTTTTTAACGCGTGGTCGGAGTACAGTTTATTTTTGTTTCAAAAAAATTTAAAACTAAGTGTTTGTTAGTGTGTTATCAATTCCCTTTTGTGATAATTCATACAGTACCCATGACAGTCTTTTTTTGTAATTTAGATGAAACAGAGTCTAACTCTAGCTTCTAGACTGTGTACATGCATGTAGACAGTTACAGAAAAATTCAAAAGGTGTTCTCTATGAACAGATTCGTGTGGGCCTGTGTCATAAAATGTTAACTGTGGTAAGTGCTTCCTTGGCATTAGCCAGTACAAACTCTAAAAATATAAACAAGTGTTCTAAGTTCATAATAAGCTTTGCAATAGCTCTTCTACTTGTACCTCTTTCACTTAATCACATAACATAACTATTTGTGCTTATGTCAAAAAAATTTGTTCCTTTGGCATTTTGGACAACTCAATTAAGGATTAGGGCTCTACATAAACCAGATTTTTGGAAGAAGTCATTGTTTATCAGCTCATAATAAGTTCAAGTTTGATGTCTTGAAGTTATGTCAAGTAAATTGGTTGCATTCTACCTATGAACTCATGTATCCGAAATTATGCATATCCGAAAATGTGTCTACTTTTGTAAAAGTTAGATGATAGAAATAAATTAATTTATGAGTGCAGAGGGCTGTTATTACATTCAAATAATCAAATTGTTTTATTCACGCATTAGTAAGGTGTATATGTTTATGATTCAAAGGGATCCAGGAAAATTAAGAACAAAAATCGTCAGTCACATACGAAAATTATTGAGGACGAATGCAAATACTGTGGACATCTAAAACTTCTAATGAACAGCCTTATCAACTAAATAATGAAAGAATAATCATCAAATGAACAGTAATTTAATTTCTTCGTATAACGACCTCATGATTCGCAAATTGAATGAAAAGTTTGATATATTTTTAACACAATATAGTTCTGTACGGAAAAGTCCGGAATTGGACTTTATCATATCCTCCAACGAATTAAGAGAGTTGATTGTTGACTTATATTTAAATGATGTTTCACTGATAAGCTGCAGATAAGTAACAATAAATGTGTGAAAGACTAATTACATACACTTCTGATGTTATCAGATGATTGTTATACAGGATGACACTAGCCTCTCGTTTAACAGATTAACAAAGTCTATTGTCATAAACAATGACGTAAACAACAGACGAATTTAACGTGTATGATAATGATTTTTGAATTTTATGATTTTCGATTTTCTTGAGTCAAAAAAACGGCAGGGCGTTTTGAAAAAGGGCAGGGCGTCATGTTTCAAGGGCAGGGCGCGGCGCCCTGCTAAAAAGGGCTAGCTGGAGCACTGTAATATATATTAAAATGAGTGTCAGTCAAATTGTCAATTTACTGAATTGTGCAACTCAATAATAAATAATTCTTTTCTGACAGACCCTTTGGATGAGCCTGTGTCATCATCTTAAGTTTTTCGTTAAAAATAACTTTTCACTTGGTGCTAATAGATTGCCATGGTGGTTTAACATGATACTTTGATTAGTCAAATGTTTGTCAAGGTTTCTTTCAAATGACATCCAAGTTTTACATCATAGTGTGATTAAGTTCTCGGTTTTCCAAGTATTAATCATATGATACTGAGGAAAGTTTCTCCTGATTTCTAGTCGGCTTCTTTAATTGAATATATTCTAAATGTAAAGAAAATTCTGATAATAAATTATAAACCAATCAAATAACATTGAACTTTTAAATTTTTATATCAGTCATTACCCCAACTTACAATCACAAGGAGCAGAACCAGTGAAAATCGACTTGGATGAGTAAAAATAACATATGTTTCAATTAGTTGGGATCGTTGAACGGTTGATAATTTTGCCCATCGCTATATAACATAGTAAATCTGGCTAGTACTTAAGCAATGATTTCAGCAGGGCCGGCGAAATCAAACGTCCGTACTGTCCCGAGGCAAGTACGGACAAGTGGATTTTTCAATAATTTTATTCTATAATGTTCATACGGACAAGTAACTTTACCAGTTGGCCAGAAGGAACAAGTAAACGATTTTAAGATTTCGCTGGCCCTGTTTCATGTGTGTCAAATATAATAGACTCATTAGAATTTGTGACAATAGCAAACACTGGATAGTAGGAAGATTACCTACCATTGTAAAATGACAGACAATGAACAAAGTAATCAGTAAAACAGCTGAGAGTAAATGTGATTTATTGGGGAATGGGAAACATACTGCACAATATTGAATAAAACATAAGCAGCATACACATCCAAGATAAGAAAACAAAATTGCAAATAGTTCAAACTGAAGTCAGAGTCAAAACAATCTCACATAAATGATCTCACATGTATATTTTGGTCATAGGCAATATTGTTGTTAATGTTATTGACTGCCATGTCACGAAACGTTGAAATGTCAAAACTGGAGTGGAAGATCCCCGAAAGAGGGAACCACATGTTTTGACTAGATTATTTAATAATCGCATAACGTTCCAACATAAACATGCATGAAACTTTGTCAGCTTGAAACTATGTCAATAACTTCAGGCCTAACATCATATATCATTAAACACAGCAATAATTTATAAGTTTGCACGTGAACCATGCTCGCTTACCCTTAGCCGCCATCTTGAAATTTCTGTACGAAGTGGGTGTGTGTAAAAGTCGGTATCCGTACAGTATTTACATTACGGATCATGTAAATTATATTTGTACAACTCTTACCGTGCTCAGCAGGCCCCTTTAGTTTTATATTTAAAAACAATCCATCAACATAATTATAATTTATTTAGAAAAGACTATGTCAATTAAGTATATACACTATTTGCTGCACATCACATTCCCAACGCCAGTTTTATAATTTTTGCAAACATCAAATAATTGGCGTTTATAAATTGTTGTTTACCTTTTGTTTTTTAAAACTGTAGCAAGGGCGGATCCAGGACTTTTTTCTAGGGGGGAGGGGGGAGTCCGAACTTTTCAAGGGGCGATCCGAAACTCGAACCACAACCACATTATACACATTTTGCAGAAAAAAATGCAACATATTGATAATAAAAACTACATAACAATTAAATCTATGTTAAGCACCGAGAAAAATTGCTTCATACTACTTAAAAATTACTTACAAGCAAGAAATACACTGATGGACATGTACATTTTTCAAATTCTAGGGAGTCCGGACCCCCTGAACCCCGCTGGAACCGCCCATGTGTAGCATTTGTGATGTCGTAGTCACGTGGTTGTGTTACCGTGACATTTGTACTTATATCTTTATTCACTGTCTAGTATGCGAAACGGTGCCGATTTTCAGAGTCACCGTGCAGTCACTACAAGATGGCAGACAGACGATCATTAAAAGGTACGTGTCCTTTTTGCCTAATATTTTTTAGAAATATTCAAGCCTAGAAGCGTTGGATAGTTGCATTTGATCTATAAACATATTCACTTCAGGGGATATATTTTTTTATATATATACTCACCTGACTTATAAAAAAGGATAAATGTGAATTTATGCCATTAAGTTGACGAATGGCCGTCTGTCAAACTTGAATCGAGAGAAGTATCAATCATTTGAGTAGATCTCCGTAAATACGACACTCACCATGTAATAAATACGATTGCGAGATAGTATATATGTATAAAACCATGCATGAAAACTGCAAAGTTTCTAATATATTTTGTTTTGCCAAAACATCCCTACATTCGGTTTCGGCTAAGCAACGGTGGAGATATTTAGCCTAGGTGCAAAGCCTCCGTAAGAAATGACTCGGTGCTGCCATAAAAAATGGACACAGTGTAAGCATTTGCATGAAAGAGTTAGTGGAAAATTACTGGTTTTATGGACTTTTTTGGCACCGTATTCTAACACAAATTCAAACTCAAAAAAAGACATTTTTATTTTTTAGTCCAAAACATAACATATTGGCTTTAATAACTTATGATATTGTATAAGAGAAATGGAATTTGTTTATAGAGTTATAATTCGTTGAAATATAATTGATGCCGTCTTTATAGAGTCATAATTCGTTTAATGGGATTCACTAGATGCTCGAAAGTGAAAGCAAAATGGTGGTTACATGTACTATTCTAGGTGTGAATAATACATGTAAAGTTCAATATTTGAATACCGTATAACGTTCTTTTAAGGACTTTCTTGAAAGTGTCTCGGTTGATTGAAATAAACAACTTCCTGCAACGGTTATTTCCCTTTATCAAATCAAGTAGCACAGCATGTCGTAAGCACTGTTGGTGGTTTGTGAAATATAATATAGAAATTAATTAACAGTAAACCACGTGACTCGTCTGTATCTTATTCTCTTTTCAATATGACAAATAACACAACAGAAAATGTATTTATATTATTTTGATCCATTTATTGGTAAATTTCATACACTGACATATTTCAATTCTCTCCACAAATTAACTCAGGCTGAAAAATAAATAAATAACTCATGAACAAAGAAAACAACAACAGAACATTGCCTTTTATTTCGATTTCTCTTTCCAGCGACAGTAAATACTGAGTTTGATATATTCTTGGATAAAGGTCAAGCTCAAGGTCAATATTGTCGGACTAAACACTAATCATAAACAAAGAACCATTTTTTTCGGCGCAGCTGTCTAAGCCAACTTTTGGCCTATATTTTAACCAATACAATTTGCTCTACCATAGCTGTTTGTCCAATGAAATTCTTTTACGGTATAGAGAAATGTATAAAACACATGACACCGTTGGCTATCTGTGATAAACAGGTGCGTAACACTTACAGTAGCTGCTGACTATTTACTCTGTGTATCATGAGTGACTCACAATGCTAATTGATCATACATTCGTCGTGGTACGCCCCTTACGGTATAACTAAACTGCGGATACAGCATGACTCAGCGCACGCTCGGAATGGGTTTTCATTTTGTCATATGTGGGCCGCCATTGAGCATTCATATCAAATTTTTTTATGTATGCCAGAAAGTAACATATAAATCGTTTGGTCATGCTGGGAAGAAGTGATTTTTATCGAAAATCATGGCATTGTTATTAAAGATGTTTTTAATTTTAGAATCGGACAGATTTTCGTAATTGACAAATCAGCAAAATGGCAATATATTCGGACAAAAATTGTCAGTTGAGACTGAATTGCAATTTCGGACAAATTACATTTGACCTATAGTTAATACATGTACACCGTACATGTCCAACATTTATACTTCAAACCATTGAAAATAAACCCAGCAAAGCGCCGAATATATAAAGATATTCTTGTCTTTGCTAGACTGTCTCCAGTCTTTGTCATTACAACCAGTCTGTCTTATCTGAGACTAAATTAGTCGCCCATTTCACCGCTTTCCTCTTAAACCGCTTCAAAAATAGTTCCATTAAAACACAAACAACATACAAAATATCTCGCCTCAAAAACAATTTAAGTGCAACCGTGTTATTGTTTTGAACAATTGTATGACAAATCATAGATTGAAGTGATAGTACTATTAAAAATTATATATAGGCGGACGGCTACATCGAATTAATTGATAAATCAAAGCGCTGACGGCACCGAGTTTGTTTGGGAGTAATTTAGTATTTTAACGTGTAAATTGATACCAGTGTAAATGCCTCGAAAAGTTCTAGGACAAATAAAATTAAAAAACGGTTAATGCATACTGCAAGTAGTTTTCTGAAATAAAATAGTTTGATAAACTAATAAATGCTGTTTTTAGAATTTGTTCAGATATATCTTCGTTTCTTTTTATAATGATAACGAGGATAATTTGTCAATTATCTTTCCTTGATAAAAAGTGGGGATATCCGATTGGTAAGTCGGTCTTATCAGTTGGACTCTTCGGATTTTAGCACTTACTTTCTATCTAAGGATAACAAAATATTTCATCAAATATTTCTCTTGCTGATTAAAATATAAACCAGGGTAATGCAATATAGATAGTCAAATATCCAACTTCGGTCGATTTGCAATCAAATTAAAGGATTTACAAAACAGTTATTTAAGTTTGACTGTAGAAAATTGGTATTGATAAGGTAAGGGTAAAATCCGAGTAATCCAGCTTATTGCGCCTATTTGAAGAGTTTGCAACGAGAAATAAGTGTCACATGTCCCTTATTGTGAATCGGTTTATCCTAAAAACAGGCCCCAGTTTCACAAATACTCAAACCAAGGACCCTATATGTATATATAGGGTCCTTGCTCAAACTGATTTTTTTATTTGGGTAATTAATTGTGATAATAAAATCATTGTTACAAATATACAATTTACTTTCATTAGAAACTATAAAAGTTGTTTAAAGTCAATTATAAATTGTTTACAAAATGAAGCTGACAAGGTTTAATTCAATTGTATTGATTTGAGTCTGTTAAAGATGTGTTGAGTTTAGACTCACGTAAAATCTGAGTTTGTGGCTTTAACTTTAGAATAAAACCAATGATATTCTATGTTGATACATTTTATTTGTTTGTGAAACTGGGGCCAGATGTATGTCCGCAGGCTTACAGAGGACATTGTATCATGACAGTACTCACGGTTTTAAGTAGTCGTAGTCGTTCTTTGTGTTGTGACCTCGGGTGGGCATGTTACTACTGGACATGGCGCTGCGGTCTCGGGTTCAGGGCATGCACATTCTGGACATGGCGTTGCGAGCTCGGGGCATTCTTTTTCTGGACACGGTGTCTGCACTGAAAAATACATTAATCACAAGACTTGCAATTATATACATATAATTCCAATATTCATGCATTTTAAATAAAAAAACCTTGTTTCAAATGCATTTTGCCAAAAATCACGAACATTGTCATATGCTTTGAAAAAAATATAAAACTAGAGTAAGACCTCAGCAAACAGACTGACAGAACTGGACATAGAAGTATTTTTTTAATATATACCCTCCGAATAGCCAAGTAGTAGCAGTCACGTGAACAAAAACTACACGTATGACGTCACACTTATTTGACGTATTACACCGTTCTAGACTTGTTCAGGTGTTGTTTGGTATGTGACTATGTAAGCATGTATGCGAGCATGTGTGTATGTTGTTCTGGCTTCCAAAACTTTATAAGCCGCTTTTTATCATTTTGATTTTCATCAGATGCGGCATTAAAGTTTTGGATCAGACCCGTTACGAAATCTCACCAGAATAACACGTTTAAGCTCGTTTTTCCTATCAAATACCCATTTGGTAATTAGATCGTGTGAATTATTCAATAAAACATTCATTTAAACATCATTTTTTACCAAAACGGTCATTGAAATATCAAAGCATTAAATAAAATTGCCGTTTTCGCTAGGAAACGTTCAATCTCATCGTCTAACAGACAGTGGAAGCTGTACGAGATTTCGTTCAAATCGGAATTCTCGGTTATGAGCGTTAGTGAACATAGCAGAGTAATTCCGATTGATGCCGGGAATTCCATTTAGAATTTATTTATAAACAATGTCATTTTGTTTTCTAGCAATTTAAGATTTTATTTTTTATTAATTTTCTTATATTACCGTCAGTGCGTAAAATAAATCATAGATTACATAAAACTAAAGAAAAAATTAACATTTTATGCTTATTTCCAACGAAAATTATTTGTAAATAAATATAGCGTGGTTGAAGCCCATGGTAATGTGTTCATGACCGTCAAGGTCGGTCAAGGTCGATCTCGACGTCACGTGGTCTAACACTTTGTCAAGATGGCGACAGTGTATTGAATTTTAAGATCTATTGGAAACTTTGGCGTATCTTATGTTCGGAATGGGCAGTTGATACGTTGTAGATTGGCAAATTAAAAGATTATACATTTAATTAACGAAAATCTTACACTGGCTGAGATTCAAAAATGTATCGTATTGGATATCGCCCAAATTAGCCTCGTGCGCCCGATTTAGCGGGTTACCTGGTGTGTTCCTGGCACGATTATTGGTGGACTTTTATCATACACTTGTCTTCAGCGTACCCGTTCATTAACATTATACACACGGGTTCGCTGAAGCTAGTGTGAGTGTAGAATGAAATGTGGGGAATATCGCATTTATTATACTTATTGGCATTCACTACGAATAACCTCGGACATTTCTAGACGCTATTTTGGTACTACCTTTGCGTCATATGCCAAAATAAAATGCCTCGACCGATGTTTAAGTAAACCAACCAACGATCCTTAAGGCGACGGTTAATGTCTCATTTAAGTCCATAAATTCCATAAAAATACCTAATTCGCTGGTAAATACTTAGTCACATATATATTACATACAAAAATGTTTTTACAAAGCCTTGGGTGTTAACGACAAGAACATTTTTATAACCGTAACGTGGTTCGCCTGTGCTTCGCCTTATGTATGTAGCAAAAAACCAAATATTCTTGATGGACACCCCAAGAATTCTTCCGAGATTATCTACTCATTGAATGATTGCGATTTTCAGAATGTCTTCATAGTATCAAGTGAGCATTCGGAACTTCTCGGCGATTTTTTACTCAGATGAGACTCGGACATTATTAGGAGGGAAAGTAGATCTAGTTCCAACATGGCTGCCAAAGCAGACCGGCAATTGTTACGACATATTTAAGTATGTTTATGTTTTAATGTTGACCAAAGCAGTTTAAACAATTTAACAAAAAGGAAATAATATGTTAAACGAATGTTGAAAAAGTACTTTGTTGATGTGTATTTACTTGCTAGACGATTATGTAACGTGATCTATTGGCACTACTTAACAGTGAGTTATTCACCGGGCCTAATAACGTGTTGTATTTCTACTTCCTCTGATATCCGAGGTTTATTAGCGTAGAAGCAATTCCGAATGTTAAGTTTGTATACGTACCTGGGCAATTCATCTCGTCCCATCCATTGATACAGTTCATAGTACCATCGCAAACATTGGCAAAATCAATACAGTCTAGTTGACATACATTGTTGACAGTCCTTACCCCGCAGAAAAACTTTCCAGTGCACAAGTCTGAAATAAAACATTAATTACAACTGTATTGACAATAAGTCGACAGTAAGCGTCGAATTTATGTGTTAGTGTTTAGAAACTAGAAAAAAAGGAAAATGGCAGGATAAATCCTTTTGCAATAATGTGTAAGGAACAGAGGCAAGGACAATCCAGTATAGAAATGATAAGTGCGTAGATTTTCCAAATACATGTAGTAACATTGAATTCTTAAAACCATTCAAACACTAGTTTACGAATGCAAACACAATGCCCCATCGACAAATGGTATTATAAAGTTATTTGTTGTTGCAGAAAACCTTGCTTTGGCGTTGCAAAAGACACACAGCCTTGGTTTGACGTTACAAAAAGTACTCCGCCTGGGTTTGACGTTACAATAGGTTTGACGTTGCAAAAAAAAAAAACGTTGCAAAAGGCTCAAAGCATAGACCTGTTTGACGTTGCAGAGATGTTGTAAAAAGGCACAACGCATAGGTTTTATGGCTTTTGCCAATGTGTTGCCATCATCATAATATGTACTCACACATTTGACTCTTAAGATCTGCCAGTTGTGAATAAGAAGATCTGAGGATTGGTTTGTACTTTCCATTACGAGAAATTCGAGTACTTCCACCACGCCATATTCCGTCAACTGAAGTTGTAGCTACCAGCAGTATGAACACTAGTTTAATCTGGATGAAATGCAAACAAAACGTGCATCATGTGACAAAATCATTATGCTTGACGATGCTTCTAAAATAGAAACGTCAGATAGGGCTCGGCATTAATTTTAAGTAGATTGCCCAAATGTACAATCAGATACTAGTATATAATTGCTCGAACCAAATGTTACTACCTGTAACAAGTTGCCCGAACCCAAATATCTTTAGAGGATATAGGACGCCGTTAAAAACTTAGTTTAAAGTGATTTACCCCGCATTTCAACAATATTGTAGTCATATTTCGCTGACCACTCATTAAAATCACTTGCACTGAACAGGAAGAGATCTAGTCTTGCAGTAAAATGCCATATTTTAGGCGAACCGTGCACTTAAGTTCCCACATTTTTTTTGCAGTTTCTGTATCTTTAAAAGGTGCTGAATTCAAGTATTCAAGTAAAGAAACCCTGTCATCTTTGGACAATTTGCATAATATGCAAATTAAGTCTGCCATTATCGAAATTCCGTTTTTCGCTAGGCCTAATTACACAATAACTAACTAAGATAGAAATTTAAAATATGTGTCCGTACTCATGTTTTCAGGGTCTATCTATCCCATGGTACTAATTACAGTTTCGTCAGATCATTTAAATATGCAAATTTATGCAAATTAGGTATTTTAAGCAATACAATATACGGATTTTTATACAAATGATAGTCATTGGTATCAAACCATTTATTAATTTCTCTATACCGAGGGTAATTTCATTTGACAAACAGGATTGATAGAGCCAACTGTATTGGTTTAAATATAGGTAAAAATTGGCTGAGACAGCTTCGTCGAAAAAGAGTAATGGCATTTTATAATCTAAGTTCAATGCTGAAAATTTCAAATTAAAAATCTTATTGTCAAAATATGTTTTTAAACGTTGACAAAATTAAGAATAAAATCTAAGCTGTAAATGATAAACGAATGGATAAATTGAGAAATTAAATAAATTAACGGAAGAAAAAATATTTTTGAGCAAATAAAACAAATTAACCAAAGAAACATATTTTTTAAAAAATTAAACAGATTTACCGAAGAAAAATGCTTTTTTACATCAAAACTGATTAGGCGAAGAAAAAATATTTTTGAGCATACAAAACAAATTAACCGAAGTAACATATTAAAAAAAAAATAAACAGGTTTACCGAAGAAAAAAACATTTTTGAGCAATTAAAACTGACTAGCCAAAGAAAAAATCGTTATCCTGTTTTCATGTTCAAAATATTTTTTCTTTGGATATAAACACACACTTACATTTGCAAAATACATCCTCTGCATATCTCTTGTGCAAGTAGTTTGGCAACTTTATCCTTGAGTTCAGCCTAGTCCTTTTATATACAAAACTTATGGCGGAAGTCGGAATAAAATGTCTCGCTACGGAAATAATTAATTCTTTAGGCAATAAAATAGCTTTATGAAAATTCAACGATGCTTCATGTATTCTATATTTTCCCTGAAGCTTTTTATTGAACATTATAAATTGACCAAACGATCACTCCTTGCATACACCTGTAGCACAAAGTCTTCGCCAAGCCTTATTGGGTCAATTTTGACCCCCTTTGATTTTTAACGAGGATTTATTTCAAATAAATAAATAAATAATGACCGCTTGCCTGCTAGGTGTGGATATTGTGGCCAATATTACTTCAAAAAAGTTATATCCTCTCAATCAGAAAGACTGATCGTGGGTTAAGCGGAACACGGTCGTAACTCAATATTAGAAAAGAGTGAGTTACGACCGTTTTGCGCTAAATCCACGTGATGTTTCCCAGATATTGGATTCTCAAAGATGTAAAAGACCGAGAACCAAGCTAAAGGCAGAATGACGAGGTCTTAGAATAAAAAAGATTCCTAGGTCATCGACAGCATAACCCATCGTCTGTTTCTGCAGAAACATCTAAATGATCATTGAAAAAAATATATAGGTCGCCAGCAATTAGTGCAATTAGGTGTACCTTTTTGAAAAGTTTTGGCCCCTTTTTCAATGATGCATAGTTAGAATAAAATTTCTGGGGGAAATCACAATATAGGGGACATCGATTCAGAGTAAGAACCTCTGATAGCACGTGTAGTCCTAAACTGGCACCCTGTCTACATTTACTACGTCGTAAAAGGGGAAGAAAACCAGACTCAGGGCTCAGAAGAAAGAGGACCCCCTAGGTGCCAGACAGCATAGTCCATCCATCGGTGTTAGGATACCTCCCACTGCTCAGTTTCCTCTTTTCAGCCAGCAACCTTACTACCTTGTGAACAATGTAAGATAGCCAATGGCTATTGGAGTAAATCCCCCAAACACCATGTTGTCGAATGTGTAATGTAATATACAGCATAGAATTCAATTTTCATTGGCATTAACCCCGCTGATTTAGATACTCGATATTTTGTTTGATATACCCTGTTCATGAGTACGAGTCACTATTTTTATCAATCATGAGAAAAGAAGTATTGCATTGAGTATTTAAATCCGAGGGGTTACTGTATTCACTTAAGTATTTAAGTATTTTTATATAGATAAAAACAGATATCCGGTAATTATTGAACGAACGAAATAAAATTCCTTAGGCATTAACTATGGCTATTACAGGCAAAGTATTCAACATTTATAACTTTATGTGTCTAGACGTAGGCGCAAAATGTTTAAAATTTACAAAACTTACACGTACATTATAGATATAAGTACATGCACTTGTTAATATATATGTTTGTTAGCTATTAGCAAAGTTTAGCCTTTGATCATTTCCATCGAGATATTTTATGGCAAAGACAAAATTACAAATTTTATACATTACATACAGAGAATCTACATAAAAAATAACAAGATATTTATGAAAAGACTTTTTGAAATGAATTTGTTAGAATTTTTGTTAAACGTTTTATTATTTGACGACATTGTATTATTAAACTTATGAATTAGATATTTTCTCCGTATGTCAGTGTAGGCTAGGCTTATAGAAATGATACTCAGTCTCAGCAAAATTCATATTACATAATTAACCTACAGAATTTATTTTCACTTAAAGTACCCGATATTTTTCCTGCTTCGATTTCTAAATTATGAATGCTTAATCTAAAACTAGTTACAACGGAATTGTTTTCTTAATTTATTATTAATACATTATCAAGATAGTGTTCATATTTAAATAATTACAACCTAAACGGAATAATTCAATCTGATTGGTTAAAAGTGAACACGTGACTTGAAAAAATGTGTTTTCATTTCTGTATAAACGCAGTTGCCTACATTAATATTCATGACTTTAAATCACGTCATGCCGATACTAATTTCATGAAAGAAAAATCTATTGTAGCGCTGTCACATGCAAAAAAGCTGTGCATTTCAATAAAAGAAGTAAATCATCGAAAACATGAAAAATGGTCCGATATTATCATATTGAAAATAAAATAAGAAATAAATGTTAACTGAAATAAATATTTCAGTTTCACTTTTATCTTTACTATAAGTAGTTGACCTCGACCTGGATAAACGCACGGGAATAGCGTAAATCTTTCATCTTGTTTACACGTTTTTTAGCTATAAAATCGTGGTTTTCCTTGTAGTGCTTTTTATACAAATTAAAATCCATTTACTTACATTTCTTTGCATTATTGATTCTAAAATGACATTAAAACCTGGAAAAAAATCATCGAAGCGAAGACCAAATGGCCGACGGCCAGTATGAAAGGCCTGTTAACGAACAAGATTATTCCGCATTACGATGAATTCGGCTCTTACGCACTAAAATATAGTTCTTGATATCGACGCAATTAATAATGGTTCAGTCGTCAAATTTCGCCAAGTTTGTAATCATAAGGAATGAATTCATAGAAACTGACTTTCATCGAAACATTTATGTCATTTTGATGATAGCTAATTTCAGCATAAAGGCACTCTGCCTTATTGCAAATTAGCTGTCACCAAAATGACATTTATTTTTCGATGAAAGTCAGTTTCTATGAATTCATTCCTTAAATATATTTTTTTTTAAATTTGCGTTATACTTAAGTTTGGACATTTAATTGATATTTGTAGTTCAATTTTGTATAAATCGAACGTTCATTCTATCTCTGATTAAAGGGATTCAAAGTTGTTCTTTTAAAGAGAGACCCAGATGATCTAAATTAGAATTTAAACGTGCAGCCCAACTTCTGTTTCTCACATTTATACAAAGATCCCAGTACATTTGATTACAATAAGATTGATCGTTTTTCATAATTTTAGTCCAAAATGTTTATAGCTCTTATTTTGCTAAGTGTGGATAATGGAAAACGCTCTAATTCACCGTAAACTGCATAACTAGGTGTTTGTCGTTTTACTCCTAAAATAGGTTAGCAAAATCGAGTATGTAGTTTGGCGATTTCAATGTGGTTATAAACCCCCAGACCTCAGAGTTAACAATAAGAAGTTTAAGCAATTTGCATGGGCTTTATGAAAACCCCCGAGGCAGTCCGATTTAAAACACCACAGAATATCATGCGGTTTACTCGGACATTATCATTTAATCGCTGTCCAAGAGATTGAATTTTGTACGCAGGTATCTCCACCGTACTTTTTTCTTTTCAACTATTGAGGTTTAATGTTAAACGCTGTGTCAACACAATTTAGGTCATTTAACGGCGTCCAGCACACCTAACCTAGCAAGATATCTGCCCTGAAACAAGGCCCATTCGAATTGTATTATAATCATTTGGTGGCCGTATGCACGAAAAATAGACTTGTCATGATTAATAACCCGTTCTGGTACCTTGTTTTAGGACTATTTCACAATTCGTTATAAAAAATATTTTGCTTGCCAAAGTAGCAATTTTTGCCACTTTAGCTAACAATTTTTTGCTAACTTCAGCGACGTAACCTTTTTGATAATATTGCACAAAATGATCCGTCACAACTCAACCCGTCACTTCTCGTTGAATATATCATCGGGTTGAGTTGTCTTTCACCAAAAAATAAAAATGTTACCATTGATAATTGTATGATAAGACTTTATAAATTTATTAATTTATATAAAGTCATTGCCGTAGTCAAGTATGGTGATGTATTTCTACTAAATTCCCACCCGGGAGGTTATACCCTTGCATGAAAATTTGACAATAATGTCAATTTTCATCCATTGATTAGATAATATGGAGAAGTTTCCGGCCATGTGGAAGGGTAGGTAAGTACTGGTTATAGACTAGGATCTAGGAAAGCTAAGTTAGGTGCGCTGGACGCCGTAAAAGGACATAAATTGTGTTGACACGGCGTTAAACCCAGTATAAAGATAAAAAGAAAACATATTTCTACTAACAGATAACCACATAACTAAAAATTTAATTGATGACCACGGAAATTTGTGAAGATATGCCTTAGTGATTAAAGACACTCAATTGATCATGACATAGAAAGGCAATATCACTCAACATAAATTATAAGAACATGCCACATGATGCTTAAAATATATGTAATATTTTTGCCAAGGAAGAATTGTGAAAAGTGTTGGATTTTCAAAATATTTTACACCAAACCACTACAACGGTTGTTTAGATGAATTGCCGCAGTACATAACTTGTAAAACGTGTTGATAGATGGCGTAAAATTCGAAAAAAAAATATTTGTTGCAGACCAACCCTTTGAAAATAATATTGTTTTTTCTCTCAGTGTTATACAACAATCAACTTTGCTGAGAATATATCAACAAATTCTATCAATGACGTCACAGGGATTGATTACTGTTGTATGGAAAGCACCAAGAGTATTTGTCACTTGTCAGCACTTTTGAGTGTATCATTAACATCACTCTAGTGTGAGGTATACACCTATATTACATACAGTTATTCTACACCCGTAAAATCATCAATGTATCGCGTGATAACATTTATATAATGGTAAATTAGAACTCTAACAATCCTGTTATCGCCAAAATCTCGTTTTCCCCGAGATCTCGTTATGCCGACCACAGTGTCTCATGATATCATATGGTAACCTTATATTGTTATAGGATAGGGTTCAAACGTGGTCATTCAATACATATGCAGTTGATGCTACTGGCAGCTTTTAGATCTACACGGAAATCTGTGATTTTCTGCTGAAATATACTAGGACACCTCGGGCAAAGAGCAGAAATAGGGAGTCAGATGAAGCACACTTTTCTAACATTCCGCACATATAGTCTGACCAACGCATAGGGTGACCTTGTACGAAAGGATGTAGAAAATGTTATTCACTTAATTGGTAAATGTGGCCTTACTGATTCCAAATCAGTTTGATGCCGCTTTGGCATACTTAGGAAACTCCCAGAATCCAAGATGGCGACCAAGATGGCGGCTATAAGGCTAAATCAGACATGCAAAATGTAATTTTACGAAATAATAATAAGTTGTAATATCCGCATTGGTTCATTCACATACAGAGCCAATCTCTTCCTTTCATTGAGCAAGACGCTTTATTCTACTGGATAAAGAATTATTCAGATTAGAGATTATTCTTGGTTGTCCATTACTTCGGTTTATAGCAGCATATCATCATTGTCCTTATATTTTATCTAACTGCAGTTTCTGCTGTCACTGCTATTTTCATATCCTTAATAGTGAAAACGTAATAGTATACAATGTGCGAATATTTCCATGAATTTAAGGACTCTGGCACCAGCGATCTTTGCAATTACTTCGTCGTGGAGAAATCAATAAAAAACTAATGTAACCACTAAAACTGTTTACGGAAAGCCATTGAGGTCACGACCCAAAGTGTCTTCATGGATCGGGTGGAAGTGATGAAACACTGAGTCCATCACAGAACGAACTGTAGTGTATTACGTTCCACGTTTACCTGATAATCATGTTGAATGGTTAAATTATATCATATGAGGTGTTGTAAACTTGTTGAAATAACACTCCTAGTTTTAGACAACGTTAAATGAATGATATCATGTAAAACAGGAGTGCACATATAGTGTATTTAGCTCACCTAAGCTCATTTATCAAATTCTCACCATATACACAATAAGTTTGCTTTCATGACTTGAAAATGTCAAAGAATGCACGCTATATACATTTCAGGATCTAATACATGTATTGCCAAAGAATGCACAAAATATTATAATCAAAGTGCTGATCGCACTGAACTTGTTTGAGTTTTAAGGAGGTGGGGATTGTGCGTTCTAACAGGTTCATATGCGAAGGTCTATGTTCTTTGATGGTCTATTGAAATAAAACAAGAGAATGGACAATGGTGATCATTTTTATTTGTTTAAGCCTCAAAACTAAAATGCTAGCTTTTAAATCAGCACCTAATTAATGAAATGGCTGTTTCTGTTCTATTCTGTAATCAGTGAATCTATTTTGTTGTGCCTAGAGGTTTAACAAGTTTCAAATTGTACACAACTAAAATTACTAAGTTAACTATTATCTACTAACGGGCTATTTGCGGATTTTATGAATACGAAAATACGGTTACTAAAACAATTTTATAATTGAACGCATATCTTTTTAGAAAGGACAATTTTCATTGTTCTCTTTACAATATTTTAATCATGTAGGTTACTTTTTGTTGCAAAATCTTTATCAATAAAACGTTACAGCAAAAGTCTACGTAATTCTGGAACACCCTTCATAGGGTAGGAAATCGTTGTTGCATTTGCAATCTACTGAAGAATGACCTAAAACAAAAACGAAACAGTCACATATACCTCATCGTATGACCAATGTCTATGAGTATATCAACTTATATAACTTTTAAGAGTAATTGAAAATAAAAACATTTTTCTATGCGCCAGGCGAGCGATCAATGTCATCTAGCGACATCATGGTTTTCTTACCATCTACATGATTATATAAAGTTGACCATCGATAATTCTGGCCATTCAACCATTCCATAGGCTCACGGTTGTATCACTATTCATCAGAACGATGACAATGAAAAATTGTTTCTGGGGATTTTTAATAATCATTCCAACAATACTGCTAACACACACCTCGTGTCTTCCAATGCCGATAAACGCCGAAGATGACCAATTGCCGGATTTAACGTCTATAGTTTTACCAGATGACAGACGACATCTGAAAGAAAACATTTTAAAAACGGTTGACGTTAATAGTGATGATAGTAAAAGAATATCAAAGCGAACATTACCTTTTGATACAGAAATTTACGTCAGAGAAGTTGATGTTCTTTTACAAATAAAGAACATGTTCATAGATATTGGACTTGGTTCTAGATTGCAGACGATAGCAAATTTAGCTAAAGGTTCTTCATCGGAGGGCTTATTCGGAAAACACGGACCTGGAAGATAAAACCTTGACATCATATTATCATTTTTTAAAGAAAATACAACGCCACAGCATAGAAGGATTTACGACTGAAACAGGACGTAAGCAGAGTGTTTGACGGTTAATAATATGGACCCCTGTGCACATCTTCACAAAAATTCTTTTATTGCCAGTTACTGTAACAAAGTTTACAAAGTGAAATAAATTTAAAAATGAACTAAGCGCGTACTAGAGAATCGTTAATGCCAGTTTATACAAAGTGATCATGAGACATGTTAATAACGCGAAAATTGCAGCAAACAGTATACAGTGTAAACAGTTTCTTTTGTATTTAAATACACTGATGCCCAGACGTTTCTTTACGCATGTAAAGTTTTGATGTTTTTTGTGTGAATATTCTTAGATTCACTGTCGTTAATAGTTCCAAAACTAACACATAGTTTATCATGAACAATCAAATATGTTCTTTCATAAATTATCAATCATTCAAATTCGAAATGTAAAACAAAATGTGTCTGCAATAAGTTTTGCAACAGAAATTTATATAAAAATATGACAAAATTACATGACATAGTGTAAAGGAACCTAAGTGTTAGTTATGCTGTGTGGATGTGTGAATTGTCATGGGAAAAGTAATTGATGGATTCCGAAAGTGGTAATTAAGTAAAAAAGACATTGAGGATAGACAAAATACATTTTGAAGACAAACTCAAAAAGGATAGAATTCGACTGATTAATCAAATGGTGATTCATAATTGATGATGTCATATTTGCCACATGAATATTAATTAGTTAGGCGGGTCTATTTTCATATAAGATATATTTTGCATAATTATAGGGCTTATGTGAAATTAAGACAAATTGGTAAATCAATACATAATTACATAAATAGATTTTTTAAAGTAAACTACATATTTTATTTTAACTTAAGCATTTGCTATGAAATTTACAATGTGCATGTTATCCGGTAAAAATCCATGGTCCGAACTGAGATTCGAACCCACGACCTCTCGAGTCGTAAGCGGACACTCGTCGCCATAAAAGCTAGCTTGAAGGCAAGGGAGTACAAGTGCCGTATTATACCTCTGCTACATGCATATCCATTAATTTTATATGACATCGTGGTGAACTTTATGATATTTTTAGGTAATAGGTAGGAGAAGACAGTGGTCATAATAAACCTCTTAATCAAGCAAATTAAAAATGATTTTACGTATCTAACACTTTGTTTTAAGTGTCCAGAAAAAAGCTGGATGGAAGAGCGACCGCCATACTTTATCTAATAAAAAGTGCTGATAAATCCAATATAAAGCAATGCCTTTTCTTGACTTACAATACATAATATTCATTTATTTATAGTGATACGTTTTGCCAACAGACTGTTGGCACAAATGAGCCTGAATTACATACATGTAGCTTTAGTATATATATGTATGTATTACTATATAATAGTTTTTGTGAAGGGCTCTTTTATGCCGGCAGCCTGTTATTATGTCATGTGTACCTACAATAAAATTTAAATTACAAATAAATTCTTTTTTTTTATTTCTTTTTTGTACCCATTTGCTTGGCCTGTGGCGACATTAGAGTACATGGTTGTCATGTTAATCGGTATTTAAAAGAATCATTGACGAAGGATTTTACACTTGTGGCCATTGGTCTGGATTTCCTTGAATGTTTTCCATTGAAAAGAGAAAAGCTCACTGAAAATACAGCATATAAACGAATATATGGTAAAAATCTTTATTACACAAGCGGCCGGCACGGTTCCTGATAAAAACTCATACATATAAAAGGTATATTACTAAAAATGGTAGTTTTTAACCAATTTCACCTAGAGATCAGTTTCTCAATAATAAATTTATTTATTTCATTTATTTGATAATGCACGTGTAGCTAAGGTTTTGCTCTTTCAAATGACACCAACATCTTTTGCATACGCCGAGTAATGCTAGGTTTACATCTGGCAACGATCTCCCCGATTAGCCAGAGGCTAAAAAATCGGGGAGCTCTACGATTAAATGGTATACTCCACATTCTGTTACGCTTCCTTACGAAATCAGCACTTTTTGTTGCGCTCTACTGCGCTTTGCTACGATCGAGCCCACGATTTGCATCACGTTCTGTTACGCTTTGTTGCGATCACCACGATTGGCTTCCACGCTCTACCACGTTCCGTTACGTCCTGTTAAGATCTCCCACGACAAAGCCGCTTTGTTGCGATCTCCTGCGATTTGACCTACGATTTGAGACAAATAACCACGTTTTACGTCACGATTTGATATTTAAACAAGAAATAATTCACTTTAGGCTAGAGTACCAGTAGATAAAGCTGTTATGTATATGCAGCTTGCGTGGAAATCGTGGCTATCGTGAGGAAACGTGTTGGAGCGTGTCAGAGCGTATCAGAACCTGAACGACAATCGGGGATACCGTAGGAGAGCGTAACGCAACGTGGAGCAATAAACGATAGAAAAGTGTATATCGTAACAGATCGTGGTAGATCGTAGCAGAGCGTGGAACTATCATGAGACGTCGCAGCGACGCGGGATGAAAAAATGTGTCCACGCTGGCCCCGATCTGTTGCGATTGTACTCCATGTTCTGTTACGCTTTGGTACGTTCCGTTACGTTTTGTTACGAAGGCCACGCTCTGTCACGATTAGAAAATGAATAGGGGCAATCGTGGTGAGATTTAAGTTTGATTTAAAATCAGTCCCGATGCTCACGATGTCCCCGATTCAACCACGTTCCGTTACGCTCCCCCACGATCACCCCGATTCGACTCCATGCTCTGTTACGTTCGCCACGATGCTCTGGAATCGGGGACATCGTGGTAATCGTGGCCAGATGTAAACACACCGTATAACCCGCTAAGTCGGGCGCGCGAGGCTAATTCGGGCGATATCCAATACGCTATATTTTTGCATCACAACCAGTGTAAGTATTTTGGTTATTATTCTTTATATATTTAATCTCATGTTATAATAGTGGCACCGATCTGTCGGGCTGGGTTTGGCGATTCAGCACATTGGTTTATATTTTCTAAAAGTGAAAAAATAACAGATTTAAGGCGAGTTAAAGACACCCGAAGCCTAAAAAACCCGTTTTCTAAGTTTTAAGTCATTTTTCATCTAAACGTTCGCAACGAAAGGTGTAAATTTTGTGTTTGTCTTGTAGAGCTGTCCCTTTTCTATTAAAATGATAATTTGCAACCGTTGAAACTGTATACTTTTCAAGAAATCGCCGTTTTACTTCACTGTACTTAAAAATTGAAGCTAAATCGGGCGAAGTTGCTTTGTATTTGGCGCTAAGTCGGGGAGCAGTTGCTTTATAAAAGATTTCAGATCAAGTTTTGATTAAAAGTGACCACAAATTGACTGAGAAACAGGGTTGTTTTATACGGTTTTTGGTGCAGCTGACTAAGCGAACTTTTGACTTATATTTTAACCAATGCAATTTGCTCTACCATTCCTGATTGTCCAATAATATCATCCTCCAGTTTTGAGAAATGAATAAAAATATGATACCATCGATTGTCCCAAAATAAAGTCTATTGTATGGTTCCAAATTTTCAATATGCGGGTCTCGATAAAAGTTTAGTAAACGGTCCCATATTTTCAATATGCGGGTCCCGAATAAAGTTAAGGAGACGGTTCAAAATTTGTGGTTATTTGATTCATCATTTCACTTCCCTAAAACTAGGATATTCTAGTAGTTTAATTTATATTTGCAATTGCTGGCTAACATTTATACTGAAATTAACTCAACACAACACCGAATATCTTTTGAAAGATATTTCTTGTTTGTAGTACAATGTATCTGTTTAATCTCTTTTCAACTATATATTTATAAATACTCATTCAGCTCTTATCTGTATCAGTTACGACAAAGACAGCATTTACAAATGTCAACGTGAGCTATACCTAAAACAACATTTCTTTTATATTTTCAGAGTAATGCTGTCCTACAGATGCTATTATTGCGAGTTAGAAACTGATAATTACGTGGATATCATAAATCACCTAAATATTATACATACGTCCGAAGATTTGAAATATAGAAAAATTGATCTTGATCCAGTCACAGGCAACCTAGCTTATCGCACTTAACACTATAACAATGTATCGCCTAGTACTCATAATATTCGTATTTCGAATGATGGAAAGCTGATTGTGAGAGAAAATAAGTTAAAAATGATTCTCCCTCAGTTAATACTACATGTGTCTAAAGTGTAAACTCTAATGATTGTGATAATAACAACACATGTCCGTCAGATGTGTTGAACCAAGGTGAAGATTTACAAGATATCTCTGATTTATTGCCAGACGTTATCGGCAGTCTTAAGGCACACGGTCATTTAGATATGTATAAGAAATGGTGTCGTTTGTTAGCAGAAAAAAAGTTCCCTATGGACAATATTTGTTATTTATTGTTTTTGTATCAAAATAAAATAAAAAATAATTATATTAAAGTGGTAGATTTAAAAATTATATCTGGCAATATGAATTCACTTATTTTTCACTAGCCATAATTAGTTTTCACTAGTCTGGGGCTTTGGGCTAGTGAACTAAGGTTATGGCTATTAGGTGTGGCGTTTAAAATGTACTAGAACATTTATTCAGAGCAAATGTTCTGATGAAATGTAATTTAAAGTTTACCATGTACACAAGCTTGTGAAGGTTTTGACAATTCATGAATTTTATATTCCTACCATTAGTGCTGAATTTTCCAGTCATAGATCAGTAACACACAATAATCTAGTTAAAAACCTAAACACATTAGCACTTTTATGTATAGTAGTTATGACCAATTAACTGATTAATTGTCATTAGTTTTCACGACTTCAAAACTCCAATACATGTACGAGTAGTCTCTCCTTTCCAATTATCTGCAATGTTATAAACACCATTGTGACATGAAATCGTACATACCATGTAACACCAGGTAAGTCTTAATGTTAATATCTTGATATATCCCAAGCATAAATTACTTATTTTGGACATATCCATTTGTTGTGTGAGCATACGACGGACTTTTGTATTGGTTTATAGCTTTAAAGGGAGGTAAATCTATGAATAAGTTATTCATTCGGAACTACCTCGGCGATCATCTACGAAGAAATACCTCGGATATCAGACGTAGTAGGAATACTACAAAGTTATGAGGTCAGGCGATTAACCTCATTGGTTAAGTAGTGCCAATGTAAACAACCAACACGGTGGATCATTTTGCAGAAAGTATCGAGTACGCAAAAATTGTTTAAGGATCAACTTAGGGTATAAATGACATTACCTCTCTGTAAGGCTTTAACTGCCCATCATCTTCCGTCATTTTTGGTGTGTGCCAGCATTTTATTACAAACGTCGGGAACGAGGCTAGATTCTATGTTGGAACTTCTTTCGCTCCTCGTGATATCCGAGGTGTATTTGCGTGGAAAATCGCCGAGGTAGTTCCGAATGTAAGTTATTGACAATATAAGGGAGGTAATAAATCCAGTTTTGTACGATGCCCTAACAGAGTACCGGACAGAGTTACTAATGTGTAGTTTCAACAAGTTGCTGTGGCTAAAGAAAACGAGCTAGTATGATTAAAACGACACGGATAAATCCCATGTAATTCAATTACCAGTTAAAAACGGGTTTTTTCAGCCATTAAAACAATAAATTCTAGGTAGCTTCTCCATAAGTTTTTTAATGTTCGATTAGAACAAAGCTGACTTAATTGATTATTAATACCTTGCCTATAAAGATCGGATAGTCAGGTATTCACTGTACTCGACGAGTACAACGTACTTACCAAAAACAGTAAGTGACATTCAATCATCCAATGACTTCCATAAATAACTGAATACAAGGTTTAGTAGTTAAGTCTTTTTCTAGTGGGATATAATCTTTAATTTGTCAATTAGAAGATATTTCCGTAAGCTATGTATCCCAAGGACCACTGCTCCCCGACTTAGCGCTATATACAGAGCGACTTCGCCCGATTTAGCTTCAATTTTTGAGTACAGTGAAGTAAAACGGCGATTTCTTGAAAAGTATACAGTTTCAACGGTTGCAAATTGACATTTTAATAGAAAAGGGACAGCTCTACAAGACAAACACAAAAATTACACCTTTCGTTGCGAAAGTTTAGATGAAAAATGACTTTAAACTTAGAAAACGGGTTTTTTAGGCTTCGGGTGTCTTTAACTCGCCTTAAATCTGTTATTTTTTCACTTTAAGAAAATATAAACCAATGTGCTGAATCGCCAAACCCAGCCCGACAGATCGGTGCCACTATTATAACATGAAATTAAATATATAAAGAATAATAACCAAAATACTTACACTGGTTGTGATGCAAAAATATAGCGTATTGGATATCGCCCGAATTAGCCTCGCGCGCCCGATTTAGCGGGTTATACGGTGTGGTAAACCTAGCATAATAAAGTCACGGGCCGATTTCAAGCATCACGATCAGCCCCAGCTTTGCGCGCGTGTATAAATTTGTGAAATAAAATTATTGTTGAAGGAGAAACTTGGTTGAAAAATTACCATTTTTTAGTAATTTACCTTACATGTATAGTCCATATTTTCCCAACTGTCAAAGTTTGAATAATTTCACGGTGATTGAATACACACTATCTCAATATCACTAGTGTTAGATAAAGAACACGTAGTCACCGTGAAATTATACTTGTTTTGAAAGTTGAGAAAAGACAAACTGTATATACATATGTATAGTGTTTTTGATTCAGGACCATGCCGATCGTCTGTGATACATAGAACATGAAATGTCAACGTTCCTAATTCCCGGACGATGGTACTGATGTTACCTGGTGAGTCTCTATCCGTGATAACCGTTTGAATATATTTGAAAAAGCATGTTACAACTTGAAATCCATACAAAATGTCCGGATAGTCACGGATTTAAACGATTTGTTACAAACGCCGCCGACTTTATTTCGTGGCAGTCCGTGATGGCCAACTTAAATGTCAGACCTTTGTATTAAATACTGCAAGTTATTTTCTTTATTCAATGGACTTATCGCATGTACACGTTAATTTTTATGTCGCAATAATATCCATTAAATGCATGCAATAAAAATAAAGTTTGTTGAGGCTCTAACAAAGGGCAAGTTGCCTAAGCATATCGCTATGTATCGGTTTATGCCCTGGTACCCTTCTGATAACAAAAGGAATAAGTGTGTGATATCAAATTAGGAGTACCAGAGCACCAAGCGATACATAGCGATATACTTAGGCAACTCGCCCATTGTGTTCGAGAGAATGTAATGGGAAAACTCAACTCGTTATCTAAACCCGAGGAAAAATACACCATCCCGTAAGTAGCAACAACTCAACAAATCAACCTGTCAGTAGAGAAAACTGAAACCTTTCTCCGCGAGTTGTTCATGGGCTGAGTTATCTCCCTTTGATATAAGTTGTCTCTATTTACCATTCGGAACTCCTCGGTCATTCACTAGGAATTATTCATTCAATGAATGGTCGAGGTGTTCCGAACGTCTACCTACGGATTGAGTTGTCTTTTGGTTGATTTGTCTTCCATAGGTTTTTGTCATTGTAACCATTATTTGAGTGTTGTTAAATTGAGATCTGTTACTGATTAATTGAGTGACGATGTCTTTTCACGTTAGGAAGTAACTGTTTGGTTACGGTTATTGGTATACAGTCTACCATTGGTACAACAGTACATCAAAGGAATGATGTTTCTATAAGCTGTCCGCCTCTCAGGTTACGGCATAGAACATTTACATGTAATTAAGGTCGCTTTGAATAATAGTATTATTAAGTACCAAGTACCATGGCCAACCCTTAAGGGCCAAACCCAAGGGCCAACCCCCCAGGTTCATCCTTCAATGACCAACCGCCTAGGTCTAGCCCCCCAAGAGTCACCCCCAAGGGCCAGCCCCAAGGGCCATCCCTTAAGGGCCAACCCACAAGGGCCAACCCCCAAGGGAAAACTACCTTTCCCACATTGTCCCATTCAGGGGACCAGAGGTCCTTAGCAACAGAGCTGAGGAGCTCAGAGAAGCGGAACTCGCCCAGCAAGGGAGGAGAACTACTCGTCCTTCTTTTCCCACCCAGCGGAACGGGTATTCAACTCGAGGGAGCCGAACACAAAAAGCCGCTTTAACTCAGAGTTAAAACGGTTCGAAAAGCAGATTCCTAATAAAAGGGAGACTACTCTTCAAAATTGTCCCTATAAGGGGCTGGGTATTCAACTCTCAATAGTCAAACATACAGGTTGTAGGCACCGTAAAAAACGGAACCAAAGCACTTTGGTTTACACCGAATTACAACAAGAAAAGCCTTGAAGCCTTATACACAATATTAATGACAATAAATTGATTTGTAACAAAAGCACACGTCTTAAGTTTTAAATATGTCTAATAAATAAAAAAGAACATTTCATGTATCTAAAACTTCTCTGAAAACATAAATATATTTATACTGTATAAAATATATTTTTATATTTAAATACTTATTGCCATAACAAACAATTAAGTATCAATCACAAAAGATAAAGAAATGTGCGTTGAAATTATCCTCTCATGTCTATATAATTTGTGTACATTAGAATGATCAATAAGGCCCCTAAGTGCTTTTACAGGTATCACAATACATATTTTTCAACATTTTCTCACTATATAATATGATCAAGAATTATAAATGTTAGTTTTATTTATTTCGATGTATTTATACATTTTATAAACACGAAAAATACTGATCCCTTTTTCAATACGAATATCTAGGGACCGGAAGTTAGTAAATATAAAGAGACTCTTATCATTATATATATGTCAGCTAACCTGTAAAATATTAGGTACCACAATAGCGCAGTGGATGAGATGATGGAAAAGAAACATAAAACAGTTCAAAATCAAACATTGGTGGTTCAAACCCAGTCAATGCCATAATAATTTGTTTACTTTTTATTATGTTTTTTATCATATTAGTACATAATACTACATTATCAAGTTTAATGCATAGAAACATGAACTAAAAATTTACATAAATAAAAAAAACCAATTTTATTTGACACTTGTTTTTGAATACCTTTCCTATAGATGTGTTGAATTTCATTTTAAAACAAAAATGTATTTATTTCAGTTGATTTAAGCCAAATTAACTAATAAGTAAAATCAAATATATTGATTTATGTAGAATAATTTCATGAGCATGCGTGACAACTAAGAATTTGATTATCGTATGAAATGTGTGATATATACGGTCAGACATTTATCGCTAATTTGCTCAAACGTATATGTCACACGATGTATGCATGATAAATTCAACCGAATATGGTACTCACGTGTGACAATTAGGGACTTTCGTCAGTTATCTTTCCCTGATAAAATCTGAAGCAATTCAATTGGTAAGTAGGTCCTTACAGTTGAAATCATCGTATTTTATCAGTGATGACCTATGTAAGGATAACAAAATATTTCATCTAATATCTTTCTTGTTAATTAGGATATTAACAGAAGTAGTGAAATTTAGGTAGTTATTTACCCTATAAATACTTAGCTTGAATTTCAAACAGATTAAATGATTTATAAAAACGTTATGTGAGATTATTTTTTGCAAATTGACATAGAAAAGTAAGGGTAAAATCCGAGTAAACCAAATTATTAGACCTACCTATTTGAAGAGTATACAAGGGGAAGTAACTGACTAAAGTCCCTTATTACGTTCTGTGACATATACGGTCTAACACTTCTTAACGTCACGACGTCGCTCGATTTTCTCTAAATGCTAGATGTCACAATTACCCTTAGGTCCATGACAAAAAGGTAATTAAACAAATCTCGTCTGAAACCGCTAAGCCTAGAGCTTTGATATTTGATTAATAGCATAATTCAATATGTTCCTCTTTAAGTTTGCTATGTCAATTTCACAAAAACAGGCTGTATGGTTTTACTATTATTATACTTATATTTTGAAATTAATAAAAAAGATCTCTAAAATTGTGAGTTTTGTTTGTTTGTATGTAGCAGCATCTAGTGGTCCTTTGTCAAGTGTGTTTAAATCATGAAATCTAAAAAATATTATACTTTTTCTAAAGCATAAAATAGTAATATTAAACGATATATAAATATAATTTATACAACAAAATTATTTATTTTACTAGAAAATATTTTTAATGGACAAAAGCTCTTATCTATGTCGAGGGAAAGGGAACTCCGCTTCCACCTCGCCCCTCTTAATCCGGCAAACCTAAAATGCCGACTCTTGAGACACAGCTGGCAAATAAAAAATTTCAGTCGTTCGTACCAAAAAAAAACGGGTTGTGAAAAATGAGGTTCAAAATAGCCGGGAGTAGTAGAGAATCTGGGAAATTATTTTCTATTGCCTAAATTTTATAATCCAAATACGCTATTTTGATTGGTTATTATTTTCTATCCAGTTTTTGTCAACTGAACGTATTTTATTCAGGAAGTTAATTTTTTTCATAAACAAGTTTACTTCAACTGTTTATTGGATCCTATTTCATATGTTCTTAAGCATGGGTCATTCATCACGCAATGTTGTGATTTTTGCCCATATTATAGAGATTTAGATTACTAACGGTTAAAATTCATATAACTTTATCAATATTAAATAAACTATATGGACAATTTTGATGTTCAAAATTGCGCACTTTTTAAATCGTAATTAGTGCTAACTAAATTACAAAATGGAGTCAAGTCGATTTTGTTTCACAATAATGGTGTCAGTACTTATGTTTTCGCCACTAAACGCCATTAATATTCCTGGAAATTTCACTGTAATAGGATTATTTAAAATTCACGAACCTACCGATGGTCGTTGTGGTTCAGAAATCAATGTGGAATCAGTGATGATCGCCGAGGCTGTTAAATGGTACATTCAGCAACTCAATCAACGTGCTGGTCTACCATTTACAATCGGTGAGTTCTTATTTGAGCTTTTTTTACTCGAAGTTACCCTAAATAATCAATAAGTTTCTGTAATTACTAGGTCTATGAGCAATATTTCAGCGGTAGTACTAACACAGACGGATCGAGGGGTCCCAGCTTTAGATCGCACAGAGAGGCACAGTTATTTTCAATGAGCAAAATTTTTATCTGCAGTTTCTTTACCCAGAACAGAGAAAGACAGGATACTACTGCTTAAAGAGATTATAGGTAAAACTTTATCATGCTTACAGACTAACTGAACTCAGGAGCATGTGGGCTAACAATATCAGCGGTAGATTGTTTCAATGGAAGTTGATTCTTTAGAAGAACATGGTTTTGTGATAATCGGTTTTTGTTGAAATATTTAGAAATGTCTCAAAGTGGGAACTTCTTGGGGTTCTCACTAAGGATGAGACGGGGGGGAGTGGGATGGCAATTTTGCCATTGATACTGTTATGAAACATTAATAGTCGTTAGACAATGCGACGGTAAAGCGGTAATAGGGGACCTTAGTCAGTTATTTCCCCTTGTATACTCTTCAAAT
This sequence comes from Mactra quadrangularis, assembly GCA_025267735.1. NCBI lineage: Eukaryota > Metazoa > Mollusca > Bivalvia > Venerida > Mactridae > Mactra > Mactra quadrangularis. The sequence goes on along the minus strand of CM046299.1, from coordinate 47,704,866 downwards.
AGGTAGGTCCTACTATTTGGATTACTCGGATTTTACCCTTACTTTTTAACGTCGATTTGCTAAACTTAATCTTAAATAACTTTTTTGTAAATCATTTAATTTGTTTGAAATTCAAGCTAAGAAATTTTAGGGTAAAAAACTGTCTAAATTTGATCACTTCTGTAAATATCTTCATTAACAAAAAAGATATTAGATGAAATATTTTGTTATCCTTAAATAGGAATTCAATGATAAAATTCGAGGATTCAAACTGTAAGGACATATTTACCAATTGGATTGCTTCAGATTTTATAAGGGAAAGATAACTGACTACAGTCCCTAATTCCGCTCATCTCAAGCATAATAATTTTCTCTGATTTTATATAAAGGTTTTGAAGCTTACGAAACATGTCAAGTTACTGGCAAAGCCTCTGAAGTGGCTGTTGATATATTAAAACGTGTGATGAACAACGAAAGCATAGTTGGTAAGCAATTAGTGACCATAGTTTGCGCATTTATTTAATAATCGGTTGACTATAATCATCTCTTTATTTATTCAATGCCGTTTATGTTCATGTCAGTTACTACGCTTAAATATTTAATTGAAGTAGAACACTTTCACGTAGTAATTCAAGTACGCATGTAGTTAGTTCTGAGGACAGTTTTTATAGCCTGAATCTGTATTTGATGCAGAATTACTGTTACATACATGTAGGCATTTTTGCATAGTAAAGACTGGTAATATAAAATGGACTACTTTTTACGCAGCATTAAAGTCACTATATGAAGATATATTCATCAACAGTAAACTTAAAAACAATTTTACAAACATGAAGTTATCAGAATATAACATGTATTAGAGACACAATAAAATGTTCGAACCACACTGTTTTCTAAATTTGAATTTGATAAAGTGTCATTTCTTTAATAAGTGGAATACTTTTATAAAAGCACACCATATTTATGTATACGCTAATGTTCAATATAACTGATTCAAAATAGTTTTAGAACTTACGTTATTTCGAGCAGTTCTTTTCTGATACAATACTTCATCTTAAACATACTGTGATCTAAACTATTGTTTCAAGAATTGAAGTCCAAATTCTATCTTACGATTTCGATCTACTTTCACCTTGAAATACATTAAATTACATAAACAATTTAGGCAATGTTTGCATTTAATTAAAACTCTTGTTCATTTGAGACTTTTGAAATAGATAAATGTCTATTTTCTTCGAAGTCAACAACAATGTTACTTTTGATAATGGGGCTTTAATATGGTTTGAACTCATGTCTTTTAAATTGAAGCCCCATTTGGTTAAAATTTATTAATAAAGCTACATTTAAGATGTTGGCAAGTCAATTTAAAAATTGCCTTGAATTTTTACTGTAGCTAAATCCATTTAATTAGAACTACTTTTTGTAAAGGTGTGATCGGTCCTGAGTACAGTTCAGAGACAGAAGTAGTATCCTACATGCTAGGTTCAGTGACAGAAGACAGAAGATTACCACTGGTTGGTTTCTCAGCCACAGCCATTGATTTGGTGAACAAAGAAAAATACCCAAGCTTCTTCCGAGTCATTCCGAATGATAATGTCCAAGTTGATGTAAGTTTTTCATTGATCTCATTTTTCTGCATGACACATCACAATTCATTTTTGACATGGATTGCGTAGGCAATTTAGGTTATAGTAAGCGACATATTTTGAAACACATCACAAAATGTCGCGGACGTAGACATTCGACGGACATGCGCAATCAGATTCAGTACTATGATATGTAGTTAGGTTAACCCAATACGTGAATAAATATTCCCCTTGTTAATTCATTGTTTATTCCGTTTTAACATTTTCGATTCAGAACCGCCATTCATCCATAAAATGTTTAAAAGTAACGTAACCTTTGATCCGTTTCTGTTCTTTTCGTACTTTTAACTGAATCCCCGATGTGCTGAAAATAGAAACGGCTGCAATTTTCCACTGTCTAAAAATAGATCATTTATTGTTGTGTAGGAACTCATGATTGATTGATTCGCATTTTTCTGCGGGCAGTATCGGCGTCGTGATCCTTCGTTACACAGTTTGTAGTAAATTCTAGACGCCGCAAGTCCTGTTTCTAACGACACCATTAAAATTTGCCCTGTTAAATCCATGTCCGGACAGCGCTATGGGCGCTTTGGTTGTTGTAATTTAGCCCTTATAGTGTTCATAGGCTTTACGCTCACTTGGCAATTTTAAATAACGACAAGTTCAAGAACTATTTTATAGGCTTATATTTTATTAATAATCTGCAGGGATTCGTTGTTTTCAGAATTATTTTACTGTTTTCTTAATGTTTACAAATTTGCCCAAAATAACCGCCTCTCTCATCCGAACTTAGGACAACCTCAGAAACCAACATGGCCGCGATCGGTGCTCTAGTGCGCATGTGCAAGCTGCTGATTGTGTCAGCCAACAGGAATACCCAATCTAGTTAATAAGATAAATGTAATAACACTAAATTAGGGACTTTAGTCAGTTATCTTTCCCTGATAAAATCTGAAGCAATCCAATTGGTAAGTAGGTCCTTACAGTTGGAATCCTTGGATTTTATCATTAAATTCCTATGTAAGGATAACAAAATATTTCATCTAATATCTTTCTTGTTAATTAAGATATTAACAGAAGTGATGAAATTTAGATAGTTCTTTACCCTAAAAATACTTCGCTTGAATTTCAAACAAATTAAATGATTAACTTTGGCAAATTGACATTAAAATGTAAGGGTAAAACCCGAGTAATCCAACTAGTAAGACCTACCTATTTGAAGAGTATACAAGGGGAAATAACTGGCTAAAGTCCCTTATTAAGTGTCACCATTGGGTTCATTTTTTTCAAAATGATAAATTTACAATCAGTTTTGAATACAGATGTATACATATTATACGATATGATTTTAATGAAAGGAAGATAAATGGAGAAAGATGAAATTATGAACCTAAATTGATTGATTCCTTTCTATAGAGTTTGTCAGAGGAAATATTTGGTTAAATATGCGTGGGTATATTGATTTTAATTTTTTTAACCATTTATTTTCCTCTCTTTTATTCAAGTTTAGAAAAACAACTTTATTGAGTTTTCAATAGAAAGATAGAATTTAGTTCAAAATTCAATGGATCACTGTTTTTTTATATAATTTCCGCTTCAATTCAAAACCCACAATCAAAAGGACCTTTTTGTGATAAATAGCTATAGACTAAAATGAATTATTTACGCCTTTCTGCTTTACTTTGGGACAAGTTTCGGTTTAAACTTCCGCATTCGTTATGAAAGCGATTTTCGGTGAAATATCAGACTACACATTTTATAACTTGACATTAACAGTTCAATAAAATTTGATATCCGGAGAGTATAGGATGCAAAATTAGTAGTCTTTCACTTATTTTTGTGAAAATAAATACACGTAAGAGTAATCGTAAGCTTTAATGACTTGCTTAATACTCTTGGTCATGACAACGATTTATGTTAAATATATCTATAAAGATATTTACATGAAAAGGACATATGTCTTCTAAAGCTCTGACGGTTAACGTTTTAACCATTTTTACCAACAACATCGTTATCACAATCAACTCCTTCATCATACTTACAAATACTACCACTGTCATCCTAATCGTTATTGTCATCATCATTACTATTATCATAATCATAATCACCATAATCATCCCACTCATAATCATTATCATCGTCATCATCATCACCATCGTCATCATCATCATCATCATAATCATCATCATCATAATCATCATCGTCATCATAAGCAGCAGCAGCAGTATCAGTATCAGCATCATTATCATCATTCATCATCATCGCCATCATTATTTTTTACATCAGAACCAAAAACCACCATCTTTACTATCATCGACATCATTATCATAATTAACATCACGTTTGACACCTTAATCTACAGGTTTAATAAATGTCTATACATTGTAGATGATGATTAAATCAATGATACAGTTGCAATGGAACAGAATTGCTGTCATATATGAGAATGATGTATATGGTATTAGCACGAAAGATGCATTTACAGCTCAAGCTAAACTAGTAGATATATGTGTATCGTTTAGCAAAAGTATTGATGTTCAAGATGGATACAGTCCAGAGGACGTCAAAAACATCATAAATGAAATTATTGAAGGAAACGCCAACCGTCCATACATCAATGGAATTCTGTACATTGGGTACTCCAGGGCTGCTAACACCATGTTTCATCATTTGACTAACACACACTACTCGACTGTACCTATAGTAATGCTTTCTGAAGGAGTTGGTCTAGATCTAGACACGTTTACAGACTTTAACGACAGAGTGTATTCCAAAGCCAAGGGTACTCTGATATCCTCACCGCCTCAAATAAAAGTAACTGAGTTCTCAGAGCATTGGAAACAACTATTCGAAAGTCAATCCGTTTTTCAAATAGAATCAGAATCCAATCCGTGGTTAGATAAAGTCTTCCAGGCAAAGTGCACGAGTTTTCCATGTAGAATAGGACTAATAGATCAGTCAGTGTTTATATATTATGCTATCACCGCTGCGCACGCATTGGTAAAGAGTACAAAAGAATTACATGGAAATGGTTTGCTAAATAATGATTTTAAACAAAAATACATATCAGACCATTTGAAAGGACTTGGAATAAATTTCAACACTGACTTCTCTTGGAGGTATGGCTTTATTTTTTTATTAATCTCGTAAAGTACCGTATTCTTTCTTACTACGTCTTCTCGATTAAAAGTAGAATGTATAAAGGAACATTTTGTGAAGCATTTTTTTAACAAAAATAAATACTATAGATGCATTATAGATGAACGCAGATTTTGTTTAGTCGATACAAATGGGCATTTTCACAAAAAATCTTAAGATAAAACTCACGATATGTCAAAAGCAGGTATCATTAAAAATATGGTCATTTTTAATCTATAAATTAAGAACATTCCTTCAGACTATAAATTGCAAATTTATGAAATTGGCTTACGATATTTTTTTCGTAAGATTTTTTGTTTGAAAAGCCTAAAATGAATCGTAAGCTCATTATACATTAATGATAGCAAACTTTAGTTCATTTTCTTTCTCAGACATAAATATAATGTGTACAATTCATGATATTTGTATGGTTCTGGATTAGATCCAAATAAACACGTGCAAAACAATTTTATAAACCGCGGAAAAAGGTTATTACGACTTTGAAGTATAGTACATGTACATGCAAACAGGACTTTAAAATCTGATATAAGGAAAATTTACGTGTGGATATACAGTGCGATCAAATATCACTATTTATGAAACCATAAACAGTCGTAAAACATAGTTTGGTATTCGCTAATATATAATTAGTTTTTTTTTGTCGCATAGTTTATTTTCTTTAGAATATCTTTAGGCAAACTCAATGCTTTAGTATGATATGATTATACGAAGTAGTAGGTATATATGGAAACCTATCAGGGCCTGCAGTTGATAAGATGTTTCGCGCTATGTCGACTTATTTTTATTCGCATTGATAGGATGTTTTTGCATATTTCAATAAAATTAACTGATCAAGATGAGAAGTTTTTAGGCATTGCAACTTAAGTTTTCTCAATATGCTTGATGTAATTGTCTCTTCGACAAACATCTAGTCGCAATAATTAAAAACTTCTGCGTATTACGCATTAATCGTCTCCATGGGATGTTTTTTGGTCAGGTCGAGAAAAAACAAATCGACATGACGTGATTTTTTTAGATAAGTTGAGGCCCTGATACGTTTCCGTAGGTATACTGTAAAACTAAATATTGAATGTATACTAGAACGAAAAAGAAACGCCGGGTACATAAATTATGCAACACATGTCCGGCCGTGTTTCGCAAAACAAGAAGGGTCATCGTTAAAAGGGGGTATTTTTTCACATAATCAGCATCGGAAATCGATTGAAACTTCAACAGCTGGTTCCATACAGATGACATTTCATACAAAAATAAATATAATAATCCAATAATACAATTTATCCCTTAAAACAATCATTATAGGTTACCCGGCGTTTCTTTTTCTTCCTAGTGTATCTTATAACTTTAAATTCGCTATACTCGTTATACGATCTCTTTTGCTCAACTGAATAACATATCTGTAGCTCATTACTTTCAATACATCTAAACGTACGATCTATTAACTATAAAATGTCAACCATTTATTTAGTTCATGCGGCATATGAATACACTTTACTTGTCTCTATTGATAAATAATTGGTATGATGAACTACGAATGGGAAGTTTGTTCATGCCCCGAATATACAAATTAAAAGATATGAGACCTACCATAAAAATGAGCTTTCCCAATGTTATTATTTGGAATAAGATCGCACAGAGGATATAGCGACTTCCATGATACATTACATATTCGAATAATGTAATTATTACAGTGTTTGAATTTTGAATTTGGAGCATCTATATGGATGAAATTTGACTTGCGTTGTCCCCTTAAGTAGATCTACATTTGTTGAAAATTTGAAACGAATCAGATCAAAACAAAAAAGTTTGTAAGATTTCCGGATTCGCAAACGTATTCAGGAATGTGTTCAACCTCGAGGTATTCTGTCCATTATACAATGATAGGGACTTAGGCGAGTATGAATACCTATAACGAAATCAGCAAGCATTAAAAGGACCCTTAGTTGAATGATCGACAGTATACCACGTACTTCCGTTCAAATATACGTTCTTTACACAGACATTGAGAAAAAAGCAAATAGCTACTCAAAGTGGCATTAGAAACTTATTCACGTTATTTTTTTTTGTTATTCTTTAACTGGGTTTAACGCCGTGTCAACACAATTTAGGTCATTTTACGGCGTCCAGCGCACCTAACCTAGCTTTCCTGGACCATTGTCTATAACCAGTACTCACCTACCATCCCACTAGGCCGGAAACTTCTCAATATTATCTAATCAATGGATGAAAATTTACATTATTGTCAAATTTTCATGGAAGGATATAACCTCTCCGGGTGGGATTCGAACCCGTGCTCCCTTCGGGACACAAGATTCCAAATCCCGGCGCGCTACCTACTGCGCTATCGACCCGGGTTGTTCACATTATAGATGCACGTATCATGATACTATACCACAGAAGAATAAATCTGATTCATGTTTGGACTGATATTTTAGGCATCGATTTAAGACTTTTGAAATAACGATCTAAAATACTCTTATTGGGAATTATTGGGATAAATGTTAAAGTAATACATGATCACATGTAGTGTCGGGACGATATTATCGATACATCGATGCATCATGATACTCGCCGTGTATCGTGTGTATCGTGATAGTGTCTCAAACTATCGATACAAGAAAATGATAAATTGTTATCATGAATAAATGAAGACTGAATTCACTTTATATTCATTTCCAGTGCATTTTTAAAAAGGGTATTCTTATTAAGAGCAAATTCATCATTAGTTTGTTTACATAATTGTGCAGTAGATTCTAGACCAATAAATATTGCCAATTTGGGAAATTGCTAACTTGCTTTTGTCTCATTCCTACCATTGATACAGTAGGCGTGTGTCGCATATAAACAATCGTGATACATATTGTGATACATTGCTACTATCGTGATACATATTGTGATACAATGCCACTATCGTGATACATATCGTGATACAATGCCACTATCGTGATACAATATTGTGATACAATACCACTATCGTGATACATATCGTGATACAGTGCCACTATCGTGATACATATTGTAATACAATGCCACTATCGTGATACATATTGTAATACAATGCCACTATCGTGATACATATCGTGATACAATGCCACTATCGTGATACATATTGTAATACAATGCCACTATCGTGATACTATATCGTGATACAATGCCACTATCGTGATACATATTGTGATACAATGCCACTATCGTGATACATATAGTGTTACAATGCCACTATCGTGATACAAATTGTAATACATTGCCACTATCGTGATACATATCGTGATACAATGCCACTATCGTGATACAAATTGTAACAATGCTACTATCGTGATACAAATTGTAATACATTGCCACTATCGTGATACATATTGTAATACTATGCTTCTATCGCGATACATATTGTGATACAATGCCACTATCGTGATACATATTGTGATACAATGCCACTATCGTGATACAATATTGTGATACAATACCACTATCGTGATACATATCGTGATACAATGCCGCTATCGTGATACATAGTGTGATACAACGCCACTATCGTGATACATATCAAGATTCAAATTAGCTGGCGATACCCAGCTCAAATCTCATGTTGTTTTTACACTCGATTTCTTAGCGTTCTGCGCAAATAACAACTTTGTTTATCCATTTTTATAAAGAAATAAATAACTATTATTTACAGACCTGGTTCCATTGCCGGCTACAGAACATATTTTGATAGCAATGGTGAAGTACTGAAGCCTACAGGGAACCAGTCTACCTGGGAATTGTACAATCTCAGATCCTCGATTTCTACTACTAGCAATGTCATCTTTACAAAGGTATTTTACAGAGCCCCCTAAAGTGGCATTTTGAAATACTTATTTTTTCACAATTATTTCGTTTAAACGCAATATTAATTGGTTTCTACGAAATAATTTTACGTTTAAACGAAATAACTCTTACGTTTTAACGAATTAATAGTGACATTAAAAAGTATTTCACAGTGTTACTTTAGGGGTTCTGTAGTATTTACATTTTGCTTATGTACAATAGCCACACAATCAGGGATTATTCATTTATGCACCAAGTACAAAGTTCAGAGTAAAACATTACTAACATTGGGAATCTGCAACTTTAAATTGCTGAATTAGTTTTTTGAGATAACCCGCTATTGGCAATGAAAAAACCCCAACAACACAATTTTGACAAATAATAAACTAACCTGACCTGAATTATGTCAGTTTTTTTTTATCAATTGACCCAATCTAGGCTCAAAAAGATCTTTCAGGGATAAAGATTCACATCCTGAGGTCTGCACATAATGTTTCCTTATGGAGTAGACGGACCTTTGTTAGGATCAAATAAAACAGAAGGGGTATTAATGCTGGATAGGTACATTGAAATTTGTTCTAATGTTGCAGGACTATGCGACTATTCGTGTGGTGAAATTTTCATCATGTTCAAAAATAATTTCGGAATTAATCTGAATAAAACCCGATAAAAATTTTGCGTTCTTGCTTATTTAACATCTGATAAGCTTGCCGTAGAGGTCAAGTTCAACAGACCTTTGCTGTTCTATTACGTGTGTTCATAAATATATAATGATATACACAACAATAACACGTTCGATAATATTATATTTATTTATCTATCCGACGTTTCGGCTCTGTGCCTTTTCAAGGTAAATAAATTGTAAATATTTCTTTTGTGTGTTCATAAAGCAACTTGCTGTGACAATCACAGCTCGTGAAAAACACAAACCGTAAAATTAGCTCGGAAAACGCGATTTTAAAAACAGTCTGTACTTTTTTTACGGTGTACTTTTCTTTTAACACTACATGTATTAGCTTCCACAATGAGTTGTCAACTTGGTCTTCTATCGAAAAATATCAACTAAACACACAGAGTATTAATGTAAGGGTAAAGGTTATGTATAAAGCATATGTTTCAAGCTCGGGACTCTGGGTTCGAGATCCTGTTCTGTAACACAGCACAACAACCATGGCTTAACTTTTTTTCTTTATTATTTATGTACAGATTGGTGAAAAACGTGGCGATGCAGTTGATATCAACTTCAGTGAAATTCGCGACTACGATGGCAATGATGAAGTCAGTTGGCCAAATGTCCGAAAAGCACAATGTACGGCTCCAAGACAATGTCTAGAGTGCTACTCCAGCGAGCAACTGCATGAGGACATCATATTCGAGCCTGGGGACCTATACGTGGTTGGAATTGTGCCTGTCTACGATAACAAAGGCGTTGAAGAGTGTGGTGTGATGCGAAAAGAGGACAGCTACCAAATCTTTGAGTCGATACGCCTACCAATCCTTAAAATGAACACGAAAACTGGCGATTACAGAAACTTCTTTCCTGGAGTGAAAATTGGACTCATTGTCATAAACTCGTGCTTGAGTACGGCTGTGACACAGCGAAAAATATACAACTTGCATAAAAATGGAGTTAAGATGAACGATGGCACAGTTGTTGATCTTCATGGAAAGATTCTGGGCTTTATTGGTGAATACTTTAGTAGTACAAGTATGGCCATAGCTGATGTGCTGACAATATTAAACTATGTTCAGATTAGCTACGCATCTACAAGTCCAGCTTTGTCAGATAGAACTAAATATCCTTATTTCATGAGAGTTGTGACACCCGACGACGCACAAGCTAGAGCCATGGTTGAAATTATGAAAAAACTGGATGTCAATTATGCCCAAATAATATACAGTAGCGGTGCTTATGGAGAAGGCGGTAGAGACAAAGTCAAAGAACTGGCGAAGCAAAATGGTATTTGTATCATCAATGATTTAGAAATTGCCGAGGATGGCAACCCCGCAGCTCTGTTTGAAAAACTTCGCAAGAATTCACATGCCAAAGTTGTGGTCGCATTTTTGTATCCCCATGACGTGCAATCTCATGTCAAAGAACTTACAAACCAAATGGAGAAAGGAGAGTTTATATTCATTGGTTCTGAAGCATGGGCTCGCAATCCAGCAGCATTACAAGTCGACACCAATCATATTCTACAAGGATCATTCACTGTTTCCCTAGAAATCTACAGAGACAAGGAACTTCGAAATCACATACAAAACATACAGCCCGTACCATACCGGGAGAATCCATGGGCACAGATATATGTTCAGACAAAATACGATTGCTATTTTAATCTCAGCTTCGATAAAAGTTATTCTAGACTCTGCACTAATGAAATCATGAGTTCCTCTACTGTCCTGGACACTTATGACACTCCGGCATACATCGCTGCTCAAAGTTTGTTGATTGGGGCCAACAACTTTCTGAAACAATCTTGTGGAGCTGGTGTTAAATCCATTTGTTCATATTATACACCAGAAGGTAAGAATACTTAGAAAATTTACATAATATAGAGCCTACTCCTCACAGCGGCTATGTCACGCGTTGCTTCTTTATTCTATTCATTATAGATAAAAAAACGCCGATGGGAATTTGGATGTGCACTATTAAACGGTTTCTGAACAATTTGGGCATTTCCGTTCAGATTTAGGGACTTATGACGTCATTTTCGGAGAAGTCGATACGAAAACATCCTTATCTTATTCTTGAAGAATTTGAAGACCAAGGGTCACGGGATCGACACTGTCTTGTCAGTTTTATCAGTACTTTGATATTACATTAAGTTGACAGCGCATCGAGGATGCCATTCAGAACTCCTCTGCCATTCTATGAATTTTCACTGACTGGACGATGTGTTTCGAATGCGAGAATGCTACACCGACTGTTATCGAAATACGCCGAATGTCTCCTAATGCGCCTAGTTGTATTATTTGTATACGCAGGAGCATGATATGTAGTATTGTAGTTTGAAAAATTCCTTGTTTTTAATATAAGAAGTTGTATTTTTTTCAAACTACGATTCATAATGTCAAGCTCATGTGTTGTATCTCTCTTCGTTTGTTAATCAGGTTTGGTTGAAGAGATACTAAAGGTCAAACTAGATTTAGAAGGAGGTGGTAACCCAATGAAAGTGTTTGACAGTAAAGGCGATGGTAATATCGGTTATCGTGTATACAATATACAGAGGGATCCAGATAACCCACAGACTCTCATCTATGTTGAGGTAAATTTATAAATAACATAATCGTTTCTAATCGGCAATTTCCGTAACATGTTTTCATTGGTCGAACATGACTTAGTTCAAACAGTGTAGCATGAAAATTCGGAATATCATTTGTACCGACAAAAATAATTATCTTAGCGCATTTTGACTTTTCTGGATTTTTCATTTTTGTGAGATTCGGGATGCCATACATATTTTACACATTTGCATTTTAGTGTGGTTAAAATCAACACCGTCACTTTGTATTCAATATGAAATATTTAAATATTTTACCTTTTGCTGCTTTGCAGTTCGTTCATATCAACTATACGTTTCATAAACAAGACCAATTCCATTAAAAAGCCATAAATGGGGATGAAACATTGTAACAATTTCATGGTTTAGTTAGTTGAAATATATTTAATTGACATATCATTACGTATACTTAACAATGTATATTATTATTATATATATTTATTGTATAGTTAGGCCATCGGCTCATACACATAGACAAAGTATGCATACATTAAACAATGTTTATAAAGTTAATTAAAAAGCAGACAATTTCATGTAAAATACATTTTAAATGTGGATGAACCATATGACATTAACTTACTTTGTTATGCATAGTTCGAAAATTTCAAACATTATTTAGTCATATTCTACATAATAGTTATATAAAATGATATATAATGTATATATGCACTGTTTACAATTAATGTTAAATGCCAGGTACACTGAGTAGGCTGACTGACAGAAAAAGTGTCGAAATTTGGTGTATATGTAGTTTCATTCAACATTTCTTTGCATTTCCATTTATCATTTCTTTGTATTTCCATTTATCATTTCTTTGTATTTTCATTTATCATTTCTTTGTATTTCCATTTATCATTTCTTTGTATTTCCACGCATAATTTCTTTGTATTTCCATTTATCATTTCTTTGTATTTTCATTTATCATTTCTTTGTATTTCCATTTATCATTTTTATCAGTTCTTTGTTTTTCATTATTATTTCTTTGTATTTCCATTTATCATTTCTTTGTATTTCCATTTATCATTTCTTTGTTTTTCATTATTATTTCTTTGTATTTCCATTTATCATTTCATTGTATTTCCATTTATCATTTCTTTGTTTTTCATTTATCATTTCTTTGTATTTCCATTTATCATTTCTTTGTATTTCCATTAATCATTTCTTTGTACTTCACTTAAGGTTGGTCGATTTCCATTGGAAGGAACATTTACCTTTGAGAAGAGTAAAATACAACATGCAACTTCAGATGGTTTAATGTCTAAATGTCCAAACCAACAAACATGTGCTACTTGTATACAAGATGATGAAGTTGAACATATTGTTGGTGATAAAGTCACAGATTGTCCGTAAGTTTTATACTGTTGTGTTTTTTAAGACAAGTTTTGGTGACTAATCAATTTCAGTTTAATTGATATGGGACCATGATGAAACACGTGTTTGAACGAATTTTGAATTTGGTTTATAACCAAGGAAGTTATGCCCGACTCATTTAATCTACTTTAAATTGTATAATTGTATCCTTAGATTGCTCCACAGTCATTCAAGTTCTAAGTGTTTAAGAATGGATTTTTCTATAGGGGATGTATGTAGCAGAGGTAAAATTCACTATCTTGAAATTAAGCTAATTTTATTTTTATAGCTTTGTGGTAGAGTGGAATCTAACGACTCGAAATTAGGAATGACATTGGTTCTATCCCAGCTCGGATCCTGATTTTTTCGGGTTAATCTAAATATGATTGTGTTAATTTAAGGAACATATTTTTATGGCACTCGCGCTAAGAGGAAGCAGAAGGGAGTCACGGTGAAGGGTCGCGTCAGGGATTCTATATAATATAATTTGTAACGAAGTGCTTTTTTAAAAATATTTACGGTCGTCACTGTCTATTACTGGCTAAAGCAGGCTGTACAAACTATTCCAGAGTTTAAAAACTTGATTTATGTTTTTGTACATGTGTCTTCTATGCAACTTGTGAATGTTTCTGAAGTTTTTTACAAAACATTGTTGCAATTATGACTAAAAATATGACTGTAAGTGGTGTAAAATAGGGCTAAAAATGGCAGATCGGCGGAAAATGAATTATTTTGTGAAACAGTCTGTGAGCGTAATTTACCTCAAAATCATCTAGAAACACGTTTTTCCTAACATTTATGTCATTTTGAATGGTACTGGTACAAAATTTCATGTGGATATCGTTATTTAAACCTGTTATACTTGTTTTCCGTATGGGTCGAAATAATTTGATGAAAATCTATTACATTTACTCATCATTACAAATCCCTGTTACATAAAATCCCTGGGTCGCGGAGAGCATTTAATTCAATATGATTATTAACAAATATTTATTTTCTAATATTTATCATTTTTGTTCATGTATTCAGAGACAACAAGTTGCTAATTATTCTTGGAAGTTTATTTGGTGTTGTGACATTAGTAGCTGTTGTTTTATTGGTACTTCTGTGTTGTAGAATAAGATCTGAACCTAAAACAACCGACCGTATGGAAGGTAATAACAATACAACATCCACTTTAGATTAATATGATCGCGTAATGGTTTTAACATGTATAGGGACATTTTCTGTTCAAATTTATTTTAGAATAAATAACATACACTGACCGGTAATTTTTGATATATACTAGATGGGAGCCCGTGCAAGCACGGGCTTTAGGTAATGACAGTTCTCGAAACTGTTCCTCGAAACAGGCATATTCGGCTCTGAGGGACGAATTTACTTGTGGTGGCAGTGGTTATTGATTTAATAAAGGAAAATAACCGTTGCGGGGAGTTTGGTCTATTTTTAGTTTTATCTAGAACTATTTTTAGACACAAAAAACACTATTTTTGTTGATTTTTGGCAGTTTTTGCAAATATCAAGAGGCTTTGTCAAAAAAGAATTGTCAACTTGATATGCCGGTATGAAGGTGCTCCAACGCCAAACAAAATATTTATTCAAAGGTGCGCAGTTTCTTCCACAAAACAGGAAACTCGCAAATTTAATAGTATAGATTTTTGCAAATATCAAGAGGCTATGTCAAAAAAGAATTGTCAACTTGATATGCCGGTATGAAGGTGCTCCAGCGCCAAACAAAAGATTTATTCAAAGCTGCGCAGTTTCTTCCACAAAACAGGAAACTCGCAAATTTATTAGTATAGATATTAAATTACAAAATCAGTAAACGAGTGGCTTAATTGATTAAATTAGTAAAATTTTTTTACTCATATCCTCATATGTAATTTATTTGCAGGATTTGCATCATACATATCCCCAGAGCGTTGTAATCCTAGACAGAAACATTACACTCGCCAGGAAGCTACAGAAAGCAAGATATATCTTGAGATAGGAGCTCCACAAGATGAAAGATATAGTGTTCCACCATCATCTTCCTGTCGTTAATTACATGGAGTCGAACACCTGTTACTTGAGTTAAAAAGTCGAACATTAATTATTATATATGTGTTATGATTAAATTTCAAAATCAGTGCTGATATGGCTTCACTTCGGCATTATAGCAAAATACTCACCTATTATGGAAAAAATACGACCTTTGTGAAATACCGTGGCTAATATGAGGTTCAGACATTTTGATTGGTTCCAAATAGTGGTCGAAAATCTCATTAAGGCTGTTGTTTTCTTTCCACAGATAAAATGCCGCCATTTTGAATGTTTGTATAATCTGAATGTTTTTTGATAGGGACCCTTAAGTGATATTCCTGTATCTATTTCACCTTTTTCACAAATTGTACAGTTAATTAATAACAGTGTCATTAATTAAGTGTTTTCAGAATGGCCTTGTTATTTGGCTTCAGACAGTCAAATTAGCCTTTTGCATGCAGCCTGAAGCTAATATGACTATCTTCAGCCAAATAACAAAACGGTTATAAAACACTTAAATTATAAACATTATATTAAAGCCACTATATGAAGATATATTCATTTACAGTAGACACGAAAACTGTCATACAACCACGGAGTTATTAACAATATAACATGTATTAGAGACATAATAATCATGTCAAATCATTTCGTTTTCTAAATTGAAGTCTGACAAAGTGCACATTTCTTAAAAAAGGTATTCTTTTATAAGAGCACACTTAAGTCATATTTTTATCCATATTGTCTATATATGAGTCAAATGGTTTCGAGCCTAAGAATGTTATTTTGAGGATTTTTTTACTGTAACAACATTTCATGTTAACCACAATGTGATCAAAACTATTGTTTTAACTATTGACTACCAAGTTTAACTTGGACCTAAGTCCACAATGAAGTGCATTTGATATCATTAACATACTTATTTAAGCGAAAAATGCATTTATAAAAAAATTATTCTTCAGAGGAGTTTGAAAAAGATAGATGTCTATTTTTTTACAGACCATTGACATTGGTATTTTCAGCTCGACTTTACGAAGTAAATGGAGAGCTCTCCTACTCGCCCTGGCGTCGGCGTCCACATTTCTGATTAAAGTTTTTGTGCAGTACTTAACATATTTTTTACTATAACTGTTTTATTTCTTTTGGGTATTGACTTCAAACTTTAAGTATATGTTCCTTATTATCAAC
This sequence comes from Mactra quadrangularis, assembly GCA_025267735.1. Taxonomy (NCBI): domain Eukaryota; kingdom Metazoa; phylum Mollusca; class Bivalvia; order Venerida; family Mactridae; genus Mactra; species Mactra quadrangularis. Next base: position 47,688,494 of record CM046299.1, on the reverse strand, counting down.
TTCATCTCATGTGACAAGGTTCATAACTCCAAAAACATTTTTTTCAGAATTATTCCTCCTTGAACTTAGAAATTTCTTTAAAAAATATTTGTTTCTACCGCAACTGTTATCAACCATGCACATCTCATGTGACAAAATTCATAACTCCAAATACATTTTTTTTCAAAATTGTCTCCCTTGAACTTAAAATTTTAAAGATTTTTTTACTTTAAATTTGTTGAGGTTATATTTCCAAATTTTAAAATATGTATGTTCCTTATCATCAACCACATCTCCTGTGACAAATACTTACTGACTCGAGCATGCTGTCTCCTCTGACAGCTCTTGTTTAAAATGGGGCTTTAATACATACATGTACCTACATACTCATTTTAGCATATTTGGCTTTTTGTATATTAACTTCAGCGCTGTATTTTTGTTTTGTATCACTGAAAAATACTGTTTTTTTTTCAATACGTATAATAATTTTTCATATTTATTTTTTAATTACATTCTATGCAGACAGAACTAAGTTGCGTTTTGTTCTCACCGAAACTGATGCGGATGTTAAATGTTTGTAATCTGTGGTACATCAACAATGATGGTTGAAAAACAAAATGTCCGCCGATGAAAAATAGTATTATCGTTTTTTCTGATTGAGATCATTTTGAGTGTTTACGTAGTAAGTGATCAAATTTCAAATTTGTCTTACTTTTTTACCTTTTTAGTTTAAGTTTCCTTTAGTAAATATGTCATCAGATGAAATATTTTGTATTTTTTTACGTTGTTTCGTAAGTATGTTTCATGTCCGGTTTGGTGATAAAGAAATATTAACTTCCGGGTTGAAGCTGGTACAGTTTCTTTGATTCCGTCAAGTCTAATTTAAGAACGAAATATTAAATCATTCATAATGAACAAAACAACCAACTTATAATACCATTTGGAAGGTTGAAGATCAGAAACTCGGTATGATTCTGTTGTACATACATGAATAGATAAATAGTAAAATAAAGTGTATAAAATTCTTGACAGTTCTTCGTTTTTCACTGATTTTAATTGCACCCCTGTAACTGTGCCTTTGGAGAAGACGCACTATTTTTTTCATGTCCACACTTTATTATCTTTCTTTGAAGAACAGCTGTATTATACACAGTTAGCTCCCTTAGTATGGTAGGAGTGACTTAATAATCAGGGGAAGTAAATTCGTCACATTTTCTCGCTCACAACATGAAATACATCTAGTTCCCCCCCTTCGTAATACAATATAAACTTTATAAACAAAGGAAGTTAACACGCCTTAAGTTATACATGTACATCTGGTTAGCTCCCTTGGTATTTCTGGGTCGACTAAAGAAACAAGGAAAGTAAATGGATATAATAGTTCCACAACATTATATAACTAGTTTGTTCCCTTATTATTATCATTGAAATAATTATTTTTAGAATCAATTATTTTGCTCCATTATTAGTGACTCTAACTGATGGACAATCAAACATGCACTATTTACAATAAGCATAGCATCCCTTTCAGGCGCGTAGCTACCAGTACGCAGCTGCGTACACATTGGTCCAGAAAATCGTAAAAATATAAACGCCAAAAATGTTATAAAATCTTAGGCCTGAGTGGGTAGGGTAGCCTGTGTGAAACAAAACTGCTCGATCCTTTTTTCACTAACCTTATGTCAAGTTACGTTTTGACAATTGGACTAGCGATGCCTTTTGGGAGTCGAATTTACGTTTTAAATTCGTTGATCGTCTTTGACTCCAGTCTATATAGATCTGTAAATGCTGGTTGGAATTGAATGATAATTGGTACAATTGTTGTCTTCCAATATTTGTGTCCAGAATGAATTATACAGACCCTTTTTGAATAGTGTCAAAATGCTCCTGAAATGATCTACAGAAAAACAAATTCGGGGGGGGGCATGCCCTGAACCCTCTAGGATTTTGCATACACATTAAAAAACCCTTGCTTCGCAACTGCCTTTTCACAATTTTACCCCCGTGTAATGTTCTCGGACATGAAGGATTTTACCTTATTCAATTATTTGTAATAGTTGAAAATAATAGACGTGTGAGTGTAAAATTTTCAATTGTTATATAGATCATAATAATTATAGTGCGTACAAAAAAACAAAACGTGTTTTGGTAAACATTAAAATTGAGACAATTCATTTCAGGGGTAGGCAGTATTGAAAATAAAATTTGTGTAATTCATTTTAACAAAATTAGCATAGTTGATAAACCATCACCACTTGGTAAATGATGTTTGTTATGGTTGAACGCTTTTCATTACACCAACAACTAAGGCACAAGTAAAACTTATCACAGTTGTTTATTTTTAAGTCATCCTTGGTATCCCTCGTCAAGGTTTAGTTCACTGTTTTGTTATTATAAACAGTGTTTTGTTTTTTTGTTCGAACTATAACTCCGAATTTAATCAAAGCGCCGATGGCGCTGTCAGGAAATGGATTAAACAGGGCAAAATTTATCCAAATACATATAGAGAGGTTGGCCTAATGATTTTTCCCCTAAAATTTTCAAACTAATTGCATTACGAAGAACCAACGAAGCACATTGATACTGTCCACAGAAGAAATCGGTTCACATGTATATAATCTATTTTTAGACACAGGGCATAAATTTGTAGGTGTGTCTATTTTTAGGACATTGGTGTTACAGTCGACAGGAACAGAAACGGGTTAGAAGTTACATAACTTGTTATCATTATTCTAGCGAAAGAATGTCGGTTCCTTATTGAAACTGTTTAAACAGAATAAACAAGGATATTTAATGTATTGTGAGTAAACAACAATACACTATCCGATATTGTTATCAAGGGGACTGTTTATTCACGCGTTGGTATTGATTTAACCTCACAACATACTGCTGTGCTTAATCTAACTGCGCATGACCGTCGAATGTCCGCGACATTTTTTGATGCGTTTCAAAATATTGTGACGATTATTGGTACGGAGATACGGGTTTTAACATTGTCCAAAGTGAGGTCAGTTCATCTGGGTCAAAAGATGCATTAGTACGTCTTTGTTTTAAGACGCTCATTGAATATAGTTGTTACGAAAAGTATAAAAGGAGAAAATTAGTCAATTTTGATCAGTCTGCAGTTGGCAGCAGACTCGCACGTCCGACACTCTGAGCCCCAGAAATCAATTAATAAATATTATCTACTTCCGGTTATATGTTTTACTGAAATTGTTAGTTGTTATAGTGGGTACGCGTATGTGATGGTTGGAGAGACAACGCCATAAGAATAACCTGGGATACCCGAAGTCAATTGTCCTCCTTGTTGTTTACCGCAACTCTGCCGAAGCCTCGCTTCCCCAGAGTGGTATGCAACTGGAGAAACGCCCGGCTCGCAGTAGTGTTCTATGGTTGTTGTTTGTGAATATGGTTAAGGCTGAGAGCCGAAACAGAGTTGCTGGCTTGGATCTCTTGTGTTAGATATGTGTCTATAAATGAAACTATTGTAGAGTTTCTGTGGTTGCCAGCTTAATGTTATACTAGTTGAATAATATGATTGTTAATGAAACAACACTATGGGAAATACCTGGGAGGACCGAAGCCAACCCTCACTGTTGTTTACCGCAACTCTGCCGAAGCCTCGCTTCCCCAGAGTGGTATACAGCCGGAGAAACGCGCGGCTCGCAGTATTGTTCCATAGTTGTTGTTGGTGAATATTGATAAGGCTGAGAGCCGAAACATAGTTGCTGGCTAGGGCCTGGAGCCGTGTTAGATATATACCTAAAACTATTGTAGAGTTTTAGTGGTTGCCAGCTGAGTTTCATACTAGTTGAATGATGTATTATGTTGAAAGGCTGGAGACACTGTGGATTTTAGTTTGTGCTTTAGTGATTATTTGTCGAAGAGTCAGTAATAGAGATTAGCTATTGGATATAGCATTGATTATTTTGGTGAGAAGCATTTGGTAGCTTGGCGTATTTTGTACATCCCAAACCCACTTTATGTGTATGTTTCATACTGGTCATCGAAAATATTGTTTGTAACTCAGCGAAAGAGATGATCCACTCTTGTCGCTCGTCAACTTGATATATGCACGAGCTTATGTATATATGATAGCTCATTAGTTTTGTAATCCCGCCATTTGTATATCAGTTCCCACCTCTTTGTAGTTTATTAGATAGATGACGGCTGTGAATGTTGTTCGGCCGTACATAGATGATTTTAAGACGAGCTGATAGCTCAACTTCTGTAGCATATTTGGAATCATTCCTGTTTGTCCCATCTACTTACACTTTCTTTGCCAACATGAGTGTATTGTCATGAATAGCTCGGCGACGGAGACAGGTAACTCTGATCGCCCGTTCATTTGATAACAAGGACGAGCTTCGGAGAAGCTCTCGTCTATCATAGTTATCTATGTCATTTTGCAGTGTATATAATTGACCATGCATTTGTCTTCATTTGATTGTCTTATGTCGTTACTATATGTTGCATCATACTTAGTTTTGCCGTTTGTTGTATATGCATAGTTTGTTTGTCAACAATAGTTGATAATCTTGTGTAATATTGTCTATTTAGCATCACCCTTGCTTCGTTGTCTTGTGTATATATTTAGTGATTTTGTTTAACGCGAATTTCTTTTGACCTGTTTATTAATCTTATGCTTTGTGATGCTCTTCGTGATCATGTATATCATTGTATTTATAGATATATTGTATAGTTGCTGTTGTTAAATGTATCTTATATTTCATGACTTGTACATATTCTTCTTTATTATTTTATTTTACCAATCATTAAGCTAAGTAGCTCGAGGAAAATACATTTATATATAGTTGACCGCTCGGATACACGTTGCAATATGTCGCTTAATAAGTCCTGATTTGGTAACGCAATCCATATCAAAAACTAAATTATGTTATTGACAAAGTTATGTAATAAATGACACATTTATAGCCATATGAATGAATTGAATTTCATTAACAACCGTATAAACTCAGGAAAATGTGGTCTACTGGCGACACACTGATATTTAAGAAAGATTTAAAATAATATGGAGCATCATTTTCCTGGAAAATATAGGTTCATTCTTTACTCGAGTTTTAATGCAAAATAAAATCAAGATTGTTTTTGTGAAAGAACTTCTAAGAAGCAATGCTGAAAGATAATACTGATCAAATTTCATAACACTAGAAACAAAGATCATTTTCGTAAAGAACTATTGTACTTTAGGCAACAAACTTCAGCATTTAATTCAGAAGTGATGTTCACTTCATGATGTACAGTGTGTTCACGATAACTCCAAACATCTGAAGTTAACTAATATAAAAAAATAGCAAAACAATAAACCTTAAAAAGTGTTTAGAAATAAAAGATTTTCAACGTTTCCTTACATAACTCCATATAAAGAATAATGACAATTGGTGGTGCCACGTTTGACACAATGGACATAAATCTATGTGTAGAGAATCTTGAGGAAATGTTACTTTATGTACTAAATTTAAAATCTCAAGGCCTTGCAGTTCAGGAGAAAAGAATGTTTCAACATTTCCTTATGCAATTGAAATAAGGTAATTAATTCATTCAACCTGGTGGGTATAGAACTATTCATACATTGTATCACTAAAACAAGGCACTTGTTCCAAAGGTAATAATACAACTTCATAAAAATGTCTGCTGATCAAATATTGAGAGGAGTAGATAAATTATAAACAGGAAAATAAATCATTTAGAAGACGTATTGAATACGATCATAAAATGTAACCCCTGTCAAACAATATCATCACTGTCAAAATGGATGTGCACAGATTTGTTGTCAACTTATTACTGATTTATGAATTAACGGGTAAGTGTACATTATATTATCGTCATTGAGACTAGGTTCCAAAAGTGTTTTACACATATTAAAATTTTGATCTTTTGAAGTATATTTTGACATAATTTACATATTATTCTAAGTTTCATAAGTATAATACAGTGTATCATTAACCATCAATTATGTTGTCTATGTATTATAAACATAAAATGAAAATACATAACACGATATACCTGCAATATTGTTTAGAATAAAACAAGAGAGAAAACATGAAAAATACATGTGTAAAGTAATCACTGGAACGCTGTGTAATTTTAATTAAAAGGACTTCTTACAGTCTACTATTAATGACAAATTAATAAAAACAAATTTAAAATTGTTCAATACTACATTTTGCATGTTATTTTTATTTGAAATAATCGCTAGTACGAAGAATCTTTGTCTTCGTTAAAGTTTCAATTGTTTTTATTTTCAGTATTATACTGTAACTGTCAGACAGCTACATTAACTCCTATTGTTCCTGACGTCATTGAAAGTCATGATCTGACATTAACATGTACAGTATCCACTGCAGTGACTTATGTTAACTGGACACTAAAGTTCGCTTCAACAACTTCTACGAGTATGACATCAATGGGTGTACAAAATGGAAAATGTGCTCTACAACAAACATCATCAATCTTGCATAACACAACCAAATATTCATATACTTGTAACAGTACAGTATATCAGGTGACAGTGAAGAATGTACAAAGAGGTCAACATAATAATGTGTGGTCTTGTTTTCCTCAAGGTCAATCTTCTGGACCGGAATTAACAATTAATGTTCAAGGTAGGTATCCTTAATTAAAAAATCATGAATATTTCTAGGTGTTAAACGTTACTTTTACTAAAGTAAGCTCTAAAGCTAATACTGTTCTAGAAATTGTGTGTTTATATATAGCATGAACTGTACTATTTCCTCAAAATGATCTAACTAATAAATGGTAACATCACCGCAGTTATTTGATTAAGGATATATTGTTTCAATTGGAGAAAAGGACATTGAGGAGAAACTGCCAAAAATGTTATTGAACAAAGCACATTTTAACATCGATATGTAAATTATGTTTCATTAAGTTAATGTAAAGAATGGAGATTGGAACAACTAGAATAGTACCATTGCTTACGTTATGAATTTGTAAATTTCATTTCTGTTTAAAATTGCCTTGTTCTTTTTAGTTCCAGTAGCATCTGTATCAATAACACCAGCTTCAACCACATTGGATGTACTAGAAAAAACTGTTCAAGAATTTACTTGTCAAACATCTGCTTCACGTCCAGATGCGTCGGTGACTTGGTACAAAGTAGAATCTGGTGTAACTTCTCAGATAAACCAGAATATTACATCTAGTACCACCAATGATGATTTCAGTATAACAAACAGCTCTATTAGATTTGTTCCATCCAGACAGCAAGTTAGTGTACAGATATTCTGTAAAGCTGAAAATACAGTCAACACAAGTCCTGAACAGTCGGACAGAATAACGCTAAACGTTTTACGTAAGTATAAACTTAATCACATTGACTCGCGTTTTAAACGTGATGTTTAAAATATTTGATGAGGTTTCGCATAATAACCAGCATAAAGTAACCTTATTTTGACGTTAGAGACATGGTTTTAAAGTTACGAAACATAAAAATGTAAATGTTGCATTTCTCATAATGACTTACACGAACTGGAAACATTTTTGATATCTGAAATAAAAAAGGAAACATTTCAATATCCGTTTGCTTCTGCGATTTCATGTAAATGATAATTATGAAATTTACGTATTAACAAAATTTACTTAAATGATATAATTTAAAAAATCAAATCAGAAGTTACAGAAAAGCCTCACGTTTTTACAATGGTCTAGAAACAATACATTGAGGAGCATGAAAAGCATTTACTTCATTGTCTTATTAGATGATTTGAGATGAACCTTAACTGAAATAAACAGCACATGTTGTTCTTCAGATCCTCCTAGCATGTTGTCCCTTTACTTTGGTAGTTTATCTGGGACATTGATATCTGAAAGGTTAATCAATGTAGTAAACGGAGATAAAGTCATTATAGGATGTAAGGCAAATCATGGAAACCCTGAACCAACAATAACATGGAATGGACAAAACAGAGATGATCCTCTACTTACTGTACAACAAGTTCAAGAATCTCTTACAAGTAAAACATGTACTGCAACAAACACAATGCGAGAAACTGGTGGAAATGAGGAAAATGGATCTGTATCAGACACTATCAGCTTCAATGTTTTAAGTAAGTACCCTGTCATGTGAGGTATAAGTTATAACAAAAAAAAATGTTTACAACTTACGACAAGGAAAAATGACATCGTAAAATATATAAGCTGTTGTTTTAATTGTCAAAACTTGACTATTTTTCTATGCAAAGGTTTAGGTACGTATTTGTGCAGTTATGTATAAAGTTATTATTCTGGAAAACTATATTGATTGTATGTAGCTGTATTGTCGTGTTTTCGTGGTTACTCTTCTGAGAAAGGTAGTATTTAAAAATTACATCCATCTTTGTTGGAAGTTTTAATTAAGATTTTCAGTGTGGTTGTAACATAGATATACATTAATACTAACTAGTTTAGTATGGTTTCTTATTTGCATGTACTGGTATAATAATACCCAAATACCATCATCTTTTATTATCGTGACTTCGCATATCTCAACTTTTCCCTATCTGGACCTAAGTTCCAAGCAATATGATTATTGGCCCTTCTATCTATATGAATAATGATATACATTTCATATTACAGCATAGTGGTTATTTTGACCAAAATTAAAGTTCAAAACCTTCTTTTTACGCTTTACTAATTTTCCTCGATTGGACTGGTAATACCGATTGTCAGATGTGGCACTAATGACATCACAAGTCGTAATTCAACAAATGTGCAAAATGACAAAAACTGTGAAAAAATATGGGCCACAACTTACCAAATAGTTTGTGAACACAAATACTTAAACATCATTGTTAAATTAACAATTAAAATTGGAAAACATCAGGAAAATATTGTTTGCAACTTCCTTTGTATTGTTATATGAACATAAAGTATACATTCTTTGCTAACTTGTTTACTAAATCAATTGTATACTTGAGGAATATAAATGAAACAATATATTTCAGCTCCAAAAACGTTTCGATGCTATCCTTAGTTTTCAATAACCGCTGCTATATTGTTACGCCTTGATTGGTAGACACAAAGGTTATCTCGACGTGACCCTTGGAGACACTATCTCTCCTTAGTTTAATTTAATCACTTTATAGATAATGAGAAACTACGGTAGCTTTCATCATATGTCTAGCCAGTTAACTTCGAGCAATACCGCATAATACATGCATTTTACTTCCTTTATCACAAAGTTTTGCTTAATCATCCCAGACTGTTTGTTCACATTTCAGTTCCACCAACAATAAGTGAATGTACATTCTACTACATTGACAAGCCAAATAATGTAATAAATATTACAGAAACCCTTATGGTTATGGAGCATGTATCATTTACGTTGGGTTGTTCCGCTGTCGGAACACCAGCGCTAAGTATATCATGGTATTTACCAGCATCAACAACAGCAACGACTAAGTCAGTGACTATCAATGAAGTAACACGTGATGAGAAAGGAAACTATGTTTTCTATGCATCAAGTACATTGAGACCATCATATCAAGACGCCCGTGACATCACTGTTAATAAATCAATCACTGTGGAAGTTTTATGTAATACATTTTTTTTTTCTGAATCATATTAATGAAGTTTGATTCTTTAATTTTGCAAGATAAATCATACCTTAGAGTAAGAAAATTTCAATGCGCTCGCTAGTTACGTATGCATACCTTTGTTTAATTCATTTACTGAAAAGATTCATTCAATTTACTCTAATAATGTCATAAAGAACTGTTTAAATTTAAAGTTGACAACGGAATTTTAAACAACAAAGGTTTTTTTTAAAAAGAAAAAAAAACATTTATGATTTTTCTCTGAAAGCTTACATATTTGTTTTACAGTTCCGCCAGTGGTAAAAACTATGGCCACTATTTACCAATTAGAGGGTTCACGTCTAAATTATAATTGTCCTTTTACGGAAGGATTTCCAACAAAAAACATATTCCAGTGGAGCAGAAGTGTTGATACAATTACTTGGAATAATAGACAGTTATCAATATCAAATATAACAAAAAGAGACGCAGGAAATTATCAATGTAAAGTATCCAATACCATGCAACCATCTGGTGACACTCAAACATATACTGGCAGTGATGCAAAGTCATTTTATTTAAATGTTCTCTGTAAGTATTATGCTTTTGATAACAAAATATAAATATAGCATTTATGTATTTTCACAGCGGCTAAATTCCAATTGATTGCAATTACAGTTCGATAGCCACAATGCCATTTGAATACGTCTTGGTAACTGTTGATGATGACAATGCAGTACATGCATTTACATGAACTGTGCGCAAAAGCATTTGTTTAAAGTACAATGACATGTATCAAATTTCTTTTTTTATTGTCAATATTAATTATTATTATTATACCTCACACGATCTCTTTACTAAATAGCCTCATGTGACATCACGGAGTGACAATCCGTAATGTCACCCTCTGGAAATTACATATCGGCACGCTTGACATCACATATCGGCCCACTTTAAGCGATGAGAGACTACTGCGTTGGAGTTTGCTAATAACCGGACCCTACTTCTTTGCTATTCAATTTGAGTGACCTCCCTTGCGCAGACGCTTGCTTTTTACGAAACAACAAACGAAATGGTGTAAAAATGTCTTCAAAATCAGAAGCAAATAAAACGAATAAAATCAAACGCTTTGTGCCTATTGAATTGTTTCTGAATTTTGTTGTTTGGTATAATAAAATAAATATCACATCTTACAGAAGGTGATAAAACGGAATGATCACCATTGACAAATTATTTCAACCTCGGCTTAAACCAAAGTTTGACATTACTTGTCTCGGGGGAACATTCCGTTTTTACACCCTTTATATGATGTGATATTTATATAATGATGTTTCGTTCTTCAGATAAGGCGAGTATTACATCATTTGCTATTGATGGGTTTACAGAAAATGTCACTGCCAATGAAACTTCACCCGATATACATTTTAAATGTGATGTTGATAGTTATCCACTGGCAGTGATTACTCTGAAAAACAGATATGGTATATTGAAGTCGGTTACCTCTATTACATTAGGGTACACAATAGAATCACCTACATGTTTAGATTCTGGTACCTATACTTGCTCTGCTAGAAATGAACATAACAAAGAAGATGTTCCTACATATGCGATACAGCTGTCTGTTAATTGTAAGTTTGTATGGAAAATACTCCATTTACTAGTAAAAAGTGTTTGAAATTCCACAATTTATTTTCAAAATAAATAAATCAAAATTTAAGTCTGTTTTACATTTATTTACCTCACTTATTGGCTTTATTACTGGTTTTAATTTCTCTCTGGACGTCACAGTGTGTTGACGTTTTAATGTAAATTTTAATGTAAGAACATTATATGAGTATACTATATAAACGAGTATATCTGCAACTCAAATGTTCTTTTACTTCTTGGTCAAATAAATCATTGCGTGTACGACCGACCGAGTGTCCTTTCATGTGTGTGTTTGTTCAATGTTGTCAACACTTTGCCTGAATCTTGTGGAATCCATAAACCAGACTATCTGATTACATAATACTGTACACTTTTGTTGTCTAGTAATGTATGTTTTCATTCGTTAATACAGGTTCTCCAAGACCAGGAGATGAAGTTGATAAGAACATAACTGGAGAAATTAATCAAACAAACGCATTTACATTTTATGTAATTGCATATCCTGTTCCTACTTTTACTTGGTGGAAATTGGTTCAAGAAAATTGGACTCAGCTAGAAACGAATGATCGTTATATGATCAATTCATTTGAGCTGAAATCAGTTCTCGTTATACACAAACTTAGATTTGACGATTTTACATCTTACAAAGTTGTAGCTAAGAATAACATGGGACACATTGAACACACATATTTTCTAAATTATCTTGGTAGGCCCTATTTAATATACAATCCAAGCTAAAGTTTGTAATCAACGTGTAATTTCTACCAGTTGTCGCAATAACTAGACTTAATATTTAAATGAAACATAATTCAATATGGTCATTGTCATAAACGATTTGTTAATTTATGAACCTGTTTTTGGCAATTTGTAGCTCGCTTTTGAACGCTGACGTAATTACTGGTTAATTTTTATTAAATTAAGTTCAAAATCAGCCATACTGCACTGAATAAAGTATTATCAGACATACTTATTGTACAGTATTTAAATTACACAGGGAACTTTAAATTGTACCTAATATTTCATTTGTGAGTAACGTATAGACCTTATACTGACCATTGTAGTTGAGCATTAATGAGTATACTACGTTTGTCTCTACGTCTTTAAACAATACTTAATATAACTTCCTTATTTTTTATATCAGAAAACGAATATCATACTACTACTACTAAAGACTCGATCAGCATATTACCGATAGTAGGTTATTCCGTTGGAGCAACTTCAGTTTGTTTTATACTGATTATTCTAACTGTGTTGTTGGTTTGGAGATTCTGTTTAAGAAAAGGTCAGTATAAATATATTCATTTGTATTTTATGTCGTATGTATCTTTTTATTATAGTACGTATTATGACCAAGCGTAGTTTTTTTTTTGCAAATCATAAACCATTAAAACAACGTCATTATTTAGAACACATTTATATTGACTATATTGACAATGATTTCGTACAATTAGTAGGAAAGATTCGTCGTGTGTCCTTTGACATTAAATATGAAATATAGAGTAAAACTTTTTTACATCCTATCCTTTAGCTATTCTGGGATCACTTTAGGCTTTTTATGTACATGTTTATTTCCATTTAATAGGCTTAAAATTGTTTTATTTCTCAAAGGTATTATACAGATCATTACAAAATTTGTAATGAGAAAATATAGTTGATTGTATCTATGCATGTTCATTAATCTAATTTATGAGGCATATTTATAATATTTCTTAAATTTATTGTATGATTATGTTCCCTTGTGTGACATTAACATTAATCCATACGCTTTTATAAATCGGAAATTAATAGTTTCGAATCAATTCTATCTATTTATTTCTCTCTCATTTTTTCTAGGTGAAAAGGTTAATGAATATCATCCTCCAAAAAGGTCAGTTAACTGCGCATTTTTTATTCATCATTATCAAAAGTGTACAAAAATGAATAGCTGAGTTAAAGCATACTACAGTACAGGCAATGTTACTAAATAAATAAGATAATATTAAAAAACACAACATGACATGGTAGCTATGTAAAAATGATTTTTTGTTTGTCAGTGATTCATCCGAGTTCATTCGAATATCAATGCATAATTCACCCCTGTATCATATTTCCTTCTCCTAAATTCCATGTTTTGAAATAAGTACACTGGGATATGTCAATTGAATAGTTATTTAGTGCTGTATGAATTAGCCCGTGCGTTTAAACATATCTTGAATGTATATGTAATTTAAATTTCTAAATACGCCATAAGAAATGATTGACCGAAGATAAGATTGTTATAAACAAAACTGACATATTTGTACATATTCATAATGATAGAGCGCACAAAAAACAAAACGCGTTTTGGTAAACATTAAAAATGAGGCCATTCATTTCAGGGGTAGGCAGTATTGAAAATACAATTTGTGTAATTTATTTTAACAAAATTAGCATGGTTGATAAACCACCACCAATTGGTAAAGTATGCTTGTTATGGTAGAACGATTTTCATTATACCAATAACTAAGACATAAGTAAAACATATCACAATTGTTTATTTAAAGTCATCCTGGACATCCCTCGTCGTGGGTTAGTCCATTGTATTGTTATTATAAACAGTGTTTTGGTTTTTTTGTTCGTACTATACAATTATTGCTTTTATTTTCCAGTGACACAATCAATACAAAATCGGAAGGAAACATTGTAGAAACTGGCCGTCACAATTCTATAGGGTAAAGCCCCCTTTTTGTTTATCAGTTGAATCATATCCTTTATTACATGTCAAACAAAAATGTAGATAAGAATAATATTTTCTGCAATGAACATTATTATTTTTAACATTACAAGACATTATTGCTTTATGGATACTATCCTTGTCTTCTTTAAAAATATTAGATATTTTCTGCATTAACTTGGTTTAAATCATAACAAAACGTTTAGAATTTGAATATATTTCATAGTTTTAATTAATAGTTGTCATAACTGTGTTAATTTCTTACAAATTGTATGCAGTCAATTAAATACTTACTATAAAAGCGTGTGCTTATACAATGCATAGTAGTTTCAGGTATATATGATATTTTTTTGAAAAATAAGTTTCGATATTACATCAAATGATATTTTGCATGTATGTTTTGTTATTATTTTGTACAGCTCATCATATTATGAAACGTTGGAAGGGAATAATCAGGATGCATCTAATTGTGTCGTTACAGACACTACAACTGCAGGTAGACTTTTGTTGTTTTATTTATCTATAATCGTATAACTGTACATGTGATTCAAATAATTTAAACGATATGAATTTATCATGTATTCTATCTTTATATACACAATTTGATTGAACCGCAACGATTCCATTAATTTTAAAATCAATTTCGAGGGGCACCGATTAGAATATATTCGAAACCATTGATTCCAGTTTATAGCTTTTAAAAATGTATTCATGTTATCAGGATAGAAATGTTCGTCTAGACCACGTGTCTTGATAGTGAAATTGGGTATTCCATTGTGATTAGGATTTTAGCTTAAATGAATGTATTCATGTACACTCGAATAAGCATTTTACCTATTGAATCGAATCTTAAAACTCGGGAGAAACCAATCAAATCGATATAACTAAATCGTTGCATCCCTACAATTGCTTGATTTAATTAGATCCTAATCATAACTTCTATATGGTTACTGAATTTGTTCAAAAGCTTTTGATATGGACATTTTAATTTTCGATGTTTATTGTGACATGAAGTACATTTATCTATCTTTTAGTTAGTAAGTTAAAACATATTTAATTGACAAAATGCACTTATTTTACAGTGTTCAAATAAATGAAATATACAAAATAATGCCAAAAGGATCTGTCCCCAAGTTTTTGCGACAATTTCTTTCAATATCGTTACGGCTTGATTTTATGAATTAACATGATTATAATTATATTTATGATGTTGTGAATTATTAACCTCCTCAATTTCATTTATAATTATTTCATATACCATTTGTCTTTTTAGGTAACAAACAAAATAAAGAAGTGTATGAAAATATGTTGTTACAATAAACTTGATATTATGTTATGTACAATATATACTAAACATAAATGTGGTTGGATGTGTATTATATTATTAACATTACCAGAGTTGTTACAAGAATCAAATTACGACATCTACCGTTATATATTTCTTAGAACGTGAATTGAAACTTACACTTATAAGAACGACCTTATTTGTTCCTTTTAACCCAGATTCAATGTAAACTCTGCCAAGAAATATACTGAAATACGTTTGCATCATTTACAACAATCTGCAAAGTTTGGATGTTGTGTTGTTGGTGAAGTTTGTAATTGGACATTGATTTAAATTCATAATAACATTAAAAAAGTTTCGTCCTTTTAAGTAATGTTTCTCGATTTGGAATACATAAATATAAAAGTTTATTAAAATGACAAGTATTTGTATACTGTAATACAATTACTTATCTCAATGACTTTTAAATATCAAAACAATTGTGTATACTTATGTGTGTTATAGCAAGGTATTTTTTTATTATTTAATTAACATACGTGTCTTCATATTAACAAATACATTCGGTTATTCCAGTGAAGTTTGATACCGCAAGATACAGATGTACTTTTTCTGTGTAAGAAATGTCATAAGTGAATTTAATGCATGATTAATTATATGAACATTTGAAATCAACTTACAGTGACGAAAGTGATTACAATAAACTGAATCTGATGTAACTTACAATGTGTAATAATTGTCCAAGTTATTGGTAGGTGATTTATATTGGATACATATAAAATTTTATAACAAGAATGAAACTGCTAAAATTTCAATGAAAACACATAATGTGATCGTAATATAATATCAACTTTTTCAAGGAATATATTTAGATATGTAAACACCATGTACAGCTATCAGCAAAGGGTTTTGTTAAGGCAATGACAAGTCCCAGTTGCGTGTTGAAATACCAATATTTATCCTAATTTGAATATTGAAATAAATACGCCATTTTTATATGTACTTACGTGTGTTTTATCAAGTAATTTTCTCATTATCAAAACACCAAGTGGTTTGTCTTCACATTAACATATACATTCGGTTATTCCAGAAATGTCATAAGTCAATATTATCATGTTAAATTGCAATGATATTTGGAGGTCACTTAAATGCATAGTAAACACAGTTTTAACTTCTCAAAACAACAACGAGTTAGCTTTTTGTTTTTGCTTGGTTTCTTAATTTGAATTGCACTACAACATTAAACAGTTATACTGTGACCGTTTAAATAAGACAAATAAAAGAACATATCTTAATTTATAAGATTTAGGTAACCTGAACGTGTTATAGAACTAGAAAAGAGCTTTATTTATATTTATTGAAATGATTCATTATATAAACAAGTCTTTTGTTCCTGCGATCTTTTTGTCGTCAGTTATCCAGGGCAAATAATTTCACCCGATTGCATCTGAAAAGAGATATTTATATTATTATAGTTTTTATTAGGGCTCTATATCGGTCAGAATGATCGATTTGATATTCGTATCGATACAAATTGATCGATATTTGATATATCATATGATATTTTTATAATTAATAGCATATTCATAAAACAGTAAAACAGGGCTGTTTGGTTTACATGCTGAGGTTAATACTTTCCACTAAGAAATAGCAATGTTTTGAATAAATGATTTCATGTTTTGTAGAATGTGTTGTCTGTCTTCATTTTGTTTGCACATGGTATCTCTAAAAGTATTATACATAGTATTTCTCTTTATGTTGTTACAACAACCTAGGTTATTTATGTATTACAACTCGCTATCATTAAGTTATTTTCATTTAATCTAAGAATTTAAAAGTTAAGTGACTTACATGTACCACAATTGTAAATGGCTGAAGAATCGGATGAGATAGCATACTGCTTGAAATCTTTATGATACACTTTGAAACGATATCTAGAGTTTCCTCCAGTGTTAGAACTGTCTATAGTAATGCTACCAGTTGCAGTATATATATTTGGTCCAGCACAATCACCTGTACAACCAGTAGTAGTAGGTGTCATTGTCACTTCAGCGACAACTAGCTCTTCAATACCATCCTGTTAATATTCAGTATATTTAGAATGTAATCCAGGTACCCCCCTGTTACTTTAAACAAAATTTATTGTCAAATAGTTTGCATAGATCAAATGCAACAATGACAGATACATACATGTATGTACAAAAAATGGCAAGGGGTCTTGTCAACAAGTTCTTGCGACTAAGTTACGGCTATTCCCAACAGATATTTACAAAAATAGACCTGTCTTTGACTGGATTGTGGTTCGGTTAAATTAACATAATAAAGACATTATGATTTTAATTTTCAAAGAAAGAAGTTAATTCAATATGTTGACAATTATAGTAAGATTGCTTTTGTGATGCACGAGTTTCAGCCGGGAAAAGGATGTACATTTTAAAAAAACCTACACCTCAACTACCTCAACTACCAAATCTACCAGATTCGTTATGTTATTTTGTACTGATATGAAGAATTATGAATTGTCTTCATACTAGCAAAAGTTGAACCGATTAATAATAACTCAATGAATGAAAACGTTTCCTGAATAATTATATTCTTTGTTTCGGTTATTCTTGGTTAATACATGGTACTTTTGACATTAATTGGTTTTTATTCAATATTATTTTATGTGAAATGAACGGCGTTTTATTTATACTATCAATTACGCCATTTCGTTGATCAACTTCAAGGCAATGTATTTACAATTTTTAGTGCACACTTTCACTAGGGAGATGATACCTTCCGTATTTAAAATCTTGAAAAAATAAATTTATCTCAGTATCCGCTATTTTCGCTCCTAGAAGTTATTAAGATTTTCGAACAAACATTAGATCGAGAATATTGATATCCTTTTGGTACGAGAATGAGTAGCCGCTAGTCATTACGAATTTGTGTAATATAATGCGGCTTTAGAATGGTCATATTTGTAATACAGACCTAGCTTATCAGCGTATTTGTTTAAATACTGTAGCATATTATTATCATCATATAATTATCACAATTGCCTAATTCTTCAAAACTCAAAACGTGTAATTAGTAAGATACAGCTGATTATTTTATATACGCAATTTATGTCATGATAAGGCGTCCAGCGCACCAAACCTAGCTTTCCTGTACTTTTGTTTAAAACCAGTACTCACCTACCCTTTCACATATTATCTATATATATGGAGAAAAAATTGACATTATTGTCAAATTTTCATGCAAGGGTATAACTTCCCTGGGTTGGATTTGAACCCGTACCCCCTCCCGGACACGAGATTCTTAAGCTGAAACTTTAAATTAGACTTAACATTAGAAGCCTATTAAGACATATAAAATCATATTTTTAATATGTATATATTTCCTGAAATAAATTTAAACTAAAACATTCGAAGTTGCTTAGAAACGTTCCGAGTTACTTCCTACATATTAACTCATTCATGCATGTAATACATTTCTTACATTTGATCTGTTATTAAAATATGTTTTTATATTTCTTGGAAGGCTTCTCATCTGAAGTACACTATACTTACACTAACACAATACACATCCATTCTCCCAGCATCTGATGGAAAGAAACAACCAGCTTCAACAGTTATAGATGTAGCTGTCTCTGTAATCTCTGTGGTGAATGCACTCTCTGATGGTGGTACTGAAGATTGAAAAACATTGTGTATATAACTTATTTAAAAGTTAAATGTATTAAGATACAATAAGCTATCTAACTCAGTCGGAAGCCCACCGGTCAACTGACAAACGAGTCTTATGTTAGATTCCCGGCCGAGGCATACTTTGGTGACTCTTGGTCATGAAATAATTTCAATAGCCATTCTCATACCATTGGTTGTATATCAAACAGGGCAGTTGTTGACGGGAGTATGTGCATAGTTTCAAATTAATCCAGTGATTTAACTTTTCCATTAACGGTAAGTATTTTAAATGACCGCTACAAAATTACATGTATACAATGTGTTGTTTTGGCGTTGAACCCAACAAACAAGCAAAACTATAGGTACATATAAATGTTATAAACTTTACACAAGGCCCTTAGATTTCTTAAGCAGGGTGGGAGAACATTGTTGACAAATTTGTGATTTCGATAACAAGTTTAAACTTGTAAATAACACATGGCCTGATTGAATAATGACAAGCTTGAAAATATGCAAACAGCCTAGAACTTAAGGCTAAGCAGTAGATATGGCAATTCTACAAATATGTTATAAGTAAAATGATCTTGGTGACATGTGACTTTGAGCACACGCATACCTTTGACACTCACTTAATTAGTCATGTGATTAAAGGAATGAAAATCGATCATACCTTGTATGTTTACTGTGGTTTGATCCTGATTTGCGCCATCATCGCATTGGTACTGTGTTCCATTGTCAGCGTGGGTAATACCAATTGCCAAATTGAATATTTTAGCAGTTTGATTAGGAATAAAAATATCACCAGATGGCAATGCACCAAAAGCATTACAACTACCAAATGCACAAAAAGCAATTAAGGTCCCATCTAACTTCCATGTCATTCCACCTCCATAACCAGGTATAGCACACTGTAATAATGTTCTATAACCACATAGAAACTCACCGGTACCATTTAAGTTACTCACAGTGACTTGGCATCCTACAAAATATAAATACAACGACTTAATAGAAAATCTGAAGTCATTTTATAAACTTGGATAAGTAGAGGGTTATACACCACAGGGAAGTATCTGATGACAATTACCGACCCATTTGGTACACCTCGACCTTTCATGAATTAATAATCTCGGAAGGATTCGTGGGAGGTCTTCACTGGATTTTTGTGATTTTGCTATCTACGCGAGGCGAAGCACGTAACGGTTATACAAAATAGTTCTTGCAGTATACACACAGATCTTTGTCAAAACGTATTTCTTGGTTTTAAATTGAACGAAATATTGTACTTCGATATCATTGAACTATGTAATTTCAAATTTACGGACTAGACACGAAACTTCAGTCATCGCATTAACGGTCATGTATTTGTTTACTTCAAAACCAGTTTTTCCAAAATGGCGTTTAAATATGTCCGAGATTATTCGTATCGAATGACCGAGGAGTTCCGCTCGAATGAATAATATCGAGAGCTTTATCCATGTATTTACGCCGGTAATACATATGTTGCTTACAAAATATATGCTGCGTCTTATTGGACAAATAAAGTGTCTAGTAACTTTCAGTAACCATGAATAAATTATAATGCAAGCAAAATCATACAGCAAATTGATTATGATATTCTCATTTGTCTCGTAACCGTCATAAACGCCCTTAAAATGTTGTCGCGTATAAATCTTAGTAATCAAATAGATTAAAGCAGATGATAAGTTTATCTTAAAAAAAAGTTTTACCACAAAAACAGTTTATTGTTTTGGATAAAATTTTACTAAGTAAGTAGGGAGAATAAATCAATTGCGCTTACGACTATAACATGCTTTTATTATTTTACATTTCTATCCAAATCATTCAAATACCTGTCTTTATATCTCCTTAAATATTATCATTGGATTGATTAAGTTGCCTTGTCCTTAGAGACATATTTACAATAACGATGGTCCTTAGTTTTAAGAGTAATTTCTATATAGGAGTAACTAAACAATTAAAAACCTAATTGATGAAATATTAAATTGATTATTCGATTAGACCCAAAATAACAGTCCAATGTAACAAAACACACGTAATTACCTGTTGGATGAAACAAACGAATAGAAACACAGACAAAAGCTATGAGATTCGATAGTCCTGACATTGTCCTACTAAACATTTAATTACAAGCGCATAAACTACACAAGATCGAATGAGAATTATCTCTGCAAAATGTACACTTTTCGTTTTAATTTAGTGCAAAATCATGTGACCTTGTGGCATAAACATATCCTTGTCGACAATAAGATAAGGACATTGCTAAATACATTAAAGCTACTTGATTGGAGATTTGGTTATATAATTTTATATTGTTATTGTAAATTCAGTAGTTGTATTTACTAATATTTACTAATTGTTCATATTTCATGACCTAACATGAAATATTTGTAGAGAGAGAATTATGAAATAAATGTCACGAACAACGCACAAATATATTCCATACCGTTACTAAAAGTGTAGGTTTGTATACGTCAAATTGTCATAAAACTGATTTATTGCTTCTAAACCATTTCTATTATATTTGAATTTTAAACGAGAAGATTTAATTATAAACAGGAAATTTAAGTTTGTTTTCTTTAAACAATCTATTTACCTGAGTATTTACATAAGATAAGATGAGTTTCTTACAACGCTTGAATCTATCAAAAGTAATCAACATAATTTCTTCACTTTTGACAAAAAGTATTTCCTTTGATAAGACACTACAAAAATCAAATTATTTCTTTAAAAAATACATCTACACTATCAGAATTCTCGCTGTGTATTAATAGTGTATAAATCTTAAACGTGTGATGCATACGTACTACATTATTGTTATCATTATCACAATGCCATGACCATAGCGTTAAATATTGAAAAGTCAGTGTATTAAATATTTTGTAGCAGTAGTAGGCCTATAACCTTGGGTATCAATAATGAAGCTATGTATATAATGTCATAGTACCCATTGGACCTGCTTGTATTATGGAGTCAAAGTACACAGTTAGTACATGTATTCGACTGTGTTTGCCAGTTAAGAAATAACTTACATTTGGCTATATATTATTGTTCATTATATTATAAATATGAGCTTTGATGTACGTATGATAAATAAGTGCATCAAATAAGTGCCTGTATTCTAATATACGGTAAAATATAGACAAACTCAAATTAATCATACTATTTGTGTGCAAACAGCCAATTACCTCTAAATTGGACCGGGTTTCTAAAACCATGACTCTGTTATATTGGAAGTTTCGTTTCGATAAATTGAGGCATGTTTTTCTGATCAAAACAGCTGAAAAGTTAGATCTAGACAACGTGTTAATATAAGCGAGTTGAACATGACCCTCGCCCGAAATTAGCAAAAATAGCTACAGTATAACCTTTGCTAACGGAACCTCTAATGAAGGACACCTCCACAGAGCGGTAAACGGCCGTTGAGATAAATTCCCATTGTCCATCCTTTACCTCCGTATAGCGACACTAAGTCTAACAAAATTTATATCAATACTCGATAATTACCGGAATATTTAAACAATAAGCGATATCCTCAATCGTATAATATTACCCTAAGGTGTCATGTTGTTAAATCATTTGATTAACAGGGGTTGCTAAAAGTGATATATGGTTTCCATGACACCAACGAACGGGTCTAAGATGAAAAGCGCTTGTTTGGTAAGCTGACGTCATCAAATATCAGCTGTACACACGCCCAGTTAGTTGACGATTGTAGATGAAAACTTATTTGTAATTGTACCAATAATTAAAAGCAACGATTAAAATGATTTATCTTAAAAACTTTGTAATCATATTACATGTAAAACTTTTTACTTTTGTCGGTCAGCGCCAGCTTATTACTGAATTTACAATTCAGAACGGATAACGGTCAGTTTTCCGTACCGAAAACGGCCGTTTTTCTTGGTAGAAAAAGTCTACCTCTGCAGAGCGATATTTTTTTCAAACTCCGCAGAACGTCGCTCTGCAGTGTTTAACTGTATAATGGTCATCAGCGCTTTTATTTTGCTGAACAGAACAGAACAGAACAGAACAGAACATACGCTTTATTTGCTCACACCAAGATACATGGTACATGAGAACAAAAGAATACAACATATTTCAATTAATAACAAAGATCACATGACATATAGCCAAGATATATATACATACATACACCTCCCTTACTCATTCACACTTACAACCTAATACACTTAGAGACTACGAAAGAAATTATATTTTCAATAAATAAACAGAAAAATTAATTTTTATAGGATCAAAAATAATTTTTATAAATTTACAGATTGATCGTTGAATATTTAAAGAGTCATTTGATAAAAGTTCATTGAATTTTAGTATATTTGGTCTACGATAGAAATATGGTTTTAAATATAATTTTCTATAGAATTCAAAGAAAGGACATTTAAGTAAATAGTGAAACTCGTCACCAATGTCGTTTAAAGAACAAAAAGTACACACTCTCTCATTACTCGGCACATTCATCCATCTGCCTTTTTCACGTGGTAAAAAATGGTTACCGGTTCGAAATTTTAAAATAGGTTGCCATTCGTTTTTGTTTAAGTACTTAAGATAATTTTCAAGTTTTATTGTTTGAATATAGATGGAGTAATTTAATCCTTTGGTTGAAAGTTGCAAGAGGGATTGCCAATGTTGATAATTTTGGTCAATGAGAGTCTGTTTTATTATTGTTTTAATATTTATTAAATTGCAAGTTTGTTGATTACGCCATATATCAGGTCGTCCAATATTAGTGAGTATCGTTTTGATTGAATTTATCCATTTTGACTTAAAGTTAGAGAAGTTAAGCATAAACTTATATATTTGGTAAGATAGTTTATTTTTGTTTCCCGTGATTAGTTTGTTCCAAAAGTGTATCATTCTGGTTTGTATTAAAATTTTTAGAGGAAAACGACCAAGTTCAGCATAAAGCATATAATGTGGGGTTGATTTTCTCAAATGTGTTATCTTGCGGAGAAATTCAGAATGTACTTGTTCAATTATGTCACAGTTCTCGTAACCCCAAATTTCCGAAGAATATAAAAGAATAGGGACAATAGTGTGATCAAATAGTTTTAATATTAGATCCATAGGTAAGTGTAGGTTAAATATACGTTTATAAAGTAAACTCATTGCTTTCTTAGCTTGTGATACCAGATGTTGACGAGCAGTTTGGAAACTACCATTTTTAGAGAATAGAACACTAAGGTATTTATAAATCTCAACTATTTCAATTGGAGATCCGTCAATGGTAAAATTATAAATAGAGTCATTTCTAGGTCCAAAAATTACAATTTTAGTGTTATTTCCAGGTATGAGGTGAAGTCGTTAAGACAGTGTTGTAAGTCGACGGGGTTATCACTAAATAATACCGTGTCATCAGCGTAAAGTAAAATAAGGATTTTTAATAGTATGTTAATATTTTGGTCTAACTCATGTAATTTTATTCCATGGTTACCCTGTGATTCTAATGTGAGTTGTTAATCATTAAGGAATAGACTGAATAGCAAGGGGATAAGTTTTCGCTTTGGCGAACACCGCAGTTACACGAGAAAAAGTCTGATTTTGTTGCGTTTATGGAGACACATGATTTTATATTTGCATGAAGGTTTTTTATAACTCGAAAAAAATTGCCATTGATATTTAGACTCATGATTTTAGACCATAATCCTATTCTCCATACAGAGTCAAAAGCTTGTGAGAAGTCAATGAAAGCACAAAATATTTTTTTCTTGTAATACTTGAGAATTTCAATTAGTGAGTTTAGTGTAAATACATGATCAGTGGTAGAGTAGTTTCTTCTAAAGCCGGCCTGATTTTCTGATAATAAATTGTTTTCTTCAAGAAATTTGGTGAGTCTGTTGTTAAGAATAGACGTAAAATGTTTACCTACACAGCTAAGAAGCGTGATTGGTCTCCAATATTGCGGTTCAGTTGGATTTCCTTTATGCTTATATAATGGGATAATGATTCCTTCTGACCATTTAGATGGAATAATGCCTGGTTCCATGATTTTATTGTATAATTTAAAGTATATTGTTAGATATGAACCAATAACATAATAACAATGTTTATTGATATAAAGTTCTTTGTGATTTTACCTTTAAGTTCACTAATTATTCTTATTAAGATTAATTTAAGATAACATTTTAGATAAATCCAATAACAACATTTTTCAATGAATGAATATTAAATAGGTTTTAAATATTATTTGGAAGTTAATATAATTAATTATTGAGGAAGGATAAAATTGTAGCTGACTGAGCCAGGCGAGTGAGTATATTTTTTTTACCCTATTGAAACATGATATGCCGTAGGTATTTTACATGTATATAGCTTGATTAAAACACGGTCTATTTATGTGAATAACGAGGGGTATTTTAATCATAGATTCACAAGCAGGAAGTTTTAAACCTCATTCAATAGAACATATATCTAAAACCTATACGAATTAGATAATAATTTAAACATGACATATACTATTAAAAATGGATGTACATAGGTTTTGTTTTAGCTTATTTTTGATTTCTGAGTTAGCTGGTAAGTGATTTATTTTCTTTGTATACTTGTAAATATACAGTTCATTTACCACCATTTTTATGTATTGGTGCTATGATAGTCCATATGTGTTTATGTACTTTAAATTGACTTGTCCACTCAACAGGGGGAATATGATGAAGAACGACTGGCATCAGTTAAGTGATTTAAACAAACTACCTTGATAGTCAACACTCATTTTAATTACAGTTATAAACATTGTACACATGTACTCGTAATTATTAGTCGATTAAATGAGTTTCACTCAACCAGAATATTATACTTAAATATTTCACCCTACTGCTTGTTTTTAATGAAACTAGGTATTTCACCTGTAAACTTTACATTAAAACATGTTAGGGAATTTAAAATAAACCAATAAAAGGTAGCTGAGCCAACCGGACGAGTACAGAAACATCCTTACCAGTGCAACATACTGTATATTCTATAGGTAATATATATGCAAAATGTATATACCGTCTACAGTTAAAATAATGAAGGGTATTTAAACCATAAATTCACAAACAGTAAGTTTTTATTATTAACCTCACGTCGGGTAAACATACCTTCAACAGAATATTGATTCAATGTTATCAACAATAACAAAAATGAACGTACAGTGTTACCTCTGCAGAGCGACTTTCGGCCGAGTTTGATAAAGTGTTGCTCTGCAGAGGTGTCGCTATTCAGAGGTTGACTTTTTCTAACGATTACGAAAAACAGCCGTTTTTGGTACGGAAAACTGGCCGTTATCCGTTCCGTAATGTAAATACAGTTATTAGCGGGCGCTGATCGACAAAAGTAAAAAGTTTCAATATGATTACAAAGTTTTTAAATATATCATTATGACCGTTAAAAATTCCTAACATGATGGTTTGTTTTACGCAAAAAAGCAATACACTAGAGAAATCGTTTCTGTTACCGTCAAAATTGTTTTATACCTGTCTAGTGACGAATACTATTTAGCATGAATTATCGTCTTTCTGGAATAAATATCTGATTCGGCTTTTAAACCTCAACTTAACTAAAAACAGAATTCATTCCATCGAAGTTTTTAATAATAAGTACAATAACAAACAAGTTTCATTTACTTTCGTCAACAAGCTGGGCGTATGTACAACTGATACTTGATGACGTCAGCCTACCAAACAAAGCGCTCCTCATCTTAGATTCGTTGGTGTCATGGAAACCATATGTCACTTGTTTATTAACCCCTGTTAGTCAAATGATTTAACAACATGAAACTTTAAGGTAGTATTATACAATTAAGGGTATCGCTAATGTTTAAATCTTCCGGTCATAGAAAATTATCGATTATTGATATTAAACTTGCGGAGGTAAAGAATAAATTATGGGACTTAATCTCAACGGCCGATTACCGCTCCGCGGAGGTGTCGTTCATTACAGGTAAATCATAGTGCAAAATCGACGGGGGGAATTAGAGCATGCCGCTCGCCGGAGGTTGCCGCTCGTTAGAGGTGCCGTTAGCAGAGGTTATACTGGACTTAAAATTTGCGCTGGCGTATTTGTGATTTCTTAATAAGTTGATTGTTTAAAAGCGTTTCGTTTTTTCATATACATCTGCAAAGTAATAGTTCATTAAGCATCGCTTATTGTCTGCTATAAATCTGTATAAGAATAAATAAGAAAAATATCTTCCATTGTGATATTTCAATGTTTACCTAATAAGAATAAGTATTAGTTGTAAGTATCTTGATCTATCTGAGCAGTTATCATTTATACATGTGTATTTCTTTATTAGTAGTAATATACTGTAACTGTCAGACAACTACATTAACACCTGTAGATCCTGATGTCGTTGAAGGAAGTGATATAACTTTTGTATGTACAGTATTTAGTACAGTGCCTTTTGTCAGTTGGCAACTAACTGTAGATACTACATCTTTTAGTACAACAATGGGTGTACAAAATGGAGCATGTGCTTTATCACCATCACCATCTTTCCTATCTAATACAACCAAATATTCCTATACTTGTACCAGTACAGTATATCAGGTGACAGTGAGGAATGTACAAAGAAGTCAACATTCTAATGTATGGTCTTCTTATCCATTTGGTCAATCATCTGGACCTACATCAACAATAACTGTTCAAGGTAAGTTTTTTCTTACTTACAACATTGTATTCAATACCCAGTGATAATGTTTTAAACGTAGCACGCAACTACCGTTGAACTACATGATGTACTTATGACAAATTTGATTAACTGCAATACTTCTGATTTACGTTTTTTCTTACACTTATTAATGCAACATACCTTAGTAGTATCATATCAATGTGTTCATAATCAACACGAGCAAGAAATTTACATATTATAATTTCGAAAATCATAATCACAGAAAATATTTGAATTCCTGAATATTTGAAACTACGGAATAGCATATCAAAGACATTAGTTTAAGGTACACAGCATGTTTCCAATTGATTTTAGAAGATAGAAATTTATGTCACAACTGTTCTGTTTATGTTATTTATTTATAAATACCGTTTATATAACAATTATGCTATTTTCATTTTAGTTCCAGTATCATCTGTATCAATAACACCATCATCAAACACAGTTGATGTGATAGAAAACACTGTTGAAGAATTCATTTGTAAAACATCTGCTTCACGTCCAGATGCTTCAGTGACTTGGTACAAAGTAGAATCTGGTGTAACTTCTCAGATAAACCAGAATATTACATCTAGTACAACCAATGATGATTTCAGTGTAACAACAAGTACACTAAGATTTGTTCCATCTAGACAACAAAATGGTATACAGATATTCTGTAAAGCTGAAAATACAGTCAACACAAGTCCTAAACAGTCGGGTAGAATAACTCTGAATGTATTATGTAAGTATTAAATATATATATTTATTCTTAGTAAATAGACTTGTACTTGGTTCGTGTAATTTCCTGGTTTGATAAGTATACTAAAAGTACCTATAAATCTGATTACTGAATAACTGAACGTGTTTATTAGATAAAAAGACAAGGTGCATTATTTGCATTATAATATATTGCACCGAACCACGTTAACAAGTTGTACCAAATTTTGATTTAAATTTGTATAGATTTAAGTAAACATAACGTTTTATCTATATAACGTATAACACCTTGTGAATGATAAAAGCAGGCAATTTATTTTAGATGTATATATAGGTTTACCTCTTTAATAATAAATATTATCATATCATCGCACAAGTCATAATGCAATTATTGATCAAAAACAATAGTGCATCAGGGGCGACAATCCAATACGTTGATATGACATGGTAAAACGTATATCGTAAAATATATTATATTAACATATTCTACAATGTCAAATTACTATAAATATATATATATATATTTATTTGAATATGATACTGGTACTTATTAGTTTATATCTTTATGATTCAATCCAAAAAAAACAACAGAAGTCGACAAATTTTTAATTAAAACTGCACAATATTCACGACAAACAACCTTAAATATATCAAAAAGCATGTTCACCTTTCTTCAAATGCATGTCTTTGACGGTCATTTGCTTAACCAGTTTTCTTGTACTACTTTAACATAACTATCTCAATACATTATGTCGAAAAACTCTTCACACAAGTCAGTAGGGAATACTTCCCGTTCGGGAAACAAGGGGATTCCCCTTCAGTGCTTCCCGATCGGGCAGCAAATGTCACAATGTTTCCCGATCGGGAAGGATTTTGACCTTTTTTGACGTACCTTACTAAAAATGGCCGCTGCATAAAGGTATTTAACCCACAAAAATATGAAAAACACCATCTGATACAGGAAAGATGTATTTAAAATCCTACCGAGTCGTTTTTTTAAAATGCCTACAAATAAAATAATCCGAAATTGAAATTCAGAAAAAAAATATGACTTCAAAGAAAAAAGTTGTTTCCCGTTCTGGAAACATTGCTTCCCGATCAGGAAGCAAGTTCTATAGACACCTTGTTATGTTAATGGAAATATTGCATTGATTCCAATGCATAATGTTAAAAACACCATCACAAGTACCATTTATAGCAATTTATGATAATTTTAATAGCTGTCCCTCAAAAGAATTGTATAGAAATTTAATGACATTGTTCAATTTTTATATGTAAAATCATAACATCCCAAAATATATTCAAATAAGTTTACTTATTATCAATTTAAATGTTTGACTTGTGTATAAATGGAAAGTATCATTGGTTGGGTTTAACACCGTAGCAACACATTGTTTATGTCATCTTTCATATTACAGCTGTAAGTCAACATACTCACTGCTTTTGGAAAAGCTAAATCCCTGGATTTAGCAGTTCACTAGTTACTAAGCGCATATTTGGTCAGTTACTGACAGCTGCTCTACATGATTTAAAATCAGTGGTGAGAGGGAGAATAGTCGTAGAAATTATTTCATGACCAAGCTCCTTGACCCCTAAATTAATGGATTAGTATGCTACCAGCCTAACAAGTCTAGACCAGCGGTATACTTAACGATTTATACAAATATGTACTGATAAAACTTATTGATAAATACTAATATGAAATTGCAAATGTGGTTCAATTCATTTGTTACAATTTCCAATTATTATACATTAACTTGAATAATTGCATTTCCTGTAAAAATAGACTATTAGGGAGTAAGCAATGGCACCTGGCGGCCATAAGTCTATCTTTTGCTTAAAAAAAAATAAGTTTGAGCAGTATTGTTTAGCTATTTATACAAGTTAACTTAGTGAAGAAAGTGTTATCATATTTCCATCCTGCTTGCTATGCTGAAGTGGGCATAGGCCAAGTGACTTACATAAATACAGCACATCTAAGGATATGTGTAATATTTTCAATTGTCAAGGAAAATTATGTGAATGCTTCAAGCACAGTCACATCATAATTAATTTTCTATCATTATTTCACAAGAAATAGAGTACAAGAGCTGTGTCCAATAACCTTTTTACAGTATGTAATCCTATTTAAGCATTTGTTTGTTCTCAATTAATACATGCTCGTTGATTTTATTTACATATTCATAATAAAACATCATGCAAAAACACTTGCATTTCCAATTGTTTACTATGTATTTTCCTAAACTAGCAAACAATATTGAACCCAATATTTATTATGTTTTTTCTGTTTAAAGATTAATGAGAATCTCAATAGTTTGTAAAATTATATTTCAATTCATGCTTCGTCTTGTCAGAATTATGTATATATGTAGAGTAATGGACGAAACATAGTAAGTCCAGTAATCTACAATTAATAAAGCACCAACATTTGACAACCAAGAATATCAGACTTTCCAGCCTTGGCTCATTCTAATTTTCTAATAAAATTCTGGTAAAGTTACAGATTTAGGAAATGAATCAAATATTGTGGTATTCGAATGTGAGAGTTCATTCAACTAAATATATTCACAACTATGTAGTATGTACATAAATGAAAGTTAAATTGGACAATTAATTTCGTTTTGATCAGATTATTCTGGTAGAAAATCAGAATGTATATTTAAAGTGTATGTGTTAGACCATTTGTTACTATACTGACTGGGTTATACAGCCTTAAATTAATTACAAATAAATAGACAGGTGTCTTGCTAAAATTAGTTTTGCATTACATACAAACCATATTAAAAATAGTATAACTTGCTTCCTGATCGGGAAGCAATGTTTCCAGAACAGGAAACAACTTCTTTCTTTAAAGTAATATTTTTTTCTGAATTTCAATTTCAGATTATTTTAATTGTAGGCTTTTAAAAAGAAAACGACTCAGTAGGATTTTAGATACATCTTTTTTGTATCAGATGGTGTTTTTCATATTTTTGTGGGTTAAATACTTTTATGCAGCGACCATTTTTAGTAAGGTACGTTAAAAAGGCCAAAATCCTTCCCGATCGGGAAACATTTTGACATTTGCTGCCCTTTTGGGAAGCACTGAAGGGGATTCCCTTGTTTCACGAACGGGAAGTATTCCCTTCTGCAAATAGACGCTTTGATTACGTGCTGGAGAAAGTACTGCAATCAAACACAAAATCATTGCTCTTAAACACCAATAGGATATATAATATATATTGCCGCATTGCACATTCTACTTTCATTATCAAACACCAGTGTATAGAATGTTGAATATAAAAACATAAAGACCGTTACAAAGTGTAATATAAAGTATATATTTCATTGCCTGGTAATGTTTAAAAAATATATTCAACTTGACCAGAAGACAATGAACTAGGAAATAATTAACATGTTAACAATGCAATATAGTTTCAGGTTAACAAACATTTTGTCACGATACTTAGCTTGATACCTCAATGAAAAATATGTGAGCACATGACTTCATTCACACAAACTGTACCTTTACAAAGTGCTTGTCGTTACTTGAAATGTTACCTTGTGCCTCCAGATAAGATATCTTGCACTCTGGCACTGCGCTTATACACTAATTGTCAAACCGTTTAGGGAAACTACTTCAATCCCAGATGGTAATACTGTTTGATGACGCATACAAAAACAGCATTCATCTAAAATGTCCTGAATATTAGTCCATGCCCTTTTAATTGCGTTTTTATTTTGAATGGCAAACTATAGATATAAACTATATTTTTTAGGAATATTTTTCACAAGCCACTAGGTTGAATTTACTCAATTGTCCTAATTGTTGCAGCAAAATGAGTATTTGTAGTATTTCGGTGTTTAACTAAGCAGAACATTGCTCGACTTACGAAATGTTCTCTTTCGGGGACAGTTTTTATCCATTTTCAAAGTTCCTAATCAACAGTTTGAGTGTATTAAATTGTTCCTATCATTTTTGAGATGAGAACCCGACGTTGCATATCATATACGAGGGGTGTCCTAGTAAATCGTGTACCTTGTCCATAACTTTTTTTCCTTACGTCACATGATGATCATAATTTACAAGAATGTTTGTTAGTCATATTTTTATACAAATTAGACTTTGACTAATAAGAACTTGCATTAAAGGCGTCATTTTAATGTTTACTAATACCATGTATGTGCATGCGGCGCAACCGCTTTTACACTTGAACATTCGCTCATACTGAGTTCAAGTGAACAGAAAAATTTACACATAAACTTTTTAATTACATTTTATTTTTACATACACATTCGCAGAAATTATCAATAAATTATCACACCAAATCTCATATCATAAAATATATACACTAGAGTACAATACGCATTTGAACTGAAACACAAAAATGTGACATCAACAAGATAAGGTGACGTCAAGATAAGACTGAATCTTTGTAATTGCAACTCAGTTTCATTATCAGCCTGGCACATCATGGATGGGTATAAATTTGAATTCAAACACATGGTCAGATGAAAGGAATTATTAAGTATGCCTCGTGCATACTACATATGGTAGAGAAGTTATTCATAGTGAAATATATCCACTCAATTTATCGTACCAA
Source organism: Mactra quadrangularis (assembly GCA_025267735.1). Taxonomy (NCBI): domain Eukaryota; kingdom Metazoa; phylum Mollusca; class Bivalvia; order Venerida; family Mactridae; genus Mactra; species Mactra quadrangularis. Next base: position 47,655,716 of record CM046299.1, on the reverse strand, counting down.
AAACTACTTAAAGTGTTATTTGAAATTAAGTTGGAAACTTAACCCTTGGGCCATTATATCATTGACCATACTAATATTTTGAGACTGATGTAACAATTTTGTATCAAAAGTAAAACCAAAACAAATCTTTAAAGTAAATATGAAGCAACTACATCGTCTGTTATGTCACTGTTCACAGCAAGGTGAACTTGGAGAGTTAGTAAAAATGATTTCATAGACCTGACGTCTTAATATGACGTTGTCTTGAGCCGCGTTTTCATACCTAGTGTCTTATAAATTGAAGCAAAACATTTATTTTTTAATTAACCGTCAAAAAATTAAGCATACTTATTCACAACACAGGCATTTAATGGCGGTTAAAAGTTGGAGCTAAAGTTGCGCGTACTTTTTTCGCAACAAACAGAGTTCACGATTTACTGGGACACCCCTCGTATGTTAACTATATTCACATTCATTTCATATCAGAATTGATTCAATTATTGATGAATAATTTATATCTTATATACGATTATAAATTGTACCTTGTCTTTACAAACAACAAAAATGTAGTTAAAAACCTATTTACACAAATGAGAACTTTATTCTCTCTTTAAATACTTTTATCAACTATTTGACCAAGCACGATCACTGAAAATAATGTTTTGGAGTGCACATGACATGAATTTACAATGACTATGCTCAAATTGATTTTATTATAAGTAAAACATATTTAACATTTATATCAGTATTGATTCAATAATTGTTAATTAAGTTATATATCATATACGATAAGAGAGTGTACTTTGCCAAAAAATTCATAGTTTTAAACTATTTAAACTTAGATATTTGTTTTGTATTTCCTTATTATGAATTAAAGTCAAATGTTATGTACATGTAATTTATAGTACTACATCTGATAAACACATATAGTATTACTGAATGATTATTAGAAAACCCATGACATGAAGTTACATTGATGGCGCTTATATTACTGTCATTATATTCCAGACAGAGCAGGCAATCCTGTTATTACAGAAGGTAATGAATACCGTGTTATAGAAAATAATAACGGTCAATTAACTTGTACTGTCAATGGAGGAAATCCTACACCAACACTATCATGGAATTGTAATAGTTTGTCACCAACAGTATCAGATTCATCAAACAATGGAGTTATAACAAAGACATTAACATGGACAGCAGTAAAAGGTTCTGATACTTCATGTTCTTGTACATCTCAACAAAATGGGTTTTCAGATAGAGTTGTCAGTGTGAATGTAGTTATGTTATGTAAGTATGTTACATGTCTTGTTTGCATCATTTAAAATCATCATGAATTTATATAATACAATAACGTCCAGTGTGTGACTATTAGAATCCGCCCGGTAAGCAAATCCAGGAGCCGTTTCTTCGATATCCTACATATATGGACTTGTTATAATTATAACACATTTTATACAAAACTCTGCTTAAAGGAACTAATAGAACTTATTGCCAGCCACGGGTGTATAAGGCTTGCAAAAGTGTGGGTCTAGATATGTAGACTAGTTGAATGACAATGCATACAACGACGGACCGTCACGATATGCAAAATGTTGAAAACTTTGCGAAGCATTAAATATGGTACTTGTTTACATTAAACGTAGTCTATATCAGATACTTTTGATCTAGTTGTTTTATATTTCGTTACGGGCAGTTACCTGTTATTTTATCGTCTCTAGAACATTGATCAATTTCTATTTTATTTTATTTTCTTTATCTGAATAAGTTTAAAGTTCATTGCATTAACAAGAATACATGTTTTTATTTGTTTCAGATCCACCTTCCACTCCACAGTTTAAAGTTAATGGAAAAATAATTAATGGTGATATCAGTTTTATTCTTGGTAAAAAAAGAAGTATTCAATGTGTATCTGACAGTAAACCTTCACCAAGTAGTTATAAGTGGACTGGTCCTAAAACATGTGATGGACAAAATATAACATTTGGTGCTGTACAGAAAAGTCACAAAGGGCAACATACATGTGAAGCAAAGAATTCAATGAATCCATCAACTGGTGGTAATATACCTGGTAGTAGTAGCTCTAGAGTGAACCTTGTTGTATTATGTAAGTAGTGCCATGTAATATTATGAAATTACAATATTACAATACTTACGTTTAGATCTTTATATGTGTTTCGATTAAGTCATTTAGAAATTGTCTGTATCATTTCCCTTATATTTTTTTCGTCGAGTAACATATTATGGATAAATTCATTCTCAATTAATAGTTAGTAGTATTGTGAAAATGCATGTTATTATGAGTTACAAGAGTATTCTAGAAATCAAAGGTACTCACCGATTGTTCGTAAACGATTGTATACTTTACATTTAGTATAATAGTTTAACATTTTATTTTACATACTGCAAATTGAACGTGAATATCACAACTGTGAATATAATTGTGCATTAAATTATTCATATCGATGAAATTACTAAACATGTACTTCATTCGATGTGAGCATATTTATAAAAGCCTGGGTACTTAAAGACTTAAAGAGATATTACTCATAATTTCTGAAGAATCACAGGATTGAAGATTTTCTAACATCGTAAGTGATTGACATACCATCGCTGTGTAATTGTAATGATGGTTTAACCTTTGAATTCTTATCAAATACCTTGTTTTGATGTCAATGTCAGTTATCGGAGAAATATGTAGATATAAAAGGTATGTTATATCTCTCATCTTCAGATCCACCTAGCATGTTGTCCTTGTATTATGGTAGTTTATCTGGAATATTAATATCTGAAAGATTAATTAATGTAGTAAATGGTGATACAATTAATATTGGATGTAAGTCAAATGATGGAGAACCAGAACCTACAATAAGATGGAGTGGACAGAACAGATATGATCATCTACTTACTGTACAACAAGTTCAAGAATCTCTTACAAGTAAAACATGTACTGCATCAAATACAATGATGGAAACTGGTGGATATAAGGAAACTGGATCTAAATCTGACACTATCAACTTTAATGTTTTAAGTGAGTATCATTCCTTCAATAATACAATTTTGGTAATTTGAATATTGATTTGATTCTAACAGAGGCATTGAACAAACTTCTATTTCAGAACGGGGCCATGAGAGGTCCACTGTGAACCCCCTATAGATTGTTTGCCAATTCCTTTGGGTCCACTGAATTAGAATTCGCTTTGTTCTCAAAAATAAACTCTTGTGCACTACCTGAAACGTCACCGTTTACATGGCAACCCCTTGTTGTTGTTTTTGTCGAAATTGTCGGTGTTTGTAGAATCATTAATAACTTGTACAAGCATTAAGCTAGAACAATATAATAAGTGTCAAATCAAAGCTGTTTAATCAAAGTTTATCCGTAAAATCAACCAAAAATACAAAAAATGCAAAAAACTATGGCATGACAAACGTTGCAATATTCTATACTGGAAAAAATTATGTGTCACAAAAATATTTGTCTTGTATAAAAATATATAAATATATATGTTTAATAAAAAATGTATATGTTGTAAAAATATTTATGTGTTGTAAAAAACTATTTGTTGTAAAAAATATATATGTAGTTTAGAAAATATGTATATGTTCGATAAAAATATCTATGTCTTGTAAAAAAGATAAATGTTGTATAAAATCTTAAAAAATATATGTGGTATAATAAGCATGATGGGAAATAAGGCCTATTGTAATAAAGGCTCTGGTTGGTCGGCACTAACATACATGTAGATGGTAATTAGAGTAAACAACTCAAATTTCTATTTATTTTAGAACGTCTGCATAGAAGGCCTCACTATCGTGGCTGATTAATATCATGTCGCATTGTGTCCCGCGGGGTGCCACACGAAAGCACGAAATACGACAAAATGGTCTTTTTGTCGTATCATCGTCCCGCGAGGCGCCATGCAAAACCACAGTCATGCGACATTTTAATCATTTGTCGTGTTATCACCTGAGGAACAATGTATTCTTACGACAAAACTTTTACAATGGTACGACACATTTTCGTGTCGAGTTCTTGTCGCAATTTTGTCGCATCTTAGTGTTTTCGTCTCACAACCCGCCGGACGATGATACAACAAACAGACATTCGTCGTATGATTGTGTTTTCATGTGGCGCCTCGCGGTACAATGATACTACCGGGCGGCTTACGAACCGCCGATCGGCTCACCGGTGTGAAATGTGAATCAAGCGTTTCGGCTCACTAATTAATGTTGCAGACGGTCGCATTTAAAGCAGGTGTGTAAATAAATCCATATAAGAAAGTTAAAATTTTAAGTTCGTGTCTGGCGAGTAAAATGTGTACTTGTGATATTGCCCTTACACAAATGACGCGCAAGGGAGTTTTATTGAACACATAAATTAGTATTTTGTTCATAATGTTAGTAAATTTTTATAATAATGGTTTCCCTTGTACATAATTTAGCTATATTTGTCACCGGCTTGCTGCTAGCCGCTCAAACAAAACCAGCGCATTCGGCGTGCACCGGTTGGTTGACCCTGATCAATTTTGGAGCAAATAAAACGAATCGCCGGTGCCCGATTCTGAATCGGCGTACGTCGGTTTAAGCCGTACGGGCAAATCAAGTCGGCCTATTGACAACTAACATGTAGTTTTTTTGCACCTGGCATTTCCCCATAAACTATGAATTATGAGTTTACTATTTGAATTTGGCTGACACGACTATTTCGACCCTTTGGCTGCTGTTGAACCGTGTACAAGGGATGGTTTCTGTTGTGTTCTGTGATACATACATGTATAACTGAGTCAAGTAACGGTTTCGGGTGTTAATTTGTAATTGTATGTTTTAGCATACAACCCTCTGATAGCTACATCATTGTCGACTAATCAGATCCCTTGTTAAATAGACTTTATTTCCCATCATGCTAATTATACCATATATTTTTTTAAGATTTTTATACCAAAAATACTTTTTTTGCAAGACATAACTATTTTAATTGAACATATGTATTTTTATACAACACATACTTTTTTTCAACACAAATATTTTTTACAACATATACATTTTTTATCAAACATATATATATATTTACAAAACAAATATTTTAGGCAGCGGGTGAATGAAACACAAATCAAGCCGTACTTGGCGAACAATAAACAGTATCAAACGTTATCAAGTGTTTCGTAATATACTGCAAATACTTATCAATGTTAGATCTAATTTTATTCAGAGCCATAAATTAATAGCTGAAACGTACCATAGTCTCTGATTCAATCTTTCAATGATGAAAGTATGTTGTTTGTGGTTTCAAAAGTTTTTGGCGTTTTTTCTTCTATTCTGATGGGAAAGTATTTTTAAAATCAATATTAAAAATACGTACTCTCAAGGCAAAAAGTCTAGAGTACCCCTTTTGCCCCCGTAATATTTACGTTTAACAAAAGATAATGGTTAAATAAAAGTCCTTTTCACCAAATTTCTTATTCTGATACACATATTAATCATTTATAACACACTTCAAATATTAACGTTAATATTTATATTCATGTTTCCTACATTGTGGAATCATTAGAGTGGGTTGTCTACAAAGCCTTAGATACATATATGATCATAATAGTATATATTGGCGTTAAAGATAGTAGCGGTTGCTTAAAGACAATTATCTTTGGTAGTTTTATTCAATAGAAAATTAGTATCGCGCTACTTAGTGTACATTATGAAATAATGATGTGCGTTGGCGGATCTAATGGGATTGTGTCAGAGGGGGGGGGGGACCACCCCTGAAATTCCTTAAAGTACCTTTCATGAAATTATTTGTTAACTATAAACCATTTTAAGCACCATGAAGCAATACTTTTTTAGTACCCTTATTCTTCACTCGTGTTATCATTTTGTTTTATCATAGATATATAATGGTTTTGTAATTTTGATATCGATAATTATCATTATGCTGCAAAAAGTGTTTTATCTGGTTTTAGTTTAAAAGCTAGGAACCCCCTTATAAAGTCGGACCCCCTTCGAAAACAACCTGGGTAACCCCTGGTGTTACCTTTCTCATTTGAGTTTATCAGCAAGGAATTTATCAACTAGGATATACCAAACTTCACGCTACTAATCTACAAACAACCCAATACAATGTGTCAATTTCAATTGAAAATACATCATAATCATAAAATGCAATATAAGTTTCATAACTTTAGATTATTTGTTTATATTTTAGTTCCACCAACTATTGGTGGATGTTCATTTTACTACAACGACAAACCAAACAATGTTATAGCTATTACAGAAGCACTTATGATTAGAGAACATGAATCATTTACGTTGGAGTGTTCTTTTTCTGGAAAACCAACACCAAATGCATCATGGACTTTACCATCATCATCAATGGCAACGACCAAGTCTGTGACTATCAATGAAGTAACACGAGACAAGCGAGGAAACTATGTTTTCTACGCATCAAGTACATTGAGACCATCATATCAAGACGCCCGTGACATCACTGTTAATAAATCAATCACTGTGGAAATTTTATGTAATTCTATTATTTTTATTACTTTTGATATTTTATTTTGTCTGATCTCTCACTTTGAAAAAGGCAATTTTAGATGTGGCTTTATAATAGTTTTAAACCAAAGTCTAAAATACGTTTATGTATATGTATTGTATTAAACTCCAACACACTTGCAACTTTACATTACATGATATACATTTGTATTATGATATAAGGTATTTATGTTATGTAATTTGTATTACACTTTACATCTTTACGATTGAATTAAGTTAAATAATGTGCATCCATGTAAATATTATATTTCAATCGCATATGAAAATGTTCTTCATTAAGACTTAAACATTTTACTACGACAGCTTGGACGTACATAAAATGCAATGTCGAGCAAATATAACCATTTTAAATCCACAAGTAATAAAGTTTTCCCAAGTTATGCCTCTTTCGTAAAATGGTTTTAGATACGAAGATTTGCCGCAAAACAAGAATGTTCAAACTAAGCAAAATGTTATATAAAATAAAACTATGAGATTTTAGGTATATGAGACAAAACATAAGCATGCTATTCTTTGATCCGCTATCATGGTCAAATAGAAAAAAATCCACATTTCCTGGCCACACATATAGCTTGACTATGAATCATTTGCATTTTACTTTAATCATTAAAGTATAATTTATACGTTAGATGAGCAATATACGTAAACATGACCACTTGTTGTAGCAATTATTGAATCTAATTTCTTCCGAGGAGATTTATCGGTAACGTGTTTTGTACCAATGTGATTTTTAAAATTATTTTCAAATTTTATCCAAACTGAAACAATTGACATTTTACAGTTCAACCAATGGTGTCAGAAATGATCAACATTTCTCGATTAAGGGGTACACAACTAGAATTTGATTGTCCTTACACAGTTGGATTTCCCACAGAAACAATATTTAAATGGAGTAGAAACGTTGATTCTCAGATCTGGAATACACGCAAACTGTCGATACCAAATGTAAGAAAAGGAGACGCTGGAAATTATCAATGTAATGTTTCCAATATCATGCAACCTTCTAGTGTCTCTCAATCATATACTGGCAGTGATGCGAAGTCATTTTATTTGAATGTTCTCTGTAAGTTTATTTTATTGTCAATAGTAAAATGTCGCTACATTGCTTCATAAAGTATCTCATATACCCTGATGTTTGTATCATTGATGTATGATAATAGATAGAACTTGCTCTTACTATTAAGCGTATTATGTCTTGGTGAATGTCGATGAAAATGTCATTAGTATCGCCGCAACCTGCGAAATAAGAAATCTTTTTAATACCAAGCAATGTTTCTGTTTAGAATATTACCGCTTAATTCTCGATTTTCTAAATAATAATTTGAACAATTCAATAGAACTGATTTATGCTAAACATAATTATATTATTTTTTCATTAGAACCTTTTTTTCTGATGCCTTTTACATATCAGGCTTTCCTAACTTAGTGTTCTTAATGACGCTAGTTTGTATGTGAAGCAACCTACTTCGAACGAATCATGACGTTTCGTATTATTTGACACCAACGTCAATTTGACAACGATATTAATGACTCTAAAAATACTTATATTTTGTTTCTTTGACGACATGCTGAACTATGTATTTATAAATACTTATATCTTCTTATTCTAGATAAAGCTAGTATCACATCATTTTTTATTGATGGACTCACAAAGACTAATGTTACTGTCAATGAGAATCATTCAACACCATTCTTGTGTAATGTTGATAGTAATCCTTCAGCTGTTATTACACTGAAGAACCACACTAGCATTGTAAAGACTGTTACTTCTGAGAAATTAGAACACACTATAGAAGCTACATGTTTGAATGCTGGAACTTATACTTGTTCTGCCAGAAATAAACATAACGGCGAGGATGTACCAATAGAAACTCGACGTCTGTTTGTTAAATGTAAGTTACTTTTTAAACCATTATAACAACCTAATACATTATGTTATTTTTTAACTTTGTATACATATTAAGAACAAACTCTTTTTATTGTATCCATGAACTCATATGTCATTATTACAATATCAATAACTGAATGGAGTTATATGTTACAATTAGGTTTGTACATAATCTCTCTGTGAGATAAACTTATTTCTTTCCTATGGAATAAAATCGCACTTGAGTTGATTTTTGTACGTTTCGAAGACATTTATGGAATATATTCTGATTCATAATAGGTTTAATAGTATGCTATTTTGTTGATATACATGTTAACCTTTACAACTTTTACCGATTATACTTAATGTATTGTTAATATAACAAGTTTAGATGTCTTAAATATGAACCTATTAGCTGCTTGATTACGTTATATGCGTATGATGTTATTTTTATGACAAACAAGATAAAAATCTGAACACATGTGTACCCTTTCCTTTTATAACGTCTCTGTTGCTGATAGGTTTCCATACAATGTTTTCAATTTAATGTATTATAACAAGTTTAAACAAGTTTAAACGATTCACTGGAAAGTCGATTCGATGCTATTCGATATTTTTTCTTTCGATTCGATTTTTTTCGATTGTATTCATCTATTTGAATAATTCATTTCAAATATGCATTTATACATTTATTTGAGAATAAAACTATTTATTATATATATAATGAAAGTATTACTCAAATTTAATTCACATGAAACCCGAAAATCTGCTAAATAAGTTTGCTTCTTTAAGTACGGAATGGACTGGGTACGAACATAAAGGTCGCGAAAATGTATCATTAATGTAATATCAACTAAAACATATCTATATATTATACAACATAAAACATAAATTGTTTCAGAATATGCAGCTCTTAATATACTGCAGGTAACGCCTTGCTACTTGATTAAATAAAGGGAAATAACCGTTTCAGGGAGTTAGTTTTTAATGTGCCCTTTTGCTTTTATGCTTATAACTTATGTAGATACGTTTAATGGTCAGTATCGAATCGAAAATCGTGGGTCTCGAATGGAAATCGAATCGCCGCCCTCGCATTCGAGTTTCTATGTAACGAATCGAATCGTTAAGTCAGTTAAGCATTATTGTGATTTAACACTTTGTATTCAGGTCGTCCCAGATCAGCTGAAAACGTTAACCAGAACAGAACTAGTGAAAAGGGCCGAACGTACACAATTACTTTCAATGCCATTGCTTATCCTGTTCCGACTTTTGTTTGGTGGAAAGTTATTAAAGGAACATGGACCAAACTAGAATCAGCTGATAAGCATGTGATTCAATCATCAGATTTACAGACTAATCTCACAATAAACAAGCTTATACTTGAGGATTTTACAACTTATAAACTAGTTGTTAGAAACACCATTGGTAAAATCGAGCAAACTTATATGCTAAATCAATATGGTAATGTACTTTATATGTATATCTTTATCTTGATATTATATTATAATGGAAAGCTGCTACTGTTTTATGCCACTTTCGTTCAGTAATGTCATGCAATTAAGAATATCTCATTAAGTAAAGTGCTGTCTTTTTTTCATATCTACTTCTGCAGGACAGTGAAATTCTATCTTGATATAGATGATAAAGCATTGTGATAATCATTAATTAAATGAAATTGGGCATTTGAAAATGTGTTACAGTTGCAGTTGGATTGATTTAAATCTTTTAATTATTCATTTTACGGAAAAAATACACCGCCAATTTATTTAATTGCTTTTTATGTGACTAAACAAAAATATGGATTTTGTATGACAATTAATACATTATGTAAAAAGGCCAGTTTCTATATCCAGATGTACCTGATCCTCCGACAGATCTTCGACACGATGAAGCTCTAACAACAACATCAACAGTTGTTATTACATGGAAACCTGGTAACAATGGTGGACTTCCACAAACATTTCATATCAAATATAAGAAAGGCTCAAGTAGCACATGGAATTATATCGATGTAACGGACACTGGTGATAAGATTATGAATTACTTCATTTCTGGTCTTGCAGAAAAAACACAATATGATATTGTCATGTATGCATCAAATGAAAAGGGAAATTCTACGAAATCAAACGTATATACAGTTCTTACCAAAGGTGATACATATAATCATAAATGTATAAATCCAGTTATAGTTCCATTCTACTATACCATTACCTTTGTTTGTTGGCCTTTAATAAGATGAATAAAAGGCGATATAGTTGGACACCTTAAAGCTCTAATGCTGGCATATATCCCCATAAAATTTGAATAAAACTCAATTAAAACTGATACATAAAACATCTCGAAATACCATCTGATCCAGCTGGTCATGATTGTATGACTATGCCAATTATGATATTTTCAACACTTGTAAGAGTGCTTCTGTTTCAAATTAGCTTATCGAACGGGTCATTAAAGTACCTTAATGCTTATACGCCGAAACTGTCACATTTTGTCATATTAAAGTAAGGTATTATATTGAGAGTTTGTAGTAGTTAAGTGATAAACTGCGTGAATTAAAAAATAAAATTAATGAGCCGCTTTTAGGTGCCGTTTTACAGTTTGTCAGTTACTGTCCTTTAGCATTGTAATGATGATAATGTCATCACTAAAATAAATTTCTTTACAGAAAACGAAAACGGTGAGACAAGCAACATTGGTTCTGCAGTTGGATATTCTGTTGGGGCAACATCAGGATTTTTCATATTGGTTATGCTTTCAATATATTTGGTATGGAGATTTCGTTCGAAGCGAGGCAAGTATTAGGATCTCTTATCTATGACAAATGTTATGTAATTTACAATTAGAAATGATTATACTTTCTTTATGTCAACACACATTTAAAAAGTCCAGTCTTCTGTTTGCTCCTTTTCGCTAGACAACGATTAAGTCAACGTTGTTATCATCTATACTGAATTACCAGTTGTAAACCCAAACATGAATATATTGTTCATTAGATTATGTTGCATATCGGATAAATATTACCAACCATTATTGATAACGTTATTATTTATTTTATAAACTCTTTTTTAGCGCCATATGGTAAAAAAACTGTTTCATCAAGGTAAGCGAGTTAAATAATTTTATTTTAACTTGATTATGAACCAATTAAAAAACTGTAAAAGGTTTACTGGTCCGGAATACAAGATCTATGATATCAACTAGAAAATAAATGACATTAACATATCAATTTTTGTTGAATACTGACGAACATAACATATATATTGTGTTTTCTTTACAAATCATTTAAATACGTAAATTGGTGCCAGTTTATAATAACATTCGGCAAGTTTAATGAATATGTACGTCGATACGCTAATATGGAAATATACATAAGTAGATATACATTCAAATCGATTGAAGTGCTTGAAATTATAAGCATTAGCTTATACTTGAATAGTTGCTATCATTGGTTAAATTAAATGAATTAATACAGGTCAATTCATTCTAATAATCATGTATGTTTTGTAGTGATACACAGACACCAAATGTAATTTCAGCAGTGTATCAAAATGAAGAAGGGCAAGTATTATTGATTTTATTTATGTTTACATGATTCAAATCACTATTCAAATAATTATCTGATTTCAAACAGAACGCATTAAGCACATTATATTGGATATTTATACGTGTATAAAGCAACATAGAAAATCTTTACTCTGGAAACAGTATAAATAATGAATGTCACAGTCTAAAATTGGAAAAACGCCTTAAAATTCATATATTTCTGGCAACTTGTATTAGTCTTTCATTTTAATTTTTGACGAACAAATAAGCGGTTGTGAACTATAAAACTACATGTGTATGCATGTATAGTACACTTTACAAATACTTTTTGTAGTATGGTTATGTAATGTACGATGTTTTACTTCGCATGTAAAAGTTTTTCAGACACATAACAACAGTCTTACTCATTGTCCCTTACAGTATACAATGTCTTGCTCAAGGAATCAAAGAAGTTAGTATTGGATGTGATTCAAATCAACGCTTCCCATTGCCAATGGTATTGTATGTAGATATAAAATATGGTAACAATCGTTTGCTGTCATAGTTATACTTATAACACCGTTTGTTTGACTGTAACGTGATATTGTAGTTTTGTCTTATTAATTTAAATTGTTTGCTTCAATTTTACCATTCATTTTAGTATTTCTTGCAGCACATCACACTATGACTCATTAGAATTGGACAATCACAATCGAGGTGTATCTCAGTATTCCGATTTATTTGTATCGACTACAGGTAATATATGTAGCAAATTATGTTAATGTTTTTAATCAAATAAAACACCAAAAGCGACTGAAAATTAAATTAGTGTCAACGCGTGGATCAGTTTTGAAATAAATTTGCTGTCTCACCTTACTAATTTTTGACAATTTACGGAAATGAAACGATAAATGGATTATATATATCAAAAGTACACGGAATAGTTGATCTTGCATACTTTTGTTGTGTCACGTTTCCAGCTGGTTAATGCTTAACATTTTATGATTGTTTTGGAAAACGTTGAGCCTATGACTAACAACAATGTTGCATATATGTTTGACAAATGTACAAAGTTCATTTGACCATCTGTAACTTTGACTTAAAGTTTAAGTTAGTAGTATTTTAGTTTTGGTATTCTCATTTCTGTGTTGAATGCTCATTAAGATTCATTAAATCAGTCATTCAACAAGAAATCATTTATAATATACCCAAGTGAAACTACAGATACTATATATTTTATACTGTACTTCTATTTCATATTAGATGTTTGCATCTTATCTCATCTGAGCAATTGCTCAGGATGAGCTTTTTAGATTTATGAATGTCCGTTGTCCTTCGTTAACCTTGTGAACACCCTAGTTGTAACAATTTTTACCCATTTGTCATCAAACTTTGTCAAGATGCTCGTCTAGATAATTCTTGAGTGAGTTTGAACATGGGCCATCTTGGATATTCAGATGAGCGATTAATGACAAAACATTGCCCTCTTGTTTATATTAACTTTAGTGTGAATTTATGCAGTATGTTATAAACATGTTTGGCATATTTGTTTAACTATGTGGCCAGTGCGTTGATATATCAAAACGCTGAGAACAGTTTTTTTCTTAACGTCGTGTTTGTTTTTTATATCTGATATTTTATATATGCTATATTATCTATACTCTAGATGAAGATCAGGATAACGTAGTGTATGAAAATATGAAATTGGAGTGAACTGAGACATATCAATATCCACTGAAACTTCTTGCAGTTTATAATTGGACCATGAAGATTTAAACTGTATTGAACGTCCTAGATATTACTTAAATGTACTTAACTATGTGGTTACTTTACTGTAATGCTTCTAGTAAGCAACTAATGTGACATTATCGTGCTACTTCTCTTATCAGCATTGGCTTTACATAAATGTACATGACTCTACTTGGCCGTAGTGCTTATCGTTGTCAACAGAAGTATTAGGACTACGACTAACATTTCCATATTATATACATCAGATTTGTGACGCATTGCATTCCAATTTCTCGTTATTAGAACTCATGTACCACAGATACAGCACGGATTGTTTAAATTCTCATGAAAATAGGACATCATGCGCACAATTGATAACGATCATATATTTGTGTCAATGTTCATGTTATCCTCAAGTAAGCGAGTTGCCCATTGTATGAAAATTACTCAATCAAATCAACCAAAACTTGATGGTAATACCCAAATCGACCAGAACTACTGCAGCTACAATTTCCGTTGTATATTCATTGAAAGTTATACACTGTAATTTACATTGTTTGATGAGATTACAAATTATCTGCCAATGATCCGTTACAGAAACCTCTCAAGATCTAAAATGTAGATAATTGTTAACAAGTTTTATTTTCGTGTTGAAAATCTATTTACTAGTTATTATGATATAACTGAAAACTTGTAGGAAGTAACATTTGAGAAATTAGCAACGTTTAATGTATATCACTTAGATAGTGTGCAGCAAAGAATGATCTGTATTTGTTTTAAGTAAAATTTGTACATACCTGCCCACAATCATGGAATCTTAAAGTTTGCAAACATCAATGTTTGTATTCCTTTAAATATTCATATGTATATTAACATTAACACTACTTGACTGAAACAATCTGAAAATATGCCATTTCCCATGCGTGATAACTACATAACTGAAAGAGAGATCTTAATTAAAATAATGTTACAATTTGTCTAGTTAAAATAGTACCATGTCATCGTGTAGTTGCTTCTAATGATGAGTGATATGAAGTCGTTACTTCATATCTTGAAAACAGAGATAAAGTGTGCTTTTCAAATTTATTTCAACATACAGTATATACAAGTACTTATTGCATTTATATCTAGTTAATGTTTTCTACACATATATTATTTGTATCATTATATACTATTTGAATCATATATTTAATATTTGTATCGTTGATATAACAAATAAAACAATTAACCAATATAGTTTTCATAATTATATCTTATCTTTATCAATTGTATACGATGAATCATTTGTGTTTTATCTACAGTATTATACAACATTATACTGTATATGACAATGTATGAGAATGTGTGTTTTACCACTTTACAACACAATGTACGGGAATTTATGGAATTTCACCGTATTGCACAATTTGTTTAAATTTGTGGCATCTGTTCACTAAATAATGTTTGGTTTATCACTCTATAATATGATATATTGTATTTTGTGGTTTATCATAATCACCATGTTTGAAAGTAAGTAAAAGAACAAAATCAGACAAAATCCAGTTTCTCATAATTATCATTTTATTGAGTTTGATTGATAATTTAATGCCAGCCTGTTCCAACAACAAGGGCAGGAATGGTACAAAATACAACAAAATATAAACGAAAGTGTCATTTGATGGATCAGAGCTGTTTTGATTGGTGAATGTTAGAGGTCAAATTTTGAATTATCATTATTTTTTTTTGTATTTATTGTATCCACACATTTTATTTATCATCCCTTCACATATTCTTGACTGGACGGTCTATTTAAGTATCTTATGAACATTTTTCCTTCCTACAAGGAAGACATTTAGTTGCTTTACTTTCACCATTCAACAATTACACCAAATACATTTAATAATAGACACGACTTTCTGTGTTATTGTAAATAAAGTTAAGTAATTACGACTACAATTTAGTAAGAAACAATCTATTCTCAAAGTTAGAATTCAAATTAATGCTAAGCTTTCTAATGCATTACTCACCAGCAACTCCATATTGTGTCTGCATTGCAGTGTTGTGTAGTTGTAAAACAGGGGCAGATCAAGGATTTTATTCCAGGGAGGTTCAAACTTTTCAACTACAACCACATTATACACATTTTGCATTGAAAAATTGAAAATTAAATTGAAATTTAAATACATAACCATTAAATATATGTTAAGCACCAAGAAATATTGAATCATGCTACTCAAAAAGACTAACAGTCAAGAAATAAACTAATGGGCAGGTATATTTTGGAAATTCCAAGGGGGCGGTGATATCATAGCATAATATTGTTTTCATTTTATCAGTAGTTATATCACTTTTACAGGTAGTGAAAACTAATTGCTTCAATAATAAAGCCCTGTTGAAATTCAAGTAAATTGTTAAAGAAAACACTTCAAGGGCATTTCTAATGTACGTGTATATTTCATACGATAACAATTAAAACTACAAACGAGAATTGGTGTCTTTACTAAGTATAGTTCTAGCTTAAAACGTATATATTCTGCTATAATACCTATGCTGTATAATCCACTTTGAATGATTAACGGCGATTTACAAAAGCACTTCAAAAACTTTATTTTTGACAATTCGATGCATCTTGTTCAAGTCTTAAACAGCCGAATATCTAGATCAGGACGATGTGTTGACTAAAGCACTTTGAACATGGTACATTGTACAAAGATAGCAATAGAACGATTGGTCATTTTAAAGACAAATCAAAGCTCTTGTTTTGCTGCACGATTCTTTGTTTGATATAGAGTAATAATATACACCAATAGTATACTTAAACGCAAAAGTTTGGCAACAAAATTAGTTAACATTTAATTTCAGACAAACAACAACTTAACTCAATTTGTTTTTTATTTATATAAAATTCATTCATTTGACCATACTATTTCATAAAAAGTTACATTTTTATGGTCGAATCATGCTGTAATTCGATTTAAAAGTAGTGCACCCCAAAACGAAAAGTCACACAAAGTAAGCCTAGTTATGGCACGCACCTCAGTACCGTTAATGGCCACATCTGGCGCGAATAACAGCGGTGCATCATTGCCGCATTGAACCCACGAGCCTACTGATAAATTCATGCGGCATAGCATCCCATTCTCGTCGCAAAGCTACCTGCAATTCTCCAACGTTTTGTACATTTATTCCACGCAGTTTTTGCTTTAGGTTGTCCCGAAAATGTTCAATCGGTTTAAGATCCGTCGAGTATGCTGGCCATGGAAGGGTAGGAACATTGTTATCCGAGAGGAAATGCCGAGTTACATGAGCCATATGAGGTCGAGTGTTATCTTGTTGTAACGCCACGCCGGGGTTTGCAGCAAAATGTGGTAAAACAACATGGCGCAGAATCTCATCCAAGTAACGTTGTGCAGGGAGTTCTTGGCGTTCACGTCCGTTACGCCGCATTGCCCCTCGTCCACGACCGTTGATAAAGATGAGGCCAGTTTTCTCCAGGAATCTCTGCTGCAGTTCGTGTTGCTGTCTTCTTGCGGTTTCACAGGTGCATTAAACGTATAGCCTGGCCCTGACGTAACGTGGTAACACGTGGTCGCTTGGTACGTGGTCGGTCAGCTTCTGTGTCAGTCTCGCGAAATTAACTCTGCAAACGACTTATGGTCGACTTTGCACACCAAATTCTCTAGCAACAACAACCTGGTTAAGGCCCGCTTCCAACATCCGCAATGCACGTGCACGTTGCTCATTTGGAAGCTTTATGGCGTAACCATAAACCTAAACCTGTCAATATTGTATTGTTTATCATACAACGACACTCTCATCTTTCAAATTTGTTGGAAGAATTGAATAAAAATAACATTTTGAATTCGTGCACGTGCAAAGTGAAAAATTGAGGAAAGGGCATTTCCGATACGCTCCATAAGCATACCGATGAAAATTACACACGACGTTTTTGTGAGAGTCCTGCACATCGGTACTTAGTCAGGACATATTTTTATGAACATTGACTCGTGCCTAAATTGGCCATTAAAATGTTGCAAAACTTTTGCGTTTATTATAATGTGCTCAATGTGCGTTATTTCACGGCGTCTCAACGCCGTGATATTGTGGTGGGTAGATTTTGATAGCAATGGGCAAAAATCACGTGACATAAATCCTTTCGATTTCCACTACCGACAATTAATTGTTTGTTTTAATGCAGTAATATTACAGCCCATTTCCGTTAAAAGTTTCATCGAAAAAACAATTTAGGGGAAACATATAAGCACTATTTCTATCAACAATGCTACACACGAAAAATCAGCGTTTTACATCAACACATTTTCTTCAAATCCTTTCGACTCACATGTAAAGTAGGTATAATTTGCGGATCAACCGGACCAGCGGACCAGTTTAGTTTACGGATACAGTTTAACAAATAGCGTATCATAATGTGTGTATAGTAGATATATAACTGAGATTTGCCAATATTTTATTTGAAAAGATAAGATTGAGTGAGATTTCGGAAATTACTCAAATTTAAATATATAAATACCAATATCGAAATTGTTTTTAGAATAATTGTTATTACTGTTAGAGTTTTTTTCATTTGAAAACAAATTTGATAGGATTCAAACGTAATATTTTATTAATGAATACGTTATTACAATCTTACCATTATACTATCTATCTTAACGGAATCTTAATGGCGGGAACTTGAATAAAAGAAAAAAAGTCGACTTTTATGACAAGCTCATGAATACGCTGAACGTGGAAAAACTTGGTATGTGCAGGGGCTTACCACTGGAATATACTGTATAATCCGAATAAAGAACGCTTAATTATTCTAAACAAGTGTTCTAAATAGTTGGTGTTCTCAATGAATGGTATATCTATTTATTAAAAAATATGGTGGGTCATTTCATAGTATGTCATTTTCAACTTTATTCGAGACCTTGTCACGAATTGTCAGCAGATTACGAGTACAATTTATGATATTATTTCAGTGTTTAAAATTTGCTAAAAAAATGTTTTAAAAATGTCATAACTCAAATATTACACCATCATTCAGACGGAAAAGTCAATGATTGTTCTTATGCATGTATTATAACTTCAACAATAGTTTAAGCTAGTTCCTTCATTGATCGATTAAACTTGAAATCCTTATGTTATTGAGACCTTTGATCACGAATATGTGAAGAACATTTACTGCAGAACGATGTGGCAGTTTTCTTGTTATGAGGGAGTGAACTCTTAATCAATCGTACTGATTAAATTTGTGAGAGTTGTCATATTTTGATCATGGTCTGTAAAAATCAGTCATGCTTATACATTGTTTTTGTTAAATCTTTATGTTAGGAACACAACGTTTTTAGCTTTTAAGGTTCAACATCAGACCAGAATTGAATGGTGTTTTAATCCTATGTTGTAAATCATTAATCACACCATAACAAAAATGTTTTTAATTGGAATTATGTTTATTGTCTTATGTAAGTCCATCTGGTTAGATATAGTGTAAAGCACATTTTCTAACACAAATAGAATAACATGAATGAGAAGTCACATTTATCTAGCATGAATTTATTTTTCTATATAGTAATAAGACGTATAATTACTTAATTAGAGTCAATTGTTTTGCACATGTAAAAAGATAAGATACAGTCACTGGTGTGGTCCACCACCTTGTATACTAGTCTAAAGTACCTACTCGGGATATGTCATTACCAATCAGAAGGGTGCTACAAAGATGTCAATCCCTCTTTGTGCATGGACAATTAATGGTTCCATGTATTGGAAAAAAATATATTCCAATGCAGCCCCAATGGTACATAAGTACTAGATGCTGCCATAATAATAACTTCTGACCATCAGACACTCTTGTAGAACTAATAAAAGAACACATAACAGACGCAGCTAATGTTAATGTTTATACAATATGTTATTAAATATAACAAGTCATAAGAAGTAAGATTTCCTGAAAACATTAGGAAAGAAAATACTGTATCATACATGCTAACAAAGAAAATCGTAACATGATAAATTAGATAATGGAACATTTGGTGATATAAGATGGTAAAGCTTGATCAGTGATAAATAACACCTGATCAAATATTGCTCACACATCGAAAGAAAAATATCAGGTACATACAGACAAGATTTAATAAATTATAGATAAGCAATATATTTCTAGATTATGTAATACGCCATGCGTATATTAACAATAGTCTTTAGAAAGTCTAAATAAGTTTGAATGTTTTTTGTGTAGATCTACATTTAAACAATGCAGTTAAACTTACAATGATGAAATGTATCACAAGCCAATATTGCAGTAGAATAAGATATGCTTCATTCAGAAAAACTGATAATTAGATTGATTGTGGTTTATAGAAACATTGTCCATGGTCAAAGGAGTAGACCAGTGTTTGTGTTGATGTTATGAAAGAATCGAATTTGAGTGTAGGTCCACTGTACAATGTTTACAATTTGCATTCTTTGAGAGGCCATAATATAAATGTGTATACGGGTAACCATAGCTTGATACTGTATGTGTACACTAAAGTTATTACTTATTGTATTCGGATATTCAATTCTTCAAATTGAATACACGTGATGGTTATTGCAGGCATCTTTGTCTTCCAAAACATTGTTTTCGGTGATACTCAATAGATACTATTATGTATTCCAAATGTATTTTAACTTATTTATTTAAGCTTATGTTGCATCTAGTAGTTGAATGAGTTAAGTGTAAAACTAGTTGCACCTGGAAATGTTATTTTGAGTCAAGATAATGTAGCAATTACAATGAATGTTGAAAAGAGAAATGCATGTATGTAGTCAGTTGTGTATATATCAAAGAAACAAGTTTTATACTATATTGTGATTTAGTTTCAAGGCAACAGGTACATAAACATGGTCTGATTAGAATATGATAATAAATACAAAATGGGTTAAAAATGGAATCGTTGAAATTAATTAATGTTTATTAATATAATTTAACCTAAGTCGATGAGTTGATAGCTTCTTACACATCAGTTATTATTACAAGTACAGGTTATAATTAAATGTCTGGATTATTTCATCTTTATCTGATTATATAAATATAGTCAAGCAAAAGAAGCTAACACTTAGTGTCTGTAAATATCAAATACTAGTTTATCTATACTAATATATGTATTATTACTGGTAGAACAAACTACTTAATTTCTGGTACACGGGTTACACGTATCTGCCTAATTATTCCTTTATTATTAGATTCAAATTGTTTTTTTTTTCGTAATGGCAACACATATAATAATTTTATTAATGATGTTGTTTTGTTTCTGCGTATTTTTAAAAAAACTATTTGCCAGTATTAACATCTTAACTTGAAGTTCATTAGCGATTTTGTCTTGATCTTGCTTGTTCTCATTTATTTCAATATGGCCAGGATAACTTGTTGCTTTTTTGATGATTTCTTTCTCTTATACACCAACACTTTTAGATGAAGGCAAGTAGTCCTACAACACAACATACTGCAATAATGATGGTAAAAGTTGTTCCACAAGCTGATCCTGGTTGTGCCGAATTATTACTGCTGGTAGTGGTAGGAGGTAAAGAAGTAGATAGACCTGAAAGAAAACCATAAATTATTATTACAAATGGGACGTATATCAAAATATATTGATAGTATATCAGAAATCTAAAAATGCATGTTTTTGTTCCGGATAGCAGCGCATGAAACAAGCCACTTACATTTTTACAAGAACCAAAGGAAAATCGAGTGTTTTCCAAACAAAAAACCTATATATGTGCTTACACGTTAGCATCAAGAAGGTTACATACATGAACAATTTCAATTGAATTATGTGTTATTCATTACCAATTCCATGCAGTAAAGTTGTTGTTTTTATTGATACATTACAATGGTACTTGTTTTACTTTTCCACCTCATAAAACGCTCGCCACTTTTTCTTTTTTTGACATGTTTACATCTCAACGATTGCCCATGGAGACTTATTATTGGGTTCGGCATAAGACAGAAGAGTTTCGGCAAAAAAGAATAACAAATCGAGGAAAAGTTGGGTATTTGAAGGCAACTAGGCCAATGGAATATGCAGACAGCATGACAATTGCAAGCAATGTTTCTACTGTTCAAGACCTGAACGTGTTGGTGACATGTAAAGAGGAAATCTTATCACAAAATTAGCATTAAAGTAAGTATAAATGCATCCGGATTGAAATGAAGAAATAAAACTTTACTATGCTTGATTATGAAAGAAACGGAACTTGGTATATGTTTACTACTTATGACATTACAATGTCCTCATAGAATGTTTACAAATCGCACACAGGCTTGATAACTATTTTATGTTTGTGATACAAATTGTACACAAAAACTAACCTTGAAGTGATTGCAAAGTCAAATACGTTTTAATCTAAATGCCTTATTGTATACAAGTAAGGCATAGAAATTTGATTTGGTAACAATCACAAACGTTCAAATTAATTATACATCGCCTCTACATAAAATTGACTACAATTTGTATAATTCTGAAGATTTACCAGTGTTAAGGGAGGTTAATGTAGTTTGTTCTTTTGTGGTAGATACTCTGGTAGTATTGCCTGAAAGAGATAAAATCATACCTTAAGCTAGGTGAAATTATATTATAAATTAACAATCTTAATTCATGGCAGTCATAAATATATAGATATTAAAACAAGCTCATTTCACACACTGGTAATTCTTTAATACGTTTAAGTTTTTATTTAATTTTGCTTCAAACATACACTGTACTATATGCACTTTTCTCCCTTCTTTGCGATATATCGTCCTTCCTACCTAAGATTGTTTTTTAAAATGAAGCTTAATGTAGCTACCATTGAATTAGAACTCGTGTTTATTTGCCTAGATACCAAGAAGTGAGATAACTTACCACATTTGTAAATGGCTGAAGAATCGGATAAGATAGCATATTGTTTAAAATCTTTATGATACACTTTGAAACGATATCTAGAGTTTCCTCCAATGTTAGAACTGTTTACAGAAATGCTACCAGTTGCAGTATATATATTTGGTCCAGCACAATCGCCTGTACAACCAGTAGTAGTAGGTGTCATTGCAAATGCAACATAAATTTCCTCTACAGTTCCATCATCCTGTTGATTAAAAGAGAACATTTGTCAAGTTCACAGTGAGATCAATTTTTAATGAGTGTGTCTCTACTATCACAACAATAGAAATATAGTTTTTTTTATAAGACTTCGAATAAAATTGGCAGGTTTTGATTGTCTGATCGGCTCAGCAAAATGATCCATATCACCGTGTGTGAGTTCATATGCATAGTGTTTCCTCGGGTAGCTTCTCATAATAATGCAACATAAACTCTTGTCAAATGCCGCCATTTTGCTTATCGATTCGAAAATATTTTTTGTGATCTTCACATTTTATAAGCAAATAAGAGATATCATAACTAGTATTATGTTCTTATCATAATAACGTATATATAATATAATAATAAAATTTGGGAATTCAAGTAGTTTTTCTTTGCTCTATTTTCGAAAAACCCTTTCAATCGTTCCTTAATAGTTTATACCGTCAGCGAGTGATTCCTTAATAAAGGCCATATATCCGTATCTCCCTTGTGAAGTTTTGTTCTTTTAAATTGATCCTTGTACTTCCGATCCTTAAATCCTGGAGAATTATAAGCCTAAATGTCAAATAGTAAATTCTATCACACATCATAGCTTAGTCACCAGTATGACGTCATGGTCAAATCAACCAAATGCAATTTGGGTGCAGGGTGGGTAAATTGTACTAAAATACTGCATTTGTTTATTTGTACATTTTAGAGCTCCTGACAGATTTAAAGGGATTTGAAGTATCATAAAGTCGTAATAAAGATTTCTGACGGTGTATAGTGGTCCTTTTACCCCATATACACCGTCAAAAATATTTATAAGTTATAATTTATATATCGTATAATAAATCTTCCGAATTTTACAGTTTAGCATTGAACAAATTTTCACATATGGTATGACATTTTTTATTTTAAGTTTAAAACTATCCTATAAATTATGACTAATAATTTTAACTCCCAATATCTTTTCATCAATTAAAGCTGCATGTTTTATGCTACTTTCAACGTAAATAATGATTTTTCTAAACATTTAAGGTTTTAAAGAACGTTTTGAAAGCAGGAGCATTGTTATGATAATGATAATTTTAGAATAAACTGTAAGACTACGTATGTAAAGATAGATGGAGAATTTATGTATATTTTTGTAATGGTTAATATTGTTTGAAAGCAGATACCTTTTGGAATGGTTAACGTTGTTTCAAAGAATATTTTTGTGATTTCTATTGTGTAGTTATTAATGATAGACTATGTTGTCAAATTAACATTGAATGGTATAACCCCTGAAGAGGGATTTCGAACTGTACCAATTTGGAAGTAGATCTAAAATACCTGCGCACTACTAACCATGGATACATATTTCAAGTAATCTTAAACGTCCTGTCTCAAGAAAAACATACTACGATTATTACAATGGGATTGTCACAGTCACAAATTGAAGCTTTTTTTACCAATCACTATCCTAAACACAATACACTAAACTTACACGGATACAAATCACATCCATTCTCCCAGCATCTGATGGATAGAAACAACCAGCTTCAACAGTTATAGATGTAGCTGTCTCTGTAATATCTGTGATGAAAGCACTCTCTGATGGTGGTACTGAAATTATATAAGGAGGATATAATGACTCTTCAAAGTTGCATTGGAACAGCAATATAAACCGAACAATTTTATAATCATTAGAAATGTGAATTTTCTGAATACCTGTTATATAATGATTATCCTAACAAATTTACAGTCGGATGTTGATTCTAGTTTAATTGACGTTAGATATGTACATTTCATTTTACCTGCTTTATCAAAAAATAAGTTTGAACAATTCAATTACAAAATAACTGCTTATTTAACAATTTGAAACCATCAATACGACTAATCAACCATTTTATTATAATAAAAAAGTATGATCTGAACACCACCACCCGTTCCATAAAGATATTTTTTTTCTATTTTGATACCTTGTATGTTCACTGTGGCTTGATCCTGAACTGAACCATCGTCACATTGGTAAATTGTTCCATTGTCAGCGTGGGTAATACCAATATCTAAATAGAACTTTCCATTAGCTTCATCAGCAGTAAAAGTATCACCAGATGACAATGCAGCAAGAGCAGTACAACTACCAAATGCACATTGAGCAATGAGGGTCCCATCTAACTTCCATGACATTTCACCAGTATAATCAGGTATAGCACACTCTAATCTAGTGCTATAACCACATAGAAAGGTACCAGTACCATTTAGATTAGTTACAGTGACTTGGCATTCTACAAAATATAAAATATACTATTGAAATACTAACATAATATATTATGTCTCCTGAGGGTTCATATAAAAAGAGAACACTGCATGCCATGGTACCCTGTTAATACTGAAATAATATCTTGATACATGTTACAGTACTATATAAAAGGCATACACTATTCATTTAGAATTAGCACGTTGGCAGTATGACTGCCTGATTTTAATTTTTAACATTTTTTCTCCACTTTAAAACAGCGGCCAGAAGTAATATATTGAGGTTATATTATAATCGACGAGTACGGATTTCGAATCGACACACATGAACATACTGAGACAATTTTATGTTTACATAGCTTTAAGCAAATAAAATCAGTCAAAATTTGATATTACATTTTTATATAAACTAAAAAGATGATTATTTCTTACAAGTATTTGAGATAATTGATATAATTCGTGTTCAGAATTTGAACAGAAGGCTTATAAATTGAATCTAAAGGATGGGGGTATAGATTCGTCCCCAAAAATGTCGTGCGCAATTAAATTCGTAATCACTTAGTTGCTAGTAATTAATTCTGGTGATGAAAATAACAAAAAGCTTATTCCTTGATATGTGTATTATGGGAATTCTACACAAGAAAATGTTTCACTTTCATAAATGTACGACAAAAAATTTACAATGTTCAGAAGTCATTTTCCAAAAAGAAAATGCTATGCTCTAAAAAACGTCATTTGTGTTTAAAAAATAAATTGTGATAGTAAAAAGGAGATACAAGTGAAATCAAACAGAAACATTTTTTAAAAGTCGATCAAACATGGTTACGTAAAACTCTTACTTGCATAACAAGGGTACATATCCACTATTTCATGAATATTTTCTTACATATGGATTATATATAAATTTCGTAAAAAATACCGTATGCCTGTATGTAAGTTACGTGTTTTGGTAAACATTGAAATGAGACAATTCATTTTAGGGTTAGACAGTAATAAAAATAAAATTTGTTGAATTCATTTTAACAAAATTACCATGGTTGATAAACTACCACCACTTGGCAACTCATGCTTGTAATGGTAGAATGCTTTCCGTTATACCAACAATTAAGACACAATTAAAGCATATCACAATTGTGTTTAAAGTCATCCTGGGCATCCCTTATTGTGCGTTAGTTCATTGTATCGTTATTGAAAACAGTATTTTGGTTTTTTGTTCGAACTAAAGTAATTTTTGCACACAATGGTTTCTCTTGTACCTAATTTAGTCATATTTGTCACACGCTCGACGCTAGCCGCTTAAACTTAACCGGTGCATTCAGCATACACCGGCGTGTAATCTTGGAACAAATAAAATGATTTACCGGTGCTCGTTTAGGAATCGGTGTACTCAAGTTTAAGCCGTCCTGGAAAAACAAGTCGACATATTGCTAGAAAAACGAATATTTTAGTACCGGTAATTTATGAAAAAAGTTATTAAGATAATTGCTTGATCAAGTTCTGAAAAAAATGATGTCACGAGTATATGATTTTCATATACATAATATATATCCCGCAAACGGATTCACCGGACGATTCAAATTTCTTAGTTTAAAATATTTTTTTTATCTTAATAATTCAGATACATTCAGTGGTGGTAAAAATGTATAAACAACGATTTCCATGCAAAGTAAACGATGTGAATATTTAAAATTGGACTAGTTTTTCCATTTTTTACAAAATAAAATTATTTGTCATTCGGGGAATTTATTTAAGCTATGGAAGCACACTGAAACGGGTTCAAAACTTTTGATGAGTCGCTTCTTGGCCATAGAAAGCTAATATTTGACGCAAAGCATTAACAAATAACATGTTTTTGTTTACAAATGTACATTTAAAAGTGTTTCATAATTAAAGATCTAGCGTGAGTCAGAATCTATGAATTTATTATCTAGCGTGAGTCATTTATGCCTCACGTTAGATCTTAAATTCAAATGAAACACAAAATAAAGTTATATGACACGGCATCAATATGATTCAAACAATTTCAGTATACAAACTAAGGATTGAATCATGCTTAATTAACATTTTTTAACTAAGTGCTCGCCTTATTCTTAGATTTAGAGGTAGTCATGCTTTAATTTTGTCATCATTTTTTGTTAAATAATATTTGGAGGAGTGTTGTGGAAATCAGAATTTAGGAAAAAGGAACAGTTGTCAAAAGATTTATTCTTAAAATTCATGATATTTGGTTTAAAGTCTAAACATGAACTTATGTTGTCATAAATCTTGATATGCTTAGGTTATAGATCTAAAGTTCATTTAAGCTACGTGCACGTAGCACAAATTAAAGCATGTAATAGCAAATAGAAACCATTATGAAACACAATTAGATTATTAAAGAATACATCTTGTTCTAATTATTCATAGCTCTTAACTTTTAAACAGTCGTATATTCATTTTGGCTTATGTCATAATGATGTCATAAAAATGTCTGCTTTATTATCATGTACATTAAAAACAACTAGGAGGAGAATCTTTTAGATTTTGAAGTGAGTAATAATCATTTTATCTCAATTTTGCACATTTAACGATATGTTGTTACATAATCGAGTTGCTAAATGATTTATGGTGTATTGTGTGGATTAAAGAATGATATGTATTCCTATTCCTGCCGGCTGAAACGTTGGTTTATATATCGCTTGACGGTTTTATTTTGGACAACTTCTTCTTGCGTTTGAGACACGTATTTGGTGCACAAAACCTCGAGTTTGTTATCCCTTTTCTTTGTATATGCATTGATTTAACAGAAATCGAAATATGTGAGTGATTCGATAATCCACATTCGTATGCACATCTACGATCAATATCGGGACAGTGTGACGCCAGAAGTACCCAGAGGCTATCAAGATTCTCGATAACGTAAGAATGAAACATTCAACCCAGGTACATGAGAGTACGTATCTTTAATATCAATAATCGATTTTAGAAATACTTTCCGATCAAAGTAGGAATAAGAATGCCAACAAACTTTTGAAACCACCAAGACATACTTATAAATAACTGAAAGATTAAATCAGAGACTATGGTACGTGTCAGCTATTTATTTATTACTCTGAATAAATATAGATCTGACTTAAGAGTTTAGTATTATTGTTATATTCATACTTCACTTGTAAAGACTTACGTACATTTTGTGTAAGTGTTCATAAATTATATGCAATATATTACGAAACAGTTGATAACGTTTGCTATTGTTTATTGTTCGTCGAGTACGGCTTGATTTGCGTTCCACTCGCAGTTCAGTGAATACATTACATTATTCCGCTGCCTTAAACGTGTCGATTTATGATATTGTCCTCTACTTTAAACCTTTTAAATGACCAAGGAAAGTTAACCAAATTTTGATTTCACCGAAAATGACGTCATATACAATGTGGTTATACTCAGTGGCGAAGGAAAGAAAAAAAGACGATTGGAAGTATGATGTTCGTCCGTTGTATTTTGGACAACTTCTTCTTGCGTTTAAGACACGTATTTTGAGCACAAAACTTTGAATTTTATTATCCTCTTCATTTATATATGCATTGACTAAGCAGGGATCGAAATACAAGATACAAGATTATATTTGTTACATGAAAAAAACACGAAAAAGTAATCACTGAAAATGTTCAAAAATGGCCGGTAATAAGATTGTGGGAATCAAATTTATTATTTAACTCTAATACATTACATTATATATTATTAAGATTTACTTAACGACAAGTTCCTCTCCCATTTTTAAAAAACAATCCATCCAGTACGAGTAAACTATAAACTGTATGAATGTAGAAATTCAAATTTACGTCGAGCTAAACTGTCCGCTCGTAAACATGCGTGACGAAAATTATATGAAGTAATGTTTTAAGTGGATTTTCCCGACAGCATCAATGAAGGTTTTGGCATGACGCACGTCATTTATTTTACCTGCATGATAACTATGTATCCTTATAGATACAGAATAAAACCACAATTACATGTTGATTATAATATAATGAATGTCGATTATACATTTATCTGTATGTCATGAAGTTATCTGTGTGGATCAAGTAATGGAGTATGTCTTAAAAATGTTCTTTTTGTAACAAAATGTTCATTATTCTCCTGTCTCAGAACCAGTAACATTGATAACATTAACACACGCTTTATGAGCCATCTGTTGTTGTCATTCTGAAATAAACAAATTTCATTTTATAGCAACATACAAAATGATAAATCTTTACCATAGTAAATAAAGCAAACTAGAGAAAATAACATTACTTATATGATTTGAAGAATATATTATTGATAGTAGCCTTAGTAGGAAAAACATTCCTGGTAATTGAATTTCATATGATAGTTTTAACTTGTGGTGACTGAGCAGTATGCAGATTAAATTTTTGTCATTTTACAATGATAATAAATTAAAATCCCTGGTTCAAACAATTTTTCCAAGAGATTTCCCATGCTTTTGTAGAAGAACATACCTTGTTTCTATGATTTGTTATATCAGCATTATAGCTGAACTATGGTTACTGTATAGTTGATGCTTGCAAATAATATTATTTCCTTTCTTACCATTATTTCCTGAAATAGCAAACGAATATGACTTATTAGTTCAATAATGAAGCAGTCTTAATACATATTTTGCAAGTTTAAATTAAAGGTAAACACAATCCAATATATAGCCATTCTCCAAAAGAAAATATCTAACATAATATATCATGATTTACATCGGCGGATCCAGGATTTCTGGTTAGAGAGGGCGGAAAATTCTAGTTAGAGGGGGCCTAAAATGAATAAGCAGAATGGGGTTCCAAGGGGCCGTAAGGCTTCGAATGGTCCAGGGCAAAACCCTGACCAGAGGACCAGGTGACTGGCGGCCCTGGAAATTCCTTAGATTTGGTTATTTCTAAGGGATTCAGGCATATTTTCAGATCCTCAACTATCCTTATCCTGAGTATAAAATATAAAGCATCTAGATAATTATATCCTATAATTTTCTAAAAGCCGCTGAATCATGTTAAACTCTTACAATAATGAAAGGAATTGTTTTATAATGAATGCTATGTTGCACGCGTAGTGTGCGAAATTTTTTTGACATGTATATATATATTTCTCATAAATATCATATTTCATAATAGAAAAAAACTTTGCTTGGGCAATTTTAGGGGGGGGGGCATACACCGGGTCCGCCCCCCCCTGGATCCGCCTATGATTTACATCTCAAACAAAAGCACTAAGCAACAAGCAGCTTGTTCATGTAATAATAAACAATAGTGACAAATCTGCCTAAATTCACCAGGCTAATGCCTCTCAAGGTCTTAAAAATGAAGACAGAAAAAATAAAATTGTTGAGGTCAAGGTCATCCACACCTCAAGATTTTTTCCTATGTTCTCATGTGAATCCCCCAAACAATCAATGTTCAATGCTTAGGTTCACTGTAAATATCTCTAATCAGTCATTGATCATCAATTTAGTTTCATAATTTTGGGTCATATGCCTCAAGACTTATGAGAAAGCCAAATCTCTTTCCACGTTCTGATAAACATCTTTTATCAGAGTCCTTTTACGTCACAAATTCTGTCTGATTTGAAACAAAACATATAAATGCCGGTGTAAAATAAATCTTAATTAAACTAAATTTACTTACCTTGAAATTCACACAAAAGACGATGGTTTCCTAGAAATTATTTGTCGGTAACAACTTGTTTTAGTTGTAAACAAACGTCAGATGTCAACAATGTGCAAAATTGCAAATGGCGTATGCAAACCAAGGGAGATAATTCATGACAATTTTGTTAGACGAAATATTTTTTCGCAATTTGTCGAGAGAAACATGTTCAAATAATTATTTAATATATTTTTTTTCTCTTTAAATATGTACCTGAATTTAATGAAATGAAAAAAATGTAACTTTGACGCAAAGTATGAAAAATTGGATCACAAGTAAAAAAAGACATGTATGACAGTATGGACAGAGTTGCCTCCCTTTGATCAAAAGTTGAAAAAATAGGATAACGATTTACGTAATTACAATTTATTGAAAGAGTGTTCCATCTTTTTTTCTCGTTATGATTAAAATTTAACCTGTCTATTAATGTTATTATATGCTTTCTATAATTTTCAAGCGTCATATCAGGAGTTACAGGCATTTATAAAAACACACCTTACATTGAAATAAAGAGCAAAAGTGAAAAAGTCGAAAATTTTCAAAAATAGCATTTTTTCACTGAATTTCGAAAATACAGCCAAAATATTTTCAGGAAATGTTTTTGACTTAGTTTATGAACGACTGAAACTAAAAAAAGCTGAAAATTGAAAAATCAACTGTAACACATTTTTAGTGTATCCTGCCTGATTTTTCGTGGACAGCCTCTTAATTGTTATATTTATATAATACGTAGAGGTTATTAAACAAGACAAGTGTGCCTTAGGAGTATATCGGCACACTTGCTTAGGTATTGGCCCGATGGCTTCAACCGGAGTGAACAGTGTAATAAAATGGCAGACTATCGGAACATATAACCTGTCGTCTGCTACAGAGGTTCAACATTATACCAATATGGTAGCGCCTTGATGGCGGGTTATAGGAAAATTCAAATTCTGAGGCAAACACACATATGCTTGTGCAACTGGTTCACTCCGGTTACACAAGAGCTACCATCCAAAATGACAGCTTTATATAGAATATAGAGCGGGGTCACTGAGTGCATATCGACTAAACTCCAAGCATTGACTACCACTACGATTTAATGTATGTACTGAAGTAAAGATACTATTTTTTATCAAATAACGCACTAAAACAATATATATCGCTATGTTTGTTTTATAAATACAATAAAGTCATCCACCGCTTCCTTATCTTTGAGAAATCGCTGACCTTAAGGCGAGCGAATTTTAATTGCTTATAAAATGTGACAAGACTAAACGCAGTGGTAAAAGGTTGGAGATTTTTAAGGATAGCATAACTGTCAAATCCCTGAAGATACATTTTGACACAATATTATTACAATCCTAAGTAGCAGTTCCAGTTGCATGGCAATTCTCAATACGAAGGTCCAATTGGGAATGTGAATATGTGAAAATCAACTTCCAATAAAACAGTTTTAAATTATTTTTACATTATTATGCATATATCAGGGATGTAAATCTAATTTTCTGGATGCATAACTATCTTATTGCCAGTGCTATGGCCATATAAAGAGGGTAGGGTGTAATCATTTTACTATTCGCTTTTAACATCCGATTTTGTACCCTCATTGCAAACAGTAAAGGCGTCCACACAAATTTCTTCTTCCGTACAAAATAAAATGGTTTGGTTTTCAACAATCATACATGTCTTTGTCTAAAAATAAAAAAATCGACTACAATGACTTCTTAATTAAGTCATTACATCCCACTGAACTTTAGACACACTTTTCAATACTAAGGGTAAAATAAAGACTGTAATCATTGGTGACAATTCAATTGTTTTCTATAATTTGTGGACGTCACAATGATAACCTGCTGTTTCTTATACTTCACTTTGATCATTGCCGATACAAAAAAATGTACATATTACCTTAGATAAGACGCATACTTAAAAGGCACGTATATGTATAAAGAACAGGTGCAATGGTAACGGAAATTTTAAATTGATGATAGATATAGATAGATAGGTAGGTAGGTAGGAAGGTAGGTAGGTAGGTAGATAGGTAGGTAGATAGATAGATAGATAGATAGATAGATAGATAGATAGATAGATAGATAGATAGATAGATAGATAGATAGATAGATAGATAGATAGATAGATAGATAGATAGATAGATAGATAGATAGATAGATAGATAGATAGATAGATAGATAGATAGATAGATAGATAGATAGATAGATAGATAGATAGATAGATAGATAGATAGATAGATAGATAGATAGATAGATAGATAGATAGATAGATAGATAGATAGATAGATAGATAGATAGATAGATAGATAGATAGATAGATAGATAGATAGATAGATAGATAGATAGATAGATAGATAGATAGATAGATAGATAGATAGATAGATAGATAGATAGATAGATAGATAGATAGATAGATAGATAGATAGATAGATAGATAGATAGATAGATAGATAGATAGATAGATAGATAGATAGATAGATAGATAGATAGATAGATAGATAGATAGATAGATAGATAGATAGATAGATAGATAGATAGATAGATAGATAGATAGATAGATAGATAGATAGATAGATAGATAGATAGATAGATAGATAGATAGATAGATAGATAGATAGATAGATAGATAGATAGATAGATAGATAGATAGATAGATAGATAGATAGATAGATAGATAGATAGATAGATAGATAGATAGATAGATAGATAGATAGATAGATAGATAGATAGATAGATAGATAGATAGATAGATAGATAGATAGATAGATAGATAGATAGATAGATAGATAGATAGATAGATAGATAGATAGATAGATAGATAGATAGATAGATAGATAGATAGATAGATAGATAGATAGATAGATAGATAGATAGATAGATAGATAGATAGATAGATAGATAGATAGATAGATAGATAGATAGATAGATAGATAGATAGATAGATAGATAGATAGATAGATAGATAGATAGATAGATAGATAGATAGATAGATAGATAGATAGATAGATAGATAGATAGATAGATAGATAGATAGATAGATAGATAGATAGATAGATAGATAGATAGATAGATAGATAGATAGATAGATAGATAGATAGATAGATAGATAGATAGATAGATAGATAGATAGATAGATAGATAGATAGATAGATAGATAGATAGATAGATAGATAGATAGATAGATAGATAGATAGATAGATAGATAGATAGATAGATAGATAGATAGATAGATAGATAGATAGATAGATAGATAGATAGATAGATAGATAGATAGATAGATAGATAGATAGATAGATAGATAGATAGATAGATAGATAGATAGATAGATAGATAGATAGATAGATAGATAGATAGATAGATAGATAGATAGATAGATAGATAGATAGATAGATAGATAGATAGATAGATAGATAGATAGATAGATAGATAGATAGATAGATAGATAGATAGATAGATAGATAGATAGATAGATAGATAGATAGATAGATAGATAGATAGATAGATAGATAGATAGATAGATAGATAGATAGATAGATAGATAGATAGATAGATAGATAGATAGATAGATAGATAGATAGATAGATAGATAGATAGATAGATAGATAGATAGATAGATAGATAGATAGATAGATAGATAGATAGATAGATAGATAGATAGATAGATAGATAGATAGATAGATAGATAGATAGATAGATAGATAGATAGATAGATAGATAGATAGATAGATAGATAGATAGATAGATAGATAGATAGATAGATAGATAGATAGATAGATAGATAGATAGATAGATAGATAGATAGATAGATAGATAGATAGATAGATAGATAGATAGATAGATAGATAGATAGATAGATAGATAGATAGATAGATAGATAGATAGATAGATAGATAGATAGATAGATAGATAGATAGATAGATAGATAGATAGATAGATAGAT
Source organism: Mactra quadrangularis (assembly GCA_025267735.1). NCBI lineage: Eukaryota > Metazoa > Mollusca > Bivalvia > Venerida > Mactridae > Mactra > Mactra quadrangularis. Next base: position 47,621,166 of record CM046299.1, on the reverse strand, counting down.
AGATAGATAGATAGATAGATAGATAGATAGATAGATAGATAGATAGATAGATAGATAGATAGATAGATAGATAGATAGATAGATAGATAGATAGATAGATAGATAGATAGATAGATAGATAGATAGATAGATAGATAGATAGATAGATAGATAGATAGATAGATAGATAGATAGATAGATAGATAGATAGATAGATAGATAGATAGATAGATAGATAGATAGATAGATAGATAGATAGATAGATAGATAGATAGATAGATAGATAGATAGATAGATAGATAGATAGATAGATAGATAGATAGATAGATAGATAGATAGATAGATAGATAGATAGATAGATAGATAGATAGATAGATAGATAGATAGATAGATAGATAGATAGATAGATAGATAGATAGATAGATAGATAGATAGATAGATAGATAGATAGATAGATAGATAGATAGATAGATAGATAGATAGATAGATAGATAGATATTAATATGTTCGTGTCTTTTCAATTCAGTAAACTGATATACATGTATATATGATATAAAGAGGATATTGAGTGGGTCCCGAGGAACCATGGCCACTTACATAAGAAATAGATTGTAAGAGCATCTGACACAAAATCTATTGATACATTAATCTGTATAAAAGTGTGACCTTGAGTTGGCAATGCAAACAATAAAGCTCTAGGCCATACAATTTACGATTTTTTTTTCAATATTTCGTTATCTAATTCCATGTTTAGTCTTGAGTCCCTTTTAGTAGGCCAATATTCAAATGTGTTGACCCCTGAGGCGGTGTCAATATTGAACCCATAGCAGGGGCTAAATTTGAAAAAAGGGCGGCTGACCTTTATTAAATGCGTCGTGCAAAATTGAAGACTGATGGCTTTAAATTTTTGTCAATACAATTTTAAGAGACTCATGACAGACGACGGACAAACATCAATCAGAATAGATCACATTGAACAGATCGTGCTCTGGCTCTGGTGAGCTATAATATAAAAATCTGCTAAACACTATTGTCTTATGGTACTTGGTCTACTTGTTATTAACCTTTGGTAAAAAAAGAATTGACTGGAAATCATTTTCAAACTTACAATGCTGTTTTATTACGGACAAAAGACATAAAATATCCGTTACCACATAGTAACGGAAATTTGGTACACTTATATTCTCTGTCTGTCGTATTTTAATAATTTCTTGAAGTAAATCAATATTTGAATTTAAAGCCATATTTGTGCTCGTAATTCATAATACACAACGAGTTAATTTCATCTCAACATATAACTTATTTCGCAATTAATAAAAGAACTGTCAACTTCATAATTACACTATTTCTGAATTTATCTAACAAACTCAAAAATGTGTTATTTTACCATGAAGCGTTCCTGAAGTCATTAGTGACATTAAGATATGATGCACTGACTGGCGCAATGTCCCCACGAAACGTATATGACTGATATTCCAAACATGGTAACGGAAATTTAAATCACGGAAATTTTAAATTCGTATTGAAATTACGTGGTTTGAACTCTACAAAGTTACAAACGAAGAAATATTCGACTATCTATAAACAGATACAGTCAATTGTTGTATTTATCGTCATTATACCGTTTCAATATAGCTGGTATTTTCAGCAGCATCGGTAACGGAAATTTTGCTTATTTACTTTTTATTGACCCCTTTTACATTTCTCTTTCATGTACTTTCATATATCATTCATACCAAAGGTTTTTGTTAATTGATTTAATAATCAATGAAACTAAGATAACTTTTAGGCGTTTTTTATAACTCTGTGTTGATATTTTGCTTTCCAATCCAGCTGTGGCAAATACGGTATCGGAAATTTTATGAAATATAAGTATAAAGTCTGGCGACATGCACTCTGCATTAGATATTTCAAAAATGTCTGACACACTGTTTTACAGAGCCTTTTAAGTACACATTTCAATTGTTTACCAATGCATATGCATGCAAATTTAACTCTTTCAGTGGCCGTGTTCGCTGCAATTTTATTGCAAACAACACAGGGGTGGACTGGCGACAGTAACGGAAATTTAAAATAAGGGTCTAAAATGGCGTTTACGATTTATTAACAGTCCGATTTTTGTAATTTTTTTACACAATCATTGGATATCTACTAGGTAATGGACGAAATACTAAAATTTATTTTCTTACTTACTAGCAGGGAGTTATGTAATATTTTGTCAAATGGACCTTCGTATTGAGAATAACCGTGCAGTGGACACATTAGTCAATCACAATCGCCCGCACAAGCAATATTTGTAGGTATCATCGTTATTTTACGTTCAACTTTTATTTTGGTACCACGATGTTAATGTATGAATGTCATAATTGTCATTTGTGTTTTGAAATTCTATATTTGTTCTATTTACATTTGTATATATACGTTGTTGATGAAAGACGGGTGCTCGATCCGGCCGAAATTCGTCCTAGTTCAATGTTATAACTTTTCTTTGTTTTGAAATTGATTATTATTTGTTATCTCCCGTAGGTTTAGTGTGTAACCGGTACACACGATTCGTTCATTTGTCTCGAAAAACTACTAACAGCAATTTAATTTGCTAATTACCTATATGTTGTACATTATTTTCAGACATTTTGAATTGAGGCCGATTATAAATTTGCTCTTATTGTTATACTGAAATCGCACAAACTTTTGGTTAGCAGTTTATATATATTGACATGCAAGTTGTTTACACACTTATTTAATTATTTAAGTGGGGCATATTTTTAATCCTAGTATGACATTAATGTAATTACCTGTGCCCGTCAACTATTTGCAATCAAAAACAATTCTCTAGTTACGCATTTGTAATGCGATGTTTTTCCTCACAATACAATATTTTGGACAAATTGAAATCATTTAACAAATCTACCATGAACCGATTGTAACGTCGTTTTATTTTTTTGAAAAAGAAATCCGTCTTGTATATCTTGTCAAGTAATCATATTAATACCGAGTAGTAAAGACTATACATAAAGTGAATATCTGAAACAGGAATAATAAATCTACAAACAGACACGTATATATAAAACCTACTTGATAATGAAATGTGTTCAATGGTATCAGTATCTTATTTTTGATAAATGAACCAGTGGGTGACTGTATATTTTAACTTCGTCATATACAGTGCACGCGAAAAAACTTAATTTAAGGACCTCGCACAGTCTAAAAATATCTGTAAGTCGACAGAAAAAATCCTATATTGTGTATTATAAGTTAAATCATTCTCTAAGTTTTGTAGTAAGTTAATTCAGTTTTGTGAAAACCGGAGGTGTGTTCAACGAAGCGAGCGCAGAACGAGCGTCTGCTTAGCGAATTGTTTGGCTATTGAACAACTGCAAGAGCTAGCTGAAAATCCAACATGGTGTCAAACAGCACGTTATTGAAAACAGCTGGTGGGGGAATAATTATTTCTGCTAATACATGAGATCTTTCAAATTTTGTCTATTGAATGCAATGCGTGAATATGTGTTGTGAACAAGTAACATATACATTTGCGTCCCAATTTCACGGATACTCATTTGAGATAAAAACATTATATTTTAGCCGCCATCTTTGACATCTAAGCGAAACACTTCTCGAGTTGAAACGCGAGCGCTCGCTCGATGTCGCCCCGGGCGCTCGCATTGTTGAAGGCATCTCCGAGGTGTGTTCAACAATGCCAGCGCTCGGGGCACCATCAAGCGCACGCGTTCTGAACGCGGGGGTTCGCGCGAGTGCTCGCGAGCGCTCGCGATTCAGCTCGAGAGGTTTTTTCGCTTATTGACATTGTTATATAAATAGATTTCAGTTTATATGAGTTAACTCCCTTGATCTAAAATACTATTTTATAAAGAATGTATACTTGTATACGCCACCTTTCCATCGTAGAGAATTAAGCTTATACATTATATATATATGAACGCATCATGAATGAAGAAAACGCAGATTGCTTGACTCAAATTAATAAATTTATTAAAATTATTCTGAAAACTTTCAACAATCCACCCGGCTTAACAACTAATTACCTTCCTCTTTTATATGTGTTCTTTAGTTCACTTTCATTGATTAACTTTTCCCCCAAATAATTATGGCATAACTTGTATAATATTGTAAGGTAGAAGCCTCCTTACGTCTTTGAAAGATTAATAACAATTTTGAATGACACAGAGAGGTTCCTACCTAAGTGTAATATATTTGATCACATACAGCTTGTCTGTATAGCCTGGTATCATGTATATATCATCTATGTACTGGTTTTTTTCTATTGTACCTCTATTCACATGTATCATGTGCTGAGTGTAAAATAAACTGTAAACTGTATATACAATGTATAAGCTTTATTTTATTCCCTACGATAGAAAGGTGGTGTATTATTGAAAATAATTACAATAAACATAGTTTTTCAGGATTTAGGGTGTCAGATGCTGAATATTATAAATGTGCTGTATTAATGATATTTGTTTTCATTTTATCACAACCATACTTAAATGATTACGATAAACCTAATAAATGTACAAAAATGATCATTGAAATTTAAAAATTGTTGTAAATTTATTTTGTTTCCAAACTTTTGGTGGGTATTGTATTAATATATCATTTGAAAGATATATCATAACATATACAAAAGATGACGGCTAAAAGTATCGCATTGTTTTCGCTATTAGTAGGTTTTGAAATGTTAAACGTGCACATTAGTCGTATAATGCGCACTAAACAAATAAACATATTGGTGTTATGTCTATTATATTGCTCATTGTGTTGAAAACTTGAACGCTATGGAAAAAAAGAAAGTGAGTATGCAAATTGTCTGGACTAACATGCATACTCTGGAAAGTTTTTATTTCAGCTTAATCCAACACACAAGCTCAGTTGGTAGCGCACAAGAAAATTGGTTCTAGGAATAGGAGGTTCGATTCCTAGACAAAACATTATTTCTAGAAGCTTTGTAATGGAATAATATCTACGCCAAGTAACTGGTTTACAACTAAATCAAAACATTTCCCCTTTTAAACAAGGGAGTATATTGACTGACCGCAGTGGTATGAATTTTCCACAATGTGTTGCACTACAGCGTTTAAACCCATCCTAATATTTGCAACTTCAACTGAGATCATTTATTTATACAGAAAATTTACTATAAGTTGAGAAGATATGCCGTCATAACTTAAAAGATTGTGTAAGCATATGTTTGACTAATTTTGTACAATTGGTAAGCTTTATTAAACATATTATCTCCTATACTAAGCAGGTCACATTGTTTGCCAGTTTACATGCGAGTTCTCGAAGAACATATGTGATTTACACCGAGTTACACAGACTATATGATAAAAATAAAAACATGCACTTTATTTCATGTTTCAGCGTATACCTAGTGATGTTAGTGTTTAACCATTTATTTTCTCTTATTGTTATAGTAAATTCATTTAGGAGTCCATTTGATTTTATGTATAGACAGCTAAATTAATATTTAAAGATAACGAACTGACTAAATTTACCTGACGGTTATATAAATCTGTAACTTAAACATGATATGTGTACAAAAGGTACTAAATTTAACTGAAAATAAACTTCGTCTATAATTAAAATAGCAAAGGGTTTTTAAAGCATCTATTTAAAAACAGGAAGTTTTAAACCTCAGTCAACCGTACATCTATATAAACCTTATATGAATAGAAAATGGGTTTTACATGATCTATACAGACAATAATGGATGTACACAAACTTTGCTTTAGTTTTTTTGTGATATTTGAATTAGAGGGTGAGTGTTACTTTTGTTTTTCATAAAGGTGCTAATGAACTGTTTATCTAAACCGTCATACTGGTTACCACTCACTCAAAAATGAAAATATCTAATGTTTAATATTTCTTTGCTTATTTGAAATACAAGTATAAGTATCAATGTTCTTCGTTTACCTGTGTCGTTATCACTCATATTTGTACTGATTTCTCTTTCAGTATTATACTGTAACTGTCAGACATCTACATTAACACCTGTTGATCCTGATGTTATTAAAGGAAGTGATAAAACCTTTGTATGTACAGTATTTAGTGACGTGAATTTTGTCAACTGGCGGCTAACTTTAGCTAATGCATCTTTTGGTACAGCAATGAGTGCACTAACTGGAGCATGTGCTCTATCACCAAACACATCTTTCTTATCAGATACAACCAAATATTCCTTTACTTGTACCAGTACAGTATATCAGGTGACAGTGAAAAATGTACAAAGAAGTCAACATAATAGTGTATGGTCTTGTTTACCTCCCGGTCAATCATCTGGACCTACATCAACAGTTAATGTTCAAGGTAAGTTTTTATTTACTTTCAGCATTAACATAACTGTGTTTGCTACTAGCTGAAGATGCCATTATGATACCAGCTCGCACCAACAATATATTTTGTTGTAGTATAAACAATACGTATCCGCCGCTTCATTTCTACGGAATATATTTACCGCCGTTAAGTGACATGTACAATGTGTTAGTTCATAGTACGTTACAAATTTACTTGATACTATTTTTGCAACACAACTATGGATTTGTGTCATATCATAGAGTTGAAGAAAAAGAACATCACACCAAAGACATATGCTTAAAGAAATGTCTCTTGTTTATAGTTTTAAACTTCAGTGATATTTTACGCGGTTAAAACTTGTTTATATCATTTATATATTCATAAAGGAATGTCTGTTTTAGTTCCAGTATCATCTGTATCAATAACACCATCATCAAACACAGTGGATGTGAAAGAAAATATAGCCCAAGTATTTACTTGTCAAACATCTGCTTCACGTCCAGATGCTTCAGTGACTTGGTACAAAGTAGAATCTGGTGTAACTTCTCAAATAAACCAGAATATTACATCTACTATCACCAATGATGAATTTAGTGTAACAACAAGTACTCTAAGATTTGTTCCATCTAGACAACAAGATGGTGTACAAATATTCTGTAAAGCTGCAAATACAGTTAACACAAGTCCAATACAGTCGGGTAGAAGAACTCTGAATGTATTATGTAAGTATTAAATATATATATTTATTCTTAGTAAATAGACTTGTACTTGTTTCGTGTAATTTCCTGGTTTGATAAGTATGCTTAAAGTACCTATAAATCTGATAATGAATAACTGAACGTGTTTATTAGATAAAAAGACAAGGCGCATTATTTGCATTATAATATATTGCACCGAACCATGCTAACAAGTTGTACCAAATTTTGATTTAAATTTGTATAGATTTAAGTAAACATAACGTTTTATCTATATAACGTATAACACCTTGTGAATGATAAAGCAATTTATTTTAGATGTATATATAGGTTTACCTCTTTAATAATAAATATTATCATATCATCTCACAAGTCATAATGCAATTATTGATCAAAAACAATACTGCGTCAGGGGCGACAATCCAATACGTTGATATGACATGGTATAACGTACATCGTAAAATATAACTTATGAACATATTCTACAATGTCAAGTTACTATAAATATATATATATTTATTCGAATATGATACTGGTACTTATTAGTTTATATCTTTATGATTCAATCCAAAACACAACAGAAGTCGACAAATTTTTAATTAAAACTGCACAATATTTCCAGCAAACAACCTTAAATATATCAAATAGCATGTTCACTTTTCTTCAAATGCATGTCTTTGATGGTCATTTGCTTAACCAGTTTTCTTGTACCACTTTGACATAACTATTTCAATACATTATGTCGAAAAACTCTTCACACAAGTCAGTAGGGAATACTTCCCGTTCGGGAAACAAGGGGATTCCCCATCAGTGCTTTCCTATCGGGCAGCAAGTGTCATAATGTTTCCCGATCGGGACGTACCTTACTAAAATGGCCGCTGCATAAAAGTATTTAACCCAAAAAAATATGAAAAACACCATCTGATACAGGAAAGATGTATCTAATATCCTACCGAGTCGTTTTTTTTAAATGCCTACAAATAAAATAATCCGAAATTGAAATTTAGAAAAAAATATGACTTCGAAGAAAAAAGTTGTTTCCCGTTCTGGAAACATTCATTTCATTCATTTTTTACTGTAAGTAGGCGCTTTGATTACGTGCTGGAGAAAGTACAGCAATCAAATACAAAATCATTGCTCTTAAACACCAATAAGTAATATATATATTGCCGCATTGCACGCATTGCACATTCTACTTTCATTATCAAACACCAGTGTAAGGAATGTTGAATATAAACACATAAACACCGTTACAAAGTGTAATAAAGTATATATTTTATTGCCTGGTAATGTTTCAAAAATATATTCAACTTGACCAGAAGACAATGGACTAGGAACTTATTAACATGTTAACAATGCAATATAGTTTCAGGTTAACAAACATTTTGTCATGATACTTAGCTTGTTACCTCAATGAAAAATATGTAAGCAAGCGACTTCATTCACACATACTTTACCTTTACAAAGTACTTGTCGTTACTTGAAATGTTACCTTGTGCCTCCAGATAAGATATCTTGCACTCTGGCACTGCGCTTATACACTAATTGTCAAACCGTTTAGGGAAACGACTTCAATCCCAGATGGTAATACTGTTTGATGACGCATACAAAAACAGCATTCATCTTAAATGTCCTGAATATTAGTCCATGCCTTTTTTAATTGCATTTTTATTTTGAATGGCAAACTATAAATTTATATTTTTAGGAATAATTTTCACAAGCCACAAGGTTGAATTTACTTAATTGTCCTAATTGTTGAAGCAAAATGAGTATTTGTAGTATTTCGGTGTTATACTAAGCAGAGCATTGCTCGACTTACGAACTGTTCTCTTTCGGGGACAGCTTTTATCCATTTTCAAAGTTCCTAATCAACAGTTTGAGTGTATTAAATTGTTCATATCATTTTTGAGATGAGAATCCGACGTTGCATATCATATACGAGGGGTGTCCGAGTAAATCGTGTACTTTGTCCAGTACTTTTTTTCCTCACGTCACATGATGATCATAATTTACAAGAATGTTTGTTAGTCATACTTTCATACAAATTAGACATTTAACTAATAAGAACTTGCATTAAAGGCGTCATTTTAATGTTTAACTAATACCATGTATGTGCATGCGGCGCAACCGCTTTTATACTTGAATATTCGTTCACACTGAGTTCAAGTGAACCGAAAAATTTACACATAAACTTTTTAATTACATTTTATTTTTACATACACATTCGCAGAAATTATCAATATATCATCACACCAAATCTCATATCATAAAATATATACACTAGAGTGCAATACGCATTTGAACTGAAACACAAAAATGTGACATCAACAAGATAAGGTGACGTCAAGATAAGACTGAGTCTTTGTAATTGCAACTCAGTTTCATTATCAGCCTGGCACAACGTGGATGGGTATAAATTTGAATTCAAACACATGGACAGATGAAAGGAATCATTAAGTATGTCTCGTGCATACTACATATGGTAGAGAAGTTATTCATTGTGAAATATATCCACTTAATTTATCGTACCAAAAACTTCTGAAAGTGTTATTCAAAATTAAATTGGAAACTTAACACGTGGGCCATTATATCATTGGCCATAATAATATTTTGAGACTAATGTAACAATTTTGTATCAAAAGTAAAACCAAAACAAATCTTTAAAGTAAATATGAAGTAACTACATCGTCTGTTTATGTCACTGTTCACAGCAAGGTGAACTTGGAGAATTAGTAAAAATGATTTCATAGACCTGACGTCTTAATATGACGTTGTCTTGAGCCGCGTTTTCATACCTATTGTCTTATAATTTGAAGCAAAACATTTATTTTGTAATTAACCGTCTAAAATTTAAGCATACTTATTCACAACACAGGCATTTAATGGCAGGTTAAAGTTGGAGCTAAAGTTGTGCATGCATACTTTTTTCGCAACAAACAGAGTCCACGATTTACTGGGACCCCCCTCGTTTGTTAACTATTTTCACATTCATATCAGAATTGATTCCATTATTGATGAATAATTTACATCTTATATATGTTTATAAATTTTACTTTGTCTTTACAAACAACAAAAATGTTGTTAAAAACCTATTTACACAAATGAGATAACTTTATTCTCTCTTTAAATACTTTTATCAACTATTTGACCAAGTACGATCACTGAAAATAATGTTTTGTGGGTGCACATGACATGAATTTACAATGATTATGCTCAAATTGATTTTATTATATTCCAGACAGAGCAGGCAATCCTGTTATTACAGAAGGTAATGACTATCGTGTTATAGAAAATAGTCAAGGTCAATTATCTTGTACTGTCGCTGGAGGAAATCCTACACCAACACTTACATGGAATTGTAATGTTTTGTCACCAACAGAATCAGATTCATCCAACAATGGAGTTATAACAAAGACATTTAGATGGACAGCAGTAAAAGGTTCTGATATCTCATGTTCGTGTACATCTCAACAAACTGGTTTTTCAGATAGAGTTGTCAGTGTGAATGTAGTAGTTTTATGTAAGTACGCGCACATATACGAGCAGTTACTTCATTCGTAATAAAATGATCAGATTTTTTTAAGTAAAGATAATGTTGGTATTCTAATTGGTCAAACAAAGTTCTAAACCTTTTTCTACATTATAATGTGGGCGTGTGTCTGTGAGTTTTTCAATTTATTGTGGCAATTTCTATGTTAACTTATTTAGCTAGTTTATGGTAGTGAACATGTATTCCTTTTATTTTAAAATAAGAACAACTACATTTTAATATTTCATGTGTAGTATGACATAAAATTTGTACATATATATTTTTTATTTTGTTTCAGACCCACCTTCCCCTCCACAGTTTAAAGTTTATGGAAATATTATTACTGGTGATGTCAGTTTTATTCTTGGTAAAACAAGAAGTATTCAATGTGTATCTGATGGTAAACCTTTACTAAGTAGTTATAAGTGGACTGGTCCTAAAACACATGATGGACAAACTATAACATTTGGTGCTGTACAGAAAAGTCACAATGGACAGTATACATGTGAAGTAAAGAATATAATGAATTCATCAACTGGTGGTATTATACCTGGTAGTAGTATATCTAGTGTGAACCTTGTTGTATTATGTAAGTATTGCATGTAATATCATGTAAGTAATTATAATCAGTAAGTATTGGAATACTTATCGAAATTCATGAATTCTTAGTTGGCACATACTGTGCAGCAAAAGTATATAACACTATGTATACAATAGTATTGGTTTCACACCGTTATTCTAATTTTACATTTCTTATAATTTAAAAATGTTTTTACAAAACTGTATCCCTTTGATTATTGTTAATCATGATAAAAGAAGGTAGATAATTGACATATTTTGATTGGTCATACATATCGATTCATTCTAAATCACGTGGGGCAATGGTCAGTAAATGACGAACAATGCGCCTAGTTACTGGTTAATAGCTACATCCAGAGATAAAACTTTTTCGGAATTAGTAAGTAATTCAACACACTCCGTGATATGAGCAGTAAAATTGGTTGATAAAGGGTTAAACTCAACTAAGGAAATGAAGTATTGTCATTTGTATGTACAAAATGGAATTTAACATGACACATGTGAAATGTTAAGTAAACTTGTTGATTACAAGTGTTTACGTAATTATCTGTGTTTTGATTTAGTCCTTTAGAAATTGTCAGTATCATTTATTCGTCATGTAACATATGAGGTATAGATTCATTCACTCAATGAGTTGTAAGTAGAATTATCAAAATGCATGCTACTCTGACTTACACGAGTATTCCAGAAATCAAAATTACTTACCAATTGCTTGTAACGTTACATTTGTAGTATAATTCACATTTAGTGTAATGTTTAAACATTGAAGTTTACATAACGCATGCTTAATGTTAATTGTGCATCAAAAATATTCATATGTCATGTAATTACTAAACATGTTCTTCATTCGATGTGAGCATATGTGCTTAAAGATAAAAACTTAGATTCTGAAACAATGAAAGAGGTACTCCTCGTAAGGTTTTTTACATCGTTTAGTGATTAACATGCCGATTGTAGTGTAATGTTGATGATGGTTTTATAACAATTCTAATTTTAATCAAATACCATGTTTTGATATCAATGTAAGTTATTGGCAAAATATGTAGATATACAAGATATGTTTCATCTCTTATTTTCAGATCCACCTAGCATGTTGTCACTGTATTATGGTAGTTTATTTGAAACATTAATATCTGAAAGGTCACTTAATGTTGTAAAAGGTGATACAATTAATATTGGATGTCAGTCAAATGATGGAGAACCAGAACCTAAAATAAGATGGAATGGACAAAACAGAGCTGATCATCTACTTACTGTACAACAAATTCAAGAATCTCTTACAAGTAAAACATGTACTGCAACAAACACAATGCAGGAAACTGGTGGAAATGAGGAATCTGGATTTGTATCAGACACTATCAATTTCAATGTTTTAAGTTAGTATCATTTCTCCAATAATACAATCATGGTATTTTGAATATTGTTTGGTTTTCGAACAGGGGCATTAAACAAACTTCTATTTACGTATAACAAAAGATTATGGTTGAATAAATGTCCTTCATACCAAACACATTATTCTGATACAGAAATTAATCATTTATAGTACATCTTAATTATTACCTATGTTCCCTTTTATACATTGTGAGATCTTAAGAGTAAGTTCATATACAAAGCTTTAGATACATATACTAAGCAAAAGTTATAACGCAAACGGTTGTTTTCTTTACATTTTTCTTTTTGTTTTATATCATACATTGGTACAGTTGCCATCATTTAGGCTCTAGGTATGGTCACACATGATAGTGTGTTAAAATTTCTTGTGCTGTCACGTGTGGGTGAACATGATCGGTAAATCCTGTTTTACTGAGTTTCATGAGTCCTGCGCAACACGTTAGTGTGTACACAAAAAAACAAGCTTGCTGAGAACTCTAGAGACCGTGTGACATTGTAGCACTCGTCATCTTGGAAACAAGCCAGTAAATATGCTAAGTTTTAGCATTGAAAAACGGGGATAAGCCGTTTGTCGAATACCCCATTAACAATTACCATCAGCGTGTTCAGTAACTACTGTTAGCTAACGTTCGGATACTGGGAAATTCAATCCGAAGACAACTCAACCCGCAGATAACTCCACTCAAAGTTGTGACTACTCAGTCCGTTAGTTGAAGGTTAAGTTTTCACCGGATGAGTTGTCTTTGGGTTATGTTGTTCTGACCCGACGTTATGGAACGTTACGGAACGTTCGGTGTTATTGATCAGGCTACAGGTCATTGGATAAAATTTATTCAAGCAGTTAATTGTGTAGAGATATTGACCATTCTGCCAAGCTGGGTTTAGTAGTGATGAATGGGAACCACAACGCCCAACGCTACTAGGGTGAAGTTTTTAATAACGTCGCCGTTTAATACGTCATCGGACGTCCAGGTCTTTTTCTCTAAAAGGTTAACGTCAGACAACATTGCGCCCGGACAACATTTCAATTTCTTAGGGCTAATGCATTAAGATTTTTGAATTGTCGTCATTTTCAGTAGACAATAATCCAACAGAACGTCTTTGGGACGTGTTTGACAGGCGCATTCGTCAGCGTCTTGAATAGTATGTGACGATACAGAAACTAAACATTGCTTTACATGATGATTGGACAAGCAACCCACTACGTTTTACGACGTACTATTGGGTCTTAAAGACTCAGGATTTCAGCAAACGTCAATCTAAATCAGACGCTCGCTCATAATCAAATCTTGTTAACTTTTTTTCTCCTACTTGGCCTTTGGTTCGGTGAATATTTTTTACAAAAAGCGTAACATATTGTTTTGCTATTGTATACTCATGAAAAATTGTTGTTTTATATTCAATTTAAATATAACATCATTATCTTTAAAACTTTTGAAAATATTTACGTTTTTGTGCCAATTTGTGTTATAACTTTTGCTTAGTATATATGATCATATATATTGGCGTGAAAGATAGTAGCTGTTGCTTTGAGACAAATATTTTTGGTAGTTTTATTCAATTAAAAATCGGTATTGTGCTACTTAGTGGACAGTATGAAATGATTATATGTGTTGGCGGATCTAGCGGGATTTTGTCCGGGGGATCACTCCCTGAAAATTCTTTAAAGTACCTTTCATGGAAGTATTTTTTTTAACTTTAAGCCATTTTAAGTAACATTACATTTTTTTAGTATTCATATTTTTTACTTGCCTTTGTGTTATCATAGATATAGTTTCGTTATTTTGCAAATAGAGTATTATTTGGTTGAAGTTAAAAAGTTTGGAACCCCATAGAAAAGGAGCCTCTTTAGAAAACATCCTGATGCCACCTTTCTCATTTGATTTTATCAGCATGGATGCTATCAACTAGTATTTACCAAAATTCACGCTACTCATCTACGAACAACATGATGCAATGTGTCAATTTCAATTATATCAACAATATAAGTTTCAATATTAGATTCATTACTTTAGATTATTTGTTTATATTTCAGTTCCACCAACTATTGGTGGATGTACATTCTACTACAACAACAAGCCAATCAATGGTATAGCTATTACAGAAACACTTATGATTATAGAGCATGAATCATTTACGTTGGAGTGTTCCTCTGCTGGAAAACCAATATCAAATGCATCATGGACTTTACCATCATCACCAACGGCAACGACCAAGTCTGTGACTATCAATAAAGTAACACGGGATAAGAGAGGAAACTATGTTTTCTATGCATCAAGTACATTGAGACCATCATATCAAAGTCCCCGTGACATCACTGTTAATAAATCAATTACTGTGGAAGTTTTATGTAATTCTATTTCATCTTGTTGATTCTACTTTTTCTTTTTACTAAGTATTTGTCTGATCTCTAACTGCGAAAAAAGCCATTTTAGATATAGCTTTATAATCGTATCAAACCGAAGTCTAAATTACGTTTATGTAACTCCAACACACTTGCAACCTTACATTACATGTCATACATTGGTATTACATGTATTATATTGAGTATTTGTTAAATATCACCATTTTTTCAGATTCATGTTATGTAATATTTAATATTCTTTACATATTAACGTGTGAATTAAGTTGAACAATGTGCATCTATGTTAAAATTGATATTTCAATTGCTTGTGAAAATGTTCTTCGTAAAGACTTAAACATTTTGCTACGACAGGTTGGGCGTACATCAAATGCAATGTAGGGCAAATATAACCATTTTAAATCCATAACTAATAAAGTTTTTATAAGTTATGCCTCTTTCGTAAAATGGTTTTAGATACGAAGATTTGCCGTTAACCAAGAATATTCAAACTTAGAAAAAACATCATATAAAAATAAGAGCTTATAGGTATATAAGACCAAACATCAACATGCTATTCCTTGATCCGGTATTATGCTCAAATTAAAAAAAGTGCACATTTCTTGAACACTAATATAGCTTGACAATGAGTCATTTACCTTCTACTTTTATCATTAAAGTATAATCCATGCGTTAGATGAGCAATGTAAGTAAACATGACACTTGTTGTAGCAATGACTGAGTCTAATTTCTTCCGAGGAGATTTATCGCTAACGATTTTTGTATCAATGTGAATTTTAAAATTACTTTCAAATTTTATACAAACTGTAACAATTGACATTTTACAGTTCCACCAGTGGTGAAAGATATGACCAACATTTCTCTATTAGTTGGTACACGATTAGAACTTGATTGTCCTTATACGGTTGGATTTCCCACAGAAACAACATTTAAATGGAGAGGAAATTCCAAGACCTGGAACACACGCAAACTGTCGATACAAAATGTATCAAAAACAGACGCTGGAAATTATCAATGTAATGTTTCTAATACCATGCACCCTACTGGTGACTCTCAATCATATACTGGTAGTGATGCAAAGTCATTTTATTTAAATGTTCTATGTAAGTATTTTTGTTGTCAATAGTAAAATGTCTCTATATTGCTTCATAAAGTATTTCATATATTCTGACGTGTGTATTTTTTATTTATTCTAATATATAGAACTTGCTCTTATTATTAAACAGATCTTTTTAATACCAAGCAATGTTTCTGTTTAGAATACAACCGCTTAATTCGGGATCTTTTAAATAATAATTTGAACAATTCAATAGAACTGTTTATAGTAAACATAATTATGTTATTTTTTCAACTAGAACACACTATTTTTCTAATTTCTTTAACATATCAGGCTGTCCCTACTTAGTGTTCTTAATGACGCTGGGATGTATGTGAAGCAACCTACTTCGAACGAATCATGACGTTTCATATTATTTGACGCCAACGTCAATTTGACATCGATAATAATAACTCTGTGTTTCTGTGACGACATGCTGAATTATGTATTTATAAATACTTATATCTTCTTATTTTAGATAAAGCTAGTATCACATCATTTTTTATTGATGGACTCATGGAGACTAATGTTACTGTCAATGAGAATCATTCAATACCTTTCTTGTGTAATGTTGATAGTAATCCTTCAGCTGTTATTACATTGAAGATCCACACTAGCATTGTAAAGACTGTTACTTCTGAGAAATTAGAACACACTATAAAAGCTACATGTTTGGATGCTGGTACTTATACTTGTTCTGCCAGAAATGAACACAATGGTGAAGATGTACCAATAATAACAAGACAAGTGTTTGTTAATTGTAAGTACTTTTTTAAGCCATTGTAACTAATCTTATACATCATGTTTAGTTTTCGAATTAGTATAAGTCTTAAGAGCAATGTGATTGCACCGTTAACATGAACGTATATGTTACAATCAAATGCGGTTCGTACATAACCTCTCTATCAAATAAACGTTTATCATTCTTTCGGAATAAAATCGCACTTGAGTAAATGTTTGTACGTTTCGAGGATGTTTATGGAATGATTATATTCTGATTCGAAATATTATGTTAGATTGTTGGTATACATTTTAACCTTTACAACTTTTACAGTTCATACTTGCAAACCCACAATAAGTTTGAATATCTAAAATAAGAACCCATTAGCTTCTTGTTTTCGTTATATGCTTATCATGTCATTTTTATGACAAACAGGATAAAAATCTCAAACATTTATCCCCTTTTCCTTTTGTCCCGTTTCTGTTACTGATAAGTTCCCTTTACAATATTTGCAATCCAATGTAATATGACGAGTTTATACATCATAAACCGCTTTTTCCTTCTGGATAAAGTTTGCCAAGCATTATTGTTATTTAACACTTTGTATTCAGGTCGTCCCAGATCAGCTGAAAACGTTAACCAGAACAGAACTAGTGAAAAGGGTCAAACGTACACAATTACTTTCAATGCAATTGCTTATCCTGTTCCGACTTTTGTTTGGTGGAAATTAGTTGAAGGAACATGGACAAAACTAGAATCAGATGATAAGCATGTGATTCAATCATCTGGTTTACAGACTAACCTCACAATAAGCAAGCTTATACTTCAGGATTTTACTTCTTATAAACTTGTGACTGGAAACATCATCGGTAAAAATGAGCAAACGTATTTGCTAGAACAATATGGTAACTTCATTCTTAGTATTGTGTACTACCTTTTTTATTGAATATATGCTTTCCATGTTTCGTAATTTATCAGTGTTGTCATACAATAGATGCTACCTGAAAACGGAAAATCATTTAATTATCTATTTTTATTGCGGTTGTTTTCTCAATGTACAAGAATGGTTCTTGTAGAAGTATAATACCGGCATTTATGAATTGCTATAAATGCATGTATCGTAAAAATGATGTCAAAAATATTGTTTAATTAAACAGTATTGTAATGCGTAATTAAGTTTTTAAAAAGTTTTATCTTTTCCAAAAAGCGTTTTTAAAGATTTTACAGGGTTTAATTAATAAGAATTTAATGAATAAGAAATGTGACCTTTTCTAGATGTACCAGATCCTCCCACAGATATTCGACATTTGGAAGCTCTTACAACAACATCATCAATTTATATCTCATGGAAACCTGGAAATAATGGCGGACTTCCACAAACATTTCATATCAAATATAAGAACGGTTTGAGTAGCACATGGAATTATGTCGATGTTACCGATACTGGGGATAAAAGTATAAGTTACGTCATAACTGGTCTTGCAGAGAAGACACAATATGATATTGTCATATACGCATCAAATGAGAAGGGGAATTCTACAGAATCAAATGTATATACAGTGTTGACTAATGGTAATATTAACATACAATTATATACGTAGTTTTCCTTTTTGTATACTGTATATATATCCTGTTTTATGCATATCTTTGCTCGAGTTTGTCTTTTTGGAAGAGTAAAAACTATTGAGATTCCATTTTTTAAACCCGTGCAAATTAACAATGTTAGCCGCTACGAAGTTGTCACACTATGTTTCATTGAATAAAACTTATCTTATTGGGAATGTCGTTGTGCATTCAAGGCACTGGAATATCAATTGATGTTAACAACCTTGCATACAAGTGTCGTTTGTTGCGTAGTTAGTAACTGTTAGGTATTCTAAGGTTCATCCAGTTTTAAATGTTTGTCCGAACCCCAATTTAAGTGCTACGTTTAGGCTTGTATTACAGTTTACTAAAATTACACCAATTTAGATTTTTTAAACTGGATTTAACGACGTGTCAACACAATTTAGGTCATTTCACGGCGTCCAGCGCCCCATACCAAGCTTTCCCGGACCATTGTCTTTAACCAGTACTCATCTACCCTTCCACAAGGCCGTAAACTTATCCGTATTATCTAATCAGTGGAGGAAAATCGACATTATTGTCAAATTTTCGTGGAAGGGTATAACCTCCCCTGGTTGGATTCGAACCCACACCCCCTTCGGGCATGAATTCAAAATCCCGGTGTACTACCAACTGCTCTATCGACCAGGACCAGTTTAGTGACTTCATTCAATATTCCAAGAAATTTAATCAGGCGAGTGCTGTTTCTTATTTAGCATGATCTGTGCATTCAGATTGAAATATGTCTTTTTAAGAAATGAAAACCCAGATTAAGATATCTTATGAGAAATTAAAGTTAAGGGCAGTTGATAGAAAGTTGAAGAAGTGATTCTTGCTCGAACCCTTGAAACTGTCCTGTATATAATTGAGGTATTGAATAGCAGTAGTTAAGCGCTTGAATACAAAACTTGAAACAAACTTGAACACAGATGTTAACTATTTTTTTTTGTAACCATCGATTATAAGTATACTTGTAATAATGATTTCTTGAAATAAACTTGTAAAGTTTATTTTTTGAAATAAACTTGTAAAGTTTATTTCTTATCAGAAAATAAAGACAGTGAGACATACAACATCGCTCCTGTAATTGGATATTCTGTTGGGACAACATCAGGATTTTTCATACTGGTTATGCTGTCAATTTATTTAGTATGGAGATTCCGTTCGAAAGGAGGCAAGTATTGATATGTTTTATATTATCTTATGTTTATAATCAACTAATAAAGCGATTATGCTTGCTGTATGTCTACCAATATGTATTTAGTTTCGTCATTTGTTTGCAATTTTTATGACAACGATTAAGTTGGCTTGGTAATCTTTTATACCAAATCACCAATCATAAGTACCCAAACAACAACCAATTGAATAGTAATGAACCGTGCCAAAATCATTGTCATGAGTCCAGTAATTTCATATTTCTTTTTACGAAATCGTTATATTCATGTATTTAATAAACTATTTTCATAGTATCCACCATAAAGCGAAACAGGTTTATACATCTGGATCGCTGTTTTCTCGAAAATGTAGTATATCGCTTGTATATTACCCACCATATTTAATTACATCATATTCAAAAACATTAACTCATTGTTTCAGCGAAAAATGTTGATAAAACTGTTTCATCAAGGTAAGCATGTTTCGTAACTTTTATAACCTGACCAAGAATAAATAGCTCGTAAAAAGGTGTACTGGCTTTGCTGGTCTGCAATTCCATTCCTCTGATAATGATTGTTACAAGTATTGTAAACAAAGCGGGTTTGTACTGGATATTGGCAAACACTAAATTGAGCAAACTTGATGCAACGACGTCATCAACAGCTGCCGCATTTAAAAGCACGTTGTTAAAGGATTGATAATTGATTGCTTTGCAATCGGACATATCAAACTTTAACTTGAAACAAAGCTCATAAATCCCTTGAAAAACAGTTGAGAATTAGGAGATTCTGCACCATTGCTTGTCAGATGTAGTAACAATATAGAAAATTATCATTAAATATTAGTATAACTTTTTCTTCATAACACCGACAGTTTTACGTTAATTTTATTTATCTATAATTGAAAAAAACATGTAAGTTAACAGTTATTTATTATTGATTGTATTCGACAAATTGATTAAACATATTCGGTATATAACATAAGTCTACATAAACTCAAAATATTTGAATTGCTTAAGATTAAAAGCATCTTATAAGCAGATTATAACTTACTTAAAAACATACTTTCAACGATTAAAGTTATTATTTAAATGAAAGTAGATATATATTTTTGCATTCATATATATTTTGTAGTAATGCACAACAACCGAATGTAATGTCTACAATAACAGCAGTTTTTCAAAACGAAGGAAGGCAAGTATTGTAGAATGTTTTATGCTTACACAAAAATAAACCACTAGTTTTACTATAAGTGAATTCATAACATATTTAGTATTTGCTATGTATTTAAATGAATAACCACTACGAATTCGCTATCCGATAACTATCAGTTCTACGTCATAAGCAATCGACAACGTCGCTCTCTGCCAATGATATTGTATGCAGCCAACAAATAGGGTGACAAATACATTCTCCCCTATTTACTTTTAAAACGTATCATGTCTGACTTAGTCATGTTCCTTATAAATAAAATTGTTTTTCATGGCGTTGATTAGATTTGTTTATTTCAATCATACCTAATATTTATCTTGATGTGCTCTTGTTGCAGTGTATCAAACTATGATTCATTAGAATTGGTCAATCGAGATGAAACTAGTTATTCTGATTTAGTCATTTCGGCTTCAGGTAAAATCAATTATTTATATATATCTGAATCAGTTAAAAGTAAATTACTAAGACGGCTGAAGAATCACTTAATATAACATCACTTACTGTCATCAAGCAATACAGTAGTGAAATAAATATGTATATTTCTTTCGTATTTTTTTTTCAATGGAAATTTATGTCGGTTATCAATCATAATGTACAACAACCTTTTAACCATCTAGTATTTTGATTGATAATTCCTATCTGCCTTATTTCAGCTTCATAATTTTCATTTCTGTTTGCTCAAGCAAATATATTATATCAGAAACGATCTGTGATGACATACTTTCAAAACTTCTGTTTATTCATAAAAAATATTTAATCAGTAAATTAATAAGAAATCATTTCTTACAGGCAAAAATAAACTACACACACTTCTTAAATGTTAGATCGTAATGTTTTAAATTTTGTTTAGTTCTAAAACACATGCGTTGATATTTTTAAATGAGTAGACAAATAACATTTTAATGCCGTCGTTATTCAAAGTAACTTTCCCTTTCATAATTATCATCTTATTTAGTATATACTTTTTCATTTCATACCAAGGTCAGGAGAATGTAGTGTACGAAAATATGAAGTTGGAATGAATTAGAACAAATCATGATATATTCAGACTGTTAGCATTTTATCATAGGACCAATAGGATAATATATTCGTTGGATGTCTTAAAACTTGTCTCTATCTGATTGTAGTGCATATCGTAGTAAACATGTTTATTATGTGGGTTTAACGTCATGTCAACACATTTAAGTAATTTTACGCGTCGAGCGCATCTAAGCTAGCTTTCCTGGAGTATATACCTTAATAATCGGGAATAATTGAATTTTTGTCAAATGATGAATTAATTAATGTCAGCTTCGAATCCCACCTCGCCGGGTGGGATTCAAACCCCTTTGAACAAGAGATTCCAAATCACTGCGCGCTACCAACTGCGCTTCAAACCTGTACTGTGCCACAATGGTCTGTTCTTGGGCTTAAATAACCTCATGTACACCATACCTTGCGACGAATTGAAGCATGTCTGAATAACATCATACTTTTGGTTAATAATAACTTTATTTTCGAAATCAATACAGAGAAAACAGTAATAAAGCCATCAACACAAGTTCATTGAAGCATTAAACAACATGTAAACCCAGTATTGACATCTAGACTCGATTAATTGTTGAACTTGTTCGAAATATGTAACCTCTGTGTTAAAAAAGTTTCTTGACTTCAAGTACACATCTGAGTCAAGTACGTACAAACTCCTTACATAATAATTATGTGATTTATGCACTTCACGGACAAGCACCTACCTCGAAGTAGATTTTTGGCTTATGGTGATCATGCGTTTATGACTGTGGCCAAAGTATTTTATTTTAATTTACTTTTTAGACTACATTTGGGAATTTGTTTTGAGCAATATTGATGCATTAATTTGTTGTTATTTCTTTGGTTTTTTTAAATTGTGTATTATTTTTGTTATTCTGTACATTACTTTTAGAAGCTTGGTACAAAACAATTGTTTCACAATAAAACATTACTTGATGTATGCACGTGTATATGTGTGTGTGTATAAATACATCATGAGTAAGATAAATGGGGGTGTGTATGTATATGTATAAATAAAATGTGTATTTGTATTTGATGTGTATGCAAAGATGACTTGGATTTTTTATGTTATGAATATATAATGCTATGTCTATGTATTGTTATCTGATACATGTACTATCTATCAACTCACTGATTACTATGTATAAGTTAGATCTACTGTATTTTGTTATGTTCTGTATTAAAAATTTGATATGATCATTTGTACTGTACTGACATGTCAATGTACTTGTATTTGCCGCTTGGGTCTAAGGCCTTCCGGTGTTTATATATATAATAGTTGTCAGCAGAATATATGTACGCAGTACTGCATAACATCCAAAGGTCATCCAAGTATAGATACAGTCTCTACAACCCGATTGGACTTAAAATGTTTTCATTTATTTTAAAGATATCTCTTAAATAAAATGCAAGCACTTTCATATTGAAGATATATTTTTTAATAATTCAAAAATAGACTGTTGTCTACGATTGATAGCCATTAGAACTTATAGTGCGAACTTAATCAAACTTTTGAATGTAGTCTTGTTATAAAAGTAACAACTCTCCATAGTACATGTTGCCGCTTCTGTGGTCAAGTAATATATTTTGAATTTTGGTTAGATTCATGTGGGTTCTTTGCAGTTTATCTAAAAAAAAAACATTATATATTTAGGCCTCACCCTTACCAAAGGAATAATCAACGGCCTGTTTAAAATAAACCGAATGATGATGACATTGCCATTATATCTAGTTAATATTTTTAACACATACATATATAATATTTGTATTATTATTTACAATGCACTTGTTCTATTTAATCGTTCTGATTTCTGAATAAAATCTACAAAACGTTATTGTAAAAACACATTGTTCATTGTTAATCAAATATGTATTGTCTGTCTATAGATCATGGGATTTATAGTATTAATAACACAATTTACGGGAATTTGTGGTACATTGTATACCCCTCCATCACACACTAAACGAACGAGTGTGGATTTGTGGTAATCGCTTTATAATACATTGTGTGAGAATTTGTGATAATCACTTTATGATACAATCTATGGGCACAAAGTATTTTGACAAATAGACATTGTAGACACAGTCAACTTATCGTTAGATCATACTTCATGTATTTATAAGCAAGCTGTTCACGCCTTCATAGTCCCAAAATACCACCAATACTATATATAGTGTTGTGGGAGATGGAAGTTGTGCTGACCACTTTTGGTTTCAACAGGGAACGATTATGAAGACATATTTAATTTAATCTTTAATAGTAATTCATTCCATTTTTGATACTACACATTTTATTCATCGCTAGTTTTTATGAGATGGGTGACCGGCACATATAACCAGTTCATGATCATTTGATTTTCTTTTACGAATAAAAATTAGCAAAAAAGTTGCTTACCAATCCTAATTTCATTCATTTATTTGATTGTAATTACTGGCTTCCGCATTATGGGATTTGAATGAACAGAGGTTAACAATTAAGTTGTCAACAATTTTCATCTTTAAGGAAGACATTCGAGATAATACTGTGAAAATTCGAAAACTCGAACTGAAAAGTTTATGATATAAGGTTGAAATAGTCGGGCTGATCGACCCATCCTCATTCGAAGTTTTACTGCTTATTGTTTCTTACTATTTATATCAAGGATTATAATATAACATGGATAAAAAAAGAAAGAAGAGTCACGTACGACGTTATTAGATCTATCCAGTTACATGGGTGGAAGTTGAAAAATTTTGTAAATGCTTAAAACCTACTTCAAAATTCTGCAATAGGTAGATTTCATATGAATTACAGACGGTTGTCTATTCACAAAATGCTGAAAGTATTAATACTGAAAACTTTCACCCAAGCAGTTTGTTCGATCAAGCCGTGTTCAAGCTATCTGAACTTTCGCTGTAATTGAAAATAACTCAACAACCACAAATTCACATACAAACCACTTTATTAAAGTTTGTATGTATAAGCATGTCGACTACTTCGTATGATATTATATATTTATCAATAGAGGTAAAATCCAGAGAATGTAGCAAATCGATAAGTTTCACTGTCAGTAATTGCCTTATCATTCCATCGATAGTTTGCAATCCATACTTGTTGACCAGCGGTAAGAGAAAGCAGGACAAAATTCGAACCTTGAGCCTCGTGGTATTCATGAAAAGTGTCGGAGATGGCATCTACTTGGTTTTTACCGTCGACACTCAGTTTCGCTACAATTTGCTGCACACCATTTGTAGCAACTGAGTAATAGAATGCATATAGACCATCCATAGGGCAGGTAAACATTCCTGAAATAGTAGGTACAGTCAGTTGTTTTCTCAACTGTCGAACAAATCCATCGTGATTGAGTACATTCTCTTATACGAGTTTTACACGTTATACACTTAGAAATACGATGGCGACATTGACTCTGCAAGCACGCATTAAACAGCTTAGCTTTTCGTTTGTTCTATGCACATTTTATCATATCCATTGCAGTTTTATTTAGTCGAAAAGTAAATTCATTGTGCTGGACCGAATGTCCATTTCTAATAAAAAGTTACTTGTGAAGACTGTGCAAATGGTTTATTAAAGTGTATTATTTTGTCTCAGTTCAATTTTCACAAGCTATGCCTTTCATAATACAAAAGAAAATAAATAAAACCAAGGTGTTTTAAATCGCATTCCATTATTGTGTCAGTCACTGTAGTGTATCAACCTGCAAACACTGTTTCCGGAAAATCTCTGGAGCTAAGCTATTAAGCTAGTTGAATATTCTCTAGCCAATGTCCAGCTATTGTCCCAATTCATTCAGAGGTAGGCGGGATCATGGCCGTATGAAACTTCACGAAAGAAGGTAGGTTTTAATTGTAATCGAACCTAGTGATTCTACCGCCCAGGAATTGAAACTACGATATTTGAAATCATAATCAATACTCGTCACATACTGAACTAACAGGGTGGACAAGTCACAACACAATCATATAATATAAGTTATCGAGTAGTTTCCCTTTGCTTACCACTGGTTGGGTTGTAAGCTGATCCCTCATTCAGAATAATCTTGTTGTATACTATAGGTTGATCTATACCAAGATGGGTGACATTATGATTCAAGTACGCTGTAAATGCAACTCTTTCACTTTGTCTAACTGAAATAGACATGTTTTATATACAAACAAAACAAATCACATGCGAAGAGTGCGGCCGCCTTAACCAAACTTTCTATCGTGTTTTACTGTTTTTTTTTGTTGTTTTTTTTTTGGGGGGGGGGTATGTTTAACGAGATTAATTCACGTTGTATAGCTAATATTACGGCGACCAGTCAACCTACTCACTTTTCCAGAAAAGGCTAAATCTCTGGATTTAGCTGTTACCAGTTACGCAAACTCCTGTCAGTGACTGACACCGGTACTACACGATGTAGAATCGGTAGAAGGAGAGAGAATGGCTGTGGAAATTATTTTATTGATAACCAAGCAGCAGAAGAATAAGATAAGAAAAGATACATTTTATTTTAAGTCAGCAAGATAATTTAACTATAAACATAAGCTTATGTAAGCATCACAACCGACTAACGTTATTATAATTTAAAAAAATAAATACAAATTAAACAAAATGAATAAAAATCAAATTGTCTTGATACAATTAATTTAAACTAAAATTGATCGACGATCACATACACAACAAATAAGTTAGATAAAAAACTCTGTCATCACAATGAATAAATTCATAAATACATTGTCAAAATTAAAATCAATTACAAATAGTAATAAACATGATGAAGCTGCTGATCCCGACCTGCTGCTGACCTAAAATCTGCCATAAAAAAAAATGTCATCTAAAAAACCTGACATTCAATGAGAACACAAAAGTGTGACTATAAAAGAAATTGCAAAGAAAAACTATTAAGTATGCCCCGCTCTAGAATCGAACCACGACCCTTCAATCAGTAGACGTGCGTGCTACCGACTGAACGAGCCAGACGTGCTCTTCCGTGCACAATATACAAAAGTGATTGAAACATCTCACCTTGAATTGATGACGGGACATCATCAGCTGTTCTTATCTGTTTTCTTATGTCACTATCTGTAGCTCTTTTCCTAAAATATAGACGTTTAGATGATCATATATTTATATAATAGATACATATAAATAATTCTTGAAGTATTTGTGACCTTATTTATTTGATTCATTCGAGATGTTATTTAAAGGAAATTATAAAATTCTTCTTAACTATTTGAGAGTTTTCCCTACTTGACCCACGTGGGTCGTGTTTGCTAAAATTAATTTTGTGGTAAAATAGTATTTATTATACCAGAGCCTATTATCGAGCTGCAACTCAAAACCAATTTGTCATGAAACTGTATCGTAAGTTCGTTACCCAAAACAGTATAAAAATCGCGATATATTTTTATCAAAGGGAAACAACTGTATAAGCACTGATTAGCCGATACAAAGGTCATCTCCACGTTACCCCTGAGCGATGTCGGAAGATCCTTTACCACAGCGGTATAGTGTGTATACGTATACGGAGATATGATTTTGATGAGACTAGCAGCCTGTTCAGTTACTCTGAACGTTCCAAACGTTCCGTAACGGAAGTGTCGGAACAACTCAACCCAAAGACAACTCAACCCGAGACAACTCAATCCCCTACTAACAGATTGAGTTGCCCCAACTTTGAATAGAGTTATGCACGGGTTGAATAGTCTAAGGGTTGAGTTCTTCCGTACCCGTAACGTTAGCTAACAGTCGTTACTGAACACGCAGTAGATCTTGATTTTCAAACGTAAAACTTAAGTAAACAAATACCTTAGAACATCCGAAGTAGTCTGGTCCTCTTTGAATCCATTGGGTTGGTCTTCAGTGTTGTGAATGTTGTCCCTCTGTAACTGAAGAATCTGTTGCTGTTGGGTTTCTATTGTTATTTGCTGTTGGTTGATTAATTTTGAGTGTCCCACGATAATTTCTTGTTGTTGTTGATTGATACGTTCCTGGTATGACAATCTATTCTCAAGTTCCTGCAGCTTTTGTATGATGTTCGATTCAGCGTCCAAACCCGAGCAAACATTAAGGACAAAACAGCCAATCCAAAGTTTTATTAAAACGTCCATTTTGTCTACAGTTTGGACAATTATTCATAGATAACACAATTAAATATGTTAACAGTGCCAATCAAGGTCAGTTCAGATAACCCCATCTTCTCAAACGTATCGCAATCTCAGACTGAATTCAGGCAAGGATCTAGGGTTTCGGCGAGGTTGGGGATGCGGTCTCGTTGTTTTACTCTCGCAACGTCAAATGTTGAGGCTAATAAACGTAACGTTACACACGCCATTTTAACGTCGTTTTATGTCGACATTTTGCGCCAGCGGGGGGGGGGGGGGGGTCGGACCCCCCTAGAATTTGGAAAATTTGGAAAATGTACCTGTCCATTAGTGTATTTCTTGCCTGTAAGTCATTTTTAAGTTACTGTTTCATGAAGCAATTTTTTCGGTTTTAATCATAGATTTAATGGTTATGTAGTTTTTATTATTAATATGTTGCATTTTTTCTGCAAAATGTGTATAATGTGGTTGTGGTTCGAGGTTCGGACCCCCTCCTAGAAAAATTCGGACCCCCTAGAAAAATCCTGGATCCGTCCCTGTACAGTACCCCGTTGTTTGCAAGAAACTTTCTCCTATTAGCTCAGTACTGGTTGACCAGGAAGCGGACTCGAAAGTTACAAATCTAAGTTGTAAGAACTTGTTTCACAATCGAGCTAAAATAATTTAGTTTACCTCTGTGTGAACAATTACTTTCAATTAGTTTTCAAACATGTTATTTTTGTATTACATATTGAGTATTCAGGCGCGTATCTATGGCATGCCGTTTTTGAGATTACGCTCACATACTACGGGGAGTTTTTTTTTCACCACATTGGCTAAGATGCATTTTGGTGATACTTTGACCACCGGTTGTATGCTACTTAGACAACAGAAATATCGTTCGTTTTATCCTATTTTCATGAAATCGGCAGTTTCATATGGACAAATGAAAAGTAACCCGGGTAAGGCATCCAATTTTTCAGCGTTTTTGGCACTTTTAGATTTTTTATTTCTGGAATCGAGGTTACGCACGTGCGTAAAGTGCGTAATGGCAGATACGCGCCTGTTGAGTATACAATTTAACACTTTACAGCATGTTTATACAAAACGTTATACTATGAACAGATCAAAATGACCAGAGACAGATTAATGCGCATTAGGCCCTAGAAGAGGTTTCAAAAAATGTGACAGGTTTCATATACGGTTTGATGACGCTCTTTTCTCAATACCTAGCTGGCTTATAAGAGCTACTAAAATTATATTGTCCATCGTTTGCCTGCAATCGGAGATGGACACTTACATTAAATTTGTCTTTGTAAAGATACTAATCGCACGATTTACCGCATACACTGCATACTCCCGGACACTCCGCATACTCGCGTAAAAACGAAACACTCCTATATATAATACTCTCTTGATTCCTATAAAATATTCATTAGATACTTAGATACACTTGTGTTAGTATCTATTGACACATATAATGTAATTTTTGTTCGAATGTCGTCTTTAATTGATAAAATTGGTTTGAAAACAACATGCACGGTGTCGTATTTTCGCGTTAATGTGAAACAAACTCTTACTAATACTCACGAATGCTCCCGTTATTATTGTACAATGATACTTAAATATTCATGATACCCTTGTGTAAGCATTTATTGATATTCATAATATAATTTTTGTTCGAAATGTTGATTTTGATTAATAATTATACGTTGTAGGCCTACATATGAATCCAACTACATACTAGTCAAGCAGAGTGAAGTGTTCATGGTGCATTAATTGCGCTGATCAAAAACATGCATTTTGTATAATGTGTTTTGTTGTATTTATTTAACCTATTGGATAGACCACTGCGAGACGCTTCTTTTTCGATCTAATGCCCATCCAAATCTGATAGTTGAGCCGTTATTCTGAGGGAGCTTATTTGATGTAGGAACTAAAATATAGTTACATGTAGCTTGCGCCTCTTTGCATCGAAATAGCTTAAGTCCGATAACGGTATCGTGTCGAGAGATAAAACTCTAGAAAATATCAAAAGTTATCTGTAATGCGAGATATATTTTAATTACAATGAGATGCGGGTGTTGGGGGACCTATATCTATCCCGAGATATATATATTATATTAATATATTGATGTAATTATAACTTTTATGTTTTGACGTTTAGAAATAAATTTACTGACTAATTTGTGGTAACAATATATTAAAGCTAAATGTTTTATGTTTTTAATCTGTTCAATAGAATTAATAACACGGAGGGAGTAAAGACATAATGAATGCTTTCTCGCTCATTAAAAAAGATACCCATTTCGTATAACAATTACATGTGCGAATTTCCCGCGATATGTCATTGTGAGAAATAGTATAGAAGGTATCCGAATGAAAATTGTTGTTAAATGAATTTTAATTGGCTCGTTATCGATAACTTTAGATCAATTTAATCATACATATAAAGATCTGACTGTTTTTAAAAAACGCTGCGTAATAAAACAATTAAATTTATCTGCAAAATATGCGGAAATTTAGCTTCAAATTAAAAAAGATAGTTTCGAAGCACCTGCACTGAAATGAAAACAATAATGCGTCATCGCGAATGAGCCAATCAGATACTCCGTTATATTCGCGTAAGGCCGACTTGTCAATGTTATTATTTTCTTTTGTCCAATTTATTGTTTTTGCAATGAAATCAGTGTCTATAGGAAAAATTA
Source organism: Mactra quadrangularis (assembly GCA_025267735.1). Classification (NCBI taxonomy): domain Eukaryota; kingdom Metazoa; phylum Mollusca; class Bivalvia; order Venerida; family Mactridae; genus Mactra; species Mactra quadrangularis. The sequence continues at coordinate 47,590,727 of CM046299.1, read as the reverse complement.
ACGTTTAGAATGATGAATAATCATAATAATCACGTTCAACAAAATGGATTCCATCATAAATCAAGATCTGAGGTAAGAATTTGGCTTATTAATCGAGTTTTGAAGCGACATACTTGTTTGTTTTGATGCAGAATTTGCTCACGTTATCAGCTGATTTCCTTGTCAGTTATTGAACCGTTTCAAATTTCTCAGTTTCTTGGTATTTCTTCACTTATTGTCATATTTTGATACACAGTGTATCTTTATTTAATTCACTATTCATTTTATCATTGTCAAGTCTTCACCTGTCTAAAAATGGATAATTTCCCACACTGGTCTATATTGAAACAAAAGCCTTTGTTTGTAAACACATGTGACTGCATGTTATTATAATATGATTTACTCACATGCTGTGTACTTATGTGCTTAATGGTGATGATTTTCAATTTTCAGTTTATATAACTGGTCCAAACTATTTGATATCTACAAAGTCACCAAAACATTATGATAAGTCATGAAAAAGAATCAGAAAGGGGTCGGCCAAAGAAATATTTAAGTTTCCCTTTATAATATACTGGGTTTAACACTATGTCTACTGTACACAATTCAGGTTATTTAACAGCGTCCAGCACTTCCTACCTATCCTGGACACTTGTCTATTCCCAGTACTCACTGTGCCTTTCACAAGGCCAAAACTTTTTCCTATAGTGGTATACCTAATTAATGGTTGAAAATTGACATTATTGTCAAATTTTTATGGAAGGGTATAACCGGACCAGGTAGGATTTGAACCTGTACCTTTTTCGGTACACTAGAATCGAAAACCTGGCACATTACGAACTGAGCTACTGACCTAGGTCTGAACTAATAACTAATGTTATTGACTTGTAAATTGTGTCAATATAGATCATTGAGATGAAAGAGGTACATAAGTCTCATATGGGATTTGAACCCTTGGTTGATAGTTACCAGTTAGTTATTCTGGCATCCATATGATCTTACAACATGGGATGCATTTACTGTTTAAGTGTCAATCAAAGAATGGGTCCCGATTTGATTGTATCAAATTCACTAGGGCTGCATGATGAATGATGATCCAGTCTTATTCAGTCATTGGAATCCAATGTGTGTTTCGAATAAGATTCATTAGTCCAAAGGGTGAGTCACTATCATCTGGAAGTAAGTAACGTTAGAGTCAGACTTGAATTTGGAATTCTTTTGAAAATTGTTTTTATTTTGTCCATGGTGGTTGCTGGGATTACTAGATCAGTCATCAACTTAACCCACTAGCCCGAAGCCTAACACATGTATGTGAAAAAATTGATAAGGGGTAGTGCAAATAACTTATTTTATAAAATTGGGCTAGTTGATTATCACTGGCATTCTTTCATTTAAAATAATATGAATGGGTTCAACTCATGAAATTCAAGGCGATGACTGCCTGATGTGTTGTTAGTGTAAATTTCAAAATACTGTCTATAAGTATTCTTCAGTGGTGATATTATGATCATCGAGTGTGCTATGTAAACTCTGTGTAACGTACTCATCATCAATTTTAATGAAATCATTCTGACTACAGAAGGACTTTCACCAAACCCCAGTATCTGTAATATGCGACCTATATGGTTCAACTTCAGTCATTGTATTGCTATGAGTTGGTTTTGCAATCACAATTGGCCGGATTTTCAAAGAAAAAATTCGGCTTATAGTTTGGCAAAACCTGGTTGGGCGGGCCAGTGTCCAGTGTCGCAAACAATTGCGTTAAAGTTTTTTATTTACCATTTATTTATGCCATTTATTGTCAGATCTTTATGAAACTTTATGCTATGATAACATACCATGTGATAAACAGAATTAGAAAGTAACCAAAACACTACCTGGCTTTATTATGGATTATTTCCCTATATATGTAACTTTTGTGTTAAAGTTTTTTTTGTAACATCATAAACTTGATCTAAATTTTCTCCATCTGTAGAACAATCTGGCTTTAATTTGGTTTCCACAGTTTATTTCTTGTTGTATTTTTAGATTTGACCAAACTGTACAGAAAAATAGTATATACTAAATAATAATATACTGATCAAACTTTTGATTTACTGTGAAGTAAAACCTTTTTTTTCAATTCTGATCCATGTGCAAATGTTATGCTATTTATTATACCCCCGCTTTGAAGAAGAGGGGGTTATACTGTTTTACCCTTGTCCGTGCGTGCGTCCGTCCGTTACAAAATTTCCGTCGCAGTTTTCTCAGCAACTATAACATGCAGCAGCCTAATACTTTGCATATTGCTTCATCCCATAGTCCCATGTGGTGTAAAGCGATTTAATGCTCCTTGCTCATCTACTTCCTGTTTGTCGCATATTTTTAGATTTTTGCGGGGGTATCACTAGTGAGCATTAGCTCACAGATTTACTTGTTTATGATTCCAAACCAACTGACCAATGAAATTTCAGACCAGGGATGCTTATCCCTGAAATTTGCTTGAGGAATCTTAAGCATGAAACATAATGAGGTAACTGTCAAAAGATTCTGTAAATTTGATGCAACTAAAGTGCTATGATTTGACCAGTTTTTCTGTGAAAGTTGTTAGCCTGTTTTTGAAATTTCTCTAAGTACCAGGGCCCCAAATTACACACGCTCACACACTTAGTAATCTTGATCATACACATTTAATCTAAAGAACAAAAAGCCAAAAGAAGCCAAAATAGATATTTTCGTAGAGATTCAGAGAGTCTTAAAGTCAAATAGCTATATTCAGAAGCTCCCAGAGACGACTTCTAGTTGCAGCGTTGCCCTTGCATGGATCCACAGGATCAACTGGCCAACAACTTTTGATATTTCACATCTAAATCCATTGAACTTTAAACAGCTATGAAAGTTGATGACACTGGTGATGATGTTTGGTTGTATTGTAGATGCACATAATACATGTAGTCTCAAATAGAAGCTTCAGATAAAAGTGAAAATTTAAACTTCATTTCCTTACACTTTCCTGACTTTTTCTTTGCTTACACTTCTCAGATATTGACAAAAAACTCTGTTGAAGAAACTGCTATTGAATTTGGAGCATCGCTTATAGATCTAGGTCAGTTGCTCATGTATGCTGCAATATTGGGTTATTGAAAAAACTCTGCAGATCTTAGTAATCTATGGAGCACATGTCTATATTTGGTTATATTCATCAATTAGTGCTTGTCTGAAATTCCAGTTTTATAGAAATTTCTTGGGGAAGAATTTATTTTGGTTTTATATTCTTGATATCTTGTGAATCTTTTGTTTTTCATGATACTTAGTGAGTCTTTCAGTCTGATATGGACCATATTTAGTAACTTTTATTACTGTACTGTATATTAACTCTTAATTAAGATATGTCATGGAGGGATCCAGCGGGGGTCAGGGGGGTCCAGACCCTCTTAGAATTTGGAAAATGTACCTGTCGATTAGTGTATTTCTTGCCTGTAAGTAATTTTTAAGTAGCATGTAGCAATTTTTCTCGATGCTTTACATAGGTAGGTTATGTAGTTTTTATTATCAATATGTTGCATTTTTTCTGCAAAATGTGAATAATTTGGTTGTGGTTCTTGGTTCAGACCCCCCTCCCCCTAGAAAGTTCCGACCCCCTAAAAAAGTTCGGACCCCCTTGAAAAAAATCCTGGATCTGCCCCTGTATGTACTGTGGCTAACTCACCTAAACAGTTTCCTGGACACTATTTTTAGTTCTCACCTAAATTTAGGGCTGCAGAATGTTGAGCAAGTGGTGATCGGATCCAAACCACGACTCATGTGTTGCCATTCAAATCACATGTTAATAAAAAAGCATTCAGGAATCCATGTAATAACAATATAAGTGAAAAATTACAATACTATATGGGTAACCATGTACTCCAAACATTTCTATCAGACGTTTTATGGGCGTTTTCAGTAATAACATTTTTGTTCAATCGAAATTTTGACTCAAGATAATTCGGTCCCTGCATAATTTTTTTAGTACTGCGGCTCGTTTTCAGTGGTAATTAAGCTGAAAATATTCTTGTTTTTTCCAAAACTAGATCGCAATCCGACGATCCGAGTACACAAATACTCGCGGCAGCCCTACTTAAATTACCTTCCCACAAGAAATCTTCCTGCTTATCATCTGAAGAAAATTGGTAATAAATATCGAATCATTACAGCAGGGACATGAAATTCTTCACTGTTCCACTGAACCACAACTGTGGGTTTACTTTAACTATTTGTTTCCCACACATCCTCTGTCAGAAGATCTTTTAGAGGCTTCATGCTATCTGTTGCTTGGATGTGTAAAAGCACAGGATATCACGTCACCAGAAACAAAATTAGGGACACAGGGTACTGGCAAAAGGTGCAATATGGTGATAGGATAGCATACTTTTGACATTTGGGGGAATTCCACTGTCTATATAGTAAAAAGTGGAGATGTAAAGGAGCAAAAACTATATATTCATTGGTTGTTTTTCTCTGCCCAAGCTTCGCCATGGTAACCTGAATTTCATTATATTTCTAACAGTCACCTTACATTTACCTTAGATTTACACCTAAAACTTCTAGTGAGCCTAGTGGGGAAATCATATTATAAAATAATAGAGAAGTTCAACCATAGGTCATGTGGGGTCAAAATCTTTTGGAATAGTTAGTCAGTATAGGTAGAAGAAAATTGGTCCAGAAGAGCTGGTTAGGTGAGCTAGCAGCTAAGTTAAAGTGTTGATGAATGGGGTAAAACCATTATAGCTAAATAATGTGGTCACAAGATCATCAATGGAAAATGTTTGTGAAGACATTTAGTATGATTTACACAAGTGGAAACGAAAACTTGAGGTTTTACATTAGAAATCTTTAATGAAAACTCTGAGAGAGGCCTGATAGGCGACTTGTTGTTATTGTATTGATTTCAGTATGTCTTTAGTACACGCTAGTGTATAGCGGGAGTATTTGTCAGTTTATGCTATCTATAATAAAACCAGGAACACTGTGTGTTTAACTTGTTGATTCATTTACCGACTGACTGGATTAACGCTTGATTATCACTGTGTTCTTGGTTAGAATTGTAATGTTTTTGTGTCTGGCTGGCTCTGTTTGTTTTATTCTGTCATAGATTCTGGATTTGTTAAGAATTATTGGTTCTAATCGATTAAAAGACATTATTTCAATCTGTGGTATTATTTTGTTACAGAGAGTGAGTGAGGGAGGGAGGGGATGAGTGAATGATAAAAGTGGTTAAACTGTCTATTGCTTCATATTCATGAACTGGAATTTTTACTGTTTTTGTGTTGGATTGTAGAAGTTATTGTCTGGTAGCTAATACTTGGTGCTTAGTTATGATTTTCCGATGGCATAGAGGTTTTCAATTTGTTGTTATTTATTTTTCTGGTTTTATGTATGTTATAGTTAAGTGGATCGAGGCACATTAATGTTGAAATAATTTGATCTTAATTGATTCCTGTTAAACTGTTATGATTATTACTGATAATGTGTACACAAACTTGGAGCATATATGAATGACAGAATAATATGTTATTTATTATTTTCTCGTATTGGTAAATGTAGTCTTGAGGAATTTCTACAAGAGATTTTGATGTTTCTCACTTATTTTATTCTGTGCATCATTCTGATCTTGTTGTGTAAACACTTATATAATATGTCAATGATCAGTAGCCTCATACAGGTAATTGGGAAAAAAACTAGAATTCCGCATCTGTGATACACCATTCAAGAATACCAGTTTGCATTTTTTTAGATAAGTGAAAAAAATGATTTGTGAGTGTCTTCCTACCTAGTTATATTTTATTGTATCCACTCCTTAAAGTACCTGTATGAGACTGGTGATGGCTGTCATATTATAATGATTACCTTTACAGTAAACAGCTACAGGTCATAGGTCATGCATGTTTTTATACTTTAAACGATGGACTTGCCCATTAAATAGGCAAATAATCTGATGCATAAACAGCATTTTTCTGGTTTAAACATATCATTTTGGTATTCAAAATTTATTTAAGATATTGTAAATGCATACTGTAAATTTTAGATAGTGATATGTTTTTAAAATAAGAGTAAACTAACTTAACTACAAAATTGTAAAAATAATTCACTCTGAAATATTGGTTAAAACTGGTTATGTTTATATACACAATGTTTACATGTACGTGGACGACCTGTATATTGGAAGCATATAAATACATTGTACAGTACCACCTCTCTTGAACAACATCCACTTAGAGATAGTTAAATATGTTGCTGTTTAGAGATTATTGCTCTGCAGAGTTTAAATTCAATTTAAAGTATGCCTGAAGGAAATATCAAAAGCTGTTGTTGTGCAGAGGATTTGGTCTAACGGCCACTCTGCAGAGGTTATACTGTATAGATTGTTTTACAATTCCTTGTAGATTTGCTGTCTGATATTAAAACATTGACACTTTTATATACTTCCAATATTGATGTTTTTTGATAATTGATGCACTTAAAATAGTAATGCTTGTAAATTGTTAAAGAATATACTTGTTATACATTTACTTTATTTTACCTCTAAACTGCCTTGATGAAGTCATTAATGTAAGTTGTATTGAGTGAGAGATATGCAAGACTGTATCCACTTATTTTCCCTGGTGGGATGGGATGGCGATTTTCACAATGTTGTCCAACTTAAAATTTTGTTTTTCATATTAATTTTAAATGCATAAAGGCTAAGATATTGTCTTAAACTAAGGACAACTAACTCAGGTTTATGGGTTAATTCCATCAATAAGTGGATCTGATATTTTCATAATAACAGAACAGAGTTTTATCCTTGACTTAATCTAACAATTGCCATTACAAATCTGAGTTGAAAGTGATGCCTATGATCGAAAATTTACAACTGTTGTTGTAATGATATGTGCATACTTTGTTTAACTTTGTGCAAGAAGTCATGGCCATAATCTGCAGTGTTCCTCAGACCAGGCCATTATATACAGTTCCACCTTCTAACAGTGACTTCATTCCATCAAATGGTTCCTTTCCTTTTCCCACCTTTCTCCCACTTTCTCTTTATCCTTCCACCTTACATTCAGTCCTACTTTCCAATAGCCCCCTCTTTTTAAACAGTCCTGTTTTCCTCCAGAAGTTCCTGGATTGCCATTATGTCATTTTTTCCATTGATAAAGATTAAAGTATATGGAGATTGGAGAAATTGCCTGTCTAGTCAAAGGATAGGTGACTACTGGTTGTAGACAAGGGTCCAGGAAAGCAAGGTTAGGTGCTGGCCAAAAATAACCTAAATTGTGTTGACATGGTGTTAAAACCCAGTATGAAATAAATCTTCCCCTTCAACAGCCCCCCCCCCTTCAAAAGATTTTCTAAGCCTACAAAATATATTGAACTTAAATTATATAACAGATGTTGCTTGTATCCTTGGTTAAACTTTCTGAGTGCAGTATTCAATTACTATCTGCAAAGAAATGCTGATTTTACCAATAAATCAAGCTACAATGTTATGTTATTCAATGGTTTATTATCGTTATTTCAAGGATGTATCCAGTCTCCAGTCATTGAGGCATCCAGGCATTGACACACACACAGATGCAGCAAATGAAAGCATTGTAAATCAACTATGAAATATTCTCTATAGTCTCTTTGTTTAAATATTGGCAGCAGCCTTTACCTACCTCACCAGTTTTCTTGGAGGTTTCTTATATAATTTAATAGTTATACAGTCTCCCAACATTCTACAATGGGACTAAGCAACTTCTTTCACACTGAACAAAAATAATGCTAATGTTAGGCCTTAGAGTAGTTTAGTTTCTTGTTTCATCTACCCCAAAAAGTTTGGGGTCAAATAAATCAAGATCCAATTTATGCCATTTTTGTGTGTTTTTTTTATCCATGTTTGATAAAAAATTGACTTTGACTTTAAATAGCATTACAGCCAATTATAAAAAACGGTATGTTGGCAATCCAGAAACAAACCCTTTCATGTCCTTTAGTCATTTACCATCTTTAAGAGATGTTAGTTAAAATACTACCAATCTGATTAAAACCTGATCTAAAATTTTCCGTTCGCCTACTCGCTAATTTAGATCTGGCCTTTTTCAAATGAGGGTCACGTTCAGGTGACCATTTCTCGTCATCATAATATCAATATTAATGATGAAATTGTTATGATACGTAACTTGTTTACATCCTCTACGTCACGCAATTTGAAATGAGCCGTCCAATCGCAGACTGTGAATAATACCGCTGTTAAATAGCTTGCAAACCTTGGTCTAAAAATAGAAATTACAAAATCAAAATGTTATTAATAGTGTTTCGTCTAGATGAAAGCTAAGCATTGATTAGTCAACATAAAGTTCCTCCGTTGAGATACTAGAGATCCTGTACACCAATTCTCTACAGGATATCTGTTTACGGAGATTGAAATACTACCTGTGATGAATAATTATATCAAACTAGGTTACTAGTTCTAGAATAATTGTTGTAGTTTACTTTAGTCTTTGGTATACTTTGTAATTAGTTCTAATGTCTCGAATTGATCTCTCTTATCTCAACAAAGAAACTCTTGGAAATATCAAGATATTATATATGATATTGTGTTCTTGTCTTTTATGGACCAATAATAGTGTTGTTGGTTTTTGGTCTTGATAACAAATGTATTGTTGTCCTTTGTTCTACATTACCTTTCTTATTTTTATGCTGTATTGTATTTATTCTTAATTGAGTTATTGTTGGTTTGATTCCCAGGCGAAGCATCTTTTGTGGTGTCAAGTTATGATTTGCTTTATTTGGCCATTCTCCATCCTACCTCCAATTTAAAGCCATATAGGGCTGTCGGCAGGCTCTGGCAGAATCATGTGCCTTGCAACGGTGAGTAGGTTGACTATGACTATTATGACCTATACAATGTGATGATACAACTAAAAAAATGGTTGTTTAAGGCTTTGGCTTATGTAAGCAGTTTTCTAAGGACATTTTTCTTAACATTAGTACGCCCTTGCCATTCGGAAAAGAGGTAATTGCATCTCCTTATTTTGAAGTATGTTGTTCTTTAGAATGTCTAATCTAGGGTTATATAGTTTATTTCGAAGAAAATTATGCATAATCATGACTCAATATTTCGAACAGCTTTTCCTGTGATCTAACAGAATTAGAAAATATGAGGAGTATTATATTGATCTGTTCTAACAACTGGTCGTCTCTCTACTGAAGATTGTAAACAATGAGAACACTGATGGTATAAGGTGAGAAAATACCTTAAATTAGCTAAGAAAATGATTGTATGATTGTTTAAAATGGTATAGAAACAATTTGGTCAAATATGCATAATCCAGGAAGTTTGCATAATCATTTTTTTTTACATTCATGATTCTGATTGAGTTTGAATACTCTGAATAGGTTTAAGTCAGGTGCATGTATTGTATTACAACTAAACTGGAATTGTTGGATCAATTCTTGGTTTCAACTTTAATTGTCAGATATTCATTTAGTTAGTTCATGGAATATTCTCTATATGTTCCCCTACAACTGTATTAAGTTAAGCTGAGTTGTCAGCCAATGGCTAAGGCTTGGATAAATATGAGTCTGACTTGGAGCGCTCAAATGTCTAGAGATTTAGGCCACTCATGAATATCCCTGTGAGAGTTTCACAAACAGTTCATGAGCAAATTCATGAACAATTTCATGAAGATGCATGAAAATGAGACATATTTTGTTCACAGACAATTCATGAATCAATATATTCATGGACTTCCCTGGCGAAATTAACATGGTCAGAACATGTTCAGATATGTTTCAAACATGTTTGAACATATTATTAGAACATGCCTGACTGTGTTTTAACCATGTTATGAACATATTCAAACATGTTAGAACATGTGCGTTAAATGGCACCATGGTCAAACATGATCAAATGTGATCATGAATAGGCCATGATAGTAACCATGTTTGAACATATTTAAAACATGTTTCTTTATCATGATCAGAACATGTTTAGACATATTCTAACATTATTGTCCATTATCTTAAGAGTATTTATGAATGATCTTAATTACAAAATTCATTATAAACTGATATATTGCAGTCATGTGAGATGAATTGAGTTTCAGTGGTATTCCACTTTGAATGGTATTTTGTCTAGTTTCAATAAAATTCTAATATTTCTGATATCGATTTTTCTGCTCTTGATTGCAAGTAATGCAAAATGAAAAATAAAAAAGCTACCACTGTTACTATTGAAAATTTAAAAGACATACAGAGTCAAACATCCCATCATAAGAACAGTTTACAAAAGCAATATGGTTATCCAAAAATGTTATCCGAAAATATGTACACTTATACTTACTTGTGCATCTTTTATAAGTTGATGATGCCTAATAACAATTCAACTTTTAGTAAAAAATCTTCTTTTTTGAAATTGGCGGTAAAGTACTTTCAGCCATCTTTAAATTTAAAAGTTGGGGTTAAAACCCAGTATATTCATTAAGTTAATACACAGTAGTCTCCCTTGAATTCAGGAAAAATGAAACTTTAGGCCTCTAAGTATTTTTTTTATCTCTAGAGTAGATTTTTGCTATAACTTATATTTTGCTAAAACAATAAAAAGCAAAAACTAGTCTGTTGTTTTAATTTGCATGATCAGAACAATATATTTGGCATTAACAACAGAACATGATCATAACGCAGTCATACATAACATGGTCATAACACATTCATACATGATCATGCAAAACATGATCATAACACAGTCAAACATGACCTTAATTTAGGATTCAGATTATTTAATCCACACTTCTTGTAACTGTTGAGAATACATGTCAACACATTGCAATGACAAATTTATGATAAGCTTAAGTTTAAAATATTAGCAGTAAGACTGATCATGTTTTGGTCGTCAAACATGTTTTCACAACGTGATCACTCAACATGACTGAAAGAAAGTCAAACATGTTTCAACATGTTCAGTCATGATATCATGATCAGGATTTTGCCAGGGTTGCTCATGAATAAACATTTATGAACAATAATATGATTACACAAAGAACAAATAATCATCTTCATGAATACACATGCCTAATGTAAATGTTCATGAACATTTCTCCCATTATTATGAACACTTGAAATATGTTCATGAGTAATCATAAATTAATGAATATTTAAAGTTCATGAACATGTTCTCACAAGGGTAATTTCAAATGAAGGCCCTGATATGACATATAAAACGTTGAAAGGAAGGAATTAAGGGAGTTTGAATTGTCATGTTGATTTGGAGAATTTGAATTTTAAGGGAACTTGAATTCTAGTTTATACTTTTAGTTTGGAGAATATGCACATGTAGGAGTTTCAATAATCATTTTAATTTAGAGAGTGTGCATACTCAGGGAATTTTGATCGATAATATGATTGTTATGTTTTTTTTTATATTTTATCTATTTGGAGCTCACATCCCAGTTTTAAGACTGGTGACTTTTAGTTGTTTTTTTTTGTTATAATGTGTGTTTTGTATGAGTAAGGTTATTGATTCGCTTTAGTTTTCAAGAATTACAGGAAATTTGTTTGAGTTAGCTGAGTGTTGCATCTATTTTCTTGCAAGGAAGCATGACAATACATTTTCGTTGGAGCTGATTTGACTCATGCTGGATAAAAAAGTGTATTGATATTTTGAATTATAATAAATGGAGGATGGATTGTTAAAGTGAGTTTTATTGCTGATCATTCTTGGAATAAGTTTCATGAACTGAATCATCTAAGTTCATGAGGGCTCAGGATGAACTTGTTTTTTATATGAAATTAAAGTGAAATACTCATGAGTTCATGAACTTGTCATTGCCATATTGTTGAAATTGTTCTCATTTTAAGGTGTTCATGAACTACAGCTGTAATGTTCATGTACTGTAATTGTTAAGCATATTATTATATCAGGGATATAATATGAAGAAAATCAAACTGATCAATACATACGTTATAATGAGTGTTACAACAAGTGGTTGAATTTTATATTGATAATTAATACTTGGATGTACTTGGATATAATACCTAAGTGACTACCAACCATGTCAGTGTTGCTATGGGCATGGTTAAACATGTTTATGGATATGATATTGTAGATAATGTCGACCTGTTGTTGTAATCATGTCTTTCGGACAAATTGGCCACTAGTACATTGGGGAGAATCTCCGTATAGACAGGTGGGTATTGTTTCATGCGTTTTATTTCAGGTCTGGTCATTTTTGGAGGGTCAACATTTGGGATCAAAGTTCTCACTTATGTTGCTATTTTACCTTTGAAAGGTTCCGGCCACTTTTTCGTCAAAAAGTGGATTCGTAGTTGACACAATCTTACAGCTTACACCCAGTTCTTGGTCCTCTGTGTAAACAGACCTCAAAGATATCGACCTAGTGATCAACTTATAAAGGCTCGAATACACCTTGTTTGTTGTTGGTTGTTGACTCATTGTTTGATAGAATTTTTACAGAATCTTGCCTTATTAAATAATATGACACTGAATTGGTAGAATGGTGCATTGTTGTGTCTTTGTATCAATATAACACTTATTAGGCTCAACTATTTGGAGAAATACAATATTTCATAATCCTGTAATCTCTCTCACTTTTTGCTGCCCGGCTTTTTCTAAGCTCAGTTGGTAGCACGCAAGTCTACTGATCATGCAGTTGTGGGTTCGTTCCCAGGCGGGGCATACTTTCGTGGAGCTTGGTTATGAAATTATTTCTACAGCCATTCTCCCTCCTACCAATGATTCTTAATTATGTAGGGCAGTTGTCAGTCATTGACAAAAGTATCTGCTTAGTAGTTGGTTAACAGCTAAATCCAGAGATTTAGCCTTTCCAGGAACAGTGAGTAGGTTGACTGACCCCAATTATATGACCTATACAATGTGTTGCTAAGGCGTTAAGTCCCCAAAAAACAAACAAACAAACTCTCTCATCTTTTATCTTGAATAATGGACTGTATTTCTTTATTGGGTGACTTCCAGAATACTGGCCTAGCATTTTGATTTGGTGTTAAAGACACTGGGGAATAATATGAACATAAGATTGTTTAGATTCTTTCCACAATATATTGAATAACACACCAAATACTCTGGTAAAGTGTTGTTGCCTAAAAATATAACATTGGAGTGACTTCTAAGGAATGCTATACAAATAAGGCTCAACCGAGTAATTGCCTGACCTTGAGGAACCTTTGTTCAGTTTATGAACTGGATGCTTTTTGCTAGCTATGATGTTAGATAAAACTTTCTTTACTATTTTAAGCCATGATGGAGAGAGGTGATAGGTGTACTGTTATTGCAAATATCTTGAATGAAACAATTTTGTCCTTAAGACTTACATGTATAACAAAGTTAGACATCAATCATGTTGGCTCATTAAATTTTCAAACATATATTCAAGCCAGACAATATAGATGATGTATATTGATAATACAATATATGTTCTAACCATACTTTGATCAGGTTTCTGAGCTATTAATCAATAATTCAGGTAGTTTTAGGGTGTGGCTACAATGATCACTTGTCTCATGCAGGTTCTTGTAGGTGTGGTCTCAATGATCACTAGTCTCATACAGGTACTTGTAAGTGTTGAATGATGATAACTTGTCTCATTGTCATACAGGCATAAATATCACATACAGGTACTTGGAGGTGTGACTACCATGATCACTAGTCTCATACAGGTACTTGGAGGTGTGATTACACAATGATCACTAGTGTCATACAGGTACTTGTAGGTGTGGTAACAATGATCACTAGTCTCATACAGGTACTTGTAGCCTACAAGTTGTAGGTGTGGCTCCAATGATCTTTAGTCTCATACAGGTACTTGTGGATGTGGCTCCAATGATCCTTAGTCTCATACAGGTACTTGTGGATGTGGTTCCAATGATCACTAGTGTCTTACAGGTACTTGTGGATGTGGTTCCAATGATCGCTAGTGCCTTACAGGTACTTGTGGATGTGGCTACAATGATCGCTAGTGCCTTACAGGTACTTGTGGATGTGGTTCCAATGATCGCTAGTGTCTTACAGGTACTTGTGGATGTGGCTCCAATGATCGCTAGTGCCTTACAGGTACTTGTGGATGTGGCTACAATGATCACTAGTCTCTTACAGGTACTTGTGGATGTGGCTCCAATGATCGCTAGTGTCTTAAAGGTACTTGTGGATGTGGCTCCAATGATCACTAGTGTCTTAAAGGTACTTGTGGATGTGGCTCCAATGATCACTAGTGTCTTAAAGGTACTTGTGGATGTGGCTCCAATGATCACTAGTCTCTTACAGGCACTTGTGGATGTGGTTACAATGATCACTAGTCTCTTACAGGTACTTGTGGATGTGGTTACAATGATCATTATTCTTGCATAAAAGTCAAGCCCATGTTAATATTGTCTGACTATACCATGTAAGGATATATGCTGAATATTTTTTCTTCAAAATATTGTCCTTTATGGTGGTAATTCAAGTGGGAAGTTAGAAGATCTTAGGTTTGAATAATTATGCATATGAGATGAAAAATGATATATAAAATCTATGGAACAATTTACATATCATTGTTCACTGTCTCAACTGTTATAATAGCGTTCTCTGATGACAAAGGTATAATGCTTTCTGTGATGTCTGGATCACTAAGCTTAAGGTTGTGTTCAGTCATTCACATTCAATTAAGATTGAAACCAGAGATTTTGATGGCTTTTATTGTTTTATTCATGGATTGAAACCCGATTTTTCTTTGAATGAACTTGGAGGATTGGGTTTATCTGTTTACCCAACATTTCTTTTTAAATTGTCCTGACAATGGTTATGTAATTTTGAATGCCATTGGTAAAGTATTTGTGAGATCTTTGCATTTTTTAGGAGAGGGTGTGTTAGCAAACAGATACCCAGTGCAGGTGCATCAAGCAAGCTTGGTATTGCATTCATTAATCCAAGGTTTGATTCTTGGCCATGGCAGGTCAAGTATTACCCTTCCCCAAAAATAATTATTTATGCTGTTTTTTCCTTTATTAGTATTAAAAGAAGTTGTATGCCAGTTCTATGTGGAAGAGTAATTAAATTCTTTTAAAGATTTTTAGAAGTATCAGGAAAGCTGATTAGATGAGCCATCTGCTGCAAGTCTACAAAAAAGTTCTGAAAAACATCAAATTATACAAACATTATACAAAAATACTTTATTGAGTACAATACCATTTACTAACAATGCTAGAAAGTCTGTAGTAATATATAAATATCATATCCTTCTGTAGGATGTGATATTTATTTTATTATACCGAGCAGCAAAAATCTGAATTGATGACAATTTATTTGGCACAAACCGTTAAGTTTTATCTGTTTTATTTGCTCCTGAACCTAAAGACATTTTTACACCCTTTGTAGAAAGCATTGGTGGCTATGCAAGGGAGGTAACTTAAATTGAATGGCTAAAAACTCAGGTTTCTATATTAGCAAACTCTAACGCATTTGTCTCATCCCTTTAAGTGGGTCAATAGGTGAGGGTAACATTACAAATTGTCACGCATGGACATCACATTAGACTATATAGTAAAAAAATCACGTGAGGTATAATAATATTAATTACAATTTATCTTTCCAGGTCTCACAAATCTCTATAACAGATGATGATGCTCAAATCAACAGAAAGTTGCCAAAAGAACTTTTATTGAGGTAAGATCTTTTTTTCATTATCATAAATACTTAAAGGCCATTGTTACTTCATTGACAAAATCAGCTGTATGGTAGAATTCCACTAACGTCTGTATCACAGTTTTGAATAATTTTTAAAGTGATATACAGGCAAATGTCTGTGCCAAAAGAATAGAATCAAGTGTAGTCTTTAAAACAGTATTAAGAAGGTAAGAAATCATTTACTTAAAAATAACATTTTGTCACTTATAACATTCAACTGAATGAATTAAAACATGTAGCATACACATTGTTGCAAACAAAAGTAGGATACTGAGGGAGTCACATGACCCACGTGGGTCTTGTTAGGAAACACCCCAAATATTACAAGAAAATAAAGAAATATTTTGCCAAATAATATGACAGTGTGTCTGTTTGCATTCACAGTTATAAAAATACAAATCAGGAAGTATTAAGTTGAACTTTTGCCTTGCAATTCTTTTAAAATATGATACACACTTAACATTGTACAATGTAAACGTCACACAGGTATGTTGGATGAGGATTATCTGAGACTGCAAGTCTAAACAGAGTTAGGAAAGCTATTTTAGTATTGCATTAACTTTTAATTGTCCATTCCTTGCTAGTATGCATCATTCCCCATTGCCAGAAAAATAGTGGGCATTGAGGGAAAAAATAGAGCTAATTGGTGACACTCGGACAAGATAGCATATGTTCAGACTCTTAAAAATGAAAGCACTAGTGAGCTAATATTGGTAAAACATAATTGAACTTGATACAAATTTAAGGGTGAAAATGTGAAAAAAAGCAATTTTTGCGCCCTTTGCTCCTCTCCAAAAATTGCCATCAGTATTAAATGAGACATCGCATGAATTAGATACATAAAAATCACTTTGTTGCAAAAAAATACCAATTTTTTTAATGCCTGTTATACACATGTACATGTTTGACTGGTAAAAATATGGTATGAAAACTATAAAATAGTGTCAATTATTACCTCCTGTCAGTTTTTATTTATCTCATTAATATAACATATTAACATAATTTGAAATCTGAGTATATTGATAAATAACATACAATATACTAGACTTAGTATAGGTTGCTTTGGATAACTAAAAGATATTCTCATGTTATATCCTGAATGTTCTGTATTCCTAGAGCTTTACTATCAGGTCATAAACACTGTTTTGTATTTGAGAAACAAATCAAACTTTACATTGATTCAAGAAGTGTATATATAATGATTTGGTTCAATGCCATTTGACTTAGTCACAAGCTGTATAGAAATTTGCAAGTTTCTGATAAGTTTTAATTTTTATTATTAAATTAATCGGCAGATCTCATGTGGCACCATGGTAAGAATCATCCAACTTGCATTTCCTCAGGACATACCCAGGGGTCTAGCTAGAACAACATTTTATGGAGAAGTGACTCCCTGGACTTGAAATAGGGAGAAGTAGTGGGGTTCATCGGAGAAGTGGTGTTCTGTCATAAGCGGGTTGCAGCGAAGTAGGAAAGTCATCTAATGTTGCACTGGGCTCAAATAAAATTAGCCTTTATGACTGTAGATATAATCTATATCTCTGGACCCAAGCTTGAATCTAGTACTAAACATATACCCTCAAGTTTGCTGAAAAAAAGAATAGAAATAGAAAATGTTATGTGATTTTCATTCCCTGGGATGGATTGTCTCTATAAAGAAATGTCATGATCCTGCTAGAAAATCAATTGAAAGCCTAATGTGTTTGCTTATTAAGTTAAATAAGGGAGGGGGTACTTTGTATGGTGTTCCAAAAATGCAATGAGAAACATATATGTTTAATGCTTAGACTTGCATGCAACAAGCTATCAAAATGAGATTGTACAGAACTTCTCTCAAAATGATATTAATCACATGAGTGAAGATTTCAAGACATTAGTGATTCAATTTAGATCATCAATTTTATCATTCATCGACACTGAAAGTTTGTATGTCTACAAAACACTCTCATACTGTGTGTTTAGATATTTGTTGATTTCATACTTTGAAATATGTTTTATTTGCTATTGAGACCAATTTCAATTTGAGAAGTTATTTTATAGGAAGTCGTAGTTACAATTAGGGAATATCAGAAGTGCAATCAACCATGGCTAATATGACAGTTAATATAAATTTTGTAGAATCACAGGTCTAAGGGTCTTCTTGGGAAATATTGAGATGACCTTTATTGCCAAGTGTCTACTAGACTAAATATGCCTATTAAAAAGGATTGCTAATGAGAGTTTAGTATATAGACAATGGCTGGAAGAGTTCCTTAAAACAACTATTGCTGTAAGTGAATGCACAAGACTTTCTTTTTTAATTGTACATACATAATGGAAGCCTTGAGTCTTTGGACTGAGTTTGTCACAATTCTACAAGGGGTCATGCAATCAGGGTTAATGTTGAGTGCCTACAGCTAACAAGAGTCCACAAATACTTGGTTTCCATAAGAGTTCTCAAGGCCAAGGTTGTTTAAAGTCCACAAGGTCATTGTTACCTTGAGTCCACTAGACTAAGGTTGCCAAATATCACAAATACATGGTTGCTGAAGTTAATAAGACCATAGTTTCCATGAGTCTACAAGGTCTTGGTTACCACTGTGTCCACAAGACCAAGGTTGTCAAAGTCCAAAAGACAGGGCTTTTTCAGCCTATCTTACTGGCCGAATATGGGTCCCGTTCCCAATGCCAAATAATTACCATTTTTCTCAATTTCAAGAAAAAAATCCCAATCTTGTTAAATAATTTCCTTTTGAATTTTGCCTTTACAAAAGAAACCACAAGATTTCATGAGAATTTGCTTTGAATGCCTCACTGAACTGTCAGAACAAACTCTTTAAGAGCATTGCAACACATTCAGAGACACCATAGCAAAGCTGATATAATGATTTAATGCAGAAAAATTAATGAATAAATTACCTAATTAAAGTGGTTGATTTGTCAATTTTTTTCCAAAATCGCACTATTTACAGTGTTAAAAATTCCCAATTTGTGCAGGGGCCTTTTCCCCAAACCCCCCTGAAAAAGCCCTGAAAGCCCAAGGTTGTCAGGAGTCCACAAGTGCTTGGTTGCCAAGAGTTCTCAAGTACTATGGTAACAAATATTTTTCAAGAAGGTTGCCAAAAGAGCACATGACAAATGCTTAAAATTGTTCTCATTATCATTGTTGCTTAAGGTCAAAAACTTAATATTCATTTGTTAAGTTATTACAGTACTTATAAATTGGTAATGAACATCAGTATAATTTACATTGTAATACCATTTTATCATTTCTAGAAATCTATTTGGCATGCTATGTGAACTCAGGTTCTGATATACAATGTATATTCAAGACACAAAGCTCCGATTTCCGTTTGAACCATCCCATTTTGTATTGATATCCAATGTTTCCAAGTTTTGGTGTCATATACTATGTTTCTAGGATCTTTTTTGTACCAATTTGACACATTAAACTAAGCTAAGTGGCAGCCATTATTGAACAATGTTAGGGCCACTGACATTCAACATTTTGGATGTAAAAATTCTGCTGTAAAGAAGCTTTGTTGATACCTCTGGCAGACTACAGTACCTCTCTTAATGGAATTTCAAGTATTTGCATTCTCTAAGCATGGATGTCTCACTGTTTAAATCATGAGGGATGTTCAAAACGTTTGTTTCCCAGCATTGATAAATGACTAAAGCTGCAGCCGGAGATTGCGGGTTCGAGCCCGGTTACAGTAGGTCATACCCTATACATGAGTTGTAGGCATTGTGGTAGGGTAAGTTAGTACCTGGTAATAGAAATGTATCCAGGAAAGCTATAGTAGGAAGAGCTGGCCGTCATATATATGACCTAAATATGTGTTGAATGCGATGTTGAAATTGTTTTTATTGCTTTTGATTCTTTCCAACTGCACCAATTAAAAGAATTAGAAATTGCCAACAGCCCAAATCATTTTGCACTAGTCAGTGACTTCAGCTATGGATAGAACAATTATTTGCCATTGATCTGTCCACTTCAATGCTGATTTTAACCTCATTAGACTAAGTTTAGACTGTAATATTTTTGTGCCCATTTCAACTCGTGAACATTTTTGAGTTGAATTTTAAGTTACCCACAATTTTCATAATCCACTTGCATTATGCAATTAGTATGTGAGCTAAAATTCTAACTTTGCAAAACTACAGCTTTTTTTTCCTATGCTTAGGCCACAACAAATTGATTATATGTTCTATGGATTTTGACGGTTTTTACAAAAAAAATATTTTTATTTCCTCGCTCGCTCATAAAAATTTGGTCAAACCGCTATATAAAAGTGAATAAAGATTTTTTTTATTTTTTTTTTCTTCGCTCGCTCGCCCCATTTTTTTTCAGAAAAATCTGTAGAACATATTATCAACTTGTTGTGGCCTTATATCACTTTGGAAACCCTCAGTACTATAATGTTAAAATCTCAAGTCAAAGTTAAGTAAATATGGCAAAGAAAATGTTGCTTATCCGACTGTTATGAAGGTTGGCAAGTTTTCAACATGTCAGCTATATAGACATATAAATTTTTGATGAAATTTATTTACATTTTGCCAAGTTTGATGTTAAGTTATAGTTTTTTCAGACCAATGGGGAATAGATGTGAAATTATTAGAAATGTAATGTAGGAAATTTGTCTCTGTTTTAGACTGATTGGTGAATAGTTATCTAGACTTTATATCTCCTCGGATACTTTGCTTTCTTCACTTGGCTACAGTAATACATTGTAATATTCAGCATTTATTTATATTTTAAATGTTTTATTCATATTATGAATATTTTGGTTATGTTTTTTGTTACAAAAAAAAGTTTTGAGTGTTTTGTCTGAGCTGTATTCCATATTTAAGTTATGCTTTAGCCTTTAGCACAATTGCTATTAAATTGTACTTGTTTATTAAACTTATATCCCTTAAAATTAACCCTAAACTGGTCAAACCTGCATATTTTAGATTCTGGACCCCCCCCCTTCAAAATGGCTGCCAAAGCCTTGAAATTGGTGCTTTTTAACCGGAATTTAGTGGATTTCACTTTAGGAAAGTTGTTCCCAAAAATGACCTTTTTTGCGCACCTCCCCCTTCAAAAGATGTTTCAGGGGGGGTTCAAAAGGGGGATGTGGCCCCCTTTGTTGCTGGGGTTTGAAGAGGACACAGCATCCCTAATGGCCAGACACAAAATCGGGTCATTGAGTGCAGAGAAATGGCGCAAAATGCTGATAAGAAACATGCTTTCAGTCTCTGAAAAGAACAGGCTCTTAAGACCTCAATTTTGGAAAATACAACTGAATAAAAATACAAGTGTGGGTTGAAAAAGGGCGAAAAATTGCACTTTTGCCAAGTGTTGCCATGGTAATTGTAATCAGGGCTCAACTTAGTTTTTCTAAAAGACAGTCACTCAGAGAATAACTTCGCCAAGTTTCATATTTTTCTGTTCATTAGTAATGAAATTAAAGCATATTTAGATTGCCCTAGTGCATTAAGGTGAAAAATGGCTTCTTTTCACACATGTTGCAACCAGTAAGGGGTTTACAATGTGGGACAATCATGGAGAAGTATATGGTAAGAAGGAGGGAAAATATAGGCAGGGTATGAGAGAGAAGCCAAAAGTGATAGGAGTGGAAATCAAGGGAGGTTTACTGAGGGGTGGGAATGAGTGTCAAAAGGGTAGGGGGATTGCAATAAAGGACGGAGAGGATTGAGAAAAAATAAGGGTGCAGTGCCAATCTATAGATCTGTCAAAGAAAAAACAGTATAGTAACATATTCAAGATATTTGTAGTAAAATTTTCAATTAGCTTAACAGGTTGTTTTGCTTTGTTTTCAGAATATTCTCATTTCTTGATGTAGTGACATTATGTCGATGTGCACAAGTGTCAAAAGTAAGTAAAACAGTATTTTAATTTATGATGTTAATGTTACAGTCTTAAATCTTAAATCAGTAAATTGATGTATGCATGCATTAGCTTATTCATCTATTGAGTGAATTTGAGTCAACATGTCCATTGTATAAAATGCATGAATGTAACCTGATAAAAATCCATGGTTCAAACTGAGATTGGAACCCGAGACTGTTTGAGTCGTAAGTGGACACTCTACCAAGTCACTTAGCTTGAAGGCAAGGGAGTACAAGTGCTGTATTATAATTTATACCTCTGCTACATACACCCACTCCTTAACAGAATTTGTCTATATAAGCTTGATTGTCTGTGGGACTATCTAAAGATGCAATCACACAATTTATAGTGGGTTAATAACGTTTGATGCCAAATGTAACCCATGTTTTTATTGGGTTACATAAACATATTGTCCGTTTTGTCTCAACTGTCAAAGCTTGAATAATTTCACAGTGACTGAATGCATTGTTTTTGTATTGGTGACCAAATTTTTATTAAAAATATCTTGACTATACTTATCATACAGCATTCTTTACTCAATCATAAAACACTTTCGGAAACTCATGGATGTAATACGACTATAATTTTAACAAACGCATTCACCGTGAAATTATTCATGTTTTGACAGTTGAGAAAAAACGAACAATACATATTATACCAATTATCCCCTGTAATATTGTACAGTCTGTATTAGAGGATTTTAAATGTTTATTTTGGTGTCACAGAGATCCATTTTAATTTTACTAACTTAGCTCTGGAAACGTATTTTCATGACATACCTGTATGAGATTAATGATTGTTGATAGTCACAATGCACTAAACCATTGACATTACAAGAAAGCAAGTAATTTATAAAAAATAAAATACACATTATAAATTTTATATAGGTAAATTCAGAAAATCAGTATCAATTTTATAAGTTCATAGAACTCACTTCTTGATGCGACTGTGGGCCCAGCTGCAGCAATTTAGAGGCAATAGCGGGGTGGAACACTTATTCTAGGAATTGTTATATTTTAAAAATAATATCTAAGCTTTCACTATTATAGATTTCAACTTGAGCATTTTGTTGAATAAATGAAATACTTTTGGATATGATTTATCATATTAAACTATGAAACTAACAACAACAACAACAACATCAACAGCACCTGTTTCTGATCTATATACCTAACACTTATACTGCTTTGTACTAAGGTTTATACAGTGCCTTACAAAAGTTTGGAGACTTACTTACTTTTTATTTTGGACATACTAATTTCTAAATACCTGTATCGAAAATGTAATTGCTTTTCATTTTGAAATGCTTCTTTATGATAACTTAAGACAAATCTGAACTATATTCTGTGTAAAATTGTTTACATATTATCTCATTGAGCTATAGTTTTGCTGTATTTTTTTGTTATTGTTAAATGTTCTATTTATAGTTTTGAGGCTACAAAAGTAGGTTGAAAACTATGTTATGGAGCTTAATTACATTGAACATTGTTTCGAAGGCTTTGTGATGTTTAGATGCTGAATCTTATAAAAGTGATGCATTCCTCAGATTGTTTTCATTTATCACAATTAAACCATTCTAAATATGTTGCAATAATAGATCTATAACAGCAATCAATGAAATTCAAGAATTTTGCTAAATTTCTTTGCCTCCAAACTTTTGGTGAGCACTGTATGATAAATGTTGATTACATTTTTTTTTCTCTTGAAGTTTCTTTGAAATTCATTATACTTAACTGTAGGGCTTATTTTAGGTATATTCCACCATTAAGGTGGTGGGGGTACTTTAAGAAAAAGCCTGCCCATAATATTCACGTCCATATTTCTGATTAAAGTTTTTGTACAGTAAAATATTATTTACTGAAACTTTTTTATTTCTTAAGGTATCAACTTCAAATTTTAAATATATGTTCCTTATTATTAACCTCATCTCATGTGTCAAGGTTCATAACTCCTTATGCATTTTTTTAGAACTAAGAGTTTTCTTTAAAAAAAATTTTTTTTACTTTTAATTTGTTATATTTTTTAAATTTTAAAATATGTATGTTCCTTATCATCAACCACATCTCATGTGACAAATACTTACTCAGTCGAGCATGCTGTTTCCTCTGACAGCTCTTGTTATTATTCAAATCCATTTTTCAAAGCCAATGAGCAAACTACCTTAAAAAGTTCATACCAAGCACTCTACCTTAATGTAATTTATTCCAATATGCTAATATTACCTTAAACTCAGAATCAATACAACTTACTGGTGTATTTGATGGCTATTATTTCTTGTATATCTCTCTCATGTCCTTATTGATTACATTCATTTTAAATCATTTGCTTTGCATAGTTTGGCACGCCAGATCAACTTTCAGTAATTTTCTCAGAATATTCTCTCATGCAGTTCAGTATGTCAAAATGGACATTCTAAGATACTATGGCAGTCTCTCATTGATAATAGTGTCTCATTTGTAAAATGGGTCCACACTACTGACTAGGTTTTTATTTTAAACATATTTTTAATGCTTAAAGCTTCTAATGCACAGAATTGTTTTTATTTTATATTACTAGCCAATGTCTGTTAACCCTTAACCGCTCAATCCCGCATTTTTACATGTCTAGACCCCCCCTCCAAAATGGCTGCCACCCCCTCGAAAACAGTGTTTTTTGACTGGATTTAGTGAATTTCACTAAAGGACAGTTGTCCCTAAAAAATGAGCTATTTTTCGCCCACCTCCCCCATCAAAAGATGTCTCTGGGGGGTTCCGAAGGTAGGATGTACCCCCCTTTGTTGCTGGGGTTTGAAGGGGGCACAGCGCCCCTCATCGCCAGAAAAAAAATCGGGGTCATTGAGTGCAGTGAAATGGCGCCAAATGCTGATAAGAAAACATGTTTTCAGTATCTGAAAAGACCTGGCACTTTAGACCTCAATTTTGGAAAATATTACTGTTTGAAGTGCAAATGTGGGGTGGAAAAAGAGCGAAAATTGCATTTTTTGCCGTTTTTGCTCCGCCCCAGCATTGCCATGGTAACGGGGATCGGGGCTCAACTTGGTTTTTCTGAAAGACATTCACCCAGGGAATAACTTGGCCAAGTTGCATATCTGTATGATAATTAGTAATAAAATTAGGGCATCTTGAAATGGCCCTAGCGCGTAATGGTGAAAAATGACTACTTTTCACACATGTCGCAACCAGTAAAGGGTTAACAGTGTACAAGAAATTAATTCTTGATATTTTAAGGCACATTGACTTTTTTTTTTAAATGGACTAAAATCATCTATATCATTATTAATTGGTTAGGTTTTTATAAATGAAATTCATCATCTTTTACAGTTGAAAGTCTATTGGCACAATAATTGTCCTTAACAGATTAACACTTCTTTAGTGCTTTCAAAATGATTCGATAAAACTTAGAGAGTTTAAAAAGTGAATGTTTATTTAGTTGAAATCTGTGAACACAAAGCTTTAAGTTGAAGTCTGTGAACACATTTTAGCTTTAAGTTGAAGTCTGTGAACACATTTTAGCTTTAAGTTGAAGTCTGTGTACAAGCAGCCATAAAATATCAGATAGAATCTGTTGAATATCAATCTCTGGAGATTTTATAACTTTCTGAATTCTCTGTCCAAGAATAATTTGTTTTCCACCGAGAAAAAAAGATCACTGTTGACATTTACAAGTCTTATTCAATTTATTTCAAGTTGTTCCCAGTTATTAATGAAAATACATTTCCTAACAAGGTAGCTGTTTGTTTCATGTACACCCTGAGCTGAAATGATGAAATTTGCTGCCGGAGTAACCTTCTGCTGTGACTGTGGCCCTGCGGTACTCAGCACAGGATTGCATAACTGGAGGTCCTTAGATTTCTTAGAAATGAAGCATTTTCCCCATAATTTGAAGTATACTTTTGATTTGTCTTCCCCTATCTATGACATTGTGGTAAAATTTCCCTTAATTTTTAGCTAGATTTTTCATCGAAAAAAATCGGCTTAAAGTCATAAAAGTGACGAGAAATAAGAACCATCATGATATCAAATAAAGCAAAAAAATTGCATAATAGTGATCTTTGGTCATTAAAATTACTAACTATGAATTAAAAATGCAGCGATTACCATCCATCACACAGATGACGACGGATGAAATAACCCAATTTTCCTTTCAGAGGCCATTTCACGGAAATGGCCGACAAGACTCGTACGTCATCGGAAAATTACGACAGTTGCTAATTTGCATATTAAACGGTGTTCCGGTAAAAAAACGTAATCATGATAAATGTCAAAGCTTGAAATATGCGGCACATACTTTGGTTTACCTCATTAAAGACACAACTTATCGCAAATTTTGACATCTGTGTTGCATGCTTTTTTCGGGCTAGATATAACGGTAGTATTTCAGTATGTTACGATTAATGAACATACTTTCTGAGGCCCTGCAATGACTACATGAACCTAGTTCAAATGCAGTGTTGATAATAATCGTTTCATCGCACACTTGAAAAATATTCATAATTGGCAATGATATTTGCTGTTTTGGATTTGAGTTAAAATCTTTGATGCAACTGAAGTGATTTAAATCTGTCAATACAAACGGCGAGCAATCGGGTACAGCCGCCCTATTAGCTAAGTTGGTAGCTCGCAAGTCTACTGATTGAGGGGTCGTAGGTTTCATTTTAGAGCGGGGCATACTCTCGTGGAGCTTGGTTATGAAATTATTTCTACGGCCATTCTCCCTACTACCAATTATTTTTAATAATGTAGCGCAGTTGTCAGTCCCTGACGAAAGTATGCGCTTAGTAGGTGGTTAAAAGCTAAATCTAGAGATTTAGCCTTTCCTGGTGTAGTGAGCCGGTTGACTGACCACCGTGATATAACTTATATAATGTGAGCAACGGCGTTAAACCCCAAAAAAACAAGCAATCGAGTGCTGATACCACAGTGGATAAACAATTATGTTTTCCCGACTTGCTCTATCGCCATTTGTGACCCATATATGGACGGTTTAGAGGGTTTGGTAGCCAAGTTTTGCACTGTGCAAGTACGCACTCAGGTATCAGCTCACGCTGATGAAATCTGGGGTTGCCTCGTGCCAGTCTCGCAAATGCCCTCCTGTCTATGTATCTTGGATCCCTCCAAACTCCCGATTGCATAACATAGCCAAGAAACACACTTAGAGGCATTTTCTTTATCTTGAATACAAGATATGTCTATCTTTATTCCCTTTAGGCCACCAGTCCTAAGTGCTCATTTGTTATACATGGTGAACAGAATCATTCAGGACAATCAATAAACCCCTGAAAATGCTGTGTTCTAGGTGGTGGAGGAAGTTTTACAACTTCAATAACAACATCCCAATTTCTGTCACGAATGAAAGACCTTAGTACTTCATGTTGATCATTTGTGACAAACATAACTATCCTTCTTCTAGCCATTTTACTTGGCTGTATTTTGTTTTATAGTAGGATAAAATGAGTTTATACAAGAGCAATGATTATTTCATAAAAAATGTATAGTTTGCATAAACATGTATAATTTATATTTACCAAACAACCAAATTCAAAATTTACCTATGAACGGGCCTCAATTTATTTCACCTGCCAGCAAACACGAGAAAGTCATGAAACATGTAATACTTGAAATTTTCACGACTATTATGATATAACCACTATACTACAATTTTCCTTTGATGTCCAGGATTTATAAGTTGTGTCTTTAAATATGCGAGTCACGTGACTTACGGAAACGATCGGTAATTTTCGGCGCGGATTTTAAATCTTTTAGGACACGGCATGTCTTAAAATATTTATGAAATTTCTTAATTGAATGAAATCAAGAGGCGGATACTTTTTAAATTTTTTTAACATGTCAAAAACTATTTAAATATAAATACAATATGTCAATAATGTTTTTTTTGCAAAATTAATTTTCTTTAATTTCGTCACTTATATATCTTTAATAGTTGGGTAAATCCGGGCGGTTGGGTGGTCATCCGGTGTTGTTAACAATTGTGTTAAAGTTTTTTATTTATCATATAATATTTCTGCCATTTATTGTCAGACCTTTATGAAACTTGATAAATTGATAACATGCCATGTTATGTAATGAATTAGAAAGTAGCCACAACTCTACCTGGCTTTATTATGAATTATTTTCTCTTTGTAATTTTTGCATTAAAGTTTTTAATATGTTGGATATCTCTGTCATTTATGGACAGATGTTGATGGAAATCCGGCTTTAATGTGGTTTCTACATTACATTTCTTGTCTATATTAAGAGAGGGCTTTTACCCAAATACTGAAAAAGCCATGCTATATAAACAAACATTGGACAGATATACAGAATAATACTTTTAATGAAGAAATAAATTCAAAAATATAAATTCCAAACCAATGTAAATTACAAAAAAAGCATAAGAGAAAATGTGAATTATCTATGACAGTTTGAAACAAAAGGCACACTGTACAGTAATTATTTACTTCTAGAACTTGGATTTCTGTATGTCAATACCTTGTAACTTGAAGACAATTATAATCTTTATATGACCCATGCTGCTGATGGCTCATTAAATCTCTCTAATAAAGGAAATGTTCTCCCGGTTTAACATATAAAATCTCTCAGTCATTACTTTGTCTATAAATCAGTTCCAGGAATGATTGTATCATATATCCTGTTAATTTGCCAATTATTGCATGTTTTCATGTTGAAATTTTCTCTGATCTGTAATTGTCAACATGGCACCAAGGTATTGATCACTGCTGTTATTGGTATAATGTTTAAAGGTACTAGTTCACAGATTTGGTTAAGATTTTTCAACATTTTCAAATTCCATTCAGTTTCTGTAATTGTGTCAAAAAATTAAGTCTTTATATTTTAGGACAAACTAACCTATAGATTGCAAGAAATATACAATAAAAGTCAGAAAAATGTGCTAAAATTGTCTATACCATGACATACAGGGTAGATTTTTACTACTTGAAACACCATCATTAATTTTGTACTTGTATGTCAATTTGCACAAAAATTGTCATCATCAAATCACTATTGTTCTGCTCAAAACAATGTTTCCAAACAATTTTGATAGTTTCAGAAAAAGTTGATGTTTAAGTTGAAATATTCGAATGAGTAAAAATATAGTACCTTTAAATCAATTCCAAATGTCTTGTAGTAGCTATATTATATTGTAAGCTTGTTTCAATGATTATTGAATAGTTGATTCCTTGCAAGGAACTATATGAGATTGTGCCTATTAGGCAGAATCTATTAAAGTAAAAGAGCAGTTAAAATTCTGCTGCCATTATTCATGTTCTACTGCCTTGACAATTTTGCATAATGACCCAGGATAATTGTAATCACCTTCAGGCAGATGATCTCTCACAGTACCTATTACCACCTGGGTGGAGTGGAACAATTGTTGGTAACTTTCTTGCTCAAGGAAATGAGCAGTGCCCCACATGGAGTTAAATAACAAGACCTCTCGATCCTTAAGTGCGCATCTAAAATCACTCAACCACTGTTCCTACATAACATTTGACTGTCATTGTGGTGTTTTATTGGCATAATTTTGTTTACACATTTGAATATGACCATGAATTTATTTGTACACTTATTTTTATAAATCATGAGTTCACATGAACAAATATTTTTTACCATAGTAAAGAGGAAAATTATTAACCAGCTTGACTTTACAAAAGGAATTATTTTCACTATCCCAATCACTTTCCACTAGTCTTTGGTTAATAAGGTGACAGGATGTAACCCATGAAGAAGAATTCTAGAATTCTAGAAGAAGTCTATTTGTGGGCAATTTTTATAAAAAGAAGGGTAGAGTATTGGGTTAGATTTTTCTAAACTATACAATTAAGAGAGCTTCTTTAATTTGTAGTGTTTATACTTATTTGTTTTGTTTGTTTCAGTATTGGAATTTACTGGCACTTGATGGAAGTAACTGGCAAAGAGTTGATCTCTTTGATTTTCAAGTTGATGTAAAGGTTTGTACCTAGTTTACTTTTTATCACTGATTGTGTCACCAATAAGCTCAATGTTAGCACTTCTGTCTGAAAATCTATTAGTCATAGGTTCAAGTCTATGGCATTACATACTTTCATGTTATCTTCCTGCAGGGTTAAGCTCCAAACATTTTCAGAGTATTTATAATCCAATTTCTTTTATAAAAGAGATGAAAGTAATTGTCTTTTTTGCTTAAAGCTTTAAATAATAGCTTGCTTTGACCACTAGTAAAATATTCTGGATAAAGGTTGAGTTTCAGTTTAAGTTTGTCAGTTTTGCTCACTTGATTACAAACCTGGTTCTATTCCTTTCTATTGACAATGTTTCTGACAATGGCTGGGTTGTCCTTTCATGAAACCTGTCAGTTAATTAAACTTTTCTCAGTAAAAGATGGACTTTGTCCCCAGGGAAAGTTAATTGATACTGGTATAAGAAAAGTGTCTAGGCCAGTCTAGAGATACTCACCTAACTGTTAAATGAATCTGATGCTGTTCATACCTTAATAAAAAGTGTTGATACCGTAGAATAGAAAAATTGTATATCTTGCAAATATGATGAAACTTGGCTTGTGTATTAGTGCATAAATAATTAGATATTACAATGCAGAGCTAATCTTTCCTCTGGAAATTAAAAAGCTTGGTTTCATCTTTGTCCTCAGTCATGAAATAGTTGCTTCCATGGCCTGCTATGTCTTTGTTTGTTTTTTGAAACAGTTCATCATTTAGTAGTATTGATAAATTTTATTTATCTATCAATGGTGCATACATTAACCATGCTGATTTTGTTACTCGATGATCAGCAGTCAGTATGATCAGTAGTCAGTTAAGAAATACTGTAGTGAGTGTTTCAAACAGCAGGGTTTATGTAACTATGTGCCACTGACAGTCAAATAAAGTTTATCAGTTTAAGAATGATTTAAAAAATGCATAAATTTGATAGACATCAGAATAGCATGTTCTGTCAAGCTGTACTTTAATGCCATCTCAGCTTATGTTTCATCAACACTAAAATACAGGATTTTTTATTTGTGGTAAATGACATCCCTTGTGATGTAATTTATTTCCCTTGTATTTTACTATTTAATTTGTTATATTTCACAGGCTCCTGTTGTAGAAAATATCTCAAAGAGATGTGGTGGATTCCTGAAAGCATTAAGTCTACTGGGCTGTCAGAATATAACAGATGATGCTTTACAGTAAGTTTTATTATACCCCCACTTTGAAGAAGAGGGGGGTATACTGTTTTACCCTTGTCCGTCCGTTACAAAATTTCCGTCGCAGTTTTCTCAGCAACTATAACATGCAGCAGCCTAATATTTTGCATATTGCTTCATCCCATAGTCCCATGTGGTGTAAAGCGATTTCATGCTCCTTGCTCATCTACTTCCTGTTTGTCGCATATTTTTAGATTTTTGCGGGGTATCACTAGTGAGCATTAGCTCACAGATTTACTTGTTAAATTTAGCTTGATTTCAATACAGTACAACTTCTCTTGAACATCACCCACTGGGAGGGACTAAGCTTCATTAATTTAAAGTATGTTGGAATGTAGGGGTTGTTGCTCTGCAGAGGTTTAATTCAATTGAAATTATGACTAATAGAAATATGAAAAGATGCTGTTGTGCGGAAGATTTGTTCTGTAGAGGGAGTCTGTGCAGAGTTTATACTGTATCATTAAAATCAGTTTCTGTAATATTCCACTACATTTCCAATACAGTAGAACCAAAGGGAAACATACTTTTATCATGTGCGGTTGATTTTTTGTTCATTTTAAGTATGAAAGGTACTTTAAAAATAAAAGTTTGTCCAAAATGATTGGTACAGTATAACCTCTGCTAACGGCACCTCTAACGAGCGGCAACCTCCGACGAGCGGCATATTAGAATTCCCCCCCGTCGATTTTACTCTATGATTTACCTCTAATGAACGACACCTCTGCAGAGCGGTAAACGGCCGTTCAAATAAATTCCCAAAGTTAATCTTTACCTCTATACAGCGACACTAAGTCTAGCAAGGTTTACATCAATAATCGATAATTATCTATAACCGGATGATTTAAACAATAAGCGAAACCCCTAATCGTATAACACTACCCTCAAGTGTCATGTTGCTAAATCATTTGTCTAACAGGGGTTAATATACAAGTGACATATGGTTTCCATGACACCAACGAACGGACCTTAGATGAGGAGCGCTTTGTTTGGTAGGCTGACGTCATCAAGTATCAGTTGCACATACGTCTAGCTAGTTGACGATAATAAATGAAACTTATTTGTTATTGTTCTTTTTATTAAAAGCTTCGATGAAATGAATTCTGTTTTAAGATTATTTGAGGTTTAAGATAATATCAGATATTTACTCCCGAAAAGACGACGATAATTCCTGCTAAATAGTATTCGCCATTAGACAAGTATAAAAACATTTGACAGTAACATAATCGATTTCTCTTGTGTATTGCTTTCTTTAGCATAAAACTAACCTTCATGCTAGGAATTGTCAACCGTTATAATTATTTATTAAAAAAACTTCGTAATCTTATTAAAACTTTTTTACTTTTGTCGATCAGCGCTCGCTAAAAACTGTATTTACATTACGGAACGGATAAAGGCCAGTTTTCCGGACCGAAAACGGCCGTTTTCGTGATCGGTAGAAAAAGTCTACCTCTGCAGAGCGACACCTCTGCAAAGCGGCAATTTTTTCAAACTCCGCCGAAAGTCGCTCTGCAGAGGTTACACTGTACCATCAAAAAATTATAAAATATGAGAAGTATAAAATTAGACTTTTTTGCTGATTACATAACGTTAATAAAAAATGTCACTATTTTATTACACCATGAATGTGACATATTTGTGTTATTTTTAGATCAAAATATAAATAATTCCAAATTGGTCAGTTTTCCAGGAGGGGACCCTTTTCAATAATGATTGACCCTTTTCCTATTTAGTTATGGTTGATACTTTTAATTATTGTTCGCCCTTTTCCTTTTCAGTAATGGTTGACCATTTTCCTTTTCAGTGATAGTTGACCCTTTTTGATAATGTGTGACACTTCTTAATAATTGTTGACCCTTTTCCTTTTCAGTAATGGTTAGCTATTTCCTTTTCAGTAATGGTTGGCCCTTTTACTTTCCAGTAATGGCTGGCCCTTTTAGTTTTCAGTAATGGTTGGCCCTTTTCCTTTTCAGTAATGGTTGGCCCTTTTACTTTCCAGTAATGGTTGGCCCTTTTCCTTTTCAGTGATAGTTGACCCTTTTTGATAATGTGTGACCCTTCTTAATAATTGTTGACCCTTTTCCTTTTCAGTAATGGCTGGCCCTTTTACTTTCCAGTAATGGTTGGCCCTTTTCCTTTTCAGTAATGGCTGGCCCTTTTAGTTTCCAGTAATGGTTGGCCCTTTTCCTTTTCAGTAATGGCTGGCCCTTTTAGTCTTCAGTAATGGTTTGCCCTTTTCCTTTCAGTAATGGTTGGCCCTTTTCCTTTTCAGTAATGGCTGGCCCTTTTAGTTTTCAGTAATGGCTGGCCTTTTTCCTTTCAGTAATGGTTGGCCCTTTTCCTTTTCAGTAATGGTTGGCCCTTTTACTTTCCAGTAATGGTTGGCCCTTTTCCTTTTCAGTAATGGCTGGCCTTTTCCTTTTCAGTAATGGCTGGCCTTTTTCCTTTTCAGTAATGGTTGGCCCTTTTCCTTTTCAGTAATGGTTGACCCTTTTCCTTTTCAGTAATGGTTGGCCCTTTTACTTTCCAGTAATGGTTGGCCCTTTTCCTTTTCAGTAATGGTTGACCCTTTTCCTTTTCAGTAATGGTTGGCCCTTTTCCTTTTCAGTAATGGTTGGCCCTTTTCCTTTTCAGTAATGGTTGACCCTTTTCCTTTTCAGTAATGGTTGACCCTTTTCCTTTTCAGTAATGGTTGACCCTTTTTCCTTTTCAGTAATGGTTTGCCCTTTTAGTTTTCAGTAATGGTTGGCCCTTTTCCTTTTCAGTAATGGTTGACCCTTTTTCCTTTTCAGTAATGGTTTGCCCTTTTAGTTTTCAGTAATGGTTGGCCCTTTTCCTTTTCAGTAATGGTTGGCCCTTTTACTTTCCAGTAATGGTTGGCCCTTTTCCTTTTCAGTAATGGCTGGCCCTTTTAGTCTTCAGTAATGGTTTGCCCTTTTCCTTTCAGTAATGGTTGGCCCTTTTCCTTTTCAGTAATGGCTGGCCCTTTTAGTTTTCAGTGATGGTTAGTTTTTTCCATTTCAGTAATGGTTGACCCTTTTCCTTTTCAGTAATGGCTGGCCTTTTTCCTTTTCAGTAATGGTTGGCCCTTTTCCTTTTCAGTAATGGTTGACCCTTTTCCTTTTCAGTAATGGTTGGCCCTTTTCCTTTTCAGTAATGGTTGACCCTTTTTCCTTTTCAGTAATGGTTTGCCCTTTTACTTTTCAGTAATAGTTGGCCCTTTTACTTTTCAGTAATGGTTGACCTTTTCATTAATGGCTGATCATTTTTAGTTGGTTTCAATGTACTATGTTTGCAGTTTTGTGCTCAGTTATGAATCATGACAATCAAACCATAGCTGAATTTTGCATGTTATCTAAAATATTCATTATTAATGAAAACTTATCATTAAAATTGTAATATAATAAATGATAATAAATTCTCTTTGATGAAAATTGAGTCAGTGAATTATTTATTTCAATCTAATCTGTTTTGATTTAGATGCATGTATGATTGTATTGGTCATACTAAGTCATTGACTTAGTGTAGCAAAACTTCATGAATTATTTTCGATAGCACTCCTTTCCTGTTAGTTTGTGATTTTTTTGCTGAACTTTGGGTAGCTTGAGTCTTCTGAAAGTACGGCCCTTTGATATAATTAGGAGATAAACTGAAACTTTTGGTAAAGCGTATCAAAATAAATGTTTCTGTATGCTATTTTGTCATTGCTTTTTAACACAAAATTCAACATTATAAAAACTATAAACATTTTTCCAATCTCTTTTTATTCTTTCCCATCCTAAACCCCTTAACAGTCTTCACATGATTGTGATAGGTCACTAGTGTTTGCTCTGGGTGACCAGAGTGATAGGTCACTAGTGTTTGCTCTGGGTGACCAGAGTGATAGGTCACTAGTGTTTGCTCTGGGTGACCAGAGTGATAGGTCACTAGTGTTTGCTCTGGGTGACCAGAGTGATAGGTCACTAGTGTTTGCTCTGGGTGACCAGAATCTTATTAATATAAGATGTCAAGCTGATGGCTAGGGGTAAATAATTTGTCTTTGTGTTGGTCATGAATTGTGTGTTTTGAAATGATTTTTATCCAAGTACTTTGTCAAAAACATGTAATACATCATTGGGTATAGTTTAATACCATTTGAAGAACTAATGTAAGGGGTTAAAAATAAATTACTGTTTATACACTCCTTTTAATTTTAGTCATGACTAATTCTCTAACTAGTCTAAAAATTTCAAAGTTATCGTCATAGAATTTTGCAGGAAATTTTTTTCCTGTCGTCTGTCTGCAGCACATTCTAAGATGGAATTTAACGTTTATACATTACCGTGAGTGTAATTAGGAAAATGTTCTTAGAGTCTTTGACAGGCTATCACTCAATTCCTGTCGTATTTTTTCTCTTTTTGCAGAAAATTTGCAGAACAATGTAGAAACATAGAGGAATTAAATCTGAACAACTGTAAGAAACTTACAAATCTGTGAGTATATATTACTGGTGATTGATTATGTGACTTGTAAGAAACACTTAGAATGTGAAAATTTCTTGGAGAGTTTTGTCCAATCTGATTAAAGCCCGATCTAATTTTTTCTGCTTGCCTACTCGCTAATTTCGCTGTTTCGTGAAGATCATGTTCAGGCAACCTTTTCTTGTTATAATATTCATAACACAATCAATATGTTTAGCAACTTGTTTATATCGCCTAGGTCACACAGTTTGAAAATAGCTGACCAATCACAGCCTGTGAATTACACCGAAGTCAAATTAGCTTGCGAACCTTGGTCTAAAAATAGAAATAAGAAATCAAGATGCTACTTATAGTGTTTCGTCTAGATGAAAGCTAACATTGATTGGTTGACACATTTAGGTCATCTTGTGGTGACCATCCGAGTGACCCTACGAGATCCTATACAACAGTCTAGGATATATGTTTACTGAGATTGAGATTTGTCACGCTAACTGATGAATCTGTTATCATCGCCATTAATATTATATTCACACATTATTGTGTTGACAATATTACATAGTCTACATCAGATATATCTTAATATAATTATGAAACAATTTCTCTCACATTAATGTTATTAATTGATGATGCGTTTAACCAAGGCTTAGATACTTTCTGATGACATACATGTGTTTTATCTAGGTTAAGATAACATCCTTTTTTTGGTTTAGTTTAACTCTGTGGTTACACATTGTATAGATCATATTATCACCACAGTCAGTCAACCTACTTGCTCTTCGCAGAAAGGTTAGATCTGGATTAAGGTGTAGTCATAGAAATAGTTAAATGACCAAGCTTAAAGAAATTATGCCCCCCCACCACCTTGGATGGAATGCATCGCCTCTTGATCAGAACACTAGTGCCCCTCAGACTGAGCTAGCCTGGCCACAAGGATAAAATCTTAGTATGTAATTTATCACTAGTTTGTTAGCATGACCTTTGATAGCCTAGAATCTTGGTCAAATAATTGTATTTAATTCTTTAAAACAATTACTTAATTACGTGTCTGATAGACATTAAGTAATTTACATTGTTTCAGAAGTCTCTGACCTTGTTAGTATATAGTTTTAGAGGTCTTTGACCCTGTTAGTTTAAGTATCTTGTGATTTATGTGTCTGTGACCCAAAACTTGTAAAATTTATTTGTCTGTGTGAAATTTCTTTCATTAGTAAATAGTATTATGTTCGTCTTGTCTTGTTAAAAGTAATACTTTTTATTACGTATGATAAAGATCTCTGGCATTAATGTGTTATATCCATTTAATTTAATGAATTTTATGAGTGTCTGGCCACGATTTGTTTTATTAAGAGATATCTTTATTTTATGTGTCTGACGCCTTGATGATGATAGTGATAACAGGTTATTACAAGTTGTCATAATTATTGGATTGATTTGACAATTAATATTTCTTCTTTGATTTAGAATGCAATATCTAAGGAATATTATTTATTATTTTGTATTGATTAGTTAAGAGCCAAGCTTATGTTCAAACAGTGGTTACCTTGCTTGAATTGGCATTCCCATTCGGAACACCCTCGACCTTTCATGAATGAATAATCTTGGAAGGATTCGTGGGGGGTCTTCACTAGAGTTGGTGATTTTACTACCTACGCGAGGTGAAGCACATAACGGTTATACAAAATAGTTCTTGTAGTATACACACAGATCTTTGTCTAAACATATTTATTTGTTTTAAATTGAACCAAATATTGTTCATCGGTACCAATGAAATGAGTAATTTCAAATTTATGGACTAAAAACGAAACTTTAGTCATCGCCTAAACGATCGTGTACTTGTTTACATAGTTTCAAAATGGTGTCTAAATATGTCCGAGGTTATTCGTAGCAAATGGCCGATGAGGATGATGTTCCGAATGTTGGTATTCCATTGTTTGGCAATGGTTTGCATGTGTTTGTTGCATTCAGCCATTGAAGCCCTGTTGGTAGTGTGTCTGTAGGTTAAAAATTAAAGAAAAAATGTTCAAAAAGAAAGGTTCAAATTCTGCCTCCATATACATGTTCAACGGACTTTACAATTTTTGTTTGATAACCCCTGAGAAATGGAATTACCTTTAACCAGGTGACTCTCAAAAATTCCCATTTGAAATAACTGTCAGTAAATTTCTTGCTCACGGAAGTTAGCAGAATTCCTAGTGGGGTTTGAACCCTGGACATCGATCCTCAAATACATTTACCTTTATAAATTATTGAAAATTTCAGTACTGGTCCTGTAGTTCAGGTTGTAAGTGCAAGGTTATATTTTTTTTTTCGTTACATGAAAAACTATAAATATGTTTAAAAAAGCATGATTTTGAACATTTTGAACTTTCACCATGTGATTAACACTGCCCTTAAAGAGTTCCTTCACAGTACAATTAATCAAATTGCTATTACTTCCAAGTTCATGTTTAAAACTTCATTGTATCATTGTTGATTTTATTCATTATTTTTGCAATAGAAACACATTTTTATCAGCACATTTCATTTTTTTTGAGATGCAGCAAAAGTTGCCTGTAGTACAATGTAAATTGTGAATGTGTGAAGGAACTTTTGAAGGGCAGTGTATTAGTGAATGTGTGAAGGAACTTTTGGAGGGCAGTGTATTAGTGAATGTGTGAAGGAACTTATGGAGGGCAGTGTATTAGTGAATGTGTGAAGGAACTTATGGAGGGCAGTATATTAGTGAATGTGTGAAGGAACTTATGGAGGGCAGTATATTAGTGAATGTGTGAAGGAACTTATGGAGGGCAGTATATTAGTGAATGTGTGAAGGAACTTTTGGAGGGCAGTATATTAGTGAATGTGTGAAGGAACTTATGGAGGGCAGTATATTAGTGAATGTGTGAAGGAACTTTTGGAGGGCAGTGTATTAGTATAATGTATGAAATGCAATGTTTTTTTTCAGCACATGTGAAAGTCTTGGTCGTCACAGTAAGAAGTTACAACATTTAGATCTGAGTTCATGTCTGTGTGTAACAGACAAAGCTCTGAAATTTGTCAGGTATTGTTTGATTTTGTAGTCATTGCCTTAACCCATTTGCCCTATGCCCTGGGTAAAAGTTCATTATTTGTAGTCATTGCCTTAACCCTATAACCCAAAGCCAGGTAGGAGTTAATTTTTGTCCTCATAGTCTTAACTCACTATTCCCAAGCCAGGGACTTGTGAAAATTGATTTTAGCCAGTGAGAATTACTTTTTTCATAGTCAGCCTCAGTTTATTTTTCTCTTTACTTTGTATCATAATAAATCAGGCTATTGCTGAAGAAAGTGACATAGCCTCAAGTGAAAATGTCTTTTTCTGATCATGAGCTCACTAGTTGAAATGAAAAATATCTTATTTCAAAATTGATGAATATTCTGTTTCTTTCATGCATAATTCTTTGTTTTGTTAGAGTTATTTTACTCAAATTTAACTTAAGGTCATTTCTTCTCCACAATGATGTCATTTATCTTCAAAGATGTTGTCATTTTGACTAAGAAAATAAAAATTATTTTGCTACTATGAAAATATAAAATTATATATTGCAGGCTTAGTAAAAATGATTGTAACTCACTCTTTTCTTATATTGATTTACGACAGTTTTGCCCTGAATCGGTGATATTCTCATTGTGTATTTTTATCGAATAAAACTCTGTTTTCCATAAAGCACAAAAGAAAATTGTTTTTACATTTCAGTGATGGTTGTCACCATCTCAAACATATCAATGTATCTTGGTGCAAAGAAATAACAAATGATGGTTTAGAAGCATTGGCCAGAGGTTGTCATAAATTGGAAGATTTTATTTGTAAAGGATGTGATCAGGTAAAGCCATTGTCACACATTCATGAATGATTAATTTAGACTCCTATGGATTCAATTTGGCAGTGTCTGAAGCAGTCTGTCAGACCTTTTTTTCCTTATTTAACAGGGGTCTTTTACTAATGCGCTTTCCCTCTTGAAATTTTCTTTAAAATCATGCAGTTTTCTCCAAATTTTGAGTTTACCTTGGGTTTTTGTTCCCCTGTCTATGAAATTGCATTAAAATTTCACCAAATATTCTACAGAAAGATATGCCCAGGCCCCTTCCCCACTACTGTAAAAAGCCCTGTCTGTATAAATTCTAAATTACATTGTAATGTGTTTTAGGAATTTCCCTTGTGCAGACTTATTATAAAGTTACTTAAAACTTTGTAAAAATTTCTACATTAGATCAAGTTAAAGGGATATACAGGCAAATGACTGTGCCAAAAGTATAGAACCAAGTTTAGTCTTTAAAACAGTATAAAGAACGTAAGAAATCACTTACTAATAACATTAGTCACTTATAACATTCAACTGAACAAATTAAAACATGTGGCATACACATTGTTGAAAACGAAAAAAGGATACTGAGGGAATCACCAAGCTATTTATAGATTTGTTATAGGTCGTACTTAATAGGTTGTAGAAATAAAGCATTTCATTGGTCGCTTCCTGTCTTTTCAACATTCTTAGGCGGTTAGGATATCTTTTTAATAGAATTATACTAATGTTGCACAATAACAAGCTCTAGTATCTTCTCATCTGTAAATGCATATTTTAACACTTATCTATTTTAGCTAACCTGACCCATGTGGGTCTAGTTAGGAAACACCCCAAATATTACGAGAAAATGAAGAAATATTTTTCCAAGTTATATAACAGTGTATCTGTTGTATTCAGTTATAAAAACATAATTCAAAATTAGGAAATATGAAGTTTTTTTGCCTGATAAACTTTTGCCTGTTTATCCCTTTAACTACAGCTTATAAAGTGTGAAAGGTAAAAATATCTCAATGCATTTAAATAATGCTGTGTTATATCAAGTAATGTGATCACAATATTTTTTATTCCTGAGTCTGTAGCACAGTTGGTAGTGCGACAGGATTTTGAATCTTGTTTCTTGAAGAAGGTACGGGTTTAAATCCCACCTGGGGCAGGGGCAGTTGGTATTACTGCCCTAGGTGGGATTTAAACCCATACATTCCATGAAAAAATAGATGAGCTCCATTTATAACATTATGATTATACAATTGCATAGTCTGATCCTGTTGCACTTCAGAGTAATGACTTCATGTCAGGTGCTTCAAAGGATTTCTACCTTCCGGAAAAAATCAAAACTTGTATGACAGAAGGTTTATTTTGTTAACTTTACGAATGTATTTTGAAAGATTGTACTCCAAGTAGTTGTATCATAATATTGATCATTCCTGTGTCCCAGTAACTTGATAGCAAAATCTATTTTTATTGCTTTGAAGTTTGATTGTAGAAGGAAACATGTTGCAGAAATATTGGAAATTCAATATTTGAAAAAAGAAAATATTTGTTACTTAAAAATTATTTCTGTTTGAAGTTAATTCATTTGGAAACTTAATTTTAGTTACAGTTGATTGACTCTAGTTTGATTTTTCCTTTGGTTGGAAAGTTATAAGGTCTCTGACTGGCATCAGGAAAAGGCTTTTGTAAAGCCCAATATAAAAACAGATTTGATTGCTGTTCTTATATGTTACAAAACACTAAATAATTACAGCTATTATTGAATTTGAGTTGAAGGTTATATTTTGTCAGAGCAAACTGTTATTTTGCTGCATATTAC
The DNA here is from genome assembly GCA_025267735.1 of Mactra quadrangularis. Lineage (NCBI taxonomy): Eukaryota > Metazoa > Mollusca > Bivalvia > Venerida > Mactridae > Mactra > Mactra quadrangularis. The sequence goes on along the minus strand of CM046299.1, from coordinate 47,549,899 downwards.
AAGTACAATTTTTGTTGATAATTTTATTATTGCAACTTGGTCTGTAGCGCAATTGGTAGCATGCTTGGATTTCAAATCTAGTGTCCCTAGTGGGGTATGGGTTGGAATCCCATCTGGTGATGTTGTACCTTTACATGAAAATTTGACAATAACGTCAATTTTCCTCCATTTATAAAGTATATGAAGAAGTTTTCAGCCTTGTGGAATGGTAGGTGAGCACTGGTAATACTAAAGACAAAGGTCCAGGAGAGCTAGGTTGTTGCGATGGCTGTTGTAAAATGACCTAAAATTGTGTTGACATTGCGTTAAACCTAGAATAATTTTTTTATGCTGTAGCAATACATTGTATAGGTAATATAACGGCAGTTAGTCAACCTACTCACTCCTCCTGGAAAGGCTAAATCTCTGGATTTATCTGTTAACAAACTACTAAGCGCATACTTTCGTCAGTGACTGACAACTGCCCTACATGATTAAGAATCATTCATAAGAGAGACAATGGCCTTAGAAATAATTTCATGATTAAGCTCCATGAAAGTATGTCCCACCCGGGAATCGAACCCATGACCCCTCGATCAGTAGACATGTGTGCTACCAATTGAGCTAGCTGGGCAGCTTCCAATATAGAAGTAAAGCATAAACTTATCATTGTTACTATAATGTTGTTGTTTTTTTAGATCACAGATGTTGGTGTTGGCCATATAGCAATACATTGTAAAAACATCATCAGAATCAACTTACATTCTTGTCAGGTAAAACAATTTATTTGTTGCCTTGGTTTCTTCTTCATGGAAGAAAAAAATAGTACTATGTATTTTCTATGAAATGATGTGAGTGCATTTCGTTTTCCAAAAGAAGGTGTTGCTAACTGTATGAGAGAATATTGAAATAACAACATATTAGGGATCAGCAGATACAGTCATCTCACGATACAATATATATCGATACGAAAGGAGATCGCGACAATATGATTATTTACGGTTCAATACGATAGGGGTAGTTAATGTAGAATACAAACATTCACATTCTTAATCAGGGGCAGGACAACGTCACTTTTGTTTTGTCTGCCATGTGTTAACATTTATACAAATGCTGTACTATTGATGATTTTATGGATTATTTGAACACAAGAGGGTCCTGAGAGTTCCGTGGACCCTGGACTGCTTACTTGAGAATGAGATTCTATAGGCATCCAACACAAAATCTTGTTACACTTTTATTTTTAGCTGTATGAAAACTGTGACCTTGAGGTCATGCTACATGCCAATATGAAAGCTCTAGGCCAAATAGTTTTAAGAGGAAAATGTTTTTAACACAGGGTTCATACAAACTGGAAAAATCATGGAAAATGAGATTTGTCTGGAAAAATCATGGAATTTTGTGTTTAGGAAAAATATCATGGAAAAGTCATGAAAATTAGAAAACATCGTGCAAAAAGTTCATTTTGTCAAGGAAAAATCTATTTTTTTATTTCAACCCATAAAAAAGAATGAAAAATATCAATTCAAACATGATTCACAACTTTAATGTTAGGTACGAATCACGCTTGTGTATGAAAAGAGAGTTTAACTACTACACTGTTTTTTCTACTCATGTTGTCTGCTGTGTCATGTGTTGTTTTCAATTTGTACTCGTTTTGGGTTCTGTATGTGCTTCTTTTGTATCATGGAGAACAGAGCAATCATGGAAAAGTCCTGGAAAAATCATGGACATTTGGTATTTAAAATCTGTATGAACCCTGTTAACATTTCTTTGTAAAACTTGTAATCCCTGATATGGGGACTTTTTTTACCTTAAGGGATTTGACAAACTTTGTAGAGAACATTAAGGTGATGCTAAATGCTAAATATGTTAGCTCTATGCTATTCACTCTACCGTAAGTCTACGGGCTGTTCTTGATTACTCTAACAACCAGAATAGTGCAATGTTCTCTCTGGATAACTCCATAATCTCATTATGTATATAGTAATATTAGCTTGTACCTAATCTTGGCAGTGAAGATCAATTACTATTCTCAGACTATATTCATACTTCTTTATGTCTTATTCTCTATAGTTTATTGTATATATAATTACATGATGATTTATCACAGTTTGTCCAGACTGTCAATGATCTTCACTGACATAACTCAGAAAATGTCATAAATGACATTGTGCCATCATTGACTGTTGATACAGTGTACTGGATATCAGAAACTTTGTTTATATAATCTTTTTATATCAATATTTACCATGTACGTCTGCTTCCTGTTATTTCATATCTCATACAGTCGTAACAGATGAATTGATAATAATATTTATTTCCTGAGAAATGAGATTATTTTCTGCAAACACAATTTAAGGTATCATTAAAGAGAAATGATAAAATCTCGGTTTCAACTCAATGGTTTCCGGTTTGGGTTTTTTTTTGTCTCAGGGATCAGTTTTTGAGAATTGTGTAAGTCTTTGAAGGTTTGTTTTGCTGTAGAGATGATGAGGGTTTCTGTTTATTTTTGCACATGACCAAGCTCATCACTTGATTCAACATTTGTGTGGTGGATTAAGAGCTTATGATATAAACTGGCCAGTTCAATTGGTTGATTTTGGTGAAACAAAAGAAGCTAGTTTATGCGCTATTTGATGAAAATGTATTAATTGTCTGTACATCGTATTATTTGTTGTCGTAGACCATTTGACTGTAGACCCTTGTAAAAGAGATTATACATTGTATATCTATATATTCCAGAGTATTACAGATGACTCTCTACAGTTGATAGGGGAACACTGTCATGGTCTTAAATTTCTATGTGTTTCAAATTGTCCTCGTCTCTCAGATAAAGCTCTACAATGTATTGCAAATGGATGCCCTGCCTTAACGTAAGTAACAAAATAATATTTGTAGATTGTAAATTACAAATTTAGTAAATGTACCATTAACTGACTTTCACAGTCATGAAAAATTGGTATCAAAGGCAGCAACTATTATCAAAGAATTTACATCTGTGTAACTGTAAAACGATAGTTCTACATTGGTAAGATCTTGACTTAATCCTCTCAAGGATAGTGACACAATTATTATGTTCAGTTAATCACAAGTAAATTGTATTTTAAGTCGCAAGTTTTCGTGATTCAAAACAATGAAAAATTTTACTGTCTAAACTAATGAGGCTAGAATCAGCTTTGAAACAGCCATCAAATAGATTGATAGTGTTAATTAAAAATTCACCCTAAAAAATAATTGATATTCTTTGTAAATATTCTCTAAATGTAGTACAATGTTGTAACTCGTAAAATTTTGTAAATCCAATTTGTAGCTCGACTTCGAAGAAAATGAGAGGCGTTGGCATTGCAAATCAAAGTTAAAGTTTTTACAAATTTAAATTACTTCAATAATATCAAAGATATTCAACTCAAACTTGGAACATTTATTCATCATCACTACTTCCATCTTAATATTAAGGCCCATAACCCTTGCTCCACTGTTTTAGGAGTTTTGCCCCCTTTTTTACTTGGAAAACATCCAAAACCAAGGTTAAAGATTTTTTAAACTTCAATACTATCAAACATATTCAACACAAACTTGGAATACTAATTCATCATTACTACTTCCACCTTACTATCAAGGCCCATAACCCTTGCTCCACTGTTTTAGGAGTTTTGCCCCTTTTTTACTTAGAAAACATCCAAAATCAAGGTTAAAGTTTTTAAAAACTTCAATACTATCAAAGATATTCAACTCAAACTTGGAATACTAATTCATCATTACTATTTCCACCTTACTATCAAAACCAATAACACCGATTCCTATGAACTGAGAAAAGTCGAGCGTGCTGCCTTACGGACAGCTCTTGTTCGTTGAATTCAAGCCCTGCATATCAGAAATTAAACCTTCCTAAGGTCGAAACCCAAGTTATGGGTATTGCCGAGTCGATTTGCAAAAATTTTGATTTTAAACTTTTAATTTTAAGCATTCATTTGAAAGACATTTGGAAATGCATTTGGAAAACTAAAATAACTCATGAATGGTCTCAAAAATTATTGTATGTTTTTAATTGGAATATATGGAGTACTGGAAAAAAGAATTATAATTTGTGTTCTGTTTTGTTATCACTTTAATTGGAAACTCAGGAATCATAACTTAGATCAGGAAACATAAAGCCATCTAGTGCTTCCCCCAGTCACTTCATTATTGTTATATTTAACTGTCTAAACTGGAAATGTTTCCCCCCCCCCCCCGCCCCACCCCCCACGCTTATTAAGATGGGGCATTAAATAGAGATATATTGTTTTACATTTCAGAACATTGGAGGTTGCTTGTTGTTCTCATCTCACAGACAATGGATTTCAAGCCTTAGCAAAGGTATTTTAAATGTTTTAACTTCTTGTAAAGTTATTTTAAACATTTCAGCTTTTTGCAATTTAATTCTGTTTAGAATTGTTTTAAATGGAAAGTATTTTTTTTATTCATTTACTACTCAGATTTCTCAGTAAGTATTCCATCTGACTATATGTACCAATGCAGGGTTGTGTGTTCGATTCACAGGTGGGAGTCCAACTGCCTTCATAAAGTTTGTTCATGAAGTATTTCTATCGCCATTTCCCGTCTATCAATATGTATCCAGCAGGTCAGTTATCAGCTTCTGGCAAGTGTTTGTAATACTAGGCTAAAACCAGAGATCTAAAGCTATCAAGAGGCATTGAGTAAGATGACTGACTGCTGCAATATGGCTGAAAAAATGTTGAAATGCATTGGGAAACCCGTAAAGAATACATTACATTACCATGGATGAAACCTTTAGGTAGTGGCCTTAAAATACGGGACCATTTGATACTTAGAGAGGATTCTTTTTCATTGTAAAAAAAACTTCTGAATTCATGAAGTTCAAGAAATTTAGGATTTTGAAAATCTAAAGATATTTACCAAATTGAATGTATTATTTCTTTGCTTACAGAATTGTCAGAATCTTGAAAGAATGGATCTTGAAGAATGTGTACAAATAACTGATTCATCATTGAATTATCTGGCTAGTTATTGCCATAAACTAACTGCTCTTGTGAGTTAACATATCATTTGTATATTTGTATAAGGTCAGTACACTGCCGATGAAAAAAGTCCTTGGGCAAATCCTGTTATGATAAACTGATGAAAAGAGAATCTTAGAGTCACATCAATCTCCGTAAACAGATTTCCTGTAGAGAGTTGTCATACAGGATATTACTGTCTCCATGGAAGGTCACGTCAAGATGAACTTTGTGTCGATCAATCAATGGGTAGCTTTCATCTAGACGAAAACACTATTAATCACATTTTGATTTCGTAATTTCTATTTTTAGACCAAGGTTTGCATGCTAATTTAACAGCGGTATTATTCACAGTCTGCGATTGGGCCGCTCCTTTCAAATTGCGTGACGTAGACGATGTTAACAAGTTACATATCATAACAAATTCGTCATGAATATTATGATGAGAAAAGGTCACCTGAACGTGACCTTCGTTTGGAAAAGGCCAGATCTAAATTAGCGAGTATGTGAGCGGAAAATTTTAGATCGGGTTTTAATCAGATCGAGAGTCAAATATGTAAATTCCAAATTCAGCATTATTCAGCTTATTGCCATGTGATTTAAACTATGTTACATGAATAAGCTGTAAATACAAGTTAAACTAAAACTGATGATTTCTTTGAGCAAGGAATCTATCAACAGTTGTTCCGCTCAATCCAGGTAATAAATGGGTAAGGGTTCACCTGTCTGGAAGTGATTTCAGTGACCAGGGCTTGTCATTATACAAAATTCTGATGTTGGCTGAACATGAATGTGGAAACTGACTTAATACCTCACTTTAACTTTTTACTTATCCCGGGTCGATAGCACAGTTAGTAGCACGCCGGGATTTGGATACTCGTGCCCGAGGGGGTGGGGGTTCGAATCCCACCCGGGGTGGACATACCCTTCCATGAAAATTTGACAATAATGTCGATTTTCCTCCATTGATTAGATAATATGAAGAAGTTTCCGGCCTTGTGGAGGGGTAGGTAAGTACTGGTTATAGACAATGGTCCAGGAAAGCTAGGTTAGGTGCCCTGGACGCCGTGAAATGACCTGAATTGTGTTGATACGGCGTTAACTCCAATAAATAAAAATATAAAAAAATAAGAAATAACTTTTTACTTTTACTATTGTAGAGTCTATCGCACTGTGAGTTAATAACAGATGAAGGTATAAGACATATAGGATCAAGTGCATGTGCCACTGAACAATTACAAGTCCTAGAGTTAGATAATTGTCCATTAATTACTGATGCATCACTAGAACATTTGATGGGTTGTCAATGTTTAGAACGTATTGAACTTTATGATTGTCAGTTGATCACAAGACAAGGGATTAGACGATTGAAGGTAAGTTAGCATAGAAGATTGCAGAGGTGAGGATGCATAGGCAGCTGGCAAGGCTCTGAGTCAAAAACTCTGTGTACATAATTATAAGGTATTATAATTTAAGAAAATATAGATTTTTAAATTTGCCCCAAGTGTACTAATTAAAAAGCTATCATTTTTTATGGTATACGTTATATGTATATGTATTAGGGTTGTGGCCAGTATCCAAGTACATGTACTCGGATATTCATGCTCTCAGCTAGAAAATTATGTATGAATATTCGTCACGTCCGAAATCGTTGGATCGCGATCTAAAGATGAAAGAACATTTTCGGCTCATTACCATTCAGAAGAAGTCACATTACTAATGAAAACTTTAATTTATGTAGGGACCTAATTATCTTGTGTCAAAATTTTGATTGATACACATTTGAACAAAGAAGATATCAGTGAAAATGCCCATAAAACGTCTGTTAATAGAAATGTTAGGAGTACATGGTTTTCCATTTAGTAAAGCTTCTGTTATTCTTCACTTATTTTTGTTATAACATGAATTTTGTATGCCTCTCCATTAACAAATGATTTGTGGTTAGATTACTGAAATGCTACACATGAATCGTGGTTCTGATCGGATCCCCACTTGCTCAAGGATCCACAGCCCTAGTATATATGATTTGCTTCACTTTGAGTTGCCTGGTCACCTATGGGTGGGTGGATGAAGGTGGAGAAATCTTCAGGGGATCAGCTGATTACAGCAGATTTTGGCCTTTCATGATTAACTACGTACAGTCTTTACCTCTTGTGAGATGTAATTCTGATCAACTTAGTGTTTTTTTTCAAAATTTAGGAATCTCTGGCGAAAGATTTTTGTAAATCATTCTATACATTCTAACACACACAAAATGAAAGAAAAATAATAATTGTTAATTTTTCAAATGATTTAGATGTACCTGTATTTATTTCAACTTGGGCAACTCTTGAAAAAATGTGTTATGAGCTCAGTCAGTGAAACAAGAAAAGAATTTTGTACTAAAGTCAACAAATATCCTCTATTTAATTTTCATGTTTTTATCATTTCAGGCAAGGTTACCAAACATCAAAGTACATGCCTACTTCGCTCCTGTGACTCCCCCAGCATCAGTTGGTGGTGGGAGACAACGTTATTGTAAATGTTGTGTTATACTTTGATGATAATGGTGAATACTTACTTTATTTTAAGCTGTGATGTTTCCATGGGAAAACTGAAGTAAAATAATTCCTCACATACAAAACAAAACATCTTTCATTTCTTTCTATGTATGTGAATAATCTATTTATTTAAAATGAAACAAAATCAAACTGGATATACGTTTTGAACTTTGTGCATGATCAAGGAAGTATGTTGGTAGAATGTGGACAATATGTGTGTTTCTATGGTTACTGTGTGTTCTTGGGTGAACATGTGTTCCTATGGCAACCATGTGTTTCTGTGACTGCCATGTGTTTACATGGTAACTATGTATTTCTGCGGCTGCCATGTGATTCCATGATAACCATGTGATTATGTGAGTTCCACGAGTTTCCATGCGAACCATGTGTTTCTGAGACTCGTGTGTTTCTGTGGCAACCATGTGTATCTATGAAAACCATGTGTTTCCATGGCTGCAGTGTGTTTCTATGACAACAGTGTATTTCTATCACAACCATGACTGTGTAATACATAGCTACCATGTATTTCTTTGGTTGTCATGTGACTCTATGGCAGTCATGTGACTCTATGGCAGTCATGTGTTTCTGTGGTAACACCGTGTGATTCTTTGATTAGTATTGATAGGTCCAAGTTTAGTTCTGTATTCTACATGTGATTTGAAGCTAGTGAATGACTGTTTCACTGTCAATAAGTGTGAATCCATGATGAATAGGAAGTCAGAAGTTTAACCCAGTACATTGTACTTTAAGCGGATGGAAGTTAAACCCAGTGAATAGATATTCAGCTGAGAGAAGTATATTGTCCAGTAGCTGCCCATATAGAGAAATTTACTATGATCGTATTATTATTATATTATTCCTTCTTTTTACTAGAATACTCCTTTTAAATCTTTATGTGTCCAATTTTAAAATTTATTGTAATCAGAATGTTTCTGTATATTTTTAGTATGTCTGGACCAATTGTAGATTGCCATTCTTTAAATGGTCATTTTATGAACAGCTTTAAACGTGTAGGCTTCATTTATGTAGAAGATAGCCTGAAGTTCATACTGAGTAAACACCTCACAGAGAGTGAGTGGCTTGGCATTAGTGCTTCTGATATGTCTGCTCTCTAAGTAATACAGTTTTTATCCAATTTTACAAATACTGGTCAGAAAGGTACTTGCTTGGATTGCTCTTGATTTGACAAACAGTCCAATCTACCTAGGGACACCACAGTTGTGACCCTTGAATTGTATGACTGTTTTATTTAGTGACATATCTACATCTTATAATAATCCTGCTATCAGATATCTATTATACTGATCTCTTTATATACGTCTGATTGAAAAATAAATTAATTGGGGAGCAGTTATTTTTTGGTGGGGTGCAGTTATTTTTACATAAGTAACATGGACAATTAGAAGAGACTTAATTGCTACAAATGATTAAAAAACAAAAATATTAATTTGGGAGCAGCCATTTTTACTGAAAATGATATGGACACTTCAGGAGGGATTCAATTTTTAATGGGTTGAATAAGTATTGAATTCATCAGGGAGCAGTTATTTTACTAAACAATATTGATAATTTCCAAGGGAGAATATTTACAGCTACTAAGTGTTGACAAATATAAAGAACCTTTAAAGGAGGTATGTTTTAATTTTTATGATTTTATAACAGACTTATGTGTTGTTCTAGAAGTGTGTTTGTCTAAGGTTATATATAAATAACACATGTTGTGCACAAAGAGCACATTTAGCATACTTGCTTGTAACTCTAGATAACTATGAATGTACAGTTGTACTTAAACATAACTATTGTAACTCTGGTGGCAGTTTTTATCCTGGAATGTTATTCTATCCTTAGAAGCTTGGAAAGGTGGGTCTCCATACCCAAATATTGTCACATTTACTGATGCCATTCAGCCTGCCCGGCTAGCTCAGTCAGTAGAACACAAGTCTACTGATTGAGCGGTTGTGGGTACAATTCCTGGGCTGGGCGTACTTTCATGAAGTTTTGGTCATGAAATAATTTCTATGGCCATTCTCTCTCCTACCTCTGATTCAAATCAGTTGACTGACTACCCATACAATGAGTTGCTATGGAGCTAAACTCATCCTAAAAGCCATTCAGGCTAACTAAGTGATTACCATTTCTAAAAATTACCAGCCTTTATAACTGAAGTCATCAGAGTTCCTGTACCAGCAATGTTTACTGTGTTACAACTGGCTAACTAGGAGGAGTTACTTGAAGCAGTATGCTGAATGTACTCAAAGATTTAGTGTATGCTTTAGCAAATCCAGTTGTGATATGTACACTGACAGTTATTATGTCAGTCCTTCATGTTGTTTTGCAGCAAAGTGTTTGCAGTCAATTACTGTCTACAGTGTACTCCGAATTTGCAGGTTTATCCCCCAGAACGGTTATAACTCACTCTTTTCTCATATTGAGTTACGACTGTTTTCCACTAAACCTTCAAAATGTTCTTTGACTTGTGAAATTTGAAATGAATTGATCATGCATATCACAATTAGTCTTACTACATGTATAACTTATTTGTGTAATATATACTTTTACAAAACCTTTTAGTACCCCGATTTCTATATTGCAGGAAATCTATAAAAAAAATTAATTTATGTCTGATTGACAATGAAAACTTGTATAGGACCATATTGTCGTCTGCTTGCATGGTTTCATGCCTCTCTATTGATGAAAAACAGTATATGTGTTGAAAAGATGAAATGGAAATATTTTTAATTGCTATGGTTTAACAGAAAAATAGCAATTAGAAAACTTGCCTATGCATGTGACGCACTGCATTGCAAAAGGTCTGCGGCAATTTCTCTTTCTTGTAGCGACATTCAAGCCATTTCTTGATTTTTTGTTGTGCATATCAACTCACTCATGATTTTCACCAAAACTGATCACATCAGATTTTTGCACAAGAAGAATGTGCCCATTTCCACTTTTCAACATATGCACAACAAAACCGGTTTTCCATCAGTAAAGAAGCATGAAAACCATGCAAGTAGAAGACAGTATGGTCTTATACACATTTCCATTATCGATTGGACATAAATGTTTAAAAATAAGAAATTCCTACAATGTGGAAAAATGGGTACTTAGAAGTTTTGTTAAGTATAGTTAGATTCATATGTTGATAAACTATGAAATTCTGATGTTGAAATTAGCAAAGATGACTTTTGTTTTTTCATTGGTTATTGTGAATATGTTTATTCTAAAAACAGATTTTTGTCCATGGACTATTGGAGGACATTGTGCACATTATGTTTTATTGTGTAGTAATACACTTGTTATGCCCAGTCCCATAAAATAGGGCTTGATGCGGACCCGTACATGCAGACAGCCATAGATCCTGGGAAGCCTTGCCTATTAAGGTGACGGTAAGCTCATGGCACAAAATAAACCACACCCATACGGAGCTGTAGCTTGAAGATATGTAAGTTTAATCTATGCTCCGCTAAGATTTCTTCATGATTTGACTTTGAAACGTTTACCTGTATCCCTGGCTCATCTTACGGACCCTGGTAAAAATGTTACAGTCCGTATGGGTCCTTGCGGAGCTTGATTGCATGGCGCCTGTATGTTGCCCTCACAGCTATTTTTATGTTTATGGAACTGTAGCTTTACTGAAAATTGTATCACCATTTTGTGCATTTTCTGAACCTGATCACAGTCATGTGACTATTTATTGACTATATTATGTTAATGATCAGTCAAATATTTGCCACTTTTGAAATCATAGTAATGACTGCAAACACTTTGTGCTACATATTCTTTTCATCTTGGTGCTTCAGAGTCAATGTATTATAATGTAGGTCAAGGTTGGAAGGTCGATGTGATTTTTATTCCTTGAAAGGTCAAGGTAACTGTTATGGGTTTGACAGTTCACATTGACATTTAAAGGTCAAAAGGTCAATGCTGAGTTTATGGGGTTGAAGGCTACAATGACTTTAAGACACTAAAAACTGTGAATGATTAAAAGGTGAAGATGGCTTTCATGAGGTCAGAAGGCCATTATTGACTATTATTTGATTTAAAGTTCAGTGTGACCTTCAAAATGTCAAAAGGTCAAGGTTGATTGGTTTGAATTTGAAAGGTCAAGGTGACTATTGTAAGGTTAAAAAGTCATGAATATTTATAGAACATTTTGGTTTTCATTTACTTGTTGTACATTAAACATAATTATAATATATATATATTATTGGTATGTGTGAGATATTTGCACCAATGCTGTGATTTCATGTTATAAAAGTAAACAAGCTGTATATAGGTATTGTTGTTTATGTTGTTGATGTTATAAATGATGCTTTGTTGTTTTACAATACTATCCTTACATATACAGTAAAGTTCTGCTTCAAAGAACGCCTTGGTTATTGCAAAATCATGCAATTTTTAGGTTCAGAATGTTTTATTTGAGAAGAAAAGGGTTCCTATATAAAAACTAATCCACTATTATAACTACCAAATTTTGATGATCTTAATAGTGGAAATTTCATTTATTGCATTGAAACTAATCTCCGTAAACAGATATCCTGTAGAGCAGTGTGGTACAGGATCTCTACTATCTCAATTGAGGGTCATGTCGAGATGACCTTTATGTTGACTAATCAATGCGTAGCTTTCATCTGGACGAAACACTATTAATAACATTTTGATTTCGTAATTTCTTTTTTTAGACCAAGTTTTGCAAGCTAATTTAACATGTGGTATTATTCACAATCTGCGATTGGACGGATAATTTCAAATTGTGTGACGTAGACGATGTAAACAAGTTACATATCATAACAATTTCGTCATTAATATCATAATGAGAAAAAGATCACCTGAATATGACCCTTGTTTGAAAAGGCCAGATCTAAATTAGCGAGTAGGTGAGCGGAAAATTTTAGATCAGGTTTTAATCAGATTGCATTGAAACCTAACTTTTTTATCAGTTGATCATGTGTCTGACGAGGTTGTTGATTCAATTTCAAGGTGAGTCCAGAGATTTGGCTTGCCCGGAAAATCAGTAGGATATCTAACTGTTGCAATATAGGGTTTAGAGGATCCATTACTTTGTATGCAGCTTTCAGTATTTTTTACCAAAAAGTTGAAATATGAATTCAAAATTATTCTTTACCGCCTATATATTTTTTTGTTGAGAACCCCTTTCACTACCACCCTTTAATTAATATTCTAGATCAAGCTTTGTTTATAATTACATTATTATGTATTGTAGTATTGTAGACTAACAAATGATATACTTGTGGAAAATTGCAATATTTTTTGTTTTGTTATATTATCATTTTGATGTAAGTTATTGCTTTTTAATTTTGTAGAGTATTCAAGTTTACCATAAAGATCTTATCTATATCTAGATTTGTCTCCCTTGATACAGCTTCTGATAGCTCCATTACGATAATATTGGTCAGATTCAACTTTGTATCTCATAAGTGTTTGTAAAATCCAGAAAATAAATGTTAATTGCATAGTTTAATTTGTGAGTTGCTAGCATAATGAAATATTTTAATTGAAAGTTGCTAGCATATTGAAATAATCAAAATTAAAATTGCTAGCATAATTTAATATTTTGATTATAAATTCTAGCATAATTCAATATTTTAATTGCTAGCATACTCAAATATTTTAATTTTAAGTTGCTAGCATAATTAAATTTTTTAATCGGGAGTTGCTAGCATAATTGAATAATTTAATAATTGATTGCTAGCATAATTAATAATATAATTGAGAATATTAATGAAGCATATTTTGCTTAAACTAAACAATTCTGTGTTAAGTAAATATTCTTTAGTGGGTATCTCCCTTTGTCTTGAGATATGTTGAGGTTGTAAAGAAGGGAGACAACTCTTTGTAGGTATTGTTAAGATCATGAGCATGTTGTTTAAGAATATCACTACCTAGTGCTTTTAAACAATGCTTGTTTGTGTAAGCCAAGTTCTATGTCACTGAGTTGCATTTTCAACCAAAGTTTTTAGCCTCTGCAAAAAAACTAGAGTATGCTAAATTTATTCAGTATTCGGCTACATTTTGCTACATTTTTATGAAAAAAATACCATTGCATATGAAATCACTATATAGCACTATGAAGTGACATTCTTGCACAACTGTCTCCATTGTTGTTATTGTTTATGTAAGGCATTTTGTTATACAACCATTGATATTTTCTTTGTATTTTTTCACTCTTGTCCTATCTTATATTCATGGTGTAGTACCCCTATGAAACTAATTGCATTTTATAGTCTAAGTATCATGCTAATGCACATTCACCAACTTTACAGTTATTACCCTTGGTCAAAGGGCTACTGCTATCATTATCACAATCTCCCCGGGAAGTTAATCAGATTTATATACTGAACTACCTGTATTTTATTTGTTTGAGAATTCAGTCCTGAACAAATAATTATAGTTACCATAATTTTTAGTGCTAGAATTGAAAAATAATCAATCTATGAAATAATTCACTGTTTGTGTTTCTGATAGATGATCACTTAGGCCAACAGTATTTTTGTTAGGTTATTGCACCTTAGGCCAACAGCATTTTTGTTAGGTTACTGCACCTTGGAAATCCAAGTTATGATTTATTCAATGGCAAATCATGATGGGTTGAAATATTATTTTCCAACATAGAACAACTGTATTAGTGATAATGGTCCAAACATTGTTGTATTTAAAATGTTATTGCATTGAATTTTATTAGGTGATGCTTGAGTAATCAAATTAAGGACACATGGTTTTTGTTATTTTTGCCAGTATAGTGTAAAAGTAGTACATAGCACTTTTACTCACTTCTTTTTAAGTAAGTTTGTTTTTGTTGGGTTTAACACCATAGCAACACATTATATAGGTCATATAACAGCGGTTTAAGTTAGTTATTTGGCAACATGGTGCCTATGTAACAAATAGCAAGGTCATGGGTTTGATCCCAGCTTGAACCATGGATTTTTACTAGGTTTATTCTGAAGATCTGTATTATGTAATTACAAGTTTATTTTTTTCTGTTATTGTATTATTGTCAAGTTAAAAAAATAAATTTATAGTCTTAGCATCAGATTCTCACCTATAGTCTGACAATATTAACCTGAGCTTGACCTTTTATCCAAGAATATATTAAACTCAGTATTTACATAATTTAATCATGTTTTCATAAGAATAAATAAGCCTTCTTTGAAACTGTGCCACAATACTGTGGACTTTCATGTTTCCCCTTGAACTAATGAGTCCAAAATTTAAAGTACACTAACATGCCATGTTTACAAAATTGATTTATAGTCACATAGGTTGTTGTAAACATGTATGTAATCGTATACATGCATACGGAAACTCACGATTTAATATAAGTGAAGCTTGTTTTTATTATAATAAGGTAGTTCATTAAGTTCAAGCTCAGGTTAATAATGTTGGACTATACATATTACAGTTTTTGCTGAGTATTTTAGTAAGACGGTTGTCATTTTTTTGGGAAGGTATGTGCTTAGCACTGGTTAAATGTCTAGAGTTCTAAGCCTTTCTAACGACATTTAGTTGGTTGATTGATAGTTGCAATATGACTGAAAAATTGTTTAAAAGGAGTGTATAACACCATATATTTTTTGGAAAAACAAACACGCTTGTTAATTATTTTGTGTTCCTTAGCTATGTTTTAATGTTTTTTCTGAAATAAGTTTATGATAAATGCAAGGTTCAAAGCAGTTTATGATTCTTATAAAACATGTGTCGAAACACCTCTAATAAATTTTTGACTATGCTTTTTTAATATTGAATGAAATATTGGGTTGAGTTTGGATGGGTAGTGCTGTACAAGTCCTGTAGTGCATAGCATTCATGTTTATATTTATATACAGCGATATTATAGTTAAAGGCATCCAAACAATTTCTGACTTATTATTCAAAGACGAAATATAGACCAATATAAGTTACGAAAATGTATTTCGATCTTACATGGGAAAATGTATGTTTATCTGTGTAAGAATGTATGATATACTGATTGTACAAAAAACAAAACCTTGTTTATGTAAACAATACAATGAACTTGTCCACGGCATGGGATGCCCAGGATGACAATAACATTATATAGCATTAATTTTGATATGTTTTTATGAGTGTCTTGTTGGTGTTATGGTAAGACGTTCTACCATAACAAGCATCATTGATTACATTGTGGATTAAATGGACTAGTCTATACAACCTTTATTTTCAATACTGTCCTACCTTTGGAATGGATTGGTTTATTTTTATGTTTACACAAACACTTAATGTTATTTTGTACGAGCTGTAGTTGGTTCTTGCTGTTTATTGCAAATGAATGTGACTATGTTAGAATTTTAAGCATTGATGTCTACACCACTGTCACAAATATAACTACATAGTATGTTATGAAATAATTATAATCACATTTTCTATTGCAGGCCATTTTACTTTTATTATTTTCTTGTTTTTTTTCTGTTGAATGTTAATGAAATGATTTTGATGCTTGTATTAAAATATTATAATATTTGTATGGTCTATTTTGTAAAATAAATATGATACTAAAAATACTTACTTATGTTTTTTATTTGCTGGGTTTAAGGCCATGCTAACACAATTATAGTCATTTTATGGCAGCCAGTTCACCTAACTTTCCTGGACACATGTCTATTACCAGTACTCACCTACTTTTCCACAAGATCACAACTCCTCTGTATACCTTGATAATGGAGGAAAATTGACATTGTAAAATTTTCACAAAAGGGTATATAACCAGCCTTGGTGGTTTTTCGAACCAGTGACCTCCTTCCAGACTCTAGATTCTAAATTCTTTAGGGTAGCCTAATGTGCCACTGACCCGCCTATAAGTTACGTCTTATCCTGCTTACCAAAGAAGAAGCATCTATTCAGTACAATGTTCTTTGGTTGGTGTTTGAGTACTTTCTACAGGCAGCTGCTGGCTATAACTGATTATGTCACATGAATTTTAAGATTTACAATTCTTCTTGGACTGACGTTCAAATGACCACAGCATAAGAAGTTTTGTAAAAAAATGTCTCTGTGATTGAATAGACACACTTTGATCGTGGCAAAATATCAAAACTAGTGGCCGACAGAAATTTTAATTATGTGTAGAATTATACAAAATAAATTTCATGTTTAAAATATTTGTGTAAAGTTGAATTCTGTTTGGTGTACACATAAATTCTTTTTGTTTTAATGTTCACCTTTTGAAATAAACAATAATATGTTTGTCAGATTATATAACATCAAATGCAGATTTTTCCACTTTAATCATGATGGGTAAACATTGAAAGCCTTATACATGTTTAGTCGGAACCGATTCTTTTAACCTAAAACTGAGTATATGTTCATACATTCGCATCGATGGACAACAGTTACTGCCCCTCTTGATAAAAGGGCAGGCATAATGGCCAAAAAAGCAATTTTGCTCCTTTTGCCCCCATTTTGACTTCAGACAGTTGCAATTCTACTAAATGTGCACCATCTTTCACAGCAGTCAGTTTACCTAACCTAGTTTCCAGGACCCATGTTTATAACTAGTACTCACTTTCCTTTCCACAAGCAGCAAAAGTTCTCCATATACCATATTAATGCAAAAAAATGACATTGTTAATTTTCATGGAAGTGTATAACAAGCACAGGTGGGTTTTGTCCAGTCACTAGATTCTGAACCCATTGTGTAGCATAATGTTCTAAAGATCCACCTTTAAGTTATGTTTTATCTTGCTTACCAAAGGTGAAGCAACTACTTGATGCTTTGTTCTTTGGTTGGTCTGTGGGTCCTGCCTTCTGGTAGCTGCTTGCTGTAACTGATTATATCTCATGAATTTAAGAATACTCGTCTTCGTTAGTTTATCATCCAAATGACCACAGCATTAAGATTTGTTTGTAAAAAGTAGTCTGTGTGATTTAATAGACACACTTTGATTGTCGCAAAATAATATAACTATTGGCTAACAGAAATTAATTATGCATAGAATTATACAAAATGAATTCATGTTTGAAATATTTGTGTAAAGATGAAATGCCTTTTGAAAGAATTCTTTTCACGATACAAAATAATTTTTGGTCAAATTATGTAGCATCAGATACAGATTCATATCCAATTTATTATCATATAAGAGTATATCCTACAGCCAGTGAATTGAGCTCGGAACCTCTATGTCAATCTATGACTGCTACATCACCTGAGTTCATCAATTCCTTTACAAAGTTATCTTTTATTTAAAGATTCAATGTATTTTAAAATTATATCTTTATATAATTATGTCTGTTTAGCTCCATAGTTACAGCTAGGATTTCAATTGTTTGTGTTTGGCAAAGCGGAACATTTTTCTGCTAATATATAATATATAACAAAGGGAGTTAATCTAGTATAAAATATTACAATACTCCATTATTAGTTACCTCCCTTTGTAAATTGTAAGTAATTTACGCAAGATCAAAGAAATTTGTTTTGAATATTTATTATATGATTTAGCTCATATACTCACAACGTCGTACTTTGACAGTACATTTGTGTTTTGACAATGTTTTGGATGGCTACCAAACGTATTTCATGGCACACTTGTAAACTGCGAGGTTTGTTTTTTGTCTAATTTGGCACGTGTTATAAATCAGTCTCTATTTTCAAAGAGAAACTCAGTATTTTGTATTTATTCTCGTTTGTTCTGTTGACAGCTGTATAAAATACCGAGGAAGCTGTATTAGATTTTCATTACAAAATCCAGTATTAATCTTTCTCAAACGTATTTTATCTCATTTTGACCATCAACTTACCTGTGATTTTCCCTGAAACTCGCCATCTTGCTAGTCTCCACGTGACCATGCCAAGTCATAGATTCTTGAGCCACTAGTTCTCTGTTATGATGATCAATAGACCCTTTAAAAGAGAGCGTTATGTTTCTACGCATTTAGCCACCATCCCTTCAAATGCCTTCTAAAAGAAAACTAAAATGGCCTGTAAATCTGGATTTGCCTCCAACAACATTTTTCGGGCGCCTTCCCATAAATAGATATCTCAGTGGTTACTGGGTGCAGCCCAAAGATTCAATACATCAGTAAAATTTCACACAAAGACTGAACGAAACACTTGTAACTCCATTTGAAAATAAAGCCCTCGACTTGATGCTATGGAAAGTTGGAGCATATTAGTTTGGGAGAGTTACAGTCCGCAAAAGGAGCAAACTTGCATTTTCCGGCAATTATGCCTTCCTCTGCACGAGGAGTGGCAGTAACTGTTGTACACCATGGCGAATGTATGTACTCAACTCTAGGTTAAAAGCTTCTGAATGTTCCAACTTAACATTTATAGTTGAATACTATCCCAAGTAGGACCTACATACTCTCGTATATAATTTCGTCATGAAATATTTTTCACAACTATTCACTCTCTCTCCTCTGGCTCTGTATCACGTAGGACAGCTCGTGTCGAGGAAATGTGCAAAGTTATAGTTTAAGAGAACTAAGCCCAATGAGGAAGACCTGTTAATGAATCAAAAGTATGACCGCAGCTATATTACTGAAACGATGTTGAAATGCGACAGAAAGCACAATGCATTACATGACATATATAAAAACAAGTGACACTGTATGAGTTATGTTTTTTTCTGTTTTATTTTTAAAACTCAAAATGAAACTACAGCAAACATTTTGTACTGACTCTTTACGATAACAATATATTACACGTATATAAGTATTAACAACATCTCTAGCACAACATGTAAACTATTAAAGTAAGCAAAATATGTAAATTTATGTAAATTTATTCAAATTTATGTAAATTTATGTAAATGATAAAAAAGTAAAGAAAACAGGATTTTTATGCCTAAAAGGAATAGAATAAGTACTAAATAATGTCTTAGTCAAGAATTTAAACAATATGTTTATTAAACATACACAAATTGTCATGTTAATGATATAGAGGTCAGTTAAAGGTCCGGGTGATAATTTGCATATACATGTAAATAATACAACTTTCATGATAGATGGTTCACATTATATTTTGTTCATTATGCTCATTTTATATAGATATTACGTATTTCAGGACTCAGTATTCCCAAGTAAACTATCTTAGAGTGTTTAATCAAAGATTATTACTTTCGATGCAGAACCGTATTCACGTTACAGCAATCAGTGATACAAAAAAAAACCAAACATCGTAGCTGCTCTAAAATAAATATAGATAGATAAAATAGTTATTAATTTCTAGTAAACTCTAAAATTTGTTACAATCAAATTTCGAGCAAATTTTGATCACCCATCAAACTTACATCCAATGATCTATGAATTCAAACGAGAAAGAGTTAAATTAAATGCAAATTGCTATTCACGAAATGATACAATGAAATACTGACACACTCTGCTTGATACCATCTGTACTCTAATAACCTTCTTTACAGAGGGCACAGAAATTACACTAACTTGTAACTTGAAAAAAAAAACGGCGTAGAAGTAGTCGACTCAGAAGAAAATTAAGAAAAATGGCATGTTAACAAATGAACAAAACACCTCTAAAACATTAATGACAAAATTACTATGTAAAAGAAAAAAAACAATGAGTTGTCATACATTCATAAACAATATTAATAAGTGAGGCTATCACAATTACAAACATTGAATAATGAGATTGATTAATTGTTTGTTACGGAATAGAATCGAGCACAGGGAATTGTCATGTTACCTCCCTTTGATTTTTTCAAACATACCGTTTATATACATAATATACATATATATGTATATAAACGGTATGTTTGAAAAATCGAAGGGAGGTAACATGACCATTCCCTGTGGATTCGAGTTGATAAATTGGCGGCCATTTTTTTCAACTTACAACTGAACTTTAACTGTCAAGAAATTTGAAATCTATGGTTACTGACATGTGCTATATTGTATTTTTATCCCGCGACCAGCGAGGTGCAGTATGAAAATACGACACAATAGGAAGCTTTTGTTGTTTAACGTTTCAAATGTCATTGCAAAAGCTCGCGTCGCAACAGAATTATGGCGAAACTACGACCTCCTTTAAATTATGTCGTGTTTTCGTCACCATCGAACCCTGCCCCGTGTTCAGTAACTACTATTAGCTAACGTTACGGATATGGGAGAACTCAACCCGAAGACAACTCAACACGTGAAATACTCAACTCAAAGTTGGGACAACTCAATCCGTTAGTATGAGATTGAGTTGTCTCGGGTTGAGTTGTCTATGGGTTGAGTTGTTCCGACACTTCCGTTACGGAACGTTTTGGAACGTTCAAGGTAACTGAACACGCTGCAGTTATAAGCTTTATCGGATACATTAACGCACGCTGAACCGTCTATATTTGCTATTTAAAATGAATTCTGGTCATAAATTCACAATATTTATCGACGTTTCACTGTTACCGTCTGTTCATTGTCCATTTAGAATAAAAGAAACACATGAGCTTGAAATTATTAAAAAGTACATTTCATAGAAATGTCAACAACAACAACAACAACGATAACGATGCGAACTGGTACCAGAATTCAAAAATGCACAAAAATGTTTCAATAATTAAAATTTGTCAAACAGCTTTACTTAAAACAGTCCCATATTTACGTACACCACTGTCCAAAATTTACACACACCCAATCGCCTGTTGTTTTTTCTAGTTTTATTCAATGAGTGGGTTACTAGTATTTTTCAAGACAACCAAAACGAGTCAGGTGGCGTTAAGGTTGAAGATAAATTTGGTTTTCATAGTTCGAGGTTCCAAACCTCCGGGATATTATACTAGACGTTACGCTCGATGTTGACGTACATTTGCGTAACAGACGTTTGACGTAATTTTCGGTTATTTTGCAAGGTTCCGTTTATCTTTATTGATTTTAATTGCTGTTTGCTTTAAGTATGGTGTGACTTTTGTTGACGATTTGCAATACAATTTGCAATTATAATTGATTTGATATTAAAGTAATAAACACAATTGTTTAAAATAAAAACAGATTCACTGATGTGGTTGTGGTAATTGTCAGTCTTTAATCTTTAATTTTATTTTTCTTCCTTTCGCGATAGAACACCGACTTTTCCGCACCGGTCTCAAATTCCTGACTATATATAAAAGACGTATCCTCTTTGTCGAGTTTGTTGAATGATTTTGACAATTTTTATTTATAAAAAATATTTAGGACATTTTCCGGACAGAGTCCGTTTCAGTAAAGGTTTTTGCTTCTTTGTGCAATTCGTTCACTGTTTGTTAAATGTCATCAGCAATATGTAACGATGCTTTCATGTTATAACATTTGTATTTAAAAAATATTTTTAAGTAGAAAAGGCATGAAATACAATTAGTTTTAAGAAATACATGTATCACACTAATGTAAATTTCCTCTACGCCAAATAACAGTCGGCGATATAATTGAAAACCATGATAAATTGCAATTTGCTAAAAAATAATTGTATTCCTTTCATTGAAAGTCAGTTATTAACTCCCTTGGACATGACAAAAGTAGTGTGATTTTTATTTTGTCCAGTAAATATGAATGGAAAATCTAACATGGTGAAACATATTAAATGCAATGTACAATTCTATATAAATATTCTGAGAAATTTTCTGCTGTCACTAACACGGTTTTCATCATGGTAATTCCTGCCATATAAACTTCACTTATATGCAAAAGCCTTTACTGAAAGAAGCATCTGGCGCCAGTGAAAATACAAATTACAAAACCTGAGTAGCATTGGTTATATTGTGTAAAGCAACACCAACATAGCTGTAAAACTTTTAAATAACACAACACTGTGGCTTGCAGAGCTGGTAAGAACGATATTTGCACGTAGAGGAAATCCGTTACAGTTGCTGGCGTCCTTGCAACATTGCCAACATACTTCCGTGTTTTCTGCGCATGCGTTGTCACATGATGCGTGCTTTGGACCACACAGGCGTTCCAACGCTTCCAATTTCTTTTCCCCGGAAGTAATAGAGAATGTAGCCTTTGTCTGCAATAGATAAATATTAAATTAATAAAAATTAATAGATAATTATGCTGGTATTACTACCAGATGAAAATAAACCCCAGTACAGTCTTATTATACAATGAACGTTCTATGCCGTTACATATAGAATTGCTTTTTAAAAGATTACACGTACATACGTATATTATCCATACTCAGTCACTATCTGAAAGTTCGCAAAATTATACTGGACTGTGTTAAAAATTATAAGCAACGGTTGAAAGTGAAACTAGAGTCAACAAAAGAAACTTGCACTATACCTATAAGGACATATTTACATCTGGAAAAAAAGAATCTCTATTTCGGTCACTAGTTCAGAAAAAGAGATATTAATTTGAAGACTAATATAACAAGAACTTTGTTATAAAGTTTAACTGAATAGCAAACTTTTCTGATAACCATTTGCACGACATAGATTTGCAAGTAAAGTTGCAAATTTAAGTCTACACGTACTTCCATTTACATCTTCTGCAAACTTTAAAATTGTGTTCGATAACCCCTGGTTATTGAAATTACCATTAGGCAGATGAGCTCTCACAGTACCCATTAACACCTGGGTAGAGTGGAACGACAGTAGGTGAGTCAAAATATATTTTTGCAACAAAAATAGGTCCCAGGCCAAATCAACTTGTTTTTGTGATGTATGGAATATAAAACAACTTTTAAGTAGTGGAATGTACCTATCTGGATATAATTTACGCATAAAATACACATTAGGACATGAAGAAAATGCTTTAAAAATCATTTAAATCAAGCAAAAGTGACTATTTTCAATGTCTCCCAAGTAAATATTTGGTGATTTTGGTCAAAAATACTTGTTGAAACCTTGTGCCAAAGTAATGAAGTTATTTTTTTCATTTAGTTCATCCATATTTACACAGAAAAACACACTTATACACACAGTACAATTAGTAATTAATGTATTTTTTCTATTCCGTTTGTTGTCCCCAAAAACTACTTCCATGCTGTAACAGAACTTGATAAATAGTAAATACAACTATTCCTCTATTTACAAAAGATTCGTCATTGTTATCCTTTTTGAAAAGTATTCCTTTACAACAATATGGCTGCAACCGGAATACGCGTTCTTGATGCCAAATACCAAAAATTACGTTCTCAAGGGCAAGAGGTGGTTGCGTACATTTCTAACTGATCCTTTATGTAACAATCAGAAACCTGTTTGAAATACAGACATCTACTATTCTGAGCGATGAATAAAACTACATTTATCATAGGTAAGACCATTTTAAATAAGAGGGAAGATAACTGACATGCTGAGTCTAATAAAATGATGAAATGCATGAAATACATCCTTTATGTAACATTCAGTGATGTAACAATAAAATTTGTAACACCAAGGAGTGATTTTGATACAGCAAGGAAATTTAAGTAAAAAATATTTTTCAACTTTCGTTTTAATGGATATAATCGATGTGAAGTTGAGTTAGCTATGTGTGCTGTTTTGTATACTCGTACTTTAATAGAAAATTTGGTACCTTTTGTGTATTATAGATTAATCAAAAAGAACTTGTTACATCAAGGAATAACTCTCTTTTATTTATAGAAGTAATATTGAAATAAAATTATGTTTCGTTATGAGGATGTAACGTACATCTGATTACAACAGATGTTTAAAAACATAGCTGATTATACAAAAATACCAAAATAAAATGGTAATATTTCAATGGCATTTACATGGTAAAATTGAAACACGTTTAAGGAGTATTTAAAGACGTTTTGTAAATTGCATATGCAAACCAATTTTGGTCCACTTGCAGACGTTGGATCCAAACCGATTTTGGTTGATTTGTGCAGTCTAGATACCCACAGACTTTGGGTTATTTGAAAATGTTTGCTGTCAATGGAGTTTGGACGATTTGCAGAGCTTGGATGTCAACCGCTTTTTTATTGATTTTGAGTCTAGATGCCAACCCAATTAGGTCGACTCGTAGAGTCTATTTGCCAACTGATTTTGGACGATTTCTGGATGCCAACCGATTTTTGTCAAAATGTGGAGTCCTGATGCCAATCAATTTTTGACGCTTTGAAGAGCAAATTTGCCTATTAATTTTGGACCAATTGCAGATCCTTGATCCGATTTTCGTCCATTTGTGAAGTCTAGATGCCAACCGATCTTAGTTCATTTGTGGAGTCTGATTTTGCACGATTTGTAATCTCTAAATGTACTCGAGTTTTGTCGATATGAACAGTCTAGCACCTAACCGTTTTCCGTCTACTTGTTAAGTCTTGATGCCATCCGATTTAAGTTGATGTTTAGTGTAGATGTCAACCTATTTTGGTCTATCTGTACTGGCTAGATACCAACCGATTTCGGTCTATACGTAGAGTCTAGAAGCCAGCCGAATTGTGTATTTGTTGAGTTTAGATGCAAACCGAATTTGTCTATTCGTTGAGTCTAGATGCAGACTAAAGTTGCCTTTTGGTGAGTCTAGATGCCAACCTCAATTGTCTAGCTTTTTAGTCTAGATGCCAACCGAATTTTATCTTTTTGTAGAGTGTAGATGCCAACCTATTTTGGCCTACATGTACAGGATAGACATCAACCTATTTTGGTCTATACCTAGAGTCTAGAAGCCAACCGAGATTGTCTATTTGTTGAGTTTAGATACAAACCGAATTTGTCAATTAGTTGAGTCTAGATGCAGACCAAAGTTGCCTTTTGGTGAGTCTAGATGCCAACTTCATGTGTCTATCTTTTTAGTCTAGATGCCAACCGAATTTTTTTTTTTTGTAGAGTGTAGATGCCAACCTATTTTGGTCTATACCTAGAGTCTAGAAGCCAACTGAGATTGTCTATTTGTTGAGTCTAGATGCAAACCGAATTTGTCTATTAGTTGAGTATAGATGCCAACCAAATTTCGTCTGTTTGAAGAGTCCAGATACCAAACAAATTTGTCTATTTGTTGAGTCTAAATGACAACCTAATTTGTCTTTTTGTTGAGTCTAGATGACAACTGATTTTTGGCGATTGGTTGAGGCTAGATGCCAACCAAATTTTGTCTATTTGTAGAAGCAAGATGCCAACTGATTATTGAAAATTTGAAGAGTCTGCATACCAACTGATTTTTTCTATTTATTGAGTCAAGATACTAAATGTTGTTTGTCAATTTAAATTGTCTAGATGCCAACCGATTTTTTTAATTGTAGAGTGCAGATGCCAACCAAATTTTGTCTATAGAGTGCATATGCGAACCGAATATTGTTTAATAGTAGAGTGTAGATGCCAACCGTTTTGTTCTACTTTTATGGGCTGGATGCCAACAGATTTTCATTTATTTGTAGAGTAAAGATGCCAACCGATTTTTGTGTATATATAGAGTCCAGATACCAACTAACTTTGTCTATATGTAAAGTCTAGATGCCAACCTATAATTGTCTATCTGTAGAGTCTAGATGCCAACCGATATTAGTCGATTGGTAGAATCTGTATTTTAACAGATTTTTTTCGTTTTGGAGAACTTTAATGACAACCCATTTTGTCCATTAGTAGCTTCTAGAAGCTGACCGTTTTTTTTTCTATTTGTATAGTCTAGAAGCTAACCTATTTTGTCTATTTATTGAGTGAATATGCCAACCGATCTTTCTACTTGTAGTATCTACTTGGTTGCCAACCGATTTTTGTCTTTTTGTAGTGTGTAGATGCCAACCGATTTTTGTCTATTTGTAGAGTCTGGCATAGAAACTCGTATGTTTCTAAAAATGTGGTTAGATGTGAGTAATGTCATTTTACCAACTTGCCTTGAAAACAGTTCCCAGAAAAAGAATAAGTTTCTGCTTGATAATAGCTCGTGAGGGATTTATTCTTCTCATTAACAAAGATTTAACATGAGCGTCTATTGGCATCGACACTCTATGTAAAAGACGAAACATAAAAAGATCAGAAATATTGAACATTAATTTTATTATTTTTCAAGGCTGAAAAAATGTAAGCCATTTTCCTTTTGTTGTCATTGAGTGCTAGTTTATGGTGCTGGTCACCATGTATTGTTCAGTGGTGAAACAACCTAACAAAATAGTTTAAGTCGAAATATTACTCTTTGATATTAGATTGTACAACACTGCGTTACTTAAGTTGTTTTTAGTCTGCAATATTAAGTTTTATAATCAACTTTCCTTACTGTAACATACATTATTCTTTCATGTAACAAATAAGTATTTTAAGCTTTGACCTAACTCGAATTACTTTTATCTGAAGTATAAAACATTCAATATTAAAACGCTTTTATGTTTATCATACTGATAGTACAATAATGCGTTACCTAAGTTGTTTTCAGTCTGCAAAATCAAATTTTATATTCAACTTTCCTAACTGTAACAGACCATATTCTTTCATGTAACAAATAAGTATTATTAAATTTCTACCTTACTCGAATAACTTTAATCTGAAGTATAAAACATTCACAAGACAACTTTTTAAATGTTAATCTTTCATTTCGTTATTATGTTCATATTCTTTGTTCAGTATTTATTGAAATATTTACGAATTTCAGTTATTTACTCCTTCCTGTAACAAAAAATGTTCTCTGATGTAACGTATCATTCAGTAGCGTAACGAGTCATGTTGGAACGTTTTATTTTCTTCACAGTTCTGACAGCACTTGTGATGTGTGGTGCATTTAAAGGGATAAACCGATTTTATGAAATCAACTACAGAGATAACCATTCTGACGCTTTTTATTTTTACAGTAAAACAAATAGCATTCGTAAAATGCCGTATCTACCCCTTCTGTGCGTACACGCATGTCGAACGAGGAACAGTCATCGCATTACAAAAAACAATAAACCTAACATTAAAACATATTTTAATTGAAGTTTTCCAACAAAAATAAAGTGAATAGGTCTGATCATAAGCCAGAAATACAATGATAAAAATTCGTTACATGAAGGAAATGATGAAACCATGGTCAGGTATTATAATATTTTTTGCCCTAAACAGGTCGAAATATTGGTCATTTTTACATGGGTTCTTAAGAGTATGCTTCAATCGAACAAAAAACATACCCCAAGTCACTCTCAAACATACTTTATTTTTTTGGATTTGATATGCCAGTTTTGTTGCAAAAATATATTTTGACTCAGGTAATTGTCCTGCTCAAGGAAATTAGCAGTGACCCGTAGTGGAGTTCGAACCCGGGACCTTTCGATCCATAATCTCTCGTCCTACCGCTGAACCATTGCACCAACACATTAAGAAATGTCTTACCTGGCACACAAACAGTTCCCCAGGTGATGAACCCTTACATTCAATAGATTCTTCCTTATAAGGTGCTCCCAGGCATGTATTATCTACTGTACTGTTCTGTACTGACCATTCACATTTTATACAATTCAATGCAGAGACTACCCCTGAAATATACAGACAAAACAATTGACCAGTTTTACATACAGTTTTTTCTCTCTAAGTAAATTGCTTAATATTCAATTGGTAAAATTAAATAAGAATGACAGTTGTAGGCATTAACTTGTATTTATTTCCTGTTATGATCTTTCATTTATTGAAAAATAACTAGTTATGTTACTTGTAAACTATTTAATCAACAAGTTATCTGGTGGCAGAAATATGTCACCATACATTGCAAATACTTGCAATTTGGTAAAACTACCAAAATCGTCTACAATGTGTAGAAAAAATGCTATATAGATGTAACCATGTATAACAGACATGATTGTATTCATTATCTCGACAATTTTCGATGGTCCCAACAAAATCAAAATGGCACGATCAGGATTCCGTATTTTTATTATTTTATTATCCCACAGGCCCCGTGTTCAGACATAAAAGATACATCAAAATCTAAATTTTATCATTTGAAATAGAAATATATTTCTATATGAGGT
The DNA here is from genome assembly GCA_025267735.1 of Mactra quadrangularis. Classification (NCBI taxonomy): domain Eukaryota; kingdom Metazoa; phylum Mollusca; class Bivalvia; order Venerida; family Mactridae; genus Mactra; species Mactra quadrangularis. Next base: position 47,521,529 of record CM046299.1, on the reverse strand, counting down.
AAATAATTAATGTTAAAATTGTAGACAACGGCGAAATGTCTACTTTATGTGCCTAACACAGTTTGCTGTAGAGACACGATGAATGGGGAAAGTTTTATTTTCGTACTTTCAAATCTGTAGCAATGGCTTCGATTACAAAAGGCTGACGAAAGACTTAGCGGTTAAAGGCCTGATAGACTTCATCTTCTTTTTAGTGTAGAGGATGAATTTAGCCACCGGAGAATTATTCAAGCTGAAAGATGGGAAAAAGGACTACAAACTTAGCTCCGGTGAAATATCTTATATCAAGAACCTACGACAAAATATTAAACTTGTATTCATAACTTTCCATTACATGAATTATCAGTACGCATTCAATGATAAAGCAGATTTACAGCTGCAAATATCATATAAAATGTCACCAACAAAACAACCACATGTGGTTTTCACATTTCTAAAATTACAAAGCACAAATCAATAGTTGTTGATTGAACATTACAGAACTATGATGTTGATAAGGTACGCCTCCCATGGTACGATATCAAAGGGAGAAAAATGACTTTCATTCAATTTTTTTTCATCAATAATTAAGTGACAGAATCTAGTCCACGATAGATGGTTAGCATGATGTAATAAATAAACAATGCAATGTAGTATGTTCTGTAAATTTTGTCATCATTTGTCATATTTCTTTTTTCAAGTACACTCATGGCGGCATTTTGGCATTAGCAGGGGAGCATTTAGAGCATCTCGATCTTTCATGAATGAATAATCTCGGACGGATTCGTGGGGGTCTACCCTGGCGGCTTTGGCTTTTACTACCTACTCGAGGCGAAGCACAGGCAAAGCACGTAACGGTTATGCAAAATAGTTCTTGTAGTATACACACAGATCTTTGTCAAACATATTTCTCTCCTATTCATTAAACCAAATATCGTTCATTGATCAATATCATTGAACTGTGTTATTTCAAATTTACGGACTAAAAACGAAACATCACTCATCGCCTAAACGATCATGTATTTGTTTACTTCAACACCGGTAGTTCCAACATGGCGTCTAAATATGTCCAATGTTATTCGTAGTGAATGGCCGAGGAGTTCCGAATGGCAGGGGACTACCTAACAGAATAGTAATGTCTTGCGCACACTATGTTATGCATTATATTAAACGTTGGTATAGTTCTGGTGTATTAACCTGTCACAACTTGAATAATTACACGGTCACTGAATGTGTTATTATTTAACTTCTTTTTAACCATTAAGCCACTGATCCATATCAATTATTTATGATATAACTACATATGCAGCGATTTTGAATATCGGGGAAATAACAAGTTCCAAAGAAATTAAAAATAACAAATTCAGTGACCGTGTAATTATTCAAGTTGTGACAGGTTAATGTAATAGAACTATATATTTCTTTTTTTAACCTGTCACAACTTGAATAATTACACGGTCATTGAATGTGTTTTTATTCAACTTCTCCTAACCACTGAGCCACTGATCCATATTGATTATTGATGATCTAACTATATATGGGGCGATTTTGCATATCAGGGAAATAACAAGTTCGGAAGGAGTTAGAAATAACAAATTCAGCGAGCGTGTAATTATTAAAGTTGTGACAGGTTAATAAAATAGAATTATAACACTCGATTTCTTCCGTATGTCCTATATGCGAAGTTCTTCAATATGAGTCCGTTGGTCTTCAATAAGATATGTCGTCCTATAAATGGGTGAGTGAGAAAGTGTTTCACCGTTTTGTTAGGTAACAAAATAGGAAAAATAAATCAGAAAATAAATGAGAAACTATCGCTAAATGATTTCTATTTAAAGCAGTAATAGTAACTAATTAAGTGTTAATGGATTCGCTAATGCACCATAAACGTGATTAATGGGCGTACATGTCTTTCGATGCCATGAATAGGTGGAATTTAAATATCTGGTTTTTGTGATTTTGTGCAGAAAATATGGTGCCACATCGTGAGTCGATACAAATTCCTCGCCTCATGATATTTCTGTTTGTTTGTTTGTTGGATTTAACGCCGTCGCAACACATTGTATAGGTCATATAACGGCGGTCAGTCAACCTACTCACTCCTCCTGGAAAGGCTAAATCTCTGGATTTAGCTGTTAACCAACTACTAAGCGCATACTTTCGTCAGTGTCTGACAACTGCCCTACATAATTAAAAACTACTGGTAGGAGGAAGAATGGCCGTAGAAATAATTTCATGACCAAGCTCCACGAAAGTATGCCCTGCCCGGGAATCGAACCACGACCCCTCGATCAGTAGTAGACTTGCATGCTACCAACAGAGCTAGCCGGGCGGCTTGATGATTTCTAGTAATGTTTTGCATATATACGTAACGGAATGAAATTTGTGCGTAGAAATATTTGTGTATATCAAATGTATAAGACAACATCAGAACAGGTCATCTTTATATGAATAAACAATGATTAATATAGCCATCTGACAAAAAGGGTTACACAAGATTCCTGGCTAGCTCAGTCGGTACATGAATAAATATATTCAAATATATCAGTTTTATCTGCACTCAGATATGCGAAGCAGTTCACATTTATCACAAAATACTGCACACAAATGTGCAAAGGTATTCGGAGTTCATTGTAGATAGTTTACACAAATATGCAACTAAAATGCAACAAAATTTCGAGAGTTAAGCGTAAAACGGTTGTAACTCAATCTTTTCTTTTTCTATTGACTTACGACCGTTTTCCGCTAAACCCGTGATTTGCATTACGATAAATTTCCTTTGCCTCATATTCATCATTAGTGGGATGCAGCACAGATGTAATATGAAACGTTCAGCCATTATGCAATATGCGTGAATATAATTATATTGTTTTAATGCCCATATAAATATTCTTCGTAAGACTTGCATTTATCAGAAAATCGATATTCCGCTACGTAAATCACGTAAATTATTCATTATATCAAAGTCCACATCAAATTTCTGCAATTAATGGCATTAACATTTTATATCAATCAATACATGTACTTTGTTTCATTAAGACAATGGTTTAAATTTACTAACCGTAGTTATTATTGTATCAAGCAACAATTTTCTATGCAGCGATTAAAGAATTTTATGTGCTGACCATCACTGGTGTCAACGAGTATGATATGAACAGGATTTTTATTGAAAAAATAAAGTTAAATACATGTTTCCAGAAATAAAGCAACCGAAAGAATTGAGTGGTTTGAGTGCCCCTGACTTCAATTCACTGTCACTTCTTATAAATCAATGATATTTGGTTTCTAACCCAGCTACAGGCTATGGCTGTGTTACTCTCCTGTGTATGGGTTGAATGTTTTACTCGTTCACTTTCTAAAGGTAGTATTTACTGAGCTGCGAAAGGAGCACATGGCTGTGTGTATATGACAAAATCTTTGTATGCCAGGAACGATGGCTTAGTAAACTGTCCGTCTCATATGCCTATGATCATTAAACAGGGGTGTAAAACAATAAAACACCTTAAGCAATCCAATACATCACAGTTCCATGTAGCTTTTTTCGAGTAAATGAAGTAATCATGACCTACTTTCTGTGGGAATTTCGTATTTAATCATTTTATTTAGACAATCAAAGCACGCCTTACAAAGTCCCCCGGGCATTGGAAATCTTCAGCAACTCAAGTTAACTATAAATTTATCTCAACTAGTGTTGAATGGAATATTATTCTCTAGAAATTAGAATCCTGTCTTTATTTCTATTTAGCAGAATATAGTAATGATATTTTAGATAATACATAATACTTTGTAGCATCGGCCACGATGCATTGGATAGCTATTTCTCGATTCTGAATTCGGAGGCTTGAGTTTGGTTCACTGAGGGAGACAGTTCATAATTTCCAATGAAAATTCGACAATAATGTATGTTTTTCTCTGAAATACATGTATAATCTCAATTTTGAATATAACATATAGGAATCTTGATAGCCTCTGGAACGAGAATGGTAAGGTGAGATGAGTTTCGTTAAATGATCATTATTGTGGTGACACGTTGCTAAAAGAACATATCGATGGGTCAGTGCAAAACAGGTATTCATTCTTCTTCATTAACATGTAATTAGCAGGGGCGGATTTTTTCTAGGGGAGGGGGTCCGAACTTTTTTTCTGGGGCGTCCAAACTTTTGAACCACAACCACATTATACACATTTTGCAAAATAATGCAAACTATTAATGATAAAAAACTACAAAACTATCAAAGTTATTTTAAGCACTGAGAAAGCACTTGCTTCATGCTACTTAAAAATGACTTACAGTCAAGAAATACACTAATTGGCAGGTACATTTGGAAATTCCTGACACCCCCGCTAGATCCGCCTATGGTTAGACTGGTTGTGCACTTACCAATGAATTTATCATTTACAAGGCATGTACCATTGACCTTTTCATTTGCTAATACTAATAACAGCAGTGTTCATATCAACAAAGAAATATGTCTAGTAAATGCACCAGGGATACACCGACTAAACGCATTAATGAAATACTTATAGTTTCGAGACACGAAAAAATGCAATAAACGGATGAAAAATGCTGTTTGATCGTTGTAGCATAGCTGTTATCAAGTGAAGTAGTGTTATATTTGTCATTTGATCCAGAGAGAGTCTGCAGATGTCACTTAACTTAATGCATTATAATGTATTTCATTATTTGATTTATCATAAAATTAGGCATTGCCATTCTCCAAGGGAAGTTGGTGTATTTGTATATGGAACGACACGTTTTTCAATATGAGTATTATCGATTTCCAAGTCCAATTATATAGCGCATCATTTATAATATAGTCTGCACACATGCATTCGATTGCTTTTACTTTAAAACACCAAAACACATAAAATCGCAGTTCAAAATATTTAATGAGTGGAATTTGAAAAAGATAAGTTTTTTTCAGAATTGATTTATCCGTTCATATTGATTTTGAGACATTTGGTAGAGTTGACCTATCGGCTAATTTGGTCTTATTTCCAAAACGCTATTAGAGTATCGCAAGTGGTATAGTCTAACAGAATTAACCTGAGCTTGACCTTTATGCAAGAATATATTAAACTCACTATTTACAGTCTATTTTTGTCTTTGTTTGTAAATCGCGCTATATCGGAAGCTTTCGGCAAAATACACATACTGAACAATTATGTTGTTTTCATAAGAATAAATACTTTGAAACTGTGCCATAATACTGCTGACTTACTTGTTTCCCCAAAAACTAATGTGTCTAAATATAAAGTACAATAACATGCCACTTTTAATAAATTGAATGATACTCACATCGGTTGTTATAAACACGCGTATAACCGTATAGACACTTACGGAAACTCACGATTTAATGTAAGTAAAGTGTGTAATTATTATAATTAGGTAGTTCAAGCTCAGATTAATTCTGTTGAACTATATGTACCGATAAAAAGCTTACTTAAATTAAACAGGTGCATTTTTGTAGACAATTGTGTGAAAAATAGCAAAGCTTTAAGATTATGTTTGGCAAAACCTCCACTTATGACGAGTCCTAAACATAACAAAACTTGATTTATCAAATTGTAAATAACAAGTAGTTTCTAGTCTAGCTGCATGACTTCCTCGAACCTGATAACCTCAATTTAATTTCACAAAAGAGGGAAAATTTTCAATGTGTCCATAAAACCAGTTTTCAAATAATTCAGAAAATCGGACAGGATGAAAATGTGGAAACAAATATCGTTATATCCAAAGGCGGTCGGCACGGTTCCGAATCAAACACTGTATATACATATGCATATATACATGTAGTGTTTTAGATTCGGAACCGTGCCAGCTATCGGTGATTGTAATGGTCAAACATCATTATCGAACTTTTTAATAGGTAGTGTATACCTTAACGCTATAGAAATTACCATTAGTTTAAAGCTTAGCAGAATATTGCAAATTATTCGCATCTAAATGTCATAATTATATGCACACATTAGAATAATCGCACTTGGTTTAACGTATTATAACAGAAGAATTGGCACAATCGATAACTCTAAATGAAGCATCATATAGCTCGTTTGTATTAAAAGTACGATTATAAGTATGTCCAGTTTCATTATAACCAAACATTTTGGAGAGGGGAACATTATAGCAGTTTGATAGTTTAGTGAGTTTTAACTTTTTTTATTAACATATCAACACTTACAATTTACACGGTACGTAAGGATGCACAATTTATCACAAACATTGAATGTCAAAAGAATCCGTTAAAAGTCAGCATAATTAAAAGATATTTGCTGATCCAGACGCCATGCGTAGGATGACTGAGCGCTGCAGTATACAAACAAAATGATGAAATGTGATGAGAAGAACCATACACAACATTACAATACTTTTAGAATTACTGAGTTTGTTAAGTATAGTGCGTCATTTGATGTAGTAAAATAGATAAATGATTGTATAGTGAAAGTAGTATTTCCTATTTTAGACGGGCATCCACCTCTTCACGTACTTTTAGATCCATTGTCTTAATTAAATAAATGGAAGAGTAAGACTATTTCTCAATATAGATTCCATTTGAGACAAATTAACGAGACATTTCTCCATAATGGAAATATGTACACTCAGTCTTAAGTTTGATTAATTTAGTATAGGTCCACTTACAGAAAATGTTATCATTGATTGTCAAAGCATGTTTTATCTTTCAAGTTAGTTCCGTTTTCTTTACAGGACTGTTTCTATTTAAATCAGGTAGTTAATATTTATGAATATTTATGTTTGTTTTGTCTACCATGTGCTATAAGCTGTCTCATGACATCCAAAGTTTACATGTTCAAAAGAAAAAAATATTTTACAGTTTTAGATAAGGCTACGTCATTAAGGATCAAAGAAAAAACCCACAAAGATCCCAACAAAAACATCAACCCTAAAATGTTAACCGAAACTGTTCAAAGACAAACCTCTCTATATAGATACAAAAACTGTCAAAAAAAAAATAAGGCAACTATTTCTAAGGAAAGAAAACAAAATTACACAAAAAATGGTTCAAAGACCAAAAAATACAAAAGAGGTACAAGAGTAAACACTGACAGGATATCGAATAGAAAGCAGAAGAACACTGCTTGCTTCTCCTCTGCGAAGATTTGCATAATTATTGTCTTGTACTATAGTTATTCTGATAACCCAAACACTCCTGGCATTTATATTCATGCTAATTTCCAACGAGATAACATACAGTCGTTTTATACTCATTTGTATTTCCGACAACTGGTAATTAAGCATGATCATGTATGTAGATTTTTTGGTCATAACGGGAAGAAACATGGTGTTTTCCGAAAACAAATAATTTGCTAAACGAAAGAGTCAACGTACAAACATCTGCCTCTTTGATTTTGGCTGTGTGGAAGTTATGTGTATTTAGACTGTTGCTTTCCATGTTATATCATATATTGCTTACACATTTACATAGGACTTAATTGGAGATCGCGAGTTCGAAACCCGGTCGCGGCAGGTCATACCATTTACATGAGTTGTCAGTTAGTACTGGTGATAGAAAAGTGTCCAGGAAACCTATATTAGGAAGAGCTGGCCGTCGTATATATGACATAAATATATGTTGAATACGACGTTAAACTATTTTTAACGATATAACTTAATTGGAACCAAATGCGACAGGCACGGTTCTGAACCAAATACGTCTGTATATTATCTTTTGTTTGGGACTTTACTGGCCATCTTTGTTTAAAACATAATAATTTCGTTGGCGCAAGCATGTGGGAAGATAATTGACAGTATGGCGGAAGAATATTGAATGAAGGAGAAGGAATGATAAATGGTAGAAGGATAAACGTTGCCAAGTGGTTAAAAGATAGTAATTACTTCTCATATTTGTAACCCTGTAGACAATGAATTATTCAAGGGAAGAAATAATGTGAAATAAACCAATACAACACAACGTGAAATCTAATGATCATGTACTAACTACAAGAACTGAAAGGTGATGCCTATGGCAATTATAATTAAATGTCTAACATAGAATTAAAGATTATACAAGCACATTTTACTTAAGTTCTCTTTGCAATAATTATCACTATGAACATATTATGGTACTGATGGCAATTATTTAAAGGGAAATGATGTTTCATCAAAAGCACATGAGACCTGGGACGAGTTGCTTAAGCATAATGCTACGTATCGCTTTGTGCACTGGTACTCTTCCTGCAAGAAAAAGAAAACGCGTGTGCCATCACATTAAGGGTATCAGAACACAAAGCGATACGTAGCGATATGCTTAGACAACTCGCCCCTGTATTGAACATTCTTAAATACACAGGAAAGGTTTTGATAATCCAAACTATTAGATTTGACAGACAATTAGTAGGAAAGAGATATAATGCTACAAGTAATACAGAATTACACAGTTAAGTTATACTGAAGGAAAGCTGCATTATTTGTTCTGTCGGTAGCGTATCTGACTTCGATAACACAGATGTATATCTGAATTCCGGACGAGAACTAAGTAGTATATAGAGAGCCTACTGACCTTCATACCTTCTAGGAGGTTGACCATAAGATATCTCATACGAGCATTCTACCGCTTACAAATGTATCAAGGAAGGACAGTTGTACGGCTTTGTTGCAAGGTTAAAGATACCAAGATATCTCAACCTATCCAGGAACAGTAAGTAGGGAGAATGACGGCCGCCATATGACTGATAAATTGTTAGAATGCGGCTTTTAACACTTTACATTATGTCGACCAAATACTGACAATGTACCGTGCATTTGGACAATACTTGAATTAAAATTCTATTCATGTTATTCTTTATTGTCGCATACTTTATTTCTAACCTGTATTACCAGAAGTTCTGACTCATAATCTGAAAACTGAATATTTAGAATTGCAAATCACTGATTGACAGACGTAGACAAATAATAGCAAGGCAACTTTTTATGCATGTAATGGTCATAAAAAGTGAATCAAATACTGGATAGATATTCTTACGTCAATACATCTCAACTAAACGCACAACATTATTGTAATAGTAGACTATTGTTTATCAATTATTCAGAAGTATCTATTCAGAGATATTAATTCAGATTTCTGTATAACTGCACAATAATATACATACAATCTTCACGACAAAATGTTATTAGCACTGGACTTTCGGTCCAGCAAAATAAAATTTGTTACTTGTCCGAATGAAAGTTTACTGGACCAAAAGCATAATTGTCAAAATATGTAGTCCATATATCATAAATCAAGCATAATCTATTCTAATTAAGAAATATGACACACCACTGAGGGCCTCCTGGTCTAATAGTGACTGACCAGTCAGCCCTACAACATAGAGTGGACCAAAGCCGAAGGAACAATTGACAACAACTCGCACCATTTCAAAAATGGATGGTTAGGATAATGAGTTGTCTTTGACTTTCACAAACCCAGAGGGACAGCACGTGATGGTATTGATATAAACAAAAACTATATCATGACCTAGTTTCTTGAGTTCCATTATCTGTTTCTCACTTTAAATTAGACAATCAATAGACTGTGATAACTATCCCCTAGTGTATATGTAAGTTATTTAATTAACCAAACCACAACAACTAATTCTTAATTTATCTGAATGAACGTCGACACATCACAGTATCAGTAAGATGGCTTTCAGATGTAATTAGACATTAGAATCTTTTGGCTGAAATTCTGAGTAGCGTTTCTTGAAAATTAATTAATTTCCATTTTGTTACAAATCTTTTCAAATGCAGCTTTCCACATTTATTGCTCAAAACAAGGATTTACGATGCGCAAGAATTGTTCTATTGCATTCCAAGCATTCCGAATGTAACTTCGTTTTTTACTAACTGCTAATATTTCTGGATTTTAATGCATATGGCGGTCAGATAAAGAAAACTGCATGCATGGTAAATAACTTTAAAACCCAGGTACAAAAAATAAAGAACTTGTTCGAATAATGCTATATATTGCTCAGCAGTATTCTTTTTTCCTAATTATATTTATTCAAACCTATACATATAATACCGTGCAGCGACTTTTTGTCGCATTACTTCTATTATACTTTTTGAAATTGACTGTATCATTGATGGCACCTAGAAAAAACTTAACACTTTTTATGAAGTTACAACCAATTGCAAATGTAAGTAGCTTAATGTATGAAACAATCAACAAATTACCGAGTGGAAGGTGCTTTGTTGTTACAAGCATTGCGGCTGATACACCATTCGTTGGTGTCGACGAGCACATTATGTAACAATTACTAATCTTAATTGAAATGTTGACATATTCACTATCAAGACTGCCAGACAATGTAACACTTAGCTAGTGAAACAAATGTACTTGTCATTTGCTTCTGGTAAAAATAGTAATTGCAACGTGCATAAAAACATCATATCGTCTGATGAGATCACGTGATTGTACTGGTAGGTGTCATTTGGGAGATCTATTAACACATAAATGAAGACAAATAGTAGCATCAGACATGTTAAACTGCAATAAACGATATAACATTTTCTTTGATCCATGCAGCATGTACATCGCGTTCGCTTTGTATATCTGATAGAGTCAAGCATGTTGTATGATAATACAGTCAGGTGTTTCAATGAATCATATACTGATGACTGATACATGTGCATTTAAAAATAAATTGGTACAAACTAGATTTACAGGAATATAATTGTAAAATATTGTATTTTCCATTTGGCGATCAACTTAGTTAACCTTGGGTCATGTAATACTTGGCACTTGTATGCATATGTTCAACGATACTAATGTAAAGGCTATGATTTGGCAATGATATTAATTTCAAATTGTATCTGTTTTGGTCCCATTGTCTTACAATCAGAACATAACATAGAATACATTTTGTTGAATAATAACACCATTAATCTAGACATAACATTCAAACATTGAACAATGGATATTAGGCTGTTTAGAGAATGACACAAAATGCTACATGTTTATAATGTTAGTGGTATAAGGTCAGACAGCACGGTGTATATTAAATTGTACTTATTATGATTTAGTCCTTCTCTAAAGTTCTTATCATACTGATAATAACTATTTGTGCAAAGATCTTTTGACATATACTTTAATAGTTGATATTGATATTGATATATTTCTTCTTTTTAAACTTATACGTTTTATATTGTTATACTGTATTTCATCTGAATTTCTACACAAAAAGCGACAATGCTGTTTTGCAGAATGATCAAAACTTTTGATGCATTGTTATATAAAGCAGAGTATGATATAACTTTAAAATTCAATTCTTCAAGACAATATTGGAAATATACGACCAAAATAAATTTCACAATGCTTGTCAATCATATTAACTTTTTCTGATGAAAATACACAATCCAATTTCCCCCTCTTTTTTGCCATTTTGCGATTCTCCTGACTTGACTTTCTCTAAAAATCATTGAGTCTGCAATTTCTATTATATTCCATCAATCATGTTTGCTGTTTTTGTAAATAGATGTCTGGTAATCAAATCAGAGTGTTCATTTTCTTCACCATCCATGCAACAAACTTTTTCAAAATATTTCCCCAGATTGTTATTTAATTGATTCCTCCATCAAGCATGTTTCATATCATTTTCTCAATCTTAAAGATATTAAATTTCTCCTGTTTTATTAACAATAGAGTGCAGATTCATAATCACCGGATCACTGACTCAAATGTATTAGATTAACTAATTCTTTTCCTGAACTAAAACATACGCATCCGTAACTCATGCAAACATTTTATTTGTATTTATAAGAATTCCATTTTGACAAAAATAAACTCTAAATCTAAAGTGTTAGGAGAAGCAATTATCATTAGTATTGTTATAATCAAATGGAAATTGTTTATTATAGCTTCTATCTGAACAATGTCAAACACAGTAAAGAGAAATTGATTACATGTCTGATGTTGATTATGTTAGTAACAAGCAACACATTCTATTGCGCTAAAGCATACCTTAGAGTGCAAAGATTCTTGAAAATGTCCACATTGATTTGGTTACCTTGGAATGGGGTTTATATGTAAGCATAAGTTATTCTTTAAAATATTTGCTATAGGACTGCAATTGTATTAACTGTTAACGTTAGTGGTAAAATATTGAAACGTTTTTCTGGCACAAAACCATAGATCCGAAGCGAATTTTTCCAATTTAAGGAATTAAAACTCAGTCATAAAGAATATGTCAGGTGTTCAGGTCAACTAGATTGACAATAAATATTTTGGGGATGTTAGAATAACTGTTTACCAATAAGTTTGTCTGATTTACGATATTTTAAGCACGTACAATTTTTACATCTATAAAGGTACTAAAATGCATCCATTACAGAACCATGAATGAAATGTTCACACACCTTCTTGTCCAGAAGGACATATCACGTCGAACTATGAAATATACACTTCCTTTCCTACTGAACTGATAGTAATTGCAACTTGTATAGTGACATCATATCGTCTGATGAGATCACGTGGTTTTACTTGTAGATGTCATTTGGGAGATATATTAACACTTTAATGAAAACAATAATTAGTATCAGACATGTTAAACTGCAATAAACGATATTGTCTATTCTTTGATCGCTGCAGAAAAGCAGTTACACGGAAAAGTAATGTTGCAATAAAATTACCCTTTGAGTTCCCTTTATTTATCTGATACAGACATGTATGCTGACTGACAGTGCAGCCAGGTATATCAATTAATCACACGTTGATGACTGTAACTGGTGCATTGAAAAAATCAATTGCAACCTATATTATGTACACTACTAATGGAGAACTTGATTGCACTTCTTAGTCATAGAATGTAAAATGAATGCAAGGAGTTGTTCCTATTCTAATACTGCAGCCATTGTTAATGTTCATGTTTGAATCCCATTGTGTATATTTAAGTGGCACAACAACGATAAGGTTTGAATATGCCTATCCCTCTAAATTTGCTTAATCGAAGTAAGCAACGATTCAAATATCTATATTAGACACTTAGGCTATGCATTTGACTTTAAGTATTTTGTAGTGTTTACTTTTTAATACACATATCAAATGTTACATCAAAATCTATCTTAATTTGTGCTGATTTATCATTAGAGGTAGCAAACGTTTGTGTTTTTCAAATCTTAAAGTATTTTTATGCATTATCACAAAAATATGTGCAAAACATAAACATTTCATTTATTCCAATGTGATATTCCATTGTTTGGGAAAATATTAGCAACATTTCAACGCCATAATTTCAACTGCACAAGTCAATAAATTCACAAAATTTATTTGGAGAAAACGTATAGCCATCTTTTCACTGTTCTCTCGATAAATAGTTGAGTCTTCAATGTCCATTATATTTAACAAAGAATGTCTGTTGTTATCAACTGGTGTTTAAATATAACATAAGGTGATTTGCATTTTCTGTATCATGCATGCATCAAAATGTTTCTCAGATTTTTTATGTAACTGATTAGTTTCAAACACAATTAAACCCTTCAACTCTAAGGTTAAGTTATGTGTACAAACCAATAATTGTATTTCCAATAATATTCCAGAGAGAAGGTTATTATATTTAATTACTATGTTTTGAGATCCTTAAAATCGAATTTTTGACTTCAACAACAGTGGCTTAACCAGTAGTATAATAATTTTGTGATATGGGTCTCTTTTATTTTGAATCTTTCTCCACTCATATAAGTTGATATAAGGCATAATAAAGTTAGCTCAATGCCGTTTTTGACACACATGTACAAAAAATTAAAGAATATATGGCCGTAATGTCTACAATATGCAGTCAAGTTGTAAACCATAAATGTACACATTGCCATTAGCCCAAGCATGTTGGCACAGAGAGAAGCGGTTAAAATATTGCAACACATTTATCAAGTGATTCTTTAAATATCAAAACGTCATTTGCAATACTTTAAAATATCATGTTTGTAGCGTAAATACTTCATTTGAATATATATTACAAATTAGCAGATTGCAATCTGGGAAAAACAGTTTTGATAAATATTCCCAAAGCATGTTTATGATAACAATTTCATAAATTATGAAAAACAAACAACACACAATAACTGACATCAATATGTTTTCATCTGGTTGTATTATATATCATCTATAACTAAGCAGTTTAGAAATATATTATAACATCTCCGGAGATCTTCCAGGTACAACGGAAGACTATCTAGAGTGAAACATTCATCATTTATTCACAAACATCAGTTTTAGTCTCGTCCCTTGTGAATAAGTCTCACGGATATTTGTCATCTAAAATACTTATCTCAAGATCGACTAGTAAATGATGATTGAATAATTCATAATGATAGATGACGAGCGCCGAAGAATATTTCGAAGTCGAAGAAATAGGAAATAAAATTAACCGTTAGAACGTCAATACAAACTTTAAAACTATTAATATTCAATTGACAAACTTCAACAACATTGAAGCTGATGCATAAATAATGCAACAGTCATCATATTACCTGATATCAAATAGCTATGTATGACGTACACCGTTGATTTATTGCAAGACAAAATTGTTTTGATCAAGTAATTGTACTGTCTAGAGAAGATTTAATTACCCGTATAAAATATCAGAAAATGTTTTAAAATGCATGAAATAAAACAGTCGAATCAAGTTCATACTTTTATCAAAATTCCACTAATGGAGTTATTTAATATCGGCTATTTCGGCTTGAGACTGATAACATTAACTGACTGTATTAATTGATGTTAGGAATATACTGGAAGACATCAATCTTATGATCAACACTCAGATTTAACCTTTATCATTTCACAAAAGATGACAATCAGTATAATTATGATTCCAATATAAAATTATAAACAAGACCAATTTAAATAGGAAAAGAAAACAGAAATATTGTCTGCATATTATTCTTCACAATGAAACAATTTAAAGTACATGTATAGTTTAAAACAGGGTTGAGATACTTTAAATACGCAGTTATTCCAACTATAGCCTTCGCCATAGATTGAAAATGTAACGAGTAAAAACTGTGCATTATTATTTTATGAATACGAACAATTTAATATGCAAAGCGACAGAAATGACCAATTACAATAAGATTTATCGAAACATTTACACAAATTCCTCTTTAAACTTTAGGCAACAGATATTGTAACAGAAACTTTGCAAACGCTAATACATGTAATAGCTTAACGACAAAATAAATAATAATGACAGTAGTTTCAAAAAGTGATATAAAAATGATAAAAAGCTATACCTCCAGAAATTAATTGAATACATAATAACAAACATTGCCATAATGTGTGCAAGTATTTAGTTAGCATTTACAATAGTTTTGTATAAGCAAATATTTACAACCGAACTTTCTGGAAAAGTAATTATCATGAGTATAGTTATGATTATCAGGAACAATAACAACATTCGTATCTAACGTATTACAAATTACCACAGAAAAACTTATCGTGAGCGTGAGAGATATATGATTGTCTACTGACAACAGCAAATATCTGAGATTTCAGGAAGTAATTTACGTTTTATATTTATTTATGCTTTATTTACATGTATGACAAGGACGATAAGAACACATGGACAAATAAAATTTGATAAACCAGAATAAGGAAACTTTTTTTCGCTAGGGAATTTTAGGTTTAATGAGATGCACAGGCTTTATATCAAATTTGATAATCGATTTTGTATACTTAAGCAAAACATATTGATTATTAAAAATTGACGCATGTTTTACGAAATTGAGTAATACCGCGTTATCGTTTGATTGGTTCTTAGAAGTATACATTCTTGCAAAAGCCACCAACTCATTTGACAGCTTCCATACTTATGGTATAAGTAATATAGCGATGCTGTGACCCACCATTAGTTTAAAAATATCAATTATCTAGTATTGAGTAATTATACCATGTCACATGAACTGTCGATTTATTGCAAAATCTACATTTGTATTTAGCAAGGACTTTAAAAATGTTAGCACCTACAAAAATGCATCATAAGGTCAAATATATGTATAGTTTGAATCCATTTTATGAGTATGACATATTCCTTCCACAATATCCACTTTAATAAACTAATGAAAAAACTTCCCTAATCATATTTCTAGAAGGTGAAGGAGTTATAAATTACTGTATATAAAACATGAATAGTATTGGGATGTCTTTTTTTTAAAAAAAAAAAAACGTTGTCCTTGTCGGTGATATAAAAGAACCATAATATGGTTGTAAACGGATTATGTTCAACCATACGCAAAGAAGTATATTATTACATAACTACAAGAATATAGTCCCAATGGTGTTATAAATCAACAATAGTACGTTAAATACTTTCGATATAAGTCTGCTGCAGACTAAAATTTGTTTAAGTCGTGTGTATGCATACAAACTAAACGTATCAGAATACACTAGTGCATTGTTGGTGTAAATGAGAGAAATTGTTGTGACAGGAATCCCCTGTATGTAATCTTATACAATGTTTAGACATAATACATAAAATCTAAATACAAAGATAGATAATATTCCCAACCATTATCCCTAGAAATATGACATACACAAGTGATTTATTTGTATCCAGAACATGAAGTTACCTTACTTTTTAATTCATAGAAATACAGATAACCGACAAGTGCGGTGGTTGTTTCTTTGTAATCAATGCAACATAATCAATGATCGCGAAGCATTAATCATCAAGAGTCATTAAAACAATGTTTTATTTACGGTTTTATAGATTGCCATCAACTAACACTTCAAAAGGACATACTAATTAAAATAAACTTACATTAACTATTGAGATTGAAACTCAATACTCAGTTTTGAGTCATGTTGATACAGGGTTTTAATATGGGTTGACATGTTACGTCGATCATGCAATGAATTTTCAATAGTCTAGATCAATATTCTGGTAGAGCTTCAAGCATTGGTGTAATAAGAAAGCATTTTGAAGAATCGTTTAAATATAGAATTAGTCATTCAAATATTTAATCATTACTTCAAATCATTTAATATATACGTTTTATAACATACGAAAGTCTTATGAAGCAATGCAAATTGTACTATGTCCATTATGTTAGTTTGCTAATTAACTATAATACTAGCTTTCAAATCGACGTTGACCGTATGCTGAACATTTAAGTTCAAAATATGGTATTTCAATATAAAAATACACTAACCTTGTCGATTAATATTATTTTACGAGGCAAATTAAATTCAGAATGCAACCTTAAATGCTAATCGATACGACAAAGCAGTTATTTTGTCTGAATATGTAATTCCTATAAACAATAATCTGATGTTACATTTTGTCTTGGAGCGCATTCATAGACATAATAACGACATTTAATATTCTGTACTACTGAAATAAAACAAGCCAGGAATATTCGAACGCATTTGACATTTAGATAAAGACAATATAAATCTCTTTATTAAACAACCAGACAAAGAGACAAAATTATTATTTAGAATCGTTAATGCAGGATGGACTTTTAATATGTTGGTTCATAGACACAATTGAAACTCTGATTTACAATCAATTTATTTCTTTAATTCAATGCCGGTCAGCGTACATATCTGTAAAAGCTTTCCATAACCCTTGCCTGTAATCAGCACTCACATACCCTTTCATAAGACCGACAACTTCCTTCACTTCTTCATACATCCCATTAGTGGAAAATTGAAATTATACATGAACACGTCAAAAAGTTTTGTAAATGAAAAGAGTGTGGTACTTCTTGCATCAAATTAAAATCTACGGAAAGCAATGTGTTGAGGTAGCTTTATGAACAGTTTGAATAATAAATTTATTATAAACTTAATACAATTATTACTATGGAACTCTTTCTGGTATGGTATTATATACATGAATATACAAGCGTTTGTATAATTCAAATGGTAACTATAATATTAATACATTTTATCATACTTTATCATTTTAGGTTTACAGGAAACACGTCCATTCCCTTTATGTGCATGCTCATTCTACATTCAGACGTACAAAGTAAATACTGATTTAATGTAACAGAAACAATATCATCGAAATCGACAAAAAAATTTAACACGTCTTTGTATTGATATAAACAAGAACTACATCATGACCTAATTCCTGAAGTTCCACTTATCTGTATCTCACTTTAAAATAGACAATCAATACTGTGATAACTATTTAATTAATCAAACCACAACAACTAATTCTAAATTTATCTGAATGAGAAGCTGCATTTCATTATCAGCATGATGACATTCTTAAGTAATGTGAGAATGATTTTGTTGCGTTAATACAGCTAGGTGCGTAATGCAAAAAATGCCCCGTAGAAGATTAAAAAAAATGTTTTGTAAATTATTATTGATTTACCCTAAAACGAAAATCACCATCAGTGTAAAGGTTTTCTAATAGTGTTTATGTTTTAGAGGGTTTACTGGTATATTCGCGTTCATTTTAATATATTGTGTTAAATCTATTTTTGGACTACAAAAACTTGCAGTGTCGCCTTTGAAATCAAGCATATGACAGGTCTTATTTTCAGTTACTTAATCACAGTAAAAAAGTCTTAAGATAGTCTGTAAAAGGAAGTGAATCGACTAACTCAGTTTACTCATAGTGGTCACGTGACTTGTTAGCAACAAAAAAGATGGGAAAACGGTATAATTAAGTCCCTATGTATGCGTTTCTGAGTTGTAACAAGCATTCCATTCTCTAAGTTGTAGTTAATATGTCAACTCATCCCTGATATAACTACAATAAGTGCTGAAAGCATTATGAAATACTGACATTTCCAGAATATAGTACTGAAACACTCAAAAAATTCAATGAAATGGTACTTTTGATTTGTGTGTCTGATCGTAATACCTATTGCATCTAGGATATCCACAATGGCGGCCGGAAAAATATATGACGCTTAACTCACGCTTAAATGCATACTTGACCTTTTCTACTGGTAACAATAGTAATTGCAACTTGCATGATAGCAACAAATTGTCAGATGAGATCACGTGATTGTACTGGTAGACGTCATTTGGGAGATCTTTTAACACATTAATGGAAACAAATAGAAGTAGCAGACATGTTAAACTGCCATAAAGGATATTGCATTTACTCCGATCGCTGCATGGGGAGCCGTATATCGAGAGAGTAAGGTGTGTAGTAGTTGTAGTTTGCACTCGTTAAGTTAATAAAACATACGAATGAAATTATTTTTAAAATCAATTAAATAATAAATAAATTTTATAATACAATAATTGCATTCAGTATTTCAGTATATTTAAAGTGTATACATTAAGTCGCAAAGAAATGTAAATGAAATCCTTATTTTTTTCATTTGCAATAAAGCCTACAATTCATTAAACTGTTACATGGCATGTAGCAACGTTTGTCTCTAAATCAATGGACCATACACTGGTGCATCTGACAAAACCGATATAACTGCAGTTAAAATAAAAAACCAAGGGTGACTGGACAATAGAATTTTACAAGCAAACAAAAATGGAAACACAAGTCTTGCTAGAACATTTTATGCAACTTTTATACTATTTCCACTATTTCGTATATCATTATTACTCCTTTAAAATACATGACATGTATTATCTAAATTTCATAGTAGCTTCGACTGATTTATCACCAGAATGTATCTACAAGAAAGCAACATTGCTTTTTTAAAGGCCCAAAGCACAATGGTGCATTAGTATACAATAGGAGATAACAACAAATGTCACACTTTAATTGTTTAATACGATAAGGAATTGCCTAACGCCAACAGTTCTTCAATGCTTGTCAAATGGTTATAAACATTTCGTCTGATGCAAACAAACAGCAATCATATTCTCCTCTTTCATTTCCAACAATGTGTTGAGGCTGCAACTTCTATTATATTCTATCAATCATTGTATTTTGTAAATTGATGACTTGAAAAACTCGCTATGTTTTTATGTTTTGTTATCATTAATGAATCAAAGTATTCCAAAAAGTTTCCTTAATGTAACTTAAAGCGCTTAGTTTTAATGTTTGGTTTTTTTCGTTTGATTTTTTTTTAAAGATTTCCTGTTAGTGCATTGAAATGTGTTGAAATGTAAATCGAATTATATTAAGGCAAACTGACCTATAGATAGTAAAAAATATTTTAAAAAAGAATAAGGCACACGACCGCACAAGAATCCTCTATACCATTACAAACGGGGCATGTCTATGTACTCTGTCCCATACGATCACCATCTTTAACACATGTATGCCAACTATCAGCTAAAATTGTCACTATTGGAACAATGATTTACTGCTTTTCAAATGGTTCAATAGTACAATTTTAACAGCTTTAGAAAAGCTGATATTTAAGTTGAAATCCGTGAACAAGCCGCTTTAATTGATTCCACTATGAAACATGTTTGATTCATTCCAAATTCCAATCTCTCTGATGTTTCTCTATGCAAATAACAATCATAGATAGTGTATACTATATGGGAAGAAAAGATGCTATAATATTGAATTACAATGTCCATGACCCCAACAAATCAAATCTTGGATATTTATTATAAATGCTATTTGATTTGTATTTAGTTATCGGAGACTGCGATTGTTGCTATTTTGGTTTTTCTATGTACAAACGCGGCAATACATGGGGTTAAGTAATTAACATCTAGTTTATTCAAATGATCAAACATAGTGTTACATAGAAGCAGATCAGGGGCGGATGCAAGATTTTCTAGGGGGGGATCCAAACTTTTTCCAGGTGGTCCAAACTTTCGAACCACAACCACATTATACTCATTTTGCAGAATAATGCAACATATTAATAATAACAACTACATAATCATTAAATCTATGTTAAGCACCGAGAGAAATTGCTTCACGCTACTTAAAAATGACTTACAGTAAAGAAAAACACTAATGAAGCGGTACATTTTGAAAATTCTAGGGGGAGGGTTTGGACCCCCCTGAAACCTCCCCCCCGCTAGATCCGCCTATGCAAATCTCCAAAGTGTATCATTGCGTAAATTGAACAGAGTGAAGTAACAGAGTCTAGACAAAATGGCTCATGAAAAGATGTAATACAATATCAAATCGGAGTTCTTAGGTTAAGTATGGAATATCAGTTGTTAATAGATGTTGTGAGACTAACTTCAATTCGTAGAGTTTGATCGATTAAATGAATAAAACTGCCATCATCTTTGTTTCAAATTGGACAGCTTTCACCCCTGGCATTTTATTTGCTAAGAATTTTATTAAACGCATGGGTCCAGCGGTTAAGGTCTGCCCAGCGATCGTTAATAGTATCACCTGTAGCCGCGATTAGAAATGCAATGTAAAGCTTCAAACATTCTATAAAACATAAGAATGTGATTAATTAAGATAATCTCTATTCTACGGCAAAATAAGGAACTGTATGACAAACTCATTATTTATAAGCCAACATGAGTTTTGAGTCTAATACCTTGGGAATAAAAATCGATTTTTCTCATTTGAAAATTATTATCTTAACATTGTCAATTGAAATACAAATGTATTTATATTAATGGGTAAACTTACATTAACAGTATACCAGTACACAGAATTCCTAATATTTGCAGGAAATTTGGAATACCACATTCGCAGCTTAACAACATGGCTCGTCTTTAAACTTTAATTGGTCAACATGAAAACAGTCCATTTGTAATCATTTAATCTGACTCCTATAGCACAGCTGCAATACTAGAGACGTCACTAGCGTTTCGACTGCGGACGTCACCAACAGTCAAACTGATGGCACTTCTAGCAACCCAACAGATGGCATCACTAACGGATGGTGTCATAAGCAGCTAAAACGATTACCTCACCAGTATCCTAATTGATTGCTCCAGCAGCAGCCCAACAGATGATGTCACTTGTTGCTGAAATAGTGACGTCACCAGCAATTCAAGTGAGGACATTAACTGAGCTGAAGAAATGTCAGATCACTCGTAGCCCAGCAAATCAAAGGAAACAGTCATCGATACTTTGTCAGACTAAAGCACATTAGAATAAAAGATTACACCGTCTACAGAAGTTTAAACTGTGAAAGTATCGGTAGAAGATGGTCAGATAGCACGCTTTGAGACTACGGATTTATGTACATACTGCTATAAAATACTATAAATGTGATTCATACTGAGTCATACGATACTAGATGTATCTTGTTGCATCATAAATACTAAACACTGACGCAATCAGAAGATATTTTAAGTAAGGACCCGCTCAGAAGACATTTTGATGTGATGGATTATGTCACATAAATGTCAACATTTATCTTACATCAATTTGACCACAGCGTAAATATTGCTGTCAAAAGTGTAACTACTTTACATAAACAATTCTACATGTCTGAAACGTTTGTTTGGTTAAGTTGGACAACACGATGTGGAATAAAGTGTTTAAGCCTTTCGAAAAATTCTTGTCATAATTTGAATAAATATTTTTGTCAAATTAAAATATGTAATCGAATACAAATTTTTACACTTCAATACCACAGGATTATGTATAGGAAAGGCGCATTAATTTTGTGAATCATGCTTTTTCGAATCACTTTAATGTTTTCGCCTTTTGGTATGTTATATATTGTCCGAGCATAATTTTAAACGCATTTGAATTGAGTTATTTTGTCTTGACCTTTTAGAGTGCAGAACGGAAGCACATACGATATGCATCAATTAAACATACATAACTCATTTGGAATTACAAATGTACAATTTATATCTCAAATGCAAACATTGAAATTAATCAACGGCAAGTTAACTAAGAGCCTGTCGCTACGTACCGCTTCGCCCTCGATTTAACTAAGAGCCTGTCGCTACGTACCACTTCGCCCTCGATTTGATATCACATACTTATTCCTTTTAATGTAAGAAGGGAACCAGGGCACAAAGCACTACGTAACGATATGCTTAGACAACAGGCCCCCTTATTATGGGTAAGTTATAGCAAAAATATATAGAAGCGTCTGGAAAAGTAATCATTCTATACAGTCATTGATATATTTTCCAAGGAATGATTTCATTTTTACTGGTGCCTAACGTATAAAAGTTCAACATTGTACAATAATATGATAAAAAACACGTGCTCTTGATGAGAGATACATGGTATATGCTTAACTAATACTGCGGCCGTGACACAATGGTAAAACGCAAGATTTCAAATCCGGATATCCCTGCTTATTGCCTGGCCGCGGTAGGTTATACCATTCTATGAAATTTTGATAATCGAATTCGATTTTTCTTCGTAAGGGGGGGGGGTTGTCACCTAAACGTTCCAAAACGTTCCGTAACGATACATTCGAAACTCCTCGGCCGTTCGCTGCTAATAATCTAGTTAAAGCAATGAGTGATGTTTCAAAATTTATGGACTAAAAACGAAACATCACTCATTGCCTAAACGATCGTATATTTGTTTACTTCAACACCGGTAGTTTCAAAATTGCGTCTAAATATGTCCGAGATTATTCGCAGCGAACGGCCGAGGAGTATCGAATGTATTGTTACGGCACGTTTTGGAACGTTTAGAGTAATTGAACAGGCTTTTGGTCGCTTTTAAACAGTTCCTTTACAATTAAATGTAAATATTGTTATTCAACATAAAATGAAGGACATTTACCAATACATTGGACTAGAGATATTAGTTTTCAAACAAAAGAAACAATAGGAAGAGAAGATGCACTCATGTCAATCGATACAAAAGTGTTGTAACGAATGGCGATATGCGTCGCATTTTAACATTTCGTCAGTCATATTACAACGGTCAGTTGCCAACCTCACTCAGCTATGGAATCCTAAAACTCAGCACCAATTCTTTTTAATCTCGAATTTAGCGAGCACCCTTGACAATTGCTTACGGCCACCGACCCTCCTAACAAGCATTCTCGGAAAGTTTCACCTTAACAGATATTTATACAATCCCATTAAGGGAGTCAACAACTTATCCCTTTTACTATGACAATACTACAATTTTTGATCCAGAAGAAA
This sequence comes from Mactra quadrangularis, assembly GCA_025267735.1. Classification (NCBI taxonomy): domain Eukaryota; kingdom Metazoa; phylum Mollusca; class Bivalvia; order Venerida; family Mactridae; genus Mactra; species Mactra quadrangularis. Next base: position 47,497,626 of record CM046299.1, on the reverse strand, counting down.
ACAAGGCCTCAGTCTGGTGAATTCTTGGGTAGAATCAAAATCGCAACAACAGATTCTCAGTCACTGCTACCAAACGGTTTGGATGTTTCAAGAGCTGATACATTTCGACTTGCCATTCTCGACTAGATAATGAAACCTGTTCACCTTCGTCAATGAAAACAGTTAACATTTGCCTGTCAGGAATGTTGCAACCAAAATCAACATGCTAAAATTTAATGTGTCTGGAAAATGAATTAGTTTGTATTATATTTTATACTGCTGCCTCATCATTCCTTGTTCGTCTCTCATACAGTACAAACTATCCCACTTAAACAATACTCACTGATTGAGACTCATTGTTGCTGTTTAGAAGTCATTGCTCTGCTCGGCAGATTTGTTGAATTCAATTAATATTACGCCTAAGGGAAATATCAAAAGCTGTTGTTGTGCAGAGGATTTGTTTTGTGGTGGGCCGCTACGCAGAAGTTATTCTGTATTAATATTTATACATTTAGGAAAAGATATAGATGTTCTAGCGTGGTACGCTGTCCATTATACAACGGTGGGGATATGGTTTGTAGGAGTGTTCATGGTAGCAGCAGTAAGTTGATAGACCCACATATAATGTCTCAATATCCGTAAACAGATATCTTATTGATCGCTTTCGTGTAGGATCTCTTGTCATCACTAAGGGAGTCACGTCGAGATGAGCTTTGTGGCGACCAATCATGCGTAGTTTTCTTCTAGTCGAAACACTTTTAATAGCATCTTGATTTCGTAAATTCTATTTTAAGACGGAGGTTTGTGGGTAAATTTGACCGTAGTGTTATTTACAGGCGGTGACTGGACGGCTCTTTTCAAATTGTATGACGTACATGTGTAGACGATGTAAACAAGTAGCTGAACAAAATGATGTCGTCATGAACAGTATAAAAGCAAAGGTCAGCTGGACGTGACCAGTGATATGAAGTAGGCAGATTTAAAATTAGCAAGTACGCTAGCGGATAATTTTAGATCGGGTTTTAATCAGATTGATTATGTGTAAGCTAAGATACTTGTTAATGTAGTTGTTTGGTTATTTTCTACCTAAAAACCTGATCCTGACGCCAATCAGTTTACTCAGATTTGAATGATATTAAGTCCGGAACGGTGTCATACAATTACCACCTCGAATAGACTATCCTACTTATCTACCAGCAGATCATAAGGGAGTAAGTAATAATGTTGTACATGAATGTGATAATTTAGCTTTACATCTAACTATAAGCTAATACTCGCATAGTGTCTTGAGCATGAAAACTATTACTTTCATCACTTAATAAATGGGACATATGGCACGTGATTTAGTGAGTCGTATTGTTTTTTTTCTCAAAAATTAGATCCATACAACTTGACCAAAGTCTTAGGAAACTGTAAAATACATTCGACTCTTTCGCTCAGTCTGGTCGATACCGCGTGGTACTACAAATACAGAGGTCGTTGGCTTGAGTACTGGACTGGACTTACGTTCTTGAAGATTTGTCATAGAAATACAGACTATGTGGGTAAATAGGCATCCGCAAAAATGAGCGATTGGCACGGTCCCGAATAAAAACAAACTATATACACACATATGTATACATATTGTTTTAAATATGGGACCGGGCCGGGAACCCTTGGATGCAAATGTAGAATTGGAGTTAAAAGCTTTCACCCTAAAGGTAATATGGTACTGTGTAATAGGCAAATCAATTGAATATGGTTGTTTCATTGGGCCGTAACTAAATTTGAAATGGAACGCAGCAGAATGAAGTTATAAAAATATAACATGCTTTATTTATAGAGGCGACACACTTAAATAATGCCCACTCTTCCCATTGAGGACCAATGAAGAACTTAATCCTTTGCAGCAAACACCATGTCTTAAACACCTTAAATCTATGAATTGTACCAAAGTGTTGTTTACAACCATTCTCCAAGCGAGTTATTATTTATTCATTGCCGAATGACATTAAAAACGGACTTAACCATTTTAATGATGCAGTGAATTACAATAGCTGTCGAAATAAACGCCAGTGAGATTACTTTCGCTGAGGAAAGTTACGATGGTTTTGTGTTAAATGACAATTGGATTAACACCGACCACAGGTGGTTGAATCGCAAGATGCCCAGATACAGTTTTATTACACAATATTATTATAAAATGAAAATTTGCATCTATGTATAATTACTATAGATTGTGGAACATACTTTTTTGTAGTAGTTTTTTTCTTTAACGGGGTCTGTTCGCTCCTAATGATGCATTATGTGCAGACCCCGGCAAGAACTAAACCTATTACTTAAGAATAAGCTCCGGAAAATACACGCTTTTTGAAAAACCTTCCGCCTCTGCTGGTTAGGTTTTTTTAGACAGTGTTACCCTTTCTTTTTCTCAACCGCGCTTGGACCGGCTACGGCCGATCTGGAATAACAAGTTTGATTTTTATGTAATTATAGGTTGCACAACAACAAAACCACGTGATATACGTGTATGGACTCCGTAAAAACGTATTGTTCTAATATCAGATGGCATAAAGCTTTTATTACGATTGGATTTGGAAGCTGGCACACAATACAAATTAAAGATAACTGAGTGGTTCGGCAAAATCTAATTTCAGGATCACATGTGATCATGTTTCGTTTTAGAAAAATCTCAATGCTCAAAGAAATTTCAGGTCAAAATTCTTATTGTAATACGGAACTAGAAAAAAGTGTTCTAAGATATTTTACAAATGTCAAAAAACACAGTGCCACAGTTTGTATTTTATAGTACATCAATTACAATGTCATAAGCGACAATTTGTACAAACGATCTATACCGTTCCCTGTGACACCATCATGGCATGTATTTTTTTTAATGCTTTAAAATCAGGAGAACACGAATTTATAAGCCCTTCAATAAAACCAGACAGGATTAGATTAGATTATTATTAGATCAGGCCATATCAAATAGATTCGTTGTTTAGTCTCCGGTTTTAATTTTCAAGCTTCCAGGCAGGAAAAATAGACAACTCGGGCGTAAACACACGTAATATTTAGTTCAGTAAAAGCACAGTAGCTCCTCGACAAATGTAATTTTGAGTAAACCTACCATCGTTGCACAGTAAGTTATTTTCACTACATATATAATAAGAACTTGTTTGTGTAACATAGTTTGAATATTTTGATTGATAAGTGTTGATTTTGGAATTTGTTCAGAAGGTTATTTGTTTTAATTGATATATGTGGCTCTGACGATCCTAAAACAGAATTTATTCAAGGAATTTTTAAAGGCCCAGTATTTGGAATATATGCTTCAAACATTTTGAGCACATTGTCTGAGTGTTAGTATTTACCTCAAAGATTTGCAATGGAGACATACAACTAGTCATTAAATAAATGAGTTTGTCAGAAAAAGGACTCACTCCCACAAAAAATATTAATATCTTATATACTCAACCGCGCAAGATAAAACGTATTCTTACATATGTGACCTAATTATATACAGCACATATAATATTTTATATTCAGATTTATAAACGATCAAATAACTCAAGCTTCTGAACACTTCACTATTATCATTAAAACATTCCCCCGCATACGTGAAAACAAAAACAACCCTACAGTATATCAAATACCTTCGCTGTAATATTATGGTAATTTGTATAATTTTCCAACCAATTTGTATGTTTCCAAATCGCTGTTTAAATGTCATTAGATAGAAAATATATGAACGTAATTCACACAAAAAACAAAATAGAGGTCACTATAAAATGTCCATCTTTCTTCAGAAGTTTTTTTTAAAAAAAGTACAACATTGTTATAGGGGATAAAAACATTTTTTACAACCTTGTAGTGTGGAAAGCTGTAACTGACAAACTATACCACAGTAATTACAAACTGTTTTCAATTGTCTTTGTCTTGTACTCCTATGACCTATCAATAAGCTATTTTGCTATTCCCTGACAATACTATGTAGGGCAGTTGTCAGTCACTGGCGAGAGTATGCGCTTAGTAGTCGGTTAACAGCTAAATCCAGAGATTAAGCCTTTCCGGGAGGAGTGAGTAGGTTGGTTGACCACCATTATATGTTTTGCTACGGCGTTAAACCCAACAAAAACAAACCAAACAAACAAAGTAACTAACTTTAAGTGTGACATTGGCAGAGATAGCAATAAGCAAATAAACATATAAACAACTTACCTAATAGAGATGTTAACACAACCAAAGACTTTCCATTAATTCCAAACGTTTCCATGTTCAATCTTGGAGCTAATTATACTTTAAAAATCCCTTTTTACATTTCTAGTCACCGTAGACCAGCACCTTTATTTGTTCCTAATATGGAACCAGTAAGTATATTCAGATATTGGATATTTTCAATTATCCAGCGCTAAAAAAACTAGAAAAAAACTTCAATGAAACAAAAAGGTCTTTAGAAAAATCGACAAGTTGCAAATTGAATACAACTACGTCAGCTTTTCAATCTTATTCTTTCAGTTAATAGGTTTCCTTTCTACGTCTTTCCGTTAACAAATCCCACCTTGAATGAACGCTATACGAGTATATTGAATCGTTTTTTAATCACTATCCGACTATTTTGCTGTAAAGTCCGGATTTGTTATTGCACTTCCAATACTAGAAACTGTTCCTGTAAGTTACGTATTTCAAACACCAGGTAACATGGATGACATGATTTGCAAAACAGTGTAAGAGAGAGAGAAAGACAGAGAGAGAGAGCGCTATTGTACAATAATAACAAACAGAAGTATTGATCTATACTGCGAGCTCTCGCTAAAAGGAGATAAAAATGCTGATGACATTCTAGAGAAAAAGGAGGGAGAAAAGTCGATATTGGAAACATTCATTTTTATTTTTGTAAAAATACCAGCACTGAGTTTTGTGTATATAGAGCTGAGAGTAAGCGTAAAAATGACCTTGACGAATTATTTGTTAATTAGTATTTTGTTCGGAACATTCCACGAAAGTCGCTTGACATGTATTTAATGGCGTTATATTGGGATAATTTGTCGGAGATATTTTGTCCGAGAGGGATGAAATTATAAAGCTCCACAATGCATGTACATTGGTCCAATTATAGCCTCACAAATGTTCCTGAATACATTGACCGATTTTTGTGAGAACAATGTATTGTTGTTATGGTGTTGTCATTTAAAGGTCATTCATGGCAGTGACCGATGGTCAGTCAATTTGCTGATATTTAAAAGGCTATAAATCTCTGACTGATGGATTCAGTCACATACATTTCAAAATGTATACACGGTACATATTTATTGGTTATACAATCGAATAGCCGCAGCTTGAAAATACTTAAAAATTGTAAAAGTATGTTACTGTTTTGTACTTTTGTAACTCGTTACTGTATTTACAACATTCCTATAATACCCACTTAGAGGGACTAATGTGTATTGTTGCTTAGAGGTTGTTGCTCTTCAGAAGTTTAAATCAATTAACATTATACCAAAGGGAAGTATCTAAAGCTGTTGTTATGCTAAAGATTTGCTCCATAGAGGGCCGCTCTGCAGAGTTTAAAGAGTATTTCTATCTCTCTTTGAAGTATGTCATCTCTTTTCAAATTGCTTTACTGAATATATACTGTATGCAATTGTAGGGGTCAATTTATTCCTTGTCTAACAAAGGCATGTATATTTCTTACTCCATGTAGTTAGCTGTGCCTATGGCGAGATTAGGTTTCAGGATTTCCCGACTCAACTGCACGTGTTAGACCACATATGTCACAAAGCGTATATGTCACGCGGTGACATAGTCGGTCCGAGTATGTCACACGTGTGATATATTTGGTCAAATATTTAACTACCTTTAGCCGGATATGGGACATTATAATGTAACATATTCGTTTGAAATTCGTTTAACACGCTCATCGAAACGTATTTGTCACTTGTCAAAAATGTCTATAAATGAAACCAGCAACGTATTTGTCACATGAGAATATAAATAGAATGCGAAGCAACAAAAATTATCATTATCAAGTTTTAACCCACGACAAAAACCTTGCTTGGTGGAGTTATTGTGTTCGATCCTATCTCGGATCCTAATTGTTTATTTTCTGCTGTATCGTACCAATTGAGTCAGCTTGAAATATACAGAGATACGAACACTTGGCGTCGAGAAGCAATTCATCATATTATTGGGAACAAATATTTTTATTAAACGTTTGTTAATGATTAAATACGATTTTTGATAGCGAAATTGTGACGGCGGCATTACAATTTAACTGTTAACTGTCGGATGATTTCAAAAGCATGAAGTTAGTATGTACGTTTAATGCTGTGTTGCTCTTTAAAAAAACTTAATTTATATCATCATCTTGTTTAATAAAATAAAAAAAAGGTTATTTGACGTGTAATGCTGTGATATTTTTTATAACTGCTCAACTAAAGGCAGTTTGTTATTTATTAAATTTATAAAACAGATTCTAATGTTGATTATTTTACTTAAGTGTCTCGTCTACCGTAAAATCTAGACTTTACGCCCCAAGGGGTAACATTTCCCAAATGTGGGGCGTTTAAAAGGGTAATTGTAAAAAGGAAAAGTATTAGTTTAACTACGATACGGTAATTGTACCCGTGCCATAATACTGAAATGAGACGGGTTCTACCTTTATATTAGTGCTGCAATGTCGGTAACTTTGATCAACGGTCTAAAGGGCACACCCACGGCTACCCTTAAGGGCCATTCCCTCAGGGCCGTCCCCCAGGACCGCCCCCACAGGATCGTCCCTCCCAGGTCAGTTTCCGCAGGGCTGTCCTCAAGGGCAACCCTCTATGGACGTTTCCCCAGGGCTGTACCCACAGGGCCGTTTTCCCAGGCCCATCCGACGGGCTATCACCCAGGGCCAACCCCTTCCAGGACCAAACCCTTTAAAGGCCGAACTCCAAGAGTCAACCAAGGAAACCACCCACTCCCAGGGATTTGTATTTTTTCCCGAGCAATAAGGAAAACTACCTTTCCCACATGTGAATAGAGATTCTCAATCCTTCCAGCAACAGAGCTGAGGAGCTCAGGGAGCGGAACTCCCCCAGCAAGAGGAAAGAAATACTCGGTCTTTTCCCACCCAGGGAAACGGGTATTCAACTCAAGAGAGTCGAATACAAAAATCGCTTTATCTCCGTAGAAAACAGAGTTAAAACGGCTCGAAAAGGATATCCCTTATAAAAGGGAGACTACTCTTCCTACAAGGTTCTGGGTATTCACACCAAATTACACCGAATTACAACATGAGAACTTTGAACCCTTATACACAATATTAATGACAATAAATTCGTTTGTAGCAAAAGCACAAGTCTAAAGTTTTAAACATGTCTAGTAAACAAACGAAACAATTTTATACTAAAACTTCTCTGGAAACATGAATATGTTTTATACTGTATAAAATATATCTTTTTATGTAATACTTATTGTCATAAAAAAATTTAAATACCAATCACAAAAGAAAAGGAAATGTGTGCAGAAATTACCCTCTCATGTCAATATAATTTGTGTACAATAAAATGATCAAAATATGGCCCCTAAGGGCTTTTACAGATAGCACGATACATATTTTTTTAACATTTTCTCACGGAATAATATGAACAACTTATTGTACATTATATATCTGCAAGTCGGAAACGTTACCACAAAAATCACTCAAGATAGAAATGGTGATGATGATGTTTTGATCACGTTACTGATGGCAAGCTGCTATTACTGCTGTTGCTGCTGCAGACAAAGATAATAGAAATTAGAATTGATGATATGTGTGATAAATACGATAAATATGATAAATTTGCACAAACGTATATGTCACACGATGTAGGTGTGATAATTCGACCGAATATCACACACATGTGACATTTACATTCTCTGACATATACGGTCTAACAGCGCGCATCGATCTACCGTTTCCTCTGCTCTAATATATGAACAAAAAAAAGTTCGTGGGTCGAGCACCATCAAGTCGAACTACCCCATTGGTTTGAACACTTTACCAGCCATTGAATCTGCTTCTTGTTGAAGATTTTGTGAGTAATGATAAAGGAAATCCGGGATCGTTTGTTTGTTTTGTAAGATTTTAATGAGGGTCCGTCTTTAAAATCTTACAAAACAAACAAACGATCCCGAGATCGTTTTGGTCAGTTTGATTATCAATTCTTTAAAAGGGTAGTTATCATACTAATATGCTTTTAAGATCATGTCTTGTGAACGAAAATAACTTTCTTTAAATTATATAATCTTAAACGCGTTTGGGTCGTATAAATATAAAATACTTATATGGCTGGATAGTGTCCCGTGTTCAGTAACTACTGTTAGCTAACGTTACAGGTACGGGAGAACTCAACCCGAAGACAACTCAAACCGTGCATAACTCAACTCAAAGGTGTGACAACTCAATCTGTTAGTAGGAGATTTAGTTGTCTTTGGTTGAGTTGTCTTTGGGTTGAGTTGTTCTGACACTTCCGTTTCAGAACGTTTTGAAACGTTCCAGGTAACTAAACTCGCTGCTGATATTGTGATGCAAAGAATATTGAATCCGTCTAAGATTTCTTGGCTAATGGCTATAGATAATTATTTCTACGATAAGTCAATGTTTAACAGTCTGTATTACAATTAACAACATGTTTGGTATAAAAAGTAAAGCGTAACTTTCATGTTTAAATAACAGAAGATACGTATCATCTAAGATCCGTGGTGGAATTGTCAACGGGTTGAATTGTCCAAGAGATGAGTTGTCCAAGGGATGATTTGTTCAGAGGCTGAGTTGTATTCGTGTCTGAGTTGTCCCTACTTCGAGTTGAGTTGTCTCCGGGTGGTTTGGGACACTAACAATGTATCTTTACACGGGTACATAATTATTTGATCTATTTTGTTCCAGATGAAACGTAGCAAGGGAGATAAATGTAGATAATGCATATAAAACTTCTAAAAGGTTAACTCCCTTTTGTTAATGTATACTCATGTTGGAGCTTTCAATTTAGGTAGAAGTTTAACCCGAAAAATGATGAAGACCGCTTAATCACGTGTCCAAAAAAACATTGGTTTTGGCAGACATATATCATTTTATTTGCAAGACAAGAGATAGCATAATTTGTGAAAAAGATCACTGTCAGATCCTTTATCCAAAATAATGCAACTTTTTCGTGTTAGGAACGCAATTTCCATTGCTTATAGGTGATCCTTCATCTTTCTAACTCTAACCTAGTATCTATCATTTGATTCAACTGTGAGTTGTAGGCTTTTTATATAAATTGTCTGAAAGGCGATTTTATTATTTCTAAGTCAAGTTCGAACATGGGTAACATAAGGTCAAAAACTAGGTCCGGCAGCCTTCAATAAAGAGTCGTCGACTCGTCATGCCCCTTTAGATAATAAGTAATCAGGAGGTCCCTACATTGATTCCAGGGTGCTACAGGTCATACATGTACCCTACCATAAACATTAAGTATCCTGCATCTATATTTCTCCGTTGGTGGATATTTTGACAGCTACTTGTGGAGGGTTAGTTAACACTGGTAACAACATTTGTCATTGAAAGATGACACTCCAACCAATCTCCGTAAACATTTGAAATTGAAAGCTGACACTCCAACCAATCTCCGTAAACATTTGTCATTGAAAGCTGACACTCCAACTAATCTCCGTAAACATTTGTCATTGAAAGCTGACACTCCAACCAATCTCCGTAAACATTTGAAATTGAAAGCTGACACTCCAACCAATCTCCGTAAACATTTGAAATTGAAAGCTGACACTCCAACAAATCTCCGTAAACATTTGTCATTGAAAGCTGACACTCCAACCAATCTCCGTAAACATTTGAAATTGAAAGCTGACACTCCAACCAATCTCCGTAAACATTTGTCATTGAAAGCTGACACTCCAACCAATCTCCGTAAACATTTGTCATTGAAAGCTGACGCTCGTACCGTCAGCACAATATACCAAACTGGATCCATTGGAAACTACTGATCAAATCGGGCGCGCACAAAGTTTACAAATTTTTGTGAGAAACTAGTGAGAAACTACAGTTTTGTATTTTCAAGTAACATGCAACACTCTCTCATATTAGTGACATATAAAATAAGTCCACAAATAATTTATGACAAATCATTTAATCATCATCAATAATAAAAAAAAAAAATAAAAAAATGAACATAGATTTTAATAAATTTGAAAGCATATAAAAAGGATCTAATTAAGAAATAGTAACACCACTGAGGGCCTCCTGGTCTAATAACGACCGACCAGTCAGCCCTATATAGTGGACGGAAGTCGAAGGTTATAATACATTGAAAATATTATTAACACATGGATATTAACCTGGCTGACAATAAGGTATCTTCAAAATGACATTTAAATTGGGAAAACTTTAAAATATCATATTTGCTGCCCTCCATAGGATAGCATCTTGAAAGCGCTAATATTTAAGACGTTATTTTGGACAATGTAACCATTTAATAAAATAAAAACTTTAGTTAGAAAAAGCAGAACTAATAGCTTGCTCAGATTTCTCTGGCATGGTAGCATGGAAAAGGATCCACATAGTTATTTCGAAAGATAGTAAGTATGAGAATACTTCGGCTAAGTTACCTCTCGTTATCCAAATTAGTGATGAAAAAAGCATCTTCAAATAGCACTTCAAAGTTTAGGTAAAAAAGGGCCAATTTTCGGTCAGGTCCCAACCAAAAAGTGTAAAGTGTTGCATATGTATCCAGAGTTAGCAAATATAAAACTTATTGAATTCGAATTGTTTTAATCAATGTGAAAAGGACTAAAACTATTTCAGAAAATTTGTTATAATAGAAAACATACGATTTGTGCACTAAGTAACAAAACAAAAACTCAGATAATTTACAACAAACACAGAATAATATGATTGTTGCACCAATATTTTAAAAGTTTGTTTTTAGTTGTAATTTTGATGTATAGATCCCTCATGGTATTCTGTCCATGTGATGTTACTGACGTTCTCTCCGCGGATGTTTTATCAAAACTGTCATTAATACATATACTAAGTATTGATCAAAGGCAACCAGAATGGTCCCTCACACTTTGGTATGCCGCCTTAGTTATCAAATTCTTCCTGTAACACCGCATCGATTATAAGCCAGCTGCAAAAGTCTATCGCTACCTAGCGCAACTATATGATTTCAAATGTTACGGTTTCCCAACAATGTAACAAGGTACATTGTTAGCTAGCGATAGCCAATAATGTTTCTCTGGCAAATGGTTACATATTCGGAACACCGTCAAGATGGCACCTTGTTGTATTTACGATGGTCAAAATGCCATGAGACATCTATAAGTTTATATAATTGGTATATTTATACAGATTTTCCCATCCAATCAAGAAGTCCAAGCACTCCGGCAGCTAGACATATAAGGCCAGCTATTATAGTGATGGCAAATGCTCCTGAATATTCCTTTAGAAAATGAGTAGCCTCTGCTCCATAGATGATTACACCAATAATGATGAAACCAACTGAAATAGAGAACAAACAATTTTAATTATGATTAATCAACTACAATTTTATCGAAAAAAAAACAACAAAAGTATAATATAAATAAAGGGTTTTATACCATAACCCTAACCAAAGGCGTCCATCACGGTTCAGAGTCACAAGCGCTATATCTTGTATATACATATCATATATATGTATTATACATATTCGTTATTTTACTATACTGGCTAAATCAATTGGTAGCACGCAAGTCAACCAATCGAGGGGTCGCGGATTCGATTCCCGAGCGGCGCATACTTTCGTGGAGCTTGGTCATGAAATTATTTCTACGACCATTCTCCCTTCTACCAATGATTTTTAACTATGTAGGGCAGTTGTCAATCACTGACAAAAGTTTGCGAACAGTAGTTGGTTAACAGCTAAATCCAGAGATTAAGCTTTTCCAGGAGGAGTGAGTAGGTTGACTGACCGCCGATATAACTTTTACTATGTGTTGCTTCGTCGTTAAAATCAACAAAAACAAACAAAACAAAACATGGTATACTTTAATATATTTAGAATTCCCTTCTAAAATATTTACCTTTTTGTCAAATCACATCAAAACTCAAATAAGTGTAAAACAATTCATTTGCATTTTCACAATCATATTGGTGAACAGATTATCGATATGTACAAAGAATAAATGGTATCCATAGCAACCACCGTTTGGTGACTTGAAGCACGCTATCTTTTTACCAATTTTGAAAACATTAAACATATTATTACGCAGTCAATTTTGGTTCGAATTATGCGCCAACATTAATTACAATAGAATGACATCTCGACATCATTTCTTGAAAGGTCTGTGAAGTTAGCTATCTATTGTCTATTCTCTATTCAAAAGTCTATTCGCTCAATAGACAGCTATGTATTGAGAAGTCTATTCATGCAGAAATCTATTCGCATTTACTGTATACATAGATATAGGTAAGTTCAAAAATCTGTACAAAAATCTGTACACAAAATGCCGAAAAGACAGCTGTCTATTCGGAAATCTATTCAGAAGTCTATTCGAAAAAAGTCACTAGTGCAATCAAACACATTTTTGAGTCTTTTCATAGAATACATAAATAGACAAATGTCCATTCAAAAGTCTATTCCGAAGTCTTTTCGAAAAAAGCCAGTAATGCAATCAAACAGATTTAAAAGTCTTCTCGTGGAATACGCAAAGAGACAAAAGTCCATTCAAAAGTCTATTCAGAAGTTTATTCGCAAAAACATAGTGATGCAATCTGAATGAGCAAGATGTCTATTCCCAAAATGCCAGGGACAAATGTCCATTCAAAAGTCTATTCGGATATCTATTCACAAAATCATATATGTGCTTTAAGACTGTGTCTGAAGTCTATTATTAAGTTTGGAATTGACAGATATCCATTCAAATGTCTATTCAAAAGTCTATTTGAAAATCTGATGAATGCAATTGGAATGAGTCAGAAGTCTATTTTAGATTTACAAATAGAGAGCTGTCCATTCAAAAGTTTATTCAGAAGTCTATTCGCAAAATCATATATATGCTTAAAGAATGTGTCTGTAGTCTATTTAAAAATTGCAAAAAGACAGATGTCCATTTAAATGTCTATTCAGAAGTCTATTCTATTATAGAGTTCGAATAGAGAGCTGTCCATTCAAAAGTCTATTCAGAAGTCTATTCGCAACATCATATGCATATGCATTTAGAATGTGGCTGAATTCTGATATAAAGTAGCGAATAGAAAGATGTCCATTCAAAGTCTATTCAGAAGTCTATTCGAAAAAATCGGTAAATGCGTTCAGAATGTGTTAGAAGTCTATTATAGAGTTTCCAAAAGAGAGCTGTCCATTCAAAAGTCTTTTCAGAAGTTTATTCGCCAAAATCAAATATATGCATTATGAATGTGTCTGTAGACTGTAATAAAGTTGCAAATAGACAGATGTCCATTCAAAAGTCTTTTCAGAAGTCTTTTCGCAAAAATCATATATATGCATTATGAATGTGTTTGTAGACTGTTATAAAGTTGCAAATAGACAGATGTCCATTCAAAAAACTATTCAAAATTTTCGCAAAAATCATATATATGCATTATGAATGTGTCTGTAGACTGTTATAAAGTTGCAAATAGACAGATGCCCATTCAAATGTCTATTCAGAAGTCTATTCACAAAATCTGGTAAATGCGTCCATAATGATCCAGAAGTGTATTAAAGATTTTCGAATAGAGAGCTGTCCATTCAAAAGTCTATTCAGAAGTCTTTTCGCAAAATCATATATATGCATTATGAATGTGTCTGTAGACTGTTATAAAGTTGCAAATAGACAGAAGTCCATTCAAAAGTCTATTCAGAAGTCTTTTCGCAAAAATCATATATATGCATTATGAATGTGTCTGTAGACTGTTATAAGTTGCAAATAGACAGATGTCCATTCAAAAGTCTATTCAGAAGTCTATTCGCAAAATCTGGTAAATGCGTCCATAATGATCCAGAAGTCTATTATAGATTTTCGAATAGAGAGCTGTCCATTCAAAAGTCTATTCAGAAGTCTTTTCGCAAAATCAAATATAGGCATTATGAATGTGTCTGTAGACTGTTATAAGTTGCAAATAGACAGATGTCCATTCAAAAGTCTATTCAGAAGTCTTTTCGCAAAAATCATATATATGCATTATGAATGTGTCTGTAGACTGTTATAAAGTTGCAAATAGACAGAAGTCCATTCAAAAGTCTATTCAGAAGTCTTTTCGCAAAAATCATATATATGCATTATGAATGTGTCTGTAGACTGTTATAAGTTGCAAATAGACAGATGTCCATTCAAAAGTCTATTCAGAAGTCTATTCGCAAAATCTGGTAAATGCGTCCATAATGATCCAGAAGTCTATTATAGATTTTCGAATAGAGAGCTGTCCATTCAAAAGTCTATTCAGAAGTCTATTCGCAACATCATATGCATATGCATTTAGAATGTGGCTGAATTCTGATATAAAGTAGCGAATAGAAAGATGTCCATTCAAAGTCTATTCAGAAGTCTATTCGAAAAAATCGGTAAATGCGTTCAGAATGTGTTAGAAGTCTATTATAGAGTTTCCAAAAGAGAGCTGTCCATTCAAAAGTCTTTTCAGAAGTTTATTCGCCAAAATCAAATATATGCATTATGAATGTGTCTGTAGACTGTAATAAAGTTGCAAATAGACAGATGTCCATTCAAAAGTCTTTTCAGAAGTCTTTTCGCAAAAATCATATATATGCATTATGAATGTGTTTGTAGACTGTTATAAAGTTGCAAATAGACAGATGTCCATTCAAAAAACTATTCAAAATTTTCGCAAAAATCATATATATGCATTATGAATGTGTCTGTAGACTGTTATAAAGTTGCAAATAGACAGATGCCCATTCAAATGTCTATTCAGAAGTCTATTCACAAAATCTGGTAAATGCGTCCATAATGATCCAGAAGTGTATTAAAGATTTTCGAATAGAGAGCTGTCCATTCAAAAGTCTATTCAGAAGTCTTTTCGCAAAATCATATATATGCATTATGAATGTGTCTGTAGACTGTTATAAAGTTGCAAATAGACAGAAGTCCATTCAAAAGTCTATTCAGAAGTCTTTTCGCAAAAATCATATATATGCATTATGAATGTGTCTGTAGACTGTTATAAGTTGCAAATAGACAGATGTCCATTCAAAAGTCTATTCAGAAGTCTATTCGCAAAATCTGGTAAATGCGTCCATAATGATCCAGAAGTCTATTATAGATTTTCGAATAGAGAGCTGTCCATTCAAAAGTCTATTCAGAAGTCTTTTCGCAAAATCAAATATAGGCATTATGAATGTGTCTGTAGACTGTTATAAGTTGCAAATAGACAGATGTCCATTCAAAAGTCTATTCAGAAGTCTTTTCGCAAAAATCATATATATGCATTATGAATGTGTCTGTAGACTGTTATAAAGTTGCAAATAGACAGAAGTCCATTCAAAAGTCTATTCAGAAGTCTTTTCGCAAAAATCATATATATGCATTATGAATGTGTCTGTAGACTGTAATAAAGTTGCAAATAGACAGATGTCCATTCAAAAGTCTATTCAGAAGTCTTTTCGCAAAAATCATATATATGCATTATGAATGTGTCTGTAGACTGTTATAAAGTTGCAAATAGACAGATGCCCATTCAAAAGTCTATTCAGAAGTCTTTTCGCAAAAATCATATATATGCATTATGAATGTGACGGTAAACTGTTATAAGTTGCAAATGGACAGATGTCCATTCAAAAGTCTTTTCAGAAGTCTATTCGCAAAATCTGGTAAATGCGTCCATAATGATCCAGAAGTCTATTATAGATTTTCAAATAGAGAGCTGTCCATTCAAAAGTCTTTTCAGAAGTCTTTTCGCAAAAATCATATATATGCATTATGAATGTGTTTGTAGAGCTGTCCATTCAAAAGTTTACTCAGAAGTCTATTCGCAAAATCATATATATGCTTAAAGAATGTGTCTGTAGTCTATTTAAAAATTGCAAAAAGACAGATGTCCATTTAAATGTCTATTCAGAAGTCTATTCTATTATAGAGTTCGAATAGAGAGCTGTCCATTCATAAGTCTATTCAGAAGTCTATTCGCAACATCATATGCATATGCATTTAGAATGTGGCTGAATTCTGATATAAAGTAGCGAATAGAAAGATGTCCATTCAAAGTCTATTCAGAAGTCTATTCGAAAAAATCGGTAAATGCGTTCAGAATGTGTTAGAAGTTTATTATAGAGTTTCCAAAAGAGAGCTGTCCATTCAAAAGTCTTTTCAGAAGTTTATTCGCAAAATCAAATATATGCATTATGAATGTGTCTGTAGACTGTAATAAAGTTGCAAATAGACAGATGTCCATTCAAAAGTCTATTCAGAAGTCTTTTCGCAAAAATCATATATATGCATTATGAATGTGTCTGTAGACTGTTATAAAGTTGCAAATGGACAGATGTCCATTCAAAAGTCTATTCAGAAGTCTTTTCGCAAAAATCATATATATGCATTATGAATGTGTCTGTAGACTGTTATAAGTTGCAAATAGACAGATGTCCATTCAAATGTCTATTCAGAAGTCTATTCGCAAAATCTTTTATATGCATTAAGGATGTGTCAGAAGTCCATTATAGAGTTGCGAATAGACAGCTGTCCATTCAAATGTCTATTCAGAAGTCTATTCGCAAAATCTTATTATGCATTTAGAATGTGTCACATGTTTATTTTAGAGTTGCGAATAGACAGCTGTCCATTCATATGTCTATTCAGAGGTCTTTTTGCAAAATCAAGTAAATGCTTGTAGATTGTGTTAGAAGTATATGAAAGGATTGCGATTAGACAGCTACCCATTCATATGCCAATTCTGAAATCTGTTCGCAAACAGTAGCTTTTATTCAGTATGTAGCAAAAGTCTTTTAATAAAGTTACTTTTTGTAAAGTGTTAAAATAACATTTTCAAATTATTTATCAGAAATTTTATATGCAAAATCATTCATATGCATTTTTAATGTGTCGGAATAATTTTCTGGGTTAGTGAATTGACATGCTCTTTGAAGCACTCAGGTCTAATTTTTTTTCTATTTAAAGCAATACTTCTATTTTTCTCCTGGTAGTAAGTCTTCTTTCGGTAGCTGATTTTGTTTTAAAATAAAGTCCAACGGACTTTCAGAGACAACTACTGGCATGAGATAAATTCTTCTAATTGATTTAGTCTACCTTTTTCCTTTCGGTTATGAATACATTTACATTATATATACTACAAGCACGAACCTGTGCGAAAACACCAAGATTGACGTCACGCTGTAGCACCGTCAAAAAAATTAACAAAATGGTGTAAAATTGTGTTTCTTATAAAACAAAAATAATCATTTAAACAGGCTTTATCACTTAAAACCCGGGTCGATAGCGCAGTTGGTAGCGCGCCGGGATTTGGATACTCGTGACCGAGGGGGTGCGGGTTCGAATCCCACCCGGGGAGGTCATACCCTTCAATGAAAATTTGACAATAATGTCGATTTTCCTCCATTGATTAGATAATATGGAGAAGTTTCCGGCCTTGTGGAAGGGTAGGTGAGTACTGGTTATAGACAATGGTCCAGGAAAGATAGGTTAGGTGCGCTAGACGCCGTGAAATGACCTAAATTGTGTTGACACGGCGTTAACTCCAATAAATTTATAAATTTATCACTTAAATGTAAATTGCTGACTTAGTAGTTTTGTTTTGGCGCTTATTTTTCTTGTGGATAATAACAATTTGTTTACGATTTAATATGAAATTCAAAGGTTTTTCTGCCTACAAACTTCGAAATATTAGCATGTCTCAATCAATGGCGCGTCCTCGAATAGAACCAGCACTGGTTACCGAATTTGCAATTGCACTTGTGTAATCTACGGTTCCAGTAATCTTGTTTGAACCAGGCTTTACCGGCTCGACTTGGTTTACAGAATCTGCAAGAAATCGACGATATGAAAAGGCAAATTCGATCTTCATCTAAAATTGCGGAAACATTCGGGAGATTCATTTATGTTTACGAGAGTTAAAAAACTTACTTAGTTCAGGCAAAACCACGCAAACTTCAGTAGACATGGCAGGTCTATCACAATTTCATCTGACACATTCTGAATGCATAAACATAGTTTTGCGAATAGACTTCTGAAAAGACATTTCAATGGACAGCTGTCTATTCGCTACTCTATAATAAATGTCTGACGCATCCTAAATGCATTAAAATAATTTGCAAATAAACTTCTGAATAGACTTTGAATGAACAGTTCTCTATTCGAAACTCTAAAATAGACTTCTGACACATTCTGAACGCATTTACCAGATTTTGTGGATAGACTTCCGAATAGACTTTTGAATGGACATCTGTCTATTCGCTACTTTATAATAGACCTCAGACAAATTCTTAAAGCATATATTAATATGATGTTACGAAAAGACTTCAGAAAAGTCTTTTGAATAGACAGCTCTCTATTCGAAAATCTATAATAAACTTCTGGATCATTATGGACGCATTTACCAGATTTTTTGCGAATAGACTTCTGAATAGACTTTTGAATGGACATCTCTCTATTTGCAACTTTATAACAGTCTACAGACACATTTATAATGCATATATTTGATTTTGTGAAAAGACTTCTGAAAAGACTTTTGAATGGACAGCTCTCTATTCGAAAATCTATAATAGACTTCTGGATCATTATGGACGCATTTATCAGATTTTGCGAATAGACTTCTGAATAGACTTTTGAATGGACATCTGTCTATTTGCAACTTTATAACAGTCTACAGACACATTCAAAATGCATATATATGATTTTTGCGAAAAGACTTCTGAAAAGACTTTTGAATGGACAGCTCTCTATTCGAAAATCTATAATAGACTTCTGGATCATTATGGACGCATTTACCAGATTTTGTGAATAGACTTCTGAATAGACTTTTGAATGGACATCTGTCTATTTGCAACTTTATAACAGTCTACAGACACATTCAAAATGCATATATATGATTTTTGCGAAAAGACTTCTGAATAGACTTTTGAATGGACATCTGTCTATTTGCAACTTTATAACAGTCTACAGACACATTCATAATGCATAAAAATGATTTTTGCGAAAAGACTTCTGAAAAGACTTTTGAATGGACAGCTCTCTATTCGAAAATCTATAATAGACTTCTGGATCATTATGGACGCATTTACCAGATTTTGCAAATAGACTTCTGAATAGACTTTTGAATGGACACCTGTCTATTTGCAACTTTATAACAGTCTACAGACACATTCATAATGCACATTTATGATTTTCGCGAAAAGACTTCTGAATAGACTTTTGAATGGACATCTGTCTATTTGCAACTTTATAACAGTCTACAGACACATTCATAATGCATATATATGATTTTTGCGAAAAGACTTCTGAATAGACTTTTGAATGGACATCTGTCTATTTGCAACTTTATAACAGTCTACAGACACATTCATAATGCATATTTATGATTTTCGCGAAAAGACTTCTGAATAGACTTTTGAATGGACATCTGTCTATTTGCAACTTTATAACAGTCTACAGACACATTCATAATGCATATATATGATTTTTGCGAAGAGACTTCTGAAAAGATTTTTGAATGGACATCTGTCCATTTGCAACTTTATAACAGTCTACAGACACATTCATAATGCATTTATATGATTTTTTGCGAAAAGACTTCTGAATAGACTTTTGAATGGACATCTGTCTATTTGCAACTTTATAACAGTCTACAAACACATTCATAATGCATATATATGATTTTTGCGAAAAGACTTCTGAATAGACTTTTGAATGGACAGCTCTCTATTCGAAAATCTATAATAGACTTCTGGATCATTATGGACGCATTTACCAGATTTTGTGAATAGACTTCTGAATAGACTTTTGAATGGACATCTGTCTATTTGCAACATTATAACAGTCTACAGACACATTCAAAATGCATATATATGATTTTTGCGAAAAGACTTCTGAATAGTTTTTTGAATGGACATATGTCTATTTGCAACTTTATAACAGTCTACAGACAAATTCACAATGCATATATATGATTTTTGCGAAAAGACTTCTGAAAAGACTTTTGAATGGACAGCTCTCTATTCGAAAATCTATAATAGACTTCTGGATCATTATGGACGCATTTACAAGATTTTGTGAATAGTCTTCTGAATAGACTTTTGAATGGACATCTGTCTATTTGCAACTTTATAACAGTCTACAGACACATTCATAATGCATATATATGATTTTTGCGAAAAGACTTCTGAAAAGACTTTTGAATGGACAGCTCTCTATTCGAAAATCTATAATAGACTTCTGGATCATTATGGACGCATTTACCATATTTTGTGAATAGACTTCTGAATAGACTTTTGAATGGACATCTGTCCATTTGCAACTTATAACAGTCTACTGACACATTCATAATGCATAAATGTGATTTTTGCGAAAAGACTTCTGAATAGACTTTTGAATGGACAGCTCTCTATTCGAAAATCTATAATAGACTTCTGGATCATTATGGACGCATTTACCAGATTTTTTTGCGAATAGACTTCTGAATAGACATTTGAATGGACATCTGTCTATTTGCAACTTTATAACAGTCTGCAGACACATTCATATTGCATATATATGATTTTTGCGAAAAGACTTCTGAATAGACTTTTGAATGGACAGCTCTCTATTCGAAAATCTATAATAGACTTCTGGATCATTATGGACGCATTTACCAGATTTTGTGAATAGACTTCTGAATAGACTTTTGAATGGACATCTGTCTATTTGCAACATTATAACAGTCTACAGACACATTCAAAATGCATATATATGATTTTTGCGAAAAGACTTCTGAATAGTTTTTTGAATGGACATATGTCTATTTGCAACTTTATAACAGTCTACAGACACATTCACAATGCACATATATGATTTTTGCGAAAAGACTTCTGAAAAGACTTTTGAATGGACAACTCTCTATTCGAAAATCTATAATAGACTTCTGGATCATTATGGACGCATTTACAAGATTTTGTGAATAGTCTTCTGAATAGACTTTTGAATGGACATCTGTCTATTTGCAACTTTATAACAGTCTACAGACACATTCATAATGCATATATATGATTTTTGCGAAAAGACTTCTGAAAAGACTTTTGAATGGACAGCTCTCTATTCGAAAATCTATAATAGACTTCTGGATCATTATGGACGCATTTACCATATTTTGTGAATAGACTTCTGAATAGACTTTTGAATGGACATCTGTCCATTTGCAACTTATAACAGTCTACTGACACATTCATAATGCATAAATGTGATTTTTGCGAAAAGACTTCTGAATAGACTTTTGAATGGACAGCTCTCTATTCGAAAATCTATAATAGACTTCTGGATCATTATGGACGCATTTACCAGATTTTTTTGCGAATAGACTTCTGAATAGACATTTGAATGGACATCTGTCTATTTGCAACTTTATAACAGTCTGCAGACACATTCATATTGCATATATATGATTTTTGCGAAAAGACTTCTGAATAGACTTTTGAATGGACAGCTCTCTATTCAAAAACCTATAATAGACTTCTGGCTCATTCTGAATACATTCACCAGATTTTGCAAATAGACTTCTGAATAAATCTTTCAATGGACATCTGTCTATTTACAACTTTAAAATAGATTACAGACACATTCTTTATGCCTATATATGATTTTTCGAATAGACTTTTGAAAAGACATTTGAATGGATATCTGTTTGATTGCATTACAGGCTTTTTTCGAATATACTTCTGAATGGACTTCCGTCCTTGCTTATACATGATATTGCAAATAGACTTCTGGATAGACTTTTGAATCGACATATATCTATTCGCAACTTAATTAAAGACTTCAGACGCATTCTAATTGCATATATATGATTTAGCAAATTAACTTCTGAACAGACTTTTGAATGGATAGCTGTGTATTCGCTACTGCAT
The DNA here is from genome assembly GCA_025267735.1 of Mactra quadrangularis. Taxonomy (NCBI): domain Eukaryota; kingdom Metazoa; phylum Mollusca; class Bivalvia; order Venerida; family Mactridae; genus Mactra; species Mactra quadrangularis. The sequence goes on along the minus strand of CM046299.1, from coordinate 47,475,607 downwards.
AATAGAGTTCTGACTCATTCTGAAAGCATTTACCAGATTTTGCGAATAGACTTCTGAATAGACATTTAAATGGACAGCTCTCTATTCGAAATTCTATAAAAGACTTCACCCTCATTTTGAATGCATATACATAAATTTGCGAATAGACTTCGGAATAGACATTTGAATGGACATTTGCATCTTTACGTATTCCACGAAAATACTTTTAAATCTGTTTGATTGCATTACTGGCTTTTTTCAAATAGACTTCGGAATAGACTTTTGAATGGACATTTGTCTATTTATGTTTTCTATGAAAAGACTTTTAAATATGTCTGATTGCACTAGTGACTTTTTTCGAATAGACTTCTGAATAGATTTCCGAATAGACAGCTGTCTTTTCGGCATTTTGTGAACAGATTTTTGTACAGATTTTTGAACTTACCTATGCCTATGTATACAGTAAATGCGAATAGATTTCTGAATGAATAGATTTCTCAATACATAGCTGTCTATTGTGCGAATAGACTTTTGAATAGAGAATAGACAATAGATAGCTAACTTCACAGACCTTTCTTGAAAGTTTAGTGAAATAGTTATGAAAGGTTATTGCATAGCAGAGGGTTTTGAGTCATGGCCTCGAAACAATGAATGACGTCAACAGATGATTTTGAGTTGGGAGCAGTTGCATAAATTGTTGTGTTTGACTCAATTTGTCAGCTACAGATAGCTTAAACAAATTAAAACTTCTCATACATTACCAACTTGTGGAAAAACGTTTGTCTACAAATGGCACCAGAGGTTCAGGGAAGGTAGAACATGGGTATTTAATGAGAAAGACCAGGTCAACTGACACAGTCACTGTTGGAAAGGCAGCGTGAGTGGAGAAGGTTCTAGATAATGATTGATGGCTTACAGTGTGCTGCATTGTACAAGTTAATTATTTATTCATTCAGTAAGGAATACTTCAAAGTTACATATAGTCAGTGGGTACATAATCATAGAAAGTGTATAGAAATAAGTAGTGATTTTGTGCAGAAAGTAGCTCGAAAACTTGACTTTGACGTTTAAGTAACCCCAAGATGACGTTGGCGTGCTTCAAGTGCGGTATACTAGTGTTGTAAAATGTTTCATGATAACTTTATTTTCCAATGTATCAAGAAAATATTTGGGCTATATATTAGTCTTGGGTAAACGTACATACTGATGTATTTTGTTTTTCCTTATGTTATCCTGTGTAGCGTTAATAAATAAATTCCTCGAACTTTCCAATCACCTCTCGTACAGGTATTGAATCACAATTTTCAGAACATCAAAATTATAGGATTTTTTGACTTATTTCATGCGGCACACGAACAAAATTAACTAAAGACTCTGTTGATCAAACCTGGTGTAATACCATTTAGATGTGAATTCTTTTCTTGCTAGGTATGAACAAAATCGAGTGTTGCCTGCAAAACTGTCGCAACTCGCTCTTTTACGCAATGCACTTACTACAGTCTTGCAGGCAACCCTTAGAATATAAAAGTCTGAAACCTCCCATACGGACGAACTATCGAAATGCTATTATGATAAAAAATGTAATTGTATTAATGAGTGTAGCAGAATCCATGTTATATGATAATTCAATAGTTTCAATGACTAAGGGCCAGGACATCGAGTTATTAAAAATCTTACGATAATTTAGTAATGCAATATACTGCGGTTTACGACAAAAATATGTCGTAAGACCTTTGATAATACGGGGCCCGGACCAAGTCATTCTATTTTATTCGAATATATAAGTGAGTGGCTTAAATGAGGCTGTGCTAAACTTTAAGTGCTAATAGATATGCATTAAATTGTTAAATTGTCTCCCATATTGATGGTTTGTCTTCTACTGTCAAGGTGGGATTCAAAATTCAATTGTTTGGCTAAGTACAATAATTCCACGAGTAGTGAAGGTTTAGATTATAAAAGTTCATTTTTCATTAACGTAATACGTGGCGTTGTAAATTAAATATGAGTGACGTATCATTTTTTCTTTGAACAATATTGATTTTACAATAATATTCATTACGAGGATCACACATTAATCATGAGATCTTGATAAGAAAAAATGATAGTACACATCTAATAACCTCTATAAGCATTAATATTTTAGTAACCTGTTTTACTTGGTTACGGAGCATGACAAATAACAAAGCTTGGAATTCTTAGCAATCACCAACCGTGTTAATGAACTTATACTTTATAGTATAAGACATGACATAATTTTTTAAAAGTCTCGAGAAGGTCGGCCTAAGACCAAGTGATTAAAATATTTCGTTTTTAAGATTCGCACTTTTCTACCAGCTACAGTTGTTATAAAATGTAAGGGTTTTAATCATGTTTGTTAAAAGTACAAGTTTACTGTTGGTGTTATAGATGTGTTCTACAGCAAACAAATACACACTTCTACACTTATCCTTGTATTGGCACAATTGGGATCTATCTTGTACAAAAGGCAGGTCAGTAATCCCATTGCACATAGAAGGATTGGGCGTGGTCGAGTTGTCACAACGTTTGACAAGAAATCTTTGGATAGACAGATCCGCGTTGTTTAGAATCCCACTTGAAACATACGTCGGTGTTTCATTGATCAAGAAACGCTATTCTACTTTGCAGTACAATGCTGAGGGATCAGGAAGTGGACTCAAAAGTAATACTCTAAGTTGACTTGTTTCACGATTGACTTAAATTATTCATGAAAATGATAAGACTGCTTCGTGAATGTAGAAGATTGAAACAAACACAAGATAAGGTAACAGTGCTGCAGTAAACTTGAGTGCACCAGCAACAGTCTCCAAATTGACAACATAAACAAGTTAAGTTTTTGCAATGCCTAATAACAAATGGAATCTTCGAGCTCCTCTTACGTGCCTTTTTCTACCTCTTTCCCACTGCTTATTTTTATACCTAGGTCCTTTGCACACTAAGTAGCGCACCATGATTTTGAATCAAATTTCTCGTAGATGGTACAGGTTCAACAACACTCCGAACGAATAATATGCAAAAAATGCAGTTACAATGTCATCGAGAACGAATATCACTTCATATTAGCATGTCCAAATTACACACATCTTAGAAAAAGTATTTTAAACGATATTATTACACATTCACCACAATTCCAAAATTTACAAACCTCATGTCAAGCCAGTCTTAACAAACAGTACTAAATTTATCAAAATATATTTATCATGCATATAATCTGAGAAAACAAAATATTTAATATTTCATTAATGTTTAACTCAATTGCTCCTGTTAAATTTAAATAATAATCACTTCTAACCACTGTTTTATACTAAAACTTTATACTAAGACCTTTATACATAAAAAAGTTGTTTACTTTGCTACATAATTGCGTATGACGTCATTAACTCGTGTGCACAAATGTTTGGTAAACAACAGACGCAACTACAGCTGTCAAACGAGAACAATGCGCAAGAAACAGGTAATTAGAATGAATATTTTGTAATGGTAAATATTTTCAAGTAAATCCCTATTACCTTTTTCCGCCCTGTCAGTACAATCCATCAAATAGTGTTTAAAAGTATGTTATAACAAAAAAAGCACATGGCAGGTAGTCCTTGCTCATAAAGTCACGTGACAGTCATGTGACAGCTAATTATGACCTCACAAAGAGCCAAATACGGTAGAGGTTCGGAATTAGGTCATCTTTTTTAGCCGCCATGACAGTTTTCAGAAAATGGTAGTGTTTTTTCTGGAAGGATTTGGATTTGTTTCAAATATAAAATATCAACAAATATATTATAGAAAAGTGGAATATAGGTCAAAAGGTGTGTTTTAACGTATTTTCTAAAAATATTGTTGTATTAATTAAAAATGACTCGTTGAGTCCTTAGAGGTTCGAGAACCGGTGTGTCCACCATAAAGGGTGTTTGAGGATTTGGTAAAAAAGGTTTAGAAAAGCTAGGTTAAGTGGATTGACCTCCTTGAATTACCATAATTTTGTTGACATGACGTTAATACCATGTAGATAATGATTATCTTTTGAGACACTTACATGCACAGAATGAAAGTATCCATCCAATCAATTTCAGTATCTTCATGTCATTCTTCACAAATATAACTACAATAGTCAAAACAAGAGCCCCGATGATGAGGAACAATCCTATCAACTCAAACGCTTGTGTTGCTGCATACCAGTCTGAAAAAATTATAAATGATATTCGAAAAAAAACCAACAATATATTTGGACATTCGTAAGCACTTTGGCTTATTATCTAAGAATGATAAGTTGAACTATGTATTGTCGCACACGGATTACATAGGTTGTATCTTTATAACAGACCTAATTCAGAACTCAAATGTGCGGGGGTTTCTGTTCGTGCGCAGGCGGTACGAAGCAAAGATTGTGAAAAATTATTGCTGAAAAGCGAGAAATACGGATTGAATGATATTGTTCGTTGTACGCATATTTTCAATTTGGCGATGCAAGCTTGTTTGCATAGCAATAAAAGATCTACTGGATATTTCAAATCCGGACAAAGTCTGTGCATGCCATTAGCGTTAGCGTGATTCTAAAGATAAGACTTAAAATCTTTTACAAACATTTGGAAATAACGTTGTCAAGTTTTACACCCCTATAAAAACTCTAGTAAACTATTATAAAAACCTTTCTTTTATTAAGTTTATATAAACTTTTACAAAAGTGGTTACGACTGTCCACGAACTTGTGGAGGGCGCTGACTGTAGATAATTACATAAAGTGCATAAGATATACTATCTATGATATCAACGATTGATAAATATGTTTTATATAATTTTATGTTGTAGCCTCTACTTACCAGACGGATTCTTGATAGAAGAACACTTTTTCTGGTTCAAGACCTCGGTACATGTTCTGAACAGACCACCATTAATACTGGCTCCACCATGTTCCTCGGCATACCAGTATGGCAGTGCCACGCCTAATATTTGAATTACCAATGCAACTATTAATAGTATGAACACAACCTTGAGAAAAATTGAAGCATCGCCAAATCCCATTATGGACCGATTAATATCACTTTTCAATTCAAAATTTGAAGCTTTTCAAAATTACTACAATCTTTAAAAACGATTATTGCCACACGGTTTAACGTCCCTAAAATTGCGAATAAAACGTATTTATTTTCAAATAAAAAGGTTAATCCGACGATGGTTGATTTCGATAGCCTGTAAATGCTGACTTCTATTGAATACATTTCAACTAAGTTTGTTGCTATTTACAGTGATGTTTGTTGGTTACGACGCCTGGTAATTATAATGAAATCAACGCATCCAGCGGCGATCATTGAAGGGAGAGCGTATGGGATAGACGCTATTCATACCATCGATCAATGTCTATCTATTGAATTTATTTTTTGATTGGTAGCTCTATTGATTAAGTTTGTAAGCAGATTCATTGATACCTGAAAGAAGCAAAATCAGACCATGGAATCAACAATGGGTAAAAAATGAAAACGTTTCTGAATAATAAATGTGTGTTGCAAGGTTTCTGCGATGCAACTTAACACGATATGAATTATATCACTGATTGCTGTTAGGTTCCAATTGTGTGAAATAAACAATTGCAGGATAGAACATTATCTTGATGTGAATATATTAACACGAAGATTTTCATTTTTTTAAATTGCATTATTTTGGCATGTCATAACACTGTAAACATATATGTTTAGTTTATATGTCCTTAGGTAATGTACGCGAGTCCCTTTTGTTATTTATCATTATTATCACCTTAATTTTTACTTAATAGTTTTAGGCATTTTAAGATGTGTCAGTATGTCATTATTAGATTTACTATGCCGATTGTACCTGTCTTCCGGTATTTTATTGTCAAACTTCTAAGTAATTGTTTTAACTATCTAAATATTTATCAGTATTTTGCTATATAAGACCAACAACATTGTAGTTAAAAAAAAAGAATCATTTGTTGATCTGTGTGTTATATGCTCTTTGTGACTTTAATAGTACTCTAGTAAATATTGGTTTATTGCGAACTTTAATAACTTTGTGAAAACTGTTACTTTATGAATATTGGATTAAATTGTAAAATTACTGAACTACTTCGTGTGATTTATGAACTCTAACTTTTATTGAAAACGACCCACCGCAGCGTCCAAACGAACATTACGAGCGATAGAGATTCTACTACTTTTTATCGTCGTAATAACTGGCGGAGAAACCGGCTGATTTTAACCTCTACAGTCAAGCGAGTAATTTTATAAAATTCCATGTCTTCGATAGAGCAATCATGAGCGCTTCAAGATTTATAAGAAATATGCAGTCAACTGTCATGGGCAGAGACTATACTGGTCACGGGCGCTGTTATTCCTTTGAAAGACGTGAAATTCCCAATCAATCTATGTGGAGAAGAAACGAAGAAAACAATTGTGGACGTTGTGGTGAGTGCAAAAAATTTAGACATTTTTGTAAGGCTCTAAACAGAAAATGCTACAAATGTGGACGTTATGGACATTACGCGGACCTGTGCAAATCGACCAATTCCAAACCAAAAATGATGATAAATAAAGTTCTAAGTGCGTGTCTGAAAAATCAAGAAAAGAAAAATGCCTTCTCACAAACTGTGTGTCTAAATGATGATGAAATCAAATTAACAACAACATCAGTACAGGTTAATACTGATCCTGAAGATTATGATAAAATACAGAAATTAAAAATGGAGAACAAAGCTCTAAGAATTGATAAATCAACACAAGAAAAGCGAATATCTGACCTAGAAATTAAAATAAGTGGTCTGAAAAAGAAACTGAACAAAATACCGAGTACTACAGGCAAAACGTATGAACAAACTAAAGACGAGAAACAAGATATTTTCAGTCGAGTGATCAAAGCGGCAGTAATAGAACAAAGTAGAATTTCGACTATTTTATGTGAAACAGCTCTCAGAAATTCATCGTACTCACTCCATAAAAAGGAAAAACTTTACTTGCAGAAATTTTATTGCCAAGTTTGTGGTAGTGGCAAGTATCATGATCCAGATTTCTGTAATGCTAATAGACTTGGTGGCCGTACATGTGTTCTTTGTGGTGACAAACATTTTAGTGTGTTGTGTCCTCTTATATCAAATTATTTCTAATTGTGAAAGCCATTTTGATCGAAATCAATACAGTTTATTTTAACTTTGTGGAACAAAGATTTTTGTAGCGGAGGGAAATTATTAACACGAAGATTTTCATTTTTTTAAATTGCATTATTTTGGCATGTCATAACACTGTAAACATATATGTTTAGTTTATATGTCCTTAGGTAATGTACGCGAGTCCCTTTTGTTATTTATCATTATTATCACCTTAATTTTTACTTAATAGTTTTAGGCATTTTAAGATGTGTCAGTATGTCATTATTAGATTTACTATGCCGATTGTACCTGTCTTCCGGTATTTTATTGTCAAACTTCTAAGTAATTGTTTTAACTATCTAAATATTTATCAGTATTTTGCTATATAAGACCAACAACATTGTAGTTAAAAAAAAAGAATCATTTGTTGATCTGTGTGTTATATGCTCTTTGTGACTTTAATAGTACTCTAGTAAATATTGGTTTATTGCGAACTTTAATAACTTTGTGAAAACTGTTACTTTATGAATATTGGATTAAATTGTAAAATTACTGAACTACTTCGTGTGATTTATGAACTCTAACTTTTATTGAAAACGACCCACCGCAGCGTCCACACGAACATTACGAGCGATAGAGATTCTACTACTTTTTATCGTCGTAATAAATAAATACTGTGACTCATTGTGCAATTTTTTTCTACTACGATAAAAGTTGCATGATAATAGGTTGAATGTGCAATGCATGCTGGGAACGTGCGTATTTTATTGAACAAAATTAATTAGTCGTATATAGTGACTTGTGAAATGACAGGAAGATAGCAGAAATAGCAAATATGTCACTTAGTTCTGATAAAGTTTTAAAAGATGCATTCAAGCTGTCATATTGGGACAAGAATACATAATGCAAAACTGATTAGAAAAGATGATCTTTAAATGACACAGTATAACGATTTTGCTTTTTGAATTGTTGTGAGATACTTGAAGTGGGTCATTCACACAACAATGACATGGCTGTTCATATATTACTCATTTTTTTTAAATCACAACAAAGCAGTTAGCAAATACATTGTTTATTCTAACACCAAATATGTATATTACGCTGGTCAATTTCATTTATACTGGGTTTAACGCCGGGTCAACACATTTTTAGGTTATTTAACGGCGTCCAGCGCACATTACCTAGCTTATCTGGACCATTGTCTATAACCAGCACTCACCTACCCTTCCAAAATGACGGAAACTTCTCCATATACATTACTAAGGACGAAAAAATGACCTGTTTGTCAAATTTTCATGGAAGGGTATAACCTCTCCGGGCGGATTCTAACCCGTACCCACTTCGTGACACTAGATTCAAAATCCAGGCGCGCTGCTAACTGCGCTACCGACCTGAGTTACGCTAGTCAAACTGTGTACGTTCTACAGTCTACGGTATAACTGCCCTACGCATCGAGTTCTCGATGAACTCGAGCCTCTGATTTCCAAGACCGTCCTTAGTCTTTTGAGCCAAACAGAGGCACAATAATGATAATTATGTGACTTTTATACATCCATATGTTCATACGGTAGTCACACAGTAGCAATTTAGTTTATTATAGTAGCTTCCCAGCTTTATGTTCAGCCTTACATATTGTATATATTAAGCTAAATTTACAACAACAACCTGTGAACTGAATTAAATTTATACCGACACTTCTGTTATGACATTTTATAGCATATCGTTCATGCTTATGCGCGTTCAGCGATTTTACAGCTATTATCCCTGGTCATTGGACTACAGGTATCTTTCTATCAATCTCTTTGAGGAGTCTTTTACCCCGCATATGTGCAGTCGACATGAGTGAGTAACGGAATTATACCACCCACCCTCGCATCGCTGCTATCAATATACACTTAGATGGAGCGAAGATAATTTCTTGTTCAATGGAAATAGCATTGCCTTTTGTTAGGTTCCGCCCTTGGACCACTCGATCCTCGGACCTTGGACATCTCGATCCTCGAGCGCGTGTCCAATTACTGGACTAATGTTCCTGTATACAGTGTATAATGAATCTGTAACCTCCCCAGCGTGTTTAGACATAAACAGACATATTTAAACAAGGTAGCACGGCATGCAAGCTTATTGCTTACCACTAATATCAGAACAAATGATTTATTCAAACCAATATGCAAAAGAAAACATTCGATCATGGAATATGACATCGTTGGTGTCTAAAGAATAAATGCTTGACAAGTTACTTTTATCGCGCATTATTCGATTATTCAAAGTTAACATAAACGCCACCCGTACCTACAAATTCTAATAAAGACCCCTCCGCAAATCTCCTTTTTTATGCACTTATTCAATAACTCGTGCTAAGGCACTGGTACTTTAACTTTAAGTACTACATGTTGTATCCATCAACAACTCTAGACCGCAACAAGTAATTTCTTATTCAATGTTTACCTGATTTGTTAATACTTGCTTTTCCTATCTGAATAAACCACTCATCTTTTTAAGAATAACGCCATGAGATCATAATTTATTTAAATTTTTACCTGATTTCATATCTTGATTACCCATGTATTGATCAGTGAAATAGGGTTATCTCTTAGTATTGAATTACTCTCTCATTGAAGTGTTGCTCACGTTTTTTTCACGTTGTTTGAAAAACATAGAATTTCATTTTGATGTAAAGTAACACCAAGTAGGTATCGAATAAATGGCGTCTGATTAAAGCTTAGCGCAATTTTGTAGACGCCATCTGATTGGTCAATTTATCTTGAGGGACCGACTTACTAAGATGAAGTCACAACTTAGAAAAAAACCTACTCTCCTAACTTGTGGGAACGAGTTAAAATGTCTTTTTCACCTCTCGTAAGTTGTGGAAACAAGTTAGAAAATATACCTACTCTCCTAACTTGTGGGAACGAGTTAGAAAAAAAATATCAGCTCTCGTAAGTTGTGGTAACAAGTTAGAAATAATATCGATCATGTTACCTCCATGCTTCGTAGTAAACCTACAAATGTAGCTTAATTACGCTGCCAAAAACTACGGCGTGCCATATAAACCTTCACATACATATGTTTTGCACTTACGATCTTAAAGATATCAAGTTCACGCCGTGCACAGTTTAGATATGTCCATGATAGGGGCAGGGGAAAAGTATTTATTTACGCAGGGGAAAAGTATTTATTTACGCGCTATTACACGACATGCAACTGCTTGTATGGGAAAAAAATCGGCGAAAATTAAACAACCGAACTTTCGTTTTATTTGTAGATGACGAGACTACAAAACCTACAAATTTGGTTACAAATGTAGACACGGTGCGTTGAAAACAGTTCCGAAAAGATTAAACCGACATATGCCCAACAAAATAATGTAATTTTTGTATTCAGTTTTGTTTCACATTGCTTTACGAATAACTCTATTAATTCAATAAAACGAAATATTATGACGGTCTCAACCGCGATAAGACTTAATTGTAGAAAATGTTTAGAATTGAATAAACACGGTAAATCGTGAAACCATATTACATTGTGCTGTATCCAATCGAATGCGTAAAACGATATAATACTCGAGATATATTTTTTTCAAAAGGAAAATATTCTCCTAAACCTTAGTCATACTAAAACCTGAATTTCTTTTTTTTTCTCGCAAACAAGACAATTTTACCTCCAATTGTGGACTCTTAAAACTTCATCATCTGGGCCCGAAATTATCAAGGGTCTTACGACCGATTATAGTCGTAAATCCTTATATATTGTTTTGTTAAGTTATCGTAAGATTTTTGATAATATGCTGCCCTGGAGCAGATATATGGAGTACTCATGAGCGGTGCCAGGATTTTTCCAAGGGGGGCAACGTTCGAACCACAACCATATTATATACTGATTGCAGAGTAACGCAATATATTGATAGTAAAAAGGACATAACCATTAGATCTTTGTGTTAAACACTAAGACCAACAAAGCGAGCCTTAGAAAATTGGTTTTATGTTACGTAAATATGGTTCACAGTTTAAAACACTAATGAATGAATATATTTAGGACATTTGGGAGGGGTTCGGAACACCCTGCTCCCCCGCTGGATCCGCCTAATTGAATTGACTTTTAACAGAGAACCTGAAAGTATGTCCATTCACTCAAGCCGGGCGCTAGCTCAATTGGTAGTACGCATTACTACTGATGGAGACAATTTTGGTTCGATTCCCGAGGTACGCGGCATACTTTCGTTGAGTTTGGAATTAAATTAAATTAATTCATGGTCCCTCCAAACATTTATTCTCTATCATATGTCTAATAACAGCTAAATCCAGAGATTTAGCCTTTTAAAAAAAGTGTCTAGGTTGACTGATGAGAAGATTTTTACAATGCATTGCCACGGCGTTAATATCAAACAAATTGAATGATGGTCTATAAATTCTAGGTTTGAAGTGAACACTAAAAATTCTTTACTGTCAATGTTTCTTAAAGCAACAACTGTTTCGGGATTCAAATTGTATCCCAATCTGCTTGAAGATATCCAACATATAGTGATCCTGCTTTGAGAAAAATGTATTCATCTTCATTATGAGGTAACTTGCCCTCATTTCAGATTCACATTCATGGTGATTATGGATCATTTCACGCATCAACTCACTTCTCCATATTATATTGACATGAAAACGGGGTTGTTACGATTATTAAATAAGATAAATATGAAATAGTCGATATTTTATTTAAATATGACTTTACCTCAATGTACTTTATTAAATATTTAATAAAAATACAGAGAAATGATGAATCGGGGTTATAATAATTTATACCATTCATTGGTGTTACGAATAGATTAGTTTTTGTTCAGTGAGTAATTTTAAAAGGTCTTGACGTTTATGATGATCGATTAAAAGTTCTTTAATTTGTACTTTGACATTAACATTGGCAATTTTTCACAGGTTTGGACAAGTAAGGCAGAGCAATAGCTGCCTGTCGACAGTTCATCTTTTGAATCCAAATAATTCACCTTGTTTTGTAGTTGAGAAAAAACCTTATGATAAAAGTATTGTCCGTTTTTTCTCAACAGTCAAAGCTTGAATAATTTCACGGTGACTGAATGCATTGTTTTTGTACTGGCGGCCTAATTTTTATTAAAAATATCTTGACTAAAACTTATCTTACGGCATAAGAAGCTTTACTCAATCATAACACACACTTTCGGAAACTCATGGGTGTATTACGACAATAATTTTAACAAACGCATTCACCGTGAAATTATTCATGTTTTGACAGTTGAGAAAAAACTAACAATAATTGCTATGTATTAGGTAGTTACTAGGCAATGTTTCGTGGATATTTTAGTAAAGATTTTAAGCTTATGTTTTAGCATTGTCTCAATCTAACTAATAATGATTGGCTTTTTTATTTATCTTGATCAAATTTCTTTACTCATGTTTCACACTAATTTTTAATAAAAACATTAATACAAAGAAATTTTAGAATGTTAAGAGTTATTAAACAAACATGACTGTAAAGCCTCAGTCCCATAAAATCGTGGCTTGTTGCGGACACGTACATCAGACAGTCGTATAGGCCTTGGGAAGCCTTGCGTAATAAGGTGACGGTACGCACATGGCACTAGACAACACATTCGTACGGAGCCGTAGCTGGAAGATATGCAAGTGTAATCCATACTCGGCCACGACTGTGTTCACGATTTGACTTTGAAACTGATTCGTGTATCCATGGCGCATCTCTCGGACCCTGGTAAAAACGTAAAGGTTCGTACGGGTACGCAAGATTTCGTACGAGTCCTTGCGTAGCTTGGTCGTACGGCACCCGTACGGTGCCCTCACGACTATTGTTATGTTTATGGGACTGTAACATAACCTTATAATGAATACAAGAAATACGAATGCACACTTAACAACTTAGCTGTGGGTATGAGACTGACACTAGACATTAACACTTTTATTAAACGATGTGGTTCCTGTTACCATTTTCTTTCTTGTTATTTTTTCTGAACTCCTCTATATTTACCGCTACCCCCATCTTGAATCATAACAAACACTATCTCCATAAATAGTTAGCTACTGGTAGAGTATCAAAACGGACTGTTCAGACGTGTTTGACCATCAGTGACCAGACAATTGAGTCCATAAGCCGGATTTAAAGTTATATTTGCAATTTACAACATTTGCCGACATTTGCAATTTGAATAAAAAAACAACAAAACTCAGTAACATTTTTATTCTTATATTTTATTACATAAATACAATATTGTATAAAACTTGAAAATTTATTTAACATTATACTGCACAACTATAATTCTAACATAGGCGACAGGCACGGTTCTGAGTCAAACCCACTATGTATACTGTACCACAGTTCTATATGTAACATGATTCCGATAATTCATTATATAATCAAAGAACATACATGTATTCAGGGCTCAAATTAAAAAAAAATGGATTTTATTTCAACTCGCATTATGAAAACATCACTGGTATTTTTTTCTCATAATTTTAATAGCATACATGATACCTATTCATACATGCAAATGCAATATGAGAACAACATAGTACTATATTTAATTGTAGATAGAACAAGGGCGTTATAGTGGGATAGACAAAGAATATCAAACATTTTCTTATAGTGAATCTTTAATTAATATCAATTGATACAATTAGATCTATCTGGCAGTTTCTATGCTAATCTGTGCCTCATTAGTTTTGACAGGAATGTTTTTGTCGATTTCAACTCGCGAAAATTTGCGAGTTAAAATAAAAGTTACTCGCAATTTTCAAAATCCACTTGCATTTTGCGAGTATGCGAGTTTAAATTGGAACCCAGCATTTATTATACCAATTTAACATATTACTATATGACGGAACGTGATGTCTTATCTAATTCTGAGTATTTCTAAATATTTGTGTAAACATCATACATAACAATAGAAACTAGAATTTCTTCGTTGGTGGTATACTGTTTATTAGTCGAAAATTATTATATCTTACATAAATATACTAGTTACTATTAATAATTTAACGATCGTTGAACTACGTCACACTGTCAACATTTTAATTGCTGGTATGTTTACGTCTGGTTTATGATCAGATTGATGGACGCTTGCTACATTGAAAGAGCCTAGATAAACTCGAACTCCCCACAGCTGGTACTTTACCTTACTTCAGTAGAGTAACAGTTCAAAAATATTGTACAGTCAACAGTTCGCGAACATTGGATAGTTTTAGAATTACAGAAAACAGTTGAAATATTAAATTACATTTATATAAGGAATCAGGTAAAATTACATATACATATACACTGTAATAACATTTTTGATACATGAATTCCATCACAATGCCGCAAAAAAGTACAGTGCTAAAAGAAGTCAATATAAAAAGTATTATACGAATTACAAAGCAGTTGTAAAGGGAATATAGATAAGAAATATTCCATTTGAGGACCGATATTTAACTAATATTTAAACTATTCATACGTATTTGTCTGTACATTCATTTTTATTTATTGAATTCAACTTCATTATGTTTCTTGAAAATTGCTCAAGTTGTCATTTAGTAGTAGTGCAGTTTGTAACAGAATAGAAAACATGAAGTGAAACTTTCAGATGAGAAATTGTTTGCTGAATTAAATTTTGCTAGTTATTTGACTATCTATGGACTACTGTTTCGAATTCGTCATCTTTTCAGTCTATGCAGATTTCCAGTCTAACAAGGCGAGAACTCCGGCTACCAGACATATCACAGAGTTGATGATACAAATAGCAAAAGCCCCGGATAAGCCTTTGTCATAAATATCACTAAACTCAGCTCCAAATATGATACAGCCTATGATAATAAAACCGACTGAAAAAAGAAAGAAAAAAACATTGGTAAACAAGAAACAAACAAAAAAATCAACAACTAAAACTGTGTATACTAACATCGCTAATAACTTAACTCTTTACGCTTTGTTCGTACGTTAACTCTTTAGAACAGAGGTTAAATGGGTTTGCATGTGTGTGTCAAATTTGGAGGTTAAAAATATTTATAATACTGAATTTGAAATCATTTGCATATCTATAAAATGACCAATTTTGTTACTCTTTCGAAGAGATAAAGGAGCAGTAATCCAGTGGTAGGACGAACGTTTTGGGATCGAGATAACCTGGGTTCGAATCCTGCTAGGGGTATTGCTAATTTTCTTGAGCAAGAAATTTAACTGTTATTGCTTCCCTTCAACAAGGTTTAAATGGGTACCTGCAAGGTGGTATAAGGGTGCAGTCGTTGTGGTGCAGTGGTAGCACCTTCATATCTTGTGATCAGGGTTGTAGAATCGATACTATCTATCCTTGTTAAACGAGTTACTTTAAACTTCAACTGTTAGTCTGGCATACATTAAGTATAGGGTGTTAATAAAACAATTAAAAATGCATTGTGTCCTGGGTCGGTCACAGCTGTTGCGCAATTCATACTTACAGGCACAGAAGCAGAGAATCCAGCATATCAGTTTAAGAATTTTCATATCACTCTTGACAAATATGACAACAATTGCTAAAACCAGCGCACCAACAATGAGCAATATTCCAATGACTTCAAAGGCTTGTGTAGCTTGCCACCAGTCTGCAAGAAAATTATGAAGACAATCTTTAAGGTACTCATTCTCAGATTTCAATTAAGTATCAACCACTGGCACCAGATTCCTCATATTCTTTAAATACGAACACATAAAATATTTTGATAACAGACACAATTAAAAATCGCCCCCGTATACATTACCAGTGATTACCGTGTGCGAGTTACAACTATACTTTATTTATAATATGCACATGGTATTGAACCATTTTGACAGTAGGTACAGTCGAACAGATTAATTTTACCTTTAGGAATACATTTGGATGCAAATATCGGTCTCGTTTCGTAGATTAAACCTTTCCTTACAAAACTGACTATTCAAAAACTTTATATCTTAAACGGTTATCATGAAATTAATCGTAATTTCAATACTATCATTTTGCAGCGATTGAGAGTCACTGTTCACTTCCGGTCTAATCATGACGCGTTAACCGGCGTAAACTGATTGGTTGATAAACTCCTCGAGACTTTTCCCATACCTTGTCAAATAAGCGCGCAAAATTTAAACCCAATCGAAACGCACCGCCTAAGTAAACATTTACGTGATCAAACAGATCATTGATTTACGTGTCCCGTGTTCTACTGATAGAAACATACGTAATAACATGAGTTCAGGGAACCAGGTTGAATTAAACCGGAAGTCAGTAGTGTCGTTGAATTGCTGCAAACTAGTTATACTGAAATTAATTTAAAATTCATGAAAACCGTTTCAGATACAAACTTGTAACTTTACATGATGTATAATCTTTAAATCGAGACCGACATTTTCTTTCAGATATTAGTAGAATTGGAGAAAAACGGCAAGGGCCGTACGCACTGTAGAAAACATTCAATACCATGTATATTATACATATAAGGTAGTGCACATGTGTGTATGCACAGTTAACTATATATATATAGGGACGTACGCATTATTTTATGATATGGACTTTGGTGCCAGTGGTATCAACCTTTTAAGAAACTATCAAAAATGTATGAAAACATTTTTTGAAGCAGAAAGTTAGTGTTTAGGTAATGACAATCTTATTGCAAATTGACAAATAATGGTGTTTCTAGCAGTAAAAAACTACGCCGTTTGTCACGGTATAGACACTTTTAGAGCAGTTATGTGACTTCAATTGAATATTTCTTGCACCCTATAGGTCAGATTGTCTTTAAATATTAAGAATGATTTTTTACACCACTACCGATGCTGAATGGCATTTTAAAAATATAGAAAAATCTGTGAACTAGTACCTTTAACACACTGATAGAAACATATCTTGATTTCTTTTATTTGTATGCAAGTGGCAGCATATATAAAACTGGGCCGTTTGATTTAGGTACCATTTTTTCGGGACGCATGGTTTTATTTCAAAATTTTAGTACATGTGTTTCCATTTTAATTGTAGTCAAATGATAAACTTACGAAAGATCTGAGATGTTTACTATGACAAATAATTAACATCATATAGTTCCGTATAAGCTCTATCCGTCAACTTTAGGGAAAATTTGAGTTGTTTTGTACGAGTGAGCTCAGCCAACATATTTTCACAAGTAGCAAAGCCACGAGTAAAAAATTCTTTTTTTTAGCTCACGAGTTAAAATTAAAGATTTGTTGTTTTTCTACAATTATATAGTGTGACTTTATTTCTTCTCCAAGATGACGTTAATTAACTTTAAGACGGTGTCATAAGAGTATATTAGAATGTATCTTGACAGTATGAGCATTAAAAAAATATTTTCATCGTATATCTAATTCGAATTACAGAGCATTTCAACTTCAAGCATGAAAGAAAACATTGTTATTTGAGTAAAACAAACAGAATATTATATACAAGAAATCAAAGAGACTTACCCAATGGATTTTTAATATTACCACACCTTTTACTTGATCCAACTTCGGTACATGATCTGAATAAACCTGTATTAGTTTCCACTACCCCAACATCAATTTCATACCAGTACGGTAAAGCTAAGCCCAAAATTTGAATAATAAAAGCAACAATAAGCAAAATAAATGCAATTTTCAGGAACAACGAGGCGTCTCCAAAACCCATTTTGAGCTGTTGGATTTTGTCGTGTAATTTGAAGCAAAAATCAGAAGAGTATCCTTCTTTTGAGAAGTCGAGAAATGAATAAACGCGTTTCAAGCGACCCCGTGGATTTTATTCCTTGGTAAGCATATATCACTAAGGTAAACTTTAAGAAGTATTTTACCATTTGTTTATTTGTTTGTTTGTCAACAACCTAGGTTATGCTGTCAATGGATGCACGCTTCATTTCCCAGATCACAGCATGGCTCAATTTTCAAACTCTTAAAGGCCGCATATCATGATAGATTACACTTGTATAAAGAAAATATTCAACTTGTTTTTAAACCGTGAAGTCAATAACTTATAACACACACTAAATGGACAACGAACTAGTCATTTGCGTTCATTACTTTAAATAATCGAGTGCATCCTTTTGTCAACGTATAGTACAGTCACTGTTTTGTGAACTTTAACACGCATAATCAAAATAGTTGCTTAGAACTTAATTATATTTGTATTTGCTGCCTATGGACAGTTTTTAGTCTTGATATTGGGGCTTTAATATTTTTGTACCTGTCATTAAAAATGTGAATGTATAATCGATTAAGTCATGATGAGTATTCGTATGTAAATAATTCTTAATATAGTGACTTAACCGTTAAATTGTAGCTATTCATAGAGGGCGTTTGTAAAGGGTCTTGTTTTCGCCGCGGTGTCACAAATAAATCATATTTTGGTAAGTTTTAAGTTACGTAGCTCCATCTACCAGTGGTGCTTTTTTACAAAAATTCTTACGAAAAAATTGTTCGTAAGTCAGTTTCATATAATGAGCACTTTAAAGTCAGACGGATAATAAGCATAACTATAATACGATTATGATTTTCAAAAAGTATAAACAAGTCTACACAATTTGTATAATATTTAGAATTCAATTTGATAAGCCAAAATATGAACGTATAGTTAATATTTCTTGCTTTTGACTTACGAAGATTTTTTTCATAAGAATGTTTGTGAAAAGCACCACAGATCTCTAACTTTACGAGAAAATCCCATTCAAAGGGTCAATTGTCATTATCTCACTTTTTTTAGATGAATTCGTAAAAATACATTATACTGACCAGCTTAATAAACATTTTCTAATAATTATACAAATATAAATATAAATATGTAAAAACTAATATTTTTGTTTTTCCCCACAACATTAATCTTTTGTCGTTTTGTGTTTAGGGCTATAGATTTTTTTCCAAACTCTATAAAACTGTGTTATTTTGTAAGGTGCTTTATCGGCAGTAAGATAAATACTATTTGCTTTATGTCAACGACATATATTTATCATTATCATTAATGTAAAAAAATTGGGAAATTTTCTGTATTAAGATGATCTATGAATATGAAGTTGTGTTTCTGATTCCAGTGATACAGGTTTTTTTTTTGGGGGGGGGTTGGAATGGAGATAGAGCACTTGGGTTTTAAAGCGACGATTTCACAAAAGACTATTTCCGGAACTCTAATACTGGGGGTTTCCCTGGTGATACGAACAAACATCACCGCCTCAATGAAAACATGTGTGCAAAGAACACTATTATGTAATCTGTATTTTGTTCTATTTAGCAATAATGTGTAACAAATTTTGTTTGTACCCTATGCACGGAAGCTATACCACATGACCATAACGTTACAAATACGACGGGTTCTAGAAGAAAACAGTTGGATCAATCCACCGCGACTCAGAGTTTTAAAGGCGGAAACCTACCAACATTATATTCCTCATCAACAAAGGACGATTTGTCACCGTAGTGTGCCGTATAGGAAAAATGTTGGAAGGTGTCCTAGGGTGGTTTGCAAAAAAATATAAAACTTAAAAGACGTAGGGCCTACAGCTCTTTAAAATTTGATATTTGCTGTATTTTTCTTGCAACAGTAGTATTAAGGGACTTTAGTAAGTTATTTCCCCTTGTATACTCTTCAAATAGGTAGGTTCAATTAGTTTGATAACTCAGATTTTACCCTTACTTTTCAATGTCAATTTGCCGCATTTAATCTTAAATAACTTTATTTGTAAATAATTTAATTTGTTTGAAAATCAAGCTAAGTTATGTTACAAGAAAGATATTAGATGAAATATTTTATTATCCTTACATAGGACTTCAATGATAAAATCCAAGGATTCCAACTGATAGGACCTACTTACCAATAGGATTGCTTCAGATTTTATCAAGGAAAGATAACTCACTAAAGGCCCTCATTGTGACTCCATAGTCGAGTGATGCCACCGTGTCCTGTCCACGCACGAAAAACCCCATAAAGTTGAGTTCCGAATTAGTTTTTTTCGAAAGCAAAACCACGTTAATACAACACGAGGTTGCGAAAATACGATAGCAGATCACGTAATCGAAATACAGGGAAGGCATAGCATAGCACTTGTGTTGTGTCATATTTCCACATCATTGTTCCGTGCTGTTGCAACATCGCATCAGGTTTGCGTCCTCCTACCGACGTGCGTTTATTCTTGTGGTCAGAGCATACACAAAATAAAGTAATTCAGAAAACAATATGTCTCTCTACTTTTAAAGACGCACTTGATCATGGCATAATAAGGATTAAATTCCCTTTTTGTGCCGTCCCTATATTTCAATGCACTCGATATGGTCAATCAAACAATGCGATTAAGCGCAATGATAATTCTTATATTTCTGTATTAAAATTTGCCTATCAACCAAAAATACATGTTTTAACCATTTCACAGTTTACTATACATGCAATTTTATAGTCTGCTTTTATATATAATAAACAATATTTTATGCATAAATCTTTATTTATCCTTATATTGTACCATCATTTTGATCACCATGTATGTACCATGTCAATGTCATGAAATATAAATAAATATATATAATAATTACTTACTGGTCAACAGAAAAAAAAACACTTTCTAGGGTACGGGCTCGAATCCCACCCGGGAAGGTTACACACTACTATGAAAATATGACAATTATGTCAATTTTCCTCCATTATTAAGGTATTTGGAGAAGTTTTCGGTCTTGTGGAAAAGTATGTGAAAACTAGTTATAGAAAAGGGTCCAGGAAAGCTATGCTAGATGCACTGATCGCCGTTGACACGGTGTTAAACCCACTGGCAGTATAAATAATGAAAGAGCACTTTGTATAAAATAGCATTTAATGATATGAATATATTTTTGAAATTGAGATGCACGAAAATTTATCAGCCATATAAAATATTCGTCTATTGAAGAAGGATTACTTTCATCATAGACATAGTGAAGATTATATTCCATGACTTTCATTTATTCAGTTTTCATTTAACCTTTTACTTATAAAGTAAAAGGCATAAAATATGTAAATTTTCGCTTATCCCCACCCACGATCAAAAATCAATTTAAAAAAGGATAATATTGCTTACAAAACATTCACTGTTACATGTATACCATCGTGCTTTCATTAGACTTATACTAAAATTTATGATGGTAAAATGATGCGATTTAACCCTTTTAATAGTATACATTTTTGTTGTTCACTACCGCTAATTAACATAATAATGCTATTTAATAACATCATTCTGTCTAACCGTTATATTTTAAATCTAACATATCTAGTCTCTACTCTGATCATGGTGTGTGTGTCCTTGATGGATTTTAATAAGGGAGATAAATGCAATTAATTGGTATTTAACTGCTAATGATTATCTCCCTTCGTTGAAATCGTTATGGAGGTATTGGATCAATCTGAAGATCCAGCCAGACAGCCAGTCAGTCGGCTAGCCAATCAAATGAAATTAGATAAAATCAAATTATCAGTATTAAAAGTAACTGCGTATGGCATTAATCGTTATCATAGCAGACTGAATAGCTACAATAGGCATGGATCCATGCATTAATTAAATAAATAAATAATTAAAATTATTTCAAGTGTGAGTCCTTTTTAAAATGTTAAGGCAATTCGTTCCGGTGTTTTTCAGCACTGAGACGGAGGGAGCTGATTCCAATTCAGAAGTTTACACCTGTGGGATATCTTAAAGGCTATTTTCTATTAAGTCAAGTGCTGTTCAAGAAATTAAACGTTTAAGTCTGTAAGACATTCGTCTTATCTTATGTAAAGTATTACAACACTTAAATTGTTGAAAACGGACAATCTTATACTTCCGGTTCGTGAGTTAAAGCTACTCGTTAATAGATAACAAATAACATATAATAGAATCCTCTTGGAAGTATTAAACTACAGGTCGTCCATGTAAACATTGCGTATATAAACATAGCCGGTTTCATTACACATTAATATTTAGGGGTGATTTATTTTTACAAATTTATAGTTTAGTTAGTTTACACTTATTTTACAAACACATCATTTTATAAATTTTATAGTGTGCATATAAAGTATATCAAATAAATGTTAAATATCAAAGTGGTATGTTCAAATCATTAAAATATTGTTCGTGCATTAGCTTATTCACCTATTTAGTGGGCAAGTCCATTGTTTAAAGTACAAAAGCACGCATGACCTAGAATACGACCCGTAAATAGATCTATATCCAACCAATGTAAACTTTCTGACAGCATAGTATTATCATGTTGATATCTAATATTGCTTGATTTACAATATTGCGTAACACCGCCGACAACCCCGGGTATAGGTCAACTAAAATTGTCAACAAAACGTGAAACACATATGTCGAATGTTATTATTAATTCTGCGACACTAATTTTCTAGAGGCCAGAAATAAACCCAAATATGAAGTAATGACAACTCTGTTTTGTTGTGCGTCTTCAATTGTTTAATTGTTGTTTAAATGTTATTGGTTTTTATTTCGAATGTAGTATCTCGAAGGAGGTACAAGTTCGAATCCCACCCGAGACTTTTATACCCTTTCGTTAACATTTTACAATTATGTCAGTTTTCCTTCATTAATCAGGTAAATGGAGAAGTTCCCTGACGCGTGGAAGGTTTAGTGAGTACTTGCTATAGACAGGGGTCAAGGGTAGCTAGGTTAGGTGCGCTGGGCTCCGTAAAATAACCAAAATATGTTGACACGGCGTTAAATCCAGTATAAATTAATCAATGTGTTATTAATATTATTTGGAATACACACTCTAATTACAATTGGTAAATCATTCTAGTCCTTTTCAAGAGGGAGTTACTTTCAATACCGCCGTGTTCCGTCGCAGCGAAAATTTGTTAAACTAGTTAATTAACTTTATATACATGGACTGGTATTGATATGTTTTGCTCCGAACAAGCTATAATATTTATATTGTATTGCATAATAAAATAATGTCACTCGTTAAATGCGCAAATTAAATCATTAAACACTCGTAATTTTATTCCTGCGCACATCAAAAGGTCATTTGTATTTGTTATTTTATTTTGTAAAACTGTAAGTTATTTCTTGATTATACTGTTTTTTTTTGTGGCTTTCATTTCATAGTTCGCACTACCAAATAATCACTTTAATTGTCATTAAAATGTTAATAATTCATTTCCCTAAAAACAATTACTGTCACTGGTCGGTAAACTCTTAACTATAATTGTACAATTGAATTTGCAGGCGAGTAGCTTTAATGATTCAACAATATATTGTTATCTGAAATGTCAACACTAATACTTTTGAGCTCGTTGTCATGCGATCTTAATAAAAAAGGGATCGGTAAATGTTTATCTCTGCGGAGATAACTCACATTGTCAGGATTGGGTGCTACACATCGGTTTAATGTGACTGAATTTAATTCTTAAATGTGTGCAAAGATGTCGATACTTTTGGATTTCATTGTCAGCGTTTGTGTATCTATTGTTTTATTTCATTCATCAGGTATTTAACATGTTTTGTTACATTGGCATATTGATCTAATTGAATAATCGATTTCATTTTTATTTTCAATTTTGTGATTATTTGTTCATTATTTTGGTCCAGTATGAAGGAAAATACTGTGCATTATCGGCATCTGCATGACATTGCTCGCAATAATACATGTATCATGATTTTAATTATCGTATATTAATATAATTTGACACATATTGTTTCGAAATTAAATATAAAAGTATGCCACTTGGATGTAGAATGAATCTTGTATGGTACCTGTGTATTATAGACGATCAGATAATTGCCATCTAGCCCTGCTCTACTGCGTATTACCTCTAAATACATTTGTAGCAAAATAAAAGAAGCACATTGTAGATTATAAATACTTTAATCACTTAAAGTATTTTGTCAGAATAATTTCAACATATGCGTTTGGAGTTCATAGCATGAATTATCTAAAGTGTACACGAATCATCAAACTGCGGACATTTTTCTCTCACTACTGGACGCTATATTTGAGTATATAATATGATCTACAATGTGAGTAGTCTTATTGTAGATTGTTTTCATATTTTTCAGAATGCCAAGTCATTGTAACCAATTTAAATGGTACCTTTCTATGTGGCTATAGCACTAGATTAGAGTGTGCTATAACTGGTTATGGAGGTGGAATGTCATGGAAGTTAGATGGAACCATCATTGCACAATGCGCTTTTGGTAGTTGTACTGCTCTTGGTGCAATGCCATCTGGTGATAGGTTTACTCCCAATGAAACTGCTAAAACGTTCAATTTGGATATTGGTATTAACCACGCTGACAATCGAACAGTGTACCAATGTGATGATGGTTCAACTAAGGATCAAACTACAGTAAACATACAAGGTAAACAGATGCTATTTTTATCAAATACACTTCAAGATGTCATGCAAATTTGCCTAGCTCCGTCTTTGTAAAATTACTACGTGTTATCATTTAAAAGTACCAATGTCATAATGATTTAAATGAGAACTTTATCACTATAGTCAGATATAATGTATTTAAATGTGATGTTGGATTAAAAGTATGGACTTTTTTCTAAGATGTAGTCAACAGAACACTTATCTATCTTATTTTATATTTGTAAATTTACCAAATTAACAACCAAGTCGCGGTATATCTCCACGACTAGTATATTACTTGTAACATTTTTTGTAAAATTTTTAATATCAATTACTATGTCACATTCCATCGTCACTGCTTGTCTTGCCATATCCCTCTTTAGTAATATCAATTGTATATAATATCCTTTATGAAATATACAAGACTTGTAAGGTAAAAACCACATTCATGCCGGATTATAAACTTAAACGCAAAAATTACATGAGGCCCCAACAAGTTGATCATATGTTTTACGGACTTTTTTTGAAAGAAAAAATGGGGCGAGCGAGCGAAGAAAAAAATTAAAACTTTCTTTATTCACTAGCTTTATATAGTGGTTTGACCAAATTTTTATGGGCGAGCGAGGAAATAAAAATATTTTTTTTTGTAAAAAACCGTCAAAATTAAGGTGCGATCGAATACATAGAACATATGATCAATTTGTTGTGGCCTTAATATATTTATTGAATCCTCCATTATGGAGATACTAATATATTTACAAACAAATACAAATATATAATTATACAATAAATAATACAATCATATTACATGCATATAGGTTAGGTGTTATTTACATCCAATAATATAATAAATTGACACGCTTGGAAAAAACAATGTATACTTAAACAAGCACATATATAAACTAAAAATGAAAACTATTTAACATTATTGTTAATAGAATTACTCATTTTGTTTCTTTTGAGAGATCGTATTTCACCATGTATTAAAATTATTTAAATGTATATATCTAATAGACAAGAAATATCATTTGCAACAAAATATTCAGCTTGTAAAAGATTTTATGATCATTGGAATAAACGATACTTAATATTTCGAGGCACTGTTCGTCGCAATTCAATTGGATGTAGCATAAGAACCACGTAAACCCCTTTAGCTCAAATAAACTTGTCAACAGCGTTAGACGATTGGTATGAAGCTTATCACATAAACACATTTTATGCATAATAATATTATCTGTAAGAAGAATACATTTTTGCATGTGCGTGTGCACTGTTTCGATACAAACGTAGCTATAGCGTGAATGATTGTCTTACAAACACCATAATGGACTAAAACTGTCATCCAAGTTATGCTGGTAAAGAGATGTTTCCTCAAAACTGATCCTTCGCGTTTATAAACCTTGATGTTAAAAATGTTCTAATTCTGTTCACCACATAGTATTTTTATCATTGTGTAAAGTTTCATTAAGATCTGACCATAAATGGCAGAAATATATGGAAAAGAAAAACTTTAATTCAATTGTTAACGACACCACCCGCCCGCCCGACCACTAGCCTATTAGCCGAATTCTTTCGATGAAAAATCCGGCTAACATCTTGTGACTTATTTCGTTTTGTCAAAATCACCACTGTTTCAATTAGTATCATTCAGTACGAATTGTAAGGTTACAGTGTTAAACTTATAAGATTTATTAAGTTATCGACTGTGTCTAAATACATATAAAAATACATACTACATTATACATAGACATTGTCATTTTATTTCAGTACCGCCATCTAAGAGTGCTTTTGCTATGACTGTTTCTGTGACAGGCACAACATTAAGAGTTGAGGCTGGGTGTTTCTTTCCATCAGATGCTGGGAAAATGGACATCTACTGTGTCAATGTAAGTATTCTGAGAATTTTGATATGCCATTTAAAGTCGCTTACAAACTTTTACCGTTCTTACACATTTCATCGCAAGTCTATAGTTCATGTTACACGAACATATTCACTCATTTGTTTGATCAAAAATGAAATCAAGAATATCCTTTACTTCATAATTATAAACACTTTGTAAAACAAGATATTAGTTGTACAATGCCTGATACTATTAGGTTGTATGGGACAATCAAAGAATAATTAAATTATTATATTTTAATATGGCAATAAATATACGTTTACATTTTCACCAATTTATGTTGGAAATATCTAAATGCTTATTTGCTGACTATGTCACGTATAAATCAATTTTGTGAACAATGAATGTGTGTATACTTTTAATATTGGACTCAGATATAGAATTTCAAAAAAGCCAATTATGAATATCATGCATTAACAGGGTGGTACCGAGATTAAGGTTGGAAATACAATATCAATGACACCTACCACTACTGGTTGTACAGGCGATTGTGCTGGGCCAAATATATATACTGCAACTGGTACTGCTAATGTAGACAATTCTACCGGAAGTTCTTCATATCGAGTAAAAGTTTATCTTGATGTGTTCGAAAGCTACGCTATCTCAAAAGATACTCCAGCGATTTACAATTGTGGTAAATGTCCTTACTTTTTATCCATTTTGAGTAGACAATTGAAAGGAAGACATCTGTAAGAAGTAATATTGTGTTTAACTAGAACCATTTAAAAACTTCTGTATTTGCAAGATGGATATCTTCAATAATATCGCAATGGTCCGGGTTCGAATACTTGTGTTTATCCCAACATCGCATTGAATGGGAAACATTACTTTTTCTTTGAGGGAAATTGTTAGAATTACAATACTTGACAAGAAAGAACTCAAAAGGATGGATCGAATTACGAATGAGGAAATAACGCTTTAGATGATTTTTGTGCGTATTTATATAGTAAGAATTCATTTTAACATAATCACTTTCACTAATAGGTAATAATAGAAAATAAAACCACCATCTTATCAATTTAAATGAAAAACACTATAAACATTTATCTAATTTAAAGTATGCAAATGTTTACAGGTACAACAACAACAACTACGGAAACAATTTACCAAACACCAACAACTCGTCACAGATCATCTACAACTGTAACAACAATATCTTCAGTTCCCACTACAGAATCATCTAATGAAGTTATTCAGCTTCTTCATGCGATGCATCAAGAGGTCACCATGAAACTAGACTCATGTATCAAGGCCACAAATCGCCTGGCTGCTGCTGAAGAGGAAAGAAATCGAGTTCTAAATAGGCTTTTGAACGCCATAATAAATGTATAGTAATATAAGAACATTTTATACTTTCTTTTTCAGACAAAGCTTTTTTATACTAAACTGTATTATCGACTTTTTCTATAACATATAAGAACAGTTTACTTGCTTGTACCCGTCAACCTCTCCGCAGAATTAAATTTGAACATTATGTTAATAGGGACAATATAGACAAATTAATAAGATTTATCTCATATGACAAAAAGAAACAAATTAAAATTTAATGATGTTCTATTTGAAAGTAATATTACGCATTGTATCTATGTAAAATGATAAAAAATGTTATGCATGTGATAAATAAACTACGTATTCAAACATGTTTTATTTCTTATTTTGAGTTTAAATTCATGACAATCGTCCTTTACATGCATTTGTTTAGAACGAAGTGCCTTTTCTCCCTGATTACTCCATTGCACCCTGATTACTCCATTACATTGTTCAAGCATTTCTTCTACAATCATAATGTGTTACATGTTTAGTCAGTAGCTGGGGGCCGTTTCACTAACATTTGCGTAATTTACGCAAATCATGTCCAACTTTTAGGCCCATACATAATCCCTAGTCGATATTCGATTTTTAATAGAAAAGTATCGGGAAAAATTCTTTGAACGGTCATAGCTCTTGTATTTTTAAAGATATCAATATTGTGCAAATGATTCAAAAAAGTTTAAACTGTCTTCTTTCATTTGATTGTTTTTAATTTTTTGTAAAATTGTAAAGTTTTGGTTCCATTTAAGGTTTATTTGATTACTCACGTTACTAAAAACAAAGAAGGGAAATAAATACCCATGCTTATATAAGTTGAAAAATAAAGCCTTTCCGGTTCTTTGGTCAAATTTGTGCAAATGACATGAAAAAGCCGTATATTTCTAGTTTTCGGAGCACTTTTTAAATTTAAAATATCTTAATGAAGTTTTGGTCCCATTTGCACTTTTTTCCAAAAGTTTTGCATTTTTAAAGTATTTTTTCTTAAATTTATAGTGTGCGCTATCGGATTTATGGACCCCTGGTGTGATTGTATAATACACTGTGCATAGCAAGGCACAGCGGGTACACTTTTATGACAGGATTACCTTCCTGTCTCTGTTTTATTGATAACTATTTGTATACATGTGGTTGTATCTGTCTAATGATGTTGTAATAAGGGCTCTAAAATAATGATAATGAACGTGTTAAGATTCTAGACAGGTTAAAAATACATGCATGCAGTTTATTTATTTATTCAAAGAATTATTGTTCGGGAAGATTTACTCGACTATGCGTTTTACTGAAAACAGTATCATAAACATGTTACTTTATTCTTGCGGCATATGTATAAATGAAATACATGTACATCAATTGTTTTTAGTTTACCACTACAATTATTAATTAAAACGTTAATACATTGAAAACTTTTTTATTTACTAGTTTACAAATCATTGTAGAACGATTGTATTAAAAGGTGAAATATTAAAATAAATAAAGCAGTTATACAAATTAATGCATTGGTATTTTAGTCCAAGTAAAATAAAGCGGCAGACGAAACAAAAGAATATTTATTGGCGGCTTAACAATAACGATGAGATTTGAATATTGTTTCAAAACATTTCATTTAAATTTAAAGCTTTTATATCAATAAATATAAGGCATATCTAAATTAACGGATGGGCAATTAATAAATTCAAATGGTAGATGAGTACATAATTATATAATTCTCATTTCTAAAATAATTTGACCATCAAAAAATAATTTCAATCATCATTCTTGTGTTATCTGACTGTATTGTATACAAAATGTCACCTTAAAAGTTGTGAAACATTTATCTGTTAATTTACACTTGTTACACATTGGACATTATAAAACATTTGTCTACAACGGATTAAATTAATCCCCTGACATTACTTGAAATCGTGACATATGATCCTTATCTTATCTCATCGATCACAACATGGGGTCACAGCTTGTAGATTATATCATTGCAAAACAGACGTATCTACAATCAGAGCTATATGGCTGTATCATACAGCGAAAATCTTGATGGGTCTAAAAGTTTATTTTATGTTTTAGTTACGGTAACAAGTTACACAAATCATAATATCAGTTTAGTTGCGTTCCACTAAACCTTACGTAGCGTAAGTTAACGACAATGGTTCGTTTTACTGCAATAATCTGAAAATAAAAACAAAAATGGTTGTCTGAAACTCTCAGTTTCATGCTTACAAACAGTATGGTGGCTGATTTATGTCGTATTTTCGTTTATTCGCCGCGAGGAAACGAAAACACGAAGACACGAAAAATCCACAGTTTGTCGTATCTTTGTCTTTTTGTTTCTTCGTTTCTTCGCCTCGAAGAAACGAACACACGACAAAAAAAATACAACAATACGACAAATAAAATGTGTCGTGTTTTCGTCTTACATCTATCGTATATTCGTCTTTTCGTTTTTTCGCCACAAAGAAAAGAAAAGTGTTTTCGTTATTTCGTATTCTTGCGGCGAAGAAACGAAAATACGAAATGGCATAAATCAGCCACCATACAAACAGTGATTCTGATTTGTAAAAAATCTTCGTCATCATTGTAGTACCTCATTGCTTGTACTACTCTTCATCAGTGATGATTTAGCATTAATTCATAACTTGACTGAACAGAACTCTGGATTACATTGATTGACGCCATAAAATAATATAGTTTAATGTTGACATGGCGTTAAACTCAGTATGAATAAAACACATTGTAAAGAAACGCATATATAATATGATTAGATTATTGAAATCGAGATGTACTTAAAATGTAAATTATCATTAAAAAAGTGATAAAATTACCCAGCCATATAAGAACTCGTCTATTGAAGGAGGATAAGTTTCAATCATTCTGTTTTCATTTAACCTTTTACTTTTAAAGTTAAAAGCATAAAATAAACTAAGTACGCTTATTCCTACCCACGATCAAAAGTCAATATTAAAACAGTAGATATAGACATATAAAACATTTACTAGTATTTTGCCCTGTTGCTTGTATACCACTTTGCATTCATTAGACTTATACTAAAATTATGATTGCAAAATGCTGTGATTTCAACCCTTTTATTGATATACATTTTTGTAGATCACTACTACTAATTAACAGAATAATTATTTTAATAACAAAATTATATGTAAACTCATCTTTAAACAAATCTTTAAATTCAACAAAAATTATACATACTGTTCTCTGAACATGAGTAGGTCTAGCAGGCTTTTCTAATGGAAAGTAACAAGGAAAGTAAATGCAGTTTATTGGTATTTAGCTTCTGAAAGGTTATCTCCCTTCGTGAAAAAATATGGAGGTTTAAGAGCAATTTGAAGAGCCAGTCTGCCAGCCAAAAAGACACTGAATTAAATCAGCCTTATAAGAAGCTGCATATGGCACACCAGTCATTATCATAGAAGACTGAATAGCTATAGTTAGCCACGATTCAGGCATTCATTTAAATCTTAAATTGTCTTTAATTTATTTTTCGCTGAAATGTTGAGGGTACTCCTTCCGGTAAATATTCAGACATAAAACGGAGCGTGCTGATTACAGTTTTGAAACTTTTACATGTGTAATATTTGCAGTATAGCTGTTTCTATAAAAAGAATGATTTTTTAAACATATATTAAGACATGTTTATTAACTGGACAATCTTTATTTATTACTTTGAAACTTTCAATGATACGCATACGCCTAACTTTAAAATTATAAAAGTTTGTATGCTAGATTTTTCAAGCCAAAGATTCATATAGCTAGACTGAAAGTCATTACAGATAAAACGTAGTCACTCTTTTCTGCTCATGTTTTGTATTGCTGATGTAAGTTATACTACAGAAATGCTTTGTGAGCTAATATCGAATAGTTATAATCGGTTAGCATAGCTAACATAGATATTTTCCATTCTGTTTTAAACATTTTACCAGTTTGAAGTCTTTTTGAATAGAACAACATTGTTAACTTCTACAAGTAAACAGTGTTGGTGGTTTGTTACATTTTTATGGCTAAATCAGCACAGATTCGTTTACATCTTCAAATAGCTGCACATATGAGTGATATTGCATGCTGTTAACGAAATGACTTATCACGTATGTGACCTTATGATAGTTATGCCATCCAAAGTAGATTGTTTATACATGCATAAAGTTATAACATACTTTATACTATTGGAATGCCCATTTACAAAAATGAGGAATTTTGATATATCCCGGTACAACCTATGATCGGACATCTAACGGGTTATCGCTAAATAAACATTACAAAAGGGACATACATTATCTATGAAATCGGAAATACTGTTCAAGACCTCTTTAGCGCTAAAAATAGGCAAACAAACAAACCTTATGTCATGTATAAGATATTTCTTTTCTACGCACACGACCCAATTTCACCGAACCGGAAGTTGCGCAACAAGTTTTCGGACCGATTAAAGTAAAGTAAACTGTGCTTCATAGAAAGCGTATCCTAATGTTAGATTTATAAGTTAATACGGGGTGGAAACTCCGTTCTCAACAAATAAGACATTTAGAAACAAATGAAAACAAAAATCCAAATGTTGATATAGGTTGTCCATGTAACATATTACAATGTCTTAGGATGAATTACACAAAAAGTATTTCCAAATGTAAATGTAATAATTTATCTCAACACAACCATTACTCATTTTAACTCATAGTTTACGCACATGTGCCCAGTGCAAATTCTCCCTCATATTGCATATTCTATGTATGTGTTAAAAACGAAAAATTCATCTGGCTCCTGTGGTAAATTGAAAATATAATCATGTGATGAGGAGTGTTGTGATGAATTATCAAATTTACATTTTGGAAATACTTTTTGTGTGATTCATTCCAAGACATTGTAAAATGTTATATTGAAATTCTATAAAAACATTTGGATTTATGAAAAGAGAACTTTAATTAAGTGTTTTGACTGACGTTCGGAATGCCATTTTAAGGTGAAGATTTTAATGTTTTTATTACTTTCTAAATGTCGTATTTGTTGAGATTTTATATTTCACTGTCACCTATATACACTTAATGCATCACTTACAAAATATATCAAAATTATCTGGAATTTATGGGTATTTTAATATAATTTGTTACCCCACCCACTTGATAGATTGTTTTCAATTTCAACAAATGATAAACCCTTAAAAGTCATCCTGGGTATCCCTCGTCGTGGGTTTGTTCATTCTATTGATATTATAAACGGTGTTTTGTTTTTTACGCACTATAGTTTAACAAATACTTTCTCCCTGCCAATTAGTCACATTATATGTCATATGAATGTAAGTATTTATTTCCCCTCAAAACAATTACAGACACTGGCCGGTAAAGTCTTAACTATAATTTTACAATCAAATTTGCAAGCGAGTAGTTTTAATGATTCAACAATATATTGTTATCTGAAGTGTCAACACTCACTAGTACATTTGAGCTCCTTGTCAAGTGCCATTTAACAGAAAAAGGAGTCGCAACTGTGCACCTTGGCAGAAATAACTCACATAGTCAAGATCGTATGCTTCACAACGTTTAATGTGACTGAATTTAATTCTTAAAAGTGTGCAAAGATGTCAGGACTTTTGAAGTTTATTGTCAGCGTTTGTGTATCTATTGTTTTCTTTTATTCATCAGGTATTTAACATGTTTTGTTACATTGGCATATTGATCTAATTGAATAATCGATTTCATTTTTATTGTCAATTTTGTGATTATTTGTTCATTAATTTGGTCCAGTATGAAGGAAAATACTGTGCATTTTCGGCATGTGCATGACATTGCTCGCAATAATAACATCATGATTTAAATTATCTATTAAAGTAATTTGACACATGTTGTTTCGAAATTAAATATAAAAGTATGCCACTTTGATGTAGAATGAATCTTGTATGGTACCTGTGTATTATAGACGATCAGATAATTGCCATCTAGCCCTGCTCTACTGCGTATTACCTCTAAATACAATTGTAGCAAAATAAAAGAAGCACATTGTAGATTATAAATACTTTAATCACTTAAAGTATTTTGTCAGAATAATTTCAACATATGCGTTTGGAGTTCATAGCACGAATTATCTAAAATGAACACGAATCATCAAACTGCGGACATTTTTCTCTCACTACTGGACGCTATATTTGAGTATATAATATGATCTACAATGTGAGTAGTCTTATTGTAGATTGTTTTCATATTTTTCAGAATGCCAAGTCATTGTAACCAATTTAAATGGTACCTTTCTATGTGGTTATAGCACTAGATTAGAGTGTGCTATACCTGCTTATGGAGGTGGAATGTCATGGAAGTTAGATGAAACTTTCATTGCTCAATGTGCATTTGGTAGTTGTGCTGCTCTTGGTGCTTTGCCATCTGGTGATACGTTTACTCCCAATGAAACTGCTAAAAAGTTCTATCTAGATATTGGTATTAACCAAGCTGACAATGGAACAATGTACCAATGTTGTGATGGTTTAAATAAGGATCAAACTACAGTGAACATACAAGGTAAACAGACGTCATTTTTATCAAATAAATGTTAAAGATAAGATGCACTTCTGTTCTGTCGTAAGGTGACCCTAAATTAAATACACTTCAAGATGTCATGCAAATTTGCCTAGCTCCGTCTTTGTAAAATTACTACGGGTTATCATTTAAAAGTACCAATGGCATAATGATTCAAATGAGAATTTTATCACTATAGTGAGGTATAATATATTCAAATGTAAGGTTGGATAACATTAATTTTCTTATGAACACTTATCTATCTTATTTTATCAATGTAAAATTACCAGATTAACAACCAAGTCGCGGTATATCCCTACTACTAGTATATAACTTGTAACATTTTTTTTGTGTAAAATTATCATATCAATTACTAAGTCGCATTCCATCGTCAATGCTTGTTTTTGTATATCTCTCTTAAAGTCATATCAATTGCATATAATATGCTTTATGAAATATACAAGAAATGTAAGGTGGAAACCAAATTAAAGCCGGATTATAAACTCGAACGCAAAATTTACATTCATATATGTATGTTTTGAATCCACCATTATGAAGATACTAATATATTTACAAACAAATACAAATTTATAAAACAATAAATAATACAATCATATTACATGTATATAGGTTAGGTGTTATTTACATCCAATAAAATAATGAGTAACACGCATGGAAAAGCAATGTATACTTAACCAAGCATACATATAAACTAAAAATAAAATTTATTGAACATTATTGATAAAATAATTACTCATATTGTGATATATGAGTGACCGTTATTCACTATGTATTAAAAATAATATAAATGTATATATCTAACTGACAAGAAAACGCATTTGCAACAAAATATTCAGGTTGTAAACGTTTTTATGATCATAGGAAGTAGCAATTCTTAATATTTCGAGGCACTGTTCACTGCTATTCAATTGGATGTAGGATAAGAGCCACGCACACCACTTTAGCTCAAATTAACTTGTCAACAGCGTTAGACGATTGGTATGAAGCTTATCTCAGAAACACATTTTATGCATAATAATAGTATCTGTAAAAAGAATACATGTTTCGCATGTGCGTGTACACTGTTTCGACACAAACGTAGCTATAGCGTGAATAATTGTCTTACAAACAGATTATAATATATTATCAATGTCAGAATCACGAGCGATGTACCATAATGGACTACAACTTTCATCCATAAGAATAATTTATGCTGGTAAAAAGATGTTTCCTCAAAACTCATCTTTCGCGTTTATAAACCTTGATGTTAAAAATGTTCTAATTCTGTTCATCACATAGTATTTTTATTATTGTATAAAGTTTCTTTAAGATCTGATCATAAATGGCAGAAATATATTGAAAAGGAAAACTTTAACTCAATTGTTAACGACACCACCCACTCGCCGAATCGCTCGCCCATGTTTCGCAAAACTTTTAGCCGAATTTTTTCGTTGAAAAATCCGGCTAACATCATGTGACTTATTTCGTTTCGTAGAATCATCAAAATCACCACAGTTTTAATTAGTATCACTCAGCACGAATCTTAAGGTTACAGTGTTAAATGTAAAAGATTTATTTATAAATTGACTGTGTCTAAATACATATAAAGTAATAAATACTACATATACTTTGTCATGTTATTTTCAGTACCGCCATCTGAGAGTGCTTTTAACATGACTGTTTCTGTGAAAGGCACAACATTAAGAGTTGAGGCTGGGTGTTTCTTTCCATCAGATGCTGGAAAAATGGACGTGTATTGTGTCAATGTAAGTATTCTGAGAAATTTGATATGCCATTTAAAGTCGCTTACAAACTTTTACCGTTCTTACACATTTCATCACAAGTCTATAGTTCATGTCACACGAAAATATTCACTCTAATGTTTCTTACAAAAATGAAATAAAGAATATCCTTTACTTCATATAAACACTTTGTAAAACAAGATATAAGTTGTACAATGCCTGATACTATTAGGTTGTATGGGACAATCAAAGAATGATTAAATTATTATATTTTAATATGGCAATAAATATACGTTTACATTTTCACCAATTTATGTTGGAAATATCTAAATGCTTATTTGCTGACTATGTCACGTATAAATCAATTTTGTGAACAATGAATGTGTGTATACTTTTAATATTGGACTCAGATATAGAATTTCAAAAAAAGCCAATTATGAATATCATGCATTAACAGGGTGGTACCGAGATTAAGGTTGGAAATACAATATCAATGACACCTACCACTACTGGTTGTACAGGCGATTGTGCTGGGCCAAATATATATACTGCAACTGGTACTGCTAATGTAGACAATTCTACCGGAAGTTCTTCATATCGAGTAAAAGTTTATCTTGATGGGTTCGAAAGCTACGCTATCTCAAAAGATACTCCAGCGATTTACAATTGTGGTAAATGTCCTTACTTTTTATCCATTTTGAGTAGACAATTAAAAGGAAGGCATCTGTAAGAAGTAATATTGTGTTTAACTAGAACAATTTAAAAACTTCTGTATTTGCAAGATGGATATCTTCAATAATATCGAAATGGTCCGGGTTCGAATACTTGTGTTTATCCCAACATCGCATTGAATGGGAAACATTATCTTTTCTTTGAAGAAATTGTTAGAATTAAAATAAAAACTTAGGAAGAACGCAAAACGATGAATAGATATGAATGAAAAAGGAAATAACGCTTTAGATGATTTTTGTGCGTATTTATATAGTAAGAATTCATTTTAACATAATCACATTCACTAATAGGTAATAATAGAATATAAAACCACCATCTTATCAATTTAAATGAAAAACACTATAAACATTTATCTAATTTAAAGTATGCAAATGTTTACAGGTACAACAACAACAACTACGGAAACAATTTACCAAACACCAACAACTCGTCACAGATCATCTACAACTGTAACAACAATATCTTCAGTTCCCACTACAGAATCATCTAATGAAGTTATTCAGCTTCTTCATGCAATGCATCAAGAGGTCACCATGAAACTAGACTCATGTATCAAGGCCACAAATCGCCTGGCTGCTGCTGAAGAGGAAAGAAATCGAGTTCTAAATAGGCTTTTGAACGCCATAATAAATATATAGTAATATAAGAACATTCTATGCTTTCTTTGTCAGACATAGC
The DNA here is from genome assembly GCA_025267735.1 of Mactra quadrangularis. Classification (NCBI taxonomy): domain Eukaryota; kingdom Metazoa; phylum Mollusca; class Bivalvia; order Venerida; family Mactridae; genus Mactra; species Mactra quadrangularis. The sequence goes on along the minus strand of CM046299.1, from coordinate 47,438,354 downwards.
TTCTTTTATACAAAACTGTATTATTGACTTTTTCTATAACATTTAAGAACAGTTTACTTGCTTGTACCCGTCAACCTCTCCGCGGTATTAAATTTGATCATCATGTTAAAAGGGACAATATAGACAAATTAATAAGTTTTATTTCATTTGACAAAAAGAAACACATTAAAATTTAATGATGTTCTATTTGAAAGTAATATTACGCATTGTATCTATGTAAAATGATAAAAATGTTATGCATGTGATAAATATATTACGTATTCAAACATGTTTTATTTCTTATTTTGAGTTTATATTAATGGCAATCGTCCTTTATATGCATTTCTTTAGAACGAAGTTGTTTTTTTCTCACTTATTCCATAGGTTGCACCCTGATTACTCCATTACATTTATCATGCATTTCTTCTATAATCATAATGTGTTACATGTTTAGTCAGTAGCTGGGGGGCCGTTTCACTACATTTGCGTAACTTTACGCAAATTTTTGTTACGGCAACAAGTTACACAAATCGTAATATCAGTAAAGTTGCGTTTCACAAAACCTTGCATAGCGTAAGTTAACGACAATGGTTCGTTTTACTGCAATAATCTGAAAATAAAAACAAAAATGACTGTCTGAAACTCTCAGTTTCATGTTTACAAACAGTATGGTGGCTGATTTATGCCATGTCGTATTTTCGTTTATTCGCCGCGAGGAGACGAAAACACGAAGACACGAAAAATCCACAGTTTGTCGTATCTTCGTCTTTTCGTTTCTTCGTTTCTTCGCCTCGAAGAAACGAACACACGACAAAAAATACAACAATACGACAAATAGAATGTGTCGTGTTTTCGCCTTACATATATCGTATCTTCGTCTTTTCGTTTTTTCGCCACGAAGAAACGAAAAGACGAAGATACGACAAACTATGGATTTGTCTTGTCTTTGTGTTTTCGGTATTTCGTATCTTTGCGGCGAAGAAACGAAAATACGACATGGCATAAATCAGCCACCATACAAACAGTGATTCTGATTTGTAAAAAATCTTCGTCATCATTGTAGTACCTCATTGCTTGTACTACTCTTCATCAGTGATGATTTAGCATTAATTCATAACTTGACTGAACAGAACTCTGGATTGCATTGATTGACGCCATAAAATAATATAGTTTAATGTTGACACGGCGTTAAACTCAGTATGAATAAAAACACATTGTAAAGAAAAGCATATATAAAATATGATTAGATTATAGAAATCGAGATGTACTTTAAATGTTAATTATCATTAAAAAGTGATAAAATTACTCAGCCATATATAAACTCGTCTATTGAAGGAGGATCAGTTTCAATCGTTCGGTTTCCATTTAACCTTTTACTCTTAAAGTAAAAGCATAAAATATACAAATTACGCTAATCTCCACCCACGATCAATAATCAATATTAAAAAAGATGATGCATGCTTATAAAATGATATATGCTATAATAAATTTACTTGTTTTTTACACTGTTACATGTATACCACCTAGCATTCATTAGACTTATACTAAAAATATAATTTGCAAATTGATGTGATTTTAACCCTTTTATTGGTATACATTTTTGTAGATCACTACCACTATTTAACAGAATAATTATTTTAATTACAAAATTATATGTAAATTCTATCTTTAAATTAAACAAAATCCATATATACTGTTCTCTGATCGATCATGAGTAGGTCTAATAGGCTTTTTAATGGAAAGTAACAAAGGGAAATAAATGCAGTTTATTGGTATTTAGCTTCAGAAATGTTATCTCCCTTTGTAAAAAATAATAATGGAGGTATAAGAGCGATTTGAAGAGCCAGTCAGCCAGCCAAAATACACTGAATTAAACCAGCCTTATTAGAAGCTGCATATGGCACACCAGTCATTATCATAGAAGGCTAAATAGCTACTGTTAACCAGGATCCAGGCATTTATTTAAATCTTAAATTGTCTTTAATTTATTTTTCGCTGAAATGTTGAGGCAATTCGTACCGGTAAATATTCAAACATAAAACGGAGCGTGCTGATTACAGTTTTGAAACTTTTACATGCGTAATACTTGCAGTATAGCTGTTTCTATAAAAATAATGATTTTTAAACATATATTAAGACATGTTTATAAACTGGACAATCTTTATTTATAATTTTGAAACTTTCAATGATACGCATACGCCTAACTTTTACTTTGTAAAAGTTTGTATGCTAGATTTTTCAAGCCAGAGATTCATATAGCTAGACTGATAGTCATTACAGATAAAACGTAAACAATCATGTATGTTCATGTTTTGTATTGCTGGTGTTTGTATTGCTACAGAAATGCCTTGTGGGCGAACAATAATTCAAATTGATCACTAATAACTAATAGTAAATAATCGGTTAGCATAGCTTACATAGATATTTCCCATTCTTTTTTGTTCATTTAACCAGTGTGAAACCTTTTTGAATAGAAAAACATTGCTAACTTCTACAAGAAAAAAAGTTTCAGTGGTTTATTACATTTGTTATGGCTATATCAGCAGCACAGATTCATTTACGCATTCAAATAGCTGCAAGTAGGAGTGATATTGCATGCTGTAAACGAAATGACTTATCACATATGTGACCTTATAATAGTTCTGCCATCCAAAGTAGATTTTTTATACATAACTAAAGTTATCACATACTTTATACTATTGGAATGCCCGTTTACAAAATTGAGGATTTTTTAATATGTCCCGGTACAGCCTAATTTCCGACACCTAACGGGTTATCGCTAAATAACCTTACGAAAGGGACGTACATCATCTATGAAATCGGAAATACTGTTCAAGACCTCTTTATCGCTAAAAATAGGCAAAAAACCTCATTTCATGTATAAGATATTTCTTTTCTACGCATACGACCCAATTTAACCGAACCGGAAGTTGCGCAACCAGTTTTCGGACAGATTGAAGTTAAGTATACTATGCATAATAGAAAGTGTATCTTAATGATACATTTGTAAGTTAATACGTGAGGGAAACGCCGTTTTGGCACAGAAATATGTCTCATCTTCTAAGTACTAAACTGTTGTACAAAATCGTAAAAGTACCTATTTGTCTTGATTATAGGATCTGTATGACCCCCTAGTAGGCACATAATTCTTAACATTAACATAGAGTAAAACACTTGGTTATTAATGTTTATGAATTTCTACTCCAATTATTAAAAATATAAAGAAAAACTCATAAGGAGCCATACGTCACAAGTGCCCAACATTTTGTGAAGTATACTTTTACAAATATGGAAAATTGGAGCCAAGTGATAACATGCAGTCTGTCAGACGACACGCTCGGAACAAAATAAAAATATTAGATTTATACTTATAACTCAAATTTACAGAGTAAATTTCAGAAATAGTGAAAACAAGTAAAAGTATGTAGGAGGTAAGTTTTATTTGCTTGTTTACCGATCTTTATCACATGTAAAAGATTGAATGACATTTCTTATGGCGTTTGTAAACATAATTTGACAAAGCGGAAGACGCCGGTTTAACGCAGATAAGTAAATTTTTCTAGGACCGGCCGAAAAGAGGTTGTGTCCGAAAAGAGGTTGTTGCCGGAATTATTTTTTAAAATATAAAATGTAGACTTAATTGGACAGAACCGGTGTGCATTTGAGCTCTATACTTAATGATCATTGGGGTCATTAGTTTTATTAAACAAGTCTTTATCAAGTCGTCTTTTGATTGAAACATGTTAAATGTTTGGGTGACGTCATATAATAACATAATTGCCAATCATCTGCTATCCCTGGGACGATCGTGCCGTCTACTGGAAGGTTCACAAATCGCCCACTTTATCGTCCAGCGGCCAAACCGGGGTATATTGTCATAATTTTTACAATTGTACTTAAAGGTTTTCTTGGTTTAAATTTAATAACAAACGTCAAATTGTCTACTACAAAGTTCTTTTATTGAATTTGTTTGTTTTGTTGGGTTTAACGCCGTTGCAATACATATTATAGGTCATATAACGGCGGTCTGTCAACCTTCTCACTCCTCCTGGAAAGGCTAAATCTATGGATTTAGCTGTTAACCAACAACTAAGCACATACTTTCGTCAGTGACTGACAACTGCCCTACATAATTAAAAATCATTGGTAGGAGGGAGAATGGCCGTATAAATAATTTCATGACCAAACTCCACGAAAGTATGCCCCGCTCACGAATCGAACCCACGACACCTCGATCAGTAGACTTGCGTGCTACCAACTGAGCTAGCCGGGTGGCTTTTGATTGTATTTGATAACTTTCTAGCATGAATAAAACATTAACCATTTCAAGGTTAGGATCAATGTTTTTATTTCTTTCTAAAAGTCTTATTTTTTTAGTTTTTATATTTTTACTGTCACATCTATACACTTAATGCATCACTTACAAAATATATCAAAACTATCTGGAATTAATGGATATTTTTGTATAATTAGTTACCCCACCCACTTGATAGATTTTTTTCAATTTTAACAAATGATAAACTCTTGAATTCATCCTGGACATCTTTCGTCGTGGGTACCCGCAAACCTATCCCTGGCATCAAATTGAACATTATGCTAATGAGGACAAAATAGACAATATAGACAAATTTAAAAGTTTTTCTTCATATGACAGAAAGTAACAAATTAAAAAATGTTGTATTTGAAAGTTATATTATGCATTGTTACATATCTGTGTAAAATGACAAAAAATGTTATGCATGTAATAAATATACTATGTATTTAAACATGTTTATTTCTTATTTTGATTTTAAATATCACGACAATCGTCCTTGACATCCTTTCTTATCAGAACCTCGTACTGTTGTCCATGTTAATGTCTTTGTTATAACTCAATTGTTTGATGAATCTGATTCTGTTGGTGACAAAACATTACAATTCCATGATAGCGTTGGTGTAGGATTTCATCCACTGACAGTGCAAGTTAATTGATCTTGAGTATTTTCTATAATACGGTATTCATTACCTGCTGTAATATTAGGGTCGTCCACGCTGTCTAACATGTAGTGAATATAAGTGAATATTTTACAACATTTATGATTATTAGGCATAATTATCATACTTACATAGTTTTCTTGTAAACTATATATTATTAACAGTATTGTCACTTCAGCTTTCCTAATATGAATGTCTACAATGTATGTTTAAACACCATATACATGCTTATTAGATAGCAATATATGTGACAATTAATCATTGATGTATCTTAATTGCATTGTTTCTCCATCACACTGGTTTGTATTTGTTTTCATGTATTGGTCTATATGTGAATGGGCCGGTGGCTTTAAATATCGCCATAAACAATATATTAACAATAGAATATATTTTTACTGTGAATTACAATGTAATAATGATATTGTAAGAAACAGAAAAATACAACTATTGTATGTTCATACGCCATTCTGTCTCCAATGCGTAGCAAAAGTGCCGATTTGTGCAAAGTTTCTGCAGTATAAACGTGATTATGCCATAGAATGTGAACATTAGAAAAGTGGCAATTTATGAGAATTTGTTGACAGAATATTAACCTAAAGTTAACAAACTTAGTACAAAATTACTTATTAAGCAAAACATAAGGGTAAATATACGTATTAAATACTTACAAAATACATTTAGAGTTATTCTATTTGACTCTTTAGGACTTGTGTTGACCATATTTTCAGCTTTACAGTAAATCTGTATACCATCTTGTTGTCTAGATGGAACAAATCTTAGAATACTTGTTGTTACACTGAAATCATCATTAGTGGTACTAGATGTAATATTATGGTTTATCTTAGAAGATATACCACCAGATTCTTCTTTGTACCAAGTCACTGAAGCATCTGGGAATGAAGCAGGTGTTTTACATATAAGCCCAGTAGTAGTAAATTCTTTCACATACTTAATATTTTCTGAAGGTATTATCATTGCATATAAGACTGGAACTACAATTTTAAAGTGTTTTATAATCAAGATATTTGCAAATACGTGTGCAATCTGTGATACTTTATCCACAACTTCAAGGAATATCTTAGTATAAAATTTACCAAAACCATTATCCTTAAACGAATTTCTATATTGCACTACTTTATGCATTAAAGTACTTACTGCAATAATTTTATTTGCAACATTTAAATGATAAACATAATTTTTGTGTGGATATAATATGTGCTAATACAAACTTTTGTAATAATACTTGGTCAAGGTGCAAATCTAATATAAAGTTAACGTGGTAACTAAAGATAAACTTACCTCAACATTTATTGTTGATGTAGGTCCAGATGATTGACCTGTAGGAGCACACGACCATTTGTTTTAATGTTGATTTCTTTGTACATTCTTCATTGCCACCTGATATACTGTCCTGGTACAAGTATAGGAATATTTGGTTGTATCTGATAAGAAAGATTCTGGAGGTGATAGTTCACATGTTCCATTTTGTACAGCCATGGTTGTAATGTAACCCATAGAAGTATATACAAATAGCTCCCAGCTGACATAATACACTGCACTAGATACCGTACATACAAAGGTTACATCACTTCCTTCAACTACTTCAGGATCAACAGGTGTAAATGTAGTTGTCTGACAGTTATAGTATAACACTGAAAACAAAGCAATATAAAAAGGATAATAAAGAAACGCAGATAGACATAGATAATGAATACTTAATTATTTCAATAAATATTGGTCCGTAGATTATAACCGACAGTGAATCGATTAAGAGATACTAAATGAACATGTAATATTTATATGATAAAAACAAACACTTGCCTGCTAATTCAGCAATCAAAAATGAGCTAAAACAAAGTTTGTGTACGAGTACATCCATCTTTGCCACCGTTGACAACATTTATTATAGTTTCTATATCAAGCAAGTTTTACTGAGTATTTGATTCTCATGTTTGTTAATTTACGATTTAAATACCCTTTTGTACGTTGTTTGTATTAAACTTTATCTAAAGTAGTTATGTCGTGATATATTAATTTTAAATAGTTCTATACTCGTCTGATTTGCTAGAGTTTATTGCGTTATTTTCACTGTTCAATTGTCTTTTCATGATAATTATAACATTTCTATGTTTCAACTTTCTTGTACTAAGTAATATCTAGAGATAGAATTGATATTGCATTATAGAATTTGTCAATGTGGCATTGACCACAACTTTCCGTTTGAAATTATCTAATGATAATACTAAGTGAAATAACGTGTTAAAGCACAAAAAGGAAAACATTTATATTTAGCACATTATATTTATATATATTAACACTCTAGTAGTATAGTAAGATTTCTTTCACCTTACCAAGGTCACGGCGCTTACCTTTGTAAATATGGGCTAAACCATTATAAAAGAGGTTGTTCGGAAGGTTTATTCTCCAAGGATTTTTTCCACTTGGACAATGTTAAATTGTTATCATATTTATAACTTCAATTATCAAAAGACGGCTTAGCACAGTGGATACAGCTGCGTCTAAAATTACGGTTTTGACACAGTGGTCGGTGGTTATATAATATAAGTAAATACGAGTATTACATTTTTGACAATTTTTCGCGTGCTTACACGTTTCAGACATGATGACCTAACTAACACTTTAAAATCATTTGGGTCGTTTTATACACTCTTTGTGTGCACAAGATTCACGAGGAAGAAAAACTTGGATAATTTATATAATACCGACACCATATTATAAGTACAATGTAATTGTAATTAACGCTTGCTAGTATTGTATTGCACACCTGTTCACCGCATTCGGATCTTCTTCATGAATATTCAATGCACTTTGACCTTCGTAAGGTGAAAGAAATCTTACTATATCTAACGATGCATCGTCCATTCAAAACAAAACAGAACTTGTATGCAGAAGCATAATAGAAGTTTCATTTTTGTGTGATAATTTTCTAGTCACGATTGAATGAAATCTGTCCTACAAAGCTGACTTAATAACACAACGTTCGGCAGAGTATGTGTCCTTCAAACTGATATATAGATACTTTTTTATTTAATTGAAGACATTATTCCTTTAGGTTTTCATTTGTTAAAAGCGCTTAGAATTACATTAAAAAACACTATTGAAGTGATTGATTATCATCAAGATTATTGATATGAGCATCAAAGTTAATATTTTTATCAGTAGTAGAAAAATATTCAAGGGTAATAATTATCATTAGCAGACTTTTTGAGTAAACTATTTGACTCGAAGTTGTGGAGTACCACTCATGCAAATTTTATCATATAATGATAACAGTAAGTGTAAATAGATAATCTAATATGACTATCTTATACAATGATAGGACTTGAATAAAGACATACGTAGGCAGGTTGTTTTATCATCGACGCAGATGCAAGATCTTTTAACAGAGTCGTGGATCTTGCTGCTCGTGCCGGTTTAGAAACGCCGTCAAGTTTTTAAGTATTTGGCACAAAAATGCTACGAACTTTTTGCATTTAATTGTTGCACTATCGTCCGTTTGGAAATAAAGTAATACATCGTAAAGATAAAGAAACACTAGCCTACTTCATGAATAAATGATATAAACTAAGTAAGTCATTACTTCTAAATTTACATTATCAATGAAGGAAACTCGACATTGAGGTATTCTTTTTTATTGAAGGATATAATCGATCCGGGTAAGAATCGAATCTATCGAATATTTTACGTGACACTAGATTCTAAACCCTTTGCATACTGTCTTGCGTCACACTCATGAGTTTAAATATAATGGAAATAAACTTGTCGGATGGATTGACATTGAAGTTATGATTTCCATATCTTCATATTTTATTGAAACCAAATTTGTAAACAGCCGTCTTATCTAATGTAAATAGTTACGATATTATTTTATGCATTCAGATTAAAACTTCCTGCTTCCTACTTGTGAATAAAAGCTGCATCATTAAAGAAGTCAACTTATTTATGTATTTTAACTTACCCTGGTAGAAACGATATATATATATGGTTATATATTTCTAACTGTCCATATGTCAACTATGGCCATGAAAATATAAATAACTCTCTGCTTAAACACAATTAAATGCACTGGCAGGTAAACTACTATTGTCATATTAATATCCGCAAACATTAGTTTTATCAATCTAAAAATACATCGTTATCTTGAAATGTCGACATTGCTACAATAGAGCATATGGTCATGTGATTTGATTTTAAACAAAACGATTGCAACTGTACGTCTCTGCAGAGATAACTCACAAAGTCAATACAGTGTGCTACACATTAATTTATGTGCTTGGATTCAATTCTTAAATGTGAGCAAAATGTCAGGACTTTCAAATTTTATTGTCTGGGTTTGTGTCTCGATTGTGTTGTTTCATTTAGCAGGTATATTAAATATGTTTTCTTTCTTAATCTTAAAGGCGGTATAGGTATAATCAAATACTTAACCTCCTCGTGTATTCTTACACAGAATTGAGAACAAACGCTTGATATGTATATTTCTTGACTTCAAATTCAAAGCGACTATAACAGTTGCTAGTATTCTAATGTTAATTTATGTTGACACTGGACACCATTTTGCAGTCAGGTGACTAATTATATTATTTATGTCCATTCTTAGGGGGTTTATTGAGCATTATCGGATTTCTGCATTACAATGCTCATAAAAAAGACTTTAGTTACAGTACATTAAAGTAAGTGGAAACAATTTGCCATATTTGGTTAAAATTATAGTTCAACGATATATTTGAGAATATTGATCCTCATTGACCTTTGCCCTCGATTACGGACTTAAACGTAGCTTAGATTTTATACACCCCGTGCGGTGTCAGGGAGGCATTCAGTTACATAAATAATCATTAGATTTGTATTAACAAAAATGTCCCACGCTTTCAGTTGACAGAGGCCTATTTTGAAAACCTAGGTAGACTATTTGGAGTACATAACTGAAGTTTTCTAAATATTTGAAACCACCGAATCATCAAAATGCTGACATATATTTCTAACTACTTTTTGCTATATTCAACTACATAAAATGACCTGAAATAATAAGTGGAGTAGTTATATTGACCAATTTAATTTTATTTTTTAGAATGTAAAGTCACTGTTACTGACCTAAATGGTACCGGTATCTTTCTATGTGGTCATAGAACACTATTAGAGTGTGTTATCCCTGGTTATGGAGGTGGAATGACATGGAAGTTAGATGGGACTATCGTTGCTCAATGTGCATTCGGTAGTTGTTCTGATCTTAGTGCATTGCCATCTGGTGATATGTTTACTCCCAATGAAACTGCTAAAACATTCAACTTAGATATTGGTATTACCCACGCTGACAATGGAACACAGTACCAATGTGATGATGGTTCAATTCAGGATCAGACCACAGTGAACATACAAGGTACTTATATGAATTTTTGGCTCTCAAAAATGGTTTGTTAAATTCTGGTATAAATCCGATTTCCAGCTGTTTTATCTCAAACATAGAATTTGAAATTAGAATGAATTATATGTGCTTTTTTCTTTGGGGATAAGATGTTGTTGTTCAGTGAATTTAGCTGTTCAGAATATATTCGGTTAAATAATGAAATGGTTAGTTTTTTGTAAGAAATTTCTTCAAATTGATTAATCGGAAGCCATTTTATGAATTGAATGAATACATGATACAGTTGAAGTAACAGTAAACGATGTTATAGGAAACACATAGATATTATTAAATATTAACAAACAAATATAACCAATTATGATAATTTTGTCATTGAATGTCAGGCTTTGTATAATGTGTGTTTACGAAACAAGATGTCCTAGGTTCAAACTCTTCCAGAGTCACTGCTAATTTCTTGAGCAAATATTTGACTTCACTATATCCAAGTGTATTGATACATTTTTTCTACATTGCATGCTTTAGTTGGTTGCACGCAGGCAGAGTAAATGATCCCTGTCAGGGATACGTATGTAGTAAAAGTAAATCTGTTGGACTTTAAGAATATCAAACCAAAATACTACCAAACATATAATTATGATTAATATAGTTAATGCTGTCATGTAATGGTTTTATGTGATCTGGGGATTATTGAGAAAGACATTTACCTGAGAATTTTTCAAACCACTAGGTGTAAAAGCCACTATTTCCATTGCGCTAATGCGTTGGTTGCACCTCCCCCCCCACACACAGTGTAAATGATTCTACAAGGAAATTGATGTATATATACCATACATACACATTTTGATTAAAATGTGTAAAACTAAAATATGAAATGTCATTTTGATGCTATTGCCTCGTTTCTACCTCATAACATCTCATACCCTTCACAGTTAAAAATAGAAAAGTTGGTTACCATCTGTCGATTGTATTCAAAGTGAAGTGTGTTATATGAAATAAATTTGTCTGAATGACATTTGATATCCCATCATTGAAATATAAATAAATGTTAGATAGATAGGTTGTTATCTGCATATATAATGAACACATTCATATTTATTTGACACTTTCAGTTGTAAAGATGCCGTACAACGTATGGTCAACAAATGTACACGTTTAATTTAAAATTTTTGATCAGCATTCAAATTTACATGTATTATGCTAAGCATTGTATTACAAGCATTCAGTCAATTTACATATATTTCCAATTGGGAATTTTCAATTTATTATCCTGTTCCAATGCCACATATGATGAGTCATTATTCAACTATATATATTTCCTTTATAAAATTTCAGTACCACCATCAGAGAGTGCCTTCACCATGAATATTACAGAAAAAGCTACATCTATAACTGTTGAAGCTGGTTGTTTTTATCCATCAGATGCTGGGAAAATGGACGTGTATTGTGTCAATGTAAGTATAAAGTATGTTCAATGAGTGTGCTAAGGATAGTGACTGGTAAATCGTATTTTGTTTCAGCTTTCAACTGTAACTATGACTTGACAAATCCATTGTTATAGCTGCATGATGCATGAACATAAATTTCCATCTTTACAATTTTATACCAGCTTACTATTTAATTTCATTATCAGAACAATTCTCCTGCTCTCAAAAGTTTATTTCAACTTTAAATGTATCAGAAAAATTTAATTTAAGTTAAAATTCGCAAACAGACAGCTTTGATTGAATAGTACTTATTGTGTGTTAAAAATGTTTGTCATGCTTAAATAGTTGTAAACTATCAATTACACTAAGAATGGTATACCTTATGTGATAGCCGCCCGGCTATCTCTGTTGGTAGAACGCAAGTCTTGATCGTGGGGTCGTGAGTTCGATTCCCGGGAGGGGCATACTTTCGTGAAGCTTGGTCAAGAAATTATTTCTACGGCATTCTCCCTCCTACCAATGTTTTTAATTATGTAGGGCAGTTGTCAGTCACTGAGGAAAGTATATGCTTAGTAGTTGGTTAACGGCTTTATCCAGAGAGTTAACCTTTCCAGGAGGAGTGAGTAGGTTGACAGACCGCCGTTATATGACCTATTCAATGTGTCGACGTTAAACCCAACAAACAAACAAACCATAAGTGGTGTGCGTTGTTTCATGTTCACGGCATAATGTTGAGTTGCTCAATGTTAAATACTATGAAAATAAAATGTTAGAATTTTTATTGTTCTTAATATATCTTTAAACACTTCATTGTCAAAATGTCGTCATCTAAGAAGATAAATTCATAAATGACGATACAGCGAAACCTGTCTACAAAGACCACTCAGCGAAAGACCAAAAGTGGTCTTTGTAGAAAGGTGATCTATGTTCTCAGATTTTATATCGTACGTAATAATTGGGTAAAATATATGTAACAAACACAGAACAAGGCATGAATGAAACTTTGTATTTTTTTCAATTGTGGTGAGTGATGGAATTTAATTTTACAGAGTGAGGTTAGGTCACTCGTGAAATAAAATTTAATCATATACCTAAGTTGGCAATTATCCTTTATTTACTTACAGGATGATGGTACTGAAGTAGCAGTTAAAGATAACGTGACAATGGCACCTACTACTACTGGTTGTACAGGCGATTGTGCTGGACCAAATATTTATACTGCAGTTGGAAGCATTTCAATAAACAGTTCTAACACTGAAGGAAACTCTAGTTATCGTTTTACCGTGTATCATAAAGATTTCAAACTGTATAATATCTCATCCAATTCTTCAGCCATTTACAATTGTGGTAAGTCATCTCACTTCTTGGTGTTTTGGAAAAAGATGCATGTGTGTTTTAGTCAATGTCTAGCTACAGTAGGCCATTATATTACAAACACTTTCAGGTAAGGATAAGGATAACTTAATGGATCTACATACAACATGATGACTCTTATTAACATATTGCCATGAATGGACACCCTCCGGTTACTTAACAATTAAGATTTTCGTTCCATCCCAAGATCATCACTAAACATTTATTTGTTCATATGCAGCATATTGTGTAGATTATTATTGAACATTCAAGTGGTATGAACTCAGAAAAAAGGACAGAAACAGAACAGAAAGTTGATATTTTAAAGTAAACGTCAATAGAATAAACTGTTTCGAATCTCATGTTCTAGTCATTTCTTGTTGATAAAAAAAGATTTTGTAACTTTTTGTAACACATTAAGTGACTGTATAAGTTGCCAATATGAAGAAGCTAGAGATTTGAATGTATCGGTTCATTTTTTGTTTGGAACACGTTGAATTTATTTATGAAAATAGTTTGACGGGTGTTGTTTGCTTTTGTTTGGTTATTTAAGCTTTCATGTGTAGTCTATCGGTCAGTGTAAATATTTATGCATTATATTTAATTGTTCCGATTGGTTTTATGTAAAAATAAACCAAATCATGGCAATGTTACTTTTAAAACATAATGAAGAATTACCAATGTGTGAAACGGTCGTTTGATGTCTATATGCATTGTTGACTGTCACGAATTTTGAGAGTTATTTCATACTTAACATACTTTTATCTATCTGAAATACCTTTTTTTCTCTTTCAGGCATTACAACCACCACATTACCCACTACCATAACCCAAAGTACATTAAACTTCAGTTACACAGGTAAATCTTCGTACTATAACAAATTTAGTCAATACTATGTATTCCGACAAGCGGAGATTAATCTATACACTTACTATACTGGCATTTAGATGAAAATGTTCAAATAAATGTTTGATATGCGATTATTGCAAAGTTTATTTGAATAAACATTTTGTATTTCAAATAACATTTTTTTCTTAATTTCTATAAGGCCATGGTGATGTCATTTATAGTAAAAATAGGCCTTTAATGGTCTTAACTTCTTTTATAATCAATCATAGTAGTGTTTCATCACTTAATTTCAATTAAGTTGCTTTAACACTAACGGTTATCTTGATTTTGCGATGGAATCCTTTACTTATTACCAAACACCCTCTAGTCTTGCACGGCAGAGAGTCTAATAGATGGTACATTTCCTGTAACTATCATTTTGGCTTCATATGCTACTGATCTTGTTGCCTTCAAATACGCAGCTTTTCCCATTTGTTATTGCTTTTCACAAAACCTCTTCTGCATTTTGCCTAAATGACTTAATCTCAATATCATGGTATGAGAGAAATATACATTAAGATTTATAGAACAGTGCAGTATTACAAGCTTAAAGTATAGTAGCTGTGAGAAGGTCAACACTATCATGGTATGGGGTATTTTCATTAATTAGTAAATGCAATTGCAATTAGAGTATTATCACATTTCCTTCACTATTAGAGTTACAAGTGCAGACTTGTACACAAAGCATTGTTTTATTATGAACAAACTCATTACAATTATTATTGCTCTTATATTTGTGGTATTAAGCAGTGTTATATTGTAAACGCTGCATTTAGTATAATTATGCATTATCAATTGTTAAGTAATTTTTACGCAGTTGGTAGAGCGCCGGGATTTGGATACTCGTGCCCGAGGGGGTGCGGGTTCGAATCCCACCCGGGGAGGTTATACCCTTCCATGAAAATTTGACAATAATGTCGATTTTCCTCCATTGATTAGATAATATGGAGAAGTTTCCGGCCTTGTGGAAGGGTATGTTAGTACTGGTTATAGACAATGGTCCAGGAAAGCTAGGTTAGGTGCGCTGGACGCCGTGAAATGACCTAAATTGTGCTGATACGGCGTTAACTCCAATGAATAAATAAACAAATAAATAGTAATTTTTACCTAAATTGTAAATACTGTATTAAATATGTAACAAAGAATCACCTGCAAGTAAAATGTGCACCGACTCAGTATGCTTATTCTAAATGTACTTTCAACTATCAATATTTTTTTAATCTCTTTTAGACATAACTGCCATGGAACCTACCACCATAACTAATAATATTACCACAGAGCCTACTACTACATCTCAAACAAGCAAAACAGGTACTTCTTCACATTAAAGTTAAATAGATAAATATATGTTTCACTTTAAGTAGGTATTCATTGAGAAATGGTTAGCTTATACTAAATGTTATTAAACAAGCAAACTCATATGTGGCCAACACTGTTTCAAATCACTAATATACATACATGTGTTGTGTATATATTTTTCAAAATAGTAAACTTTTTACCCAAAATCAATTAGTTGCTAGTCTTTCCACTATAAAGTATTATGTTTCACATATTTATATACACAAGGCAATCAACGTTATCTTATGTTACAACGAGTATAACCGCATGATACAATGATAACGGCAAACAAGATATACCCTTGTCGTTGTATATTGAAATATCAAAATATGTGTGGACTGTGTTTGAAGTTGGCCTAATGAATTCTTTTTTATATGTACTAGTTTGGTTAAATACTGATGATTTATTTCAAAGTTTTGCCAATTACTTCATATACACATGTTTCCTCAGGTGGACAACCAAGTGTATGTTTGAACTTCCCAAATGAAATGTGTTTAGCTATAGCAAAATGTCCAAACCTTAATATATGTATTAAAGGACATTCGGGCGACCTTTAATGTCAAGTCCTATTACTGCAATACATTCAAACCATACTATTTGTCTTCAAGGGCATTCGGGTGACCTTTAATGTCAAGTCCTATTACTGCAATACATTCAAACCATAATATTTGTCTTCAAGGGCATTCGGGTGACCTTTAATGTCATGTCCCAGTAATGCAATACATTCAAACCATAATATATGTCTTCAATGGCATTCGGGTGACCTTTAAAGGGATATACAGGCAAAAGTTCAACTTCATATTTTTCTGATTCTAAATTATATTTTTATAACTGTGAATGCAACAGACACACTGTTATATTACTTGGCAAAATATTTCTTTATTTTCTCGTAATATTTGGTGTTTCATTACTAACCCACGTGGGTCAGGTTAGCTAAAATATAAGTGTTAAAATATGCATTTGCTGATGAGAATATACTTGAGTTTGTTGTTGTGCAACATTATTATAATTCTATTAAAAAGATATCCTGACCGCCTAAGAATGTTGAAAAGACAAGAAGCGACCAATGAAAATGTTTAACCTCAGCAAGTACGACATATAACAAATCTATAAAAAGCTTGGTGATACCCTCAGTATCCTACTTTCGTTTTCAACAATGTGTATGCCACATGTTTTAATTCGTTTAGATGAATGTTATAAGTGACAAATGTTATTTCATTAACATTAATACATTCAAACCATAATATATGTCTTCAAGGGCATTCGGGCGACCTTTAATGTCAAGTCTTGATACTGCAATACATTTCAGGGTGTGTTGATACAAACACTTAAAAGTTTTAAACTTATTATGCAGCATCATTTTTACAATGCTGATAAGAATTTCTATTATGATACATGCTTGTAATGTAATACATTTATGGTCTTCTTTTAGGTCACCCTACATCTTTACCACCTACCACATCGACATCATTAGGATCAGCTTGTGTGACTGCTTATACCATCGTTATTGCATCATCTTCATTGTTGGTTGTTAGTAGGACTACTTTTCTTCAGTTTGTTGGTTTATGAAAAGAAAATCAGCATAAAGCAACAATGTATTCTAACCATACTGAAATGAATGAAAAAGCAGAATCAAACTATACTAAATACATATATATTCTTTAGATTAGGTGTAAACGGAGAACCAAAGTTGTGTTATTCAAGTATTAGTACAAATAAGCAGAAAAAGCAACCTTTGAAAGAATCAGGAATAAATAAGGAGGTATCTACTCATTGACTGTGGTAAAATGTTCTTTAAAGTTATGTTAAACGATAGACAGACTCACTATTATAATGTGAACAGGTGTGAGTTGAAATATTTAACAACTTATTTATATATATCATGTCTGAAGTTATAGTAACTGCACATAGTATACTTAAGGAAAAGTGTTTCTTTGCTATAATGAATGAATAAATGTACATTTGGAAATAAAGTATGCCATTCACTGAGTCTAATCAAAAACAATGTTTCGGAAGACAAAAGTACCAGCAATTACAATCACCTGTATTTATTTCAAAAATATAAATAAGCAATGTAGTTAGAATTTTCAGTATACAAAAGTTGTATTAAGCTATTGTTACGAGGGTAATCAGTCCAATCATGGCTTCTCCAATATTGCATATTGCACCAAACAAACGTCAGTGAATACAATCACAAGGTCGATTTAAGTACAAAACGCAGCAAATTTGATGTTCTAGCTCACATATCTGCTCCTTTGATCGAGGATCATTATGTCCCAAGATCAAATTTGTTCCAATTCTTCCAAATGAAACATTGATCGCTTTACTGTAGTACTGTTTGTGATGCATGTGTTATTTTTTAAATGAAAAGAAAACATTGATATTATTTATATCACATACGTAATATGACTGAATCGTATATCAAACTTGTCACATAATCGACACACATTTCTGTTTTTTTTTTATATTTCACAGGAGTATTATTGCTAACTGATTTAGTTCAATTTTTTTACCTCTCATTCAGTATAATAACTTAATTTTGTTAATGAGTTAGATGATTACCATGCTAAATTTTGTGACTAAATACAATAAAACTAATTTCTTACCTCTCATTGAGTACAATAACACACTTTATTTTTCATATGTTATATGATAACCTTACTACATATTGTAACTTAATACAATGTGTTAACCCTTTACCTGTTGCAACATATGTGAAAAGTATTTTTCACCTTAACGCGATAGGGCTATGTCAAGATGCTCTAATTTTATTACTAATTTTCAGACAGATTTGCAACTTGACCAAGTTATTCCTCGGGTAACTGGTATTCAGAAAAAAAACAAGGAATACAGTTACCATGGTAACGCTAGGGTTGAGCAAAAAGGGGAAATGCAATTGCTTTTTATGCAGTAATCTTGCCAAAATTAGGTCTTAAGCGCCAGTTCTTTTCAAAAATTTAGAACGTGTTTTCTTATAAGCATTTTGCGCCATTTTTCTTGGCACATAATGGACCCTACCTTTTTCGGATTCGTCCCCCATATGAAACCTCTGAGACATATTTTGATGCGGAAGGCGCACGAAGTTTACTAAATCCAGTTGAAAACACAAATTTCAAGGCTCTTGCGGTCACTTTAAAAGGAGGTCCAGGCTCGTAAAATGAGAGACTCACCAGTTTAGGGTTAATATTATAAATCTTTGCTCGTCTCATATTAAGTAAAATAGCCTATTTCTTTTGTTTATTTGTGATATGATAACCATGAATGTTACAACTTGTAACTACATTTGTAAATACAATTGGTTAATAAAAGCCATTGTTTCCCTCTCGTTGTGAACAATAGCACATACATATGGCTCAATTATAACTTGTTAAAACTTATTATGCCTGTATGTATGTTGTTTTTCTTTCTTTTGATCAGCAATATTTAATCAGGTGTTCTCGTCATTTAGCATGATCGTCTTTTTGGCACCAAGTGCATTATTTTTTATAAATCCTGTCATGTTTGACATTTCTATGTTAATAGTTAGTTTGTTTTGAGAAAGTCCTTTGTTTTCAAGGATTTCTAGAAATTATTGTTCCATAATAATTGTTATATATCATAAATAAACGGTATAAAAATTAACATAAAAATGAGTGTCTTGTTTGTTTAATAGTTTGTTGTAAGAGTCTCTGTCTTTAATGGTCAGAAGTAATTGTTTGATACAGCGTCTAGAAGTTATGTAACCTAAGGCTGTTACCAACGTATGGAACCAACAGTTTGTCAATGCATAAAGATGGATCGACATATTTGCTGGACCCTTGTTATTGGTAATGCCCTATCTGATTATAGGTTATCAGATTTGAAGACCAGTACACTGAGTGACTGACCACAACAGTTGAATGTAAACGTAGTCGTTATTATGCTGTAAGCATGTAAATGCACGCTAGATTAAATACAACGTATCATTCATAATTTTCCTCTGTATTAAGCCTGTCTTAAACATAGCTTATACGGTTGGTCACCCGCGTAAACCGTACATACAACCGAACTATTCGTGTCCTGTTCCGAGTTACTGTTCGAGTGTTTCCATAAAAGCCATGTTTGCTATTAAAAAATCCTTGCACGGATGTCATGTCCGTGTATGATCGTATAAACGATCGTATAAGACCGTGTGATTCCGTATATACAACAAAACATGACGTCCACTATACGAGTGAGCTCAACCGTGTAAATTTCGTATAAGCCTACATCGAACATTTAAGAACATTTTGAAGTCTCAAACATCGAGCTTACCCAAACAAAAGTCGGCGGGACCCTGTGAATGTCGAGTTAACCGAGTAATGGTCGTATTTGAACGGTCAAGATCGTACCAGACCAGACTATACCGTACTTGTAAACGTTAAACGATCGTAAAAAAATCGCATCCAAATCATGACAATCCTTGCTGAACCGGGTATATCCGTATGTCTTTCACACAAGGTTTGTCACGATTTGAACACGATTTGCATACGATTTTTATTTGTTCGGGACGTCAGTCCTGGACAAATATATATACCGTATTTCATAACCTTTCCCACTTTGAAATTTTGCCGAATCCAGAAGTAGTCCCTCAGTATATAGGTATAGAGCAATTCAAAATTATCGTCTGCTATGACAGGCGCAAAAATTCCTGAAATACACTTGTTAATCGGTTTATACTGAAGCGCATGTATTATAGCTTATAAGTAAAGCGTCTCAGTTGAGCTCTTTACATTGTATTATGTAATAGCATGGTTTCAACTATTCAGTCACGACCCGTCGTTTGTGCCAGTTGTCAGTAGAGATGTTACATAATCTTATGTAATAGAATCGTTTTACAGGAAAAGTTTAAAGATCGTAGTTAATGACTTTGGATTATGTCTAATTAGTGGACTTTATTTATTTAAACATACAGATGCAGCAGGAATAAATGTGCTTTAATTGTGATAGTGCGAAAACAAATCAAAAATGTTTTCGCCTGTCCGGTTAACCAGCTGTATCTATAGGTCGGTTGTTTGAAGTGTTTTGAACCGGAACAATGCTGTTGTACCTATCAAATTAAAATAACTGAACTGTTCGTTGTGTACAAACGTTGCTGGAGCCGGAAATCTCATTTTACTTTTTTAAACCCGAACAAATTCAGTGCCTTCAGCGCTTTGATTTACGATTGTTTTAACGTTTCAAAGTACGTCCGGTACGGTCTAGTACGACCAAATCTGATGAGTGAATAGATTAAGTTTTTTTTTATTGATTCAAGGGTTTTAAGACACTCATCTTATCTTACGTTATATAGATTGTTTTAAGGTATAAACCTAAAACTTCCTGTTCGTGATTTAAAGCTGCTCGTTTAAAGATATCATCTTAAATTATAATAAAAACGTTTATACTAAAGCAGTATTAGAATTGTATGTATACAAACCTACCTTTCTAGTTACAGTAGGGATACTTTTACTGCGTCCTTGTGACATTCATTTCATATTTCTCAATATCCAATTTTCCGCTTAGTTCATAAAAGTATACATAATTCATTAACACAATCACTGTCACTGTAATTTTATCTTGAAATATAGGATTATTAACGAATCTGCGATTGAGTAGCTTTTTTGAATCGATATCGTTATCTCAAGTAAAGACGATTATTATTTTGTTTTAGTAAAGGGTCGATGTTTCACTATAATAAAGTGATATTTGTACATTTATACAGTGGAATCTAAATCTTGTGCCAACCAATTGTTTATGTGCTTGAACTTAGATGTTGAGTGCAAGATGTGTTGAACATGTCAGGACTATCAAATCTCATTGTTTGTGTCTTTGTTTCTATTATTTTGTTTCATCCTGCAGGTATTTTACATGCGTTTGCTCTATCGGGCTTTTATATGGTATTAATGAAACAATCGATCTGACCCTTTTTCAATTTCATTTTACGTTTGCTACCATAGGCTATTACGAGCATATGGGTCGAATAAATTAATTGATTTAATAATAACCCGGGTCGATAGCGCAGTTGGTAAGGCGCCGGGATTTTGGAATCTCGTGCCCGAGAGGGTGCGGGTTCGAATCTTACCCGGGGAGGTTATACCCTTCCATAAAAATTAGACTACAATGTCAATTTTCCTCCATTGATTAGATAATATGGAGAAGTTTCCGGCCTTGTGGAAGGGTAGGTGAGAACTGGATATAGACAATGGTCCAGGAAAGGTAGGTTAGGTGCGCTGGACGCCGTAAAATGACCTAAATTGTATTGACATGGTGTTAACTTCAATAAATAAATGAATAAAGATTTAATAATTTTTCAATTTAATGTGTACTTGTTTTTTTCACTTTATTTTGAGATACAAAATTGTTCATCTAAGGCAATCACTCGTATGTATGCTTATATTTTTGTCTCTAAGTACAAAGCAACTACAATGTACATTGGTACCATGTTATTTTTAAGGAAATATCGAGGCTGAAATTTGGTTAAATTTCATACTATTAGAAATATAAACAATTATAGTCGTAATTATTATTCTTTCGTTAATAATCCCTTATAATTAACAAAGTATTATTCGAACCGAAAACAACAGAAAATGTACTTATCACAGTTTCTTTGTTTAAATTGACATACCCGTTATTATTGGTAAATATATTTGATAATTCGTAATTAATTCTCTAATTTAGAATTTCTTTATTCAACAATATTGGGCTGCGGTCATCAATCATTACAACAGTGATCAAAAATGAATATATATATATATATAATATGTACCGATTAATCCTGCAGCACACGTCTTACTAAGTAACCATGTACCGTTTGTCACATTAAATGCTTGATTTATACTTTTCTGCTCATATTCAGCAATTCTTAACCATTCGCTACACGTCTTAGAACAAGCTTTATGAGTTTGTTAATGATATTTAGATTAAAAATAGAATAGCACCTTCTGACATTTGAGACAAACGATAATGTATCGGATAATTTAAGTCGAACCAACCTCTATTAACGTAGCAACGTACATGTACACTCTATGTTGTACTCTCTTTATCATTACAACTTCAGATTGGCATTTAAGCTTAAATCGTATTATCTGTAGATATGTTTAAAGTATGAAACATATGTATACCACTAATTCTTCAAACTGCGGACATGCTTTAACTACTGGTCGCTATACTAAAGCGCATAAAATAACAGAGGACTATGGTGTGAGTTGTTATATTGTTCACGTATATTTTTTTAGAATGTCAAGTCACTGTTACTAACCTAAATGGTACCGGTAACTTTCAATGTGGTTATAGCACTAGATTAGAATGTGCTATACCTGTTTATGGAGGTGGAATGACTTGGAAGTTAGATGGAACTATCATTGCACAATGCGCATTTGGTAGTTGTACTGCTCTTGGTGCAATGCCATCTGGTGATATGTTTACTCCCAATGAAACTGCTAAAACGTTCAATTTGGATATTGGTATTACCCACGCTGACAATGGAACAATGTACCAATGTGATGATGGTTCAAATCAGGACCAAACTACAGTAAACATTCAAGGTAAGATCGATTTCAAGTTTATCAAATGCATGTTAAAAGTAAATAGTTTTTTTTCTGATAAATAATTTAATTATTGTTTTAGTATTTCTGAATCCGTTATGATGTAATAAAATGTTTTTATTCTAGATGTTTGAGGGCCAAAAAAAACCGGAGACTCGTTTGATAAGTGGATTTTTATAAGAACAACGTTTTGACGTTACATCCTTCTAATTGCCAAAAAATCACAATATATTCACACTTTTTATTTTTTTATTTTAATGTTTATTGGATTCAACTCCGTGTCAACACAATATCGGTCATTTTACGGCGTCAAACACACCTAACCTAGTTTTCCTGGACCCTTGTCTATAACCAGTACTCACCTACACTTCCACAAGGCCGGAAACTTCTCCATATTATCTAAACAATGAAGGAAAATTTACGTTATTGTCAAATTTTCATGGAATGGTATAACCTCCCCAAGTGGGATCCTCATCGGATCTCACTTCCTCTATATCACTTATTTCTTCTTGGTAGAATCATCACATGAACTACAAAATAACTTGTCATTACCAGTGTATGGCTTGATACACTGTCCTTGAACAGTCATGAAATAATCAAACCATGCATCGAGTTACAAACTACTGTACATGTTAAGTGAATTTAATTGTATTTGTTCTGTTTATGTCAATCCAATCGTCCCAGGATCGTAAACAGCTTTTTGATTTAGTCTAAATTGATGAAAGAAAAATGATACAGGTATGTATAAGAAAATAAAATACCAACATGTAGGGCTCTATATCGGTCAGAATGATCGATACGATATTCGTATCGATATAAAATGATCGATATTCGATATATCATATGATATTTTAATAATAGATTAATAACACTGCAAAACAGTGATATTTAGTTCATGTATTTTGATTGTCGTAACATCATACTACTAAATGCACTGTCTTATTATGCTAGGTTTACATCTGGCCACGATTACCACGATGTCCCCGATTCCAGAGCATCGTGGCGAACGTAACAGAGCGTGGAGTCGAATCGGGGTGATCGTGGGGGAGCGTAACGGAACGTGGTTGAATCGGGGACATCGTGGGCATCGGGACAGATTTTAAATCAAACTTAAATTTCACCACGATTGCCCCTATTCATTTTCTAATCGTGACAGAGCGTGGCCTTCGTAACAAAACGTAACGGAACGTACCGAGGCGTAACAGAACGTGGAGTACAATTGCAACAGATCGGGACCAGCGTGGACTCATTTTTTCATCCCGCGTCGCTGGGAAAGAATTATTTCTTGTTTAAATATCAAATCGTGACGTAAAACGTGGTCATTTGTCTCAAATCGTATGTCAAATCGCAGGAGATCGCAACAAAGCGGCTTTGTCGTGGGAGATCTTAACAGGACGTTACGGAACGTGGTGGAGAGTGTAGAGCCCTAGTAATCATTATAATAAGGTTGTTCAAACTCATGTCGAACAATATCTACTTGCAAAACAAACCACATTACATAAAGGCTCTTGTGCGCATGGTCTAATATCAGTTTAGTACAAACTCTAAGTATATAACTGTTATTAAGGCCAATAATAATTTTGTAACATGTTGGTAGGGCTCTACACCGGTATACGATATATATCGAATACCGGTATTGTAGGTTCGATAGATATATCGGATCGAACGTTTCCATATCGAACAAAATATCGATCACTGACGGTCATACAAATAAAATTCATGGTCTGCAAATCATTTGATATTTTGATTCGCCAAATCAACATTCTACTGCTTCCAATTCTGTATGTAATAATATGTGTACGAACAATATCATAATTTGACATTCCTTTAAGCAAATGTCTTACATCGGATACGCTATGTTATGTCCCTTTTCAATCAAGGGGGCGGTTTGAATATCCATTATTACGTGCGTTCGTTTTCAATTAGTCTGGGAATCATTAACGATCAGTATTTTAAATATATATCAATTTTGGGCGCCAGAAGTCTCTTGGATTTGTTCGGGTATATCCGCTATGTAAACAGAACTTTAATGACCAGAAGCAATATTCTTGTTAATAGCTGAAGTTCTGAAAGAGTATGCTTTCCCTTTTGCCGATCTTTGTTTAGTGTCTTGTAAATATGAATATGAAACCAAGCATCAACAAAATTATTTCATTTTATGTAAATTCTGCACACAAGTACATAAACGATCGATTATCGAACGCACTTAGTTAATATTGATGTTAATACAGATACTTTTCGTGTCACAAAAACTCGTCTACAACATAACATTTGTCCGAGAATATGCCGTCTCCGAAAAAAAAGTTTGGGGTTATCATATTGTGCAAAAATGGACGGAACAGAGTGTAATATGTTGCAAAAATGCCGTTAGCAAAGGAGGCAATATAACAAACTTGGCCATACATGTCACCGTGTCAGCAGACAGATCATGTCTAGACACATACTCACTCATTCTCATACCCAGAGGCTGTCAATATTCTCGAGTAAGATCGAGAAGATAACCTCTGGGTACGAGAATGAGACTCGCTAGATGCAATGATATTTCTTAAAATGCAAACCTCAAAGACTTTATCATTGCTAGGTTTACATCTGGCCACGATCTCCCCGATTAGCCAGAGGCTAAAAAATCGGGGAGCTCTACGATTAAATGGTATACTCCACGTTCTGTTACGCTTCCTTACGAAATCAGCACGTTTTGTTGCGCTCTATTGCGCTTTGCTACGATCGAGCCCACGATTTGCATCACGTTCTGTTACGCTTTGTTGCGATCAACACGATTGGCTTCCACGCTCCACCACGTTCCGTTACGTCCTGTTAAGATCATTCTGACCGATATAGAGCCCTAATGATTACACGTTTCACTTACAATCAATCGTGAGTATCCGTATGCGTGTATACGATTGTACACGTGTTTGTAACAGCCTATTCGACTATAAAAAAATTGGTAAAAATGGCATGTTAATGCACTTTCGAGTGTGAACACATACGTTCATAAAGAAACACGTAAGTGCGCAATATTGTGGCTTTGTTTCAAAGTATTTATTCATATGAAAACAAATTAATTGTTAGATGAGTGTATTGTGCCGAAAGCTTTCGATAAAACGCGATTCACAGCCGAATCCAAAAACTTAAAACTGTGTTTAATGTATTCTTGCATAAAGGTCAAGCTCAGATGAATTCTACAGGACTATAGCAAAAATGACTTTCCATTTTACTAGCATCATATTTAGCACAGTTTTGGGACAATGCATTGAATTACTGACCACAAATGTTTGTTTGTTTGGGTTTTACGGCGCACCAACACAGAAAGTTCATATTGCGCCGAATACTGACCACAAAGCGCTTATATCATATACATATACATTGTCTGCGACATGCTTCTTGTACATATAAAGTATTACAGCAGACATAAACACTGTTTTTGTCTTTGCAGTACTGCCGACTGAGAGTGCTTTTAACATGACTGTTTCGGTGACGGGTACAACTTTAAAAGTAGAGGCTGGTTGTTTTTATCCATCAAATGCTGGGAAAATGGATGTGTTTTGTGTCAGTGTAAGTATTTAGCCCCTTTGAGAGGAAACGATTATTGAAATTGATGATTGTATGACATTCTAGATTGTTAACTAACTAAAGTAAATCAGATTAAGGTTTTGCATAATCAAACCTATAGCCTACATCTAATGCCACGACAAACACAGTCACTCTTGTGTCTGCTCGGTTTAAAACAAGTTATAATCTATGTTTTTCTTAAACAATTGTTTAAACCAAAACATCAGCTGTAAAAAATCCGGATATATTTCGGTGGTATTATCCTATAATGAATGAATATATGGTAATGATTATATGCATGCAACAATGACGTTATCTTTAATATGTATATATTTATTCACTGTTAATATATGATTGATGACATGCCGATTATGCCACGGTTATGTACTTAGGATAACAAGAATAGTCATATGTTCGACTTAAACAAGTAGTTAATGGCTTAGATTGCCAATTTGAGTTATAAGCATAATTTTAAACTTTTATAATTATCCTACATTAACAACACCTACCAGCCGCAGGAGGTCATACACTTTTCGACTTGTTGTGGAAGTATATTCTCTTGATTACAAAAAGTAAGGTGTGCAGAGTCTTGTAATGTGGGCCAGTCACCGACGTAGCATAAATAACACGTAATTACGAGTACAATTAAATTATGAAAATACCATACATTGACAGGGTGGTAACGAAATTAAAGTTAGGGATAATATTTCAATGACACCTTCAACTACTGGTTGTACTGGTGATTGTGCTGGACCAAATATATATACTGCAACAGGCACTACTTATATTTACAATTCTACAGGAAGTTCTTCATATCGTGTCAAAGTTTATCTTGATGGGTTCAAAAGTTATGCTGTCATAAGGGATACTCCAGCAATTTACAATTGTGGTAAGGATCCTTACCTTTCAAAATATGTCAATGAGTTTTAAAATTAAGATAAGTTCGGAAATGAACAGATTACTTGGAACAGAGATATGGTACAATTTTGATTATACTTTACAAATCAAAATTAAAAATCTGAAACATAACGTATCGATTCATAGCATGATATTTCCTAAAGCGAGAAAATATGAAATTGTCTATATTGTTTAATTGCAAATGTAAAATTATATGCTTCAGGTTAAGTAAGAATAAGAACTTATGTTAGACTCGTTTCTAAAAACTGTTTTTCGGCACAGCTGTCTAAGCTAACTTTTGACCTATATTTAACCAATACAATTTGCTATACCATAGCTGTTTGTCCAATGAAAATCCTTTACAGTATAATGAAATGGATAAAACACATGACACCATTGGCTATTTGTAATAAACATGTGCGTAGCACGTACAGTTGCTGCTGACTATTTTCTCTGTGTATAATGAGTGCTTTACTAAGCTAATTGATCATTCATTCGTCGTGATACGCCCCTTGTGGTATAACTAAACTGCGAATATGATTGAGCGGACGTTTGGAATGGGTTTTCATTTTGTCATAATTGTGTAGGCCGCCATTGAGCATTTCTATCAAATTGTTTTATGTTCTCCAGAAAGTAACATAAATCGTTTGGTACTTCTGGAAAGAAGTGATTTTTAGTAGAAAATCCATGGCATATTGTTATTAAAGACGTTTGTAATTTTATAACCTGACAGATTTTCCAAATTGACAAATCAGCCAAGTGCCAATATATTCGAACGAAAATTATCAGTTGAGGCTGAATTGCAATTTCGGACAAACTACATTTGACTTATAGTTAATACATGTACGCCGTGAATGACCAACATTTATACTTGAAAAAGAACCAAGCAGAGCGCCGAATATATTTTTTAAAGATATTTCTTGTTTAAGATATATCTTCTGTATTGGCAAGATCTATATCTTAAAAATACGTTGTAACTCATTCTTTCTTCGATTATTTTTGGTGTTTATCGTAATACATTGCAGTTGTAGCAATGTATAGTGTACATTATAATTATGTTGTATACAATAAAGTCATAACTCCAGATTGGAATTCAAGTCTTCAGAATATTATCAATAGATAATCAATAGATAATTATGTGTTCATAACATGAATTATCCAAAATATTTATATCATCGAATCATCTTACTGCGGCGATTTTTGTTTTACTACTGATCGCTATATTTAAGTATATAAAATGACCTAACCTCTTTGGAGAGTAGATATATTGTATATTGTATTTTTATAGAATCCGAAGTCACTGTAACTAACATAAATGAATCCTTTATATGTGGTCATAGCACAAGATTAGAGTGTGATATAAGTAATTATTGGGGTGGAATGACATGGAAATTAGATGGAACCATCGTTGCTCAATGTGCATTTGGTAGTTGTACTGCTCTTGGTGCTTTGCCGTCTGGTGACAATTTTACTTATGATGAAACTGCTGGAAAGTTCTATTTAGATATTGGTATTACCCAGGCTGACAATGGAACACAATACCAATGTGATGATGGTTCAACTCAGGATCAAACAACAGTGAACATACAAGGTACGATCGATGTTAGATTAATCTAATGTATTTCAAAAGTAAAACGTATTTTCTGATTTATGTTGTTATTACTTTAGTATATTCGAATCAGTTTGAATGTTATCACATACATTTTCTAATAACATGACTGTAAAAAATTGTAAAAAACTATCATACTGAACAAACCACTTCGTCTATATTACTCGTTATTTCTTCGTAGTATCCTCATTTCAACTACAAAGCCACCAGTCACAGGTATTATTACCTGTGCTTGGATAGTAACATCGTTATTTAACAGTTATATCTATTATCACGCTTTAAGACGCCTTTCAATTCACTATATAGTGGATATAATTTTAGTTTTTTTCTTTTGTCTATGCCAATTTAATCAGTAAAGAATCGATTACAGCTTCCAGGAAAGTTCAAAACGTTACTGATGGAACATAACATGTAGTGGTTATGTATAGGATAGTAAACTACCAATAGTTGCTTGAAAAAGCTATGAATAGTAACCGGTATATTCTACCATTTAGAAATGCTGCGGTAACCATCACATTAGACTGGTTTAATATCTCATCATCACGAAACGAAATGACCAAAATAATACAAATTAGGTTTTCCAAGTGGAAATTACTAAATAAGGCACTAAATGTATATTAAAAACTCATGATTTGTCCGACTAACATTTCGCTACTTCGAGATTGCACTAAACTAGACATATAAGCACGCACTCTGCAGTCTTAGAGTAATCATTTTTGGAAGGTCAGTGACATAAACAATTTGACACTTTACTAGCATCATATTTAGTATATATTTGGTGCGATTCGCTTAACAACTCATTAAAATGCACGTAAGCGGCTCTTTTCTAAATACATGACTGTGTTACTGCTTTCAGTATAAATGTATACTGTATAAGCAAATACAAAATATGTCAAAGTCAATTAAAAATATAGTCAATGTTACACGCGTGACCTAATTTAACAATGCATGAGTAATACTCAAAATTTGTCTTTCAACATATTTGTAGAATTATCAAAATCATCGCTGTTTTAGTTAGTATCAAAATAGTTCAAATCTATGATTACAGTGTTAAGTCGTTGAATAATTTACAGTGGTTTGATACATATAATACGGCGTTAATTCTAACATACGCGTGTTCATTCTATTTTCAGTACCGCCATCTGAGAGTGCTTTAACAATGACTGTATCGGTGACTGGTGCAAAGTTAACAGCCGAGGCTGGCTGTTTCTATCCATCAATTGCTACTGCAAAAATGGATTTGTATTGTGTCAAAGTAAGTGTTTCGCATAATATAATTTTATAATGCCATTCAAAGCTGCTAACAAACTTATAACGATCTAAGATATGTCTTACACAATTTAACGCATGCCTATATTTCATGCCAAGATAAAAATATTCATACATGTGTTCTTTGCTAAATTATATTCTCAGTTTCCCATAACGCAATTCAATTTAAATATAACCGGATGGACCTTTATATTTCTATTGTCATAAGAATTTTGTTGTGCAGCATTGACAATAACTATCAATTATATATAAATAATGATCAAAATGCAGACTAAGACGCGTTGTATTACGATAAAAGTGAAACATTTTATGTAAAACAAATGCTAAAGACTGACTTATATTTTAAAACCGCATATATGATAAATCGTTAAATGCATGATTATTAATCCATCGTTTGTGGGTTTGGCTCTCAGTTATGGTAGGTTAAACTCTTTCATTATACTCTCTGAATGGAAAGGTTATCAACCCATTGTAGAAGTAAAAACTAGAGAAAAAACATGTGAAGGGATTATGGTAATATGGATGACCGCAATTCCGTACAAACACGTGTAAACAGATGGCGTTGTGTTGAATTTAATATTTAATTATCTGAAACAAATACTAATAAAATGCCGTACATTAACAGGGTGGTATTGAGAGGAAAGTGGTAAAAACAATATATATGGCACCTACTACAAATGGTTGTCGAGGGGATTGTGCTGGGCCAAACATATATACTGCAATTGGGAGCATAACTATAGACATAACTAAAGGAAGCTCTAAATATCGTACCAAAGCGTATTTAGATGGGTTTAAAAAGTATTTTATCTCAAAAGATACTCCGGCCATTTACAATTGTGGTAAGTTTTTCCACTTCCTAATATTCAGGCAAAACATATCATTGTCGCGAAAAGGCTAGTATTCTTTATTCAGTGGCGGATCATGTAACAAAAAATGCGACTTACATTGTTCACTAACAAGAACCACGTAGTTACGCTTAAATGGTAAATTGTAAAAGTTAACGTGCGGTTCATATTTTGCTCTTAAACACATACTCAGTCGACTTTACGATTTTGTACGATAACTGCTGATCATTGAAATCTCCTTTCAAAAGTTGATCTCCCACAGTACCAATTTATACCTTGGTGAACTGGAACAGTTGTAGGTTGATTTCTTGCTCAAGAAAAGCAGCAATGCTGCTAGTGTGGTTCGAATTCAAGACCTCTCGATCCAGAACGTGCGTCCTACCACTAGACCACAGCTTCTACTGCAAACATGAATATGTAAGCTTTTTGTTTAAATGTTCAAACTGATTATAAAATTATGATGATACACATTCGCGAAAGTTGTGTTTCATATATTCAAATTTATTTCAAATTTTATTTATTCATTTTTTTGCAGCTCAATTATTTTTCCACAAAACTCACATTCCCCAATAAACATTTGGTTAACTGAAAGTTTAGTTTGGTCAATGTATATGTGTTCTGTTTGTATTCGTTATAAATGCATCTACATTTATTCATTGTTTGAAAGAACAATCTTTATAACATCATGCTCATTTATTACTTTATACTTTAATTTCGGTAGCTTCGAGAATCTAGCCTTTTTATAGTAAATCCAAATTCCTGGAAAAAACATTATGACATTAACCTTTAACATATAATAATATCATTTTGTATCTTTTCAGATTCACTGTTGACTGTTAACGAGTGAAATTATAGAATCAATGTCACAAAACATCATAAAACGAAGAAAGTAATATAAGAATCTAAATTTTATTCAATAAAATGGAATAAAGAAATAAAACAAATTTCCATGCTTATTATGATCTTTAAATATGTTATAATCTACACATATATTTATTAACAACAAGTCCATTTAGTTCCAAAGTGTGTACTCTATATAAAGCAGGTTCTTTTGTTGTTCATTGTTAATTGGCTTTGCGACTGATTACAAATTCCACATTGTCTACTATTTAAGCTAATGAAATCAAATACGAATACAAAAACAAATTCAAAATACAATTCAAAAGTAAAAAAAGTATAAGTGATGTGCCTAAGATACCTATTAATTGCGTTAAAAAGTGAAACACATTTAATTCCATACATTGTGCTATACAGTGATAAACCATTATATCATATAAACTGTGTTATAGAATAAGACACTAAAATGCCAAAAAAAAATATGTAATTAAATGATTTACCACATAATTACGTAAACTGTGTTATAATGATAAATATATAAATACTTTGTTCATTAGGTTTGTACGTAAGCACATCATCATTATACACATTGTACACTACATGATTTACAAAACATTACCAATCATTATATAAAATAAACATGTTACAAAACACATATTCTTACACACCCCCACACACCACAATCTCCTCCACACATAATACACACAAACTATCATCCACAAATAACGTCTTACTTACAAATACATTTAAGTATTTATTAATAAACATATATTATGTACAAAAATCATCACACTCCAAGCATTCCTCCACACATACCACTCACAAACTATCATCCACAAATATAGAACTTATTTACAAATGTCCTTTCTTCTTCTTTAATAATCATATTATATTGTATACAAAGATAATCACACTCCACACACTCCAGACCACACACTACATACACACATAAACTATCATCCACAAATATAGTTTTATTTACAAATGTCTATTATTTTATATTAATTTACAAAACAATACAAAATAACATACAATAAACATGATAAAACACATATTATAATATTATTATAACACACACTATTCACTCCACACACACCACAAACACCATACACAAACTATCATCCACAGATATAGCCTTACTTACGAAAGTATTTACTTATATATTTACATATAAAAATTAAAAATATCATTTGGTAGAAAAAAATACTTTAGATACTTTTATACGGAGAAAGAACGGTAAATAGTTGTTTCAAAATACAAAAAAAACATATTTGGTGCATCGAATGCTTTTGTTATAAAATTGCATAATAAGTTTAAATATTTGTTTATCAATATTTATTCTATCTAAAAACTTTACCATCACGTAAATAAGAATACTTTAACGGAATACTACAACTGTTGGTTTGGTTGTATTTACCTCTAACCCCTATTTGTTGGGATACATATGCAAGTAGTTAAGGCTATTTTGTAAGTCGTCAACTGCTTCACCAAAAATCTACATATCATCGGCGAGTAAAAAAGTTATTATGAATATTTCATTAATTGATAGAACACATTTAACCTCAATATGTGCGAATAATTCTAAATCGTTTAAAAATGAAGTGAAAAAGTTGGAAAAATTTGTTTTGACCTTGTCGTGGACCCACTGCTATTTCGAAAATATCTGAGCAATGTTTATGTTTTTATAAAGTGTCACTATTGGATTTCAAATCGAATAATTCGCATGATCAGAGTGACAATACGATAATGTCACATTAGGTGGATCTGATAAAAATCTACATCAAGTACGTTTAAGTAAGATGATTGGCGTTATACAAGATACAAAAGTTTATTTCAAGTCAGATAAATACAAGATAACATAATAGCATTAGCGGTTGTAATCTATTGTTCAACACATATATTATCTTCATGGTGGCTAATGAACAATTTCATACACCACTTCATCCTGATCTTTATCTAAAAATAATCAATATAGAATACATTTGATAATAAATCTAATAATAAAAGTTAATCAAATGTAACGGTACAGATAAAGAACTTTTTTTCCCAAATATATTTAAATAATATGAACTGTATTCTTCTATATAAAAGCATAAAATGATTACAAACGAAACAAAATTATTCTGTCGAAGACGAATTATATGAGTGTCTTCAATTTAACTTTGTTATCTTAAAATGATTTGTATTTACTTACTGTTTGATTGCATAACATATTTCTTTCCTACTTTCTTTTTATTTATTTATTAAAGTTAACGCCGTATCAACACATTTTATGTCACTTCAATGCGTCCAGCGCACCTAACATAGCTTTCCTAGATCCTTGTCTATAACCAGTACTCACCTACCTTCCACAAGGCCGAAAACTTTTCCATATTATCTAACCAATGAAGGGAATTTGAGATAATTGTCTAATTTTCATGGAAGGGTATAACCTCCCCGGTAGTGATTCGAATCCGTACCCCTTCGGGACACGCTATTCCGAAACCCGGCGCGCTACGAATTGCGCTATCGACCCGGGTTCTTTTCTGTTTAAGTTTAATTTCTGTTAAAAAAGCAATGGCATAATTATGTCTTGTGAATACGACTGATATGAATAACTAGTAATAGTAAATTTGATATGTCATTTTACGCGTCCAGCGCACTCAACCTAGCTTTCCTGTACTCTTGTCTATCATCAGTACTTACCCTACCACAAGGCCGGGCATTTCTCAATATTATCTAATCTATGAAAAATTGATATTATTGTTGTTCATGGAAGGGTATAACCTCGCCGGATGGGATTCGAACCCGTACCCCTTCTGAACATGATATTTCGAATCCCGGCGGGCTACTAACTGCGCTATCGACCCGGGTTATAAATATTTCAAACGTTTGCTAAACGTTTGTTATAAACAAAGTATATTTTTTGTATAAAGAAAAACATATCATGATATAAGTAGCGAGTTGTTACCAGTAAGCAATGGTAAAATGCGGCATATAATACCGTCCCATGGACATTTCATATTTATTATCAACTTATCTCCGAATATGTGATTGGCTGCTTGTGGAAATGTGAGCTGAGTCTTGTAAATATAATGGACCAAAAAGCTGATTAAGTTATATTGTTAATAAACTGCATGAACTCCAATCGAATAGAATAATATGATAGATATATATATATATCTATTTCAAAACCGTAGTACTCAATGGTAATATGTTTTATTATTATATTAATAGAATCTTCAGTCACCTTAAGTACTCTGATTTAACAGATTTGCACATTAAAAAGAATTACCTTTAGACGAGGCGGCAACAGTAGAATAAGTGGATACATCTCGATTGACCAATTCTAAAGCGTCATAGTTTGATGCACTGTAAAAAACGTTATAAAATGAGTATTAAATATGATTGACATAATAAACCTGCTTTGTGGATTCCCTGAGCATGAAATCGTATCCTGTCAAGGAACAATGAGTAGAATGGTAGTAGCAATGTGCCTAAAAACTGATTACACGCCATGTAAAGCATCATGTGACGATCTATTATCTTTGTTTTTTTTTGAGTGAGCTTAATTCATAAACTGAAATGATGCTAAATACACAGCTACCAAGCGTTGTTCTTTAAATACTAAAACATTATTCCCGAGGAAGTTTATGTTTCATGTCATTATAAAACATTGTAGGCTAACTAGTATATCATTTCTTAAAACCTGCAACTACTTTTGTGTCATTTTCATTATTTATCAATGCTTACAATTATGTGTTTTAGCAGGTTTGTTTTAAATTCACTAGTATGTTACAATAGCCGTAAGCATTCCTTCATTTCGATACGCTGCTGCTATTGTAGAAATTATATTTTGTCCATGTGCATTTCTACATAAAATACATGATTTCGAGAACATATCGTTTTAATTTCCATTCGAAGAGTCAAAATAAGCCATGATTCAACAAGATTACGCACATGATCATATTTTTAACTTGCAGAATTTAATAGTTGTTTTCTATTTTACGGTTTTTATGTCACAAATAAAGAAATCAATGTAAATGTTGTTTAGTTATATAAAGAAAAAGAGTAATCGTGATATTGGAAGATGGTAATCTACATTTTAACTTCATTTAACAAACAATGATACAAGGTCTCTTAATTGTCCACTATTCTATAAGGAGTACATGTATTTATGTTCTTATCCAAATGTAGGTTATTTGTAGCCAGTTTTCAGTGTTTTATCAATGTGGTTATAAACATGCATTGTATGTTTATATCATGTATTTTGTATTTTTGTATAAGTCGAAGGCCTTTAAACCAATATATATTTGTCATATATATATATTGTCATTGTCATTTGTCATTGTCAACATGCACCAATTATTAGATGAAATCGTTGTATGTTGCAATTCTTATTTCTTTGTTCGAAAATACATGATATGTTCACTATTGTATAAATTTTAAAAACAGATTCAGTCGAGCGTGTTTCCTGACAAGC
This sequence comes from Mactra quadrangularis, assembly GCA_025267735.1. Lineage (NCBI taxonomy): Eukaryota > Metazoa > Mollusca > Bivalvia > Venerida > Mactridae > Mactra > Mactra quadrangularis. The sequence continues at coordinate 47,402,021 of CM046299.1, read as the reverse complement.
AAGGCTAGAACATACTTAAACAATTATCTTAATTCATTGTCAAGTTACAAATGGTATCAACTTTGCTTACCTGAATGACATAGCTGCATTACCATGTGTCTCTGAAACAAAAAAATTATAAAATTGATAAATACGTTAATAATATTGGTGGGAAATATTTAAGTGATATGCAGCATGATCAAGTAAACAACGGGTTCATGTTTTGGGTATTATGGCTGGGATGTAGTATGAATACGTACTGTATAAATATGTACTGTATACTTCTATATGAAAACATATCATGATTATATTTTTAAACAAAAATGTACTCTCACTGAGACGAATTGTATTTTACTATGTTATATTAGAAATGATTTGTATTTCACTATTTAATTGCATCAAATATTGCTTCTGGTTAAGTTAAATTTGCGTTGAAACAGAAATGGTTATAACTGTGTAATTGTGTAATACGATTTATTCTAATAACTAGTTAAACTAATATATGGTTCATTTAACTTTATGAATATTTCAAGCATTTGCTAAACTTTTTTATAAACTAAGTATACGTTTGTATAAATAATTACATTTCATTATATTATTAACGAGTCGCTAACAGGACATGATGATAAAATGCGACATTCAATACCGTTTCATACTTAGTATCAATCATTCTCCGTATATGAAAAACATGGTCGCCTCTTTGTGAGAAGGGAAGCTGGTATTAGTACATACAATGGTTTAAGCTTATAAGGTTATATTGTTGATAAACGGCATCAACTTCAATATTATAGAGATATATGTATTTATTTCAAAACTGTGGTACTCAATGGCAATATGTTTTATTATATTTAGTGAATCTTCAGTCACCTTCGGTATTTTGTTTTAACAGATTCACACATAAAAAATACCTTTACATGAGGCGGCAACAGTTGAATAAGTGGATACATCTCGATTGACCAACTCTAAAGCGTCATAGTTTGATGCACTGTAAAAAATATCCAATGGATATTAACTATGATTGAAATAATCAACTTAGATCAGCGACATTTTAACTATCAAATCTAAGAATAGTGACACGGGAATGTAACAAATGTTTAAGTGTTTAAGATAATATAAAATACCACATTTGTCATTCTACTTGGTATCTACATACATTTTGAGTGAGCTTAATTAATAAATTGAAATAATGCTAGAGACTCAGCTATCAAGCGTTGTTACTTTCAACACTAAAACATAATGTCCGAGGAATTTGATGTTTTATTTCATTATCAAACGTTTATAGACTAACTAGTATATTATTTCTTAAAACCTGCAATTACCTATCTTTGATGTAAATATTTATCAATGTCTAAAAGTATGTAATTACGAAGTTTTGATTTAAATTCACGAAAAAGTTATTATAGTCGTAAGCATAAAGCATTAAATTATACTTGCCTTCCTTCATCTCGATAGGCTGCTGTTGTAGAAATTATATTGTGTCCCTGTGCATTGCTACAAAAGATGATTGATTTCAAGAATATATCGTCTTTCATTAGAATAGAGAATAAATCAACATAAGCAACGATTTATCAAGTATCTAACATACAACATTTTTCATTCTATTTGGTATCTGCATACAATACCACTGGGAGAGAGCGACTTCGGCGATTTGTTGCAACGTAAGAATGAAAGAAAGCTCCGCATTAAATTATGTTTGATTCACATTCAAAACTTGCTTTGTGGATTTCTTGAGCATGACATTGTATCCTGTCAAGGAACAATGATACAGATGGTAGTCGCAATGTGCCTGAAAACTGATTTTATGCAATGTAAAGCATCATGTGACAACCAATTATCTTTAATTTCAATTTCTCTAGCTTAATTCATAAACTGAAATGATGCTAGAGACTCGGCTACCAAGTGTTGTTCCTTTCAATACTAAAACATAATTTCCGAGGAATTTGATGTTTTACTTCATTATTAAACGTTTATAAACTAACTATTTTGTCATTTCTTAAAACCTGCAACTACTTATATTCGATGTTAATATTTATCAATGTCTAAAAATGTGCTTCAGTAGTTTGATTTAAATTCACTTATATAATATATGGCCGTAAGCATGAAACACTTAATTATACTTGCCTTCCTTCATCTAGGTAGGCTGCTGCTATTGTTGAAATTATGTTTGGTCCTTGCACATTGCTGCAAAAGATTCATGATTTCAAAAATATATTGACTTTCATTAGAATAATCAATATAATCATTATTTATAAGCAACGATTCAACAAGTTGATGCTAACAATTTAAAGCAAATCAAATAAAAGAATATGTCGACTTTCCCTTTTACGCATATGGACATTCTTTTACTAAACTTGCAGAATGTAATAATTGTTTACTACTTAACGTTATATTATAGATAAAGAAATCAATGTAAATTGTGTCAAATCATATTAAGAAAAAAGTAATAGGGGTATTGGAAGATGGTAACTTCATTTTGCAAACAATTGTACACGGTCTCCTTATTGTCCAATATTCTAAACGGAGTACATTTAAATACATTTTTATTCAAATGTAGGTTGAATGCATTGCAACAAGTTTTCAATGTTCAAACGTGGTTATGAACATACAACAATTAGTACATGGAATTGTTGTATGTTGCTATTCTAATTTCTTTTTTCGGGAATACCTGATATGTAAACAAAATTGGAGGAGTGTCTTTCCTGACAAGGAAGGCTAGTATATACGTGCATGATATCTTAAACCATGGTCGAGTTACACATAGCATGAATGTTGCTTACCTTGATGACATAGCTGTATTACCATTTGCCTCTGAAACAAAACAATTATAAAATTATCAAAAATGTCGGGTTATATTTTAGTGATATTCCGCATAACTTAGTTAGCAATGGGTTCATGTTTGAGGTTCTGTGGCTGGAAATATAGAATGAACGAAAACAAGGTTGACTTATCGTTTCTAGAGATATGGTTTACACAGAAGACTCTTTTAATGTTAGTAGATATACAGAAAGCATAATCATTTAAAATTGTACATTTCATATCATTAATCTAACTATAAGACATTATCAACACTTGCCTCCTTCATGATTTGGATAATATGGCTTTGATTCATTATGAACGATTTAAAATCCGACATAATCGTTGTCATGATATGAAGTTCAAACAGAAGACGGGACTTTTTAAATGTTAGTAGGTTTACAGAAAGCAAACTCATTTCTAATTGTTAAATACATATCATGAACTTAATGAGAAGACAAATCGATACTTGCCTCTTTTTGAACGACATCTCCATACTAAACAAATGGAAAGCACAACCAGTATGACACATCCTAACGTTGCCCCAACAGAAGAGCCTATTACAAGAACAATGTTGGTTGTCTCAATATCTTTATTTTCTGTAACGAAACAATTACTACTTCTAGTTTATTTTGATAACTCAATAACGTAGTGCTGTATCCAAGCGGTATACTTAAGCGATTCAATAGCATTATTTTATTATATGCATTAAATAGGGCTCATGCGATTTTATAGCTTTATAATCAACTTATTCATAAGTTTTGTTTGAACTTCAACATTAACGTATGTTTAGGTATAAGAAAATGTTAAACAATAATATTCTGATTATATATCGACTTTGCTTACGTTTATTTGACATCAATTTCAGTAATGCACACACTAAGGAGGCACAAAACTGGAACAGCTTTATTGCCTATTGTTTATCCCATAGGGCTATTAAACCTTATTATGAATAATTTACCGATTTACTTTCAGAATGTAGATAATGAACTCATCGGATGGACAATTGCGTAAGTGCTTGTTGATTATAAAGTCACGGACACACATAATTTAAAAAAACCAGGGACCCTCTCCATTAATGAGTAAATATATAAGTGCCAAAATGATGCAAACTATGTTCACAACCATAATGTCCAAGTATGATCGACTGCAAATGAAAAGGTCAATACAATATAATGGAATATGATTAAAAGAAAAAGTGGTACTGAGTGTACACTAAATGCCACGAATTCCGAACGTACCCTCATATTAGATACCAATGATCAATTACTAATTGTGTATTAATATATGTTATCAACTACGTTGCTTAGTTCAACTCTTGACTTGTCAGTATTTAGATATTTGAAGCAGTTGATAGCTTTGTCTACCCATTTGGCGAAACAATGAATATCAATTCTTTATATTCTTTCTTCCAAAAGCCATAACCAAGAGTTAACAAATATTAATGACAGATGTGCAAATTGAAAATGTAGAAGAATACAAAAATAAAACAAGGTTTTCTAGTATGTTAATATCACCTTTGGTCAATGCTGTGTGTACATCTGATTCCTTAGACTCGCCTAATTCAGTCGATGCATAAATGATAATATCATACTGTGTCTTCTCGGACAAGCCAGTAATTGAGTAATACATAAGTGTGTCACCAGTATCTTTCACATTGATATAATTCCATGTGTTAGTCACTTCCTTCTTATATTTGATGTGAAATGTTTGTGGAAGTCCACCATTGTTTCCAGGTCTCCATGAGATATAAATTGATGATCCAGTTGTTAGAGCTTCATCATATCGAAGATCTGTGGGAGTATCAGGTAAAGCTTAAAAATAAAATATTTGTCTTGTTACGTTTAATAGTATCAATTACTTAAACATCATTCATTCATTAAACAATTACATGGAACAACTGGGTATTATTTTGTCGGTTAAGGCAAATGTTTGTACAACTTAAATTTTTTCACAATATTTACGAATGTAGAAGGCGCCCGTGCGTAAGTAAGAATTGGACTGGAAAGAATAAACTTGATATATTCTTACGAAATGTCGTCCGATTTATCAATCCTTTACTGGTTGCAACTTGGATGAAAAATTGTCAATGTTTCACATTTACGCGACAGAGCCATTTTAAGATGCTTTTATTTCATTACAAAATGTCTGGAAGATATGCAGCTTGGCAAAAGTTTTGTTTGGGTGATTGTCTTTCAGCAAACGTCAGTTGAACCCGATGGCAACGCTAAAGTGGAGTCCACAATCTATTACATTCAGTTATAAGTTACCAAATAAGATCTATAGAGACAGTTTTTTTCAAAGAAGTTTATTTATCCCCATTTTGCGTCTTTGTTCTGCACTCAATGCCCTTGACTTCATTCTAGCGGTGAATGAGGCTGTACACATTTCGACCCAAACGACAATAACCTCCCGAGACATCTTTTGGTGGTGGAAGCGCGCTAAAATAGGGTCATTTTTAGAAGGAGGATCCAGACACGTAAATGCTGGAATGGCCAGTTTTGGGTTAAATAATATCAATACCAGACAATTAGTCTACTTCATGTGGTGTATGTACAAACTTCACTAAAAGACGTTTTGTTTTGCAGGATTATCTAATTCATACATTATATTTATGTCGCCAACAAGATTTTCGCTTTTTGATACATCCAAATAGCACTTATTGTAGTTACATCATTTTTGCGATGGTATAATCTACAAACGGTGACGCTGTGTTGTGATCAATGAGATAAGATAAGGATCATAGATCACCATCATAGCTATACAGAATTCAAGTCATATCAAGGGATTTATTAAATCCCTTGTAGAAAAATGTTTTATACGTGTATTATATTGTCCATTGTACAGGAAGTGTAAATTTACAGATAAATGTTTCACAACTTTAAAGGTGTCATTTTGCATACAATACAGTCAGTTGAACCAAGAATGGTGATTGAAATAACTTTTTGATCGTCATATCATGTTGGAATTATGAGCATTAAACTTTGATTGTTTGTTTGTCTGTTAGGTTTAACGCCGTAGCAACACAATTATAGGTCATATAACGGCGGTCAGACAACCTACCCATTCCTCCTGGACAGGAAAGGCTAAATCTCTGGATTTAGCTGTTTACCAACTACTAAGCGCATATTTCCGTCAGTGACGGACAACTGCCCTATATAGATAAAAATCATTGGTAGAAGGGAGAATGGCCGTAGATTTAACTTTCGTGACTTTAAACTCTGCAAGTTTTATCCGATTACGGGTCATTGCAAGTCATACTCTTCAATGAATTGCTTTTAATATCGGATTGCTCTGAATATGCAAAAAGCTTCTCCTTAACACAATGTATTACTTGTTTAGCCTAATTACAAGTACATGTTTAGCTATCTGAACGCATAAAAAGAAACGGCTAACGCGTAACACCGTTTTCTATGTTATTTTAACAAGTTATAATGAACAAATTACTACACAACGTTTGATCAACAATTTACTTCTGAAGTTACAATTATTATTAAGATAAAGATACTACTTGATTATAATCAGCATTTTATAATATAACAATATATTACGTTATAGTTATCAGTTACGATCATTATTATGTATAATTGAAAAAAACTAAAAAGAAAAAAACGAAAAATTAAAAATTAAAAAAAGAAACAAATAAAAACTGTCATCTTAAGTTACATTTGTAATCTACAAACAGTGTTTTAACCCTCATGTCACTGTAATACAGCATGTATTTGATAAACAATTAACACGTCAAAACCAATTTGGTTTCGGAGTTAAAGATTTGCTCAGTGCCCATTTCGTAATAAGAGTTACATAATGGGTTTTATTAAGGACTATGTAAAAGTTGAAATTACAGAAAGGCACTTTTAAGTACCGGCCCTCAAAAAGTTGGTTAGGGTAAATGCAGTGCTAAAATATCATAATGTTTAATCATCCCTCTTGCCTGAAATCTTTTGGAGCAGGCAATATTATCGTAGGTACTTCACATCACCTGTGAATACAGAAATAAATACGTTATTTTCTGTGCAAGTTTCCTTTTATTCTAGCGAACAATTTCATAATACATATGCAGATATTGAATGCACTAATATTACTCTAGATGCACTGAGGCTTACATTTTCTATATCTGTGACTGAATTTACATATATGAACAAACAAACAAGTGGGCTCTGTAATAAAAATTTGGGCGTCCATTTTGTGTGTATTAAAAACTTATTCATTACACATCTTTGCGGAAGTCAGGGGCTAATCACAAAAACGTGTGTACATACGCGAACTGAACTTCTTTCTAAAGATTGCAAGATTTCGAAGAAATGTCTTAAGAATGGTTTATTTTTTATGAAGTTATTACTACATATGTCTGTAGATTTGTTGATTTATTGTTTTAAGGTATTTATTTGACGCCACGTGGGAACTTTTTTGTGCCTAATTACTTTATTTTGACATCCATGTGTTCCGTCTTAAATTGGTCGATGTTTTGTTAGCAGATGACCATTTATTGTGTCATACCACCTTTGTTTAAATTGACCGTGTATTGAAAAATCAAGAGTATGGTGGCTCGGTATAGCCCTCGTGCATTTTCTTCGAGAGCTTCTAATCTCCGTTTGTGAAATTGTTCGTTGAAGTTTGTGGAACATATTGTATTCTTTAAATGTTTTGTAGTTTATAATGTATTGTTGACAACAAATCATGTGACCAAAATTTTAGGGCTTCACTACTTGTCGTTGACTTAAGTCAGATCGTATTGTAGCAAAGATTTTAAGTTTCGAGAGCGTCTTTGAAATTCTCTCATCGTAAACGTAAGTTCAACGTAAGTAAGTAATTTCGGAAACTTCGCTATCTTACGTAAGATTCTTATGAAACAGTCCCAGTTCTTTATCAGCCCTGCGTTCAGTAAGCATTTAACGTTAGTCAATCACCGTTACCGTTATGAACGGTTAATTGAACGATCCGTTGAAGCGCGAACGTTTAAAGATAGCGGACAAGAGAATCTTTACTTCAATTTATTAGAAGAATTTGGAGAGGAGGAATTCTTTTCTTGTTTACTTGTTTATTGTAAACTTATTGATCTTAATCAACGGAAGTAACACCACCGACTTCGTTGTAATGGCAGTTACTAGTTTGCACAATATACTGGAACTATTTTGTTTCAGGTTGTTTCATACTCGCGTACTATATACTTAAACCGTGAGCTGTTTGCCTGAAACGTTTTCCGCAAACAGACCGTTCAATAATGACATTAGTGAATAATACCTATTTTAAGTGTGTACCTTTCATTACCTGTGTCCATTATTGGACGCCGTACTTTTTGTTTGTACTACTTCTTTTGTGTAAAGTTGTATTTTGGACATGTTGAAATTATGAATTTTAGTATATATAGATATTTTATTATACTGATTTCAGACAATGTATAAATTAATTTGTATTTTTAACTCTCAGTGCATCTGTACGGGGGTGTACACAATCTGATTGGAAGATTTTATTTTAACAGTTTTCACTATACTTCATGTAAACTTGCACAAAAGTTTACATGTTTAAACTCACTTTTTTCATAAAAAATAAATATTACTAAACCACTTTTTTGATATTTTTCTATTAAACTTACTTATTTATTTCATTACGATTAAAATGAAAACTGAAATTTATGAAAATTATTTGTAAATTTCAATTATTGCAACCACACCTATTTTAAAGTCACGAAGAACATTCGTAAATTACATAGTCCTTAACTGTATTGATTATTGCTTTAAATATTGATTATGTATGATTCAAATTCATTTTAAACCTTAATAGTGTAATTTTAGCAAAATTTTGTTTTCATCACATGGCTTCATCCTTAATACATTTTGATCAAAAGTATTGACAAACATAATTCTACTTTTGGTCTACAATATACTTTTGATTTTCAAAGCAAAAAATACCATAATATGCATATACATAATAAGTGAGAGTTCAAGTTTATTTGTACAGGTTTTTGAATGAATGAAACAAACATAATTCATGCAAGAGTATTGTTACTTCCTTTGCTGTGCAAGGACAGAATAAGTCTTGATACAGGAACATTTAAAGGTCCCTCTAACTGTTAAAAAAGTACGCATGTTCTTACCTTTAGTAACTGTTGATAAAACTGAAATATCTGACGAATTTCCTTTCTGGTTTGAAGCATAAATTAAAATATCATATTGTGTTTTCTCATATAAATTGCTTAAAGTACAATTCATGGTTGTATCACCCGTATCATTTATAATGATATAAGTCCATTTGTCAGCTGAACTTTTCTTGTATTGGATATGAAAAGTTTGATGTTGTCCACCGTTAAAACCAGGCTTCCATTCAACATGAATAGATGTTGTAGTTGTGAGGTTTTCTACTTGGCGAAATTCTCGTGGCGTTTCTGGTACATCTGTAAATAGAAATACGTTACCTTATTTCCAGAACATTTATTTTCTTCTACAAAATTATTCTGGTTAACCTTATTGCACTGAAATCAAGTAAACACATGTTCAGACTCGATGAATTGATTTTTATAAAAAAAAATAATATCCTATTTGGAATGATAAATCGTTCATAGTTCTAGTGTTAACAACTGATTTTAAAACCATTCTGCCAATGCTCTAATAATTTTCATCAAAGATGAAGAGTCGTACTTAGGTTATCGCTCTTTGATTTACATATATTGTCAAGCAATGCAACGCACTGTACGTGGCATGGTCTACCAATAACAAGTCCGCGTTATAATCAAGTATTGACTCTGCCTTCTGTTCGTATGACTCGCATGGAGCTAATCAATTCATGGCTAGAGGACAGTGTTAAAGGTAAAACATTACAAAATAGATTAGAAAACATTGAAAAAACGAATTTTGCAATATGGTTATGTAAAAGCATAACATTTATCTCATTCAGTTATTAGAATGAACGAAACGTTGACATAGTTTTTCAACAGTCAATGTGTATAACTAAAGCACAAAATCGACGAAATGCGACCAAAGAAATGATCAAATTATATTTCATTTTACTCAGCTTTTGAATAAGTGAATCAAATTAATCAGGGCCGCGCTGTTGATTTTTAAAAACTTTATTTAACAGAAATGAGAGAAGTATTAATGCAAAAACCAGTCAAGTGCATACAGTTGAATTCAGCGTCTTAATCTACAAATAAGCCAATACACTTTAATAAGACAACTTCATCGTCATACAGTTGACTACAGTCAAGTAGTCAAGTAAAACAAACAAAAATTACCATTAGGTATCAGGTTGTAATTTTGTTCAAATCTACCAATGTTGTTTTCAGCAACAAGTTTATATATAGTAAAGTCTAGTTGTGTTAGATCATTTATGGTCAGGGTAGTCTGCAAAGCTGAGGAATGAATCGAAGCCCCGTCTTTGGATACCAGTTTGTTCCAATTGTCTTCAGCTAATTTCCACCAAGTAAATGTAGGTGTAGGATATGCGATTGCATTAAATGTGAATGAGCATGTTTGGTTCATTTCACCAGTTTTATTTTGATTAACGCTGCCATCTGGTCTTGGAGAACCTGTATAAACATAGGTGAACATATGTATTCACTGCAATCTAAAACGTTCATTCACATTACTTTTTATTAAATTGCTATCACTACCAAGTTCAAGGTTTAAAAAATATTTGTATTAATGTTTATGTATTTATTATACAGGCAATGGGGACACTATAATTTATCTGTACACTTCATTATTATTATAATTATAATTATAATTATTATTATTATTATTATTATTATTATTATTATTATTATTATTATTATTATTATTATTATTACAATTATTATTATTATTATTATCATCATCATTATATACCGCATTTGTATAGCGCTCTTTTCATATTGAACATATGTTCAAAAGCGCTTCACAATCATATGCATAATTGAGAAATACGAGTTTAAATGAAAACGAAAATTCAAATGATTTAGAGATTTTTTGAGTCGCAGCTAAAATTATCAAGCGGCCTAAAAAACTATGGTCGATGTATCTCAATGTACCAATATCTAGGTTAATATATTTTGTCACTTAATACCTCAAAGAACAATGTACTCATTCAAAAAGCAATATTAAGCAATATCAAAATCATTTAACAATAAGCTTATTTACAACATGTTGAATCTCCATTAAGTTCAGTGTAAGTTGTGAATGTATGAGGGAACCTCTGGAAGGCAGTGTACATGTTTATCATAATCTATTAGGCACTTATTGTAACCCTTAACCCGTTATTTATATTTCCGATTTAAAAGAATTCAAAACGATGAAAGACAAAAGCAATGGCAATATTCAATTAATTCAATTACCAAGTTGTGCCCCACAATCAAGTGTTTGTATAGTTGGCATTTGTCATTTGAAGAAAATTGGTCCAGATTTAGTGAACACATTGATTTGTGATGGTTTAACCATGGTGAAGATCAAAAGATAGCCAGTTATCATCTACAGAAAATAGCAATTGCCTTAGTATATACAGTACATTATATATACAATTTAGTCCATTTTTACTCAAGACATGAGTAGGGTAAAATTGAGGCGGGCAGGAATCGGTACCGATGATTTGCCCCTTAAAAGTACACCCGATGATTTGCCCCTTTAAAGTACACCCGATGATTTGCCCCTTAAAAGTAAACCCGATGATTTGCCCCTTTAAAGTACACCCGATGATTTGCCCCTTAAAAGTACACCCGATGATTTGCCCCTTTAAAGTACACCCGATGATTTGCCCCTTAAAAGTAAACCCGATGATTTGCCCCTTTAAAGTACACCCGATGATTTGCCCCTTAAAAGTACACCCAATGATTTGCCCCTTAAAAGTACACCCGATGATTTGCCCCTTTAAAGTACACCCGATGATTTGCCCCTTAAAAGTACACCCGATGATTTGCCCCTTTAAAGTACACCCGATGATTTGCCCCTTTAAAGTACACCCGATGATTTGCCCCTTAAAAGTACACCCGATGATTAGACAATGATTAGACGATGTATACGTCATTCCTTCCAAGATGTCGTAGCACGTAGGCTACTATTGTTAAATCCATAACCTTTTGTGTTTTTTTTCATACACAAAATGTAATTATAATTGTGTTTACATATGTATTTCGCGGTTTAAATTTACCACGTTTTTTCTAACTGCAAAGCTATTGGCTAGACGTTAGCCTTATCGAGTGAGTCATATAATAATGTATACACATTTACAGATAGCGTAAAATGGTCTTTATTTGCGACCGCTAAATTAGTAAAGCATAATCGTCTTTTTTATAAATGGAGATATTGTAGATAAACTTAACAAGAGAAACTCTGTTTTATAAACGAGACGTATAAATAATAAAACAACATAACTCTAATTATTAAATGTTATCTACTACCATCTAAAAATTTAATCACCGGTTATAGCACACAGTTGGATTGATTATTTACGTATCAATAAGCTTGAGGTATGCGTTAAAAGCTAGTTAGTTTTTCTCTGTACGTATCTTATCATATACAAGAAGACTGAGGACATAATTAAATTAAACTACAAAGCACTAGATAGATGCCTTCAGTTATATTTTATTTTAAATAAACATATTATGTTATAACAATTATGCAATCGTTCCAACATGAAATACTTATACGAATCTATAATAGCAACATATTAACACTTGGTATATACGTAATTTTATTCTATATCTATTGAATCAAAATGAGCACATGGTCACATTCTTTCATCGCTTGACTAACTAAACTTCATTGATAATGAAATATGAGACACTATAGTTATTTACAATGTCATAGTACTTAACCTTACTATTTATAGAAAACTACGGAAACGTATAAGGCCCTCCACTTATCTAAAAGTTTCACATCATGTCAAGTTTTTTCTTGCCGAATGCGAAAGGTTATTACATTACAGCAATCGACATAGATCACATTGGAAATGCGATGCTGGCGACTATTTAAATTCTGCATAGCGATGACTCAATACATACTCAGACAAACGGGTGGACTGTGCTAAAATAAACTGAAAATGTCCACCAATCACAAGTTTCAGTATATCTTACCACGGCGGCGTTTATGTTCGAATTGCGATTAGGAGGGCAAGAAGAGGCATCGATTTTCAATAAGGAGGTTAAGAGGAGGTACAAATTGTGATGAGGAGGCCAAGTTGAGGCATTGATCGGGAATGAGGAGGATAAGAGGAAGCATCGGCGCAGCATGGGGAATGAATCGCTAGGTGTTGCGCGAGAATTTTGCGCCAATTGAATTCACCTCTATGTTATTCAGAAGAGCCGCTTAAAAGTTTTTGATGCAGTTGCTGTCGCTCATTTGTCAATTGTAAGCAAAATTGATTACAACTGTTTTCTGACCTTCCAAAAATACAATAGTGTCCCTCAGTCCAAACGCCAGATCCAGTTGTGCTCTCAGCAGTATAGATATCATCTCTGTGATGCAAACTAATTTTCCGTCGTAAACAGATTAAATGTGTGAAATACACAATATCACGTGTAATGTCAATGCATCCTTGTACGTCATTTCTTCAAATTAGAACACGTATATGATATATATGCCTTTCTAGTTCTCCACCCTGGTGATTGTGATTTAAAAAGTCATTCTACTTATACTGTATAACCTCTGTTGAACAACACCCACTGGGAGTGACTAATGTGTGTTGCTGTTCAGAGAATGTTGCTCTACAGAAGTTAAATTCAATTAGTATTAGACCTAGGGGAAATATCAAAAGCTGTTGTTGTAGAGGACCGCTCTGCAGAGCTTATACTGTACACTCACGACATGTCATTAAAACATGATGAAATCTGAGATAGCATCAACATTCTTTTCTAATAGTCACCCGAGTAACCATTGTCATTCAGATTATGGAAATAGATTCTCACTGATAAATAATGAACTCATTTGATCTAGCAATATACCTATTCAATGGAGCAAGTTAAGTACATGTATATTAATAAGTGTTGCTCTTCATGAGCGTATTCACCCGAAAAATCTTAGTCAGCTGATAAATTTATTACCTAATGAAAATATATATACGACTGTTGGGGGGGGGGTATAAATAATTTTTGTTGTTATGTCAAATAGTCGCTAGGGTCCGATTGCTTTCAATACTGTACTCGCTGTTACTAGTAAGCTCTATCCCTGACGATGCGAATTATTTTGTTAGTTTTATTACACCCTTAGAAGATTACAAAATATCGTTTCATACATTTGTCGGGTTGCGCAACATTCAGCTGTCCAATGGATTGAGACATTTCGACTAACCAATCAAATGCATGAAGAACTTAAATCGACCAATCAAATGCACGGTGCATAGAACTTCAAAAGTGAAGATGGTACGTTCAAATCTCAATATAATCATAATGTTTTACTTCGAGTTTTTTTATCGTAATTGAGTCATTCAAGTTATATGCACATAGTAGATATGTTATGACTTTGATTTAAAATAGCGCAAAATAAATATATTTCTTGCAGGTACGTCAACTCTGCCACATGAGATGAGGTCAGCTGTATTATGTAAATATACAGTTGTCGATTGACAATCCTATTTTGAATAATACATGAATCCACAAATATGTAAATAATGTCTCAAGTTATCTTAAATGAACTGCAAGTCATAAAACAGACCATACGCGTGGTTCAGAACTGTCAGTAATGAATACCTATCGCAATTAGAGTTGCGTCTTTCACGCTGATCTGTTTACGGATTAACTGTGCAAAAGCGTTAATTCCTGACGAGTTAGCACGCCTTCTCTAGGTAAGAGTTAAATTGCCTTAGTATGAAACATTATGTACCAATATAATGTTCATTTATGCAATATGTCTCTAATGAATACTATATTTCGATAACTTCATGGTTGTAACACAGTATTTCTATCTGTTGTAAATACATAATAAAATAAATATGTCCTATAAAGTGGCTTTAAATATTGATAACGTTCATTTATCGCTTGGGTAACTATACTCTCAATTTCATTGATAACAAAATATGGGACAGTATAGTAACTTATAATGTCATAGTACTTAACCTTACCTTTTATAGAAAATTGTGTAAACGTTTAAAATAGTAGACAGTTAAGGTACACGTTATCATGTTGCAGTACTTGTGTATTGTCGTGAAAGGGAGATGTACTGCCTAGCAAGACACGTTTCTATGAAAAACGTTTAAATTTTATCCGCAGTATGTGGAGTGGAGTAAGCAAGTCCAAATATATCGAACAATAGAGTTGATAGTCCACTCATTGTTTCAATTTCTGGAGATTCTCCACTCAGGATTTAGTGTCATAATATTCAATATTCAAGATAAAGGAGTCTAATTTATGATTCACGGCTATGTTTAAATCTAAAGACCTCCCGTCGTTTCAGATTCTAACCATGTCAATGTGAAGCATACATTTTTGTCAAAATACAATTAAACGTATACTAGAGTGTACTGTTTACTATAGCGTGATGAAGAGTGTCACGGCATACAAGCGTGTTATTTGGACTCCTTTACCTAACATCTTATATACATATATATGTATAATGACTATAAGAACGAAAAAAGGCTTTATGTAAACTTTATTGATACACACTGTTTATATTTGTGATACATATTTTCAGAAAAACACAAACGAGAATATAAAGTCCATCGAATTTAAAGCACATATTTCCTCACTATTGATATCAGTTTAGCATTCTTATTTTCTCTCTCTCAAATTAGAAAGAATCTCGAAGCACACGCGATAGTTCGGAAGCAATCTTTACTGTCCTTGCTACGTCTCTTCCATTAGGCACTCTTCGATGGTTGATTGTCTTTCTTTTCTGACAAATCTGGAAGGTCATAGGCGTCTAAGACCTTATCAAACAAAAACTTGCGCTTGAGTATGGCGTATTTCATAGCTTCCTCCTGATCGAAATCTTCTTTGTCGACGAGCCGGTTGAACGTCTTCTTTATAGCGTTATAGATGGGATCTCTTTTCATCGCTTGGAACCATAGCAATTTACGTCCGAAACTGTTCATCATCATCGTTCTGTAGACGCTTTTTAGGTCCTCAAAGGCGTCCTCCCTAGCCTCATCGTCACTCACTTCGCTGTCGTCATCCATGATTGCAGCCACTTTGTTATCGTACTGTGACTGACACTTCTGATACGATTCGTCTATGATTTCGTCCCAGGGATCGATGTCTGAATGTGACGAAGAGTCATCCTCCTCCGACATCATAGCTTCATCACTAGAAGCAGTGTCACTTTCATCCAGTTTTCCAAAAATATCCTCTTTTTCGAGACTGTCAGACATGTCGTCCTCATTGTCCGAATGCGCTGATTTTTTGTGTCTAAGCATGTTATCTTTTCTACTGTACACTCTTAAACAGACGTCACACCGAAACATCACCTTCAGAGTCCAAAGAATAAATGAGGCTAAACGATTCAAACCGCTCAGCTTAATACTGGTCCTATTGTGGCGATGTCTTTAAGTTTTTGATTCTTACCGCCAGATGTCCTACCACGTTTTTTACTTCGCTTGTTGTTCTTGAGCGGCTCATCCGCGCGCTGTACATGAGATGGTTTGAATTCATCCATTCCATACACCGATATATCTTTTGGTTTCGCCTGGCGCTCGAGCATGCTTTTCGCTATAGCGGTCGTTTGCTCCGCGGGAAGAACCATACGAATATACACTTCAGTCGACGATTTTTTAGCTTTCAAACTTCTTTTGCCATTCTTTCGCACTGAACGAATAGGATCCTTTGCCGATGACATTATCCGTTTTCTACTTTTCTTCTCAATATTAAATATATCCATCATCGTTTTATGGTCTTCACCCTCTGACATACGAGTAAACACTGAACGGGTTGTTGATAGATCAACCTATTTAAAGCGTCGTGTGGTTGAAGTGAGTCGAAGAAACCGCATATGATAAAGTAAGTGTATTTAGTGTCTTATTTTGAAGAGGGTAATACACATAATGCGTGATGAATGACTGATTTGTCTGCTAGCATACATTGTTGGTTACAGTATCTGGCACCGTTGCACCTATCACACTTTATGTAGGAGCACATGCGTGAGCGACACCACCAGCACGTATCATTTGGCTGCAGTTGGAGCGGTGACATATCCATGTTGTATTCCATGAACTTTGACATATCGCGGTAGTAGCGTTTCATCTGAATAATGTTTTAGATAACATCAAGTATTGTTCAGAATGTTGAAACATCCATTCAAAGGAAGAGCTGTTGTTATAGTCAATTCCAATTAACTTAGTAAATATATCTCCGACAAAATCGTTGGTAGATTGCGGAGATTTAGCTACATATTGACACTTTTTTTCATTGAAATAAATATGTGTTCAGGTATATCTTCCACATAGGTGTTGTCCAAGGTAAAATCACCTATTTCCAACCATACATGAGGTGTAGTAAAGTTCTCCACCATAAGTTTACCGTACACGATTTTTGAAGCAATACCGGCAACGTCGAAGCACTTCTGTAAAACGATATTAACAAATCCGCATGCGTTGGACACATCGTGTCTTTTCTGGAGGTTAAAACTCTCAGAAAGTATCAAGTTTATATCCGTACTTTCTTTCACTGCATCGGGTACTCGGAAAGGAAAACAGTTGTAATCCATTTTGCTTACAATTGACAAATGAGCGACAGCAACTGCATCAAAAACTTTTAAGCGGCTCTTCTGAATAACATAGAGGTGAATTCAATTGGCGCAAAATTCTCGCGCAACACCTAGCGATTCATTCCCCATGCTGCGCCGATGCTTCCTCTTATCCTCCTCATTCCCGATCAATGCCTCAACTTGGCCTCCTCATCACAATTTGTACCTCCTCTTAACCTCCTTATTGAAAATCGATGCCTCTTCTTGCCCTCCTAATCGCAATTCGAACATAAACGCCGCCGTGGTAAGATGTACTGAAACTTGTGATTGGTGGACATTTTCAGTTTATTTTAGCACAGTCCACCCGTTTGTCTGAGTATGTATTGAGTCATCGCTATGCAGAATTTAAATAGTCGCCAGCATCGCATTTCCAATGTGATCTATGTCGATTGCTGTAATGTAATAACCTTTCGCATTCGGCAAGAAAAAACTTGACATGATGTGAAACTTTAAGATAAGTGGAGGGCCTTATACGTTTCCGTAGTTTTCTATAAATAGTAAGGTTAAGTACTATGACATTGTAAATAACTATAGTGTCTCATATTTCATTATCAATGAAGTTTAGTTAGTCAAGCGATGAAAGAATGTGACCATGTGCTCATTTTGATTCAATAGATATAGAATAAAATTACGTATATACCAAGTGTTAATATGTTGCTATTATAGATTCGTATAAGTATTTCATGTTGGAACGATTGCATAATTGTTATAACATAATATGTTTATTTAAAATAAAATATAACTGAAGGCATCTATCTAGTGCTTTGTAGTTTAATTTAATTATGTCCTCAGTCTTCTTGTATATGATAAGATACGTACAGAGAAAAACTAACTAGCTTTTAACGCATACCTCAAGCTTATTGATACGTAAATAATCAATCCAACTGTGTGCTATAACCGGTGATTAAATTTTTAGATGGTAGTAGATAACATTTAATAATTAGAGTTATGTTGTTTTATTATTTATACGTCTCGTTTATAAAACAGAGTTTCTCTTGTTAAGTTTATCTACAATATCTCCATTTATAAAAAAGACGATTATGCTTTACTAATTTAGCGGTCGCAAATAAAGACCATTTTACGCTATCTGTAAATGTGTATACATTATTATATGACTCACTCAATAAGGCTAACGTCTAGCCAATAGCTTTGCAGTTAGAAAAAACGTGGTAAATTTAAACCGCGAAATACATATGTAAACACAATTATAAACTACATTTTGTGTATGAAAAAAAACACAAAAGGTTATGGATTTAACAATAGTAGCCTACGTGCTACGACATCTTGGAAGGAATGACGTATACATCGTCTAATCATTGTTTAATCATCGGGTGTACTTTTAAGGGGCAAATCATCGGGTGTACTTTAAAGGGGAAAATCATCGGGTGTACTTTAAAGGGGCAAATCATCGGGTGTACTTTTAAGGGGCAAATCATCGGATGTACTTTAAAGGGGCAAATCATCGGGTGTACTTTTAAGGGGCAAATCATCGGGTGTACTTTTAAGGGGCAAATCATCGGGTGTACTTTAAAGGGGCAAATCATCGGGTGTACTTTTAAGGGGCAAATCATCGGGTGTACTTTAAAGGGGCAAATCATCGGGTTTACTTTTAAGGGGCAAATCATCGGGTGTACTTTAAAGGGGCAAATCATCGGGTGTACTTTTAAGGGGCAAATCATCGGTACCGATTCCTGCCCCCCTCAATTTTACGCTACTGACATGTATTACTCATCTTCGAATAGTAACGTAACTTAGTTTAATAAACTTCATTACAAACGTTGTTCAAATTAAAGCAGCAGTTTAACCAACAGGAGATGTGAACAAGACGTCTTCGTTCAATTGATTAAGACTCGACTACCCATGTTCAACCATCCTGCAGCGATACATGTATCAATAATGTATTGTACATGATTTAAAGATGATGATATATCAATCGTTATGTATGAAAAGTAAACATTTCAAACTGAATTATATGTGCGTGTACATGAAGATGTTTTTAAAGCACGACAAAATAAGACTATTTGGAAAAGAACTTACAATTAACGAACAGCTGTATCTGTTTCTCTTGTTTCATACCCTTAAAATATGTGTTGCTAGCAGAACAAGTATAGATGCCAGCATCTGAACATGTAGCTTGCAGATTATGTTCTAATATATTTGAAGTATCAGAGCTCAGTACTCTAACAGACTTGGTTATGCTTATACTAGCCGGCGGATTACTATCAACGGCACACGTGAAATGAACTGGAGTACGCTCGTTGACTGTGACATTGTAACTTGTTTGTCTATTGATTGTAAACGATGCGATAATTGCCTTGTCTGAAAATATTAAATGTAACTATAAATGATGAGGTAAATAAACATATGGTATTTCATAAATATCAACATATACATATCTGACAACACATAACTAACACGTTGTTTAAGATGTTAACTGGTAACGACAACTAGTTAACCACTAAACTAAATGAACGAAAGAGGTAAACTAGGTACGTTAATTAGTTATCCACTTTATTGATTATGCTTAAGAGGTTAATTAACTAGTTAGTTATGTGGTTATATGTTGACAGAAATATCTACCCACATAAATATTGTCATGATTTCCTAAAAAAAGATGTTCAAACATGTTCTGGAATATCATAAACTATTTAATATTTCATGTAATATATCAATGATACATATACCAATATTATATTATTTGAATGTAGAAATTTATCTTAATACATACAATTCACTATATACTCACTATACAATCTCTTTTGTGTAACACAATAGAGTATCGTCAGTTCATTAGTTCTATTTTAGTTCTATTTAGATGTTTTAAATCAATCATTTATTATAAAAAGGTCATCACTTTTAATGACACAGATATTGATTCAGAGTAGCTAGAATACATACCACACAATTTAAACTATGAAATCGAAACCTTAATTTTCTTCAAGTGGTGTATATACAAACTGTACTAAAGGACGTTTTGTTTTGCGGGAATATTTAATTCATACATAATATTTATGTCGCCAATAACATGCAAACCACAAAACAGCCTACTTAAAAGTATTCCCTGATTTATAAAAACTGAAGCAAGCTAGCTTAGTTGATAGCACGCAAGTCTACTGATCGAGGGGTCGTGGATGGGGTTCCTGGGCGTGGCATACTTTCGTGGAGCTTGATCATGAAATAATTTCCACGGCCATTCAATCTCTTACCAATGATTTTATTTATATAGGACAGTTGTCATTGACGGAAACCTGCGCTTAGTAGTTGGTTAATAGCCCAACCAGAGATTTAGTATTTCCAGGATCAGTGACTGACCGCCTTTATATGACCTGTACAATGTATTGCTACGGCATTAAACGCAACAAAACAAACAAACAAACTGAAACAGGTATTTTGGGTACAGTGGCGCATTTGATAATGATATACGAAAAAAGTGAAACTTACATAAAACATTTAAATAAAACGATTTTCTATCTCGACCATGTTGTGTCTTGCCAAGAGTCGGTTGCATGGTATTTGTCACTTCACATTGATATGTCCCACTGTCTTGTTTTGTTAAACTTTCTATCAATAGTGATGCTTGGTTACTTCTGATCCTTGAACTATTAAGTTTCGTCCATTTAAAATCCGTGACTGTCGGGTTCCCAGATTCATATTGACAATCGTATGTGAGTGTAGATCCCTCTAGCTTTGAAATGTCTTTCATTGCTTTCACCTTGGGTTCATCTACAGAAAAGAGTAAAATAAAATAATTCAGTATCTTGTTAATCATAATTTAAATGATCAATTGACAGCGATGTTTACTAAATTCATTGTTTATTCAAGTGTATCAAATGGGAACTCACTCACAATACCTTCTTATTTCTCAGTTGTTAGCTATGTCAAAATACCGGCAAATATCTCGGTATTTGAAGCTGCCCTCTACACCTACCAATGTATTTAGTTACGTGATTTTCAGAATGTTTATCTGATTTTTTTGTTTCATTAAAGTCCTACATCGTCCAAATTTTAAAGACGATTCGAAAAGTGCATAAAATAACCACTGGTATTACATTAATTTTCTATTTCCATGTTAGTTTGTAAATTGTCTTTGTTTATATTATAACATAATGACTTTTGCAAATGGCCTACTCTTCATTCGATTACATGTTTGTGTAACAGATATTTAGTGAACGTCCAACTGGGTTTTGGCAGAAAAGAAAGGTAGAAGTTATTTAATGCGTTATATGATGTTACTCAATTGGTTGTTTATAACGAGAAATCGGTGATTAAAATGTGCATGTTAACCTTATTAATTGTTGTAGTAGATCACATGACTTAAGACCTTCGTGCGTTCAAGTATCATACCAGGAGCCTGTTCAATTACCCTAAACGTTCAAAACGTTCCATAATGATACATTTAGAACTCCTCGACCATTCGCGGCGAATAATCTCGGACATATTTAGACGCTATTTTGAAACACGATCGTTTAGGTAATGAGTGTTATTTCGTTTTTAGTCCATAAATTTTGAATCATCACTCATTGCCTTAACGATCGTAAATTTGATTATTAGATTTAATTATTCGCAGCAAATGACCGAGGAGTTCCGAATGTATCGTAACGGATCGTTTTGATAAGTTAAGTGTTATTGAACAGGCTAGAGAGGTGCGTTCAACAATGTGAGCGCTCGACCGAGCGCCTGCTTCGCGAATTGATAAGCTACTTGTATTGAGCGATTGCAAGCGCTCACTGTGAAATTCAAGATGGCGTCAAATAGCACATAATTGAAAATAGCGGATGGGGAAAGAACTATGTCTGCTGATTAATGAGATATTTTACATTTTTATCATATATGAATCATTTTTATACAATTTACTGTAACAAATAAATTCTATAATAAGTACTGCGTGGATATGTCATGTGGAAATAGTAACACACAAGTTTGCGTCACACTTTTCAGGGATAATTCATTGAAGTAAAATTTGAATTTTCCAGCCGCTATCTTTGATATCTAAGCGAAAGACCTCTCGAGCATAATCGCGAGCCCTCACGCGGGCACCAGCGTTCAGAATAAGAGCGCTCAATGTCGCCTCAAACGCTCACATTATTGAACGCATCTCGGTCCGTATAGTCGAATTATCGTCTTTCTATCAGTTCAAATTTAAAAAGTTTGACAAAATTCATGAAAAAAAAATCATGTGATAATCTTTGACTTCACTTAGAATGTACAAGTCCAGAATGTTATAAATGATCAAACAAGGATTGTCAGAACATTTCTCAAATTGATATAACTATTACAATCGTCGTATACTTGATTGGCAGATATCAGACCGAAATATCAAATCATGTTTTTACAAGGGATGATAATTGTAACAGGTTTCAAACTTGACAGTATAGTTAGTTTTTTCTCAACTGTCAAAAGATAAATACTTTCATGGTGAATGAGTATGTTCAATTATCGTCGTGATACATTCATGAGCTTCCGAAAGTGTTTGTTATGATCGAGTAAAGCTGAGTATGCCGTATGATAGGTTTTTAATCAATATCTATCTAATAATAATCACGCCGCCAGTACAAAACAATGCATTCAGTTACCGTGAAAATGTTCAAGTTTTGAATCTAGTTAAGAAAAAAAACGGACTATACAATGCTTCATTGCAATATAGTTCTATTTCATTAAACTGTAACACATAATAATGATTTCATGGAGTGCACATACTCTTTATCTAGTTAACTGACTATAAATACAGTGTATATTTTAGAGTGTGTACATACCATGGAATTATGTATGAGTGACAGGTTAATAAAATAGGAGTTCATAAGTATATAATAAATAATAAAAAAAAACATTACATAAAATATCAACTGTGAAGGATTTATGATCAGTGATATCACGCCGATCTTGATATGATGGTGTCAATATACTTGTTGCATAGAACACATATCTTCCTTTCTTATTACGAGTTACATTATCGATGGTCACTGACTTGTTCCAGACTGTCAATGATGGTTGTATTAACCATGATGTACTCGGTTTTGGGTTTCCAGCAGTTGAACATTCCAACGTGAATGAATCATGTTCTATAATCTTAATTATGTCTCTATTTTGTATAACATGGTTTTGATAGCCGCTGTGGTAAAATGTACAACTAGTAACATTTGGTGGAACTGAAACATAATAATAATGATATTAATAAGAACGACTTCATTTAATGTGGATAATATATTTGGCTAAAACCAATTTTCAATTTGGTCAACGCAGAAATATGTATACGCACAGTATGAAAATAGACAACAGGATTGAGTATAATAGTACAAAATACATTAAAATAACAACATAAATGGTGAAGCAAGCAGTTATGGTAAAGACAAAACAAAGTTACACAAAAATGTATTAAAAGTCATTAAACATAGTGTATATCATGCAGGTGTTATAGATACTTTAACTTCATATAGTTCAGCCTCACAAACTCTTTCGTAGCGTATCCAACTACGAACCAATTGGTTGTGAGTTGGATCCCGGGAGGGAACTGAATTGTTTTTGAGTTTGGAAATTTATCAAGTAGAACTATGGTCAGCCACTATCAAGACAATTGGAGAAATATTGAGGTAACTGGTCTATGAGCAGGACGATTTACAGCCTCATTAGGACTGAAAAGCTGAATACTCTAATGTTACGTTAAGTATCAGACATAATTTTCCGTATGATCGTATATCATACAGTTCGCTACATTTATGTCGCCGCCCTATAAAACCCTTTATTGAAGCGTAAATAAATATACAAAGACATCGCTTTTATCTTTTTTTTAAATAGTATCATTAATAAAGATACATATAGCCGATTATTGATTTACGAGTGCTTCACCAATAGTTTTGAAAAAGGACTAGTTTTTTTATTTTTAGTTTCAATTATTTTACTTTTATTAAAACATTTAAGTACAAATGTATTATAACCATTTTAAATAATTATAAGCAGACCGACTATCTCAGTTGGAAGCGTGCAATTATACTGATCGAGGAGTCGTGGGATGGAGCTTGGTCATGGAATTATGTCTACGCCCATTCTCCCTTCTATCAATGATTTTATTCATATAAGGCAGTTGCCAGTCACTGACGAAAGTATGCGCTTAGTAGTTGCTTAACAGCTAAATTTTTTTTAAAAGCCTTTCAAGGAAGAGTGAGTAGGTTAACTGACCGCCGTTAAATGACCTATACAATGTGTTGCTACGGCGTTAAACCCAACAAACAAAAATAATAATTACAATGTGTCACTATGAGGACTTGAAGGAAACTATTTAATCATCAGAATCAAGATAGACTCACGTTTATACTTAATGACTTGTTTTCACAGTCCACAGATAATTACACAAAGGATTCTATAGAAACACGATTACTTAAACCTGTAAAGTTTGAGGTTTTTGTTTAGAATTAGTTTACAATTACTTATTAATTTTACGATGTCGTATTTATCTAACCATATATAAATAAAAGTGATTTTTATGTCCCGGTGAGATCAAAATCCACATTTGACAGAGCACATGACATCTATGGTAATAGTAATACTTACTTAAAACATTAAAGTTGATTATGTCTGATACAGATCCAGTTTCCTCATTTCCACCAGTTTCCCGCATTGTGTTTGTTGCAGTACATGTTTTACTTGTAAGAGATTCTTGAACTTGTTGTACAGTAAGTAGAGGATCCTCTCTGTTTTGTCCATTCCATCTTATTGTAGGTTCTGGCTCTGCATCATTTGACTTACATTCAATATTAATAGTATCACCTTTAACAACATCTATCATCCTTTCAGATAGCAATGGTCCAGACAGACTACCATAAAACATGGACAACCTGCTGGGAGGATCTGAAGAAAAACAGATATTACACATTTTGAGTATATCAGAAGATTAATTTAGGTCTAGTCTCTCCATAAAAAGGCTACATCAAATGTTTTATTACATTATTTTTTACATTACTAATATACATTTTCAATATTAAGGTTCCAGAGTGACTACGGTATAAATAGGACAAAAGCATGCTAGGTGGATCAATAGAAAGAGGTATTCCTTAAAGTTAATTTTCTTTAGAGGTGTTTAAAGTATATTCACAGTTGTACTAGATTTTAACATTCCCTGGTCATTTTTTTTGTTTTGATATTGGGGCTGTAATAACTAAAATACAGGTTTTATATTTTGTCCTTAAATGGAACAATGAAATAAACGCATTGCATTTTCACTGAAAGATAAGATAAATTTTATTTTAAGTAGGCAAGATAATTTTAAAACCGACTATAACATTATAATAAGTTAAACAAATTTAAATATGTATAAATAAAAATGCCACGATACAATTATTTTAAATCAAAATTGATCGAAGATCACATACAACAAATAATATAGATAGTTGTCATAGAAATAAAAAAAATAAATACATAGACAATTAAAATGTTATATAACAAATAATAACATATTTGATAAGGCTGCTGATCATGACCTGTTGCAGGCCTAAATACTGCCAAAAAAGGTTATCTAAAAATGCTGACATTCAATGAAAACACAAAAATGTGATTATAAAAAGTTAGCTAAGAAAACACGTAATTGTGGCAATACGGGGAGTCATAATAAATGCATTAAATGTTTAATAGAAATGTTAGTTGATTACTTACATAATACAACAAGATTCACACTAGAACTATTACTACCAGTTATACTACCACCAGTTGTTGTATTTATTGTATTCTTTACTTCACATGTATACTTTCCATCGTGACTTTTCTGTACAGTACTAAAGGTTATAGTGTGTCCATCATTTGTTTTAGGACCAGTCCACTTATAACTACTTGGTGAAGGTTTACTATCAGATACACATTGAATACTTCTAGTTTTACCAACAATAAAACTGATATTACCACTAATTACATTTCCATTAACTTTAAATTGTGGAGGGGAAAGTGGATCTGAAACAAATTGAACATTTAGACATGTTTCTTCTATCAAGGTTATACAATGTTGGCATATTTCTTAGAGAAAAGATAGACTTCAGTTGACCTGTTTAAATAGCTTAACAGCAATATTTTAACTTTATATCGATAAATAGACAGCATTTTACTACTGATTAAATATACAATATTCTTACATAAAACTATTATGTTCACACGGAGACTCTACTTGCAGATCCAGTTTGATGAGAATTTTTTTTTACAATAACGTGCGATTTCAGAACCTCGTACTGCTGGCCATGTTAATATTTGTGTTGACTGTCTATTGTCTGGAGAATATATTGTTAGTGACAAAACATTTTTCAAAACCTTAATCATGTGTCATATATACCCCAATAGTCATTAGGTAATATTAAATTTGTTTAATGTGATTAAGCATCATTTATTAAATGAATAATATAGATATAAAAATATTTTTATAATTGCCGATGCCAGTGGTGGGATTCATACCCAAACCCATGTCAGGCCAATACATCTGAAATCTCTACCACTGTGGTGGGATTTGTACCTGTACCCCCTCAATAAGTCCAATTCTAAGTACCCTACCAACGGTTCTACTGCCAAAAGTTTATGAACAAGATAAATAAAAACCTACGACAATCTTGTTCATCAGAACCATCAGAACAATCAATGTCATCATCACACTTCCAATCTGCATATATACACTGACCATTATCACATAAAAAACTAGTATCACTACATGTTTTGAACGCTGAAAAAAATGTATAAAGTCAATATTTAGAGTTTAGTCAAAACATGAAAAACTGGCAAGAACTCGTGGGTAGAACCCATTGACACTTATGAATATTACATGTATAATCATCAATTTCTCAGTATAAAACTGTCCTATTTGCATGCAAGTGAACTGCTTTTGTTTGAATCTTATGCTGTTGATCAACATATTTAATCATAAACCACTGCCAACCTACCAAACCAGCTTTTCTGGACATATTAGTTTTACCTTTTCTTCCTAACGTGGTATTCAACACAGATTTAGGTCATATATACGACGATGAAATGAATATAGTATTTGACGATAATAGTGCATTCAATAGTGAATTCAACACAATATTAAATAGTTAATTTAACATATAATCAAATTAATTTAAGTTAATTTATTTGACCTAAATACTGACAACAAACCAAATTGTATGTCAACAATAACATCAATGCTGATATAATAACGTAATATGATATTATTACGTGATTACTTATATAAATGTAATTCGATATTTTGACTGTTTTCTGAGTGCATTGACATCACACAATGTTATTCGGAATGTTACTGTAAATGATGGCTACTGTTTTGACACCTATATATTTTGACAGGTATTTACTAGTATAAATATTGATCTTATCAAATTAAAGTAAGAACAAATAATATTTACAAAGTATTTTTTTTCTATCTAATGGTGTGAATTCATGTGTGATATATTTTCAACAAAAGTTAAAACGTCATGACAGTTGAAATATTATACAAAGTTAAAATATATGATAGCATAAATTAATATCAAATACAATATAAATATATATATTTCAAATTAGTAAAAATATGTTACAGGTCAATATATTTCAAAGGTGCAGTTGATAATATTGTTAATTTGTGTTAATTGTGTAACTAGCGGTTATAAATAAAGATAAGATCAATTAGCAAATGTTTATTGTTGCAGCTTAGAGAACAATATAGATCATAAAACATTTGGGTGCCTATTAAAAATTGAAATAATGACAAGATACAAGATAGAAGATACAAAAATTTATTTCAAGTCGGATTACATGATAACAATAACATCTAATGACATCTAATCACTGATTAATCAATGTGAATCCCTTTGATGATGATATTGTGACTGATTTTAATGTTAAACTACCGTCAGGAACTTAAAAAAAATAAACATTTTGAAACATATGTGGAGATATTTTGTTATTTCCCTGTATAAACATTTTTGTTGTTAAAATAACCATATTTTGCATTATAAAAAACTTATTCTTAAAATTGAAGTTCATTAGAAGACGATAATTTTCACTAAAAAGTAAATCTTAAAAAAGTGATTTGATTGTTAGCAAAACGAACTGAAAGATTAAACATTAATTTTATCTAGTCAGACTGTACAAACCATGAGTGTGGCATTTGGGTGTACAAATGTTTTAAATCAAATTTGTGATCAAAGTCAAAATATGGCAAAAAAAACCTGAGTATCCATTAGGTAAGTGATTTATCTGCATTTTAGTATTAATATTTACACATCAAATGATTAATTTTCTCCATAAAACGTCTTGGTCGAGTGTCAAAAATGGTTTTAAAAAATGTCAATGCGGTACAAATTTCAAATTTTTTTTTCATTTTCTGAATTATAAATTCGGTAAATCTGACGAACATATTATCGACTTATTATAACCTAACCAAAAAGAATATCGGTCATTACATAAGTATATCAAAGACTGTTTCTGTTATTCTGTTCAGCTCACCACAGAACGAGAGTATAAACACAGTTAAAGAATTTGTTTTCATATGTAGCAAAATAATACCATTCTGTAAATTAAAATGTTTTGACAAGGTCTGCAAAAGCAAACATACTCTTGAGAAAAATCAAAACATCATTTTAATGGTTTAATTTAGATATTAAACAAATTCATTCGAAGGATCGCACATTTATTTATACTTTTAAATTGCGTTGAATTTTTGTGATTGGATAGTATGTTCTGTTTTTCCAAAGACAATGACAATAATGCATTACACAAAATCAAACGGTATTTCCGCCTAGGTAGGTTATCCCAGTTTTACAATATCCGTACACACGACATTTCGATTGGTAATGATGGATCGCAAAATTTTGAGTTCGGAAACCCGGAGCAGCGGCAAGTATACCTGCCCATGAATATCGATTGTTTCTCCGTAGCGACTATTTGCGAAAGAAACAGCTAATACAAGTCATGAAAGTAATTAAACAAAGCTAGTTAAGCAAGTGGCAATTGTACATTGTTTCAATATTGTCGGCAAATGGCTTGAATTCAATAGAATATTTTGAAATGAACGAAGTAGTTTTCAAAAGTTGCAATGTATGTTGGTTCATTGGATGAGATGTAAATATACGGATTGAATAAATCACTAATTGGTTTTGTTCAACTTTGTAACGAATCGTTATATATAATAAGTTGAATGTTATACCGTATCATGTCATTTGTACATGTATGCCAAATGAAATTTAAAAAGGAAAATTATTTACATTATGAGCTAGGTTTATTCTTCATTGCCGCTTCATTAGTGGCTTCGTTTTTTTTGCGACGAGTTAACAGCGAACTAATAATACGCCAGAAAAAATTGTACTTGAGACATATCGTTGAAGTGATGAAAGTCAATCTCTCAATTAACAAATCACCAAGATTTGACAATTTATTAAAATTTATTTTGTGCTTGGGGGTCAAGGTCACAAGTCGATGTGTGAAGACGTATATTTGCATAGTGCTAAAAACGTAAATAACATAATAATAACGAACTTAAAACATATATATTTGGATAATTAGCTTTAATAATGTACATGTACAAGGATATATTACATACGAATGTGGATATTTAATTTGGGTTTTTTTAGGAAATTGTTAGACAATTGTTTTTGAGTGACTACGTGGTATATACGTGTATACGTGGCGATAAGCGGGAAGGTGCTTGTTTCTCTACACACCGAGAGTAGAACACTCATTACGTTACACAATATTATCAACCATGTTTTAACAATGTCTACAAGAAAGGAAAGAGCTAAAAGTAAGTCAGAGAAAGGTGAAAGGGAAGATAAACGTGATGGAAAATGTGAAAAACAAACAAAATTGGACGAAGTGTTTGTCCAAGTAAACAAGGAATCATCAACACCGGAACTAATAGCCCCACTCAACATGATGAACAACAAAGTAAGTCAATTACCAACAAAAGAATACATAGACAAAAGTATAAAACAGTTAGTCACTGAAGCTTTATTTAACGGAAATCTTGCGAAGATACGAGAAGATATATCAAAAGAAATAAAATGAGAGTTCGATAAAAAATAGGAAAAGGTACACGAGATGGAATCGACAATGAATGATCAGAATGCTGAAATAGAAAAATTAAAGTCAGAAAATAGTGATCTTAACAACAGGTTGGATACCATATCAGCGAAAAATAAACTCTTTTTAAGTCAAACTCAGAACTTAAAGACGTAGTGAATTAGAGAGAGGGCACGTTACGTTCACATGAGCTTGAAATCAATGATCTAGAACAATATTCCAGGAGAAAGAGTGTACGTGTTTATGGACAACATGATCTAGATAAAAGAAAATACTCAGAATCCACGTCAAGCAAAGTAGTAAGTTTGCTTAATAATAATCTGTTCCGGTAACAATCGCGGACATTGACATTTCACATCGTCTAGTTCAATTCAGAGATGACGGCAATCGGCCAGTTATATGTAAATTTGTTTCCAGAGAGGGGAAAAGAGCTGTTTTGAAGAATCGTAAACAGCTTAAGAGTACGTCCATTCAAAGCTGTTGGAAGAAGTCTCAGGAAAACATCCAGTTAAAACCGCTTGGAAGGAAGAAGGAAAAATAATTGCACAACTACAAGATGGAAAGAAAGTTAGAGTCAATCTACAATCGAATCTACCCTTACAATAATTTGTCAGTTGTTACACAACACGTGCTTTTGTTTACAAATATGATTACTTCACGAAAACAACGTATTTAATTGGATGCACTTATTCACGTGATTCTATATTTACTAGCGTCAATGAGGAAAAGTGAGTTTGATTGGACAAAACTGGCCAATGACTTTATCTGCGGATTAAGAACCAGTTGGGAGAATTTTGAGTTGTTATGACTATTTTGTAAATATCTTTAAGTTACATTTATCATTATCATCAGTAATAGATAATTACAGACATTGGTAAACTGTATAGATGGAAATTTGATTTTTTCCAATGTTAACCAATTTTATAGTCATTCATGTTTTCTTGTTGTTGATATAAGCATTCGTTAGGAACATAAGCGACCAACGATTGAGCGCGCTCGCCGCTAGACGAGGACAACGCTTACAATATTTTGATATTTGTCTCAATGCAACAGAAACTCTTGATACTCTGTTGTTACAAACTGCCACAGTAAGACATTTTCTTTACTTCTTTTGTCTGGTCTAAAACTAAACTCTAAATATGTATATTGTAGCGACGTTACCTACATACGAGGGGTGATCGTGGACAATGTGTGTATCTCCATAACGTGACGTCCTACCGTGCTGATTTGATAGGGTATCATTAACCAAGGCTTTTTTAATGAATAGACAAAATCTTAAAAAAACAATTGCATTTTTTATCTATTTATGACGACATCAAACTACGAAGTATCGAAATAGCGATGCAGCATATTTTTTCTCTTCGATGTTTATGATTTTACCTCATTCAAACCCATGTTAAATCTGTGCAAACAATGAACATGGCAAGAAACATCATAATAAGAATATACCTCCATACAGCTTTAGTATCTGAATATACTTTTAGAGTTGATGTAATTCGATGTCACACTATCTACACGTCATAAACATAAAGACAGAATCCCTGTATCTAAATGTATTTAAGTTCTAGATTTATTTTACTATGATCATGATATAACTTATTTTGTGCCTGTGTTTTTCCCTTTATGTAGTTTTTATATTCAATTCTAATAAGATTATGTTTGTTAAATCTACTTTTGTTAACTTGAAATATGCGCATCAAACTCACGTCTCAGTGCACAGCTGTTATAATTAAATATACAACAACAACAACAACAACTATAATATAAGAAGTTCTTCCGTTTTATTACTGATTTCAATTTTGTAAAGGTAACCATCCTTTGTACACATGTTTTGTTTTAATTTTATGTACTTGTCTGCCTTTGTTGTTAACACCACATGTAATTTATTAAGGCAACATTGCGCATACTATCATTTATTGTTATTAGAGGATCATAGCAGCTTTTGAGTAATAAAAAAACAAAACAAAAGCAATTTTTTTAAAAGTTCTAGTTATTTACAAATAGTTGCTTAGTATACTGAAATAAGTATCAATATAAAAAAGCGTTTACTTATATATTTATAAGCAGTAAATTAAGTTTAATTGAGCACCATTTCTTGTAACATCGGCATGTGGTGTTAACAACAACCCGTTTTTATAACATTTCTGAAGAATTACACACAATTGAAAACAGTTGTATCTTAGTTGGAGTATTCAATTTAGTGTTGATTCCCGAAAAAAGACTATTTTAATTACGTAAATTTGAACAACCCTAATTCCAGGAAAACAGTTCTTTCTCTCATGACTTAGTATGATAAGGTTGACTGCTGGAGAGGTGAAGACTTAAAAGAGGCAAAATTTACTTTTTTTCAAAAATAATCCTATCAAAAAAGCAAGATTAGATTTTTTATTTTCTAACACATTACTCAACAAAATTGAATATTCTCACATTTTACCTGGTTATAGAATAGATCATTTTCTAAATGAAATGAGTCAGTTATTATTTAAAATTGATTAAAGAACTTCATAATGGAGGTTTAACAACTCTCCTCTTAAAGATACAAGTATGCTAAAAAAGTTAAAGATACCATTTTAAGGGTGAAAGAACAGTACATTTCTCCTACCGACTTAATGAACTTCCAATAGAGAATATAAGCTCTAATGATATGAAATTTACTATTGATGACAGGCTTTTTTTTTAAGTAAGATGTAAGACTATTGCCTATTCATCCTTTCTAAAACGTCGTAGAATAAATAAAGAAAACTATCTTATTCAGGAACTTGAATTTTTAAAAAATCAATAAATGTTAACCCAGGTATTCTAGAACAAAAAACAATGAATTTTTTAAATGCTCCGAAAATCTCTTAAAGGTAAATCTATTAGATCTGGAGCAAAATGGATTATCTATGATGGAGAAAACCTACAAATATGTTTTTAGTAATTTAGAAAAAACAATTTTTGTATCAAAAACAATGAAAAAGTTATGTACTAAATCTGGGGAACTTTCGGTTGATCATACAAAAATTATCCAGGAAACAATTAACTATAATAAATCTTTGTACTCGGAACATGAGGTTGAACTCTTTTATCCAAATATATTTTTGACAATACAGTACCTACACTCTCTTTCAATGAAAATAATTCCTTAGAAGGAAAGATAACTAATAATGAATTACTTTGCAGTTTAAAAAAACCATGAAAAATGATTCCGTCCCGGGTAGCAGTGGTTTTACTGCATCTTTTTATCATGTTTTCTGGTCTGACATAGGAGAAATTCTAGTTAGGTCAGTAAACGAATCGTTTTACAAGAAATAACTTTCAGTTACTTTTAAGCAAGGATTTATAAACTGCATCCCTAAAGGTAGTAAAAATACCCTTCTCTAAAATAATTGGTGACCAATTTCACTTCTTAATGTTTCGTATAAAATCGTCTCGGCAGCAATTGCCTCTCGTATTAACAAAGTATCAAACACAATAATAAGAGACGACCAGACTGGTTTTCTGCCAGGTCTTTACATAAGGGAGAATATAAGGTTGATCTATGATGTTGTGTTCTATTCAGAAAAATATGATATCCCGGGTATGTAAATGTTAATCGATTTTGCTGCAGCGTTGGACTCTGTGTCATGGCATTTTAGGTTTAATGTTTTTAAGTTTTCTTTTTAATTTTGAGGAAAATTTGATTAATTGGAGCAAATTATTTTATAAACATATTGAGACAAGAAAAGTTTTAATGGTCACATGTCAAATTGGTTCCCTGTACGTCGTGGATGTCGACAAGGAGATCCTTTATCACCATATCTGTTTATAATCTGTGCCGATATTATGGCGTCAATGATTTAAACATCTCACATCAATGTTATCAAGATAAATAATGTTGAGTACAATATGCTGATGATATCTCTATTTTACTAGATGGTTCTGAGCAATCACTTTTTAAAACTATGCAAGTATTATAATTCAATGTTAAAATATCTGTTTTGTGCCCTAATATTTACAAGACTAAAATTATCTGGATTGGTTGCATGAAAAACTGTAAAACACCTTTTTTGTCCACATTTAGACCTAATTTAGGAACAAGGCACTTTCAATCTTTTGGAAGTAAATTTTTGTACTAACATTGATGATATAGTAAATTAAACTGTTATAAAATTTTGAAAGAAATAAAATAGTATGTATGCAATTTTCTATAAGAATTTTAACCCCAATAGGAAAGATAACTGTTATCAAAACTTTAGCTCTTCCAGAAATTAATCACTTATTTTTAAGTTTACCTTCCCCTTCCGAGCAGTTCCTTAATAATATACAAAGTATTTGCTTCAGATTTCTTTCAAATGAGGATGGGTCCAGACAAGATTAAAAGAAATTATATCACCAAAAACTAATAAGACTGAGGTTTTAGATTGAGTGACATTAAAATGTATGTACTCACTTAAATGCACTTGGCTAAGAAGAATATTACTTGACAAGTCAAAATATGTAGATTTTATAACTAAGTTATACCCATTGATTGATATATGATTCCACATTTTGGTGAAAAAGTTTAATCAAATTACAAATGTGACCTGTAGGGTATTTTACTTGGTGTAGAATGCCTCAATGAATCCTTATCAATAAATTCAAAAACATGTCCATTTCTACCTGTCTGGCATAATAACGTGTTTAAAATTGGTATAGTTCTAAGGTATGTGAAGTTAGCTATCTATTGTCTATTCTCTATTCAAAAGTCTATTCGCTCAACAGACAGCTATGTATTGAAAAATATATTCATTCAGAAATCTATTCGCATTTACTGTATACATAGATATAGGTAAGTTCAAAAATCTGTACACAAATCTGTACACAAAGTGCCGAAAAGACATCTGTCTATTCGGAAATCTATTCAGAAGTCTATTCGAAAAAAGTCGGTAATGCAATCAAACATATTTAAAAGTATTTTCATGGAATACATAAAGAGACAAATGTCCATTCAAAAGTATATTCCGAAATCTATTCGAAAAAAGCCAGTAATGCAATCAAACAGATTTAAAAGTCATCTCGAGGAATACGCAAAGAGACAAATGTCCATTCAAAAGTCTATTCAGAAGTTTATTCGCAAAAACATAGTTATGCAATCTGAATGAGCAAGGATTCCCAGAATGCCAGGGACAAATGTCCATGCAAAAGTCTATTCGGATATCTATTCGCAAAATCATATATATGCTTTCAGAATGTGTCTGAAATCTATTATTAAGTTGGAAATCGACAGATATCCATTCAAATGTCTATTCAAAAACCTATTCGCAAATTCATATTGGCATAAAGAATGTGTCTGTAATCTATTATAAAGTTGTAAATAGACAGATATCCATTCAAATGTCTATTCAGAAGTCTATGCGCAAAATCTGGGGAATGAGTCAGAAATCTATTCTAGATTTTCGAATAGAGAGCTGTCCATTCAAAAGTCTATTCAGAAGTCTATTCGCAAAATCATATATATGCATTAAGAATGTGTCTGTAGTCTATTTTAAAATTGCAAATAGACAGATGTCCATTTAAATGTCTATTCAGAAGTCTTTTCGCAAAATCTGGTGAATGCGTTCAGAATGAGTCAGAAGTCTATTATACAGTTTCGAATAGAGAGCTGTCCATTCAAAAGTCTATTCAGAAGTTTATTCGCAAAATCTGGTAAATGCAGTTAGAATGACTCAGAAGTCAATCATACAGTAGCAAATACACAGCTGTCCATTCAAAAGTCTATTCAGAAATCTGTTCACAACATTATATAAATATATGCATTAAGAATGTGTCTGATGTCTATTATAAAGAAGCGAATAGACAGATGTCCATTTAAAAGTCCATTCCGAAGTTTATTCGCAAAATCTGGTGAATGCGTTCAGAATGAGTCAGAAGTCTATTATACAGTTTCGTATAGAGAGCTGCCCATTCAAAAGTCTATTCAGACGTTTTTTCGCAAAATCATATATATGCATCATGAATGTGTCTGAAGTCTGTTTTAAAGTTGCAAAAAGACATATGACCATTCAAATGTCTATTCAGAAGTCTATTCGCAAAATCTAATGAATGCGTTTAGAATCTGGCAGAAGTCTATTATAGAGTTTTGAAAAGAGAGCTGTCCATATAAAAGTCTATTTAGAAATCTATTCACAAAATCTGGTAAATGCGTTCAGAATGAGTCAGAAATCTATCATACAGTAGCGATTACACAGCTGTCCATTCGAAAGTCTATTCAGAAGTCTATTCGCAACATCATATATATATTTTTATATTTCTGAGGTTCATTCGTGGGGTGTGAATAGACAGCTGTAAATATTCGGAAGTCTTTTCAGAAGTCTATTCGAAAAAAATCATAATGCAATCAAACAGATTTAAAAGTCTTTTCGTGGAATACGTAAAGATACAAATGTCCATTCAAAAGTCGATTCAGAAGTTTAATCACAAAAACATGGTTATGCAATCTGAATGTGCAAGATGTCTATTCCCGGAATGAAAAGCCACAGATGTCCATTCAAAAGTCTATTCGGGTCTCTTTTCAAAAGTCTGTTCGCGAAAATATAGCTATGCATTCAGATTGTCGCCGAAGTTCATTCGTTGGATGTGAATAGACAGCTGTTTATTCGGAAGTCTTTTCAGAAGTCTTTTCAAAAAAAGTCTATTCAGAAGTTCATTCGCAAAATCATTCATATGCATATAGAAAATGTCACAAGTCTATTATTGAGTAGCGAAAAGACAGCTGTCCATTCAAATGTCTATTTAGAAGTCTTTTCGCAAAATCATGTATATGCATTTAGAATATGTCACAAGTTTATTATAAAGTTGCGAATAGACAGCTGTCCATTCAAATGTCTATTCAGAAGTCTATTCGCAAAATCATTTATATGCATTTAGAATGTGTCATAAGTCTATTATAAAGTTGCGAATAGACAGCTTTCCATTCATATGTCTATTCAGAGGTCTATTCGCAAAAACAAGTAAATGCATGTAGATTGTGTCAGAAGTATATGCCTGGATTGCGAATAGACAGCTATACATTCATATGCCAATTCAGAAGTCTGTTCGCAAACAGTAGTTTGCATTCAGAATGTAGCAGAAGTCTTTTTATAAAGTTACTTTTTGTAAAG
The DNA here is from genome assembly GCA_025267735.1 of Mactra quadrangularis. NCBI lineage: Eukaryota > Metazoa > Mollusca > Bivalvia > Venerida > Mactridae > Mactra > Mactra quadrangularis. Next base: position 47,364,493 of record CM046299.1, on the reverse strand, counting down.
TGTTAAAATGACATATTCAAATTATTTATCAGAAGACTATATGCAAAATCATTCATATGCATATTTATTGTGTCGGAATAATTTTCTGGGTTTGTGAATAGACATGCTCTTTGAAGCAGGTCTATTTTTTTCTATTTAAGGCAAGACTTCTATTTTTCTTCTGGTAGTAAGTCTTCTTTCGGTAGCTGAATTACATCTTTCTTTTAAAATCAAGTCCAACGGACTTTAAAAAACAACTACTGGAATAAGATTAATTCTTCTAATTGATTTAGTCTACTTTTTTCATTTTGGTTACAAGATGAATACATTTACATTATATATACTACAAGCACGAGCCTGTGAGAAAACACCAAGATTGACGTCACGCTGTAGCACCGTCAAAAGAATTTAACAAAATGGCGTAAAATTGTGTATCTTATGAATAAAAAATAATCATTTAGACAGGCTTTATCACTTAAATGTAAATTGGTGACAAAGTAGTTTTGTTTTGGCGCTTATTTTTCTTGTGGATAATAACAATTTGTTTACGATTTAATATGAAATTCAAAGGTTTCTACCTACAAACTTCGAAATATTAGCATGTCTCAAGCAATGACGCGTCCTCAAATAGAACCAGCACTGATTACCGAATTTGCATTTGCTCTTGTGCGATCTACGGTACCAGTAATCTTGTTTGAACCAGGCTTTACCGGCTCGATTTGGTTCACAGAATCTGCAAGGCAAATTCGACCTTCATCTAAAATTGCGGAAAAATTCGGGAGATTAATTTATGTTTACGAGAGTTAAAAAACTTACTTAGTTCAGGCAAAACCACGCAAACTTTAGTAGACTTGGCAGGTCTATCAAAATTTCATCTGACACATTCTGAATGCATAAACATAATTTTGCGAATAGACTACTGAAAACACATTTCAATGGACAGCTGTCTATTCGCTACTCTATAATAAATGTCTGACGTATTCTAAATGCATAAAAATAATTTTCGAATAGACTTCCGAATAGACATTTGAATGGATAGTTGTCTATTCGCAACTCTATAGACTTGTGACACATTCTTAATGTATATAAATGATTTTGCAAATAAACTTCTGAATAGACTTTTGAATAGACAGCTGTCTATTCGCAAGTCTATAATAGACTTGTGACCCATTCCCAATGAATGTATTCATGATTTTGCGAAAAGACTTCTGAATAGACCTTTGAAAAGACAATTGTTTATTCGCTACACTTTGAATAGACTTCTGGCACAATCTAAATGCATAAAATTAATTTTGCGAATTGATTTCTGAATAGACTTTTGAATAGACAGCTGTCTATTCGCATCTCTATAATAGACTTGTGACACATTCAAAATGCATATAAAAGATTTTGCGAATAGACTTCTGAATAGCCATTTGAATCGACAGCTGTCTGTTCGCAACTTTGTAATAAACTTAAGACACATTCTTAATGCATATACATGATTTTGCGAATAGACTTCTAAATAGACAATTGAAAAGACAAATGTCTACTAGCAATCCTAGAATATACGTCTGACGCATTCTAAACGCATACATATGATTTTGCGAATAGACTTCTGAATAGACATTTGAATGGACAGCTGTCTATTCGCAATTCTATAGACTTGTGACACATTTTTAATGCATATACATGATTTTGCGAATAAACTTCTGAATAGACTTTTGAATAGACAGCTGTCTATTCGCAACTCTAAAATAAACTTGTGACATATTCTAAATGCATATACGTGATTTTGCGAATAGAATCTGAATAGACATTTGAATGGACAATAATTCATTCGCATCTTTGTTATAGACTTCAGACACATTCTTAATGCATATATATGATTTTGTAAATAGACTTCTGAATAGACTTTTGAATGGACATCTGTCTATTCGCAACTCTATAATAAACAAGTGACACATTCTAAATGCATATAAAATATTTTGCGAGAAGACCTTTGATTTGACATTTGAATAGACAACAATCAATTTGCAACTTTGTGATAGAGTTCAGACACATTTTTAATGTATATATATGATTTTGCAAATAGACTTCTGAATAGACATTTAAACGGACATCTGTCGATTCGAAACTTTATATAAGACTTCAGACACATTCTTAATGCATATATTTATATGATGTTGCGAATAGACTTCTGAATAGACTTTTGAATGGACAGCTGTGCATTCGCTTCTGTATGATATACGTCTTACTCATTCTGAACGCATTTACCAGATTTTGTGAATAGACTTCTGAATAGACTTTTGAATGGACAGCTCTCTATTCGAACTCTATAATAGACTTCTGACTCATTCTGGGCGCATTCACCAGATTTTGCGAATAGACTTCTGAATAGACTTTAAATGGACATCTGTCTATTTGCAACTTTATAATAGACTACAGACACATTCATAATGCATATATATGATTTTGCGAATAGACTTTTGAATAGACCTTTGAATGGATATCTGTCGATTCCCAACTTAATAATAGCCTTTAGACACATTCTTCAAGCATATATATGATTTTGCCAATAGATATCCGAATAGACTTTTGAATGGACATTTGACCCTGACAAGATGGGAATAAACATCTTGCTCATTCAGATTGCATTACTATGTTTTTGCGAATAAACTTCTGAAAAGACTTTTAAATGGACATTTGTCTCTTTGCGTAATCCACGAGAAGACGTTTAAATCTGTTTGATTGCATTACTGGCTTTTTTCGAATGGACTTCTAAATGGACTTCCGACCTTGCTTATACATGATTTTGCAAATAGACTTCTGAATAGACATTTGAATGGACATATATCTATTCGCAACTTTATCAAAGACTTCAGACACATTCTTAATGCATATACATGATTTCGCAAATAAACTTCTGAATAGACTTTTCAATGGATAGCTGTGTATTCGCTACTGCATAATAGACTTCTGACTCATTCTGAACGCATTTACCAGATTTTGCGAATAGTCTTCTAAATAGACATTTGAATGGACATATATCTATTCGCAACTTTATAAAAGACTTCAGACACATTCTTAATGCATATATATGATTTTTCAAATAAACTTCTCAATTGACTTTTAAATGGAAAGCTGTGTATTCGCTACTGCATAATAGACTTCTGACTCATTCTGAACGCATTTACCAGATTTTGCGAATAGATTTCTGAATAGACATTTGAATGGACAGCTCTCTATTCGAAATTCTATAAAAGACTTCACCCTCATTCTGAATGCATAAACATGATTTTGCGAATAGACTTCGTAATAGACATTTAAATGGACATTTGTCTCTTTACTTATTCCACGAAAAGACTTTAAATCTGTTTTATTGTATTACTGGTTTTTTTTTCGAATAGACTTCTGAATAGACTTTTGAATGGACATTTACCTCTTTATGTATTCAATGAAAATACTTTTAAATCTGTTTAATTGCATTACTGACTTTTTTTCTAATAGACTTCTGAATAGATTTCCGAATAGACAGCTGTCTTTTCGGCATTTTGTGTACAGATTTTTGTACAGATTTTTGAACTTGCCTATATCTATGTATACAGTAAATGCGAATAGTCTTCTGAATGAATAGATTTCTCAATACATAGCTGTCTATTGTGCGAATAGATTTTTGAATAGATAATAGACAAAAGATAGCTTACTTCACAGACCTATAGTTCTCTTACATTAACCTGTCACAACTTAAATAATTACACGGTCACTGAATCTGTTATTTTTAACCCCTTTCGAACTTGTTATTTCCCCGATATTCAAAATTGTCGCATAAATAGTTAGATTATCAATAATTAATATGGATTGGTGGCTCAATGGTTAAAAGAGCTTAAATAATAACACATTCAGTGACGGTGTAATTATTCAAGTTGTGACAGGTAAATGTAATAGAACTATAACAAAAGTGTGTTCTACAGAACCTATTATACAAATTTGTAGTTTTTCTTAATGATTTTCTTAATGATAATAAACAACTGATGGCAAGTGAATCCTTTCTAATTTTCTACAATATAATAGTATATTGATATCAATCATGTCTGCACTCAATAACCATAATATTGACCTTCCATTAGATCTAAAATCCCAACCTCTTAAATCTCATATGATTCAAATTGTTAACGCCTACACGAAAGGCTGTAGGGATACTCTTATAATATTACACCATCTTAACCAATGAAATCTCAGGGCAGATGGCCTGAAGAAGTAAAATTACCTGATAGGTTCAAAGTGCCATTCCCTTTTAAAAACACTTTTAAGGTTACCTAAAGGTCACCAAAGACTCTAAACTTCATTGGTTACAATATAGAATTAACCAGAGTTACTTTTCAAAATGGGTATATCAACTCATACTAGATGCACATTCTGCCAACATAATCAAGAAACCATAAGTCATTTATTACATGAAAGTATGAATGTATTAATGTTGAAACTTTCTTGGTCAATTTAAAACATGGCTATGTCAAAACTGTAACCTTCATTACACCGTGTCAAAAAAAGATATATCTGTCGGTGTTCTTAATAAAAATGTTGGTTCAAACATTTTTATACGCCCGAAAGAATTTCAAACATATTAGGTTATACCCCCTGGCGTCCGTCCGTCCGTCCGTTAGCAATTTGGTTTCCGGAGCATAACTTATGTTCCATTTGGTCAACAATATTCAAACTTCATACGATGATTGTCCATAAAAGTTTGAAGAACCCTATTGATTTTGGTGTCACAAGGTCAAAGGTCAAGGTCACTATTACCTTAAAACTGAAAACAGAGTCCGGAGCAAAACTTAAGTTTCATTTGGCCAACAATATTCAAACTTCATACGATGATTGTCCATATCAGGTAGAAGACCCCTATTGATTTGGGGTCACAAGGTCAAAGGTCAAGGTCCCTAATACCTTTAAACTGAAAACAGTTTCCGGAGCATAACTTAAGTTCCATTTAGGCCCACAATATTCAAACTTCATAGGATGATTGTCCATATCGGGTACAAGACACCTATTGATCTTGTGGTCACAAGGTCAAAGGTCAAGGTCACTATAACGTTAAAACTGAAAACAGTTTCCGGAGCATAACTTAAGAACCATTAGGCCCACAATATTCAAACTTCATAGGATACTTGTCCATATCGGGTACAAGACCCCTATTGATCTTGGGGTCACAAGGTCAAAGGTCAAGGTCACTATTACGTTAAAACTGAAAACAGTTTCCGGAGCATAACTTAAGTTACATTTGGTTCACATTATTCAAACTTCACAGAATAATTGTCCATATTGGGTAGAAGTCCCCTATTGAATTTAGGGTTACAAGGGCAAAAGTCAACGTCACTTTTACCTTAAAACTGAAAACAGTTTCCGGAGCATAACTTATGTTCCATTTGGTCCACAATATTCAAACTTCATACAATGATTGTCCATATTGGATAGTAGACCCCTATTAACTTTGGGGTCAAAGGCCAAGGTCACTATTACCTTTAAACTGAAAACAGTTTCTGGAGCATTACTTAAGTTCCATTTGGTCAACAATATTCAAACTTCATACAATGATTGTCCATATCTGGTAGAAGACCCCTATTGATTTTAGGGTCACAAGGTCAAAGGTCAAGGTCACTTTTAACCTTGAACTTGTTTTCTCTTCTTTGTTTTCAACAATTATTGATAATATGATATTCATCTGAAATATTCTCATGTCTTACTAATGCTTCATCTTTACTAAAAAACAACACTTTCGGGCATATAATGCTCCGCCCAGCGGTGCTCTTGTTTTTATTGTTGGCCAAAGAGTATATTTTTAAATGTAAAACTAAAAAGTCATTAATCAACTTTGTACACTTTGACGAAATTTTAAATTCTTATATACTAAGTGAAAAATACTATGCAATCAATTCCGGAAAAAAATATCCCATTCTATTATAACCTGGCACAATTTTTCATAACTCTGCAACCCTCAACCGTAATAGGTTATTTGAATATTGTTTTATTTGGTGTTTTTCTTGTATCATTTTTATTCTCTACTAAGCCTGGCCCCCAATCTAATATGGCACATTTAACATCTTGTGCCAGCACAAACTACTAATGTCGAGTGCCTGATCTACTATATTCTATAATATATATATATATATTTAAAATCCCAGCGCCAGTGGTGGGATTAATACCCATATATCACACAAAAACCTTGCACCATTACATGCTGAAAATAACGTATATAGTCAATATTTAGAATATAGAACTGGCAAGAACTTGTGGGCAGAACCCTTTGACACTTATGAATATTACATGTATAAGCATCAATTTGTCAGCACAAAACTGTCCTATTTAAAACTAGTATCACTACAACCATCAGTACAATCGTCATCATGATCACATTTCCATTGCACAGGTATACAATTATCATTATCACAAGTCCATTCAAGTATTTATTCAGGATTCTCTCCATTTGCAGTACATTGTACTTGATTATAATCTAGAAAATGATAACCATAACCTTCTGTAGTAACAAGATCGATTGCTTGGTCTGAAACACAATGTTTAGGCGAATATTTCTAAATACTTAATGATTCTTGACCATTATCATTGTAATTTCATGTCATGCTGTCCCTAATAATCATTAAGTAATATTTCATTTGTTTGAACTGATGAAGCACCATTGATTTAATAATATATTATATATAATACATATATACAAATTTAATCAATGATGCTTCATCATATATATTAAATTCCAGTGGCGGTAGTGGGATTCATTCCCAAACCCAGGTTAGGCTAATACATCTGCAATTTCATAGCCCTACCACTGTGGAAGGATTTGTACCTGTACCCCCTCAATAAGTCCAAATCTCGGTGCCCTACCAACGACTCTAATGCCGAAAGTTTATGAACAAGATAAATGAAAACTTACCACAATCTCGTTCATCAGAACCATCACCACAATCGTCAACAGCATCACATTTCCAAGATCCAAAAATACATTTACCATTATCACACAAAAACTTTGTACCATTACATGCTGAAAATAACGTATATAGTCAATATTTAGAATATAGTCATAACATGAAAAACTGGCAAGATCTTGTGGGCAGAACCCTTTGACACTTATGCATATTACATGTATAAGCATCAATTTGTCAGCACAAAACTGTCCAATTTAAAACTAGTATCACTACAACCATCAGTACAATCGTCATCATGATCACATTTCCATTGTACAGGTATACAATTACCATTATCACAAGTCCATCAAAGTATTTGATCAGGATTCTCTCCATTTGCAGTACATTGTACTTGATTATAATCTAGAAAATGATAACAATAACCTCCTGTAGTAACAAGATCGACTGCTTGGTCTGAAATACAATGTTAAAGCAAATATTTCTAAATACTTAATGATTCTTGAGCATTGTCATTGTAATTTCATGTCATGTGTTCCCCATTATCATTAAGTAATATTACATTTGTTTGAACAGATGAAGAATCATTGATTAAATTAATAATATATATTAAATCCCAGTGCCGTGGTGGGATTCATTCCCAAACCCAGGTCAGGCCAATACATCTGCAATCTCATAGCCCTAACACTGTGGAGGGATTTGTACCTGTACCCCCTCAATAAGTCTAAATCTCGGTGCCCTTCCAACGACTCTAATGCCGAAAGTTTATAAACAAGATAAATAAAAACTTACCACAATCTCGTTCATCAGACTCATCAGTACAATGGTCAACAAGATCACATTTATAACTTCCTCGAATACACTTACCATTATCACATAAAAAAGTAGTATCATCACATGCTGAAAATAACGTATATAGTCATTATTTAGAATATAGTCAAAACATGAAAAACTGGCAAGTACTTGTGGGCAGAACCCTTTGACACTTATGAATATTACATGTATAAGCATCAATTTGTCAGCACAAAACTGTCCTATTTAAAACTAGTATCACTACAACCATCAGTACAATCGTCATCATGATCACATTTCCATTCTACAGGTATACAATTACCATTATCACAAGTCCATCAAAGTATTTGTTCAGGATTCTCTCCATTGGCAGTACATTGTACTTGATTATAATCTAGAAAATAATAACCATAACCTTCTGTAGTAACAAGATCGATTGCTTGGTCTGAAATACAATGTTTAGGCTAATATTTCTAAATACTTATGATTCTTGAGCATTATCATTGTTATTTCATGTCATGTATTCCCTAATAATTATTAAGTAATATTACATTTGTTTGAACTGATGAAGCATCGTTGATTAAAAGATTTATTACAAATACAATATATATATATTAATTTAATCAATGATGCTTCATCATATATATTAAATTCCAGTGCCGGTAGTGGGATTCATTCCCAAACACAGGTCAGGCTAATACATCTGCAATTTCATAGCTCTACCACTGTGGAGGGATTTGTACCTGTACCCCCTTAATAAGTCCAAATCTAGGTGCCCTACCAACGACTCCTATGCCGAAAGTTTATGAACAAGATAAATAAAAGCTTACGACAATCTCGTTCATCAGAATCATCACCACAATCGTCAACAGCATCACATTTCCAAGATCCAAAAATACATTTACCATTATCACACAAAAACTTAGTACCATTACATGCTGAAAAAAACGTATATAGTCAATATTTAGAATATAGTCAAAACATGAAAAACTGGCAAGAACTTGTGGGCAGAACCCTTTGACACTTATGAATATTACATGTATAAGCATCAATTTGTCAGCACAAAACTGTCCTATTTAAAACTAGTATCACTACAACCATCAGTACATCGTCATCATGATCACATTTCCATTGTACAGGTATACAATTACCATTATCACAAGTCCATCTAAGTATTTGTTCAGGATTCTCTCCATTGGCAGTACATTGTACTTGATTATAATCTAGAAAATGATAACCATAACCTTCTGTAGTAACAAGATCGACTGCTTGGTCTGAAATACAATGTTTAAGCGAGTATTTCTAAATACTTAATGGTTCTTGAGCATTATCATCGTAATTTCATGTCATGTGTTCCCTAATAATTATTAAGTAATATTACATTTGTTTGAACTGATGAAGGATCATTGATTAAATAATATATTATATATAATATATATGAGCCAGGCTCTGTGAAAACCGGACTTAATGACATCGATTATGACGTCGCGAAACGACGTCATAAAGTACACATATTTACGCAACGTAGAAACCGAAAGTTAATTGACGTTGTGTGATTATTGCATTTTTATTACTACTACTTGGCTCATTATAATTAATTTAAGTAAATATAAATTATGTTGTTTTTTTTTAGTATGGCTGACTGTAAGTATCAATGTTTCAAAAAGTCATTTACAAATATCGTAAAAATAAGGATAATTGACAGTATTGACTTGTGTTTTCCATCTGATTTTCGTCAACGTGCCGAGCCATTGTCTGGTGTGGATTCTTTTAAAGTAGACTAACCTGTTATTTTCCATATAAAATATTCTGTTTTATTTGTGCTTAAAAGTCGGATTGCTAAGTAGATCTAGATAAGCTATAATTTTTCAGAGAATTACAGGCATAATTTCGGTATCATAGGTTTAAAAAGTCGACGGATAACAGCTTCTTCACGCGTTGCCATGAAATTATTTACTGGTTACGAAGAGTATACGTTCACACCTGTGAATACAGTACACGCTATGATCTTATATGCGGACTCGTAAAATTCATTTTGAATTTGATTTAGTACATTGACAATTCTCAGTTTGATCGAGAAAATTGGTAACACAAAATTAGAAAATGTCGTCACCTTTCTAAACAGAAATGTCCTTGAGATTTTTAAACATTAATTTGCCTGCCTATATTGAGTTAGATTTTTATAAAATCGCTTAAGCAAAGACAAAATGTATACACCGTGACATGACTTTGCTTTAAAATCATAATTAAAATTGAAAAACATTTATGTTAATTTGTTACCAACTAAATGTTCAACAGTCAGTAAGTTGGCCTCCTTCAGCAGCTCCGGCCGTTAGGTTTGATCCGGCTAGATATTCGTTATTTTTTCACTATTAGACTTAAAAGCTTGTGTCACGGCACTTGCATGCTCACATTATGGGAAGAAGGATATGTAGGCGGCCGGATAGCTCAGTCGGGAGAGCACTCGCCCTGTAAGCCAGAGGTCCTGGGTTCGAGTCCCGGTCAGGCTGCATATTTTTCTTCCCCTGTGACATTTGGCGCCCAACGCGGGACCGTGATAATTATTTGGCCAGTTGAGAAACGCTTGTAATAAAAAAAATGCTCCTAAAACGGCCTGGAATTCTGAAATTCGAGACGAATGTCCAGTTTGTGGGGGAGTATGTCACGGCATTTACCTGTTTACATAATGGGAAGAAGGATATGTTAGCGGTCGGATAGCTCAGTCGGGAGAGCACTCGCCCTGTAAGCGAGTCCCGGTCAGGCTGCATATTTTTCTTTCCCCTGTGACACTAGACTTAACACCATTGATAAAATATCATAATTTTAGCAAATAATACCACTTTCTTATTACCACATGTATATGTTGGATCTTAGAAATCTAGAAGTAAATTGCGATTTGTATATGTTGTTTTCTGTTTATCACATTAGCGTGTATCAAAGCGTTAGCATGCAATCTGATTGTTTTGTCATGGAGCATGCAAATTAAACGCAGGCCATCGTTGAACCACTGTAATTACGTCAAACTTTAATGTAACATGAAATAAACATACAGCTTCTGTGATTTAGAGCCGAATTTCCATATCTATGCTCCATTTCCTCAATTGTACCACAAATATAACTGCTCGTGCATTTCTTGGGCTAATTGAACTATCTAAGGATCATTTCTAAACTTCAATATTCCTCATTTCTTTGATAATATTTGCTTCCGAAAGCATTGTTATGTCGGCATTCTGTGATCTTTCAAAGAAAAGGTTAGCAAGTTCCGTATTACGTAATTTTCACATTTTATGTTGTACTAAATATTTTAACCATCTTTCACTTTGATTCTGGACTGTATGTGTGAAAATGATATTGTATGATTACACTTCGCGTGTAAACTACGACTATGCCGACATAAAAATATATTCAGAGAATATTGTATTGATCGTTGACTTCGTTGTCATTAAACGCAGTTCACATATTGAATATAAGTTAAACATTATTAGACTCATAATTATAAATTTTCAAAAGTATTTACAGACGTATAGATTGCGTAGGGTCTTTTAAGACGATTAAAATTGCTTTTATACAAATTGGTACATACGCATGTATAACAAAATAAAAAAAAGTGTGTTAAGGACTATGTAATTTACGAATGTTCTTCATGACTTTAAAATAGGTGTGGTTGCAATAATTGAAATTTACAAATAATTTTCATAAATTTCAGTTTTCATTTTAATCGTAATGAAATAAATAAGTAAGTTTAATAGAAAAATATCAAAAAAGTGGTTTAGTAATATTTATTTTTTATGAAAAAGTGAGTTTAAACATGTAAACTTTTGTGCAAGTTTACATGAAGTACAGTGAAAACAGTTAAAATAAAATCTTCCAATAAGATTGTGTACACCCCCGTACAGATGCACTGAGAGTTAAAAATACAAATTAATTTATTCATTGTCTGAAATCAGTATAATAAAATATCTCTATATACTAAAATTAATAATTTTCAACATGTCCAAAATACAACTTTACACAAAAGAAGTAGTACAAACAAAAAGTACGGTGTCCAATAATGGACACAGGTAATGAAAGGTACACACTTAAAATAGGTATCATTCACTAATGTCATTATTGAACGGTCTGTTAGCGGAAAACGTTTCAGGCAAACAGCTAACGGTTTAAGTATATAGTACGCGAGTATGTAACAGCCTGAAACAAAATAGTTCCAGTATATTGTGCAAATTAGTAACTGCCATTACAACGAAGTCGGCGGTGTTACTCCCGTTGATTAAGATCAATAAATTTACAATAAACAAGTAAACAAGAAAAGAATTTCTCCTCTCCGAATTCTTCTAATAAATTGAAGTAAAGATTCTTTTGTCCGCTATCTTTAAACGTTCGCGCTTCAACGGATCGTTCAATTAACCGTTCATAACGGTAACGGTGATTGACTAACGTTAAATGCTTACTAAACGCAGGGCTGATAAAGAACTGGGACTGTTGAATAAGAATCTCACGTAAGATAGCGAAATTTCCGAAATTACTTACTTACGTTGAACTTACGTTTACGATGAGAGAATTTCAAAGACGCACTCGAAACTTAAAATCTTTGCTACAATACGATCTGACTTAAGTCAACGACAAGTGGTGAAGCCCTCAAATTTTGGTCACATGATTTGTTGTCAACAATACATTATAAACTACAAAACATTTAAAGAATACAATATGTTCCACAAACTTCAACGAACAATTTCACAAACGGAGATTAGAAGCTCTCGAAGAAAATGCACGAGGGCTATACCGAGCCACCATACTCTTGATTTTTCAATACACGGTCAATTTAAACAAAGATGGTATGACACAATAAATGGTCATCTGCTAACAAAACATCGACCAATTTAAGACGGAACACATGGATGTCAAAATAAAGTAATTAGGCACAAAAAAGTTCCCACGTGGCGTCAAATAAATACCTTAAAACAATAAATCAACAAATCTACAGACATATATAGTAATAACTTCATAAAAAATAAACCATTCTTAAGACATTTCTTCGAAATCTTGCAATCTTTAGATAGAAGTTCAGTTCGCGTATGTACACACGTTTTTGTGATTATCCCCTGACTTCCGCAAAGATGTGTGATGAATAAGTTTTTAATACACACAAAATGGACGCCCAATTTTTGATTACAGAGCCCACTTGTTTGTTAGTTCATATTATGTAAATTCAGTCACAGATATAGAAAATGTAAGCCTCAGTGCATCTAGAGTAATATTAGTGCATTCAATATCTGCATATGTATTTTGAAATTGTTCGCTAGAATTAAAGGAAACTTGCACAGAAAATAACGTACTTATTTCTGTATTCACAGGTGATGTGAAGTACCTACGATAATATTGCCTGGTCCAAAAGATTTCAGGCAAGAGGGATGATTAAACATTATGATATTTTTAGCACTGCATTTACCCTAACCAACTTTTTGAGGGCCGGTGCGTATAGGTGCCTTTCTGTAATTTCAACTATTACATAGTCCTTAATGTCAATGAGTTTAATATCAAATTAAGTTAGCTTTACCCTTTATGATAAGCATATTTATGACGTTGACGTATGCAACTCTTTTTGTGGATAACAACGCGTCAGACGCCATTTTAGATGTGGGATTCATTCCCAAACCCAGGTCAGGCCAATACATCTGCAATCTCATAGCCCTACCACTGTGGAGGGATTTGAACCTGTACCCCCTCAATAAGTCAAAATCTCTGTGCCCTACCAACGACTCTAATGCCGAAAGTTTATGAACAAGGTAAATGAAAACTTACGACAATCTCGTTCATCTGAACCATCATGACAATCGTCATCAAGATCACATTTATAACTTCCAGGAATACACTCACCATTATCACATAAAAAACTAGTAATACTACATGTTTCAAACGCTGAAAATAAAGTATATAGTCAATATTCAGAATATAGTCAAAACATAAAAAACTAGCAAAAAACCTATTGATTTTTTGGGTCACAAGGTCAAAGGTCAAGGTCATTATTACCTTAAAACTGAAATCAGTTTCCGGAGCATAACTTAAGTTCAATTTGGTCCACAATATCAAACTTCATACGATGATTGTCCATGTCTGGTAAAAGACCCCTATTGATTTCGGAGTCACAAGGTCAAATGTTAAAGTCACTATTACCCTAAATCTGAAAACAGTTTCCGGAGCATAACTTAAGTTCAATTTGGTCCACAGTATTCAAACTTCGTGGGAGGATTGTCCATTGTATCTTTTTTCTTTACTTTGTTTTACACAATTATTCATAATATGATATTTATATGTCTTATAAATAGCCTCATGTCTTACAAATGCTTCATGTTAAAACACTTTCGGGCATATAATGCTCCGCCTAGCGGTGCTCTTGTCTAAACATCGTATTCAACAATGAATATGAATATGAATGAATATAGTATTTGACGATAATAGTGCATTGTATGGAATTCAACACAAGTATTAAATAGTTAATTTAACATATAATCAATTTAATTTAACTAAATTTATATGACCTAAATACTGACAACAAAACAAATTGTATGTCAACAAAAAATCTATACTGATATGATAATATGATATATTATAACCTGATTTCTTATATAAATGTAATTTGATATTTTTGACTGTTTTTAATGAATTATGACTGGTCAGTAATTTTGACTGTTTCCCACGCGTGCATTGACATAACACAGAGTTATTCGAACTGTTACTGTACTGATATAAGGGAAAGTAATATTTTTGAAATGAACGAAATAGTTTTAATGAACCAAAGTTGCAATGTATGTTGGTTCATTGGAGGAGATGTAAATATATGGATTTGATAAATCACTTACTGGTTTTGTTTAACGTTGTAAATAAGTGTTGTATATAATACGCTAAATGTTATACCGTATCAAATCATTTGTATGCCAAATGATCTTCAAGAAGGAAAACTATTGACATTAAAAGCTAGTGTTATCCTTCATAGCCGCTTAGTCAGTTACCTGACTACTGTTCTTCATAATGGGAGACAAAAGTGGCATCGTTTCTTTTTTTGCGACGAGTTAACAGCGAACTTATAATACGCCAGAAAATAATTGTACTTGAGACATCGAAACATCTAGTAGCCGATGTGATGAAAGACAATCTCTAATTAAACAAATCACGAATATTAGATAATTTATAACATTTTTTATGCTCAAATATCCAATTTAACAATTCCACTATATTGTCACAGAATTTATGATGAAATAAAACTAACCACAAAAATATTAAAAATGAACAATTAAATAATAAATATCACCAAGTGTAAATTTCACGAAGTATGGTACAATTTCTTCTTTTTAATACTATATTTATATTGTGTTGACAAATAGAAAATAGTATGCTATATAAATGCAGTCCCTTGTCATAACAGGGAGTAGGCAGATGTTGACGTTAATAAATATATATATTCACAACAACAAATAACGTCACGTCCAGTAGAACATAACAACTTTTCGACGCTCTGTTAATTTTCATCATTTTAATATTTATAATGTCGCCACATGCAAAATTTGTGGAATAAACTTTCCAACTAAATGTTTTATAACCAGATGAACAGTTTAAATATTTTTGGAAAAAAAGGGAATTTACAAACATCCATAAATCAAGTTATAAAAATTAGGATATACCGGAAGTAGTTTCAGTGACGAATATTACAACCTATAGTGTTAGTTTCAATGTGTGTCTTGCTTTTTATGTTACATTGGACTGGTCATCAGAAGAAATAAAAAATAAAAGTGGAATGGTTTTCTGGTTCATCGATTCATCAAATAATCAGTCAGCCAAGCAGTTTTTTACGAACGCTACATTTCTCCATTGTATGATTCTGGCAGTAAAAAGCATTCGTCTTCAACTTCATCTTGTTTATTGTCAAACTGGACTCATATAAGCATTCTCCTATGTGGAGACATACATCCATGCCCTGGGCCAAACACCAGTCGTCAAGCTACATACGATTGTTCTATGGTCAGAAAACGTGAACTATATATGTTACATCTTAATATCAGAAGTCTTCTGCCCAAAATAGATGAAATACGATTGATTTTAAGTGAAGCGAAACCTGCTATTGTGTGCCTTACTGAAACATGGCTCGACAACAGTGTTCACAACAATGAGATCAAAATTGACCATTACTCCGTTTGTCGTAATGACCGAAATAGACACGGGGTTGAGTGTGTGTGTCAATGCGAGGAATGGCAAAGCTTTTAACTATTGAATGGATATGAACGATCCTGCTCTAGAGTCAGTCTTCATGGAAGTGTTTGTACCAAACACTTGCCATTCATAGTCACAGCTTTCTACAGACATCCCTCACAAAGTGACTTTTATAATATTATGGAAAATGTTTGTTCCAGCAGTCCATATTTTTACAACAGAGAGTGCTATTTTCTTAGTGACTTTAATACTAATTTCTGTGACAGATCTAATCCATTGAGGAAATCACTATCAAACTTCTCTGACTTCTTTGGTTTAAAACAACTGATTACTGAGTGTACTAGAGTGAGCTTTTCTACTAAAATTGACCTTATTTTAACACTTGATGAAAACAGGGTATCCCAGAGTGGGGTTATTGATTGTTCACTGAGTGATCACCAGTTGATCTATTGTACTAGAAAAATCACTCATTCTTTTATTGGTAAACAGAGATATGTTAAAACTAGACCTTTAATCAAGTTTTGATAGGTCTGATGTAATGATTACCGATAATATTAACAAAGCTTAGGATATTTTAAAATCATAATTTGTAAATCCATCAATAAATTTGCTTCTGTTAAAGAAATAAGATTGAAACAAAGAACTGAGAAATGGATTACTTCAGATGAATTAACTTGTATTAAAGAGAGAAATAGAGCTTTTAACCTTTATAGAAATAACAAAACTGATGATAATGTTTACTATTTTAAAGAATGTAGAAATAAGACTCAAGATGCTTTTTTAAAGCTTAAAACAATTATGTTTGTGAATCTCTTGAAAACTATAAGTCTGATTCCAAGTCACTTTTGAATAATTTAAAATCGTTGGGGTGCCTTCAAAAGGATCAAACTTGAGGTAATATTGCCTTGAAATTGGAGATGAAATTTGTTTTGACAAGTAAAAAGTAGGAGAACAATTTAATAATTTGTTCACTACTGTAGCTTCAAAATTTGTTGAAAAATTATAATTTTGCAAAAATATTTTTGGCAGTAGTTATGTGTTGAATTTTTACTCATCTAAGGGTGTCAAACCAAATTATTTCTCCATTCTTATTGTTTCGAAAAGTGAATTTTTTTAAATATTTAGTGTCTCTCAATCCGACGGTACCGTTTGACGGTAACCCTGCTCGTTTTGTCCGAGACGCTGCTCCCATTATTTCTTCCCCACTAACCCATTTTATTAATTTGTCTATTATACAAGGTTCAGTGCCGGATGATCTTAAGTCTGTACGGGTTGTCCCCCTTTATAAGAAAAATGATAAGACATACGTGGGCAACTAACTCCTGTTTCTTATCTTGTGTGTTCTTTTCGAAGTTATGGAAAACATTATTTTTACCAATTGGAAAATTATCTCACCGGCAAATTTTTGTGTATGAATATCAATCTGGTTTTAGGCAAGGTTTTTCAACTGACACTTGTCTTATTAATCTTTCAGATTTTATTAGGTTTCAATTGGACAAAGGTCACCTTGTAGGTATGGTTTTACTGGATTTGCAGAAAGCATTTGATACCGTTAATCACGCTATTCTGATAATGAAACTTAAGGCTATATTGGTCTATCTGATATTGAAGTACAACGGTTTATTTGTAACAAGTTATCTCTCCATCTAGGTTAGACTGAATCGGTATTATTTGATTCCAAACAAAGGTTAAAATCACAAGCAAATTTAAATGTAAGTTGCAATGGTCAACATATTGAAGTCAAAGAATCTGTCAGATATCTTGGTGCTACTCTTGATCAGACTCTTTCTTTTGATTCAATGGCCAGGTCAATCATATCAAAAGCTTATTCTAGGCTTAAGTTCAATTGTACAATTGTTTGTCTCAGGAACTTAGGAATAAGTTAGAGGTCACTCAGAACACAATCAAGATTTGTGTTAGGACTGGATGCAAGGACTCACCTTGACCAAAATCATTTTGTTAAACTCAACTGGTTACCCATATCAAAAAGGATGGCTCAAATAATCTTAGGTCATGTATTTAAGATTCAAAGTGATAACACCATGTTACCTCAAAGAGCCTTTAATTCTCACTAGTTCTATTCACAACTATCCAACAAGGCAAATAGTTTTTTGTATGGGTTAGGGGCTATTTTCTCAGAAACAGGCAGGTTTAGCCTACCAAAGTCAAAGGGTTTGGCAAAAAGTATTTTGCGTTTAATGGTTGTTTTCTGTGGAATGAAATGCTACAACACATTAGACAAGCTAAAAGTTTCTCCCATTTTAAAACCCTCGTCAAAGCCCTTCTTATGTCAGAGATCTTAGATTACTATTGTATATATTATGTATCAAGCTCTTAATTCTTTATCTGATTAATTATTATTAATATTATTATTATGACATTTTTTTAGTGTACCTACTGTGATAGTATCATATTTATCTGTGATGTATATACGTATAAACTTAACTAATAATAGGGACCACAATGGAAATAAGGATTAAATTCCTTTTTGTGCCATCCCTATATTTTCATGTATTCGATATGGTCAATCAAAAATTCAATCTAGCACAATGATAATTCTTATATTTCTGTATTAAAATGTGCTTATCAACATGTTTTACCCATTTCTCATTTTACTATATATGCAATTTTATAGTCTGTTTTTATAAATATCAAGCAATATTTTATGCATAAATCTTTATTCATCATAATATTGTACCATCATTTTGCTCACCATATATGAACCATGTCAATGTCATGAAATATAAATAAATATATAACAAATATCATGTAATCTAGTGTTTTGATCTCTTAATCCGACACCTTTAACTGTAAACAGACCAGGAATATTAAAACTAAGTATTTAATGCAAATGTGACACTTGTCACATAAAAGATTATCAACTGCCACATGGCTAAAATGCTAAAATATAAGAATGAACAAAGATAAAGATTAACAATGCACCTTGTATAAAACAGCGACATAAAATATGTGGTGAAAATTAAGATCAGAAGAAAATAAACATGTGGTAAATTCCGTTACATAACTGACTAAGTTGATTATGAACATTGTAAACTCTTGCGTAATATTATGTGCCCAACATATATGATGATAATTTAAACAATCCATTTATATTAATTTAAAAAATACATTTATAATAATTTAAACAATCCATTTATAATAATTTAAACAATACATTTATAATAATTTAAACAATACATTTGAATCAGGGCCGGATCCAGAAGGGTCGTAAGGCACAAAGGGTGGCTTCCTTTGGAAAAATTCATAAGGAATACAAATATTTTAAACACGAGAGACGCAAGGCTTCCCACGGCCTACGACTGTCTGCACGTACGGGTCCGTCACAAGCCACGATTTTATGGGACTGAGGTAAAATGTTAACGTATAATACTACCAAAAATATCTGCACTCTGATAGAGTCTAAAAATTGCCTTATGTGAAACTGAAGAGGTACTCTTTATATTGGCTTTGGCGTTCAATAAATATCGGACTTCTTAATTTCTAAAACTAACTATGCGCATTATTTTAACATTGCATTTCAACTGATATCGTCTATATCAAATACGCATGTAATTAATTGTATAAATGATACGAGGAATCAGTTCTTGAAAATCCTTATCGTGTTGATACAACATGTCCTGAAAAATGATATATGATAATACTGAGGCATTACATTTTCTTTTCACTGGATTTGCCCTGATCAGATTCAAACTTGTACTCCCTTCAGGATAGGAGATTCCCAATCTTGGCGCGCTAGCAACTGCGCTATCAATCTGAGTTTTTAGGCATTATCAATAAACTATTTCAAGTAAGGCTCTCAGTAGTATAAGTTTAGGTAAGCCTTACCTTTTAAACTTACAATATTTCTACATCCATAGATAGTTTTGGTGCGTTCGGGTAATAGTGAAACTATCACCTTGTATGAAAAAAAATATTGTAAGTAAAGATAAAGTTACCTTGAACATTTACTTTTAATGAAGGTATCAACATCATTCCTGCCACGGAAAGTATTCCTACTAGATACATCACACACACCATATCTGTAGACAATAAAACCTAAAACATTAAACAATTAGCATTATTGAATTAAAAAGCATCAATTAATTAGTCTTCAATTTTCATATTAAGAATAATTTTTCATTAAAAAGCCCTTGCTTTCCGACAATTCTTTGGCATTACATGCAAACTGGGTCCACAGTCACGTGGTTTGCAACAACCAATTGTTTTTTTTTGGCATTTTTCTTTTTAGAAAAATAAATGTACTTCACCAAATAGCGCATAACAGCTCACACTTTTTTCTGCTCAAAAACTCCTAATTATCGTTGACTCTATAAATAAATCTCAGAAACTTGAATCGAGCAGCGAACTAGATACAATTTTCCTAGTATTTTGAGTAGATTTTTTTTGTTTCGATAATAAGCGTGAAACCATGCAAGAAGGCGCAAGTTAGGTCCTATACACATTTCCATTATCGATCGGATATAAATGTTAAAAAATTTCCTACAATATGGAAATTGGGGTACTTAATGGCTCCATCACGTATACATGAATATGTTTGTCATGAACAAGTATATTACCCACGTCAAAAAACGACGCATTAAGGTGGGGCTTATTTTTGGCATTTTTACTTGTGTTTTACTCCCTAATTTTGTTCCATGATGCAAAACAGATTCGACAAAATATGAGCACAATTAAACACTATTTAGAGGTAGCTCACTGACTTTGAAATTCCTGTATTTCCTTTTTCAGCAACCAAAAAAGTTGTTATTTGAAGCTTCAGTGGATTAAAAATGTTAATTTCAAAAATTATTAACAGCATTGACATTTATATCATAATATTTTTCCATGCATACTATAAGGGGTGTTAAGTCTACTCCAAGCACAAACAGTCAAACTGGGGATAAATCCAACTTTAATTTATACTGAAGAGGGCCCCAAACAATAAAGATTCGATATCTGCTAAATTTCGCCGAACTGCTCAGTACCATGTTCTACCGAACTCTCTCACACTCTCTTGATTGTTCTACTTCATTTTCATTTCTGACTACAAGTGAATACATACTTATACTAGAGTTAACTAGAATGTTATAATAGAAAGTAGGCTTTCAAATTTAACTAATAAAATTCCTCTACACTTCTTGTTTGTACCATTCAAACAACTTGTACAGGGAGACGGACAAAAGGTCACATGGACCAAAAGACCCATGTCATGTTTGACACGGGTGGACAAAAAGTCCCTTGTAGTTTTGTCACCCTGGACAAAAGGTCCCATCTCAGTTTGTAAGAGGTGGACAAAAGGTCAAATCTCATCTCTGTATGGTTCCATATTTTATATGACTTATACAAGTAACAAAGTTATGATTTGTACTCAATGACCACACTATACTTGTTTAACTTTTATATAATGCATATTAAATCAATTAAATGTTGCAGTCAAACTGATCACAATAACTATTAAAATGTTATTATTTGTTAAAAACAAACGAAAAAACAAAGCTAGATGAAAATCAATTAAGATTCATTCAACAAGATGAGTGGTAATTACTAGGAATTGGCAATCAGTTATGCTTATTATGAATTAACTAAATTTATCAGCTTTAAAAAATCATCTGAAGCCATCTGGATAAGATAGAAGTTGTTACTACAACAATTATAATTATTTGATAGATAGAGACAGTCCATCTATCACTGGTACAAAATATAACAATAAAATGTTTAATTTTAACAGTTTGCATTAAATGATAATTGATTCTATTGATCACCTAATAATAGGACGTAAATGAATGAGGACCTTATCATCACATTAGTCAAAGTGAGATGGTACCCGTTGTCCAGCCTGTAAATTGACATAGGGCTTTTTTCCACCCCTGTCTTATGGTGGCAAAACTATATGGGACTTTTGTCCACCCCTGTCAAAAATGACATGGGACTTTTTGTCCGTGGGACCTTTTGTCCTACAATCACTAGTACACAACCAATTTAAATTGAAAGTTATCGTCTTTAACTTGGAGAATATCCCAGAAATATTAATTTAGTACCAAAATCGTGTTCGAATGTTGATATGAACGGTCATTTTCTATTTGATATACTTTGATATCAATACATAATTTGATGACAGATATCAAATCATTAACGGTCACTCAAAATAACAAATGTTCGTCTTGTTTGAGATTAAAGACCAATGCTTTGTTTCCTGGCCAAAATGCATACGTATGTTTATTTCGGTAAACTGCACAACTTTTTCTGCGTGTGTCTACATGCTAGTATTAAAATAAATGCATGAGGCCACTTTGTTATACATTGTTACCGAAATAAAATATTTATAAATATTATTGTTTAAAGCCTCTATACAAAGATACATTCATCTAAAGAAGTCATGAAAACAGTCCTACAGTATTCAAGTTATTACACCTTGGAATGCATTAGAGACACAATAAACAAATCAAATTATTTTGATTTCTAATGTGTTTGGGATACATTTAACTGCCGTTTTTCTTTGCTTTAAACGGACTGTGCTACATTTGATATTGGCGCATATAAATCTTTAAATGTGATAGAATTCATGTACAGTTATTTGAAAATGATAAAGACGTCCTGGCACGGCCAGTTCTTGGTTTATTACTGAACGTATGTTTTGTATTGGGTATAACTCCGTGTCAACTCAATTTTAGTCAGTTTACGGCGTCCAGCGCACCTGCCCTATGTTTCCTGAATCCTAGTTTATAACCAGTTCTCACCAACACTTCCACAAGGCCGGAAATTTCTTCATACGCCATATTATTGAAAGAAAATTGACATTATTGACAAATTTTCATGAAAGGATATATCCTCTCCGAGTGAGATTCAAACCCGTACCCCCTTCAGGATTCGAGATTCCAAATCCCGGAGCGCTACCAACTGCGCTACCGACCAGGGTTACACTCAACGTATGTCCAAAACAGTTGGTACATATGTAAATTAAGCATCTAAAACTTGTCAATGTATTCATTAGAATGATGACAAAAAATATTATTAATATCGTCAAAACTATGTGTATAATCATTGTTAAATAATTCATCTTTCTGGGAGAGATCCCATGGTGGCATTTTTCTGCCATCAGATAACCACATGAATAACTAGTTAATTTAAAGGTTAACTAGTTACCGTAACTAGTTAACAAATTAATATACTAGTTAGTTACATTGTATGGTTATCTGATGGCAGAAATTTGCCACCATCAGATCAGAATGTATTTTATTACATACAAAATGAACATTATACATGAAATAATGAAATATGATGAAATAACATTTCCTTAATACATTTTTCTGACCTTTGTTTTAAATACTTTAGATGAACTCACCTATTTATAATTAATCCAATTTTATATCATCAAAATAAGTTTAATTCATCCCAAACATAACATCCTGTTATAGAACTGATGTCTGTCTATCTTCAATCGGTCGTGTGACATTTATATATTTATATCTTCATCTGATAACATCCTGGTTAAATCTTATTGGTTTATTTTGTTTAACTGTGCCCATATTTGTTGAAAGTTTTATTGTTCTAAAGCAAATTCTGTATTACAATCATTAACTTCCTTGAAACCATTTTTATTAAGGTCAACCACTTAGTAGCTCAAGTGTCATTTAATTTCGAGCTACGATATACATCTACTTATTACTTACATTTATATTTCGTCTTTTATGAACATTCTCCATACCAATCAACTACGATTAACAGCATTATATAAATGTTAAGCATCTAAATAGCTCATAAGTATATTTAACTGTAAGTTTATTTAACTGCTGCTCTATCCATATTGCAATCAAGTTAGCTTCAATTTTTAAGGCAAGGGAGTAAAATTCGGTGCTTTTATATGTCTCTCCGATAATTTCTTTTATATATATACTTATTTATATTTCATGACATTGACATGGTACATACATGGTGATCAAAATGATGGTACAATATAAGGATAAATAAAGATTTATGCATAAAATAGTGTTTAATATATATAAAAACAGACCATAAAATTGCATGTATAGTAAACTGAGAAATGGTTAAAACATGTATTTTTGGTTGATAGGCAAATTTTAATACAGGAATATAAGAATTATCATTGTGCTTGATCGCATTGTTTGATTGACCATATCTAATGCATTGAAATATAGGGATGGCACAAAAAAGGAATTTAATTCTTATTTCCATTGTAGTCCCTGTTATTAGTTAAGTTTATATATATATACATCACAGATAAATATGATACTATCAGAGAAGGTGCACTAATAAGACAAATGTCATTATAATAATTAGCTAGATAGAGAATTAAGAGCTGGATACGTAATACATACATTAGTTATCTTAGATCTCTGACATAAGATTGGCTTTGACGAGGGCTTTAAAATGGGGTAGGCTAAACCTGCCTGTTTCTGAGAAAATAGTTCCTAACCCATTACAAAAAACTCTTTGCCTTGTGGGATAGCTGTGAATAAAATTAGTAGTGAAATGCTCTTTGAGGTAACATGGTGCTATCCCACTTTGAATCTTAAATACATGACCTACAATTATTTGATCCACACTTTTTGATACGGGTAACCAGTAGAGTTTAACAAAATTCATACATTTACTACTCGATTGAGTTTAGTCAATACCATTAAAACCAACAGCAAAGTTTCATTGACATTTACAAATGCAGTAGCAGTATAATACCGTCGGCTTGTTTGTTAACAGCTTATTATAAAATGGCGTCGTTTCGCGGAAGTTTTGAAACGCGTATTTTCATTTGTAAGAAAAAATATCGAATGCGCTTGCGCGCACTCGAAATTAACCGTGTGACACCAGAGGTTAGATTGAGAATTTTGATAACCTCGGGGTACGAGATTGTGATATGTGTGCATGTGTTAAGGTAGGAGGAACTGTCTTAGTGTCAGTGTAATAGACGCTAAGTTGTTTTTGTATTTGTAAACAGTTTTTTTTTCTTTTTTTCGGAACAGTTCCGACAAGTATATTCACCCTAATTCAGACCCATGCCGATCTTAAAATTTGCCGAATCCAGAAGTAGTCCCTCAGTATAAAAAGTAAAGAGCAATTCAAACAGATCGTCTGCTATGCCAGGTGCAATTGGTCAAATCCTGTTGAAATAAGGACTACTTATTTTATGGAGTTATTTATACGCGATATGTGATGCGTTTCAGTAGAGATATTAAGGATGACGTATGTAATAGATTGGTTTCAACGTTTCAGTCACGATGCGTTTTGCGTATCAGCTGTCAATAAGGATGTAAATTACACGATTCGTTCATGTAGGTAGAGTTTAAAGATAGTATATTGAAAAGTAGAAATCCTTGTATTTAATACATTGTTGTGAATAAAGATAAACTTATCTTTAACATTTCCTTTTGATCAACGTTCAGATGTTTGACCTGAAGGAAAGCAAAACCATACACAATTATGTTGGCTTCCATTTATATTCCTTACTGTTACTGGATATACTGTACCGTTACAAGCATATGAAAATTCAGTTATATTGCATGATTATATTGAACTGTCAGATTGCATAATTACACGGTTTTCGCACACAGCATATGTTAATTTCTGCGTTCTATATATAGAAATTTGTAGTAAGAATTACAATGTGTATATTAATTATGTGTCGATATCTCATGTGAAATGCTACGGAACATCTATATGAAAGGGGTACGAGTTCGATTTAAATGTGTTAATAATTTATTTTATCTTTTATTCTTTGCATTTTAAGACTTTTTTATATTTATTCTGTATTTTGTTATATTTTAGTCAGTATTTTTAGGGAAAACTCTACAAAACAAGTGATATAAAACAGTCATTGTCGGTTGCCGCGCTACTGTCGCCATCACTTATACTGATGCCAACAACTTTATACTAAAGGCTTCTACAAGTTTCATATTGCACTGTGCAATGTTTTTACGCAATCCGTCCATGATTAAAAGAGAAAACAAGAAGTTTATATCGGGATTTGAACCCATGACTCAAAGGTTTGCAGACTGATTGACTTACCACTCGGCCACAGAAACTACGATACACATTGCAAATAAGATATAATACATAAGTGATTACATGCTAACAAAACGCTCTACGTGAACTACCGATGTTTACCCGAACATTAAATATACCACGTTAGTTAACGTTTTAATTAATTCAGTTAAACGGTTCAATATAATCGTACACTAATTGATATGAAAGATGCTAAAGTGATAGAGCACATGTGGACAAAACCAACTGCATAAAATGGTGTACATGTTAAAGTTTTTATTACTTCCTTCAACTACATTAGCAGCGTGTTCAATAACGACTGTAGTTAACGTTACGGATAGGGAAGACTCAACCCGAAGACAACTCAACCCGTGGATAACACAACTCACAGTTCTGACAACTCAACCCGTTAGTTGGGGATTGAGTTGTCTCGGGTTAAGTTTTCTTTTGGGTTAAGTTGTTTCGACCCTTACGTTAAGGAACGTAACGGCACATTCGGGGTAATTGACTACAAGATCAACAAGCGTTAAAGGGGTGCTAATATAAAATTGAAATCGAATAATTCACATATTGAGTGGACAAAAAGAATGATTAAAAATAATTTCGGCGAAAATTCCATCTCAAAATATCATTTCGCTGCCAAATAATCGCTAATTAAAATAAACCAATTTGACGAGTATTTGTTTACATACGCACCGGGTTGAATCTACTCGGTGGTTGTCGATTTTTCCGCGACTGGTCAAAAACTCCGTAAGCATACATCACGTGCCTAGGTAAATGTCAATCAACGAAGTAAGCACATGTAGATCATTCGTTCGTCGAGAATTTTGTAAAGAAATCGGCCTTTGATCTTCAGGGGCCGTATTCCCATCCTTACTTAATTATAAAATTATCCTCAAATCAACTGATTTTCCTCAGAATAGACCAAAATTTTCTTAAGTTTGAGGAAATATTTTAAGTGGTATTCCCATCCTCACTCAAGTCTAAGATTTTCCTCAACACCGGTCAATTTTTCCTTATCTTTTGAGGAACGTTCGACCTACCTTAGCTCAGAAAAAATTTCCTCAACTCGTTTTTTGGACGCCGTTTTTTCTCTCGACTAAAACATATTTTTGCGGTTTTTTTCTAATAAACAGAGGAATTTATATCAAGGTAAGTCGTTTTTTATCATTTTTTTCGTTTATACCCTACTTGTAGGTGATCAATCGTCCAGAAAAAGTATTCGTAAGCGTTTTAACCATTGTTTACAATTTCATCTGTACCGGCCTTGTCAGAGTGTGCGTTCATTTATTGAAACAAAAACATTGATTAGTTTTCGGTGAGTTAAACTATATTTGCACTTAAATCTTTGAAATGTATTGTTAGTGAAACACCTCGTATTATTTCATTGCTATTCAAGCTACCTTTTGTATTAAACATGCGATGTAAAAGAAGTCGCGTTTTCGTCCCCAAGGACACTCGTACTTGCGTCATGATGTAAAAATATGACACAGAATAAAATAATTTACGTGATAGTTAAGTCGAATTGGAGCTTGTCAAGTGCAGCGGTGAAAAGTTACCGAAGCCATGTGTGTATTGTCTTTTTAATTGTGCAGTATACTAAGGTCTAAAATGTTGTTTTGAATGGGAAGACCCTTTTGCCAAGTTTTGGTTGTAATATAAAAATCAACATGTGGTAATAATTATGTCACTGCACTTACCTGTTCGTATTAATGGAAAGAAGAATATGTAAGCGGCGGGATAGCTCAGTTGGGAGAGCACTTGCCCTGTAAGCGAGAGGTATTGAGTTTAAGTCCCGGTCAGGCTGCATAGTTTTCTTACCCTGTGGCATTTGGCGCCCTATGTGGGGCCGTGACATCACTTGGTCAGTTGAGAAACACTTGTAAAAAAAATTCTCCTTAAACCGGAGTGGTAAGTATAAATATAAACAGGTATTGTGAAAAGTAACCCCACCTGTCATGCGGGAGAATGGGGTTTGAGTCCTTGTCGGGGAACTGCAAATGTCACAGGGTAAGAAAATATGCAGCCTGACTGGGCCTCGAACACCGGACCTCTAGCTTGCAGGGCCAGTGCTCTCCCGACTGAGCTATTCGGCTGCTTACACATCCTTCTTTCCATAATGTCAACTGGTAAGTGCTGTGACAATTACACAAGCATATTGCTTACTGGTCGTTACAATGATCAATATCGTAGATATATGTATTGTTATTATGTTTCCAAAACTTGGAATATTTTTATTTAAGCATTACTTTATGTATTTTCAGGATTAACCTCAAAGGTCATGGTGCATGAAAGCAGTGATGTACTTGCCTAATGGGCAAGTGAAAAAATCATTAGATGGGCCCAAGTGGTGAGCATAATCAGAATACTTTGCTTCCCTCAACCCAAGTTTCTCCATCTGTGAAAGACTCAAAAGCTCAAAGGATATACATTTATGCATTTAATATTTGCTCCCGATTCTTTCCAATGCTTAAGCCAAAGGCTGACAAAAACAGAAACAGCTGGATTAAGAATAAAGAGCAAATAAATGTTGTTATAAACAAAATCTGTCTAGATTGTTTTATAAATACCTGTCAGTTGTAGCTAAGTCAATGAAGAGTGTATGTTTAATATATTAATGTGCATAGGATCTCTGTTTACATTCCCTAAATATAATGACAGCGCTCAGACCTCTGAGTAGATACTCGTATAAGCTCTTAACCAGTAACTTAAAGCCAAATGTCTAATTCAGTGTATTGCAACTTGAATCCATGATGAAGGGTATCAAAAAAATGATTAAAAACATTTCTTTACAAATATCCTATAATCAATAATGTAAATAAGTTTAGCCAAAAACTGCTGCTACCACTCCTAGTTTGACTGTCACTGTCTAACAATCTACCCAGGCTACTGAACTAAATTTGGTCATAATTGATTTTGTATGAAATATAGATACCGGGTAGATAGATACTTTATTCAATAAACATAAGGCATGACACTAAACCGTTTACAAGTTATAACATATGCACTGTAAATAATTTCACTATGATTTTATATGCCTTAATACAGGACTTAGCAATTTCTTTTTTTGCAGACTTCAACTGTGAAGCTATAGTAGTATGACTTGAAGAGTTTTAAATATGTATGGACCATAGAAAGAAATTTTAACTGGTGTTTTGAAATATGAGGCTACAAGCTGTGATAAGTAAGTAAATGTCTTTTAAAAATTCCTGAAAATCCCCTAAGGATTTTTGTTCTATGGCTTAAGCATTTAACTGCTAAACATTGTTGCTCTAATAACACAGTCAAGTATGAATGTCCAGACAGACTGCATATATAAACTGCAAAAATGAAGGTCTGAGTTGTGATACTATTTGTTAAATACCAATAAAAACCACCCTGCTGAAAAAAGGTTTGAAATTCTTTTCAGCTTTAGTTTTTCAAAGCAAAAATAGATCCTATAAAAAGTTGAATTAAAAGTTGTATTAATTATGCGATTTGGTATTCATTTAAAGATCCAGAGTATTTGGCTTGAATATAGCAAAACATCTACAGAGTTATAATGTAGTGCTACTCCAGTTTTGAGGTATGGCTATATTGGAACAGACCTTGTGTTTGAACAGCATATAATGAAATGTAGAAGGTTCATAAGTTTAACACACACACAAAAATTATACATGTATTCTATTAAATCTGATAAAACTTGTTACTGCACTCTGCAGCTCTTAATATGCTGTGAGCCTGTGAAGTTAATGAAAATGTTAGTTTTTTTTGTTACTCTGTGTATTGGAGAGGAATCATTAATATTGATATAAACCCAGAATACAGGCATCTGGACCAAGTATATCTAATGTTTAGATCAACCTTTTTATGGCTGATATTTACAAACTTGATCCTTATTTTGACATTTTTTTTATTTTTAGGTACTGTTACAAAGTGTAAAAATGTTAAGATATAAAAGAATTGATATAGATTAGACTATGGTTCAGCCAGACCTGTGACTGAGAATGTTGTCATATAATAAACACTACCACAACAGCTGCTGATGAAATCCATTGTACTCATATTGAATTCCAAATAAACCATGTTTAATGACAGTCTGCTGAGAGAATGTGATAACTATATTACTCACTTGAACCTCATCTACTGCTAGATTTTTAAGAATTCAACTAACAATTTGACTTAGTTGTTCTTGAAATATTTTTTCCCATAGGTTTTGCACTTTAATCAATTAAAACCCGGCATCAAGTACCTGTGGACAGAACCCTCAAACTGTACATCTTGTAACATGACTTTATTATTAGAATACATGTATATTTAATTATTATTTGATTGTTGTGTTACAAGTCACACCGTATAACCCGCTAAATCGGGCGCACGAGGCTAAATCGGGCGATATCCAATACGCTATATTTTTGCATCTCAACCAGTGTAAGTATTTTGGTTATTATTCTTTATATATTTAATTTCATGTTATAATAGTGGCACCGATCTGCCGGGCTGGGTTTGGCGATTCAGCACATTGGTTTATATTTTCTAAAAGTGAAAAAATAAGAGATTTAAGGCGAGTTTAAGACACCCGAAGCCTAAAAACCCGTTTTTCTAAGTTTAAAGTCATTTTTCATCATATCTTTCGCAACGAAAGGTGTAATTTTTGTGATTGTCTTGTAGAGCTGTCCCTTTTCTATTAAAATGTCAATTTGCAACCGTTGAAAATGTATACTTTTCAAGAAATCGCCGTTTTACTTCACTGTACTCAAAAATTGAAGCTAAATCGGGCGAAATCGCTCTGTATTTAGCGCTAAGTCGGGGAGCAGTGGTCTTTGGGATACATAGCTTACGGAATTGACAAATTAAAGATTATATCCCACTAGAAAAAGACTTAACTACTAAATCTTGTATTCAGTTATTTATGGAAGTCATTGGATGATTGAATGTTACTTATTGTTTTTGGTAAGTACGTTGTACTCGAGTACAGTGAATACCTGACTATCCGATCTTTATAGGCAAGGTATTAATAATCAATTAAGTCAGTTTTGTTCTAATCGAACATTAAAAAACTTATGGAGAAGCTACCTAGAATTTATTGTTTTAATGGCTGAAAAAAAAACGTTTCAATTAGTAATTACATTACATGGGATTTATCCGTGTCGTTTTAATCATACTAGCTCGTTTTCTTTAGCCACATCAACTTGTTGAAACTACACATTAGTAACTCTGTCCGGTACTCTGTTAGGGCATCGTACAAAACTGGATGTATTACCTCCCCTATATTGTCAATAACATATTAATAGATTTACCTCCCTTTAAAGCTATAAACCAATAAAAAAGTCCGTCGTATGTTCACACAACAAATGGAGATGTCCGAAATGAGTAATTTATGCTTGGGATATATCAAGATATTAACATAAAGACTTACCTGGTGTTACATGGTATGTACGATTTCATGTCAAAATGGTGTTTATAACATTGCGGATAATTGGAAAGGAGATACTACTCGTACATGTATTGGAGTTTTGAAGTCGTGAAAACTAATGACAATGAATCAGACATCAACCCTGGTCATAACTACTATACATTAAAGTGCTAATGTGTTTAGGTTTTTAACTAGAATATTGCGTGTTGATGATCTATGACTGGACAATTCAACATTAATGGTAGGAATATATTTGTTGTAAAGTGCAAAAGAGGATATTTGCCAAAGTTTGCTTAATATCATCATAAGCTTTATAATACAATGTATATACATGTAGCCTTTTTTGATAACAGAGTTGATCATTTAAATACTTATTTTTAATGAGGGTCTGTAGATCAGTTAACAGCCTGCAAACGACGGTACGGGTACCAAGTACTAACAACAACACGTTCATATACTTCAATATATACACCTTGCATATTTTGTTAGGTTGATTGTAACAGATTGTCAGCGGGAGGGATAACACCATGTATTCGAACTTATAAGTGATTCTTTTTAAACCCCACTGTCAAAAGCATAGTTTTCTAACCCTCCTAAAACTGCCTAATAAAACTTTTAAGTCTCGCTAGTTGCGTTCGTAAGTACTGTTGATGTAGTACCAAGTCAAAGTGCTGTGGTAATTAGATAGAGACTCGTGAGTCTTCAATTCAAAAAATCGTTTGAGACTTAACCAAATATAGAAATGCATGCCTATGTATGCTAATAGTAATATTTAACACACAGCTTCAAAAGAGTTCTAATTTAAAACTTTAATGTGCATCTTAGATATAATGCCTGTTCACATGACGGGTACATTTTTTTTCAAAAGATATTCGGTGTTGTGTTGAGTTAATTTCAGTATAAATGTTAGCCAGCAATTGCAAATATAAATTAAACTACTATAATATCTCAGTTTTAGGGAAGTGAAATGATGAATCAAATAACCACAAATTTTGAACCGTCTCCATAACTTTTTTCGGGACCCGCATATTGAAAATATGGGACCGTTTACTAAACTTTTATCGGGACCCGCATATTGAAAATTTGGAACCATACACTAGACTTTATTTTGGGACAATCGATGGTATCGTACTTTTATTCATTTCTCAATACTAGAGGATGATATTATTGGACAAACAGGAATGGTAGAGCAAATTGCATTGGTTAAAATATAAGTCAAAAGTTCGCTTAGTCAGCTGCACCAAAAACCGTAAAAAACCTCTTTTTCTCAGTCAATTTGTGGTCACTTTTAATCAAAACTTGATCTGAAATCTTTTATAAAGCAACTGCTCCCCGACTTAGCGCTAAATACAAAGCAACTTCGCCCGATTTAGCTTCAATTTTTGAGTACAGTGAAGTAAAACGGCGATTTCTTGAAAAGTATACAGTTTCAACGGTTGCAAATTGACATTTTAATAGAAAAGGGACAGCTCTTCAAGACAATCACAAAAATTACACCTTTCGTTGCGAAAGATATGATGAAAAATAACTTTAAACTTAGAAAAACGGGTTTTTTAGGCTTCGGGTGTCTTAAACTCGCCTTAAATCTCTTATTTTTTCTCTTTTAGAAAATATAAACCAATGTGCTGAATCGCCAAACCCAGCCCGACAGATCGGTGCCACTATTATAACATGAAATTAAATATATAAAGAATAATAACCAAAATACTTACACTGGTTGTGATGCAAAAATATAGCGTATTGGATATCGCCCGAATTAGCCACGTGCGCCCGATTTAGCGGGTTATACGGTGTGCAAGTGATATAATAATAAAATGTGTTTTATATAATAAACTATTCAGTTTTTCTTTAAGTGTCTTAGGCTTGAAAATTATAAGCTTACAATGCAGGTAAAATCAAGTATGTGTGAGTAGATTACAGATAGTTTTACAGAATATTCAGCCAATATCAAAGCCTAAGCTGTAGTTGACACGTTTGGCTGGAAAGTTGTTTTATGGAAGAAGCATTGTTTTAATGACCATGAAACCACAGCTCTATATCCATTAAAACATTTTGTCAATGTGAGACCAATTTGTAGCCAGATTGCAGGCCCCATGTATGAGGGATATAGGAATCTAATATCAGACGATATTAGGCCAACAATAGACTGATATAAAATGTTTGCTTGAGGTATGATATAAGTTCACCTCTGGGTTGTCCATTCTTCCTGGAACACTAAACTGTAAGGGTCTGTGTTCATATGTTCAAGTTGAAAAAATCATTTGTTTTTTAATGTAATGAATATAAATGTGCTCAACGCCTATCGAACGATTTTTGTATCATGTTAAATTTGAGCATGAAATATTGAGAAGTACATTTAATATGTAACTTTTGTATACATACTATATGGATACAAATATGCCGTAAATGTTCAACTCCCTTACGTTAAACTTGCCGACAGCTTCTGTGTCCGTGATTGTCATCAATATGTTGAAGATTATATCGGTAATTTGTAAACGCAACAATCAAAGTGGCAAAATTATTACGACATGCAAATATTATATAGATCTATATCGTTCTCTGACTGCTATCTTAATTTAGTACTGATATTTATCTATTAATACCGAAATCGACATAGGTAGTTTCTAGCATCAATAAGCAATATTTGCTGAGAAATTGTGCATTTGAGTCTTTTTCGTGTCAGATGCATTTATTGTAGACTACAACGATACGCTGTGGACGGTAATTGCACTTGTTGTTATGTCAAGTTACTATTTTTAGCTACGTGAAATACCTCCTCGCGACATTCCGTTTCTATTTATAGACTAGAAATTCCATTGAGATTTACTTAAGGTTGAGGAAAAAATCAACCTTATCTTTTCGTAAGTTTTTCCTTAAGTGACTTTGGGAATACCACTTAAGGTTGAGGAAGACTTTTTCCTTAGCTAAGGAGAAAATGTTGAGGATGAGGAAATACTTAAATAAAAACTTAAGTAAGGATGGGAATGCGGCCCCAGGTTTGTGGAGTGTATTCGTATATAATTCAATAATGATTTAATTCATTCATAATCCGTATCTTGTGATGATTTTCTAATATTTTTTGCACGCGCTTATGCTAAATGTATTCAGTTTCCGCGACTTTGAAATTACTCCCGT
Organism: Mactra quadrangularis; assembly: GCA_025267735.1. Classification (NCBI taxonomy): domain Eukaryota; kingdom Metazoa; phylum Mollusca; class Bivalvia; order Venerida; family Mactridae; genus Mactra; species Mactra quadrangularis. The sequence goes on along the minus strand of CM046299.1, from coordinate 47,330,080 downwards.
TTTGATTGCCTTCACTCAACTTATCAGTAGTTGCATGCCATGCAAGTCTTGAGGGGTGTTTATATTGCCAAAGAAATTTCCTGCCACAATTAGGCTATGCGTTCATAGATTTATTATACTGATGTTTCTGGTTACAGTGCTTTATCAAGTTAAACTCTTCAGATAGATCTATCATTCAGACTACTGTCATGGCTGTTCAACATCAATGTTTGTGGACCAATGATGTCCGACAGAAACATGTGACAAAGGCTATTTAATGGGCATAGTTTTAATTGCACTGCTAATTTTGATGAACATGAAGCATTTCCATTATGAGTTATTGGAATTTGAATCAATATCTATGTCTGCCTGAATAAAATTACTACATGCATATAATAAAAATAATAATTTGTAGATCTACTTAACACAGTTACGCCCAACAGTAATAAATTAGCAAGCTTTTTTAATGAAATCATAACGTTACAATATTGAAGGCTTGTAAAAATAGTTTTGGGTAAGTTAAAAATCAGTAATGACTAGTCCGACTTGTTAAGTAATTTTGATTCAAATTTTTATGACTTTGTACATTTCACCCATAGACCAGTATAGCTCAGAGACTCTTCTTCTTCCAGTGTAATGGTAAAAATCCTACTGAATTGTCTAGTACCCTGCGATTTAAACTGTGTTGCCCGACAAAACGACTGATTAAAATTGATTAAAATGTTAAAACTATTTGCAAAGTATACAGCCTGGTTGGCAAATGGATCGATTGGATGTTCACGACTTCCGTCCTGAACCCCTCTATGGTGTGGCAGTTCGTGAACCTGGTTACTATTCCAGTCGCTGATGGTACGTGAAAAGAAGGTATTGTTGTAGATGTTTACTGAAGACCAGTTTTGGTAGAAACGGTTTTCGCCTCTGGTCCATTTGTCACTTGTGGAGAGTGGGCTATCTGGCACCACATCAACATCAGTATGAATCTTGAACAGCATGATAATGTGTGCCAAGTATCTGCGATCCTGTAATGCCTGCCAACCTAGATCAGCAATCATCTGGGATACACATCCAGATGTTCGGTCTATGTAGCGGTTGGTCACATACCGTGCTGCCTCTCTACACCTGTTCCAATGTATGGGCGTCTGTGGCGTTGGCAGGATCACATACATAGGATGCATATTCCAGGAAGGGCCTTACTAATGTGGTGTAGGCTGATGCCTAAATCTGGGTAGTGCATCCACATAGATTTTTGCGTAGGAAACAAAGAGTGCGGTTTCCTTTCGCAGCGGTGGCATTTACATGTTTCTTCCAGGTAAAATCATCCCTGACTGTGACCCCAAGATACTTGCTGCTATCTTCTGTTGCCAGTGTGTGTTGGTGTAGCTTCTAGGTTGTATCAATGTGTTGTCTCTTGTTGGTACAAATGCGTAGCACTGTACACTTCTGTGGATGAAAATTCATCTGCCAATCACTCTCCCACTTCTCTAGAGCTGAAAGGTCCTTCTGCAGAAGGTCATCGTCATGTTGACTGTTGATGAAGCGAAAAAAAAGACAGCTATCAGGAAACAGGCGGGTTTCCGAGTGGGTAACACACTCTAAAAGGTCATTAATGTAGGTAAGAAAAAGTAAGGGCCACATGACAGACCCTTGAGGCACACCGGATACTACACTAGCTTCCTTGGACTTCACACCTTCTAGTTGGACTTGTTGTTTTCTGTTTGAGAGAAATGAAGTGTAGAACCCCTGATTCCATAGAAGTGCAGCTTGTGAAGAGCCTCCGATAAGGCACATTATCGATGGCCTTGACAAATGCCAGTTATATTACATCAGCTTGTCCCCTCCCCTGAAGTTTGCAATTGACTAGATGGTCCACAGCAACTGTGTTACACATGAACGCTTGGCACGGAAACCATATTGGAAAGCTGTAAGCAGCGAATGTTGGTCAAAGAAATCTATGATTGAACTCGAGACAATATGCTCAAGGACCTTGCATACTATTGGCGTCAGGGATACCCGACGATAATTCGCAAGAAAATGTTTCTCTACTTTTCTAAAGACAGGTACAACAAGTGCATTACGCCAATCTTGTGGTACTTCACCAGTATCGAGGGAGTATTAGTTAAGCATTGTGAAAATAGGAGCTAATTCATTTTCAGCAAGTTTCAGAATAGCAGTAGAGATTCCATCTTGACCCGTTGATTTATGTGGGTTTAACCCGGCAATATTTTTACGAACCCCATTGCAGTGAACTGCGCTTTAGTCCATTGTTGGGCGGGGACTTGGACCCTTATCAGGGATGGCATTCGGGTCTTCTTCTGTAAATGCTCAGCTATCAGCCTTATCTAAACTATCGCTATGGATGAAGTCGTCTTTATTCTTTGACGGAGCTATACCAAACGACTCCTGTTTTCTGGAATTAATGTATGACCAGAACTGTTTAAGTTTGTCCTTGTAACTTGGTGAAATAATGTCAGTCATTTACTTTCTGTGCGTTTGTCGTTCACGTTGTGCTTGTGTTTTAGCCGTGTGCATCTTTCCATGTCACTTGGATTGCCTGTGCGTCTAGCCTTCGCATTTGCCCGATGTTTCCTTTTTGTCAGCTTGCGTAGATGACAACAAACCATGGGTGAGACGATCTTGCAGGCGTACGACGTATGGAAACAAACTGTTCTGTAATGTTGTTGATCTCAGTCTTTATATCTTGTCACATGTCATCAACTGAGGAGAAGGACTTGTTTACAAAGGTTTGACTGTAGGTGAGTATAGCCTGCTTGATGCCGTCTGTATCTGCTTTCTTCCAGCGGAAAATAGTTGTTCTATTAGACCTAGCACGGACAGCTTGCGGTGCCATATCGAACAGGACACTATTATGGTCTAATTTATCAGATCTACGTGGTAGAGACTTGCAGCGCTCCATATAACTAGGATGTAAATTCAGGATGAGTTCGAGTGTATTATCCAACCTTGTTGGTAAATTGACCATCTGCTCCAAACCAAGGTCTGAGGTCAAGTCGAGATAGTGCTGACTCACTTGTTTAGCATGATGTTAAGATAATGGAATAGAGTTGTCTTCCCATGAAATATCAGGCAGGTTAAGGTCACCTCCCAGTACAAAGATAGCTCTCTTTTTCAGACTTAATTTGTCTGTTCTAGAATACTCTAGGTAACTTTCATTAGTTCGAGAGGATGGTGACTCTAATATGACCCTATGATCATTTTTCTCTTCGACTTAGTTAAAATACATCCTGTGATAAGCTCAACATTACTACTCTTCTTCACATCTGGCATATGAAGCTCCTTTGGTACAGCAAGCACAACGCCCCATGAGCGTTATCCGGTCTGTCATTCAGATGAACATCAAAGCCCAGGCTTTCTTCAAATATTTTTGAGGAGTTCATATCACTGGTAAGCCAGGTTTCTGTGCCAATAATTATATCTGGGCAAGTAGATTCAATCAGTGTAGAGATATGCACTTGTTTATTTTTTGAACTTTGAAAGTTAATGCACAAGACTCTTAGTGAATTGCTATTCCTGCTGCGTCTGACTGTATGTGAAGATTTTGATGACGAGACAATAGTGGGGCTACCTAGGGAGCTGCAAGTTATGTCAGATATATCTGATGTGGTTGTCCATAGTGAAGACGGTGAGCTGACAGGGTCTGCTGAGGTGGAGTTCAAAGATGAATGGTTGACATCAGCATCGGGTAGGTCATATACTATACAGGTTCGATTCAGTGAGCTACATGATGGACAGTACCAGGGAATGTCACTACTAGCAAGGTTATTGAACTCCAGAGTAATCATTTCAAGACATGACTTGTGGCACCACTGGTTACATTCATCACAGGCCAGAGCATGTTGTCCAGCATCCCGAACAGCACATCTGTATACTCCACATGGGTACCCCGGAGGTCTTGGTCCATAGTTGGGTTCAATATCGCTATGTGATTTAAAGTGATGTACATGAGATACGCAAAAATGTTCTTGCAGAGAAACTGCGCATGCCCGAGAAAACAGCTGACTTCCTTCCAAGCTCTTAAAAATTGAAATTTTTTGAAATTTTAAGCATTTTCCATCGGGGTTTTTCACTGGAAATTGGGTTGTTTCACACTTTTACACCCTCCTTCATCATTGTACTTGGAGAAAACCCACGATCTGGCCAGAATCCAGTTTTCTTTCAAAACTCCGGATCATCAGATGCTTGCTTGCTTCTAACTTGCATTTAGACTATCTCTTAAGCTGACATTTAACATCTAAAATGGGCGAAACCATTTTAAGAGAATAATTGGTCTGGAAAGCAAGATAAACTCTTTGACAGGTAAGGAAGTTTAGAGCTTTTTGAGCTGTATTGATTACAAATGTAATAAGTTAATATAAAGGTTAGTTTAAGTGTTAATAATTTTCCAAGTCATTGCCTTATATTCGGTATGCTTTCGTATTTGATAAAGATTGTCTTTTTTACTGATTTGATTTGTCTTTTTGTCTGATGTGATTCATTCAAAAGACTGTAACATTTGTTGTTAAACACTAATTTTTCATAACTATTTTATGACCTTACTGTCTCTAGTATTTGGTGGTAAGTGAATGCTATAAAAGTTAACTGGTAGTGTTTATAATTGAAATTTTGATGATTTATATTTTTGTATTTGCTGATCATTGTTAGACAGATTTTATACTTGAACACAAATGAAAGCCACTAAACAACTAGACAAAATGTAACATTGAAGCACTGGATTGTTTTACAGAACTAAGCTGTTTTCAAGTAAGCTTAATAAAACACTATAATTCCTTACATTTCTACATCAAACATATCCTGTAACTATGACACATAAATACATATTTTTTCACGATTCAATTTTAGATATATATACTTTTATTACCTCCGAGATCGGAGAGCAAAGAACATGTACATATTAATCAACTACATTAAATGAAAAAAGCATACAATACAATGCCATATATACAAAATTACAAAAATAGGAATGTACATAAATGTATTATTCGGCTTTATACATCTGTAATCAATGCATACATCATCCTCAATGATTTTAAAAATTAATTCAAACATAACGATACTTTAATACTCATGGACAACAAAGGATAGATTGCCATATTCATGTACATCAGCGGGGTTGGTGCATGCATCCCATACAGCTAAACAAAACAGAACAAGATAATTTTTACAAACTGATAAATACTACTGTTTATATAAATACAACGAATTACAGTTTGTATTGAGCTTATGTTAATCGCTGTAAGTATCTATACTATTAGATTTGCGAGGTTCCTGTTTTGTGGAAGAAACTGCGCAGCTTTGAATAAATCTTTTGTTTGTCGCTGGAGCATATATATACCGGCATATCAAGTTGACAATTCTTTTTTGACAAAGCCTCTTGATATTTGCAAAAACTGCCAAAAATCAACAAAAAAATGGGGTTTTTTGTGTCTAAAAATAGATAAAACTAAAAATAGACACGTCAAACCAAACTCCCCGCAGCGGTTATCTCCCTTAGTAGCAAAGCGTGACTTAAGCACTGTGAGGAGTTTGCTAAAGCCCGTGCTTGCACGGGCTCCCATCTAGTAATATAAATATTTGTTGAGCGTCTGATATACTGTCAACGTCCATACTGTGTCCGGTAATGAGTTCCATACATTGACTTTTCATAGATTTATGTATTAATATAGAGTAATCAATGATACCCATTCTGTCCAATAGGTCAGTCAACATTTTAAGTCTGTAAGTGTTGTATGAAGTACAGTGATATATTTTATGTACAATAATGTCATCAGTCATTAGTTTACACTTTGAGCACAGTGCAGGTATACTACATGACATCAATTTTGCGAGTGTATTAACTGCGCACATATAAAAATGTCTTTTCTCTGGAGCCGTCCTAATTTTTTTCCAAAAAATACAGGGACGATTTTCACGTAAAATACTGGACATTTCCGGTTGTTTATTGTGAATTCTGTTCAATTGTTCACGAGTATTAATATTCAAAACATGTCTGGCTAAAATATGTTCCCGTTGATATTTTGATGGGAATGATCCAGTCTTAATGTATAGGTTTAGGTATTCAGGTAAGTCATATATATTTAATAACCTCATAATATCTGGGATAAAACCAAGGACTTGCCTCTCGTCGTTGATATAATGAATTAGTCTATCAAGAAAGATTTTCTTTGACAGATAATTTGGTTGGAAGGCGACAAAGTTGCCCCAGAAATTGGAGTTTTTGATGATTGATATCAGTTTCTATATTTGGTACTCCCAGTAAGCACAATGATAGATCAGTGTCTGTATAACTTGGGAGCCTTTGCATAAGCTTAACACAATAACGATGTGATCGTTCTAAAGTCAGCATGCTCGAGCTGGGTACATTATTCCATAGTGGACATCCATACAAAGATTTTGGTAATACTATATTCTTATGAATAAATCTCCAGGTTGCTGGACTAAGACTTGTACTATAAAATGTATTACTCATAATACTCAATAAAGTACATCGCAGTTTTTTACTCGATTCGTTTATGTTTTTATGTTATTCATATATTTATCTAAGTGTATTTCTAGATGCACATAATTTTCAGTTTCATTTATAAGGTTGTCACCCAGATACCACTGTCTACATTGTTTGTTGTATTCATGCTCTGTCTCGTTAAACACCACTACAGAGCACTTTGACGGGTTGTACAAATACCGCCATTGTTTTGAGTACTGATCACACATATTTAACATTGTCTGAAGACCAGACTTAGAAAACGAAATCAGCAGCATGTCATCGGCGACTGTTGGACTTGATATATTTTGGTCATAAACACAGATGCCTAAATTACTTGATTGTAATTTATTAATAAGTTCATTGATGTACAATAGATAAAATATAGGGGAACTGCATCCGCCTTGTCTGGTACCCTGAAGAATAGGAAACCAGTCCGAGATAAAACCTTGGTTTCGTACACGGCTTGTCATAGTGGAATACATGTGACGAATAACTTTGTAGTAATGAGGATTAATATCGGCTTTAATGAGTTTATACATGAGTCCGCTATGCCAGACTCGGTCAAAAGCCTGTCGAGCGTCAAGAAAAGCTACAAATACTTTGCTTTTATTTTCACGTCCATATAGAATACTCTTTTTCAGTACGAAGGACGACATGAGGCAACCTAGCTCTTTCTGGAAACCGCCTTGTTGGGTATTGATATTATACAGTATTTGCGTTTCCATTTTATCAAGCAGTACCATTTCAAACAATTTGAGCACACATGATGACAACGAAATGGCCCTGTAGCTGTTCGGATCATCGCGCCGTTTGTTGTGGCCTTTATGAATGGTTACAATATCCGCTTTGTTCATTTCTGTGGGCACATATCCGTGACGTAACATTTTATCAAATAGGTTACATAAAGCTTGATGAGTCAAGTCATTCGCAAAAATTATATGTTCATAGTATATGGCGTCTGTACCACAGATTTTATTGCGTTTGCATTTAGATAAAGAGTGTTTAACATTGTCTAAAGTCAATTGCACACAAGAACTTAAATTATTTTCAATTTGTAAGTCAAATGTTGACACAAAATTCTCCACTGTTGTTTTCCTGGACTGATCGAATGAATTATTGTTCTGTGGAGTATACAGCTTCTCAAAATAAAGCTTCCACTGATTGGTTATAGAGTCAGTATCTCTGTATGTAATATTGTCAAACACCATCTCAGATCCCTGCTTGTTGCATTGATTATTTCTACGCCTGTTTACTAAATTCCAAAATTGATTGTTTTCTGTTTCTGCCACATGGTCAATTTGTCATCCTGTTGTTTCATAAAGTTCGCTACGTGGCGTCTGTGGCACTTTCTAAAATGGCGTTTTGCCCGTTTGTAATTAGAGAACGACGAATGACCATAGTTGCGGGGTCGACCGCAAATGGTCCACACAGAATGCAGGTGTTTCAATTCTTTGCTCAGCTCTGTAAGTTCGTCAACCAATAGGGTTTCAAGTGATGTTTAAATTTACGTTTACGGATACTTTTTGATGTGCCGTTCTTTAAGCATCGAACAAGATTATGATAGTATATATCAATGTCCATGGTACTTTGTAATTCAACATTTGTCATGTGTTTTATGTCACTGTCATTGTCAAGAATATTTTTGTACAATTTAATTTCATGATCACTAACTTTGCTCCAATTTATAAACGGTGGCGCTGTCGTATTATCTGTCCGATTTATGTTTTCACGTAAGGTCAACTCACATCTTATTGGTCGATGACGTGAGACATTTAATGAGTCGTCATCGATGATTTCAACTAATGAAACATATGATGTCTTTTCAGTGGGTATTAGAATATAGTCAATACATGATTTAACCTTATTGTCATATGATACAAATGTGTTATTGGCACCTAAACAGATATCAAGATTATTAATAGGAAATAAACAAGTGTCTTCTATGAAATCAGTGAAATATTTATCTCTAGATGTCTTATTTACAGATACATGTTTAGAGTGAAAGTCTCCCATGAAAATAACAATTCCTTGCTTATGATATTGGCACCATAAATTATAGAGTTTATCAATATAGTCTTTATACACATAAACAGAGTGGTTACTACAAGGGAGATAAACCTGAAATACAAACATATATTGATTCTTAGCATACTGGAATTGTATACCTATAATACGATCATCATCGATCGAAATAGGTGTAACAAAATTGTCATGTCTAATATGCCACATGATGGCCACACCACCTTTACCTACACGTCTATTGCTTGGCATTGATTGCGATTTATCAGATACACCATAAGCTTTAAAATCACTATGGATAGAGTTTAAAATATACATGTCATGTTCATACAACCAATGCTCGGATATACCTACAAAGTCAATTTTATACAAATCAAGTGCGTCACACAGGTAGCCACAACTGGTCATAAAACCTGTAGTATTCCAAGTAAATAAGTTACAGTTAAATAACATTACGAGAATTAGAATTATATAAGGTTCCATATTGAATTGTACTGTTCAGTTGTAAATAGTTACTCTATTTGATCCCAAGATTCTAGTTGATCGAACATGTTACCCCATCCATGGGACGACCTATGGTTATTATCATTTTTCTTAGTATCATACATGTGTGAGTGTCGCATACGTGGTGGGGCGTCATAGTTAATAGAGTGATTGTTATGTCTGTTAGATAGCTGTCTACGTGATAGGCATTCTGTGCAGTATACATCAGTTGGCCAGAAACTAACATCGAGTAGTTTATCACAGTTTACGTCTGGCTCCACATTCAAACAAATAATCACTTCGTCTTCAGAGCGCTTTTTTGGAAATATGCGGGTAGTTGAAACTTTTAGTCCCCTACGTGACACATATTTCCGTATTTTATCTTCAGTAATTGTCTGTTTGAAACCATTTACAAAGAAACGTTTCGTTTTACGTTTAACATATGTAATGAATTATTCGTCTTCAGTATCTTCGTTGATAGAACGAGAGGAAACTCTGACAGGGATTTCATTCAGGTCAGATGAATGTATCTCGTTATTGAGACCATTATTGCAGTACAGTTTGTTTGAGTCGGTATTTTTAATCGATCTTTTTGTATAGCCGTGGATCTATTAGAGGCGAACCGAGGTTCAAAAGGTATGAGTATGTCACATTGAACACCGATATCAATATTCGTCAACTGTGGTGTATGATTTAATTTCACAGAGTAAGGTTATTTCATTCGTGAATTAACAGACAACTTACACCAAAGTGGACATCTATCCTTTATCTATAAGCAGATTGCTTGTACTGAAGAGTTAGTTGACGCTAAAGTGAATATGACACCTACTACTACTGATTGTACAGGTGATTGTGCTGGACCAAATATATATACTGCAACTGGAAGCATTACTATAGACAGTTCTAACACTGGAGGACACTCTAGATATCGTTTCAAAGTGTATCATAAAGATGTTAAACAGTATGATATCTCATCAGATTCCATTTACAATTGTGGTAAGGCATCTCACTTCTTGGTATCTAGGCACAAACATGTGTGTTTTAGTCAATGTCTAGCTACAGTAAGCTATAATATTAGAAATAATGTCAGGTAGGTATTAACATAATGGTATGGCTCTACATGCAACATGATGACTCCAGTTAACGTTTGTCATGAATGGATAGCCTCCAGTTATATAACAGTTTATTTTTTATCCAGCGAGCATCATCTTTAGAATAATCACTACATATCGTCATATGCTATGTACATGTGTCTCACTGCATTAAGTACAATTTGCGCTGTCATTTGCATAGCAGTATTGTTTATATGATCTGATATGTTTATGATTGTAGCAACTTATTATTTGAAGGACTGAAGTTTTCAGGACATTGTTTTGATAGTAGAGTTAAGGATTTTTGCGATAAAGCAATATAGTGTATCATAAATACTATAATGATTGTCAGTTAGTCATATATATAATATCAATCAAAGTCTTCCACATTTATTAAATTTAATGTATCGAAAATGTAATTGCAGTCTTACCTTTAGGCATACGTCCTTACAATATAGCTCTTAAGTGAGCTGCCCAACGTCTTCAGTACAGTATTGTTGAGAACGTTATCAAGAGGACAATGTTTTGCCTGATTAATCTTTACATGTATTAAACATCAACTCAGGAAGCATCAAATTTTGTAATAATGCTGTAACAGGGTGATTACTTAATCTTATATATAACATTACATTTCTTACATTAAGGGAGACAACTCAAAAACCTTAGTTCAGTGATTGTATACTGTTTTTTTCCCTTTATACTTATATACTAAGTATGTTTTATAAAGCCTGATTAAATTTTATGTGGCAGGAAAATATCATGCTTTTCCAGTGATTTAAATTATAATTAGATATAATAAACTGGTTTAGACCTATTTTTAGTCACTGACCACTCCTTTTCATAAAATCAAGTCAGATGTAAGCTAGAGCTCGTAGAGAACAGACCAGAAATAGAATTTAGACTCATTATTTATTAAGACTTGAATTAGATTATTTTGTTAAAAGGTTAGTACGGTTTTACCATTTTGTTTCTAAACTTTTGTATTTTTGAATATTAGATTTCGTAATAAGATATAGGTTATTTTTGAGAATCTTTAGATATAATAATAAACTTACGACATTTTACTTCAACAGAATTGTAATAAATTACTTGAGCCATATTGTCTAAAGTAAAGTCTTTTTAATATAAAGTAGTAACGAATTTTGTTTCATCTCGCATGAATTAATATTTCACAGAACCTGTACTTTACATGTCACCTTTAATTTGCAGATTTTATGATTAATTGACACACGGATTGCAAGATAACTTAGGGAGAAAGTAATAAACGTCTTATCCATAAATGGTAGGTTTTTTGTAATTATTATTATGTAATTATGTAATTCTATATTGTAACTATATTTGTAAATATGTTTGTAATTGATTATTAGTTTAGTAATATGATTTGAAAAAATATTAGTTGGGTGGCCACTATTTAAATATGAATTTAGAGGTACTACGCCTTTATTGAACAGCAACATTAGATTTTATATGTTTGAATTATTAATTTACTCAGCATTCCTTATGTTTATACTTTTAGGACGTTATTTCATAGCATTCATAAAATTTATAGATTTAATCATATTATTTAACATCAAAATAAAACTGGAGAGAAGAGTTACTTCCCTTGTTGTTCTTTAATGAACCCACACCTAACCAATCCTAGATTTAGGACAAGGTTACAAAATGGCGCCCAACGTGTAAGATAGACTTGGACAATCGACAAGGATAGAGTACTCTGGATCGGAAGGATACAGCTTCATCTTGGATTTCATAGACTTTTCATTGGATTTGTGATATTTAGGAAGGAACATTGTGACTTTGTGACATTTTAACAATTTAATGTTATAGAAGTTTATTCGTAAGGAAATTGCAAGTAACTTTTTATATTTTCATGCATTTATAATGTTTGTAATTATTATGTAATTTATGAAAATTGCAGTTGCGCAAAATTTCACTGATCTACAGTATTAGTTTCATTGACAGTAGATATCTTGGGGGTTAAATATATTGATTGTGTATTTAAACCAGGCATATTCATTGGTTAACTCATGATTTAAACTTTAGGGTTTATTCAGCTGCAATCTCTTGTGTATGAGTAATATACTGAAAGGATAAAGAAATGCATGGTAACATTCCTTCCGATATTTTAAAAACACGTTCTCCAAATAAAGTGAAATTTTGAGGATTGAGTAATTAGGTCATATTACACCTTGCCATATATCGAAAGTTTAATCACAGTTCAGTGCACAGTTCTGGTAAATAGAGGAAGGAAAAACAAGAATCTCGTGCATCGTGTTGTTCTGGTCTCATGCAGCGTTGGTCAAGTCACTCTGCGTTAGTCTTTATAAAGACCAACTGCATTCCTAAAATTAATTGAGAATTTGATTCGTTTTAAGAATGGCACAACCCACAGAAGTTCTGAGGGGTCAGGCCATTCAGATGCTGATGCAAGGACAGCTGCAAAATTAGGTTGCTAGGCACTTTGGTGTTAATGTTTCCACCATAGAACGTCTTGTAAGAAGTCTGCGGGAAACTGGGCGATTGGCCGATCGACCTAGGTCAGGACGTCCGCGCGTAACGTCACGACGTCAAGATCACTATATCGTCGTCTTTCATATGTGTAATCGGCGCCTTACTGCCGTTGAGAGTGCACTTAATGTTTGTGGAAATCATGGGTGTCCTATAAGTTCAAAAACTGTAAGGAATCGATTACGCGAAGTTGGTGTAAGAGCACGTCGCCCCTACGTAGGTCCACAACTTACCCCTACTCGACGTCGGCGTCGTATGACCTGGGTCGCTGCACATGCTCCATGACGGTTTACACTGAGGCAGTGGAGACAAGTTTTCTTCACGGACGAGTCTCGATTCTGCCTTTATCGATCTGACGGTCGTCAATGTGTCTAACGACGTCGTGGCAAACGTTTTACTGACGCCTGCGTTGTAGAGAGGGATTGGTTTTGGGGCGGTTCAGTAATGGTGTTGGGAGGCATCTAACACGGGTTAAAGTCACGATTGGTTGTTAATGATGGCAATTTAACAGCAGCTAAGTATAGAGATGATATCATTCAACCCCATGTTATCCCTTTCTTACAGCAGCATAATCTAACCCTCAAGCAGGATAATACTAGTCCCCACGTAGCAAAGATTTGCCAAGTCTTTCTGGCCAATAACAACATTCAACTTCTAGATTGGCTTCCATATAGCCCTGATGTGTCCCCGATCAAGCATCTTTGGGACCAGTTGGATAATCAAGTTCGAAAGCGCCGGCTCCTCTTGCTAATCGAGAGCAGTTGACCAGAGCTTTGATTAAAAAGTGGGACAACATCCCCATAAGACGGGTAAACGCTCTCATGAACACTATGACCAGAAGAATAAGGACCGTGACCACAGCAAACGGCGGACACACAAAATATTGATGACTTAGATCAATTTCAATTTCAAAATCCTATAGGCCCATTCAATTTAATCGTCAGTACAGCTAAACCAATTGATAGATGCAGTATACAGACTTTAGAAATTTTTAAGCATTACTTGATCAGTAAGTATACAAACGTTCGTTTTAATTGAAGCCCGATATCATACTTAATTTCTGGTTTATATTTCACCCTGCGTTTCTTTATCCTTACAGTATATTATTAGATTGAGAGTATTATTCTAGTAAGAGTGGTACACTCACATTTTCCCTGTCCTTGGTGAAGGTACTTGATACTAATACCTCAAATAACTGGTAAGCAACTTATTTCTATCCCTGTCCTATTTGTTACAACTTCTATATTTCCAATAGACCAGAAATGTAAATATTTCTTATTTACAAATTACAACACTATATCAGTATTTGACTCATTTTCATAGTTCACTTATATTCATTTGGCTTATTTGACGAGACAGTAAAAATTGTGATAGCCTGATAAACTTGAATAGTAATTGAAGTTCATTACTGTAAGATTTTGACTATTCCATCAATAAATTTTGTCTACATTTAGAAATGTATTCAAAGAATATTTAGATTAATTTCATATTACTTAATTTGATTGATTTTGTGTGATACTCATCTTTCATTGCAACACTTGACATGTTTGTGTATTAATTATTAGTGTCCTAAATCTTGAACTAGATTAATGAAACTAGGTGAAAGGGGTCAGTGACATATCTCATTAAATAGATTTAAAATAAACCATTCTACAATAACAATATTGAAATTTCATATATGTTTTGATTTACTAGAAAATTAAGAAGTGATATTATTATTATTTATCATATTTATTCCTTATATACACATTTATTATTTGTTCCATTATATCATATTGTATTGACTGACCTAACAGACAAACTATAGACAGTCCAGTCTAGTGAATGTAGATACATGTATAATGTTTAATCAGTGGTAGTTAACCATGGGTAGTTAGTAAATAAAGAGAACTGAAAAAAATCAAGGCATGCTAGTTGTGATATAGACAAATCCATTTAGAAATTATTTCAATAATTAATATATTCAACCTAAGTAATTTTAAATATTTGTATGTATAACATTAAATAATACTTATACATTGGCTAGGATATTATTTCACATCAACATTTAATTGCCTATAATTGATTTTAAATTCATTTGACAACTTCAAAAACTTACTATTAAAGTTAATGATTGAATGGTGAATAGAATGCTTATTTGACACAAAAGTTTTCATGTTGGAAATTTATAATAAAATAAGATCATTTCAAGCTAATAACATTATACCATTGAACATATATATTTATTTATATTAGTTTTAAGTATTTTTATTAAGTAGCTCATTTGTTACAGGTACAATTTAGTGCAGACTGATGAATGTAGTACAGAGACCTAAAAGTTTATATAAACATTGAATAGTATTTACAATATATTTATTTCAGGTTTTGTGGAACAAATCTTAGCAAATATTTCAGTCAATCAGTTTATATAGACTTTGTCAAAATTGTATTTTTATAGTAAATAAATTGTCAATTAGAAAATACAATACTGCTTTTATAATATTGAATATAACTTTGAAAAAAGTGTACATTGAATAGATAAAATATCTATTTGAATTTAATCCATACTTCATTTCAATTTTTTGACTTAGCAACTATTTGATATTAATTCAATTTATATACAGTTACGTTAGAATTGGTACAAATTAAATAAAATTGATAATTATTAGCATTTAATTTAATTAATTCATTTTATACTTAAATCTTCACAGTTTAAATTGCTATAGAAATCTGACTTTATTCCTAAATTAGAATTTTATAAACAATAATAGTATATGATTACATAACGAAACATTGAATTGTTTAACCATTTATTCAAGTAATAATTATATTATCATACAAATTGCATAGCCATTGATAAAATTTCAGTAAATAGAGGATTTGTGAAAGAATTTACTATTTGATGGACATATAGTGTGATGTGTGCAGATATTATACTCTTATGTGTTATTGTGTTTTAGCTTAAATCATATTTGAATATTGGGACACTTTTTGTATTAATTAATCATAAGTGAAAACAATTTAAGGTAGAAAGTACACATTGAAGTGATTGATTGGTGGAACATGAGTTAATTTGATTGAAATATACTGTTGTTTAATTAAGGTAGTACTTACTTGTATCAATTATATTGATAGCGCCATTAAAATACTGAGGTTGATTCATAGATAGACATAGTGGTTGAAATCACTTTTAAGTATTTATAGTATTGAAAGTGGTTATCAAAATATTTCGATTGATCTTACAATTTTGTTCAATAAGGTTGCCTGTACTTAGTAATAGCTACGTTTAGAATATTCAAATTAAGGTGTTTTTTTTATATTTTGAAATCTGATATTTAGTATCAAATACATCATTTAAGATGGTGATACTTAATCATTTTAGGTAATTATAAACTTTTGCAATTTTAAGTGATTATACTTAGATTGATTTAAGTGAAGATATTTTGATAAAGTTTAAGGTATTATGTACATGTTGAATTGAAAGTTCGTATTAAGTGAAAACTTAGTTTGAGGTGTTATGTACCCGTTGAATTGAAAGTTCATATTAAGTGAAAACTTAGTTTGAGGTGCTATGTACAGGTTGAATTGAAAGTTCGTATTAAGTGAAAACTTAGTTTAAGGTATTATGTACCTATTGAAGTGAAAGTTTGTATTAAGTGAAAACTTAGTTTAAGGTATTATGTACCTATTGAAGTGAAAGTTCGTATTAAGTGAAAACTTAGTTTAAGGTTTTATGTACCTATTGAAGTGAAAGTTTGTATTAAGTGAAAACTTAGTTTAAGGTGTTATGTACACGTTGAATTGAAAGTTCATATTAAGTGAAACCTTAGTTTGAGGTGTTATGTACAGGTTGAATTGAAAGTTCATATAAAGTGAAAACTTAGTTTAAGGTGTTATGTACATATTGAAGTGAAAGTTCATATGAAGTGAAAAGTTAGTTTAAGGTGTTAGTTACAGGTTGAATTGATAGTTCATATGAATTGAAAGTTAAGGTAGTATTCACTCTGTGAAATTATACATACATTAAAGGAGGATATATCAATAAGTAAAGGTGAAGAGCCCAGTTTGCTTGATTGATAGATTAAGGTGAAGTGTACATACTTAAATGATTATTTAAGGTCAAGTGCCCAGCTTGCTTGATAGAATTATGTGAAGTGTACATACTTGAATGACTATTTAAGGTGAAGTGTACAGACTTGAATGGCTTTTTAAGGTGAAACGTACAGATTTGATTAACTATTTAAGGTGAAACCTACAGATTTGGTTGACTATTTAAGGTGATGTGTACAGACTTGATTTTATTAGGGTGAAGCGCACAGAGTTGATTGATTTTTGTGAAGTGTATGTACTGGATAAATTTACTACTTTTAGAACTATTTGAGTTATATCAAAGTGGTACGTATAGGAATTGAATGAAACATAGACAATTATTTTAGTAATTGAAATAGTGAGTGTAACTATTGACTTTTATGAACAAGGAGGTGAATCATTCATTATCATAAATTTATAAGATATGATATGTTGATGTAAGTGAAAATTACTTTAAAGTAATTGAGTTTATAATTTGAATATTTCACTCAGTATTTATTGTGACTTATCAAATCAGAACAATATCAGTGACATTGTTTGATATTTAGATATTGATAGGTGAGATTTAATTTAAAAATAACATTGAATCTATTGATTATATTGAGTTATGATTGAAATATACATTGACAAAATGGAATTGTTTGAAGATGAATCAAAGAAATTAGACACGGCTGCTGGTGGAAGTGACAAAAAGGATGACATTTCGGAAGAAGAAAGAGCAATGATAGAAATAACACGCAAGTTAAAAGTTGATCCTAGTGTTGAGGAGGAAGATGTTGGAAGAATTTTAATTAAGCATATGGGAAAAAGTAAAAGTTCATCGAAAATGTTTACAACACTATCACATATTAGTCATACACCTACTAGTTACAACTATCAGTTTCCAAAATGTTCTACTTTCTTTGGAGGGGAAGGAAAAAATGATGTATTAAATGCTACTTATGGACATGAGATTGAGTGTGTATTGACAGATGGACTTTTTACTGAAAAACAGATTTCTATGGGAATAAGGAGATCACTTAAAGGAACAGCAAGTGAAATAGTAAGGCGAATGGGGACTGACGTTGAAATTATAGATATCATTAAGAAATTAGGTAGTATTTATGGAAGTTTAGAAAGTAGAGAAAGTATATTAAGAAAGTTATATTCTAGTAATCAAGGAGAAGATTCCATCAATGTTTATTTAACCAAATTAGAAGAAAATTATTCTCAAGCAGTGAAGTTAGGAGCTTTGATAAGAATTAATGAGCTACTGAAACAAATTCTTTATCAAGGACTAAATGTTCAAATAAAACATATAGCTCAATATAAGTTCGATTTAATTGGAGATTATGATACTTTCAAGATAGAGCTTCGACAAATAGAGGACGAACTTAAACAACAACAACAACACCAGAAACAACAAAATGCAACAGCATATATTAACCAACCTCAACAAAATACAGAAAAAACTGAAATGGCAGAAATTAAAGATATGTTTTAACAAATGAGCGACAGAATTAAAACGTTAGAAGATGGAATACAACACTATAATATATACACACCAAGAGAAAGAAATAACAGAGGAAACTATTCAAGAGGTACTGGACCACACAGAGGTCAAGGTATAGGAAGAGGGGCATATATGACAAGAAGACCATTAGCTGATAACAATTTTAAACCTAGATCCTGTTACAATTGTGGTGAAACTGGTCATTTTGCAAGGGATTGCAACAAGCCACAACTAATCAAATGCTACAAATGTGGAGAAGGAGGTCATAAAGCTAACAAAAGCAATTTTATGTGAATTACAACCAGTTTCTATTGAATGTAACACCAATTTAGAGGAAAACACAATAGTGGGGTCGATAAATGTTATTTTTCACGACAATCTTTCACTTAGTGATACAAGCACCAAATTTGGTACAATTGTTGTACATAGTGTGTAGTTTACAAAAAGCACGATTTCCACCTCGAAATTCAAGATGGCCGCCATTTTTTCAAGATGGCCGCCGATGATAGGGATTTTTGTCCTGTTCATATAAAATAGCATTTTTAATTATTTTTATTTACGTAATTATCAATATAATTTCAATATTTTATGACAAATAAACAATTCTGTTAAATTATTTAAAACAAAATCCATTTAATGGCTGTCAATTCAAAATGGCGGCCATTACAAGACGCCAAATAATTTTATATACTAACGCTTTTTCTCAGATGAAATTCATTGCAGTTAATTGATTCAGAACATTTCTCATTTATTAGACTATATCTCAAAGTATAACCAGTGCATCTGGTGACATCACTACAATGAAACCTAGGCATCATTCGCGGTTCCGGTTCGAAAACATTACATATACGACCGCCTGTGCTTTGATACACAGCATGTATATCAGTGTCAATTTAAAGTGTGCTTGTTGCTGTATTGGCACATGATATTTTTCTCTGTTTGTGTACTGTTGAAATCAAACAGATTTCTGTATATTATACTAAAAAGTCTCAAATGTTATCGAATCAACCCCTCTTAATATTATATAACTATCGTTAGTCAACGTGAGGGAGCCAATGGTAACAGGGTTTAAGTTACCACAATGGTGTACAGCTTACACGGAATTTAGATAATACTGAATGAATCATTGGGTTAGATGTAGGGTAATCTTTCCATTGACACATATTTATGAATGATGATCCCGGACAACTATGAATTAAATTCAGCGGCGTTCGTATCAATTAGTACAAATCAGAAATTAATCCGTTATCATCCATGACTACGGTTTGAATCCAAAAACTGCTTTGACAACATATTCATAAAGTATTACATGTCTCAGTAGCTACAATCCATTTTTTTCAGTACCCAGCCGATTTCCTTCTTCTGTAAATGTGTGGCCAAGATTTTAGAAGTATATGCAGACAGTTGTACATTGTATCCAATATCTCAATGTTATTTACAGTAAGGCAGTTAAAAGATTAACTGTAAAGCAGGAAATGTCTACAAAAATCCATCATGTATTTCTATAACAACCGATTTAGACTAGTGCTGCTGTCTATATCTGACAAAGTTTATATCTCCCCCAAATTGTTAGTGGCTCAAATGAATATTCTAAAATAACTCCAAGTATACCATCCTTTCATAGGGCAATTCAGATTGTTTTTAGGTTTAATCCATCTTGATCAGACAATTAAGCTTGTATAATGAAGCTTTGTAATGCAATAGTGCAAAGTATCACAAAACTTCCTTCATCAAATGATTACTATTTGCAAATTTGAATATGCTAGAAAACGAATAGCCTAACAGATTAGTTATTCGTAGCCACACAAACTGACACTAGCAAACTATACAGGTCAGACATATCAGCTGGCCAATACTTTTCAGACTCCGGTCATAATCCCCGACTATCAGCATATTTCCGATGCAACTGTTATTTATGGATTCTTGCTCGTATATTCTAATTCTCAGAAAGCATTAAGGGCCTTGGATAATAAGTTTTTAAAGATTTAATTCCATAGGTGCATGCATATGTCTCGAAATATAACAGGACATACACATGTAGTTAGTTTCGATGTTTACGAGGGTCAGTTAGAGACAAACGTGAGCGCCATAGAGAAGCACTCAAAACAAATTAACGACCAAATTGGCAGAAAATTGTACGTGGTAGTGACAACAAGACCGAACTACATTGGGTTCTGATCCGACAAAATACTTACCATGTGTTTTTGTAATGTTGTTGTTGTGACAAAATGTGAGATTGCATCCATTGTTTCTACAATAGAATGAATCCTTGTAATCACGAAGAATCATATTTAAGCCACATTATTCTATAAAGCAACAGGCAAAACTTTTTTATAATAAAGCATGTGTGACTGATGCTGTTAAATAAACGTGTTTCTATCACTAAAAAGGTGCATATTTTATAAACCTTGGATTGAGTTTGGTCTAGGATAGTCAATTAGGAGGTTACCAATACGCAAAATGACGGCTCAGAAAAATCTAATAGAATGTTGTTCTATCGCGATTTTACTTGTAGCCATTTTATGTAGGTCTTTGAAAAAGCTAAGTCAACATTTAGCAGACATGATCAAGATTTCAAAACACTGTAGAAATTTGTCATAATTATGCGCGATTAGAACAGTCTTATAGACAATGTTGCGACGCTAGGCTTGACTTTTCTGTCCAAGAGCAAATATCCTATAATGCAATTTCACATACGAGGGCGTCTTTCTATGAACAAGTCAAAAGTTCTGTCTTCCACGCTGCGTGTATTTTTGGTCAATCGATGGTTATCAAGATCAAATCCAGTCGGCTGGCTCTGGTAAAACAGTAGCGAATGACAAGAGCTATTGGCCAACCTTTCACCGATTGCCAAAAGTTTTTATCAGTTAACTAAATGAGGTGAAAAGAGGGAATGTCATGAGCGATTCAAATGCTATCGAGTCGGTTTTAAATGAACTCGTTTGTGTGCTTGCATGTGCGAATAATGAAATCATCACAGACTAAACCATCAATGTTTGCGTTCATATAATTATTACAACAATATCTAAACTATCTTTACGATCTTGACCTTAAATTGTTGACTTCTAGACATGTGTGCATCACACATTATTGCTGAAACTTTAGTTTTTGACTAGGATTATGAGAATCCTTGCTTCATTTTCGTGAATTGTGTTAAATTTCTGATAAAATCACTTTATATGTATACATTCTCATGTGACATTGACCTTTGACATGCACAACATGTGGACAACATTAAGCATAAACATAGTAAACACTTGATAAAGGCAATCCAACACATGTATTCATATTTCAATGTTAATGTAATAGTCTCAAATAAACTAATTGTTTGATTATTTAATTAGTATTTACGGGGTATTAACATCCTCCTTGGATCAAGGTCAAGGTCAAGGTAAATGTCAATTTATGTCTATAAATATTTGTCAAAGATTCTATCAAGTTAATTTGAATAATAACTATTTTCTATTTGCATCTCCAACCCTACATGATCATTAAAATGATTCAAAAAGTTTGAAACAACTTTCTCATGTATGTTACCTTTACCATGACCTTGACCTTGACCTTGGAAGTATATCACATGATGTAAATCAATGTCTTAACTTGGTTAACATTTGTAGAATTCAAAAACGCTATAATGTATCATCCTATAATACATTCAAAGCGGTAAAAAGAAGTTTAATCGCTTTGAGATACTGATTTCCTGGCGCATGCGCAGAAACGACGGCCATCTTGAATTTCTTAGTGGAAATCGTGCTTTTTGTGAATGGTAGACCATGCAGGTCATCTGTGCCAAATTTGGTGCTTGTATCACCAAGTGAAAGATTGTTGCAGTTATCGACCCCACTACAACCATTGATGAACAAGATATTCTATACAAAGTTCATATTAATTCAGAATTAATGGACAATGATAGAAAGAGATTAGAACAAATGTTGAAGAAACATGAAGATATATTTTCAAAAGGAGATTTAGATATTGGAACTTGTAGTATGATTAAACATATACCAGACTTATATGATAATATACCATTTAAACAAAAACATAGAAGAATCCCCCCAGCCATGATTGATCAAGTAAGAGAACATTTAGAAACACTTTTATCAGCCGGAATAATTAGAAAATCTAAATCACCATATTGCTCCAATGTAGTATTAGTAAGAAAGAAAAATGGAACCTTGAGAATGTGTGTAGATTATAGACAGCTGAACAACAAATCTATCAAAGACGCATATGCTTTACCAAGAATAGAAGAGGTGTTTGATGTATTAAACGGAGCCAAATATTTTAGTACCATCGATATGAAATCTTGTTACCACCAAGTAGAAATTGAAGAAGAACACAAGGAACGTACAGCATTCACGGTTGGCTTATTAGGCTTTTATGAGCATAACAAAATGCCTTTCGGGTTATCAAATAGCCCTAGTACATACCAACGTCTCATGGAAGAATGCTTGGGTGATTATAATCTTAAAATATGTGTGATATATTTAGATGACTTAATAATATTTTCAAATTCTATAGAAGAACGTCTGGAACGATTGAACCTTATTTTAACTAGATTGAAAGAATGTGGATTGAAATTAGCAGCAGAAAAATGTTTCTTTTTCCAAAGAAAAGTGAAATTCTTAGGACATGTAGTCAGTCAATTTGGAGTAAAAACTGATCCTGAGAAAATAGAGAAAATCAAGAACTGGCCAACTCCTATTAACTCAGATGAACTTAGATCTTTCCTAGATTTTTGCGGATATTATAGGCGATTTATTAAAGATTTTTCAAAAATAACAAGACCACTGAACAATTTATTACCACCAACAGTAACTAAACATAGAAAGAAGAAAAAACCAGACATCAAATGGATATGGACAGAAGAGGAACAAAAGGTCTTTGAAGAATTGAAACAAATTCTATCATCACCACCAATATTAGCCTATCCAAAATTTGACTTACCATTTGAACTGCATATTGACGCTAGTAGGATTGGATTAGGAGCGGTTTTATATCAAGAAATAGATGGTCAGAAAAGAGTAATATCATATGCCAGCAGAAGCTTATCCAAAGAAGAAAAGAACTATCTAGCTCATAAATTAGAATTTTTAGCTTTAAAATGGTCAGTTACTGAGAAAATTGCAGACTATTTAGCATTACAACATTTTAAAGTATTAACCGACAATAACCCTTTGACATATGCAATGACATCAGCAAAACTAGACGCAACAGGTCATATATGGGCTGCTGCCTTAGCAAATTTTGATTTTGAAATTCACTATAGACCCGGAATCAAAAATACCGATGCGGACAAGATGAGTCGATACCAAAACACACAGAAACCAGAAGTGATCACGAATGAAGTAGTCAAGACCTTTTGTAGTACCATAACACCAATCTATTACCATACTCTTCCTTGTCTAAATGTAGACATAGTTGAACTAACTGACATTCCAGGACAAACTATGGCACAGGTTGAGATGAGAGAAATTAGAGCTAAACAAAGAGAAGACCCAATCATTGAGAAGTGGAGAAAAGCAGAAGTAGATAACACCATACCAAAGACAGCTAGTAAACAAGATCAGATGATGAAAAAGATTTTTAGCAGTTTAAAGATGAAGAGAGGATTACTTCTTAGAAAAACAACCATTAATGAATATGAACTTAAATAGTGGCAACCAAATTAATCTTTTCAAATCATTTTATTAAACTAATAATCAATTACAAACATATTTACAAATATAGTTACAATATAGAATTACATAATTACATAATAATAATTACAAAAAACCTACCAATTATGGATAAGACGTTTATTACTTTCTCCCCACGTTATCTTGCAATCCGTGTGTTAATTAATCATAAAATCTGCAAATTAAAGGTGACATGTAAAGTACAGGTTCTGTGAAATATTGATTCATGCGAGATGAAACAAAATTTGTTACTACTTTATATTAAATAGACTTTACTTTAGACAATATGACTCAAGTAAGTTATTACAATTCTGTTGAAGTAAAATATCGTAAGTTTATTAATACATCTCAAGATTCTCAAAAATAACCTTTATCTTATTACGAAATCTAATATTCAAAAATACAAAAGTTTAGAAACATAATGGTAAAACCGTACTAACCTTTCAACAAAATAAATCTAATTCAAGTCTTAATAAATAATGAGTCTAAATTCTATTTCTGGTCTGTTCTCTACGAGCTCTAGCTTACATCTGACTTGATTTTATGAAAAGGAGTGGTCAGTGACTTAAAATAGGTCTAAACCAGTTTATTCTATCTAATTATAATTTAAATCACTGGAAAAGCATGATATTTTCCCGCCACATAAAATTTAATCAGGCTTTATAAAAACATACTTAGTATATAAGTATAAAGGGAAATAACCAGTATACAATCACTGAACTAAGGTTTTTGAGTTGTCTCCCTTAAAGTAAGAAATGTAATGTTATATATAAAATTAAGTAATCACCCTGTTACATAAATGCGAAATGTTGATATAGTTTGGTATCAGTCTATGTTTGAACAAGTAACCTTAAATGTATATTGTATTAATTATGTTTTATTCGTTAATAATTTTTATTTTTTTAGAAGGTCTGATGACAAAATGATGCTAGTTACATTTATTCCTAATAGCTAATTCACAGACTCGTAATCATAATACAGGCAGCATTGAAGGAATCTATCAAGGACATTTACTTTCCTTCACCCAGGTGTTAGTTTGTATTTGCAAGGGTGGTATTATGTTGTTGTGTCAATGGGTATCATGCTATGTTGCATACGAGCGGAGTAAACTACTCTCCAGGGAGATTAAAGTTATATCAGATGTATTTGACTTGGAAATATAAATCTTAATTTATTCTTTATAAGCTTGTATTTACACACGTCTTGTTATTTTATAAAACTGGTTTTGAGCCGAAAGTTTGATGGCAAACGTATAACAGATTGTTTCGAAACTAAACAAAAATACTGATATAGTAGGTTTTAGAAAAAAATTGAGACACATTCATGGATAGTCCAAGTTGCCACTTTAAAGATGCTATAGATTTTAAAAATGAGTTATTTAAGAAATAACTTACAGTTGTATATATTTTGTTGTCAAATAAAACATAGGCACGAGTTGTGATGCGCCGCGTATTATTAAATCACGAGTGCTTTAGCACGAGTGATTTAATTAGCGCATCAAACGAGTGTCTATGTTTTATTTGACAACTAAATATAGACAACTGTAAGTTATTTCGATTCTAACATCGCAAAATACATCCCTAGAAAAGATATATTTATAGAACTATTTTTAACTGTCAGAAACGTCAGGCTGTTGAAATCCACCCCCCCCCCAGTGCAAAGGCCGAAAAAAGCATTTATTTACACAATTCTCATAGATAGGTGTTCCTTGTTCCGAACAAATAATACTAAAATCTTAATTAAAAAATAGAAACCAAAAACTAAATACGAATTTCCATAATTGTATGTGTGCGTTTAACATCATTCTACAAAATAAGCGCCGTGATATAAACAAAACGTTCGACCTTGCCCTTAGTGAGTGACATTTTATAAACACATGATGATGTAGCAAAATTTAAAGTTCGAATATTACAAATACAGCTTACATAACTGAATGTTAACAGGATAGTAGTGTGTTATCAGACAATTTGATTGAGAATTTCTGAAAAGGTTGGATATAAATTGGATTTATAAACGCGTGTCAAGGAAGAATGGATTCTCGGAAAATAAGCGCTGCTCGTGTCAACTTGGATGAAACTTGAAAGATTACAAGTAGCCAGTTCCACTATATTATGCTATGCACAGTTTGGCTTTAATTAAATAGTCAATCTTTGTATTTTTTGTATAATGGCTGGCATGATCGTCGGATAATGGACAGGATGATAAGCGGAACCGGGAAATGCTGGGACTTAAAAAACTTCTTGAAGTAGCCTAGGTATTTTATGCTAGAATCGTTTTCAACTCATTTTAGACCATTTTTGTTCAAATAATAAGGTTAGTACATGTTTTACATTTACTGACATGTTCCAAGGTCCTGTTAAAGTCAACCCTTATAAACTCGGGCGCTATTTTCGGCTTTGCTCATTTAACGTGGGGAGTAAAAATATAACAGCCGTCACGAGCTATATTTTGTTGAATAATAAAGCATAGATGACGTCACATTAAATAAAGAGTGAAAGCGCACGTGCCTATGTTAGAATTTTCTGTAACATACACGTTGATTTTTTTGGTAATAGTCAGACGTTAGCCAATTCCATTTATTTGTATTGGATTCTTTCAAGGTTATTTTACCTTTCATTTGTGTTCTGTTGGTCAGGGCACATGTTTATATATTGTCCTTAATTGTTCCCTATTTGGTTTTATGCAAAATACACAAAGTCATGTCCTTTTACTTTTTTAACGAACTATAGATGTGTGAAATGTTCGTTTAAATGCCTACATGTATTGTTGACTGCAATAATTTATGGAGTTGAATTATTTCTACTACATGTACTTTCGAACATCCTAAGTTACTTTATTATATCTACCAAAATATTCACTAAAATAGACCGAAGTACATTAACCTTCAGTAACACAAGTAAACCTTCAAATCAAAACTCACTTATTTAATAATAATGTATTCCTTCAAATGTAGATTCATTGAATAGACATTAGCTTGTCCGACTGATTTATGACAAAATTAAACTCATGTATAAAATAATTCTAAAGTTTAAATATATGTGTCCATACGAGTATAATCAAATTAGATTTAAATA
The DNA here is from genome assembly GCA_025267735.1 of Mactra quadrangularis. Classification (NCBI taxonomy): domain Eukaryota; kingdom Metazoa; phylum Mollusca; class Bivalvia; order Venerida; family Mactridae; genus Mactra; species Mactra quadrangularis. The sequence continues at coordinate 47,303,189 of CM046299.1, read as the reverse complement.
ATTTATTTTAATAAATACTATTATGGCATTTAGATGAAATGTAAAAAAAGAAATGTTTGAAACATTTCAAAACTTTCATTTTCATAACTTTCTATTAGGACATTGTGATGTCATAAATGGTAACACAATAGGTATAAAATGGTCTAATATGATTTTATAATCAAGCATAGTAATTCTTAATTGCTTAATTTCAATTTTGATGCCTTAACACTTACTTGCAATGGAATATCTCCTTTACATGAACTGCAAAGATGCTAATAGATAATTTGTTGTAATTTTAATTTTGTCATCATATCGTACTAGATAATTGAATTATTTGTTGTTGGTTTTTTCATTTTACTGGGTTAAATGCCGTGTATACACACTTTAAGTCAATAAGTGACTTCCAGCGCACCTAAATCTACAGTCCCATAAACATAAAAATAGCCGTAAGGGCACCGTACGGGCGCCGTGCGACCATGCATCGTAAGGCCCCGTACGAACATTTGCGTACCCGTACGGACTGTTACGTTTTTACAAGGGTCCGTGCGATGAGCCGTGAACACACGTATCAGTTTTAAAGTCAAATCCTGAACAAATCGTGGCCAAGCATGGAATAAAATTGCATATCTTCCAGCTACGGCTCCGTACGGGTGTGTTGTTTTAAGCCTTGTTTGTACGGTCACCTTAATGATCACGTGCGACATGGTTACGTATAATTAAAGTTCGTGCGATGTATAGGATACACGCTTGCAGTAGCTAATTTTGAATAAAATGAACTTTTATCGTCGCATTCATAATATAAATGTGTGATTGTATAAAAGTGCTACTGATAAATGTCTCATTAAAGCATTTTATGAAAAACTACTGCATTTGAATTAATACGACAATATTTACAATTGCGTCGAGATTACAGACACTATACATGCATCTGTTAGAATTTTCCACTTTGTCACTGGTGTTTGAAAATGCACAGCGCCCTACATCGCCAGAATAAATAGGGGCCATTGAGTGCAGAGGAATGGCGCAAAATGGTGATGAGTAAATATGTTTTCAGCTTTTGTAAAGTACTGGCACTTTTCACATCATTTTGGGGAAAATGCTTGTATGAAATGCAAATTTTGGACTGAAAAAGAGAAAAATCTTTGCTAAGCTGCATATCTGTCACTCAATTAGTAGTGAAATAAGAGCATCTTGAAAAGGCCCTGTCGCGTTAATGTAAAAAATGTCCCAACAAGTAAAAGATTAATTAATCGCCCGACATTTCGTAAGCATATTATACATTTATTATGTACAGTCATATATTTAAAGATAAATATCTGTCTCTTCTATGGGACCGAAGCTAATGGTCAAAATTAACATGTACTTATAACTTATACCTCTCTAATTAGTGAATTGGAATATGTTTTTTACTTCTCAATTGAATGAAAAACGAAGTACATGTAGTCACTATTCTTAATGTTACACACATGTACAGGGTATGCCAAAAGTCGTGTACCCTCAATGTGTGCCGTTTAGGATGTAATTTCATCAACAATGATCCAACAATTTAGTGAAAAGTAAATATGTTTTCAGCTTTTGTAAAGTACTGGCACTTTTCACATCATTTTGGGGAAAATGCTTGTATGAAATGCAAATTTTGGACTGAAAAAGAGAAAAATCTTTGCTAAGCTGCATATCTGTCACTCAATTAGTAGTGAAATAAGAGCATCTTGAAAAGGCCCTGTCGCGTTAATGTAAAAAATGTCCTATTCTTGCCCATGTCCCAACAAGTAAAAGATTAATTAATCGCCCGACATTTCGTAAGCATATTATACATTTATTATGTACAGTCATATATTTAAAGATAAATATCTGTCTCTTCTATGGGACCGAAGCTAATGGTCAAAATTAACATGTACTTATAACTTATACCTCTCTAATTAGTGAATTGGAATATGTTTTTTACTTCTCAATTGAATGAAAAACGAAGTACATGTAGTCACTATTCTTAATGTTACACACATGTACAGGGTATGCCAAAAGTCGTGTACCCTCAATGTGTGCCGTTTAGGATGTAATTTCATCAACAATGATCCAACAATTTAGTGAAAAGTTAGTTTAAAGAATTCCATAGAAATTTTTCAAGAGGGTAGATCTTAAAATCTTGGTGGCAACTCCACTGAACATCTTCGTCCAATCCATCTTGCAGCAAAGTTTTTGTTTAAGAAATTAACAACTCAATTTACAAATTGGTGAGATGTTCCATGTCGGTAAAAAGGGTTGTGTTGTCCACTTAAGGAATCATCCTCAAGGTAGTCAAACCTCAGGTGACAAACCCAAATTTCTCTATATATACTTTGATAAGGAAAATTTGGGTCTGTCATCTGTGAGTCAAACAAGAAGGCATCACTTATTTAAGTACCAGTTAAGGATTGCCTAAACAACTTTATGACTTGCATATAATTGCAGTTAGATGAAGTGGTTTCACGCTTTATTTATGGCAGGAATGAGCTTTGATCACTTATCTTGGTTATGATGTATTGAGACATGGACGATGCGCAACTTCTGTTTCACCCTGTATGAAAAGTGGCATATAACCGGTTCTATGCCATTCGCTGACATAAATGAGAAAATCGTTAATGTTTCTATTAATGCTTTTAGAAAGGGTTAAAGTTGTAGAGTCGTTTAAAGTTACATATGCGGCCAAAGAATGGAAAGGCGAGAGGCAAAAACTATCATTACTGAGTCTTCTATTTAGTAGAACTTGCAAGGTGGGGAGACAGAACCTTAAACACCAGTAATACAGGAATCTCAACCTAATCAGACAAGAAAGAACTGCTCCATTGCTTTTCTCAACTTTTTCCATTTGAACATTCAACAAAACAAATAAGCGTAGTGTACGTATTCGTGTCATTTTTAACTCAACAATAAATATTTTACAATCATGAAACCTACGAAATTAATGTGCCGTTATAATGCTAAGGTATCGTGCGTACCCCGCAAGATCTCAGTACGATTGACCACGGTTCTCTTTACGGGTAAGTGCCGTTCGTGATCGTGTCTGGAAGATGTGCATACACAGACACGGGTCTTTACGACTCGTTTTAATTCAATTCTTCTTACGGACCCGTACGTTACCCGCACGACAGCCCGCACGAACATGTATGATTCTAGCCCTTACATGTCCGTACACAACATTATTTCGCTATTGTGACCACATACTTGCGGTCTTACGGCTTACGGCTTGTAATGAAATCGTTTTCAGTCGTACGGTTCGTTACGAGTGACGTACGGGTCCCGTGCGGCATTCGTACTGGTCATACGATACGTATTCCGTTTCTCTTTGTTTTCTTAACAGGCTTTACGTCATCATCTTATCAGACAAAATGTATACGTCCATCGTCCTTGCGGCGGCCGTACGGGAGTCTTCTACACCCTTACATAGCCCGTACGATGCCCGTACTACCACTCTGACGATTGACCGCACGGCTCTATAATTTATGTGACCACAAACCCGTAGACACACCGTACATACGCAAGGCTTCCCACGGCCTACGACTGTTTGCACGTACGGGTCCGCAATAAGCCACGATTTTATGGGACTAAGGCTTAACCTAGCTTTGATGGACGCTTGTCTATAAACAGTCATCCACAAGGCCGCAATCCTCTTAATATACCTTATTAATGGAGGAAAATTATTATTGTCAAATTTTCATGGAAGGGTAAAACATCCTCGGTGGGATTCGAACCCTTACCCCCCTTGGGACACGATATTTCAAAATGCGCTACCGAACCGAGCTGAATTTTTCATTACTTCATGTACTTCCGAACATCATAAGTTACTTTAAAATCTCTTTCAGGCATAACCACCATAGTAACTACTACAATGAAACAAACTACATTAACCTCCAGTATCACAGGTAAAAACTAATTTAGTCAATAATATCAATTTATTCAAGTGGAGATTCATTGAAAAAAACCTTGGCTTGACTAAATGATTTGTCATAAATTCAAAGTCCTGTTTAAAAGAATTCTAAAATTTTAATAGATGTGTTTAATATAAAATAAGATTTAAATAACTCATTTCTATACGTACTATACTGGCAGTTAGATTATAATTAATATAAAAAGAAATGTTTGACACTGCAATTATTTTATAGTTAATTTGTGTAAACAATTTGCATTCCATTTATTTTAACGTTCTATAAAGACATTGTGATATGGTGTCATACATATTAAAAATTATGTCTTCAATGGTCTAAATGTTTTTAATAATCACGCATAGTAATAACTATTACCTCATTCCAATTTTGATGCCTTAACACTTACATGCAATGGAAACTCCTCTTAACATTTTATCTACCATGATATCACTTACATTAGTATATATTTGGATAACACTCACTTTAACGACTTCAATCATGTCCTCTGATGTTATCATTGGTAACTTTGTGAATAGCTTAATTCAATCTGACTATCCGAAAAATGTACATGCAATTATAGATTTACTTTGATAAAAATATTGGTAATGAATCACTTGCCCATTTGTAATGATAATCCATGGTCTTTTCAGGTCTTTCTACTTATTCACCACCTACCACTCCGGCACGATCAGGGTCAGGTTTGGGACAATTTATATCGTCATTAGTAGTTTGTTGCGTGGTAGTACTGCTTATCATCATCTTAATTTGTTGGTGTATAAAAACAAGAACTTAGAATACACCTACTACGGATTCAGGCCATACAAAAAGGTATCAGCTCATTGACTTTAGTTAAATATTTAAATCATTAAAATTCAATTAGACAAACTTAGTCATTATGTGTATGGTTGTAACGATTCTTAGTATGTTACTAATCACATGCAGTACCAAGCTATTTTCACCCATAGTACTTTCAATATTGGCTTCTCCAAGAATGCATATTCCACACAACCTTCTATGAAACCATTTTGGATATTTACAGTAGTTTCTTCTAATCATTGCTAACTACAATTGAGTTCCATCATTGATGATATCTTATTGAGAACAATAACATACTTTTTTATGTTTTATATCATAACCTTGCTACAACTTGTAGTTAAGTATAAAGGGTTAATATTGATTGATGTTTATCACTCATTGAGAACCATGATTGCCCTTTATGACTGTACTGTTCAAATGTGGGTCATTGAAGTCATTGAATATTTTTTTAGACTTCCTTAAAGATGTTTGTTTGAAATGGCTCCGTTTTGATATGTTCAATATGTTATAATATGTTCAACCTTATTATGTCTTATGTATCTGTTTTGTTCTCCTTCTATTGATCGGCAATATTTAATCATGTGGTTTTTTTCAACTTGCATGACCGTCTAATTGCTTTTATTGCACTTTGATATTATTAATCCTGTATTTTTTTATCTTCCTTTGTTAGTAGTAGTCAGTATGTGAAAGTCTTTTATTTCAAGGATTTTGAAAACAATCTCGATATATTATAATTGTTATATACATGTATTTTTAATAATGAGTATAGAAATCAACATAAACCTATGTCTATTATTTGTTTAAAAGTTGTTGTCAGAGTCTCTGTCTGTGATGGTCAGAGGTTATTGTTTATCTCGTTTAACATGTTTCATTTTTAAGACATTTTTTTAAAAAAAAAGATAAGTCAAGAGATTTTGTTTATTACTTGTTATTGATTATAGGATTGTAAGACACTCATCTTATCTTATGTAAACACTTACGTAATATTGATTGTTTTAAGACAACCTACAACTTCCTGTTTGTGATTTAAAGCTCAACTTAAATGTAATAAAAACATTTAGACTAAAGCAGTATTATATTTTTTATGTATACAAACCTATCCTTCTAGCTACAGAAGGGAGACTTTTACTGCATCCTTGTGACTTCATATTTCTCTATATCCAATTTTCCGCTTAGTTTATAAAAGTATTCATAATTCATTTACACAATCACAGTCATTGGCAATTTATCTTAAAATATAGGATTATTAACAAATCTGCGATTGAGTAGCTTTTATGAATCAATATCGTTATCTCAAGTAAAGACACTTAAATGTTTTAGTACAGGGCCGATGTTTCACTATAATAAAGTGATATTTGTACTTTTCTACAGGAGGAACTTTTATTAAATATTGTGCCAACCTCGAGTTTATGTGCTTGAACTTAAATGTGGAGTGCAAGATGTGCTGAAAATGTCAGAACTATTAAAACTCATTGTTTGTGTTTGTGTTTCTTTTGTTTTGTTTCGTACTTCAGGTATTTAACTAACGTTTGCAACATAAGGGATTTTATTAAACAAACGATTGGATCTTTTTTAATTTATCTTTACGTTTGCTACCGTGGGATATTACGAGTATATGGGTCGATTATTTAATTGATTTAATAAATTTTCAGTTTAATGTGTACTTGTTTATTTCTTTATATTGAGAAACAAAATTGTACATCTAAGGCAATTACTCGTATGTATGTTTGATGTTTTTATCCCTAGGTACATAGCAAGTTCGCATTTAGTCCCATGTTTATTTTCAAGGAGATATTGAGGCTGAAATTTGGTTCAATTTCATACTATTAGATTTATAAACAACTCAAAGTCGTAACTAGATTTTTCTTTTGTTAAAAATCTCTCATAATTAACTAAGTTTAATTCGAACCGAAAACTACAGAAATGTACTTATCACAATTTCTTTTTTTTTAAATTAAGATATTCGTTAATATTAGTAAATTTATTTGATAACTCGTAATTAATTCTCTGGCTTAGAATTTCTTTATTTTAACAATTATTGGGCTGCGGTTAACAATTATTACAACAACGATCATTTATAAATATTTATTAAAAATATACCGCTTCAGTCTGCAGCACACATCTAAGTAACCATGCACCGTTTGTTCAATTCCAAACTTGGAGTTCGGTCATTTAAATGCTTGAGTTCTACTTTTCTGCTCATATTCAGCAATTTTTAGCCATTCGCTATACTTCTTAGAAATGAATTTGTTTATGATATTTCTAAAGATTGAACAAGGCATAGCACGTTCTTTTAATTGACATTTGAAGACAAACGATAGTATTACCTAATGCTCTATATAAATGTCAATTTGCTATTTTTAACTGTTTTTCTTTCAACTATTCTGAGTGAAACCGGATTAAACCTGTTATGTTTTTCTGCGCAACGCCATTGCGCATGAAACAATTTTGACCGTTGCCCTCGCGTGCGAACTGTTGCCGTTACGTGCGAACTGTTTCATAGAGTGCAGTGCCAAGGGAAGTGACCGCATAAAAACTCCATGCGTCCAATGAGCGAGATCATTGCAAGCGTCTTTAGACTTACCAAACGAAAAGTAGAAAAAAGTGAATTCTGTGAAAATATCTACGATATGTCGCGGTTTGAAGACATTGAAGAGAGAAATCTCGAACTTTTGCTGAGAATCGAGACTCGCTAAGCACACGTAATGTCATCCGCTTCTGAAACTATCTTTATTGCCATGTTATATCTGTACTTGCACTAGGTAAAAAACACTTATTGCATGGGTGTTTGGGGCACCGTTTAAAAAATTATCCCTCGGTATCAGGGGCAACAGTTCTTCGGCCTAACGGCCTCGGGCAGCAACAGTTTCTAAGTTGTCCCTGATACCTCGGGAAAATAGTTTTGACTGTTCCCCAAACACCCATGAAATAAGTGTACACTGTGTCAGATAATATTAGTCGAATCAACCTCTATTTACGTAGCAATGTACATGTACACTGTATGTTGTACTCACTATCATTACTACTTCAGATTGGAATTTAGGCTTAAATAATATCATCAATAGTTTGTTCAAATTATCAAAATACTTATACCACTGATTCATCAAATTGTGGACATTATGTTTTTTCTTCTGGTCGCTTTATTAAAGCACATAAAATAACAGAGGACCATGGTGTGAGTAGCTACATTGCTCATTTGTTTTTATTTTTAGAATGTCAAGTCACTGTTACTAACCTAAATGGCACCGGTACCTTTCTATGTGGTTATAGCACAAGATTAGAGTGTGCTATCCCTGGTTATGGAGGTGGAATGACATGGAAGTTAGATGGGACTATCGTTGCTCAATGTGCTTTTGGTAGTTGTTCTGCTCTTGGTGCATTGCCATCTGGGGATACTTTTACTGCTGATGAAGCTAGTGGAAAGTTCAATTTGGATATTGGTATTATCCACGCTGACAATGAAACACAGTACCAATGTGATGATAGTTCAGTTCAGGATCAAGCCACAGTGAACATTCAAGGTAAGATTGATGTCAAGTTTATCAAATGCATGTTAAAAGTATTTCAAATAAGTTATAATGTAATGAAATGTTTTTGTCTAGTTGAATTTAAAACACGGAGACTCATTTGATAAGTATATATTTTTACCAGAACAACGTTATGACGTTTGTATCCTACCATAACGCAATATGTTCACACTTTTTCTTGTATTTATTGATTTGTTCATTGGTTTTAACTCCGTGTAAACACACTTATTGGACATTTTAGGGCATCCAGCACACCTAACCTAGTTTTCCTAGCCCTTTGTCCTTAACTAGTACTCACCTATCCTTGCAATTGGCCGGAAACTTCTACATATTTTTTTATTATCTAAGCAATGGAGGAAAATTTACATTATTGTTAAAATTTCAAGGAAGGGTATAACTTCCCCGTGCTCCACTTCTTCTATATTACTTATAACTTCATGGTAGAATCATCACATGAACTACAAAGTCATTTGTCATTACCAGTAATTGGCTTGATACACCGCACTTGAACAGGCAAGACATAATCGCGTTACAAACTACTGTACATGTCAAGTGAATTTAATTTTACTGGTTCTGTCTATGTCTATTCAATCACTCCAGGATCGTTAATTCCTTTCTGATTAAGTGATTAAGTCTAAACTGATAATAGAAAAATGGTACAGGTATTGTACTTTGATAACAGTTATTATCGTCGGCCCTGTGCCGAACAAACTGACGTCGAGCAGTCAAAATAGGGATGTGTGCATGGACTCGTCTTCGACGTATATAATCCGGTACCTGTTTGTATTACCAGAATATATCATAATCAAAATATGAACGCGTACCAGTTTCAAGGAAGTTGCAATATAAAAACAAGAATCGCCGCAATGCGACGAAACCAGGTTTTCAACGACCAAGTTTTGATGCCACAGGAATGATGCATTTGAAAGCAACAAAATCAAAACATGCAAAAAAAAAAAGCATTTATGTGGAAACTGAATTTCAATTTAAGCAACAGTGACCTTGACTTTGATCACAGACACCTAGGTAGCAGTCCCAGGCTGCCTCTTGATGTAAGCTACCAATACACCAAGTTTAGTGTCATTAGGTCAAAGCAAACTAAAGTTATTGTGCGGAAACTGAATTTCTATTTTTAGTGTCAGTTACCTTGACCTTGATCACGGACGTCTGGGTAGCAATCCCAAGCTGCCTCTTGATGTAAGCTACCCATACACCAAGTTTGGTGTCAAAAGGCCAAAGCAAACTAAAGTTATTGAGCGGAAACTAAAAATTGACGCCTAAGCCCGCCCAACCGCCCAGCCGCCCATCCTCCCGCCCGCGGACTTCGGCATTAAGCAAACGCATTTGTTGTAAAAAGCAGACATATCTTCCCTTCTTCCGGGCGAGTTTATTTTCTCAAAAAATAACCATGGGGGCCTCAATTGAACATTTACATTAAAATCGTATATGAAGTCCCTGTGACCTTTACCAATGACCTCAGGATCTCAGAATAAGTCACATCCTTAACTAATTTAGTTATTTATTGGATTTAACGCCGTGTCAACACAATTTAGGGCATTTTACGGCGTGCAACGCACCTTACCTAGCTTTCCTGGACTAGACAAAAATAACTATGGGGCGCTATTTAACATTAAAATCAAAATCTTGAGTTTCATGAATAACTTAACGGAAGTCATTCGGTCATTCGTGAAAGACGTAGTTTAATCGTACATATATGTTATTATATTGATAACAGTTGTTTTTAACTTAGGAATCGATCGGATTTTCTTATCAAACTAAATCAGTGAAGTGGTTATATATTCGGACAAAAAATGCCTGATTTTAATGAACATGAATTTCGGATAAACTGAGTTAATAAGGTTAAGACTAAAAAACGTCTTCTTTGACATCGTACATCTGGATCAGAGACATTGCTAAATACAAAATGTACCAAGCCTTAAATATGTGAATTTTTATGAAATGAAATACGTGCCGTGTTTCTGTAAACATTTTATTCATTTTGTTTCGCATATAATTATATAAACACTCTTTAAAAGGAGTTTCTTTAAGTAATTTATATGTTCTCTTTTAAACTGTGGTTTAAACTTAAACATGTACACTCGACGGCCTTCGCAGTCGATTTTATAGAAATTGGCAATGTAAACCACTGACGAAGACAATGACACCATAAAGAAAGAAGAATTACCAGACCATCACTGATAATGAACATTTTATACATTGTACATTTGTATAGGTGTTTGTATTTAAATTATCAGACATAATTGGTTTAATTAGCGGTTAATAAACATTATTAAATAATTTTGATGCCTCACTTAAAGAGATCACAGGCTTAAGCAATACTTTTGTGTTATTAATTGTTTGGGCTCTTTGATGCTTTGAGTCAATATTTTCTTGCAAAAAATATAATCTACGTTTGATTGGCCGTCGAAATATGGGACAGAACACGTACTTGAAACGAATAATCTGGTTTGCTTATCAATAAATATATATAGTGGATATAATTTTAGTAGTTTCTTTTGTCTTTATGCCAATTAAATGAATAATTAATCGATTACAGCTTCCAGGAAAGTTCAAAACGTTACTGATGGAACATAACATTTAGTGGTTATGTATAGGATAGTAAACTACCAATAGTTGCTTGAAAAAGCTATGAATAGTAACCGGCACATTCTACCATAGAAATGCTGCAGTAACCATCACATTAGACTGGTTTAATATCTCATCATCACGAAACGAAATGACCAAAATAATACAAATTAGGTTTTTCGAGTGGAAATGTACTAAATAAGGCACTTAACGTATATTACTAACTCATGATTAGTCCGACTAACATTTTGCTACTTCGAGATCGACTAAACAAGACATTTAAGCACGCACTCTGCAGTGTTAGAGTAATCATTTATGGAAGTTCAGTAACACAAACAATTTGACACTTTACTAACATCATATTTAGTATATGTTCGGTGCGATTCGCTTAACAACTCATTAAAGTACACGTAAGCGGCTCTTTTCTAAATACATGACTGTGTTATTGATTTCAGTATAAACGTATACCGTATAAGCAAAAACAAAATAAGTCAAAGTCAATTAAAAATATAGCCAATGTTACACATGTGACCTAATTTAACAATGCATGAGTAATACTCAAAATTAGACTTTCAACATATTTGTAGAATTATCAAAATCATCACTGTTTAAGTAAGTATAAAAACATTTAAAACCTATAACTACAGAGTCAAGTGATTGAATAATTGACAGTGATTTGATACTTATAAAACGGCGTTAAATCCAACATACGCGTTTTTATTCTATCTTCAGTACCACCATCTGAGAGTGCTTTTACAATGACTGTATCGGTGACTGGTGCTAAGTTAACAGCCGAGGCTGGCTGTTTCTATCCATCAATTGCTGCTGCAAAAATGGATTTGTATTGTGTCAAAGTAAGTGTTGCGCATAACATAATTTTATTATGCCATTCAAAGCTGCTAACAAACTTATACCGATCTAAGATATGTCTTACACAATTTAACTCATGCCTATATTTCATGCCACGATAAAAATATTCATACATGTGTTCTTTGCTAAATTATATTCTCAGTTTCCCATAACGCAATTCAATTTAAATATAACCGTATGGTCCTTTATATTTCCATTGTAATAAGAATTTTGTTGTGCAGCACTGACAATAACTGTATCAATTATACATAAATGATGATAAAAATGCAGACTAAGACGCTTTGTATTACGATAAAAGTGAAACATTTTATGTAAAACAAATGCAAAAGATCGACTTTTATCTTAAAACTGCATCAATAATAAATCGTAAATTGCAAGAATTTTAATACATCGTTTGTGGGTTTGGCTCTCAGTTATAGTAGGTTAAACTCTTCTATTTTTCTCCCTAAATCGAGAGGTTATCAACCCATTGTAGATGTAAAAACTACAGAAAAAAACGTGAAGGGAATATGGATGACCACAATTCCGTACAAACACGTGTAAAAAGATGGCGTTGTGTTGAACTTAAAATTTAATTATCTGAAACAAATACCAATAAAATGCCATACATTAACAGGGTGGTATTGAGAGGAAAGTTGTAAAAACAATATATATGGTACCTACTACAAATGGTTGTCGAGGGGATTGTGCTGGGCCAAACATATATACTGCAACTGGAAGCATTACCATAGATATCTCTCCGGGAAGCTCTAAATATCGTGTGAAAGCGTATCTAGATGGCTTCAAAAATTATGCTGTCTCAAAAGATACTCCAGCCATTTACAATTGTGGTAAGTGTACCTTTTTCTTTATATTTAGGCAAAACATAATATTATCATTGCCGCAAAAAGGCTAGCATTCTTTTTTCAGTGGCAGAACATGTAACAGAAGGAATGCGACTTACACTTTTCAATGACAAGAATCCACGGAGTTGTTACACTTACTCGTAAATGGCTAATTGTTAAAGTTAACGTGCGGTCCGAAGTTAGCTCTAAAACATACTTTGTCGACTTTACTATTTTGTACGATAACTGCTGATCATTGAGATCTCCTTTAATAAGTTGATCTCCCAAAGTACCAATTTATACCTGGGTGAACTTGAACAATTGTAGGTTGATTTCTTGCTCAAGAAATGCAGCAATGCTCCTAGTGTGGTTGGAATTCAAGACCTACTGATCGCGAACGTGCGTCCTACCACTAGACCACAGCTCCTACTGCAAACATGAATATGTCAGCTTTTTGTTTAACTGTTTAAACTGATTATGAAATTATGATGATACACAATCGTGGAAGTTGTGTTTCGTATAGTCAAATTTAGTTCATTTTATTTTTAATTTTTTTTTGCAGCTTAATTTTTTTTTTCACAATAGTCACATTTCCTAATAAACATTTGGTTAACTGAAAGTTTAGTTTGGTCAATGTATATGTGTTCTGTCTGTATTCGTTATAAATGCATCTACATTTATTCATTGTTTGAAAGAGCAATCTTTATAACATCATGCTCATTTATTACTTAATACTTTTATTTCAGTAGCTTCGAGAATCAAATCTTTTTATAGGAATTCCAAATTCCTGGAATGAACATTATTACTTTACCTTCAAACAAATAATAACATCATTTCGTATCTTTTCAGATTCTCTGTTGACTGTTAACGAGTGAAATCATGGAATCAATGTCACAGAATATCACGAAGAAAGTTATATAAGAATATAAATTGTATTCAATTAAATGGAATTAAACAAATTAAACAAATTTCAATATTCTTTAAATATGTTATAATCTACACATATACTATTAACAACAAATCAATTTTAGTTCCAAAGTTTGAACTCTATATAAAGCAGGTTATTTTGTTGTTCATAGTTAATTGGCTTTGCGACTGATAACAAATTCCACATTGTCTTCTATTTAAGCTAATGAAATCAAATGCAATTACAAAATAAAATTCAAAATACAATTCAAAAGTAAAAAAAAGTATAAGTGATGTGCCTAAGATACCTATTAATTGCGTTAAAAGTGAAACACATTTAATTCCATACATTGTGCAATACAGTGATAAACCATTATATCATATAAACTGTGTTATAGAATAAGACTCTAAAATGCCAAAAAATATGTAATTGAATGATTTACCACATAATTACGTAAATTGTGTTATAATAATACATATATAAATACTTTGTTCATTAGGTTTGTACGTAAGCACATCATCATTATACATATTGTACACTACATGATTTACAAAACATTACCTATCATTATATAAAATAAACATGTTACAAAACACGTATTCTTACATACCCCCACACACTCCTCCACACATAATACGCACAAACTATCATCCACAAATAACGTCTTACTTACAAATACATTTGAGTATTTATTAATAAACATATATTCTGTACAAAGTTCATCACACTCCAAGCATTCCTCCACACATACCACTCACAAACTATCATCCACAAATATAGAACTTATTTACAAATGTCCTTTCTTCTTCTTTAATAAACATATTATATTGTATACAAAGATAATCACACTCCACACACTCCAGACCACACACTACATACACACATAAACTATCATCCACAAATATAGCTTTATTTACAAATGTCTATTATTTTATTTTAATTTACAAAACAATACAAAATAACATACAATAAACATGATAAAACACATATTATAATATTATTATAACACACACTATTCACTCCATACACACACCACAAACACCAAACACAAACTATCATCCACAGATATAGCCTTGCTTACGAAAGTATTTACTTATATATTTACATATAAAATTTAAAAATATCATTTTGTAGAAAAAATACTTTAGGTACTTTTATACGGAGAAAGAACGGTAAATAGTTGTTTCAAAATACAAAAGAAATATTTGGTGCATCGAATGCTTTTGTTAAAAAATTGCCTAATAAGTTTAAATATTCGTTTATCAATATTTATTTTATCTAAAAACTTTACCATCACGTAAATAAGAATACTTTAACGGAATACTACAACTGATGGTTTGGTTGTATTTACCTCTAACCCCTATTTGTTGGGATACAGATGCAAGTAGTTAAGGCTTTTTGTAAGTCGTCAACTGCTTCACCAAATATCTACATATCATCGGCGAGTAATAAAGTTATTATGAATATTTCATTAATTGATAGAACACATTTAACCTCAATATGTGCAAATAATTCTAAATCGTTTAAAAATGAAGTGAAACAGTTGGAAAAAATTGTTTTGACCTTGTCGTGGACCCACTGCTATTTCGAAAATATCTGAGCAATGTTTATGTTTTTATAAAGGGTCACTATTGGATTTCAAATCGAATAATTCGCATGATCAGAGTGACAATACGATAATGTCACATTAGGTGCATCTGATAAAAAACTACATCAAGTACGTATAAGTAAGATGACTGACGTTATACAAGATACAAAAGTTTATTTCAAGTCAGATAAATACAAGATAACATAATAGCATTAGCGGTTGTAATCTATTGTTCAACACAAATATTATCTTCGTGGTGGCTAATTAACACTTTCATACACCACTTCATCCTGATCTTTATCTAAAAATAATCAATATAGAATACATTTGATAATAAATCTAATAATAAAAGTTAATCAGAAGTAACGGTATAGATATAGAACTTGTTTGCCAACGCGTTTTAAAATCAAAGAACGCAATTTGAATTTAAACAGTTTGTATAACAAATATTCCCAGATATATATCAAAATAATATGAACTGTATTATTCTATATAAAAACATAAAATGATTACAAACGAAACAACATTATTCTACCGAAGACGAATTATATGAGTGTCTGCAATTTAACTTTGTTATCTTACAATGATTTGCATTTACTTACTGTTTGATTGCATAACATATCTTTCTTTTTATTTATTTATTTAAGTTAACGCCGTATCAACACATTTTAGGTAATTTCAAGGCGTCCATCGCACCTAACATAGCTTTCCTAGATCCTTGCCTATAACCAGTACTCACCTACCCTTCACAAGTTATTTTCTGGTTAAGTTTAATTTGTGTTAAAAAGAAATGGCATTATTACGACTTGTGAATACGACTGATTTGAATAACTAGTAATAGTAATATTTGATATGTCATTTTATGGCGTCGATCGCACTCAACCTAGCTTTCCTGGACTCTTGTCTATCATCAGTACTCACCCTACCACAAGGTCGGGATTTTCTCAATATTATCTAATCTATGAAAAATTGATATTATTATTGTTCATGGAAGGGTATAACCTCGCCGGATGGGATTCGAACCCGTACCCCTTCTGGACACGATATTTCGAATCCCGGCGAGCTACTTACTGCGCTATCGACCCGGGTTTCAATATTTCAAGCATTTGCTAAACGTTGGTTATAAACTAAGTATATTTTTGTATAAAGAATAACATATCATGATATAAGTAGCGAGATGTTACCAGTAAGCAATGGTAAAATGCAGCATATAATACCGTCCCATGGACATTTCATATTTATTATCAACTTATCTCCGAATATGTGATTGGCTGCTTGTGGAAATGTGAGCTGAGTCTTGTAAATATAATGGACCAAAAAGCTGATTAAGTTATATTGTTAATAAACTGCATGAACTCCAATCGAATAGAATAATATGATATATATATATATATATATATATCTATTTCAAAACCGTAGTACTCAATGGTAATATGTTTTATTATTATATTAATAGAATCTTCAGTCACCTTAAGTACTCTGTTTTAACAGATTTGCACATTAATAACAATTACCTTTAGACGAGGCGGCAACAGTAGAATAAGTGGATACATCTCGATTGACCAATTCTAAAGCGTCATAGTTTGATGCACTGTAAAAAACGTTATAAAATGAGTATTAAATATGATTGACGTAATAAACCTGCTTTGTGGATTCCCTGAGCATAAAATCGTATCCTGTCAAGGAACAATGAGTAGAATGGTAGTAGCAATGTGTCTAAAAACTAATTACACGCCATGTAAAGCATCATGTGACGATCTATTATCTTTGTTTTTTTTGAGTGAGCTTAATTCATAAACTGAAATGATGTTAAATACACAGCTACCAAGCGTTGTTCTTTAAATACTAAAACATTATTCCCGAGGAAGTTTATGTTTCATGTCATTATAAAACATTGTAGGCTAACTAGTACATCATTTCTTAAAACCTGCAACTACTTTTGTGTCATTTTTAATATTTATCAATGTTTAAAATTATGTGTTTTAGGAGGTTTGTTTTAAATTCACTGTTATGTTACAATAGCCGTAAACATTCCTTCATTTCGATACGCTGCTGCTATTGTAGAAATTTTATTTTGTCCCTGTGCATTTCTACATAAAATACATGATTTCTAGAATATATCGCTTTCATTTCCATTCGAAGAGTCAATATAAGCCACGATTCAACAAGTTGATGCTTACAATTTAAGCCAATTCAAAGTATTTGTTTTTATGTCGACTTATGTTTATTTACCTTTAACGCACATGATCATATTTTTAAATTACAGAATGTATTAATTGTTTTCTTTTTTACGGTTTTTATGTCACAAATAAAGAAATCAATGTAAATGCTGTTAGTTATATAAAGAAAAAAAATAATCGTGGTATTGGAAGATGGTAATCTACATTTTAACTTCATTTAACAAACAATGATACACGGTCTCTTAATTGTCCACTATTCTATAAGGAGTACATGTATGTATTTATGTTCTTATCCAAATGTAGGTTATTTGCAGCCAGTTTTCAGTGTTTTATCAATGTGGTTATAAACATACATTGTATGTTTATATCATGTATTTTGTATTTTTGTATAAGTTGAAGGCCTTTAAACAAATATATATTTGTCATATATATATATATTGTCATTGTCATTTGTCATTGTCATTGTCAACATGCACCAATTATTAGATGAAATCGTTGTATGTTGCAATTCTTATTTCTTTGTTCGAAAATACATGATATGTTCACTATTGTATAAATATTGATAACAGATTCAGTCGAGTGTGCTTCCTGACAAGCAAGGCTAGAACAATTATCTTAATTCATGGTCAAGTTACAAATGGTTTCAAATGTGCTTACCTGAATGACATAGCTGCATTACCATGTGTCTCTGAAACAAAGAATTTATAAAATTGATAATAACGTTATTTATATTGGTGGGAAATAGTTAAGTGATATGCAGCATGATCAAGTAAACAACGGGTTCATGTTTTGGGAATTATGGCTGGGATATAGTTCTATATGAAAACATATCATGGTTATATTTTTAAACAAAAATGTACTCTCACTGAGGCGAATAGTATTTAACTATGTTATATTAGAAATGATTTGTATTTTCACTATTTGATTGCATCAAATATTGTTTCTGGTTAAGTTAAATTTGCGTTGAAACAGAAATGGTTATAACTGTGTAATTGTGTAATACGATTTATTCTAATAACTAGTTAAACTAATATATGGTTCGTCTAACTTTATGAATATTTCAAGCATTTGCTAAACTTTTTTTATAAACTAAGTATACGTTTGTATAAATAATTACATATCATTATATTATTAACGAGTCGCTAACAGGACATGATGATAAAATGCGACATTCAATACCGTTTCATAATCATTATCCGTATTTGAAAAAAGTGGTCGCCTCTTTGTGAGAAGGGAAGCTGGTATTAGTACATACAATGGTTTAAGCTTATAAGGTTATATTGTTGATAAACGGCATCAACTTCAATATTATAGAGATATATGTATTTATTTCAAAACTGTGGTACTCAATGGCAATATGGTTTATTATATTTAGTGAATCTTCAGTCACCTTCGGTATTTTTGTTTTTAATAGATTCACACATAAAAATACCTTTAGATGAGGCGGCAACAGTTGAATAAGTGGATACATCTCGATTGACCAACTCTAAAGCGTCATAGTTTGATGCACTGTAAAAAATATCCAATGGATATTAACTATGATTGAAATAATCAACTTAGATCAGCGACATTTTAACTATTAAATCTTAGAATAGTGACACGGGAATGTTATAAATGTTTAAGTGTTTAAGATAATGTAACATACTCCATTTGTCATTCTACTTGGTATCTTACATACATTTTGAGTGAGCTTAATTCATAAATTGAAATAATGCTAGAGACTCAGCTATCAAGCGTTGTTACTTTCAATACTAAAATATAATGTCCGAGGAATTTGATGTTTTACTTCATTATCAAACGTTTATAGACTAACTAGTATATTATTTCTTAAAACCTGCAACTACTTATCTCTCATTTTAATATCTATCAATGTCTAAAATTATGTGCTTTAGAAGTTTTGATTTAAATTCACTAATGTGTTATTATAGTCGTAAGCATAAAGCATAAATTATACTTGCCTTCCTTCATCTCGATTGGCTCCTGTTGTAGAAATTATATTGTGTCCCTGTGCATTGCTACAAAAGATGATTGATTTCAAGAATATATCGTCTTTCATTAGAATAGAAAATAAAATCAATATAAGCAACGATTTATCAAGTATCTAATATACAACATTTTTCTGTCTATTTGGTATCTGCATACAATACCACTGGGAGAGAGCGACTTCGGCGATTTGTTGCAACGTAATACTGATAGTAAGCTACGCATTAAATTATGTTTGATTCACATCCAAAACTTGCTTTGTGGATTCCTTGAGCATGACATTGTATCCTGTCAAGGAACTATGATAAGAATGGTAGTCGCAATGTGCCTGAAACTGACTTTATGCAATGTAAAGCATCATGTGACAACCAATTATCTTTAATTTCAATTTCTCTAGCTTAATTCATAAACTGAAATGATGCTAGAGACTCGGCTACCAAGTGTTGTTCCTTTCAATACTAAAACATAATTTCCGAGGAATTTGATGTTTTACTTCATTATTAAACGTTTATAAACTAACTATTTTGTCATTTCTTAAAACCTGCAACTACTTATATTCGATGTTAATATTTATCAATGTCTAAAAAATGTGCTTCAGTAGTTTGATTTAAATTCACTTATATAATATATGGCCGTAAGCATGAAACACTTAATTATACTTGCCTTCCTTCATCTAGGTAGGCTGCTGCTATTGTTGAAATTATGTTTGGTCCTTGCACATTTCTACAAAAGATTCATGATTTCAAAAATATATTGACTTTCATTAGAATAATCAATATAATCATTATTTATAAGCAACGATTCAACAAGTTGATGCTAACAATTTAAAGCAAATCAAATAAAAGAATATGTCGACTTTCCCTTTTACGCATATGGACATTCTTTTACTAAACTTGCAGAATGTAATAATTGTTTACTACTTAACGTTATATCATAGATAAAGAAATCAATGTAAATTGTGTCAAATCATATAAAGAAAAAAGTAATAGGGGTATTGGAAGATGGTAACTTCATTTTGCAAACAATTGTACACGGCCTCCTTATTGTCCAATATTCTAAACGGAGTACATTTAAATACATTTTTATTCAAATGTAGGTTGAATGCATTGCAACAAGTTTTCAATGTTCAAACGTGGTTATGAACATACAACAATTAGTACATGGAATTGTTGTATGTTGCTATTCTAATTTCTTTTTTCGGGAATACCTGATATGTAAACAGAATTGGTGGAGTGTCTTTCCTGACAAGGAAGGCTAGTATATACGTGCATGATATCTTAAACCATGATCGAGTTACAAATAGTATGAATGTTGGTTACCTTGATGACATAGCTGTATTACCATTTGCCTCTGAAACAAAACAATTATAAAATTATCAAAAATGTCGGGTTATATTTTAGTGATATTCCGCATAACTTAGTTAGCAATGGGTTCATGTTTGAGGTTCTGTGGCTGGAAATATAGAATGAACGAAAACAAGGTTGACTTATCGTTTCTAGAGATATGGTTTACACAGAAGACTCTTTTAACGTTAGTAGATATACAGAAAGCATAATCATTTAAAATTGTACATTTCATATCATTAATATAACTATAAGACATTATCAACACTTGCCTCCTTCATGATTTGGATAATATGGCTTTGATTCATTATGAACGATTTACAATCCGACATAATCGTTGTCATGATATGAAGTTCAAACAGAAGACGGGACTTTTTAAATGTTAGTAGGTTTACAGAAAGCAAACTCATTTCTAATTGTTAAATACATATCATGAACTTAATGAGAAGACAAATCGATACTTGCCTCTTTTTGAACGACATCTCCATACTAAACAAATGGATAGCACAACCAGTATGACACATCCTAACGTTGCCCCAACAGAAGAGCCTATTACAAGAACAATGTTGGTTGTCTCAATATCTTTATTTTCTGTAACGAAACAATTACTACTTCTAGTTTATTTTGATTACTCAATAACATAGTGCTGTATCCAAGCGGTATACTTAAGCGATTCAATAACATTATTTTATAATATGCATTAAATAGGGCTCATGCGATTTTATAGCTTTATAATCAACTTATTCATAAGTATTGTTTGAACTTCAACATTAACGTATGTTTAGGTATAAGAAAAATGGTAAACAGACAATAATATTCTGATTATATATCGACTTTGCTTACATTTATTTGACATCAATTTCAGTAATGCACACACTAAGAAGGTACGAAACTGGAACAGCTTTATTGCCTTTTGTTTATCCTATAGGGCTATTAAAACTTATTATGAATAATTTACCGATGACTTTCAGAATGTAGATAATGAACTCATCTGATGGACAATCGCGTAAGTGCTTGTTCATTATAAAGTAACGGACAAACATAATTTAAAAAACCAGGGGCCCTTTCCATTAAGGTTCTGGAACTGTAACTAACTTCGGTAAACTTCGACGCTCGGTATAGTCCGGTTTTACCCGAAAAGCTGTCGTCGTCAAGTTTCGTCATAGCTATTTTTAGTAATTTTCACCTCGCGACCTGGTTTTTCCATGACGTCATAGCGTAACACATTTTCGAAAATGGCGATACCAGAAGCTAGACAGCGTGATCGTCGAGGTCGTTAATCTAAAAGTAATGGTTTATCGACAAAACAATGTTACGTCGTATAGGATCATAACTATTGGGTTAATTCGGTGTGTGCAGGAGTAAAATGCACTGTTTTATTTTGTATTTGCGATTTGAATTTGCCATCACAACCGCTAGATTCTAGAAGATAACACCTCATAATACCGGTATGAATACTATGACGCACAAACATTCAACAATTCGGAATGCGGTAGAATTTAGTGAGGCAGGGGCGGATCCAGGATTTTTTCTAGGGGTAGTCCAAACCTCGAACCGCAACCACATTATACACAATTTGCAGAAAAAAGCAACATATTGATAATAAAAACTACATAACCAATTTACATACGTTCAGCACCGAGAAAAATTGCGTCATATTACTTGAAAATTACTTTCAAGCAAGAAATACACTAACGGACATGTACATTTTCTTAATTCTAGGGATGAGCAGACCCCCTTGACCCCCCCCCCGCTGGATCCGCCCATGTGAGGCATATGATTACAATATCGTTGTACTTTTCTGTCTTTTAAAAAGTAAATAATACAATTATCAGCATTATTTGAAAGCTAAGGCTAAGGTTTAACAAGCCTGCCTAACTTCCTCTGATATATTTCTGGCTGGCCAGAATGGACTTTTAAATGTGTTTATGAGTCAAAACTGTGATAGTCAACCAAGAGTCTTTAATACAAGAGGTGTTTGACTCCGTTATGCCTAACTAGTCAGAATTTTTTACGAAAAACGTGTTAAGTTGTAAGTTTCTAATGTTTCCCTCAAACCAGCAAAAATCAGTAAAGAGAAGGTTTTCATATGATAATCCAGAGTTCTACATCCATATTTCTATATCCAGTACACATTTAGATAATAAATTTCAATAAAAGAGTATTATCTGTAATTTGCTATTTTGACGTATTTTCTTCGCTATAAATTCTCTTTCAGTTGCATTATAGTAATCTTATACAGATTCTTGTAAAAAATTTTAGAAACGATAAAATTTCTTCAATATTTCATATCATGGACATAAAAGACTGCAAACAATTTTAAAACTGGTTGCATGTGTCTAACTAACTTTAGACTTGAGATATAAGCTTTTAAAGATGAAGTAATTTTTGAACACTCCCAAAAACTTTGATTTTTGCTTTGGGGGTACATGTATACAAAGCACTATATTTTTATAAGTATTAGTCCAAAAAGTAATCTGATTGACCTGGATTATCATGATATGATTGTGTAACAGGAAAATTGATTACAATGTGAATATAAAACTGCAAAATTTGAAAAAAAACTTTTTCTTTTCATTTTTGTCACGGCACAATTTACGGTCTCTTCGAAAATCAAGGGTCACGTTATAAAAATGCACATAACTTAAGTTACGAACGATAAACTTCCCTATAAATTCACCATTCAATGTCTTTAATAGTGTAGATTCAAGAAACAATATCATAATAAAGATTGTGGAAGGTCACCCGTACAGTTCCAGAACCTTATTGAGTAAATATATAAGTGCCAAAATGATGCAAACTATGTTCACAACCATAATGTCCAAGTATGATCGACTGCAAATGAAAATAGTTAAAGGTCAATACAATATAATGGAATATGATAAAAAGAAAAAGTGGTACTGAGTGTACACTAAATGCCACGAATTCCGAACGTACCCACATATTAAATACCAATGATCAATTGCTAATTGTGTATCAATATATGTTATCAACTACGTTGCTTAGTTCAACTCTTGACTTGTCAGTGATTAGATATTTGAAGCAGTTGATAGCTTTGTCTACCCATTTGGCGAGAAAGTTTTGTTTGGGTGTTATCAGTTTAAATTAACGACTATATAAACGTTATACGGTATAATATGTGTTTATTTTATACAATCCGTCTCAAATATGATTTTAATAAATCAAATATAATATCAGAATATCAATTCTTTAAAATCTTTCTTCCAAAACCATAACCAAGAGTTAACGAATATTGATGACAGATGTGCAAATTGAAAATGTAGAAGAATACAAAAATAAAACAACGTTTACTTGTATGTTAATATTACCTTTGGTCAATGCTGTGTGTATATCACCTTTGGTCAATGCTGTGTGTTCAACTGATTCCTTAGAATATCCGAATTCATTCGATGCATAAATGATAATATCATACTGTGTCTTCTCGGACAAGCCAGTAATTGAGTAATACATAATTGTATCACCAGTATCGGTCACATTGATATAATTCCATGTGTTAGTCACTTCCTTCTTATATTTGATGTGAAATGTTTGTGGAAGTCCTATATTGTTTCCAGGGATCCATGTAATATAAATTGATGATGCCGTAGTTTTAGCTTCATCATGTCGAAGATATGTGGGCGCATAAGGTATATCTTAAAAATAAAACATTTGTCTTGTTACGTCTAAAAGTATCAATTACTTAATCATCATTTATTCATTAAACAATTATGAAACAACTAATGGATATAATTTTGTTGGTTAAAGCAAATGTTAGTACAACTTGAAATTATTTCTAAATAAACATACTATTCTCGATCAGTATGTAGAATTTTGTATTAAGAGGATTCCTGATTTCTCGTGCTGAGACGATTCAACAATTATTGCCTCAGTCCCATAAACTCGTTGCTTGTTGAGAAACCGTACGTGCGAACAGTCGTAGACCATGTGTGTACGGTGTGCTTCAGGTTTATGGTCACATACATTTTAGAGTCGTGAGGTCAGTCGTAAGAGCGACAGTACGGGCACGGTACGGGCTATTAACGGATGTAAAAGGCTCCCGTACGACCGATGCAGGAATTTGCGCGTATACTTTTAGTCTGATAAAGTGATGACGGAGCACGTATCGTATGACCCATACGAAAGCCACACGGCACCCGCCGGTCGATCGTTACGGTCCGTACGACTGGATGCGATTTCATTATCAGCCGTAAGGCGTAAGACCGCAATGATGTGGTCACAATAGCGAAACAATTTTGTTTGTGGAAGTGTAATGTCTAGAATCACAGATGACTGTGCTGTCTGTGGTGTGGGTTGCGTACGGTTTAACCTGTTTAAATAGCTTAACAACACTATTTTAACTTTAAATCGATAAATAGACCGTATTTTTCTACTGATTAATTATACAATGTTCTTACATAAAACGATTATACTCACACGGAGACTCTACTTGCATATCCAGTTTGATGATAAAAAGATTTACAATAACGTGCGATATCAGAACCTTGTATTAGTGGCCATGTTAATATTTGTATTGATTGTCTATTGGTTGATAGAGAAAATATTGTTAATGACAAAACATTACAAGATGATTTATCATATATATTAAATCCCAGTGCCGGTAGTGGGATTTATACCCAAACCCATGTCAGGCCAATACATATGAAATATCATAGCCTTACCACTGTGGTGGGATTTATACCTGTACCCCCTGAAAAAACCTAAGTCCAAATCTCTGTGCCCTACCAACGGTTCTACTGCCAAATGTTTATGAACAAGATAAATGAAAACTTACGACAATCTCGTTCATCAGAACCATCAAAACAATCGTCATCATGATCACATTTATAACTTCCACGAATACACCTACCATTATCACATAAAAACTTAGTACCATTACATGCTGAAAAAAGCGTATATACTCAATGTTTAGAATATAGTCAAAAAATGAAAAACTGGCAAGAACTTGTGGGCAGAACCCTTTGACACTTATGAATATTACATGTATAAGAATCAATTTGTCAGCAAAACTTACCTATTTGCATGTAAGTGAATTGCTTTTCTTTGAAATTTATGCTGTTGATCAACACATTAAATCATGAACCGCAGCCAACTTACCAAACCAGCTTTTCTGGACATATGGATTTTACCCTTTTTTAACGTCGTTTTCAACACAGATTTAAGTCATAAATACGACGGTGAAATGAATATAGTATTTGACGATAAAAGTGCATTGTATGGAAATCAACACAAGTATTAAATAGTTAATTTAACATATAATCAAATTAATTTAACTAAATTTATATGACCTAAATACTGACAACAAGATAAATGAACAAGATAAATGAAAACTTACGACAATCTCGTTCATCAGAACCATCAGTACAATGGTCAACATGATCACATTTCAAATATCCACGAATACACTTACCATTGTCACATAAAAACCTAGAACCATTACATGCTGAAAAAAACGTATATAGTCAATATTTAGAATATAGTCAAAACATGAAAAACTGGCAAGAACTTGTGGGCAGAACCCTTTGACACTTATGAATATTACATGTATAAGTGTGGGAATTGCGAGTTTCCAAGAGTGATCTCCCGTGAGGTACGGACTGAACCGATGTTTAGCCTTTGAGAAGACTCCATGCTGGAAGCGTGTGAATCCCGTTTCGGCGCAGCACTTCCCCCGACATTGAAGAGACCAGACGTTCTGTCATCTTTTGTAGTGTCAAGTGTTTTCTGTGGCTTTTTAGATTGTGTTTTGCAGTTTAAACCCGATCTATAGGTAAGTGTGCTGCCCTTACTAACTTGTAGAACTATATTGAATACCCATAAATTCTATATAAGTATCAATTTCTCAGCACAAAACTGTCCTATTTGCATGTAAGTGAATTGCTTTTGTTTGAATTTTATGCTGTTGATCAACTCATATAATCATAAAGCGCCGCAAACTTACAAAACCAGCTTTTCTGGACATCTGTATTTTTTTTCTTAACGTCGTATTCAACCCAGATTTAGGTCATAATTACGACGGTGAAATGAATATAGTATTTGACGATAATAGTGCATTGTATGGAATTCAACACAAGTATTAAATAGTAAATTTAACGTATAATCCAATTAATTTAAGTGAATCAATATGATCAAATACTGACAACAAGATAAATGAACAAGATAAATGAAAACTTACGACAATCTCGTTCATCAGAACCATCACGACACTCATCTTCCATATTACATTTCCAATGTCCAGGAATACACTTACCATTATCACATAAAATCTTAGTACCATTACATGCTGAAAATTACGTATATAGTTAATATTTAGAATATAGTCAAAACATGAAAAACTAGCAAGAACTTGTGGGCAGAACCCTTTGACACTTATGAATATTACATGTATAAGCATCAATTTGTCAGCACAAAACTGTCCTCTTTGCATGTAAGTGAGTTGTTTTAGTTTAAATTTTATGCTGTTGATCAACTCGTTTAATCATAAAGCGCCGCAAAATAACAAAACCAGCTTTTCTGGGCATCTGTATCTTTTTTCTTACGGTCGTATTCAACACAGATTCAGGTCATAATTACGACGGTGAAATGAATATAGTATTTGACGATAATAGTGCATTGTATGGAATTCAACACAAGTATTAAATAGTTAATTTAACGTATAATTAAATTAATTTAACTAAATCTATATGACCTAAAAACTGACAACAAGATAAATGAACAAGATAAATGAAAACTTACGACAATCTCGTTCATCAGAACCATCACGACAATGGTCAAAATGATCACATTTCCAATGTCCAGGAATACACTTACCATTATCACATAAAAACTTAGTACCATTACATGCTGAGAATAAAAGTATATAGTCATTATTTAGAATATAGTCAAATCATGAAAAACTGGCAAGAACTTGTGGGCAGAACCCTTTGACACTTATAAATATTACAAGTATAGGCATCAATTTGTCAAATAAAAACTGTCCTATTTAAAACTAGTATCACTACAACCATCAGTACAATCGTCATCATGATCACATTTCCATTGTACAGGTATACAATTACCATTATCACAAGTCCATCAAAGTATATGATCAGGATTCTCTCCTTTGGCAGTACATTGTTCTTGATTATAATCTAGAAAATAATAACCATAACCTTCTGTAGTAACAAGATTGACTGCTTGGTCTGAAATACAATGTTTAAGCGAGTATTTCTAAATACTTAATGACTCTTGAGCATTATCATTGTAATTTCATGTCACGTGTTCCCAAATAATCATTAAGTAATATTACATTTGTTTGAAGTGATGAAGCACCATTGATTAAATTATATATTATATTATATATTTATATTAATTTTATCAATAATGCTTCCTCATATATTAAAACCCAGTGCAGGTAGTGGGATGCATTCCCAAACCCAGGTCAGGCCAATACATCTGCAATCTCATAACCCTACGACTGTGGATGGATTTGTACCTGTACCCCCTCAATAAGTAGAAATCTCGGTGCCCTAACAACGACTCTCATGCCAAAAGTATATGAACAAGATAAATGAAAACTTACGACAATCTCGTTCATCAGAACCATCACCACAATTGTCAACAGTATCACATTTCAAATATCCACGAATACATTTACCATTATCACATAAAAACTTTGTACCATTACATGCTGAAAATAACGTATATAGTCAATATTTAGAATATAGTAAAAACATGAAAAACTGGCAAGAACCTGTGGGCAGAACCCTTTGACGCTTATGAATATTACATGTATAAGCATCAATTTGTCAGCACAAAACTGTCCTATTTAAAACTAGTATCACTACAACCATCAGTACAATCGTCATCATGATCACATTTCCATTGTACAGGTATACAATTACCATTATCACAAGTCCATCAAAGTATATGATCAGGATTCTCTCCTTTGGCAGTACATTGTTCTTGATTATAATCTAGAAAATGATAACCATAACCTTCTGTAGTAAAAAGATTGACTGCTTGGTCTGAAATACAATGTTTAAGCGAGTATTTCTAAATACTTAATGATTCTTGAGCATTATCATTGTAATTTCATGTCATGCGGTCCCAAATAATCATAAAGTAATATTACATTTGTTTGAAGTGATGAAGCACCATTGATTAAATTATATATTATATTATATATTTGTATTAATTTTATCAATAATGCTTCCTCATATATTAAAACCCAGTGCAGGTAGTGGGATGCATTCCCAAACCCAGGTCAGGCCAATACATCTGCAATCTCATAACCCTACGACTGTTGATGGATTTGTACCTGTAGCCCCTCATTAAGTAGAAATCTCGGTGCCCTAACAACGACTCTCATGCCAAAAGTTTATGAACAAGATAAATGAAAACTTACGACAATCTCGTTCATCAGAACCATCACTACAATCGTTATCAGTATCACATTTATAACTTCCACGAATACATTTACCATTATCACACAAAAACTTTGTACCATTACATGCTGAAAATAACGTATATAGTCAATATTTAGAATATAGTCAAAACATGAAAAACTGGCAAGACCCTGTGGGCAGAACCCTTTGACACTTATGAATATTACATGTATAAGCATCAATTTGTCAGCACAAAACTGTCCTATTTAAAACTAGTATCACTACAACCATCAGTACAATCGTCATCATGATCACATTTCCATTGTACAGGTATACAATTACCATTATCACAAGTCCATCAAAGTATATGATCAGGATTCTCTCCTTTGGCAGTACATTGTTCTTGATTATAATCTAGAAAATGATAACCATAACCTTCTGTAGTAAAAAGATTGACTGCTTGGTCTGAATTACAATGTTTAAGCGAGTATTTCTAAATACTTAATGATTCTTGAGCATTATCATTGTAATTTCATGTCATGCGGTCCAAAATAATCATAAAGTAATATTACATTTGTTTGAAGTGATGAAGCACCATTGATTAAATTATATATTATATTATATATTTGTATTAATTTTATCAATAATGCTTCATCATATATATTACATTCCAGTGCCGGTAGTGGGATTCATTCCCAAACCCAGGTCAGGCTAATACATCTGCAATCTCATAACCCTACGACTGTGGATGGATTTGTACCTGTACCCCCTCAATAAGTCGAAATCTCGGTGCCCTAACAACGACTCTCATGCCAAAAGTTTATGAACAAGATAAATGAAAACTTACGACAATCTCGTTCATCAGAACCATCACTACAATCGTTATCAGTATTACATTTATAACTTCCACGAATACAGTTACCATTATCACATAAAAACTTTGTACCATTACATGCTGAAAATAAAAGTATATAGTCAATATTTAGAGCATAGTCATAACATGAAAAGCAGGCAAGAACTTGTGGGCAGAACCCTTTGACACTTATGAATATTACATGTATAAGCATCAATTTGTCAGCACAAAACTGTCCTCTTTGCATGTAAGTGAGTTGCTTTAGTTTAAATTTTATGCTGTTGATCAACTCGTTTAATCATAAAGCGCCGCAAAATAACAAAACCAGCTTTTCTGGGCATCTGTATCTTTTTTCTTACGGTCGTATTCAACACAGATTTAGGTCATAATTACGACGGTGAAATGAATATAGTATTTGACGATAATAGTGCATTGTATGGAATTCAACACAAGTATTAAATAGTTAATTTAACGTATAATTAAATTAATTTAACTAAATCTATATGACCTAAAAACTGACAACAAGATAAATGAACAAGATAAATGAAAACTTACGACAATCTCGTTCATCAGAACCATCACGACAATGGTCAAAATTATCACATTTCCAATGTCCAGGAATACACTTACCATTATCACATAAAAACTTAGTACCATTACATGCTGAGAATAAAAGTATATAGTCATTATTTAGAATATAGTCAAATCATGAAAAACTGGCAAGAACTTGTGGGCAGAACCCTTTGACACTTATAAATATTACAAGTATAGGCATCAATTTGTCAAATAAAAACTGTCCTATTTAAAACTAGTATCACTACAACCATCAGTACAATCGTCATCATGATCACATTTCCATTGTACAGGTATACAATTACCATTATCACAAGTCCATCAAAGTATATGATCAGGATTCTCTCCTTTGGCAGTACATTGTTCTTGATTATAATCTAGAAAATAATAACCATAACCTTCTGTAGTAACAAGATTGACTGCTTGGTCTGAAATACAATGTTTAAGCGAGTATTTCTAAATACTTAATGACTCTTGAGCATTATCATTGTAATTTCATGTCACGTGTTCCCAAATAATCATTAAGTAATATTACATTTGTTTGAAGTGATGAAGCACCATTGATTAAATTATATATTATATTATATATTTATATTAATTTTATCAATAATGCTTCCTCATATATTAAAACCCAGTGCAGGTAGTGGGATGCATTCCCAAACCCAGGTCAGGCCAATACATCTGCAATCTCATAACCCTACGACTGTGGATGGATTTGTACCTGTACCCCCTCAATAAGTAGAAATCTCGGTGCCCTAACAACGACTCTCATGCCAAAAGTTTATGAACAAGATAAATGAAAACTTACGACAATCTCGTTCATCAGAACCATCACCACAATTGTCAACAGTATCACATTTCAAATATCCACGAATACATTTACCATTATCACATAAAAACTTTGTACCATTACATGCTGAAAATAACGTATATAGTCAATATTTAGAATATAGTAAAAACATGAAAAACTGGCAAGAACCTGTGGGCAGAACCCTTTGACGCTTATGAATATTACATGTATAAGCATCAATTTGTCAGCACAAAACTGTCCTATTTAAAACTAGTATCACTACAACCATCAGTACAATCGTCATCATGATCACATTTCCATTGTACAGGTATACAATTACCATTATCACAAGTCCATCAAAGTATATGATCAGGATTCTCTCCTTTGGCAGTACATTGTTCTTGATTATAATCTAGAAAATGATAACCATAACCTTCTGTAGTAAAAAGATTGACTGCTTGGTCTGAAATACAATGTTTAAGCGAGTATTTCTAAATACTTAATGATTCTTGAGCATTATCATTGTAATTTCATGTCATGCGGTCCCAAATAATCATAAAGTAATATTTCATTAGTTTGAACTGATGAAGCACCATTGATTTAATAATATATTATACATAATACATATATATAAATTTAATCAATGATGCTTCATCATATATATTAAATCCCAGTGCCGGTAGTGGGATTCATTCCCAAACCCAGGTCAGGCTAATACATCTGCAATCTCATAGCCCTACCACTGTGGAGGGATTTGTACCTGTACCCCCTCAATAAGTCAAACTCTCTGTGCCCTACCAACGACTCTAATGCCGAAAGTTTATGAACAAGGTAAATGAAAACTTACGACAATCTCGTTCATCCGAACCATCATGACAATCGTCTTCAAGATCACATTTATAACTTTCAGGAATACACTCACCATTATCACATAAAAAACTAGTAATACTACATGTTTCAAACGCTGAAAATAAAGTATATAGTCAATATTCAGAATATAGTCAAAACATAAAAAACTAGCAAAAAACCTATTGATTTTTTGGGTCACAAGGTCAAAGGTCAAGGTCATTATTACCTTAAAACTGAAATCAGTTTCCGGAGCATAACTTAAGTTCATTTTGGTCCACAATATCAAACTTCATACGATGATTGTCCATGTCTGGTAAAAGACCCCTATTGATTTCGGAGTCACAAGGTCAAATGTCAAAGTCACTATTACCCTAAATCTGAAAACAGTTTCCGGAGCATAACTTAAGTTCAATTTGGTCCACAGTATTCAAACTTCATGGGAGGATTGTCCATTGTATCTTTTTTCTTTACTTTGTTTTCCACAATTATTCATAATATGATATTTATATGTCTTATAAATAGCCTCATGTCTTACAAATGCTTCATGTTAAAAACACTTTCGGGCATATAATGCTCCGCCTAGCGGTGCTCTTGTCTAAACATCGTATTCAACAATGAATATGAATGAATATAGTATTTGACGATAATAGTGCATTGTACGGAATTCAACACAAGTATTAAATAGTTAATTTAACATATAATCAATTTAATTTACCTAAATTTATATGACCTAAATACTGACAACAAAACAAATTGTATGTCAACAAAAAATCTATACTGATATGATAATATGATATATTATAACCTGATTCCTTATATAAATGTAATTTGATATTTTTGACTGTCAGTAGTTTTGACGGTTTTCCACTCGTGCATTGACATAACACTGAGTTATTCGAACTGTTACTGTACTGATATAAGGGAAAGTAATATTTTTGAAATGAACGAAATAGTTTTAATGAACCAAAGTTGCAATGTATGTTGGTTCATTGGAGGAGATGTAAATATATGGATTTGATAAATCACGTACTGGTTTTGTTTAACGTTGTAAATAAGTGTTGTATATAATACGCTAAATGTTATACCGTATCATATCATTTGTATGCCAAATGATCTTCAAGAAGGAAAACTATTGACATTATAAGCTAGTGTTATATTTCATAGCCGCTTAGTCAGTTACCTGACTACTGTTCTTCATAATGGGAGACAAAAGTGGCATCGTTTCTTTTTTTGCGACGAGTTAACAGCGAACTTATAATACGCCAGAAAATAATTGTACTTGAGACGTCGAAACATCGAGTAGCCGATGTGATGAAAGGCAATCTCTAATTAAACAAATCACGATTATTAGATAATTTATAACATTTTTTATGCTCAAATATCCAATTTAACAATTCCACTATATTGTCACAGAATTTATGATGAAATAAAATTAACCACAAAAATATTAAAAATGAACAATTAAATAATAAATATCACCAAGTGTAAATTTCACGAAGTATGGTACAATTTCTTCTTTTTAATACTATATTTATATTGGGTTGACAAATAGAAAATAATATGCTATATAAATGCAGTCCCTTGTCATAACAGGGAGTAGGCAGATGTTGACGTTAATAAATATATATATTCACAACAACAAATAACGTCACGTCCAGTAGAACATAACAACTTTTTGACGCTCTGTTAATTTTCATCATTTTAATATTTATAATGTCGCCACATGCAAAATTTGTGGAATAAACTTTCCAACTAAATGTTTTGTAACCAGATGAACAGTTTATATATTTTTGGAAAATAAAGGGAATTTACAAACATCCATAAATCAAGTTATAAAAATTAGGATATACTGGAAGTAGTTTCAGTGACGAATATTACAACCTATAGTGTTGGTTTTCATTGTGTGTCTTGCTTTTTATGTTACATTTGACTGGTCATCAGAAGAAATAAAAAATAAAAGTGGAATGGTTTTCTGGTTCATCGATTCATCAAATAATCTGTCAGCCAAGCAGTTTTTTACGAACGCTACATTTCTCCATTGTATGATTCTGGCAGTAAAAAGCATTCGTCTTCAACTTCATCTTGTTTATTGTCAAATTGGACTCATATAAGTATTCTCCTATGTGGAGACATACATCCATGCCCTGGACCAAACACCAGTCGTCAAGCTACATACGATTGTTCTATGTTCAGAAAACGTGGACTACATATGTTACATCTTAATATCAGAAGTCTTCTGCCCAAAATAGATGAAATACGATTGATTTTAATTGAAGCGAAACCTGCTATTTTGTGCCTTACTGAAACATGGCTCGACAACAGTGTTCACAACAATGAGATCAAAATTGACCATTACTCCGTTTGTCGTAATGACCGAAATCGACACGGGGTTGAGTGTGTGTGTCAATGTGAGGAATGACATAGCTTTTAACCATAGAATGAATATGAACGATCCTGCTCTAGAGTCAGTCTTCATTGAAGTGTTTGTACCAAACACTTTGCCATTCATAGTCACAGCTTTCTACAGACATCCCTCACAAAGTGACTTTTATAATATTATGGAAAATGTTTGTTCCAGCAGTTCATATTTTTACAGAAAGAGTGCTATTTTCTTAGTGACTTTAATACTAATTTCTGTGACAGATCTAATCCATTGAGGAAATCACTATCGAACTTTTCTGACTTCTTTGGTTTAAAACAACTGATTACTGAGTGTACTAGAGTGAGCTTTTCTACTATAATTGACCTTATTTTAACACTTGATGAAAACAGGGTATCCCAGAGTGGGGTTATTGATTGTTCACTAAGTGATCACCAGTTGATTTATTGTACTAGAAAAATCACTCATTCTTTTATTGGTAAACAGAGATATATTAAAACTAGATCTTTAAAGAACTATAACAAAGACAGTTTTCAGCAGCATTTATTAAGTATTGATTGGTCTGATGTAATGATGACCGATAATGTTAACAAAGCTTTGGATATTTTAAAATCATAATTTGTAAATCCATCAATAAATTTGCTCCTGTTAAAGAAATAAGATTGAAACAAAGAACTGAGAAATGGATTACTTCAGATGAATTAACTTGTATTAAAGAGAGAAATAGAGCTTTTAACCTTTATAGAATTAACAAAACTGATGATAATGTTTATTATTTTAAAGAATGTAGAAATAAGACTCAAGGCGCTTTTTTAAAGCTAAAAACAATTATGTTTGTGAATCTCTTGAAAACTATAGGTCTGATTCCAAGTCACTTTTGAATAATTCAAAATCGTTGGGGTTGCCTTCAAAATGGATCAAACTGGAGCTAATATTGCCTTGAAATTGGAGATAAAATTTGTTTTGACAAGTAAAAAGTAGGAGAACAATTTAATAATTTGTTCACTACTGTAGATTCAAAACTTGTTGAAAAATTATCATTTTGCAAAAATATTTTTGGCAGTAGTTATGTGTTTAATTTTTACTCATCTAAGGGTGTCAAACCAAATTATTTCTCTTTTCTTATTGTTTCGGAAAGTGAATTTTTTAAATATTTAGTGTCTCTGAAACCGACGGTTGTCCGAGACGCTGCTCCCATTATTTCTTCCCCACTGACCCACTTTATTAATTTGTCTATTATACAAGGTTCAGTGCCAGATGATCTTAAGTCTGTACGGGTTGTCCCCTTTTATAAGAAAAATGATAAGACATACGTTGGCAACTAACTCCTGTTTCTAATCTTGTGTGTTATTTTCAAAGTTATGGAAAACATTATTTTTACCTATTGGAAAATTATCTCACCGGCAAATTTTTGTGTATGAATATCAATCTGGTTTTAGGCAAGGTTTTTCTACTGACACTTGTCTTATTAATCTTTCAGATCTTATTAGGTTTCAATTGGACAAAGGTATGGTTTTACTGGATTTGCAGAAAGCATTTGATACCGTTAATCGCGCTATTCTGATAATGAAACTTAAGGCTATATTGGTCTATCTTAAATTGTAGTACAACGGTTTAAGTCATATCTTAGTGATAGGAACCAGTTACTTGATATAACTGGAATTCATCCCTCTTAAGCAGGTTTTTCTTTTGGTGTTCCACAGGGTTCTATCCTTGGCCCTTTGTTGTTCCTGTTATATGTGAAAAAATGATATGTCTGGTGCGGTCAAGAATAAGTTATCACTGTATGCTGATAATTCAACCATTATGGTATCTTGAAAAAATCAGTCAGACATAGAATTAGTTCTAAGCTCAGAAATGGAAAATCTTAGTCAATGGTTAATTTGTAACAAGTTATCTCTCCATCTAGGTTAGACTGAATCGGTATTATTTGATTCCAAACAAAGGTTAAAATCACAAGCAAATTTAAATGTAAGTTGCAATGGTCAACATATTGAAGCCAAATAATCTGTCAGATATCTTGGTGCTACTCATGATCAGACTCTTTCTTTTGATTCAATGGCCAGTTCAATCATATCAAAAGCTTATTCTAGGCTTAAGTTCTTTTATAGAAACAGGAAGATCTTAAATTTTCTTACTAACAACATCTCTCATTCAGTGTTATTTTGATTATGGTTCTGCAGTATGGTACAATTGTATGTCTCAGGAACTTAGGAATAAGTTACAGGTCACTCAGAACACAATCATAAGACTTGTGTTAGGACTGGATGCAAGGACTCACCTTGACTAGAATCATTTTGTAAAACTCAACTTGTTACCTGAATCAAAAAGGATGGATCAAATAATCTTAAGTCATGTATTTAATATTCAAAGTGGGATAGCACCATGGGCATTTAATTCCCGATAGTTCTATTCACAGCTATCCCACAAGGCAAAGATTTTGTTGTATGGGTTAGGGGCTATTTTCTCAGAAACAGGCAGGTTTAGCCTACCAAAGGTCAAAGGGTTAGGCAAAAGGTATTTTGCGTTTTATGTTTGTTTTCTGTGGAATGAAATGCCACATTAGACAAGCTAAAAGTTTCTCCTATTTTTAAGCCTCGTCAAAGCCCTTCTTATGTCAGAGATCTTAGATAACTATTGTATATATTATGTTTCAAGCTCTTAATTCTTTATCTGATTGATTATTACAGTCAGATCTCAATACAACGACATCGTTTGTTTCCAAGAAATCTGTCGTTATAACGCATATGTCAGTGTAATGAATTCTTCCGACCATGTTCTTATAAGTATTGGTTCCCATAAAATAATTATGTCAGTATAACGAGAATGTCGTTGTAACGGTTGTCGTTGTATCGAGATCTGACTGTCTTATTATTATTATTATGACATATTTTTAGTGTACCTACTGTGATAGTGTCATATTTATCTTGGATGTATATACGTATAAACTTAACTAATAATAGGGACCACAATGGAAATAAGGATTAAATTCCTTTTTGTACCATCCCTATATTTTCATGTATTCGATATGGTCAATCAAACAATGCAATCTAGCACAATGATAATTCGTACATTTCTGTAATAAATGTGCTTATCAACCAAAAATACAATCATGTTTTAACCATTTCTCATTTTACTATATATGCAATTTTATAGTCTGTATTTATAGATATTAAGCAATAGTTTATGCATAAATCTTTATTCATCCTAATTATTGTACCATCATTTTGCTCACCATATATGAACCATGTCAATGTCTTGAAATGTAAATAAATATATAACAAATATCATGTAATCTAGTGTTTTGATCTCTTAATCCGACACCTTTAACTGTAAACAGACCAGGAAAATTATTAAAACTAAGTATTTAATGCAAATGTGACACTTGTCACAAAAATGATTATCAACTGCCACATGGCTAAAATGCTAAAATATAAGAATGAAACAATACTTATGATAAAGATTAAGAATGCATCTTGTATAAAACAGCGACATAAAATATGTGGTGACAATTAAGATCAGAAGAAAATAAACATGCGGTAAATTCCGTTATATAACTGACTATGTTGATTATGAACATTGTAAACTCTTGCGTAATATTATGTGCCCAACATATATGATAATAATTTAAACAATACATTTATGATAATTTAAACAATACATTTATAATACTTTAAACAATATATTTAAATCAGGGCCGGATCCAGAAGGGTCGTAAGGCACAAGGGGTGGGTTCCTTTGGAAAAAATCATAAGGAATACAAATATTTAAAACACGAAATACGCAAGGCTTTCCACGGCCTACGACTCTCTGCACGTACGGGTCCGTCACAAGCCACGATTTTATGGGACTGAGGTAAAAGTTCTTTTAGAAAATTAATGTCCAATAAATGTTAAAGTACAGTCCAACCTGTGAACAACGGCCGGCCAAGGGAAAAGAGAAAAGTGGCCTTTGTTCACAGGTGGCCTTTGTTCGGAGGGAGGAACAAACGGGTCATGTTTCGTTAGACTTGAAAGACAGAGTTCATAATTAACATGAATTAATCATTAAAATTGTTTTTATTTTCAACCTTAATTCATTATTCTCATTATCATTATTGAATTTGTGACAATAAATGAAAAAAAAAAATTTGAACAAAGAATGACTAAAACAAAGAAATCAGTGATTTTTTGTTTGCAGCTACATTTCATGCTATGCCCTCAACATTAACAATTGCACTCTACAAAGTCTCACTTCTCTGACCTTTTGTATAGTATTTCTTTCTTATCCAAGTTGCCAAATTACCTGTATACAGAAGTCACAGTTGAACAAATTTAGCATGAATTGATAATTAAAATTGTTTTTATTTTCAACCTTAATTCATTATTCACAATATCATATTGAAGTTGTGACTATAAATGAATAAAACAAAACTTTGAACAAAGAATGACTAAAACAAAGAAATCAGCGATTTTTTTGTTTGCAGCTACATTTCATGCTATGCCCTCAACATTAACAAATGCACTCAACAAATTCTCACTACTCTGACCTTTTGTATAGTATTTCTATCTTTTCCCAGTTGTCAAATTACCTGTATGCAGCGGTCACAGTTAAACGAATTTAGGAATTAGCAGCGTGTCACTAACATTTATCTAACTGCCGGACGTGTGAAAAACAAACCTAGTGGAGTCTCCAAACATTCAAAAGTAATTAACAAAGTGTCATCACATGACGTAATTTACTCCCGATTTACTAATAAATTTAACAATAAAAGGATACATTAACATATTTTTATAATAAGGTGACGAGAAAATTGTCTACAGCTTGATAATAACTAATAAAATCGTACTCGAGATGGTCTGTTTACGAAAATCCGGAAAAAATCGGATTACGGGGTTTTAGCTTAACTTTAACAAAAATGGCGGCCTGCTTTCGAAATCGCCTTGATACAAAATACTGTCTTCAAACAATCGTCTGGCCGTTGTTCACAGTTATAAACTGGCCGCGGGGATGGTTTTGACTGGCCGTTGGTCGCAGACGACAGGTGGCCGTTATTCACGGACTTTTTAAGAGCGTTTTCGGTCGGGGGGAAATCGAAATGGCAGCTGTAGGAGGTGCCCGCTATTCGGAGGTGGCCGTTAGCACAAGTTGGACTGTATAATACTACCAAAAATGTCTGCACTCTGATGGAGTTTAAAAATTGCCTTATGTGAAATTGAATAGGTACCCTTTATATTGGCTTAGGCATTCAATAAATATCGGACTTCTTAATTTCTAAAACTAACTAAAGGCTCGTTCTTTTAACATTTGCATTTCAACTGATATCTCCTGTATCAAATATGCATGTAATTAATTGTATAAATAATACGAGGAATCAGTTCTTGAAAATACTTATCGTGTTAATACAATATGTCCTGAAAAATGATTTATGATAATACTGAGGCATTACATTTTCTTTTCACTGAATTTGTCCTGATGGGATTCAAACCTGTACCCCCTTCAGGACACGAGATTCCAAATCTTGGCGCGTTAGCAACTGCGCTATCGACCCGAGTTTTGAGGCATTATCAATAAACTATTTCAAGTAAGGCTTTCAGTAGTATAAGTTTACGTAAGCCATACCGTTTAAACTTACAATATTACTACATGTACATCCGTAGATAGTTTTGGTGCGTTCGGGTAATAGTGAAACTATCACCTTGTATGAAATAAAATGTTGTAAGTAAAGATAAAGTTACCTAGAACATTTACTATTGATGTAGGTATCAACACCATTCCTGCCACGGAAAGTATTCCTACAAGACTCATCACAAACACCATATCTGTAGACAATACCTGAAACATCAAACAATCAGGATAACTATCATAAACTGGGTACACAGTCACGTGGTTTGCAACAACCAATTGGTTTTTTTGGCATTTTTCTTTCTAGAAAAATAAATTTACTACATCAAATAGCGCATGAACAGCTTACACTTGTTCAGCTAAAAAAACTCCTTATTATCGTTGACTCTATAAATAAATCTCAGAAAACTTGAATCAAGCAGCAAACTAGATAAAATGTTCATAGTATTTTGGGTAGAGATTTTTGTGTCGATAATAAGCGTGAAACCATGCAAGTAGGCGCTAGTTCGGTCCTGCACATATTTTCTTTATCGATCGGACATAAATGTTAAAAAATGTCCTACAATATGGAAATTGAGATACTTAATGGTTCCATCACGTATACTATGTTTTTTTATGGACAAGTATATTACCCACGTCAATACACGACGCATGAAGGTGGGGCTTATTTTTGGCTTTTTTTATTTGTGTTTTACTCCCTAATTTTGTTCCATGATGCAAAAACAGATTCGGCAAATATGAGCACAATTAAACACTATTTAGAGGTAGCTCACTAACTTTGAAATTCCTGTATTTCCATTTTCAGCAACCGAAAAAGTTGTTATTGGAAGCTTCAGTGGATTAAAAATGTTAATTTCAAAAATTATTAACAGCATTGACATTTATATCATAATATTTTTTCATGCATACTAAAAGGAGTGTTAAGTCTACTCCAAGCACAAACAGTCAAACTGGGGATAAATCCAACTTTAAATTATACTGAAGTGGGCCCCAAACACTAAGATTGGATATTTCGCCGAACTGCTCAGTCCCATGTTTTACCGAACCCTCTCACACTCTCTTGATTGTTCTACTTCCTTTTCTTTTCTGACCACAAGTGAATACATACTTTTACTAGAGTTTACTAGAATGTTATAACAGAAAGTAGGCTTTCAATTTTAACTAAATAAAATTCCTCTACACTTCTTGTTTGGACCATTCAAACAACGTGTACAGGGAGACGGACAAAAGGTCACATGGACAAAAAACCCATGTCATGTTTGACATGGGTGGACAAAAAGTCCCTTGTAGTTTTGCCACCCTGGACAAAAGGTCCCATCTCAGTTTGTAAGGGGTGGACAAAAGGTCCCATCTCATCTCTGTTTGGTTCCATATTTTATATGACTTATACAAGTAACAAAGTTATGATTTGTACTCAATGACCACACTATACTTGTTTAACTTTTATATAATGCATATTAAATCAATTAAATTTTGCAATTAAGATCCATTCAACAAGATAAGTGGTAATTACTAGGAATTGGCAATCAGTTATGCTTATTATGAATTAACTAAATTTATCAGCTTTAAAAAAGCATCTGAAGCCATCTGGATAAGATAGAAGTTGTTACTACAACAATTATAATTATTTGATAGATAGAGACAGTCCATCTATCACTGGGACAATATATAACAATGTTTATAAATGTTTAATTTTAACAGTTTGCATTAAATGATAATTGATTCTATTGATCACCTAATAAGGACGTAAATGAATGAGGACCTTATCATCACATTAGTCAAAGTGATATGGTACCCGTTGTCGAGCCTGTAAATTGACATGGGGCTTTTTTCCACCCCTGTCTTATGGTGGCAAAACTATATGGGACTTTTGTCCACCCCTGTCAAAAATGACATGGGACTTTTTGTCCGTGGGACCTTTTGTCCTACAATCATTAGTACACACCTAATTTAAATTGAAAGTTATCGTCTTTAACTTGGAGAATATCCCAGAAATATTAATTTAGTACCAAAATCGTGCTCGAATGTTGATATGAACGGTCATTTTCTTTTTGATATACTTTAATATCAATACATAATTTGATGACAGATATCAAATCATTAACGGTCACTCAAAATAACAAATGTTCGCCTTGTTTGAGATTAAAGACCAATGCTTGTTTCCTGGCCAAAATGCATATGTATGTTTATTTCGGTAAACTGCACAACTTTTTCAGCGTGTGTCTACATGCTAGTATTAAAATAAATGCATGAGGCCACTTTGTTATACATTGTTACCGAAATAAAATATTTATAAATATTATTGATTAAAGCCACTATAAAAAGATACATTCATCTACAGAAGTCATGAATACAGTCCTACAGTATTCAAGTTATTACACCTTGGAATGCATTAGAGACACAATAAACAAATCAAATTATTTTGATTTCTAATGTGTTTGGGATACATTTAACTGCCGATTTCTTTGCTGTAAACGGACTGTGCTACATTTGTTTATTGGCGCATATAAATCTTTAAATGTGATAGAATTTATGTACAGTTATTTGAGATGATAAAGATGTCCTGGCACGGCCGTCTTGGTGTTCAAACATTGGGAAATTTTGGGATTTTGAGATCAACTAGACGTATAGAAATATTGTTATTTTTAGAAATTCGAATTCTGGATAAAGCATATTTGCCAATCTTAAATGCGAAAAAATATGCTAAGTGTAAAAGATGACTTGACAAATACAGTAAAGATTTGCCATAAGAGTCAACTTGGTTATTGCAAAGTCTTGCGATTTTTTTGTTATAATGTTTATATCTCAAGTGTCTTATTTGAAAATAAAAGGTCCAGATGTAAAGACGTTCGACTAT
This sequence comes from Mactra quadrangularis, assembly GCA_025267735.1. NCBI lineage: Eukaryota > Metazoa > Mollusca > Bivalvia > Venerida > Mactridae > Mactra > Mactra quadrangularis. The sequence goes on along the minus strand of CM046299.1, from coordinate 47,260,391 downwards.
TCAAACAATCAATTTTATGGTTCTGATGGCACACATTAAATGTACATGTACATTGTATTTAGGAACACGCATTAGATTTGTCTAATAATTGATTCGTTATCTATGTAATGTTCCTGTTTCAGTTAAATTGACTGCCTCGAAGTAAAGTCAATTGCTATTCTGGACCATTACATTTATCTTTAATATCAAGGAAATTTATTTGGTGTCAATACAGTGGACAATTTATATAAGTATGATAATATAAACATCTCGATGACTAAGTAGGTACGGATGAAAATGTTGATACAATGTTCAATAAATAAATGTTTTTAGAATGAGATAAAATTAAGATATAACATTCAACATCTTTACTTCAACAACTTCAAGTTAGGAAATAAATTTTAGACTGAATCATGACCAGGCCAATAAAATATTGAAATTCATGGAAATCGAAACATAAGTTAGTGTCCGGTTGTTTTCACCGTGATCACTAAAGATAGATGAAACCTAGTTTTAGTATTCACTGTAAAAGAATTCAATTAGTAAAACATTAGCAAGAAATATCCTCAAAACAAATAGCTAAATAGCTTGCTAAAAAAACATTACATATCATAAGCCAATTCATGACAAAATTGCATGAGAACATGTATTTATTATAATGAGAATGTGCAAGTATTGCATTACACGTGAAGTTTGATTTTAGAATTCAGGAGGGGAAGTGGCCAAACATTAGTACTGAGCCCTATAAAATGGTAGGAATTATGTCTGTGAACCGATCAACTTTTGTAATAAGTAACTTTTAAACGCTACTCAAACTAGTTCTATTAATTCATTTAAACCCGGCGCTTTACATTAATATGACAATTGTGCTCCTCACCATCACTAAAGACCCCTGTTAACTCATTTTATGATCAACGCACCTAGCTGCGTTGATATAAACAGTTATCATGATTTGAGCATTTTCAAGTCGACACCGGTTGCCTTAAGTCAATCAAAACTATGCAGTTGAGGTCACTTGGTCGTGGAAAAGTAAAAAAGGAGATATGAATGGACACGTCTCCATCATGAATAAGTTGCTGACTAAAATCAAGCTGGCGCATAGTCAATTGCGGGCATCAGAAGACATTAACATTTTTACGCAAGTATTTTTGATCGGAAAAAGTGAAATTTACAAATTAAAAATTACCAATCAATTGTAAATAGACTTGCTCATCGAAATCAATCTTTATTTTATATTCATAACATCCGCCCTGTTAGCAAATGAATATTAACCACAAAATATATAAATCTATGGAGAAGACATCAAACACGGCTGAGCGTTGATTTCATGCATTTTTGGAAATGCTAATACTTGTTTCACGTGACCTTTATTCATGATTTTTAAGTTGAGGTGAAAAGTTACGCCACTGTCATATAAGAACTAACTATTCAAAGTAAGCACACATGTAGAAAACATATTTTTCAGAGACTTGAGGTCAAAAATGATTTCAGTATTAGTTAATGAGTAAGATGTAATCATGAATCACATGATTATCCTTAAGAAGTAGCTGTTTAAGATTTTGTTGTTAAAATAAGGAACTTACAAAGTGTTGACCAACATTTTTTTTATGAAAACGTTAAATTAATGTGACTTACAATCGCCTCTTGATATGAAATAGTATAATGCTAATTTGTTTATCCAATAATACTTAATTAAGATTTCCGCCATTGTAAAACATAAGAAAAATAAAAAGTACTGTAAAATACAGTTTCTGTAGAATATCGTTGGTCTTAAAACCTGTAATCAGGGAAATTCTGCCTTAAAGCCCCATTATCAAAAAGAACACAGTTTTTGCACGGCATTAAAATATACATTGATCTATTTCAAAGTCCTCAAATTACCAAGATTATTTTGATAAAATGCAAAAATTGCAAAGGAATGCTTATGTTACATATATCACTTCGTAGATGAAAGTAGTTAGAAACCGAGTATAGCATTGGTTGTCAATACTTGAAACAATAGTTTTGATCACAGATGGTTCATTGAAGCTTTTACAAACATTCTTTTGATAAAAGTTATCGTAGGTCAAAACCTTTTCCTTTAAATTTTACAATTATAGTTCAGTCATTGTAATGCTCTCTTTAATTATTTTTTAGATTTGAATTAAACACAAAGTGAACAAATTAAACTACATAACGATGCTTTGTATCAGTCTGACCCCACTTCTTAAAGATAGATATAATGCTACATTTACACCTTGACGATAGGCAAGTACAACTAATGCCTAATAATAATAATAATAATACATAGATATGGTGCAATATAATATTTAGAATCAATGAAAGAATCGGCAATTTTAAAGTACATCCATTACCGCAAATTTAAAACATTTTAACATAAATAGTGTACTTGTCAACAGAAATTAGTGTGTACAGATCATTTACAGAAATAAGGTCATCTCTAGTATTTAAAATATTCTTCATTGATAAAATTGCCTTGCTTCATTCGATGGTATTTCGATAAAGAAATCTTTTAATTCATTTACAGTTATTTTTCATTAGAATTTGATGATTTAGTTTGCTTGTAAACTCTTAAATATATTTCAAAATGGTCTTAGAAAACGTTTACTTATATTTGATAACTTTTTTCCGAGTAAAAGTAATATGATTTTTGCTTGGCATTTCTTTTATTTAAAAATACGAAATGTAATTTTGTTAAGAATGCATATGAGACAGCAGGCAGCATTACCATAGAATGCTCTTCTTGCTTTATAAAACATAGATTTGGACTGTCAAACTATGAAGACAACTTATACTTAGTTCTTAGTTTATTACTGAACGGGTATAACTCCATGCCAACTCAAATTTAGTCATTTTACGGCGTCCAGCGCACATGCCCTAGGTTTCCTGAACCCTTGTTTATAACCAGTTCTCACCAACCCTTCCACAAGGAAGACAATTTCTTCATATGCCAAATTATTGAAGGAAAATTGACATTATTGACAAATTTTCATGAAAGGATACATCCTCCCCGGGTGGGATTCAAACCCGTACCCCCTTCAGGATACGAGATTCCAAAGCCCGGAGCGCTACCAACAGCGCTACCGACCAGGGTTACACTCAACGTATGTCCAAAACAGTTGATACATATGTAAATTAAGCATTTATAACTTGTCAATGTATTCATTAGTTTGATGACAAAAAATAATATTAATATCGTCAAAACTATATGTATTATCATTGTTAAATAATTCATCTTTCTGGGAGAGATCCCATGGTGGCATTTTTCTGCCATCAGATAACCACATGAATAACTAGTTAGTTTAAAGGTTAACTAGTTACCGTAACTAGTTAACATCTTAATATACTAGTTAGTTATGTTGCTATCTGATGGCAGAAATATGCCACCATAAGATAAGAATGTATTTTATTACATACAAAATGAACATTATACATGAAATAATGAATTATAATGAAATAACATGCCCTTTATATTTTTTTCGACCTTTGTGTTAAATACTTAAGATGAACTCACCTATTTAGAATATATCAAATTTTATATCATCAAAATAAGTTTAATTCATCCCAAACATTACATCCTGTTATAGAACTGATGTCTGTCTATCTTCAATCGGTCGTGTGACATTTATATATTTATATCTTCATCTGATAACATCCTGGTTAAATCTTATTGGTTTATTTTGTTTAACTTTGCCCATATTTGTTGAAAGTTTTATTGTTCTGAAGCAAACTCTGTATTACAATCATTAACTTCCTTGAAACCATTTCATTAGGGACAACCACTTAGTAGCTCAAGTATCATTTAATTTCAAGCTACGATATACATCTACTTATTACTTACATTTATATTTCGTCTTTTATGAACATTCTCCATACCAATCAACTACGATTAACAACATTATATAAATGTTAAGCATCTAAATAGCTCATAAGTATAAGTTTATTGAACTGCTGCTCTATCCATATTGCAATCAAGCTAGCTTCGATTTTTAAGGCAAGGGAGTAAAATTCGGTGCTTTTATATGTCTCTCCGATAATTTCTTATATATATATATATATATATATATATATATATATATATATATATATATATATATATATATATATTTATATTTCATGACATTGACATAGTAAATACATGGTGATCAAAATGATGGTACAATATAAGGATAAATAAAGATTTATGCATAAAATATTGTTTAATATATATAAAAACAGACTATGAAATTTCATGTATAATAGACTGAGACATGGTTAAAACATGTATTTTGGGTTGATAGGCAAATTTTAATACAGAAATATAAGAATTATCATTGCGCTTGATCGCATTGTTTGATTGACCATATCGAATGCATTGAAATATAGGGATGGCACAAAAAAGGAATTTAATCCTTATTTCCATTGTGGTCCCTGTTATTAGTTAAGTTTATACATATATACATCACAGATAAATATGATACTATTAGAGTAGGTGCACTAATAAGACAAATATCATAATAATAATTAATTAGATAGAGAATTAAGAGCTGGATACGTAATATATACATTAGTTATCTTAGATCTCTGACATAAGATGGGCTTTGACGAGTGCTTCAAATGGGGTAGGCTAATCCTGCATGTTTCTGAGAAAAACGTTTCTAACCCATTACAAAAAACTCTTTGCCTTGTTGGATAGCTGTGAATAGAACTAGTAGGAAAGAAAAGCTCTGTGAGGTAACCTGGTGCTATCCCACTTTGAATCTTAAATACATATTGAAATTGTTTTGACAGTACACACAGTGAAAAGTCATGGATATTTACTACTGTGATATTTGAAGTTTAAAAGTATTTATTTTAAAGCTCATCAAATGAAACTTACATCAGCTGAATTGTTATGAAATGGACTATATATTTATGGTATTATCATTTATTTTATACAGTGAATTGAGCTGAAATATTAATAAACACTGATTATATACATGTTGGCCATACTAACTCTGTCCAGTGGTCAGTCAGCCGTAACATTGATTACACAGACAATACATAGGACAGTGGTCAATAGTTTTAAAAACTACGGAAACGTTTTTTGGACTTCATTGTAAAATTTATATACAATGGGAATCGACATCTCTTTGTACAGATGCAGAATTGGCTGCTTTACGCAGCCTTACAAGAATAAAAATTCAATGATTGTGTTGAATATGAAAAGCATTCCTGTGTGCATACGCCTCTTGCTATTCTGTCTACAGGTCGTAAATGGTATAGAAAGTATCCCTGGTCCTACTGGTAACAAACGGGGCCATAATGCTAGTACCAGCGCTGAGTCTAGACCTCAGACTACTCGACGGGGTCGCAATGGAGCAAGAAGCATTAATACAGCTAAAAACTGTGAACAAGTCATAACTTCATCTCAACAAAGTACAAATACATTGACTCAAACAGAACCACGTAAATCACAATCCCATCATCAACCCCAGATAAACGAGTGGTTAAGTACCAGTTCCGAAGTCACTAATCCCATTGAACCCGATGACAACGATTCTGTAACATCATTCGACACGGCATCCTCCGAGACAACAAATATTGACATCTCTTTAAGTGAAACTAACTTGCAACAAGTGATTTTGGATACTTACCGTAAGGTTAATGGTTTAGACTCAAAGTTTGAAAAGTTCCGAGATGACATCAATGAACTGAAACATTCTAATTCCGAACTAAGAAAGCAAAATAAAGAGCTTAATGATGCAGTTACTCATATGTCTGCTTCTATTGCATCTTTAGAGACCAAGGTGGAGAATGCTGAGAAACGTTGTGAGCAATTAGAAGCACAGTCTCGCCGAGAAAACCTTCTGTTTTTTGGGTTTGAGCAAAATGGTCGTGAATCATGGGAAGAATCAGAATCTAAAATCAGAAACTACATGTCCGACGATCTGAAAATCGACAATTCCAGCATAAAATTTGAGAGAGCTCATCGATTAACTAGCAACATTCTGTCTCCCATTATAGTGAAATTCAGTCATTTCAAAGACAAGGAATTAGTGCTAAGTAAGTACCGTCAGTTGAAAAGGGAAGGTAGATCTACTGAAACATCTGGTAATGATCGTGGTAAACGTGTGTCTGAGGATTATACTTCACGAGTAAGACAAATACGATCAAAACTTGTGCCTTACATTGATATTTATCGACGTCAAAACAAATCTGTATTTTTAAAATATGACAAACTTGTAATTGACGGTGTTCCCCATGTTTATGACTTCGATTTAAATGATATTAGAGCCGAGAAATAGGGACCCGGCCAAGGCCCTAGTGATATTCATGATAGTGGTAACAAAGAACCATTAAACCAACCTACTGTATCTGACTTTAAATTTGGTGTATGGAACATCTCAGGTTTAGCGTCGAAATTGCTTGGTACATGTAATAGTAATAGTTATAATACTGATGATTTTATTTGCTATGTAAACTCTTTTTCTATTATAGGTTTTATTGAAACATGGGCACGACATGCTAGTGAATTTTACTTGGAAAATTTTACTTGTTTTGACGTAACACGTCATATGTCACGCTCTGCGAAACGAAATTCAGGGGGTATATCTGTATTTATTCGCAATGCACTTTTTGAAATCGCAGATATTAAGCAATTGTACTTTACCAGTAATAGTGAAAATATTTTATGGCTTAAAGTAAGCTCTAAACTCGATTATTTTTATGATTTGTTGTTATGTTTTGTGTATATGTCTCCAGAGGGTTCTTCTATTCACTCCAATGAAATGTATTTGATATTCTAGAAACCGATATTGCTTTTTTTCAAGACTCATACCCAAATCACTCAGTATTTGCATTGGGCGACTTCAATGCTTATACCTTCAACGAACCAGATTTTATTCAATTTGATAATAGCTTTTCTCTCTTAGACGATATTCTTTATAGCGAAGATGTCCAACCTCCAACACGTCACAATTCCGATCTTAGACCGACAAATAATTATGGCAGGAAATTGTTCCAGTTAAGTATTGCATCTGGTTTAAGAATTGGTAACGGAAGATATAGTAATGATGCCGGTATAGGAGAATGTACATGTTTTTCTCTAGGTAAGCCTAGCCTAATAGATTATATATATTTTTGGATTCTTCTTTAACCACATATATAACTGACTTCTCAGTAGATAACCGTACCGAATCTATCCATATGCCGGTCATTGTTGAACTTAAAGGTAAACCCCTTAAACACACAACAGCTGTCGACGAACGTCCACATGAAACGTCTGAAAAGTTTATTCCACTCAAGTGGAACGATGCCTTTAAGCAACAGTATATTGATTCTATGATTGAAAATTTAGATCGCATTTTTAATCCATTTAATGATGCACTAGATCGAAGTGATGTTAATTCAGCAGTCGATATTTTGAACTCGTGCTTCCATCAATCTGGTACTTCAATGCAACCTCGTTCTGATAGGCCAAATACTAAACCATTCTCTGCCAAACAATCGCAGAATTGGCTTAACCAGACATGTGCTTTTATGAGAGCAAAAGTTATTCAAAAATTAAGATATTTCCGTTTGTCTAGATCCGAAGCTGCGTTGGAAAACTACAAAACTTCTCGAAATGAATATAAAAGCGCATGTCGCTCAGCCAAACTCGAATACGAACATAAAGAACGTGCCAAACTAACTAGCGCGGTAAAATCTAGAAATCCAAAAGAATTTTGGAATCTTTTAAAAAATGGTTCAAGTCCCAAAAGATCCAACATTCCAGTTAATGAATGGTTCGATTATTTTAAGCAATTATTTGATACAGAAAATGATATAGAATTTACAGATAATTCAGAGAATATAGAAAGGCACGATTTAATCTTAGACGACCCGTTTACTCCATTGGAAATCGCCAAAGCCATCAAACGTTTAAAAACGGAAAATCTCCCGGCATTGACGGTATTACCCCTGAATTCATAAAAGCTATTTCAGACCGTCTCATACCAATTCTGTGTCTTTTGTACAACAAAATGTATGATATCGGAGTCTTCCCTAGCAACTGGTCAACGGCTCTTATATCTCCAATCTTTAAGAAAGGAGAACTTAACCTTCCGGAAAATCACCGTGGGATCAGTCTTTTACCAATTCTTAGTAAAAATTTTACGGACATTTTGAATTGCAAACTTGATAAATTCTGTCAAACAAACAATACTCTAGGTCCTGAACAAGGTGGCTTCCGGAAGGGATTTTCAACTATCGATAATATATTTACCTTGACCACTATTATTACGAAATATCTTAATAAACCAAGGGGGCGATTCTACGCATTATTCGTCGATTTTCAAAAAGCGTTTGACTGTATTAATCGTCAGGCTTTAATAAATAAACTGGCTACTCAAAACGTCAGCTCAAAATTTATGACAATGATAAAATCAATATATAGTGACGTCAAGGCAATGGTAAAAACTCCCAACGGACTATCAGACACTTTTAACTGTCCCGTAGGCGTTAGACAAGGCTGTCCACTTTCCCCTTTACTATTTTCACTATTTCTTAATGATCTTAAAAACAATATAAGCCAAGGTAGCCATGGTATTCAAATAGAACTCGAAAAATTATTCCTTTTATTGTATGCTGATGATCTTGTTTTATTTGCTGAGACTAGAATAGAACTACAAAGAATGATTGATAAGCTAAAAATATATTGTGATACATGGAAAATGAAACTTAACTTAGATAAAACAAAAATAGTTGTATTTCGAAATGGAGGCCCCCTTCGATCATATGAAAACTGATTCTATGGAGGTATTAAGCTTGAAGTAGTCCCATATTACAAATACTTAGGTGTTGTGTTTTCATCACGTCTGTCTTGGTATATGTGTCAAAAAACATTGGCAAGCCAAGCTATTAAAGCTATTTTCTCATTGAAGAAAAAATTATTCAAATATGGTCAGCTTTCAACATCTTTACTCTTTAAGATTTTTGACACAAAAATCCAACCTATTTTGACATATGGTTCAGAAGTCTGGTTTCACCATGACTCGAATGATATTGAAATTGTTCAAACAAAATTTTGTAAATATGTTTTAAAGTTAGGATGGAATGTCCCCAATACATTTGTAAGGGGTGATCTTGGTCGTCGCACAATGTTTTGTCAAAGATTGAAAATTGCTCTTAAATATTGGTTCCGTCTCCTACATATGAACTCTGATAAACTCCCTTATTTTTGTTATAAATCTCAATATCGCTGGGCGGAAAATTGTAAAACTTGTTGGGCTCATTATATTAGACATTTTCTAATTAATTATGGATACGGACATGTTTGGTTCAATCAGGGTGTAGGAAACAAGAAATTATTTTTTGCTGACTTCTCTCAACGAATTGCAGATATTGACATGCAGACCTGGCAAGAATCGCTACATTCGTCAAGCAGACTTAAAAATTATTGTATTATTAAATCATTTTTCTCTTGTGAAGCATATATTGACAATATGACAAATACGTATCATAGATCCCTAATTGTTAAGCTAAGAGGGTGTTTATTACACTTAGAATATAATACTGGTTTTTTTAACAATACCTTACCTGAAAATATACTTTGTCCTCTTTGTAAATCTGCACTAGATGACGAAATTCATTTGATTTTATTTTGTACGAAATTAAATTTTATTAGGAAGCAATATTTACCTAGCTACCTCAACAGCAATCCGTCTTCTTTAAAATAAATCTCTTTATGGCAAAAGTTTGATTTAACACTGTATACTGCTATTGCCAATTATATCCATTCAACCATGTTATTTAGAAAAAACTGGATTAATTAGTTTGTGATCTCCTATATTCATGTATTTACTGTTCACTAAACATTAATACATTTAGTAACATGAACTTTTGCTTTTTCATAAATATGTCTATATAATTTTATGTACATTTGTTTATCTGTATTGTACAGAATATCCAATGATTTGACATTGTTTGTATAATGCATATATGTTATTTGGGCCAGAGGCCTATATTACTTAATAAATCTTTGAATCTTGAATCTTGAATCTTGAATCTTAAATACATGACCTACGATTTAATTATTTGATCCACCCTTTTTGATACAGGTAAGCAGTTGAGTTTAACAAAATGATTCTGGTCAAGGTGAGTCCTTGCATCCAGTCCTAACACAAATCTTATCTATTATTAATTAGACGTATCGAAAATTCATACGTTTACTACTCGATTGAGTTTAGTCAATACCATTAAAACCCACAGCAGATTTTCATTGACATTTACACATGCAGTAGCAGTATAATACCGTCGGCTTGTTTGTCAACAGCCTATTATAAAATGGCGTCGTTTCGCGGAATTTTTGAAACGCGTATTTTCATTTGAGAGAAAAATATCGAATGCGCTTGCGCGCACTCGAAATTAACCGTGTGACACCAGAGGTTAGATTGAGAATCTTGATAACCTCGGGTACGAGAATGTGATATGTGTGCATGTGTTAAGGTTGGATGAACTGTCTTGATGTCAGTGTAATAGACGCTAAGTTGTTTTTGTATTTGTAAACAGGTTTTTTTTCGGAACAGTTCCGACAAGTATATTCACCATAATTCAGACCCTTGCCGATTTTAAAATTTGCCAAATCCAGAAGTAGTCCCTCAGTATATAGAAAAAAGAGCAATTCATACAGATCGTGTGCTATGACAGTTGCAATAATTTACATCCACTTGAAATACGGACTACTTATTGTATGGCGTTATTTATACGCGATATGTGATGCGTTTCAGTAGAGATATTTAGGTTGACTTATGTAAAAGATTGGTTTGAACGTTTCAGTCACGATGCGTTTTGCGTATCAGCTGTCAAAAAGGATGAAAATTACACGATTCGTTCATGTAGGTAAAGTTTAAAGATAGTATATTGAAAAGTAGAAATTCTTGTATTTAATACATTGTTGTAAATATAGAGAATAATACATTAGTGTCAATCTGTATCTAGTTTATCCGGCAAGTTGGAGAAAGGTTTATTTGGCGAGGCTTGCCGAGTCGAATAAACCTTTTGGAGACGAGCCGGATAAACTAAGTACAGATTGACACTAATCTAATATTCTTTTTATCCTACACGAATTTGCTTGAATTACTTATTTAAAATCCGAATATTCTGCGTTTAACATGCTTTGAATTCAGATAGAGCGCAGTAATTGTGTTAAACTGTCTTTTATCTGTTGGCGCGTCAAGGAATAATCCCGATGATTGACTCCATTATATATTAGTTAATGCAATACTTTAAATGAAAGAAGAAGAAAAATACTAAAATAAACTCGGTTTATAAATAAACAAGGAAAAATTCATTTTTGGACGAATAAATCACTTGCGAATTTTCCGAGGACGAATCAGTTTTCATGACTTCATGTAAGCAAAGTTTGTTGTCAACATGGCGGTCGTATTTGGGAGCGTTTGTAGAACTCGTCATTTGAGGCGTTTTCTATTATTTATCATGGATTTAACCAATATTATCAGGATAATTTGTTATTCAAACTTTAAATAGGCGATAGGATATTTCGATGAAAGGATTATTAAGGGAAATACACTTGCAGCGAGCCAGCGACGCTGAAAGATGTCAACAATGTTCAGAAAATGGCCAGGAGGCAGGACTGTCTGTGTCGTGAATGACGATGATGATTTCGTGAAGCCAGTTTCATTATATTCAATTTATGCGTGGCTTGGCTTTGGTAAAACAATAGTCAACTTATGTATTTACTGTATAATGGCTGGATATTCGTCAACTTATACACAGAAAGGATTGAAACGCAAATTTAGGAGTTAGGCACTGTACAGCGCCGACGATTGAGTTTTTGTTTTTGAATGATGAAGTAAGTGATTTAAGATTTATATTGAAATTGTTTGTAAAATCCCGTATAAGATTATTTTTGTGTAAAATATATTTGTAAGGTTGTCGTTAAAAGAATGAAACGCAGCCGCTTTTCATGCCCAATGTTATGATGATGCAGAAAAGTAGTCCGTCAATGCGTAGTCACGTGACTGCCGAATAAAGCAAAGGTGCCGAATAAAGATAGGTTTATTTGGTCAATAGGTTTTCCTTCTAAAAGATCACTTTGGGGTAGGATAAAAAGATAAACTTATCTTCAACATTTACTTTTGATGTACGTTCAGATGTTTGACCTGGTGGAAAGCAAGACCATACACAATTATGTTGGCTTCCATTTATATTCCTTACTGTTACTGGATATACTGTACCGTTACAAGCATATGAAAATTCAGTTATATTGTATGATTATATTGAACTGTCAGATTGCATAATTACACGGTTTTCGCACACAACATATGTTAATTCCTGCGTACTATATATAGACATTTGTAGTAAGAATTACAATGTATATATAAATAATGTGTCAATATCTCATGTGAAATGTTACGGAACATCTATATATGAAAGGGGTACGAGTTCGATTTAAATGTGTCAATAATTTATTTTATCTTTTATTCTTTGCATTCTAAGACTTGTTGTATTTTTATACTTGTATTTTGTTTCATTTTAGTCAGTATTTTTTAGGGAAAATACTACAAAACAAATGATATAAGTCATTGTCGGTTGTCGCGCTACTGTCACCATTACTTATACTGATGCCAACAAATTTATAATAAAGAATTCTACAAGTTTCATATTGCACTGTGCAATGTGTTTTACGCAATCCGTCCATGATTAAAAGAGAGAAAGAAGAAGTTTATATCGGGATTTGAACCCATGACTCAAAGGTTTGCAGACTAATTGACTTACAACTAGGCCATAGAAACTACGATACACATTGCAAATATGATATAATACATAAGTGATTGCATGCTAACAAAACACTCTACGTGAACTACCGATGTTTACCCAAACATTAAATATACCACGTTAGTTAACGTTATAATTTATTCAGTTAAACGTTTCAATATAATCGTACACTAATTGATATGAAAGATGCTAAAGTGATAGAGCGCATGTGGACAAAACCAACTGCATACAATGGTGTACATGGTAAGGTTTTGAAAATTAAGACCAACTCTCCGAATTGACTTTTTTCCCACTCCGCTTTCTTTACAAAAAACACATAATGCATATATACACTGCCCTCCAAATATTCCTTCACACATTCACAATTAACATTATAATGAATGGAGTATCAAGAAGTGGTATAAGAAGTTTATTGTTAAATTATATCAAATTTTGCTATTTTTAATTGTTACATTTTTAATGGATATGAAATTACAAAAATATCTCAAAATCGATACTTGTTTATTGTGATAAGTAGGAACAGTTTTGAAGCCTAATAGATAACTTTAGCTGCAACTCAAAGAAATGAAACTGTCCAATGGTAATTCTGTTTTCACTGCATAAAAATGAATGAAATAAACAATGATATAACAATTCTTAAAATTTAAACTTCAAATTTGTAGCATTCGATTACTTGTACTGCTAAGGAACTTTTGGAGGGCAGTGTAATTATATACACAAAGCACAAACCGGTGAGAAGACACCAGTATGACGTCACGTCAAAACAAATGTATAAGATGGCGGACTATTGTGTTTCTTTTTAAATTAAGAATCGTTACTTTGACAGTTGCTCTACGTGAAATATCAAAATTAGCCGAGCATTTAATATACTATGTTATGTGACAGTTCAATATAATCGTACAATACAAATAAGTGATAATGTTGGTAATGTTGGTTTAAATATCTGATCCCTTTTCCTGTCTATGTACTAAAATTGTATTTTAACTTGTATGACTTTATAGGCACATAGGGCCAGTGCTTGTTGCATAAGTTTATGTAACGCTTTGATTAGTCCAATTAGATAAGTTAATTATTTATGTAGTTTCCAACCGAATGGTCTTCAAAAAGGGCACTATGTCAGTTGTAAATTGGAAGTCTATACAGCATTCACTAAAATTTTGAGACATTAGAAATTTACTACAATTCTTGAATTTTGATGATTATTTTTGCTATATCATTATTTTAAGTTTATTAAAGTATGGTTTGTGATAGAAAACATATTACATATATTCAATACATTTTTTTGTGATCTGACATCCTAAAGCCTCCAAAAACATGTTTACTGTAATTATTTTCATAGTTTTTAAACTTATTTTTAGTCTCAGTTATAATTACAATGATAACCAAAATTAATGCAAAACTACAAAGCATTCGAAAATAAATAGTTACTATTCAATAGGCATACAATCTGAAAATGTCTCCAGGCTTTAATTGGTACTGTACAATATAGGTAATTACTGGAAGGACCAGAGTTTTGTCTCCTTAGAGAAACACCACATATAGGCATCTAGCCAGATTCCCTAATGACAGAGGGCTGCATTTCCATTGATAATATGATCAATACCCTTACCAACTATACTTTATCTGAACACTAGATGATGCATAATGTTTGGCAGGCTGTGCAGGCACTAATGGTGATAGATGCTCTGGTTCGATATTTGGAGTAGAATTTAACTTTGCACCTTGCAATCGTGGATTGATTGTCCTAAGACAGTACAGTCCACCATTCCAGGGGCTTAATTGTAATAATAAAATATTGCATAATCTATATCTATGAACAAGAGACACGCACCATTCAATAACTATATTAGACAAGTAAACAATTGGTGGGAAATGCAGCAATGTGATTGTTACGGCGAAAAACAAAAAATAGCATTGTGTTGAATTGTCATGTTAACTGTTAAGGTTTTTCAGTATTGTAATGTAACTTGTTATTTAGCATTTTCCTGTTCATATCTAAGGGAATTTTGCTCATAATGTAATGAGGCATGAATTCTGAACGAAGTTTGAAGTTGTGGTAAAGACTTACTTACGGACCAAAATCAATTATTGTACAATCTGGCATGATGAATGTTTATTGTTTAATTAAAGTTCGTTTTTTTCTGAACTGTCAAAGCATAATTAATAACACGGTGCATGCGTTTGTTAAAATTATGGTCGTAATACATCCATGAGTTTCCAAAAGAGGGTATTATGATCGAGTAAAGCTGCTTATGCCGTATGGCATGTTTAAGTTAAGATACTTTTAAAAACAATTAGGCCGCCAGTACAAAAACATTGCAATTAGTCACCGTGAAAGTATTCAAGCTATGAACGGTGAGAAAAACGGACAATATTTGCGACACTGGATCCAACTTATAGCTATGTATATGAATAGATAACAACAGTTTCAAGTTGATTTCTACTGATACCAATCATTTTAACACACTCCTTTCATGACAGAAGTAACTTTCCTAGAAAGCAGTCAACGTTTTCTCCTGATTTAGTCATGTAGACTGAAACTAAACTTTATAGATCAAAGAATAGATTAACATTAGTTTCAGGATTCTGTTTATTGATACTGATCAATTTGATACTTGAAGAGATTGTATCGCAGATGTAACTCTAGTATAATGATGATTTCAGCTACCAATCTGAAGTTGTTTACTTTAAGACTAATTAAATCTTAATGGCAGTTTCGATATCTTAATGTCCGCTGCGATAGTGGTTGATGATTGCTACGATTTAATATGATTAGACACATTACACTATTGACAGAGTTTTAACCTCATTTGATTCTTGTAAGTGTGTTATGAAGTGCTAAGATTTGCATCAACGAATTTTACATTTTTTCCTTATAGGATTTCATTTCATTTTAATGGCACAAACGAGACCGTGTACTGCCTCTGATTATATTGTTTTCTGTGCCTTGCTGCAACTTCCAATAACCTTTACAATAAAGAATTTGATTTTCTGTGACGAATTTATGCATTGTATTGTTTTGATATAATAATGATACAATATGTATGATTTCCTTTTAGTCAGATTTCTCAACGAAAAAACGGGCTTATAGTTTGTCGAAACTAGGGCAGGCGGTCGGGCGAGTGTCCGGTATTCTTACAATTGTGTTACAGATTTTCTTTACCATATATGTCTGCCATTTATAGCTAGATCTTTATGAAACTTCATACCATGATAACATACCATATGATGTATAGAATAAGAAAGAAACCACACCTCTACCTGCCTTTTAATGGATTAATTCCCTTTGTAATATTTGCGTTAAAGTTTTTAAATCCGGCTTTTATGTGGTTTCCTCATTACATTTCTTGTTATTTTTTCCGATCGAAAATAGTGGCGTGTAATGTTAATGTTCGCTTGAACATTTAGTGGTGCGTAGCCTGCCTTAACGTCCGCTGCACTAATGTCCGCTACTTGCGGATCACTTGCTTGATTTCAGTATACACCATGTTTTTAGGTTACATACCACTTAATAAAATCCTTCTTGCTGTATATAAAAAGTCTCATTTTCAATGTCAAATTACAGTATGACCCAGGGGTGTTAGATACCAAAACCGTATATAGGCTGAAAGATCTTTCCATTCCGCGCAAAATGATCAGTATTAAAAAAACGTTACGTTACTTTTAACAAAATAAATTTCGATTGAAAGTTCCCTCCATGAAAACATCCATGTGTTTCATTCTTCACAAGCCGCACAGAATGAAACGGACAACACCTGTCGTTTTGTTCAATGACTTTGTCGAGAGCATTTTCTCTTTTGTACAAGATCGCCTTTGAACAATTTCTTTATTATTCAGTATATATGGCTTTGACAAGTATCTCCCTTTGATAAAGTTAAAAGATATTATGGTTTTTGTAGACCGGACAAGACTTTTGTTATATATATTTCATTGTTGTGAGACCCAGAGCACGAGTCAATGTCCTGGAATTGTCTCTGTCTTCATCGATACAGCAAGCTCTTTTAACCACTATTCGTGAGCAAACAAAGTGGACTATTAATTTTCTTTGCATAGTTTCATAGGAAAAGCATTGCCAAAGACATACATACTCTTCAATATAAAAAAGCACCCCAAAGAAGGACACCAGGTACTCTCAAATAATGAATATGCTGCATGTCACACTTTCTTTTTTCGACTAATTACCACTTCTGGTGATCATTTAGTAGTGTGTAATCTTTACATGTTGTGGAAGACTTTGCGGATTACTCGAAAGGAATTAACACTAAGCTCAATCCCGAAAAGTTGCTCCTAAATACAAATTGCAAGCTATTTCGAATAGAAATCAGAATTTTATAAGAAAACAAAATAACATGGCAGCAAATATAGAAACTTAGAAATGTAAGGTTCAAAATACATTTTTACATGTGAAAAGATTAACTCGGACACGAGAAAACATAATACATTCCAACAAATTAAAAACTGGCGAACTCTTCAAGTGTGTCGAAAAGATTTGCGGAAATGTGTCAATATAAAACGCTGATATCTCGTGTGTTGATAAAACTAATGTTTATATGGTTTTGAAAAAAAAATGTTTTTTTCTATGTAACTTTTCCCTGAAATGGGCTGTACAATGATTGCATAAAAACCAAAAAAATTTCGACAGTAGGAATCGAAAGGCATTTTGTCACGTGACGTTTGCCCATTGCTACCGAAAACTACCCATCACAATATCACGGCTTTGAGATGCCGTGAAATAATATAATGAACACAAATGTACAGTTATACACAGTCTCAACATCAAATGAATCAACTCCAGTAAAACTTTATCAAATTGTGTACAGTATCACGCTCTGAGTTTTGTAGCTAGTGAGTCATAAAAGAATAAGTGCAAAGAAGTAGATATATCTACTGTATATAAATGCAAATGTCTTATTGGCCGGTGGCTTTCTTGTATGGGTCAAATTAGTAAAAATGGACTTTCTGCACCAAGATGACAATGTGTGAATGAATGTGTAAAATACATGTTTTCCATTAAAAGTAATCTAATCATTAATTAAACAAATGCTTATCAGCAGAATGTGATCTTAATGGGTATAAGTTGCAAAAGCTTGCATATCCAAGTGTTTTAATTGCTTCATCAGACAGAACTTACATACGACATCAAATACAATCCAGTATTGTAGCTTATTCATTATATGTTGGGAAACGTAACCATTTAAATTCATAACAGGAAAGAGAATGCAATTAGAAATAATGTCTGATCAACTGAGATTGTGTACATATTTAGAGGCATCAAAATAACTCCATTACAAATAAGAGCATGAAAATTTTGTCCACTTTACTATTTGCATATTCAATGATAATGGTAGGGTAAAGTCATGAACAGAGACACCCTGTATTTTCTTAAGGTTTACAGGAAAATGACTTGGAATAAATGCAAACACAATGATATCATAAACTTTCAAAGTATGTTGGATAAGTACAAATGTCTTTATTTTTGAGGTA
This sequence comes from Mactra quadrangularis, assembly GCA_025267735.1. Classification (NCBI taxonomy): domain Eukaryota; kingdom Metazoa; phylum Mollusca; class Bivalvia; order Venerida; family Mactridae; genus Mactra; species Mactra quadrangularis. The sequence continues at coordinate 47,242,190 of CM046299.1, read as the reverse complement.
ATTGACTAATTTAATTGATATCAAAAGCATTATACACAGAGTTGTTGTCTCTTATATATGACAGTTTTGTTACAAAAAGTCAACAGATATTTCAATTTAAAAAAGGATGTCTATATTCATTAAACACAAAATTAATGACACGTAGTGAGTGGAAGTTAGCAGTTTGATAATCACACACCAATACATGCTCTCGCTTATTTTACTGTTTTCTTTGTATTTCTAAAGCACAAAATATTAGCCACCATTATTAGCCCATCCCATCTTCTCCTAGCACCATGTGTGAAACCTGAAACACAATGAAAATACAAACTTAATTCACTTCCAGTAAATGCCTAATTTAATATAGTATTTTACCCTATATATAGTTTTGTGATCTTAGATTCACACATCTGTAATTTATGTATAAAATCTTTCTCTGTGAAACTTCTAGGATTTAATCCAATTTATGACCACCTTCATTGTTTACCACTTTTTCCAAGTCTGACACAATTACTTTCGACTAATATCAAGTATGACCACGTTAATGTGTCGGCCTTAAAATATGTTGCAGCAAATAGCAAAGGTGAATATTTGTAATATCATCAACTTACATGGACCAAATGAAACATATATTACTGAAAAAAGAATTCCTTTAAACCCACAATAACTTTAGGTAAAATAGTAAGGAAACAAATTTTCAATTAATGTGAAATAATTAATCTGCATTTTTCTAGGCTTTTGGTTCGTTTATTGTTCTTACAATTAAAATGAAAATAAAAAAAACTTTGAATTCTAATGATTTGTCTATGATAATTATAAATTGATTTATCAATAGGTATAAGTATCTTTTTATGATGGTATATCTTTATTTACACAGTCAAATATTTAAAATAAGATTACATAAATTGCTAATCATTAAATTACGGTAGGAGATCTGAAGCACTTAACTCTCATCTTTTACATGTATGTATTTTTCACAACATTACACTTCATTTCACTCTAAATTCTTCCTGTCAAGCTAGCCAATGTTGGAAAAAAATCATTCAGTAGATTCATCTATACTCTGCGTGTGTTTTCTATTCATTAAGAATGAATCTTTTCCATTTTCATTTCTGGTCCGACTCTTGCTCGATAATTAACGAAATTTACGAAATACTACTCCAGTTTTTGCAATGCATTCATTCGCCAGCTGGCTGTTTTATTTACCTTACCCGCGATTGGTCAATATTGTTATTTGAGGGCGGACTAAATATAACTTCAAAAATCTAGGACGCGTTCATGTACTGTAAACAATACTATTTACATTCAGATTTGGCGCCATACACACAGTTTCCGAAGATTACCGCCCTGTTTGTAAACACTCTAAATTACATGAATGCGTCCTAGATTTTTGAAGTTATATTTTAGAAAGAGTACTGTGTTTGTAGATTTGGCATTATCACCATGTGATTAACTCATGTATACGTATTTATTGCAATAGTTGAAAGATTTTATTTCGTTTTGTAAATCAAATCCATTGTGGGCCTTTAATGTTAGTGTTAAACATTGATACTGGGAAAAAGAATCTGTACACATATTAGTGATATCAACACAAGTAGATGAAGTACTTATACATTTATTTAAGACAAGCAAAATTATATATTTGTTATATCTTTAATTTATTCATGGTTTGTAACAGTCAGTTGAAAGGGCTAAAAGAACATTTATTTGCACGTATGTGAAGAACAAAAGAAAAACTAACCCGAAATTCAGAAATCAAATAATAAGCTAAATAAATTTCTGTAGATATCATTCTTGTCAGTGTTATTCATGCTAAACATATTCTTTTGCAGGTTGTTTATACATGTTCGTCTGACTGAGAATAAAAACTTGGTGGCTATTTTATTTTCTCTCTTTCGGACCTGGTCGAAGCGTTATTTTGTCGGGTAACTCTTAGTACTATAAGGAGCTGGTGTTTGGGGTAGCGGTTCGTCACAAGCGACTAATCTGCACAGGTAGTCACAGCCAACTGAGTATTGAGCTGACGAACACTTGGATATAATGCAATTATCAATTGTTCTTTAGAAAATTCTTAACTTAAAAAAATGATGCGTACCTGTTCCTACAGGAGCGTGCCCACCGCAATCGTTAGGAATTCAGGATTAACTTAAAAAAAAACCATCAAAATGTGGAATACTGCAAACCTTCTGAAACTCTGAGTTAAGATCAATGTAATTGTATCTCCGTTAGTTTTGGGGAAGAACAACAAAACAGCATAATCAAAATATATACATGTAGAACAAATAAATGCCAAAAAACAGAACCAAAATCAGTCTATTGAAGGAAAGTAAGTAAGGCGAAAACAAATGCAAATTATATATAAATATAATACAATAATCAGAACCGAAACTGAAAGTGTTAAAGAAATAGTCAAACATAAATGTAAAAACCTCACAGATATTAGTACAATAAAACAATAAGTACAAATTATAAGTAACGATAAAAAAGCAATTATTATTTAAGTGGTGTAAGTACACATTCTTGCCAAAATCAAATAAAAACCAGGATAAATACAGCCAAATAAGACAAAAAAGGTAAAGGATATGGATAAAAATTTAACATACGTTATATTTGAATTACTAGCTAGTACTTGGGTATTCAACTTGTAGTTCGGCTCGGACACACCAGCAAATGTATTATTTGAACTACTAGCTAGTGGTTGAGTATTTCACTTGTAGTTTACATAATTTACATCAATATACGTTATATTTGAATTACTAGCTAGTACTCGGGTATTCAACTTGTAGTTGGCCTGGACACACCAGCAAATATATTATTTAAACTACTAGCTAGTACTTGGGTATTCAACTTGTAGTTCGGCCCAGGTACATTAGCATAATATATTATTTGAATTACTAGCTAGCAGTTGGGTATTCAACTTATAGTTTACATGAAATACATTAACATGTGTTATATTTGAATACTAGATAGTAGTTGGGTATTCAACCTATAGTTTACATGAAATACATTAACATATGTTATATTTGAATTACTAGATAGCAGTTGGGTATTCAACTTATAGTTTACATGAAATACATTAACATATGTTATATTTGAATTACTAGATAGAAGTTGGGTATTCAACTTATAGTTTACATGAAATACATTAACATATGTTATATTTGAATTATACCCATAGTAACCACAAAATAAGTGATAAAAACATCGTTAACATTGATCAATAACAAAAGAATTGTTTGTAAAATGTAATTGTCAATGATTGCAAATGTTTGGTGAAGTGAAACGGCCCTCAAGTCCCTAAGTCCCTAAACTGAACTTCGTCGCGAATTATCTTTTTAATAATTTAAGATTGATTAAAAATAAGGTTAAACAGACGGACTGCGATAATCTATATTTTTGTTTGATAAATCAAACTCAAATTAGTTAAGAATGCGTTTCGTCTGCTTACGTAAGCGTTCTTGCAGAGCGTTCTAAACAAAGAAAACGAAAGTAGCATTTCCTTAGCATTTCACATAGTTGTAAAAACTATGTGAAAAGTCGTCTGTCTCATCAATTTGCATACGGTTTTTAGCAAATATGTTCCAGTTATCTGATTATTTTGCGTACAATTCTAATTTTAATTTGTTAAAATAACTGCCAAAATTAAAATGAAACATAGCGTCGTGTCGGATAGGTATAAACTCCAATGACGGAACAGCGCGATGGTATAAAATCTAGCGACGGTACTGACTTCGTGAATTTTGCGGTGACGAAATCATATTGTCAGTCAGTTTCTTGATTAGATTAATAATTCACAAAATATCATTAAGGCATAGGCGGATCTAGCGGGGGGGTCTGGATTTTCTCCGAGAATTTTATAAATGGACTTGTCCATAAGTGTAAATCTTGACTTTAAGTTATTTTTAAGTAGCATGAAGCAGGTTTTTTTCAATGCTTAAAATAGATTTAATGGTTATGTAGTTTTTATTATTAATATGTTGCATTATTCTGCAGAAAGTGCATAATGTGGTTGTGGTTCGAAAGTTTGGACCCCCTAGAAAAAGGCAAGACCTCCCCCCCCCCCGAAAATTTTTTTTGGATCTGCCCCTGAAAGGACTGTGATTTAAACAGTGTCTGAAATTTATAAGTTAAATGCATATGTTTAGAAATAATAGCATGAGTATTCTTATTTTCTATTTGTACATTGTAATCATTAACAAGACATTTTAACTGTATAATTAGTCACTGGCAACGTTAATAATTTTTGGTACCTAACTGTTATACTCAATATATTAATAGGTGGGTTCGCTATTAAGACCGACTCGCTATTAAGACTACTTTCTGTAAGACCGCCAGGTGGTCTTATTAGCGGAACTTTACTGTACTAGCTGTAGTTGGGTGTTCAACTTGTATTTCGGCCTAGGTACATCACCATACGTAATATTTGATTACTGACTGGTAATTCAAATATAACGTATGTTGGTGTATTTTTGAACTACAAGATGAATACCCAACTACTAGCTAGCTATTAGTTGGCAAACTACAAGTTGAATTACTTATGTAAAATGTACAAGCCAACTTCACATACCTCAAGAATGCCCTTATTCTATCTACAGTTAAATAATAGTAAATCGCATGTTTGTTTTTTGCACGTATATGATTAGTATCCGTGTATGCTATTAAAAATTTTAGCAAGAAAAAATATACGCGTGTCTTTTTCTTTTTTGCGAGTTGTAATAGAATCAACTCGCAAAAATTTGCAAGCCCATATTTTGTTAAAATTTTCGGTTACAAAAAACAGTGTTTTATGTGTGCACATATATATATGAATTTTAAATACGCCTTAAAATAAATGATAACACACATAGTTTGGTGTTTGTTAGTTATTTGGCAAATGTAGTTATAATCTCGAGTTAAAGCGATTTGGCCGGGTACTGGCGTATACCACGCAAGAGGTCTGACCTAGGGCTGTCACATGGGCATAGTGGCTACCCTGGGAAAATTCCGTGGGCTTGGGCCAGTGACCACGAAATGTCGGTTGCCTTTTGCGTGTAAAATCATGGTTCAGGGCTCAAATCTCGAGTTAAAGCAATTTGGCCGGTACTGGAATTGTTGATTAGGGTGAAAATGATTTTCTACATTGTATAGATATATGCACCACAAAACCTTGACCAATTCAATTACAAGTATTCACAAGTCAAGAGTGTAATGTATCTAATTTGATTCAATCTGATCAATCTTCTATCACTTGAATATCGAGGCGGATATTAACATATCGAAACTGGTATAAAGATTTCAGTAGTTTTGAAGTAAACAATCTCATTTCTTTAGTTAAAGTAATTATAGTACTAGAGTTGTATCCTTGTTGCTCTCACTTGAGAAAATTAAATGGATTACAATCTGTAAATATCTAACTGAAACTATTGCTATCTATTCATGTACATCAGTTTAAGTTTCCTTCTACTTGACATAGTACTGTTTGAAATTAAAGGAAAAGTTGTCCGTTTCCAAGAAAAATGTGTCTGTCCTGAAAGGAGTGCATTATATCATGTCAAGGCTGTCCGATGTGATCCTCGAACAGACGTGCAAAAATGTCACATGCGAGTCTTTAAATACAGATCCTAAGTTCGAATGGGGTTCAATTACTTGCAGTTACCGATGAAATCAATATGTCCATTCACGCACATACATTGTATCTCTTCTGTTACGTATTTACTGTATAACTACCTTATTGTAATTAAACATCAAAAATAATAAATAACAATTTTAATTCAGGTATTTTTTTAAAAAAAATACACTTTTTTGTACGTCTGTGATGACATTAAATTACCACAGAAAAACGTCAATAGTAGTGTAACTTTCAGTCATCGACATTGGACATTCGGTTTAGTAAAATTAAATATTTTACTGGACCAAATAAAAGTTTACTGGACCAAAATAAACATTACTTCCAGTCACAGGTGGCAGACTCAATTTTTCCTTATTATAGTATATATAGAGAAAAGGTCTCTAACGCCTGTTCAAAGGTCGTAGTTTTCAACTATCCGCTCTATTATTCTGCATACAAATACTTTTAATTTGAAGAAAATCGATCAACAATTGATGAAATGGTCCGAAAACGTACCAATACACATGTAATACATTAACAGGGTGGTATCGAGAGAAAAGTTGTAACGCCTCGTAACTATATTTCTTGATAATAGCAAGTAGGGTAATCTTCAGTCACGTACTGCATTTTTTAACACATCCATACATATACAAAGTTTGCTATTACCTAAAATCGAGGCGTTTTATCAGGCTAATTGGATACATCTCGATTGACCATTTTCAAAGAATCATAGTTTGATACACTGCAACAAACATACATCAGAATGAATAAAGGGTATGTTGAAATAAACAATTTAAATTTTGCGCCACGAATAAGCTATAACACGAAGGGAATGTACCACAACTGAACAAAGGCCGTTTAAAGTGTAAACGTGGCACATATATGGTCACTTTATTTGATATCTGCATACAACGGCAGTTAGCGGTGTTGATGACGTAGGACTGATAGTCATTGTCAGCTTCTATTCGTGTTTTTAATCACATCTAAAGTTTACTCCGTTGGTTCCCTGAGCGAGGAACTGTATTATGTCAAGAGGCATGATAAGTAGAATGGTAGTAGCAAGGTGCATAACCATTGGTATGCGACGTAAAAAACGTACATTTATACAATGCTGTGTATTATGTATAAGCATGTACTCACTTTGATTTTTCTTGCTTTTTATTCAAGTACATGAATAATACTCAGTGGGCGTGCTTGATTGGAAATTCCGACTGTTAGAACAGGGAGAACTCCAATCGAGTGCGTCGGAGCTGTGTTCTGGCAGCGTTCTACCCATTCCATCACAATAGGTGGTGTGAACGGAATCGGTCGCGGTTTATTCATACCCAAGATGGCGGCGGCATCACTGCAAACATGTGAGTTTGGTGTTTGAAAGCGAATGTTGTTAAAATTATACCTTTGAACGATTGTTTACGATAACAATTTAACCATTATCTATGAATAAAGTAAGAACCCAGTATATTTCCTACTGATTTTGCCTTTTGATTCAGTTCCGACATCCAATTTCACTCGTTTGTCAGATTCTGTGGAAGAGTCGGAATTTGATTCTGGCACAGTTCCGACAGCCCAATCGAGCACACCCACTGTCAGTAAAAGTTTAGGTTGTATTTCATTCTTTTGAACTACTATTAGTTCATTCATAAAAACTTCGATGTGGTTATGTTTCTTTTACGCATGTATTATTTATCTCAGATAACGTGCTAAAGCAGTTCTGTTTTAAATTAGATAATAAGTAAACTCGGGGTTTATCTTATGTGAGAATAAATATATAATATTACTTGCCTTTCTTCAATTTGATGCACTGCTGTTCTTGTAGAAGTTTCATTTTGTCGCTGTGCATCGCTACAAAATATAAGCTGTATGAATAATAAATAATAGCATCCAGTTTACAATAATTTGATACTTTTAACATTTATTCCATACAATTCAAATGATTTGATTTTATGATTGATAGATAGTTTTATTTATTTCCATAACATTTACAAATGTATGAGGACAATAATGCATAGTATAAGATGGCAAAACAGTGTGTACAGAAAATCAATACAAAATGAACATAGATAAATATATATAAATACTAGTACTTGTATTTAGAATTTCAAGTACGTGGAGAAGGTCATATATATATGACACATTTAGCAACATCAGATTATATGATTACTAATTAATTAGTTACGTGGTGACACTGTAAAACTATATTTTTATTAAAATGTATTTTACCATCAAGTACTTATCAGATATATGCATACATAAATAATAATTACATATATACTTAAACATGACAAAATAATGTATATATTTTAATTAAACATTATATAATATAGAATTTCTTAAAATAAATGCATTGTGAATATACATACCCAGGTTTCTAATTATTGCTTTACTTTCTGAGTTAATTAGATCTATAAATTTGACCATACTTGGTCTTAACCAATATTTTCTAAGAATGTACTGTTTTCTAAGATCTGTATACATATTACATTCAAGGATGAAATGAAATTCATCTTCTAATTTGTTACAATTAAAACATATTCTTTCATTTACTGGAGTTCTTATTGGTTTAACCCACCTGCCAGATTCAATATGCAGTTTATGAGATGATAGTCTTAAGCGACTTAAAGCTTGACAAAATTTATTTACTGTAAAGTATTCTAAATAAGGTTGGAATCTATTATGGAATTTATGTCATTTATGTCTACTTATGTCTTTTTCATTTTTCACAATTTCGACACATATATACTCAACCTGACAAATGCAATCATTATCGACCTATGTACTTATTTAAGATTATATGTAAAGAAAAAACATATACAACTAAAGGTTTAATTAAACTGTTATCAAAGTATTCGTTATATCTACATGTAACAACAATGGTACAAAATCTGCAAACTCTAAAATGTTCACAATGTGAAATTCGATTTTTATTCCAAATTTAAATTAATGAGCCTGAATGCATTCCAAATAATCAATGTTTTATCACATGATTATAAAATGCCAGTTATTATATAGCATCGTTGTATGTCGCTTTTGAAAATTCCCTATGATATCCAACGACAATCTGGTGTATAAATACAAATTGAACAAAAGTTTGAATAAAAATGACTATTAGAAAAGTGACATTTCCGACCATCAAAGTCAGTACATGTTTTACAAGGTTTATATATTAATGGTCAAGTTATAGATGTTATTTAACTAACTTACCTTGATGTAACAGTTTTATTACCATTTTCCGCTAAAACAAAGATAATTATTTAAGTTCAGCGCTTCGAAGCGCTAAACTTATTACGACTATCTCGACAGTCGTTTCAGGTTTAGCCAATCCAAGTCTTAGACAAAGTTGTTATGTTGAACTCTGATATACCACAACCACGCAGTTTTCTTTCAAAGTAGGTACAAACTGTCTCTCTTCTACGAAATAACAAACACAAATGCATCATATAGAACATAAATCATGAGAAATAAGCTTTCCCAATGTTTTTTCTTTTATTTTGGGCACGTTTTCACAAGACAAGCGCTAACAAGCTATACAAAATTGCGGTCAAAAAGCGCTAGCTAGCGATAGCCTTGTGGGACGTGTCTATTGATAGGTATACGCGCAACGATATCAATCTATTTTTATGACGCGGTCCACGTATTTACCAGAAACCCTAAAAAACGAAAATTCCCGAAATACCGAAAAACTGTGCATTACTATATAATTGAAAACGTATGAATTGTCATGTTTTGAAATACAAAAAAAAATATAAGATAAGAACAATTTTGACTAGTTAATAAGTATCAAAATCGATTAAAATTAATATTAAGTCCTCGAAAACAATACTTATGCATACTACAGGGTCCTTGTATAGGTGTCCTGCGTATTTTAATTACTTACAATGGGCGGATCCAGCGGGTGGGTCAGGGGGGTCTGAACCCCCTAGAATTTGGAAAATGTACATGTCTAATAGTGTATTTCTTGCTTGTAATTCATTTTTAAGTAGTATGAAGCAACTTATCTCTGTGCTTAACATGGATTTAATGGTTATGTGTTTTTTTTATTATCAATATGTTTCTTTTTTCTGCAAAATGTGTATAATGTGGTTGTAGTTCAAGGTTCGGACCCCCTAGAAAAAAAATCTGAATCCGCCCCTGAGCTGTCACTTTATTAACGTTTAGTTTTGTTTGGTTTTACGGTGCACTAACACAGAAAGGTCATATCGCGCTTTTTAACGTTTATTATTAGCATTTGTTTGATAAAAATGTTTGTAACAACAGTATCGTAATTAATTAACATGCGTCGTATACATAATGTATACATGTGTAAGAATTGTTTGTCTTTACTTATGCCTTAATATCATATTTTCATTAAAATTGATGTTAACTGGTCAACAAAGTTCAACTATCATTAATATAAACATTACCATCTTTAGTTTTCTTGCTTGAACGTATCTAAAATGCAAGATACAAATTTAAAAGAAAATATTTTTGGGCGATCTCGTCTTTTTTGTCTTTCGATAAATACATTGACCCTTCGACCACAAGACAATTCGTCCCCAAGTCATTTCGACCAAATGACATGCGATGGACATACTCACTCCAATGCAATACAAGTTGTGTTCTCTGACACATCCTAAATTTCATATTGACAAATTAATCAAATGTCTGATCAAAATACCCTATGATATCACGAAACAAGTTTGTATTGCTAAAATTGTATGGTTAATGCGCCGCGAATCAAACTCCAACTTGCCTCGGCTAACATGTATAAATATCTCAGGAATGAGTAAATAAATTCTGCTTTCAGATTTAAAATTGTTGATTCTTGATATAAAGTGTAAATTTGAAATAAATTTCATCTTAATTACTGCTTATATGAAATTTTATAAATTAAATTGTGTTCAAAGACTCGACATTTGGTAGAACTCGTATATACGTTAGGATAGCGACCATCTACTTTAAAATGCGGTCCGCATATAAATATCTCAGCTATGAGTAAATAATAGTGTTGGGCTATTTAATCAGTTCGTCAAGTAATCGTTGAGAAAGATGATGATGATTATTCGCCAACGAAGACAATTGGTTCGTCAACGCATTAGACATCAACTTCAAGTTAGCTTGTGGCGAACTTCTTAAATTATAAAAATCCAAACAAATCCACCACCTCGGATATTTATTGAAGACAAAACAAACTTTTCACTTTTATCTAATTTTAATTCCATACTTTGTGAATATTACGAATAGTACAACGTATATGTTAACAACACAATAAACTAAATAAATCTGAGCTAATGGCTACAAAAAACGGAGTTTATGTAGTACTCGGAGCTCCACCGGAACACGGATTAAACTAGGCTCCACCGGAGCAAAATTAATAGGACTCCGTCGGAGCAAATTATAGGACTCCGCTGGAGCAGAGTTAATGCTTGTATTCATTATAACAGTTATATGAGCTCCGCTATAGAAATAACACAAAGCTCTACCAGAGCAAAGTTAGTGTTCATCGTGAATCCACGACATAGCTAGAGTTGCTGTTCTTGAACAATTCTCATGAACGTTTCCAATCATGACTAAATTTATTAAATGTCCAAGAAAAAAGGTATCACAAACTTATCAGCACTAGATTGGTGAAAACTATAAAACATTCAAAATATTCAAAGATGGAATTTCTGGCTAAAAGAAACAGACAAACAGAAAAAAACAAAACGAAAAATATTTACCCTAAACTTTCTTTTGTCAGTGTAATCAGGGATTTTCCTGCAGCGTGTTCAGTTACCTTGCCTTGAACGTTCCAAAACGTTCCGAAACGGAAATGTCGAAACAACTCAACCCATAGACAACTCAACCCGATCTCCTACGAACGGATTGAGTTGTCCCAACTTTGAGTTGAATATTGCACGGGTTGAGTTGTCTTCGGGTTGAGTTCTCCCATACCCGTAACGTTAGCTAACAGAAATTACTGAACAAGGGGCTGGGTTTAAATCGGATGAAGGAATTTATCTTTACATACTTTTACAAAAATAGAAGTAGATTTTTACAATGACTTTAAACTACATTATGGGTATTACCAGTGCATAAAGTGTGTCAAAGATCACTAGCGTAATACGGATTTTTAATAATAGCGTATATGTAAACTATACAAGTCATAGTTAAAGTTGTAGTTATAACCCTTTTACCATTTAACAAGAAATATCTTTTGAAAATATTCGGCGCTATGCAGGGATCAGTTTGTTTGAAGTATAAATAGTCATATTTGCTGTTCAGTCATACCGCCAAGAGCGTACCATGACAAATGTATAATCAATTAGAATAGTGAGTTACTTATAATACTTACAGTTAATAGTCAGCAGCTACCGTCCGTGCTACGCACCTGTTAAATACAAATAACCAATTACATCATGCGTTTTATAAATTTTTCTACACCGAAGTGGATTTCATTGGACAAAAATATATAGCTGAACAAATTGCATTGGTTAATATGTAGGTCAAAAGTTTGGCCTAGACAGCTGTGCCAAAATATGTGAACGCGGGTCGATAGCGCAGTTGGTAGCGCGCAGGGGTTTGAATCTCGTTTCCCTAATACCCCCGTTACACCATTCTCGTTCTTACTACGTAGTAGCAAATTTCTACGGTCTGTGTACGAACGTTATTGACGAGATCGGACGGGGTTGAACGGGAATAGGGTTTCAAAACATTGAATTGACTCAATTTTTTTGCAGCCACCACGTTCTCCCATTACACTTAGTGACAACGAACTGATAACGTACTGCGACCGGAATTGCCGTACTAGCATCGTACTCGGGACGTGCCTTGTCGTAGTTTGACCGGGCATCAATTTGCAGTACGTTTACACACCGACCTGTTCCGTTTGTAACTCGTTCATTCCGTTCGCACACAGACTAAACTCGACTTTATTACGCCCTTAGTGCGTTGTTATCCAGACTTAAAGCATAAAACAAAATATAAAGTTCTGATCCAGTTTGCAACACGTTTGCACTCAGTTCTTAAAGTTCGCAGTAGGTTCTCTGTTCGTTCTACTCGTTTTAGTTAGTTAATTGCGTTCGTATGCAGTTCGCACAGCGTCCATAACGTTTACAGTACGATCTGAAATGGTTTGGTATAGATACGGACCATTTCTCACCAAGTTATCATTTGGTCCCAAGCACTTAGCCTAGAATCATGGGAGTAGATGGGTGTATGTCTGAGGGTTTTTTTCGGCTTCTGACTCTGCCCCACACCTTCTCCTGAAACCTGGCTGTCTGGGTCATTAGAAGGAGCAGGAAATACAACACCCTCATTTTCATTAACTGGCCCAGGAGGCTCAGTATCCTGAGGATTATCTTACGAGCTTCATCTGAGCAGTGGATCGTATAGAAGCAATGCCCTTAACACGCGTCTGACTCAGCTCTTTTTATGAGGCATGGTGGTCACTGTGATGCTTGACTTATTGTGTCGTCACAGCTTGAAGCACAGAACGAGAATGAGAACGGATAGAAACGTCCAGGATATTTATAACAATCGGATCGGATTGATGTAACGCACGCTAATGACGGACATAACGTAACGTCGTAATTTGACGTTATTATAGCTTTAAAGAAGCGTTTTTATCAAACGTAACAACTTTCTTAAGCTATGCTTTATTAATGAACTAATAAACATATAATGAAGATAATTATTTCATTTAATTTTCACATTTAGTTTACGTATTGTGTAGTACTAATGATATAATACAAAAAATATTAAGACTATTATCAATATTCATGTACTCCTTCAATTTGAGAGCATAAACATTGCAATACGCAATTAAGTATACACATATTCGAATTTCATATACAAAAAAGTACTATACATGATGTATAGTTAAATATATACAGTTATTTCAAGTAAATATGGCCATTTGAACCGAGTGATATAGGTACAAATATCTAACAATATGTTTAAACATACAATATACCCTTATACACTCATCCTGTTTCTCACTCTCCTACACACTCGCATCGTGCGGCCCTCGACCATGTGAGGTTTCAAAAACATTTCGTATGTACCTCTTCATTCCAAAGTCTTCACATGAATAATAAGAACTCCTGTAAAACAACAATGAATTTAGCGGTAAAACAACTACTAAGCGCATACTTTCGTCAATGACTGACAACTATCCTACATAATTAATTACGTTCAGAATGCATTAAGAACGAGATGAGAACGTACTAAGAACGAGTTTAATTGTCTTAAACGGGATGGTCAAATTTACCGGAGGTTAAAATAACTAGTTATGAACGGGTAACAACTGACTACGAACGAGTTTGGACTAGTTGGGGACGGTGTCCCGTGACGAGAACGAGCAATTTTACCCGATCTGAACTCGGTACAAACGGACTACAGACGGGATGAAAACGAAATACACGTATCGGGAACTGGTTCTGAACGAACTATGATCGTATAGCTGACATTTTCCGACTTAAAATGCACGTTCTAGTCCGTTTACAACCAGTTTTCGATATCTTTAGGACGGGGTCGAGCGTTCTGGGAACTAGTTTGGTGTAACGAGACCTTAAGGGGGTATTCGTTCGAATCCCACCCGGGGAGATAAAACCCTTCCATAAAAATTTGAGAAAAATGTCAATTTTCCTCCATTGATGACATAATACGGAAAAGTTTCCGGGCTGCTTGTGAAAGGTAGGTGAGTACTGGTTTTAGACAAGGGTCCAGGAAAGCTAGGTAAGGAGCGCTGGCCGGCGCAAAATGGCCTAAATTGTGTTGACACGGCGTTTAAAAAAACAGTTAAAAATATGGGCAAATTGAATTTATATTTCTTTCAAAACGATCTAGAAATATAGAAGCAAGGGAGCTAGTTTAGAGTATGTTTTTGGGTCAAAGTTATCCAGAGACATTTTCATAAAAGAAGGCGATAAGTACCTCTGAACTTTATTTTTAGCTCTATACCATCGACATATTCATTTTATTATACGCTTTCCAGCCGAACACCGGGATTTATCGGTGAATAAAGATCTATATTTTAACGTTTTGGAACAATGAAATTGAATCTATTTTCACTATGGATGTGCCGTTTTGAAGGCATATCAGACTTTGTAATAAATAAAGCCAGTTTAAAGCATAATTATACTAAACAAAAATTATGTTTATTTTAGTGCAATTTATTATATTTATTTCACCCGTATGCCGAGGAAAACATATCTTCACTCGTGGCTACGCCACTCATTAAAATATTGCATCCTTAGCCCACGCGTCGATCAAATCGATCATACACCGAGATAAACAACTGCCATTTATAAATTGTGCTACAAGACAAGCTTTCATGATGTGAATCCGGATCTCACAGCTGATGTTTAAGATGATACAATAACTTTCCTTAAATATAAACACTTCAACATAAGAAGTGTTGGCGATTTCTTGTAAAGATGTACCCATGAGGTCAGGCCTATAAATTTCCCCCACTATAGATAATAATCATACTATTTTTGGATTGTTTGACCTTCAGCTATGTGTCACGTGACCGGCGAACGGTGATACATGCACAAGGTCGTATATAGTTAAGTAGGCCTACTTAAAATAATGGACTTGATATTTTCCGGGTATAAAGTAATTAAAGTAACTTCCTCACACCTAAATTGAACGTTGTATATGTATTTTCTTGTGATATTTTCCAAGGCAATCAGTTCTAATACCTCACACCTAAAATGAACGTTGTATGTGTATTATCTTGTGATATTTTTCGTGGCAATCTGTTACTTTACCTTACACCAAAATTGAACTTTGTATATGTATTTTCTTGTGATATTTTCCAAGGCAATCTGTTCTAATACCTCACACCTAAAATAAACGTTGTATGTGTATTATCTTGCGATTTATCCGTGGCAATCTGTTACTATACCACACACCTAAATTGAACGTTGTATTTGTATTTTTGTGATATTTCCGGGACAGTCTGTTACTATACCTCACACAAAAAATGAACGTTGCACCTGTATCATCTTCTTAGGGTGTTTTGGCAATCTGTCACTATACTTTAAACAAAAAATGAACGTTGTTTCTGTATTATCTTATGTCCTTTTCTTTTGCAATATGTTACTATACCTCACACCCAAAATGAACGTTGAACCTGTATTAATTTTCGATAGTTTCCATCCATGACAATTTGTAACTATACCTACACCAAAAATGAACGCTGTACCCCTATTGTCTTGTGATATTTTCCGTGGAAATCTGTTATTATACCTCAAACCTAAAATTAAAGTTGTATGTGTATTATCTTGTGGTATTTTCCGTGGCAATCTGTTACTATACCTCACACCAAAAGTGAACGTTGTACCTGTATTTTCTTATGATATTACCATGGCAATCTGTTACTGTACCTAACACCTTAATTGAACGTTGTATATGTAATTTATTGTGACATTACCCGTCTTTATTTAAAAATCTAAAATGAGCGTTGAATATGTAATATCTTGAGATATTTTTCGTAACAATATGTTACAATACCTACACCAAAATGTACGTTGTATATGCATTATCTTGTGATATTTTCCGTGGCAATCTGTCACTATGCCTTACACCAAAAAAAAACCGTTGTACCTCTATTATCTTATGACATTTTCTTTGGCAATCTGTAACTATACTTTACACTTAAATTGAACTTTGTATATGCAATTTCTTGTGATGTATCCCGTGGCAATCTGTTACTACACCTTACACCTAAAATGAACGTTGTACCTGAATTTTCTAGTGATATTTCCCATTTCAATCTGTCACTATGCCTTACACCAAAAATGAACATTGTACCTGTATTAATTAGTGATAGTTTCCATGGCAATCTGTTAATACAGTATGCCTTACACCAAAAAAGAACGTTGTAAATGTATTATCCTGTGATATTTTTTATAGCAATCTGTTACTATACCTCACACAAAAAATGAACGTTGTACGACATAATTCTATAATTTTTATAATAGTAATAATTGAAAGAGCAGTTTGTTCTTGATGCACAGTGTTTAATATCTGAAATTACTTAAAACCTGGGTACGTAGTTGGTTGCGCGCAAGTATTTCAAATATACTTTTAAATATTTGTGCAGATTGAAATTCCACTCCGGGGTTTAAATCATCTCATTTATGCAAAATGACATCATTAGAAACTGCTTTTAAACCTTCTCAAGCATTCTTAAGTTATTTCTATACGTTAAATTTCCATTTTACAGTTGTATGCTAGCTTACTATTCAATTATCGTTACCAGAACAATGCTCTGAAAAGTTTCTTGATAACTTTTAATGTTTAAGTAAAAATAATATACTCGGCGTCAATGACAACTTACCACCCTATCAACCTTCACTTTATGATGATAATAGTAAAATGGCGTAAAACATTAACACAGACACATTTTTAGCACACACATATTGTCATTGCTGCCAAAAAAATTAAAATCGATTTAAGATGTTTGAGTCCTGGACAGCAGTAGTTTTCAAAATGAGAATCGTATCCGGTAGTTTGTGTAAACCATTTTTCTCTAACGACAGATAGTAGACAGGCTAAGAAAAAAAAAACTTCGTATTTGCATCCATAGCTATTCAAATACCACGTCCAAACGTCACCAAGCTCTCGGCATGGCTGACGCCGGGCTCCCATTTCCTTAGATAGCTCGTCGCAAGGGCTGCTCACATCAGACAATCATGAATCTTGTAAGGAGACATGAACAGAAAGGCTCAGTAAGAGATAGGCCACGCCAAGGTCATGAAAAGGTGACGTCAGGACGTACAACGATTGTCAAATTCTCCTCTCACATCTCCGTGATAGGTTCAGACCGGCTACAAAAAACGTCCAGAGAGAGCTTGGGAATCTTTAACAACACAAAAAGTGCTTCAACAGTTCGTCGTCGTTTGAAAACTTTTAACGTGAGATCCCGGTGTGCATCTCGAGGTAACGTTTGACGCCGCAACGACGCAAAATGCGCATCGATTGGTGTATTCGACATCGACGATGGATACAGAGACAATGGCAGAGTTTTATATTCACGGATGAGTCTAGATTTTGTCTGGACATGTTTGAAAGGCGGAAGAAGGTATGACGACGTGATGGAGAACGTTATACGGATTGTCGCGTTCGGCAGGCTGTGCGCTGGGGTGGTGTTAGTGTCATGGTATGGGGAGGCATTTCTTGAAGGCACAAGGCCCCACTTATTGTATTGTCTGAAACATTTACTGCTCAGCGTAACATTGATAATGTCCTGAGGCCAAAAGTTCTTCTTTTTATTCAGACCATCGCTGACTTCAACATTCTCCAGCAAGACAATGCACGGCCCCACTCTGCTCGCATTACACAAGATTTCTTGCTGGAAACTAATGTCCACACACTGCCTTAGCCAGCATTAAGTCCCGACTAAAACCCTAAAGAGCATCTTTGGGACCAACTTGGCCGAAGGGTTTATGACATCAGACGTCACGTCAATATTCTGCATTAACTTATACAAGCACTGACTGAAGAGTGGGATGCAATACCCCAGTACAGAATCCAGCGTCTAATACGGAGTATGAGACACAGATGTCAAGCTGTGCTCGATGCAGAGGTGGGACATTCCCGCTACTGAGGTCCGTGACTTTTATTTTCGAGGTGGTCGTCTTGTTTTGAAGAATTAATTTGTTTATGCTTCAATTCTGTACTTGCTAAGAAAATTCTTGTTTTCAAATGCGATATTAAATATCATGTAAAATGTTCATATTTGTAAATGTTTTCATATTTAAAAAAATAGGTTCATGTAAGTGGTAAGTTTTCATTGACGCCTAGTATATTTAAATTTAAGTCTGCAAACAGACAGCTTTACGATGTAATTGAATCATAATGTATGTGTTTTGAATGTATTTGTCATAATGTACTAGTTTCAAACTGTATCTGGCACTTTAAATAGTATAACTTAAACGATCTATTTTGTTCCTGATTCATGGTGAATGTGGTTTCATTTGATAAAAACAATATAAAAATGTGACATTTGCTTTGTTTTGAAAATGTAGAACTTAAACAGTTTAATTGTAAAAATGTCGTCATCTTAGAAGATAAAGGAAGTAATCTAGAGTGGACCAAACGTTATATTTGATTAGGACACCTGTAGCTTTTTTCTTTTTTAAAATGTCGTATTCAACACATATTTAGGTAATATATGCTACGACCAGCTCATCCTACTATAGGTTTCCTGGTCACTTTTCTATCACCAGTACTAACTTACCCTAACAAGAGGCCGACAACTCATGTATAGGGTTTGACCTACCGCGAACGGCTCGAACCCGCGATATCCTGATTCGAAGTCAGACATGCTAACCACTACCCTACGGCCGCGGATAAAGAATACCTGTAGCAAACACAGGTTTAAGCATGAAAGAAACATAATATTCGTCAACTGTGGTGTATGATTGAATTTCACAGAGTGAGGTTATGTCATTCGTGAATTAACATACAACTTACACCAAAGTGGACATCTATCCTTTATCTATAAGCAGGATGCTAGAACTGAAGAGTTAGTTGACGATGAAGTGACAATGACACCTACTACTACTGATTGTACAGGCAATTGTGCTGGACCAAATATATATACTGCAACTGGAAGCATTACTGTAGACAGTTCTTACACTGTAGGAAACTCTAGATATCGTTTCAAAGTGTATCATAAAGATTTTAAACAGTATGATATCTCATCAGATTCTTCAGCCATTTACAATTGTGGTAAGGCATCTCACTTCTTGGTATCTAGGCACAAACATGTGTGTTTTAGTCAATGTCTAGCTACAGTAAGCTATAATATTAGAAATAATGTCAGGTAGGTATTAACATAATGTTATGGCTCTACATGCAACATGATGACTCCAGTTAACGTTTGTCATGAATGGATAGCCTTCAGTTATATAACAGTTTATCTTTTATCCAGCGATCATCATCTTTAGAATAATGACTACATATCGTCATATGCTATGTAAATGTGTCTCACTGCATTAAGTACAATTTGCGCTGTCATTTGCTGTATTGTTTATATGATCTGATATTTTTATGATTGTAGCAACTTATTATTTGAAGGACTGAAGTTTTCAGGACATTGTTTTGATAGTAGAGTTAAGGATTTTTGCGATAAAGCAATATAGTGTATCATAAATACTATAATGATTGTCAGTTAGTCATATTTATAGTATTAATCAAAGTCTTCCACATTTATTAAATTTGATGTATCGAAAATGTAATTGCAGTCTTACCTTTAGGCATACGTCCTTACAATCTAGCTCTTAAGTGAGCTGCCCAACGTCTTCAGTACAGTATTGTTGAGAACGTTATCAAGAGGACAATGTTTTGCCTGATTAATCTTTACATGTATTAAACATCAACTCAGGAAGCATCAAATTTTGTTATAATGCTGTAACAGGGTGATTACTTAATTTTATATATAATATTACATTTCTTTCTTTAAGGGAGACAACTCAAAAACCTTAGTTCAGTGATTGTATACTGGTTTTTTCCCTTTATACTTATATACTAAGTATGTTTTTATAAAGCCTGATTAAATTTTATGTGGCAGGAAAATATCATGCTTTTCCAGTGATTTAAATTATAATTAGATATAATAAACTGGTTTAGACCTATTTTTAGTCACTGACCACTCCTTTTCATAAAATCAAGTCAGATGTAAGCTAGAGCTCGTAGAGAACAGACCAGAAATAGAATTTAGACTCATTATTTATTAAGACTTGAATTAGATTATTTTGTTAAAAGGTTAGTACGGTTTTACCATTTTGTTTCTAAACTTTTGTATTTTTGAATATTAGATTTCATAATAAGATATAGGTTATTTTTGAGAATCTTGAGATGTATTAATAAACTTACGATATTTTACTTCAACAGAATTGTAATAACTTACTTGAGCCATATTGTCTAAAGTAAAGTCTTTTTAATATAAACTAGTAACGAATTTTGTTTCATCTCGCATGAATAAATATTTCACAGAACCTGTACTTTACATGTCACCTTTAATTTGCAGATTTTATGATTAATTGACACACTGATTGCAAGATAACTTGGGGAGAAAGTAATAAACGTCTTATCCATAATTGGTAGGTTTTTTGTAATTATTATTATGTAATTATGTTATTCTATATTGTAACTATATTTGTAAATATGTTTGTAATTGATTATTAGTTTAGTAATATGATTTGAAAAAGATTAGTTGGGTTGCCACTATTTAAATATGAATTTAGAGGTACTACGCCTTTATTGAACAGCAACATTAGATTTTATATGTTTGAATTATTAATTTACTTAGCATTCCTTATGTTTATACATTCAGGACGTTATTTCATAGCATTCATAGAATTTATAGATTACATCATATTATTTAACATCAAAATAAAATTGGAGAGAAGAGTTACTTTCCTTGTTGTTCTTTAATGAACCCACACCTAACCAACCCTAGATTTAGGACAAGGTTACAAAATAGCGCCCAACGTGTAAGATAGACTTGGACAATCGACAAGGATAGAGTACTCTGGATCGGAAGGATACAACTTCATCTTGGATTTGATAGACTTTTCATTGGATTTGTGATATTTAGGAAGGAACAGTGTGACTTTGTGACATTTTAACAATTTAGTGTTATAGAAGTTTATTCATAAGGAAATTGCAAGTAACTTTTTATATTTTCGTGTATTTATAATGTTTGTAATTATTATGTAATTTATGAAAATTGCAGTTGCTCAAAATTTCACTGATTTACAGTATTAGTTTCATTGACAGTAGATATCTTTGTATTTGGGGGTTAAGTATATTGATTGTGTATTTAAACCAGGCATATTCATTGATTAACTCATGATTTAAACTTTAGGGTGTATTCAGCTGCAATTTTCTATTGTGTATGAGTAATATAATGAAAGGATAAAGAAACGCAGGGTAACAATCCTTCCGATATTTTAAAAACGTGTTGTCAAAATAAAATGAAATTTTGAGGATTGAGTAATTAGGTCATATTACACCTTGCCATGTATCGAAAATTTAGTCACGGTTCAGTGCGCAGTTCTGGTAAATGAATGAAGGAAAAACAAGAATCTCGTGCACCGTGTTGTTCTGGTCTCATGCAGCGTTAGTCAAGTCACTCTGCGTTAGTCTTTATAAAGACCAACTGCTTTCCTAAAATTAATTGAGAATTTGATTCGTTTTAAGAATGGCACAACCCACAGAAGTTCAGAGGGGTCAGGCCATTCAGATCCTGATGCAAGGACAGCTGAAAAATTAGGTTGCTAAGCACTTTCGTGTTAATGTTTCCACCATAGAACGTCTTGTAAGAAGTCTGCGGGAAACTGGGCGATTGGCCGATCGACCTAGGTCAGGACGTCCGGGCGTAACGTCACGACGTCAAGATCACTATATCATCGTCTTTAATATGTGTAATCGGCGCCTTACTGCCGATGAGAGTGCACTTAACGTTTCTGGAAAGCATGGGTGTCTTATAAGTTCAAAAACTGTAAGGAATCGATTACGGGAAGTTGGTGTAAGAGCACGTCGCCCCTACGTAGGTCCACAACTTACCCCTACTCGACGTCAGCGTCGTATGACCTGGGTCGCTCCACATGCTTTACGACGGTTTACACTGTGGCAGTGGAGACAAGTTTTCTTCACGAACGAGTCTCGATTCTGCCTTTATCGATCTGACGGCCGTCAATGTGTCTAACGACGTCGTGGCAAACGTTTTACGGACGCCTGCGTTGTAGAGAGGGATTGGTTTTGGGGCGGTTCAGTAATTAGTCCGAGAGCTCGCAGGGTTTTAGGTGCGGTATCGCGCCCAAAAGGTTTGATGAGTGATTCTAATGTAGTTTTGTCTGAGAAATTTGAAAATGCATATCTTAAAACTGGCGAGGTAGGCGTTTTCCCACAATCTTAGCTCAAATATGTACGTTACCAAAAACACCAAAATGCGCCCTAAACTTCGTGCATACTTATTCAGCTGTTACTTACATCAAATCACATTTTTGATTTATAATATTTTATTTCGAATGCATTTACAACGTATTTGCACAAATCACATGAAAATTGGTGCTTATACCCATGATATATCAGCTTTCATTTACGTTACAGTGTAAAATGTACTAAATTGGTGTTGATCCTTTTTATAAGTGCTTACTCTTATGACAAAGTTAACTAATAACCATGTTTTTGAATACATAATATCAATGTGAACATTTTCCAATGATTTTTGCGTCTATTATTTAAGTTGTCTTAAAATTATAGCATGTTAACTACGGTAACCGAATTTTATCATTTTCATGTTATGCCACATAAGTTTTGCTCTGTTGCTAAAATTAATCTCAAACGAATCTTTTTTACTACCAAAATCAAAAATGCATGTAATAAATGCAATTCTGTTTCAGTATATAGAAAATGTACACCGTAATATACGTTACAGTATTTTTTGCTGTCAAGTTCGTGTAAGAACAATTAAAAACTGTTTTTGATTATGCAAACCGATAGAAATCATCTAAGAGAATGTATCACATACAACCGATCATTTTGCAATGCTTTCAGACGAAATGTTAGTATGTTTTAGAAGAAAATCAGGTTAAATACCGTAACCAAAGTACAAACAAATTACCATTTTTCTATAAGGCTTTTACAATGATGGCACGTTCATAAAAACTATTCATATGATATTTGAGATTTATTGATAGAACATACAAGTTCCTAAAGTATAATTATTACTTTATAGTACATCTTACACATTTATAATGTGTAATATACGTTACAGTAACATATTGTATTCATTATAGTACAATTTTAGTATTAATGAGAAATTGTCAATAAAGTATTGATTGCCAAATCAAATGGCATATTTTGATGGTCATTGTTTTCATTTATGGACATACAAGTGTGCATACTACTTATCAAGCACAGGTTATAGGAAAGTTGTCGCATTTAAGACCGTTAATGTAAAGGGATGTACAATTAAAGTCTAAATGATAAACCTATAGGTTTTTAGTTTGTACTTTTAATCAAACTATATGTACTAAATTTCTTTGATATATCGCACTCTTCTATCAGACATACTGTGCAGTCACTCCATTTCTATTTTAGGCCTTTGTAATTGGTCTAGTTACATTATTAATGTTTTGCAATATACGTAACAATATAAATATCATAAGAGGGCAAACAAAATAAAATTGAAAGCAAAAGCGGTAACATTTCGAAATGGTTCGTTTGGATATTATTTTACCACTTTAATCAAGTTCGTAATGATTATTCATTAGTTTTTTAAAATCTCTGTAAAATATACATTAATAAAAGCCATCTCTAGAACACCAACGGAATAAAATGAAACTATAATATATATTATATAGTAATGTAATACACAAGAGTTCGTACTAAATAAATAACTGTTTGGGTTTTACGGCGCACCAACACAGAAAGGTCACATCGCGCAAATAAATAACTGTAATGATCATTTAAACGATTCGATAATACACGAAGGACATATAAAGCTTATGTAAAACTCAGTGATATGCATTGACGAAACATATAATCTTAGACCTTTTGTTATGTCATATTTTTTCCTTTGACACATCTTCCATTTTAATTTATTTTTAAGGTATATTAAGTTATTTATCAAGGTATGAAGTGACTTTGTTAAAGTATTCAAACTAAACAAGTTTTGAAAACTGCGTTAAAAGTGACTTTTCTTAATTGATTTTAGTAATATACCATTGTATTCAAGTAATATTGCCGTGTTTATCATAAAATCATTACAGAATGTAGAGTTAACATGTATCCATTGTTTTACATCATATGTATGTTAATGATTATACTGAACATTATATATACATGTATTAAGACTTCGAATGTTTGATAAATTTACTGTGGTCTATATCCTAAGAAAATCACTACCAAATTATCTATTTTCAAATTTCTCAGACAAAACTACATAAGAATCACTCATCAAACCTTGGTGAAGGTACTTGATACTAATACCTCAAATAACAAGTAAGCAACTTATTTCTATCCCTGTTTTATTTGTTACTACTTCTATATTTCCAATAGACGAGAAATGTAAATATTTCTTATTTACAAATTATAACACTATATCAGTATTTGACTCATTTTCATAATTCACTTATATTCATATGTTTTTTTTGATGAGACAGTAAAAATTTTGATAGCCTGATAATTTTGAATAGTAATTGAAGTTCATTACTGTAAGATTTTGACTATTCCATAAATAAATTTTGTCTACATTAAGAAATTTATTCAAAGTATATTTAGATTAATTTCATATTACTTAATTTGATTTATTTTGTGTGATACTCATCTTTCATTGCAACACTTGATATGTTTGTGTATTAATTATTAGTGTCCTAACAAATGAGCTACTTAATAAAAATACTAATAATAAACTTAAGTACTATAAATAAATATATATGTTCAATGGTATAATGATATTAGCTTGAAATGATCTTATTTTATTATAAATTTCCAACATGAAAAATTTTGAGTCAAATAAGCATTCTATTCACCATTCAATCATTAACTTTAATAGTAAGTTTTTGAAGTTATACTTAAATCTTCACAGTTTAAATTGCTATAGAAATCTGACTTTATTCATAAATTAGAATTGTTTAACCATTTATCTAAGTAATAATTATATTATCATACAAATTGCATAGCCATTGATAAAATTTCAGTTGATAGAGGATTAGTGAAAGCATTTACTATTTGATGGACATATAGTGTGATGTGTGCAGATATTATACTCTTATGTGTTATTGTGTTTTAGCTTAAATCATATTTGAATATTGGGACACTTTTTGTATTAATTAATCATAAGTGAAAATTTAAGGTAGAAAGTACACATTGAAGTGATTGATTGGTGGAACATGAGTAAATTTGATTGAAGTATACTGTTGTTTAATTAAGGTAGTACTTACTTGTATCAATTATATTGATAGCACCATTAAGATACTGCGGTTGATTCATAGATAGACATAGTGGTTGAAATCACTTTTAAGTATTTATAGTATTGAAAGTGGTTATCAAAATATTTCGATTGATCTTACAATTTTGTTCAATAAGGTTGCGTGTACTTAGTAATAGCTACGTTTAGAATATTCAAATTAAGGTGTTTTTTACATTTTGAAATCTGATATTTAGTATCAAATACATCATTTAAGGTGGTGATACTTAACCATTTTTAGGTGATAATAAACTTTTGCAATTTTACGTGATTTTAGTTAGATTGGTTTAAGTGAAGATATTTTGATAAAGTTTAAGGTATTATGTACATGTTGAATTGAAAGTTCGTATTAAGTGAAAACTTAGTTTAAGGTGTTATGTACACGTTGAATTGAAAGTTCATATTAAGTGAAAACTTAGTTTGAGGTGTTATGTACACGTTAAATTGAAAGTTCATATGAAGTGAAAACTTAGTTTAATGTGTTATGTACAAGTTGAATTGAAAGTTCATATTAAGTGAAAAGTTAGTTTAAGGTGTTAGTTAAGGTAGTATTCACTCTGTGAAATTATACATACATTAAAGGTGCCCAGTTTGCTTGATTGATAGACTAAGGTGAAGTGTACATACTTAAATGATTATTTAAGGTGAAGTGCCCAGCTTGCTTGATAGATTTATGTGAAGTGTACATACTTGAATTACTATTTAAGGTGAAGTGTACAGACTTGAATGGCTATTTAAGGTGAAACGTACATATTTGATTGACTATTTAAGGTGAAACGTACAGATTTGGTTGACTATTTAAGGTGATGTGTACAGACTTGATTTTATTAAGGTGAAGCGCATAGAGTTGATTGATTTTTGAAAGTGAAGTGTATGTACTGGATAAGTTTACTACTTTTAGAACTATTTGAGTTATATCAAAGTGATACGTACAGGAATTGAATGAAACATAGACAATTATTTTAGTAATTGAAATAGTGAGTGTAACTATTGACTTTTATGAACAAGGAGGTGAATCATTCATTATCATAAATTTATCCAAAGCAGAAAAGAACTATCTAGCTCATAAATTAGAATTTTTAGCTTTAAAATGGTCAGTTACTGAGAAATTTGCAGACTATTTAGCATTACAACATTTTAAAGTATTAACCGACAATAACCCTTTGACACATGTAATGACATCAGCAAAACTAGACGCAACAGGTCATATATGGGCTGCTGCCTTAGCAAATTTTGATTTTGAAATTCACTATAGACCCGGAATCAAAAATACAGATGCGGACAAGATGAGTCGATACCAAAACACCCAGAAACCAGAAGTGATCAAGAATGAAGTAGTCAATACCATTTGTAGTACCAAAACACTAATCTATTACCATACTCTTCCTTGTTTAAATGTAGACATAGTTGAACTAACTGACATTCCAGGACAAACTATGGCACAGGTTGAGATAAGAGAAATTAGAGCAAAACAAAGAGAAGACCCAGTCATTGAGAAGTGGAGAAAAGCAGTAGAAGATAACATAATACCAAAGACAGCTAGTAAACAAGATCAGATGATGAAAAAGATTTTTAGCAGTTTAAAGATGAAGAGAGGATTACTTATTAGAGAAACAACCATTAATGAATATGAATTTAAATAGTGGCAACTCAGTTAATCTTTTCAAATCATATTACTAAACAAATAATCAATTACAAACATATTTACAAATATAGTTACAATATAGAATTACATAATTACATAATAATAATTACAAAAAACCTACCAATTATGGATAAGACGTTTATTACTTTCTCCCCACGTTATCTTGCTATCCGTGTGTCAATTAATCATAAAATCTGCAAATTACAGGTGACATGTAAAGTACAGGTTCTGTGAAATATTGATTCATGCGAGATGAAACAAAATTTGTTACTACTTTATATTAAATAGACTTTACTTTAGACAATATGGCTCAAGTAAGTTATTACAATTCTGTTGAAGTAAAATATCGTAAGTTTATTAATACATCTCAAGATTCTCAAAAATAACCTATATCTTATTACAAAATCTAATATTCAAAAATACAAAAGTTTAGAAACATAATGGTAAAACCGTACTAACCTTTCAACAAAATAAATCTAATTCAAGTCTTAATAAATAATGAGTCTAAATTCTATTTCTGGTCTGTTCTCTACGAGCTCTAGCTTACATCTGACTTGATTTTATGAAAAGGAGTGGTCAGTGACTTAAAAAAGGTCTAAACCAGTTTATTCTATCTAATTACAATTTAAATCACTGGAAAAGCATGATATTTTCCCGCCACATAAAATTT
The DNA here is from genome assembly GCA_025267735.1 of Mactra quadrangularis. Classification (NCBI taxonomy): domain Eukaryota; kingdom Metazoa; phylum Mollusca; class Bivalvia; order Venerida; family Mactridae; genus Mactra; species Mactra quadrangularis. Next base: position 47,214,358 of record CM046299.1, on the reverse strand, counting down.
AATCAGGCTTTATAAAAACATACTTAGTATATAAGTATAAAGGGAAATAACCAGTATACAATCACTGAACTAAGGTTTTTGAGTTGTCTCCCTTAAAGTAAGAAATGTAATGTTATATATAAAATTAAGTAATCACCCTGTTACATAAATGCGAAATGTTGATATAGTTTGGTATCAGTCTATGTTTGAACAAGTAACCTTAAATGTATATTGTATTAATTATGTTTTATTCGTTAATGATTTTTTTTTTTTTAGAAGGTCTGATGACAAAATGATGTTAGTTACATTTATTCCTAATAGCTAATTCACAGACTCGTAATCATAATACAGGCAGCATTGAAGGAATCTATCAAGGACATTTACTTTCCTTCACCCAGGTGTTAGTTTGTATTTGCAAGGGTGGTATTATTTTGTTGTGTAAATGGGTATCATGCTATGTTGCATACGAGCGGAGTAAACAACTCTCCAGGTAGATTAAAGTTATATCAGTTGTATTTGACTTGGAAATATAAATCTTAATGTTATTCTTTATAAGCTTGTATTTACACACGTCTTGTTATTTTATAAAACTGGTTTTGAGCCGAAAGTTTGATGGCAAAAGTATAACAGATTGTTTCGAAACTAAAACAAAAATACCGATATAGTTTTTTTCTAGAAAAAATTGAGACACATTCATGGATAGTCCAAGTTGCCACTTTAAAGATGCTGTAGATTTTAAAAATGAGTTAATTTTCTGTAACGAACACGTTGATTATTTTGATAATAGTCAGACGTTAGCCAATTCCATTTATTTGTGTTGGCTTCTTCAAGGTTATTTTACCTTTCACAAGTGTTCTGTTTGTCAGGGCACATGTTAATATATTGTCCTTAATTGTTCCCTATTTGGTTTTATGCAAAATACATAAAGTCATGTCCTTTTACTTTTTTAACGAACTATAAATGTGTGAAATGTTCGTTTAAATGCCTACATGTATTGTTGACTGCCATAATTTATGGAGTTGAATTATTTCTACTACATGTACTTTCGAACATCCTAAGTTACTTTATTATATCTACCAAAATATCCACTACAATAGACCGAAGTACATTAACCTTCAGTAACACAAGTAAACCTTCAAATTAAAACTCACTGATTTTATTATAGTGTATTCCTTCAAATGTAGATTCATTGGATAAACATTAGCTTGTCTGATTGATTTATGACAAAATTAAACTCATGTATAAAATAATTCTAAAGTTTGAATATATGTGTCTATACGAGTATAATCAAATTAGATTAAAATAATTTATTTTAATAAATACTATTATGGTATTTAGATGAAATGTAAAAAAGAAATGTTTGAAACATTTCAAAACTTTCATTTTCATAACTTTCTATTAGGACATTTTGATGTCATAAATGGTAACACAATAGGTATAAAATGGTCTTATCTGATTTGATAATCAAGCATAGTAATTTTCAATTACTTAATTTCAATTTTGATGCCTTAACACTTACTTGCAATGGAATATCTCCTTTACATGAACTGCAAAGATGCTAATAGATAATTTGTTGTAATTTTAATTTTGTCATCATATCGTACAAGATAATTGAATTATTTGTTGTTGTTTTTTTATTTTACTGGGTTAAATGCCGTGTCAACACATTTTAGGTCAATAAGTGACTTCCAGCGCACCTAAAGCTACAGTCCCATAAACATAAAAATAGCCGTAAGGGCACCGTACAGACGCCGTGCGACCAAGCATCGTAAGGCCCCGTACGAACATTTGCGTACCCGTACGGACTGTTACGTTTTTACAAGGATCCGTGCGATGAGCCGTGAACACACGTATCAGTTTTAAAGTCAAATCCTGAACAAAATCGTGGCCAAGCATGTAATAAAATTGTATATCTTCCAGCTACGACTCCGTACGGGTGTGTTGTTTTAAGCCATGTTTGTACGGTCACCTTAATGATCACGTGCGACATGGTTACGTATAATTAAAGTTCGTGCGATGTATAGGATACACGCTTGCAGTAGCTGATTTTGAATAAAATGAACTTTTATCGTCGCATTCATAATATAAATGTGTGATTGTATAAAAGTGCTACTGATAAATGTCTCATTAAAGCATTTTATGAAAAACTACTGCATTTGAATTAATACGACAATATTTACAATTGCGTCGAGATTACAGACACTATACATGCATCTGTTAGAATTTTCCACTTTGTCACTGGTGTTTGAAAATGCACAGCGCCCTACATCGCCAGAATAAATAGGGGCCATTGAGTGCAGAGGAATGGCGCAAAATGGTGATGAGTACATATGTTTTCAGCTTTTGTAAAGTACTGGCACTTTACACATCATTTTGGGGAAAATGCTTGTATGAAATGCAAATTTTGGACTGAAAAAGAGAAAAATCTTTGCTAAGCTGCATATCTGTCACTCAATTTGTAGTGAAATAAGAGCATCTTGAAAAGGCCCTGTCGCGTTAATGTAAAAAATGTCCTATTCTTGCCCATGTCCCAACAAGTAAAAAATTAATTAATCGCCCGACATTTCGTAAGCATATTATACATTTATTATGTACAGTCTTATATTTAAAGATAAATATCTGTCTCTTCTATGGGACCGAAGCTAATGGTCAAAATTTAGTAAAATGTATCGTTTTGTATACATGTACTTATAACTTATACCTCTCTAATTAGTGAATTGGAATATGTTTTTTACTTCTCAATTGAATGAAAAACGAAGTACATGTAGTCACTATTCTCAATGTTACACACATGTACAGGGTATGCCAAAAGTCGTGTACCCGCAATGTGTGCCGTTTAGGATGTAATTTCATCAACAATGATCCAACAATTTAGTGAAAAGTTAGTTTAAAGAATTCCATAGAAATTTTTCAAGAGGGTAGATCTTAAAATCTTGGTGGCAACTCCACTGAACATCTTCGTCCAATCCATCTTGCAGCAAAGTTTTTGTTTAAGAAATTAACAACTCAATTTACAAATTGGTGAGATGTTCCATGTCGGTAAAAAGGGTAGTGTTGTCCACTTAAGGAATCATCCTCAAGGTAGTCAAACCTCAGGTGACAAACCCAAATTTCTCTATATATACTTTGTTAAGGAAAATTTGGGTCTGTCATCTGTGAGTCAAACAAGAAGGCATCACTTATTTAAGTACCAGTTAAGGATTGCCTAAACAACTTTATGACTTGCATATAATTGCAGTTAGATGAAGTGGTTTCACGCTTTATTTATGGCAGGAATGAGCTTTGATCACTTATCTTGGTTATGATGTATTGAGACATGGACGATGCGCAACTTCTGTTTCACCCTGTATGAAAAGTGGCATATAACCGGTTCTATGCCATTCGCTGACATAAATGAGAAAATCGTTAATGTTTCTACTATTGCTTTTAGAAAGGGTTAAAGTTGTAGAGTCGTTTAAAGTTACATATGCGGCCAAAGAATGGAAAGGCGAGAGGCAAAAACTATCATTACTGAGTCTTCTATTTAGTAGAACTTGCAAGGTGGGGAGACAGAACCTTAAACACCAGTAATACAGGAATCTCAACCTAATCAGACAAGAAAGAACTGCTCCATTGCTTTTCTCAACTTTTTCCATTTGAACATTCAACAAAACAAATAAGCATAGTCTACGTATTCGTGTCATTTTTAACTCAACAATAAATAGTTAACAATCATGAAACCTACGAAATTAATGTGCCGTTATAATGCTAAGGTATCGTGCGTACCCCGCAAGATCTCGCATTGACCACGGCTCTCTTTACGGGTAAGTGCCGTTCGTGATCGTGTCTGGAAGATGTGCATACACAGACACGGGTCTTTACGACTCGTTTTAATTCAATTCTTCTTACGGACCCGTACGTTACCCGCACGACAGCCCGCACGAACATGTATGATTCTAGTCCGTACACAACATTATTTCGCTATTGTGACCACATCCTTGCGGTCTTACGGCTTACGGCTTACGGCTTGTAATGAAATCGTTTTCAGTCGTACGGTTCGTTACGAGTGACGTACGGGTCCCGTGCGGCATTCGTACTGGTCATACGATACGTATTCCGTTTCTCTTTGTTTTCTTAACAGGCTTTACGTCATCATCTTATCAGACAAAATGTATACGTCCATCGTCCTTGCGGCGGCCGTACGGGAGTCTTCTACACCCTTACATAGCCCGAAAGATGCCCGTACTACCACTCTGACGATTGACCGCACGGCTCTATAATTTATGTGACCACAAACCCGTAGACACACCGTACATACGCAAGGCTTCCCACGGCCTACGACTGTTTGCACGTACGGGTCCGCAATAAGCCACGATTTTATGGGACTAAGGCTTAACCTAGCTTTGATGGACGCTTGTCTATAAACAGTCATCCACAAGGCCGCAATCCTCTTAATATACCTTATTAATGGAGGAAAATTATTATTGTCAAATTTTCATGGAAGGGTAAAACATCCTCGGTGGGATTCGAACCCTTACCCCCCTTGGGACACGATATTTCTAAATGCGCTACCGAACCGAGCTGAATTTTTCAATATTTCATGTACTTCCGAACATCATAAGTTACTTTAAAATCTCTTTCAGGCATAACCACCATAGTAACTACTACAATGAAATAAACTACATTAACCTCCAGTATCACAAGTAAAAACTAATTTAGTCAATAATATCAATTTATTCAAGTGGAGATTCATTGAAAAAAACCTTGGCTTGACTAAATGATTTGTCATAAATTCAAAGTCCTGTTTAAAAGAATTCTAAAGTTTTAATAGATGTGTTTAATATCAAATTAGATTTAAATAACTCATTTCTATACGTACTATACTGGCAAATAGATTATAATTAATATAAAAAGAAATGTTTGACACTGCAATTATTTTATAGTTAATTTGTGTAAACAATTTGCATTTCATTTATTTAAACGTTCTATAAAGACATTGTGATATGGTGTCATACATATTAAGAATTATGTCTTCAATGGTCTAAATGTTTTAATAATCACGCATAGTAATAATTATTACCTCATTCCAATTTTGATGCCTTAACACTTACATGCAATGGAAACTCCTCTTTACATTTTATCTACCATGATATCACTTACATTAGTATATGTTTGGATAACACTCACTTTATTGGCTTCAATCATAGTCTCTGATGTTATCATTGTTAACTTTGTGAATAGCTTAATTCAATCTGACTATCCGAAAAATGTACATGCAATTATAGATTTACTTTGGTAAAAAATATTGGTAATGTATCACTTGCCCATTTGTAATGATAATTCGTGGTCTTTTTTCAGGTATTTCTACTTATTCACCACATACACCTCCGACACGATCAGGGTCAGGTTTGGGACAATTTATATCGTCATTAGTAGTTTGTTGCGTGATAGTACTACTTACCATCATCTTATTTCGTTGGTGTATAAAAAAAGAAATCCGAATACACCTATAACGGAATCAGGCCATACCAAATGAATAAAAACAAGCAAAATCAAAGTATGGTCGTATAAACTTTAAGTACAGCTGTAGAGACGACAAGTTGTGCAAATATTAGGACAACTAAGCAGACTCTAAACAAAAGCATTAATAAGATCAGTATATGTGTACACTCAAACTTAGTTATTTATTATATTCAGACAGTTTTATTTTTCCTTTTCTGGGCTATATTCATATGATATGATACAAATGACAATATCCAATGGCTTCATTATGCATGGTCTTTCCTGTAACAATTGATATGTATATGTAAGAAGGTATCAGCTCGTTAACTTAAATGCTTAAATCATTAAAATTCAATTAGAAAGACTTACTGTCATTATGTGAACGATTGTAATGACTGTTAGTATGTTACTAATCACATGAAGTATTTGCTTGTGATATAGTTTTTATTGTAAATGAATGGAATACACAATTTATCACATGATATTGAATGAGTCATATTTGTCAATCTTGTCATATAGTTAACACATATTATGATGGATATTTGCAGTAGTTTCTTCTAATCATTGCTAACTACAATTGAGTTCCATCATTGATGATATCTTATTGAGAACAATAACATACTTTTTTATGTTTTATATCATAGCCTTGCTACAACTTGTAGTTAAGTATAAAGGGTTAATATTGATCAATATTTATCACTCATTGAGAACCATGATTGCCCTTTATGACTGTACTGTTCAAATGTGGGTCATTGAAGTCATTGAATATTTTTTAGACTTCCTAAAAGATGTTTGTTTGAAATGGCTCCGTTATAATATGTTATATTATGTTCAACCTTATTATGTCTTATGTATCTGTTTTGTTCTCCTTCTATTGATCGGCAATATTTAATCATGTGTTTTTTTCAACTTGCATGACCGTCTTATTGCACTTATTGCACGTTTATATTATTAATCCTGTATTTTTTATTTTCCTTTGTTAGTAGTAGTCAGTATGTGAAAGTCTTTTGTTTTCAAGGATTTTGATAACAATCTCGATATATTATAACTGTTATATACATGTATTTTTAATAATGTGTATAGAAATCAACATAAACATATGTCTATTATTTGTTTAAAAGTTGTTGTCAGAATCTCTGTCTGTGATGGTCAGAGGTTATTTTTTGATACAGCATATACAAGATGCGTAATCTTAGCCTGCTATGGGCCGATTTGGTACTAACAGTAGTACTGACCTACGACTTGGTTTTAAACTTGGATCATCAAATTTGAAGACCAATATGTAGTGATGGACCACAACAGTGACTAATTATTATCATTTTAAAAGAGTAAACATAAATGGATGAAAACGAAAATGTTACTTTGCTGTAAAAATGTAAATCTATACGAATATATTGTATACAAAACGTTTTATCACGCATACTACCAAAGCATATAAATGCCACAGGTCCTGTTTCGACCCATTTTGTGTAGGTTATACTTGGTAAGCCTACAAATGCACAAAGAATTTTAGAATATCAAAATAACAACAACATTTCAATTCAAACTCATAATGACAACTAAAAAGACCGAGTAAACTGTGAAACAGAGCGGGAATGTTGCCCGACCTATTGAATCTAATTATATGCCTAACATTTATGTAGGATATGATATAAAATGATATGAAACGATATCAAGTGATATGAAATGATGACACGTGGTGTTACAGGGTTAAGGTTGAAATGACAGTAGTGAACGTAGACGGCATAACATAGAACACATATATACATGTGCATGTGTACATGAAAGATACTTATCAAGTGTGTCACACAGATAACCGCAGCTGGTCATAAAACCTGATGTATTCCAAAGTTACAATTTAGTATCATTACGAGAGAATTATAATTATATATAAGGTTCCGTATTGCACTGTATAATTTATAAATAGTATTTTTAGAAACAATGATCACAGAAAGACAACATTTACAATCGTCACAAATTAAAACCATACGATATATTCGAAATAGCCATCGAGATCTTCAACGCAGATATGTCTCCGACATCTGGAATCGGAATACAACAGTTATATAAAGCCCCGCGAATAACTCGCAGTTAAGTAGAACTGGGCTGCGTCCTCTGATTCTAAATCATGTATAAAGTTGTCACTCACAGACGTATGGGTCTAATAAGTGTATTGACTACCGTAGTATGACCAACAATGGGTTGCACCGCCCTTAAATCCAACCACAACATAGACAAACAATGACATTTATGCACAGCACAAACATTCGCAACGTTTAAAATGATATATGCTTTGCTAAATTATTTTGCCCATTGTTGTACTATTTTACTACTATGTCTATTCAATCACGTTTTCGTAATTTCTTGCTGTGGACATAACATTGAGAGTTCGATACACTTTTTAAAAAAATGATATATTGTTTGGACATATACTCCATTCTTTTTAGATTAATATTACTTAAACATACGGCGAGTATCTCTATCATGTGTAAATATATTCATTCTAAATATTAATATTATGAATTTTATGATCTCGTTTAACATGTTTCATTTTTAAGACATTTTAAAAAAAGATAAGTCAAGAGATTATGTTTATTACTTGTTATTGATTATAGGGTTGTAAGACACTCGTCTTATTTTATGTAAATACTTACGTAATATTGATTGTTTTAAGACAACCTACAACTTCCTGTTTGTGATTTAAAGCTCAACTTAAATGTAATAAAAACATTTAGACTAAAGCAGTATTATATTTTTATGTATACAAACCTACCCTTCTAGTTACAGAAGGGAGACTTTTAATGCGTCCTTGTGACTTCATATTTCTCTATATCCAATTTTCCGCTTAGTTTATAAAAGTATTCATAATTCATTTACACAATCACAGTCACTGTCAATTTATCTTAAAATATAGGATTATTAACAAATCTGCGATTGAGTAGCTTTTATAAATCAATATCGTTATCTCAAGTAAATGTTTTAGTACAGGGCCGATGTTTCACTATAATAAACTGATATTTGTACTTTTCTACAGGGAGAACTTTTATTAAATATTGTGCCAACCACCAGTTTATGTGCTTGAACTTAAATGTGGAGTGCAAGATGTGCTGAAAATGTCAGGACTATTAAAACTCATTGTTTGTGTTTGTGTTTCTATTTTTTTGTTTCGTACTTCAGGTATTTAACTAAGTTTGCTACATATGGGATTTTATTAAACAAACGTTTGGATCTTTTTTAATTTATTTTTACGTTTGTTACCGTGGGATATTACGAGTATATGGGTCGACTATTTAATTGATTTAATAAGTTTTCAGTTAAATGTGTACTTGTTTATTTCTTAATATTGAGAAACAAATTTGTACATCTAGGGCAATCACTCGTATGCATGTTTATATTTTTGTCTCTAAGTACAAAGCAACTATATTAGTACCATGTTATATTTTTGGAAACATCGAAGCTAGTATTTGGTTAAATTTCATACTATTAGATATAAACAACTATAATCGTAATTATTCTTCTTTCGTTAATAATTCCTTATAATTTACAAAGTATTATTCGAACCGAAAACCACAAAATGTACTTATCACAGTTTCTTTGTTTAACTTTACATATCTGTTATTATTATTTGATAAATTTGATAACTAGTAATTATTTCTCTAGTTTAGAATTTCTTAATTCAACAATTATTGGGCTGCGGTCAACAATCATTACAACAGTGATCATTAATGAATATATATATATATATATATATATATATATATAAAATATGTACCGATTAATCCTGCAGCACACGTCTTACTAAGTAACCATGTACCGTTTGTCACATTAAATGCTTGAGTTTTACTTTTCTGCTCATATTCAGCAATTCTTAACCATTCGCTATACGTCTTAGAACAAGTTTTATGAGTTTGTTAATGATATTTAGATTAAAAATAGAATAACACCTTCTGTTAAATTGACATTTGAGACAAACGATACTGTATCGGATAATTTAAGTCGAACCAGCCTTTACTTACGTAGCAATGTACTTGTACACTGTATGTTGTACCCACTATCATTACAACTCAAGACTCGAATTTAGGTTTTAATTATATTATCAAAACTTATCAAACATAATTACACCACTGAATCATCAAAATGCGGACATGCTTTCGCTACTGGTCGCTATATAAAATCACATAAAATAACAGAGGACCATGGTGGGAGTAGTTATATTGTTCATGTATTGATTTAACTTTTTAGAATGCCAAGTCACTGTTACTAACCTAAATGGTACCGGCATCTTTCTATGTGGTTATAGAACACTATTACAGTGTGCTATCCCTGGTTATGGAGGTGGGATGTCATGGAAGTTAGATGGAACCATCATTGCTCAATGTTCATTTGGTAGTTGTGCTCCTCTTGGTGCATTGCCGTCGGGTGATAATTTTACTGCTGATGAAACTGCTAAAATGTTCAATTTGGATATTGGTATTACCCACGCTGACAATGGAACAATGTACCAATGTGATGATGGTTCAAATCAGGATCAAACTACAGTAAACATTCAAGGTAAGATCAATTTCAAGTTTATCAAATGCATGTTAAAAGTAAATAGTTTTTTTTCTGATAAATAATTTAATTATTGTTTTAGTATTTCCGAATCCGTTATGATGTAATAAAATGTTTTTATTCTAGATGCTTGAGTGCCAAAAAAAACGGAGACTCGGTTGATAAGTGGATTTTTATAAGAACAACGTTTTGACGTTTTATCCTACTAATTGCCAAAAAAACACAATATATTCACACTTTTTATTTAATTTTAATGTTTATTGAATTCAACTCCGTGTCAACACAATATCGGTTATTTGACGGCGTCCAACTCACCTAACCTAGTTTTCATGGACCCTTGTCTATAACCAGTACTCACTTACACTTACACAAGGCCGGAAACTTCTCCATATTATCTAAACAATGAAGGAAAATTTACGTTATTGTCAAATTTTCATGGAGTGGTATAACCTCCCCAAGTGGGATCCTCATCGGATCTCACTTCCTCTATATCACTTATTTCTTCTTGCCAGAATCATCACATAAACTACAAAATAACTTGTCATTACCAGTATATGGCTTGATATACCGTACTTGAACAGTCAAGAAATAATCAAACCATGCATCGCGTTACAAACTACTGTACATGTTAAGTGAATTGTTCTGTTTATGTCAATTCAATCATCCCAGGATCGTAAACAGCTTTTTGATTTAGTCTAAATTGATGATAGAAAAATGATACAGGTATGTATAAGAAAATAAAATACCAACATGTTACAAAATTATTATTGGCCTTGATAACAGTTACATGTATATACTTAGAGTTTGTAATAAACTGATATTAGACCATGCTAACAACAGCCTTTATGTAATGTGGTTTGTTTTGCAAGTAAATATTGTTCGACCTGACTTTGAACAACCTTATTATAATGATTACACGTTTCACTTACAATCAATCGTGAGAATCCGTATGCGTGTATACGATTGTACACGTGTTTGTAACAGCCTATTCGACTATAAATCAATTTTGTAAAAATGGCATGTTATTGCTCTTTTGATTTTGGACACAGCCGAAGCCAAAAATTGAAACTAAATACTGAGTTTAATGTATTCTTGCATAATGGTCAAGCTCAGGTTAATTCTACAGGACTATAGCACAAATGACTTGACATTTCACTAGCATCATATTTAGTACAGTTTTGGGACAATAAGGGGCTTTAGTCAGTTATTTCCTCTTGTATACCCTTTAAATAGGTAGGTCCATTTAGTTGGATTACTCGGATTTACTTTTCAATGTCAATTTGCCAAAATTAATCTTAAATAACTTTTTTGTAAATCGTTTAATTTGTTTGAAATTCAAGCTAAATATTTTTAGGATAAATAGTCATCTTCTTTTCACCATGTCTCTTAATATCTTCTTCAACAAGAAAGGTATTAGATGAAATATTTTGTTACCCTTACATGGGAATTTAATGATAAAATCCGAGGATTCCAACTGTAAGGACCTATTTACCAATTGGATTGCTTCAGATTTCACCAGGGAAAGATAACCGACTAAAGTCCCTAATTGAATTACTGATCAAAAAGCGCTTATCGTATATACAATATATATAAATTGTCTGCAACTTGCTACATGTACATATAAAGTATTAAAGCAGACATAACCATTGTTTTTTTCTTTTCAGTACCGCCATCTGAAAGTGCTTTTAACATGACTGTATCGGTGACGGGTACAATTTTAAAAGTTCAGGCTGGGTGTTTCTATCCATCAAATGCTGGGAAAATGGATGTGTACTGTGTTAATGTTAGTATTTAGCCCCTTTAAGATTAAAACGATAAGTGAAATTGATGATTGTATTATATTCTAGATTGTTAACCAACTAAAGTTATTCGGGTTAAGGTTTGCATAATCAAACCTATAGCCTACATTTAATGACACTACAAGCACAGTCACTCTTGTGTCTGTTCGGTTTAAAATAAGTTACAAGTAAAACATTTCTGCGAAATGCAGCAATGTGATTGTCACGGCAAACCAAAACGAAAACAAAAAACAGTTAAGTATAATTAGGTCACTCAAAATAGCATTGTGTTGTGTTAAATTGTCATGTGAGCTATTAAGGTTTTCAGTATTGTAATGTAACTTGTTATAAAACGTCTTCCTGTTCATATGTAAAGGAAACTAAGAATTTTGTTCACAACAATGAGACATGAATTCTGGACGAAGTTTGATGTGGTAAACACTAAATTACACGTATGAAGAAACTATCACTGTTAACATAAACATTATAAATGAAAGTTTTGGCTCTACAGGGGTTCGAACCCTCTTAAAAAAGGTTTATAATAAGTGTATCTATTATATAACTTCTTTGAGGTCACGTCCCTCCTTTGAGCCCCAAGATGAAATTGTATGATGTTGCTCATTTCTTTGGTAATAGCATAATATACTTTTGCATAACCGGTCTTCCGGGGTCACACTTCACCGTTTAAGCTCTACATTGCTTCGAACCACTTCAAAACGTTTCAAGTACATATAATATATGGCTTATTTGAGGTCAAGCCCCAGCTTTCAGCCCCATAACAGACTTGTACGGAGGGGACCATTCGAATGGTATAAGCATAAAATACATATGTATACACTGTCCTACAGGATCACACTTCACCGTTTGGGCTCTACGGGGTTTTGTACCCTCTTAAAAACATGTATAGTAAGTATATCCATTATATGGCTTCTTTGGGGTCACGTCCCTCCTTTCAGCTCCAATATGGACTTGTATGATGTTGCTCATTCGATTGGTATCAGCATAAAATACGTCAGTATACCCGGTCTCAAGGGTAGCCCTTCGCCGTTTTAGCTGTACAGGGGTTCGAACCAACTTTAAGCGTTTAAAGTACATATATTGTATAGATTACTTAAGGTCACATCCCTCCTTTCAGCCCCAAGATGGACTTGTATGATGTTGCTCATTCGTTCGGTAACCTAACTGCATTTTCTGCATGTTAACAGTTTTATGTTTTATACGGATTAAAGGTCGCCTAGTCTTTAAACCTGAATCCTTTCAAATAAAAAAAGTTATGAATCATGTAATTGTGTTACCCTGCGAAGTTATTAACGTTATTTCAGCAATATCTATGAACATTTTTATTTTTTCGGTGTGTAATGTCAATGTCCGCTTGATTTCAGAAGTTAACTTCAATTGTTACGGAAGATTTTTGTTGCACGATAATCGAAAGGATTTACCACTTATCTCAATTCCAAAATGACGCGCCTAAATACAATAGGCAAGCTATTTCGAGTAGAAATTATAATCTTATAGGAAAAAATAACATGTCAGCAAATATAGAAACTTAGAAATGTAAGGTTTAAAAGACAATGTTACACATGAAAAGATTTACTCGGACACAAGAAAACATATTCTATTCGAACAAATTAAAAACTGGGGAGCTTTTTAAGTATGTGGAAAGGATTTGCGGAAATGTATTATTATAAGATGCTGATATATCGTGTGTTGATAAAAATATTGTTTTTCATGGTTTTGAAAAAAAGATGCTTTTTCTATGTAACTTTTAACGGAAATGGGCTTTATGAGTTGAAACGCCGTGAAAAAACCTTTTTTTCTAAAACAATTTTTTAAACCCATCAGTTGTAAAAAAGACCGGATAGATTTCGGTAGTATCATCTAATAATAAATGAATATATGGTAATGATTATATGCATGCTGTAATGACGTTGATTCTTAAATTTATCTTTTCACTGTTGATATATGATTGATGACATGTCGATTATGCCACTGCTATGTATTAATGATGACAAAAAAGTCAAATGATCGACTTAAACGACTAAGCCAGTAAGGCTTAGATTGCCAATTTGAGTTATAAGCATAATTTTGAACTTTTATATCCTACATTAACAACACCTACCGTTAAAGAAAGTCATACACTTTTCAACTTGTCGTGAAAGTAATTACTCTTAATTACACAAATTAAAGTGCGCAGAGTCTTTTAATGTGGGTCAGTCACCGACGTAGTATAAATAACGCGAGCATACAACGAAAAAAACACAACATATTACCAAGCTATAGTATTCATGAAAATATCATACATTGACAGGGTGGTAGCGAGACTAAAGTTAGGAATGCAATACCAATGAAATCTACAACTACTGGCTGTACTGGTGAATGTGCTGGACCAAATATTTATACTGCAACAGGAAATGCTTCTGTAAGCAATTCTACAGGAAAGTCTTTTTATCGTGTGAAAGTGTATCTTGATGGGTTCAAAAGGTATGCTATCATATGGGATACTCCAGCCATTTACAATTGTGGTAAGTCTACTAACCTTTTAGACTAGGTCAATGAGTTTAACAGATACGTTAGTACATGAACAGATTACATGCAACAGAGATATGGTTTAATTCTAATTATATTTGACAATTCAAAATTAAAAAAGTCTGAAACATAATGTAACAATTTATTGATTGATATTTCCTATAGCGAGAAAATATGAAAATGTCTATATTGTTTAATTGCAAATGTAAAAGTATAGGCTTCAGTTTAAGTAAGAATAATAAATTATGTTAGACTCATTTTTAAAAATTACATTTTAAGATATAACTACTGTACTGGCAAGATCTATATCTTAAAAGACACGTTGTTACAATCACTTGTTTTTTCTTCGATTATTTTAGTCTTTATCGTATATATTGCATTTGTAGCAAGGTATAGTGTACATTATAATTATGTTGTATACAATAAAGTCATAACTCCAGATTGGAATTCAAGTCTTCAGAAAATTATCAATAGATAATTATGTGTACATAAAATTCATTATCCAAAATTATTTTTTTCATAATATTTATATCATCAAATCATCTTACTGCAATCATTGTTGTTTTACTACTGGTCGCTATATTAAAGTATATAAAATGACCTAACCTCTTTGGAGAGTAGATATATTTTATACTGTATGTTTATAGAATCCAAAGTCACTGTAACTAACATAAATGAATCCTTTATATGTGGTCATAGCACAAGATTAGAGTGTTATATACGTAATTATTGGGGTGGAATGAATTGGAAATTAGATGGAACCATCGTTGCTCAATGTGCATTTGGTAGTTGTACTGCTCTTGGTGCTTTGCCGTCTGGTGACAATTTTACTTATGATGAAACTGCTGGAAAGTTCTATTTAGATATTGGTATTACCCACACTGACAATGGAACAATGTACCAATGCGATGATGGTTCAACTCAGGATCAGATCACAGTGAATATACAAGGTACGATCGATGTTAGATTAATCAAATGTATTTCAAACGTAAATAGTATTTTCTGATTTATGTTGTTAGTACTTTAGTATATTTGAATCAGTTTGAATGTTATCACATACTTTCCGAATAGCATGAATGTTAAAAGTAAACAACTATCATACTGAGAAAACCACTTCGTCTATATTACCCGTTATTTCTTCATAAAATCCTCATTTCATCTACAAAACAGGCACGTAGGAAGCATTTTCAGATTGGGGGGCTAATTTTTTTCAGATTTATTTTAAGGAAAAGAAAACAGTACTTAATGTTACAGTACTTATCTTTAAGTTTAATTTTACTCTGCATTAGAGCATCTTGTTCCATAAAAAGTAATTGTAATATTGAATTTGTCGAAAGGGCACAAACGTATAAATCAATTGAGTGTGCAATATTAGATAAAGATCCTCAATCACTATAACTGCTGTAAATATTGAGGTGCAAGCCCCACTTAGCCCCACTCCCTGTTCCTACGGGCCTGCAAAGCCACTAGTCAATGTATTATTACCTGTGCTTGTATAGTAACATCGTTTTTTAACAGTCATATCTATTATCAGGCATTAAGACGCCTTACAATTCACTTTATAGTGGATATAATTTTAGTAGTTTCTTTTGTCTATACCAATTCAATCAGTAAATAACCGATTACAGCTTCCAGGAAAGTTCAAAACGTTAATGATTGAACAAAAAAATTAGTGGTTATGTATAGGATAGTAAACTACCAATAGCTATCTATTCTACCACTTAGAAATGCAGAGGTAACCATCACATTAGACTGGTTTAATATCTCATCATCACGAAACGAAATGACCAAAATAATACAAATTAGGTTTTCATAGTGGAAATTACTAAATAAGGCACTAAATGTATATTACAAACTCATGATTTGTCCGACTAACATTTTGCTACTTCGAGATTGCACTAAACTAGACATATAAGCACGCACTCTGCAGTCTTAGAGTAATCATTTTTGGAAGGTCAGTGACATAAACAATTTGACACTTTACTAGCATCATATTTAGTATATATTTGGTGCGATTCGCTTAACAACTCATTAAAATGCACGTAAGCGGCTCTTTTCTAAATACATGACTGTGTTACTGATTTCAGTATAAATGTATACTGTATAAGCAAATACAAAATAAGTCAAAGTCAATTAAAAATATAGTCAATGTTACACGTGTGACCTAATTTAACAATGCATGAGTAATACTCAAAATTTGACTTTCAACATATTTGTAGAATTATCAAAATCATCGCTGTTTTAGTTAGTATCAAAATAGTTCAAATCTATGATTACAGTGTTAAGTTGTTGAATAATTTACAGTGGTTTGATACATATAATACGGCGTTAATTCGAACATACGCGTGTTCATTCTATTTTCAGTACCGCCATCTGAGAGTGCTTTTACAATGACTGTATCGGTAACTGGTGCAAAGTTAACAGCCGAGGCTGGCTGTTTTTATCCATCAATTGCTGCTGCAAAAATGGATTTGTATTGTGTCAAAGTAAGTGTTTCGCATAATATAATTTTATAATGCCATTCAAAGCTGCTAACAAACTTATACCGATCTAAGATATGTCTTACACAATATTTTAAATTTCATGCCACGACAAAAATATTCATACATGTGTTCTTTGCTAAATTATATTCTCAGTTTCCCATAACACAATTCAATTTAAATATAACCGGATGGACCTTTATATTTCCATTGTCATAAGAATTTTGTTGTGCAGCACTGACAATAACTATATCAATTATATATATAAATGATGATCAAAATGCAGACTAAGACGCGTTGTATTACGATAAAAGTGAAACATTTTATGTAAAACAAATGCTAAAGACTGACTTATATTTTAAAACCACATATATGATAAATCGTTAAATGCAAGATTTTTAATCCATCGTTTGTGGGTTTGGCTCTCAGTTATGGTAGGTTAAACTCTTTCATTATACTCTCTGAATGGAAAGGTTATCAACCCATTGTAGAAGTAAAAAACTAGAGAAAAAACATGTGAAGGGATTATGGTAATATTGATCACCAAAATCCGTTCTAGCACGTGTAAACAGATGGCGTTGTGTTGAATTTAATATTCAATTATCTGAAACAAATACTAATAAAATGCCGTACATTAACAGGGTGGTATTGAGAGGAAAGTGGTAAAAACAATATATATGGTACCTACTACAAATGGTTGTCGAGGGGATTGTGCTGGGCCAAACATATATACTGCAATTGGGAGCATAACTATAGACATAACTAAAGGAAGCTCTAAATATCGTACCAAAGCGTATTTAGATGGGTTTAAAAAGTATACTATCTCAAAAGATACTCCGGCCATTTACAATTGTGGTAAGTTTTTCCACTTCCTAATATTCAGGCAAAACATATAATTGTCGCGAAAAGGCTAGTATTCTTTATTCTGTGGCGGATCATGTAACAGAAATGCGACTTACATTGTTCAATAACAAGAATCCACTAAGTTGTTATGCTTAAATTGTTAATTGTTAAAGTTAATGTGTGGTTCGAAGTTTGCTCTAAAACATATTTTGTCGACTTTACTATCTTGTACGATAACTGCTGATCATTGAAATCTCCTTTAATAAGTTGATCTCCCATAGTACCAATTTATACCTGGGTGAACTGGAACAATTGTAGGTTGATTTCTTGCTCAAGAAATGCAGCAATGCTCCTAATGGGGTTCGAATTCAAGACCTCTCGATCGCGAACGTGCGTCCAACCACTAGACCACAGCTCCTACTGCAAACATGAATATGTAAGCTTTTTGTTTAACTGTTTAACTGATTATGAAATTATGATGATACACCATCGTGGAAGTTGTGCTTCGTATAGTCAAATTTAGTTCATTTTATTTTTAAATGTTTGTTTTTGCAGCTTAAAATATTTTTTTCACAAAACTCACATTCCCTAATAAACATTTGGTTAACTGAAAGTTTAGTTTGGTCAATGTATATGTGTTCTGTCTGTATTCGTTATAAATGCATCTACATTTATTCATTGTTTGAAAGAGCAATCTTTATAACATCATGCTCATTTATTACTTTATACTTTTATTTCAGTAGCTTCGAGAATCTAATCTTTTTATAGGAAATCTAAATTCCTGGAATAAACATTATTACTTTACCTTTAAACATATAATAATATCATTTTGTATCTTTTCAGATTCACTGTTGACTGTTAACGAGTGAAATCATGGAATCAATGTCACAGAATATCACAAAACGAAGAAAGTTATATAAGAATATAAATTGTATTCAATAAAACAAATTTCCATGCTTATAATAATCTTTAAATATGTTATAATCTACACATATACTATTAACAACAAATCAATTTTAGTTCCAAAGTTTGTACTCTATATAAAGCAGATTATTTTGTTGTTCATAGTTAATTGGCTTTGCGACTGATAACTAATTCCACATTGTCTACGTTTTAAGCTAATGAAATCAAATGCGAATACAAAATCAGATTCAAAATACAATTCAAAAGTAAAAAAGTGATGTGCCTAAGATACCTATTAATTGCGTTAAAAAGTGGAACACATTTAATTCCATACATTGTGCTATACAGTGATAAACCATTATATCATATAAACTGTGTTATAGAATAAGACACCAAAATGCCAAAAAAAAATGTAATTAAATGATTTACCACATAATTACGTAAATTGTGTTATAATAAAAATATATAAATACTTTGTTCATTAGGTTTGTACGTAAGCACATCATCATTATACATATTGTACACTACATGATTTACAAAACATTACCTATCATTATATAGCCCGAGGGGGTGCGGGTTCGAATCCCACCCGGGGAGGTTATACCCTTCCATGAAAATTTGACAATAATGTCGATTTTGCTCCATTGATTAGATAATATGGAGAAGTTTCCGGCCTTGTGGAAGGGTAGGTGAGTACTGGTTATAGACAATGGTCCAGGAAAGCTAGGTTAGGTGCGCTGGACGCCGTGAAATGACCTAAATTGTGTTGATACGGCGTTAACTCCAATAAAAAAATATCATTATATAAAATAAACATGTTACAAAACACATATTCTTACATACCCCCACACACCACGCACTCCTCCACACATAAACCCACAAACTATCATCCACAAATAACGTCTTACTTACAAATACATTTAAGTATTTATTAATAAAGATATATTCTGTACAAAGATCATCACACTCCAAGCATTCCTTCACACATACCACTCACAAACTATCATCCACAAATATAGAACTTATTTACAAATGTCCTTTCTTCTTCTTTAATAAACATATTATATTGTATACAAAGATAATCACACTCCACACACTCCAGACCACACACTACATACACACATAAACTATCATCCACAAACATAGCTTTATTTACAAATGTCTATTATTTTATTTTAATTTACAAAACAATACAAAATAACATACAATAAACATGATAAAACACATATTATAATATTATTATAACACACACTATTCACTCCGCACACCACAAACACCAAACACAAACTATCATCCACAGATATAGCCTTACTTACGAAAGTATTTACTTATATATTTACATATAAAATAATATAATATAAAAATATCATTTTGTAGAAAAAAATACTTTAGATACTTTTATACGGAGAAAGAACGGTAAATATACAAAAAATACAAAAAAAAATATTTGGTGCATCGAATGCTTTTGTTATAAAATTGCCTAATAAGTTTAAATATTTGTTTATCAATATTTATTTTATCTAAAAACTTTACCATCACGTAAATAAGAATACTTTAACGGAATACTACAACTGATGGTTTGGTTGTATTTACCTCTAACCCCTATTTGTTGGGATACAGATGCAAGTAGTTAAGGCTATTTTGTAAGTCGTCAACTGCTTCACCAAATATCTACATATTATCGGCGAGTAATAAAGTTATTATGAATATTTAATTAATTGATAGAACACATTTAACCTCAATATGTGCGAATAATTCTAAATCGTTTAAAAATGAAGTGAAAAAGTTGGAAAAATTTGTTTTGACCTTGTCGTGGACCCACTGCTATTTCGAAAATATCTGAGCAATGTTTATGTTTTTATAAAGGGTCACTATTGGATTTTAAATGAATAATTCGCATGATCAGAGTGACAATACGATAATGTCACATTAGATGCATCTGATAAAAAACTACATCAAGTACGTTTAAGTAAGATGACTGACGTTATACAAGATACAAAAGTTTATTTCAAGTCAGATTAATACAAGATAACATAATAGCATTAGCGGTTGTAATCTATTGTTCAACACAAATATTATCTTCATGGTGGCTAATTAACACTTTCATACACCACTTCATCCTGATCTTTATCTAAAAATAATCAATATAGAATACATTTGATAATAAATCTAATAATAAAAGTTAATCAGAAGTAACGGTATAAATATAGAACTTTTTTTTGCCAACGCGTTTTAAAATCAAAGAACGCAATTTAAATTTAAACAGTTTGTATAACAAATATTCCCAGATATATATCAAAATAATATGAACTGTATTCTTCTATATAAAAACATAAAATGATTACAAACGAAACAACATTATTCTACCGAAGACGAATTATATGAGTGTCTGCAATTTAACTTTGTTATCTTACAATGATTTGCATTTACTTACTGTTTGATTGCATAACATATCTTTCTTTTTATTTATTTATTAAAGTTAACGCCGTATCAACACATTTTAGGTAATTTCAAGGCGTCCATCGCACCTAACATAGCTTTCCTAGATCCTTGTCTATAACCAGTACTCACCTACCCTTCACAAGTTATTTTCTGGTTAAGTTTAATTTGTGTTAAAAAAGAAATGGCATTATTACGATTTGTGAATACGACTGATTTGAATAACTAGTAATAGTAATATTTGATATGTCATTTTATGGCGTCGATCGCACTCAACCTAGCTTTCCTGGACTCTTGTCTATCATCAGTACTCACCCTACCACAAGGTCGGGATTTTCTCAATATTATCTAATTGTAGTGAAAACCTAAATAGTGCAGGTGCTCGCCTAGCGGCAACCAGCGGTGCAGCCAGCCAATCAGAGGGCAGAACCTTGTCACGTGAGCTGCACCACCAATCAGAAGCGAGCTCTGTCTATTCCCGCCCACAGAACGCTCTCCTCACTCTCTTGGCTCTAGACACTCAACATGGTAACACGTATAATCGTAGTCTGACGTAGACTGAAAGTCTTCACAGCTCCTGTGGTAAGTGCAGATTAATATAACTGCAATATTTTACTACAATGGCGCTGCGACTTTTCGCACCTGCGTGTGAAGACTATTATTAAATCGCCGAGAGCGACGAATGCGCGATTTAGATTTGGTTTCACCATGCCGAATTTTCGGGGGTGAAAATTTACTCCTCGACGAATTCGTATTTGGTTTGGTGATTTTAGAATTGCGCACTCGTCCCCTTTTATTACTTTTAGGCCTTTTGTATTTATTTTTGGACTGAATCGGAAGGTTGGCTAAAGAACGCAAAGTGCATTTTGGCGGTGAAAAATTCCGTGAGATGCGTGGTGTTTAGCCGTGACCAAACGTCACTTCCGTTCGAAAAATAAATAAAATGAGAAAATTGTCCGCTTATTTTTTTATTCTTTAGGCTTATGTACTCTGGTATCCTTATTTCGTCACCACATGTTTTATTGAAAAAATTGTAAAAACAGCAGGAATACATTTATATTTGCAATTGCGTTTTTTAACTTAATTCTATGCATAGATTCATTTTCCGTCGAATAAGAACACCTGTTAAAATATCAACAAAAATAAAATTTGTGACGAAATTGGGAAGGGGAGGAAATAGGACCTATAAAATAATAGTAATACTTATCTAAATATTAATAATTCAAAAATAAAATGAACTTGTCAGTTTGACAGGACTTGCTGGCCCATACAAGGTGACTACAGTGGGTTGTATTATCAATTTGTTTACAACCACCACATAGATATCACTCAGTTTTGGGTGTCTGTCCACACAATTTGGACAGCATTTATTGTCTTGTCATTAATATTATTATATATATATATAGTTGTGGCTGTTAAGTGATCTGGTTGGACCCAGGTGTAAGTTCACTGTGTCATAGGGTTTGAATAGGGATAGTTGATGATCTAGACTGCCCACGTTTCATTTGGTACTGTAATCTGGGAATAAGTTTACGTTTCGCATTTTGCAGTTCAGACTTGACCACGTTTCGCTTGAATCGGCATTTTGGTACGCTTCTACTGTTTCGCATAGCGATCTAGAAGTAACCATTTTGCTCATTTTTTGTGATCTGGTTTGGGTCTGGGCGTAGATTTGTGATCTAGACTCCCCACGTTTTGCTGTATTAGGTGATCTGGGTAATGTTTACGTTTCACTGGTTGCAGTCCGGACTTGGCCACGTTTCACTCGAATCGGCATTTTGGTACGCTTCTACTGTTTCGCATAGCGATCTAGAAGTAATCATTTTTCTCGTTTTTTGTGATCTGGTTTTGGTTTGGACACTGCTTAGTGATCTAGACACCCCACGTTTTGCTTTATTGGGTGATCTGGGTAC
The DNA here is from genome assembly GCA_025267735.1 of Mactra quadrangularis. Lineage (NCBI taxonomy): Eukaryota > Metazoa > Mollusca > Bivalvia > Venerida > Mactridae > Mactra > Mactra quadrangularis. Next base: position 47,191,465 of record CM046299.1, on the reverse strand, counting down.
TGTTTACGTTTCACTCATTGCAATCCAGATTTGACCACGTTTCGCTAGAATCGGCATTGTGGTACGCTTCTACTGTTTCGCAAAGCGATCTAGAAGTAATCAGTTTGCTCATTTTTTGTGATCTGGTTTTGGTTTGGAAATTGCTTAGTGATCTAGACACCCCACGTTTCACTCTGTTCAGTGATCTGGGATTGTTTACGTTTCGTCAATATACTTCCTGTCAATCCTTGGCCTTGATTCTTTATCCGGGGACTGGTCACGTTTCATAAATAACAGCTATTTTAACTTGGAATAGGACAAGGATTTTAATGTTAACAGCAGTTCACTGTAATATCAATTTATATGTATTTTTATTTATTTTGGATTGAAATTTTCGGAATGGCCCAAACAATTAAATTAATCAAAATTAATGAGGCAAGTAGTAAAGAACTTCAGAATATTCTTGGTGTGGGCCCCAGAATTGCTGAAAATAAAACTAGATTATAATTGATTTTAGGTAACATCTTCTATTTACCCAGCAAAATGTAACTGAAATTAAACAGTTCAGGGTAATGCCTCAAATAATGTATTTATTAGATTTTGGTGTTATTAAGGAGGTGAATCTAGATAGAGGTGATATAGAGAGTGATGCCTATATCCAGAAGTTAAAGCTAGCCTAGGGCATTGATACCAGGGCTAGTGCTTCGGAGTCTGGCATCAATGCTTCACCTAGGAAAACGGTCACCGATCCTAATTTACACCAAAAACTAATAGAAATGGTAGGAAATATTTAGTGGAATTCCTTAGGGCCTTGTTTACTACAATGTCTCCACTATATTTAGTGGAATTCCTTAGGGCTGAATTTCAGATGGAATTACAAATCCTGATGAAAGTTTCAATGATTGGGCAGATAGGATTGGGGACCTGGCTTATAGGGCACTCCCTCAAGAATGCATGACACAATAAAATATTAAGCGTTTATGCCAAGGTTGCTTTGACAGGGAGGCCGGACGCCACATTATTACCAGGCCCACTCATCCAAATTCGGTCCAGTCAGCCTAAGAGGAAATAGGTGGTTCCAACTAAATCAAGACGGTATCTTTGGTTGTCAGTCTGAATCGGTCAAAGCTGTTGGGAGGGATATGACCTTGTCCTTCATGAAAATGAAGATTCGTGCCTAGTTCCTGCCAATCAAGCCCTGACCACGAATGGATCAAACGACCAAACATTCAAAAACCCCAACACGCAAAACAACATTTTGGAAAAAGTTATTAAATAACAAATAAAATTGGTCACATTATTAGTGATGTTGGGGGACTAAAAACCAAATTATATAAATTTTAAGTTGAAAATTAATGATTGAATCCTGCTGGAAACTGATGCACCGTACCTGTCTCCCAGATCGGATTTAGGTTGTAATCATCCTTTATTCTTGACTTGGGAGATGTTGGTAAGTTCTCAGCTGATATAAAAGGCATTAAGTTAGAGGAGTTTATCCATCTATCTTAAGAGCATGGTACCAGGTTGCATGAATTCTAGTGGGATAGGTTTTTCAGTATTTTAATATTTGGGTTTTCTAAATTTAAAAATTCATAGGTCAAGTAGAAAGATTAATTAGGACCTTATTGGACTCTTGGAGGTGTTTCGTCCACAAATCTCCTAATACTTAGGATATCTACCAACCCCAGACAGCGGGAGCCATCCATTCATGTGTTTTTCGGATGACCGGATTCACTCTCAACAAATTAATGCTGGGAAAAGAGGTATTCTAACCTGCTGACTTGGTTTATTCTCTTATCCAAGTCCAAGCTGGGGAGGGCGGAACACTGGAGTGGTATTAAGCCAGGTTGGAGGGAAAAATTAAGCTTAACCATAAGACTGTTGGGGAAACTCTGAGATGTAGTCATGATCATATGAGAAGGGATCAAGATCTAGGAGCCCTGGAGAAACCATACACTCTTGGTGACTTGGTTTATGTTCTCAACTCCAGCATACCTAAAGTAACAAGTAAAACTATCTCCTATTTGGAAAGGGTGAGGCTTGAAATGTCTCCAACACTTTAAAAGAAATTAAGTTTAAAAATTCCATATTCACAGCCCACCATGATGTCTTGACAGGTCCCTCCCTATTTGGCTCCAGAAATACATGGATGGCACAAAAAGGCTTGAACACCTTGTTCCACAGCCCATAGAATCTCATGATTCTGTCATTTACTGTGTTTGTAATCTATGAAAAATTGATATTATTGTTGTTCACGGAAGGGTATAACCTCGACGGATGGGATTCGAACCCGTACCCCTTCTGGACACGATATTTCGAATCCCGGTGGGCTACTTACTGCGCTATCGACCCGGGTTTTAATACTTCAAGCATTTGCTAAACGTTTGTTATAAACTAAGTATATTTTTTGTATAAAGAATAACATATCATGATATAAGTAGCGAGTTGTTACCAGTAAGCAATGGTAAAATGCAGCATATAATACCGTCCCATGGACATTTCATATTTATTATCTTATCATATTAACTTATCTCCGAATATGTGATTGGCTGCTTGTGGAAATGTGAGCTGAGTCTTGTAAATATAATGGACCAAAAAGCTGATTAAGTTATATTGTTAATAAACTGCATGAACTCCTATCGAATAGAATAATATGATAGATATATATGTATTTATTTCAAAACTGTAGTACTCAATGGTAATATGTTTTATTATTATATTTATAGAATCTTCAGTCACCTTAAGTACTCTGTTTTAACAGATTTGCACATTAAAAAGAATTACCTTTAGACGAGGCGGCAACAGTAGAATAAGTGGATACATCTCGATTGACCAATTCTAAAGCGTCATAGTTTGATGCACTGTAAAAAACGTTATAAAATGAGTATTAAATATGATTGACGTAATAAACCTGCTTTGTGGATTCCCTGAGCATGAAATCGTATCCTGTCAAGGAACAATGAGTAGAATGGTAGAAGCAATGTGCCTAAAAACTAATTACACGCCATGTAAAGCATCATATGACAATCAATTATCTTTGGGTTTTTTTTGAGTGAGCTTAATTCATAAACTGAAATGATGCTAAATACACAGCTACCAAGCGTTGTTCTTTAAATACTAAAACATTATTCCCGAGGAAGTTTATGTTTCATGTCATTATAAAACATTGTAGGCTAACTAGTATATCATTTCTTAAAACCTGTAACTACTTTTGTGTCATTTTTATCATTTATCAATGCTTAAAATTATGTGTTTTAGCAAGTTTGTTTTAAATTCACTAGTATGTTACAATAGCCGTAAGTATTCCTTCATTTCGATACGCTGCTGCTATTGTAGAAATTATATTTTGTCCATGTGCATTTCTACATAAAATACATGATTTCGATAATATATCGTTTTCATTTCCATTCAAAGAGTCAAAATGAGCCATGATTCAACAAGATGATGCTTACAATTTAAACTAAATCAAATTATTTTTTTTAATGTCGACTTCTGTTTATTTACCTTTAACGCACATGATCATATTTTTAAATTACAGAATGTATTAATTGTTTTCTTTTTTACGGTTTTTATGTCACAAATAAAGAAATCAATGTAAATGCTGTTTAGTTATATAAAGAAAAAAAGTAATCGTGGTATTGGAAGATGGTAATCTACATTTTAACTTCATTTAACAAACAATGATACACGGTCTCTTAATTGTCCACTATTCTATAAGGAGTACATGTATGTATTTATGTTCTTATCCAAATGTAGGTTATTTGCAGCCAGTTTTCAGTGTTTTATCAATGTGGTTATAAACATACATTGTATGTTTATATCATGTATTTTGTATTTTTGTATAAGTTGAAGGCCTTTAAACAAATATATATTTGTCATATATATATATTGTCATTGTCATTTGTCATTGTCATTGTCAACATGCACCAATTATTAGATGAAATCGTTGTATGTTGCAATTCTTATTTCTTTGTTCGAAAATACATGATATGTTCACTATTGTATAAATATTGATAACAGATTCAGTCGAGTGTGCTTCCTGACAAGCAAGGCTAGAACAATTATCTTAATTCATGGTCAAGTTACAAATGGTTTCAAATGTGCTTACCTGAATGACATAGCTGCATTACCATGTGTCTCTGAAACAAAGAATTTATAAAATTGATAATAACGTTATTAATATTGGTGGGAAATAGTTAAGTGATATGCAGCATGATCAAGTAAACAACGGGTTCATGTTTTGGGAATTATGGCTGGGATATAGTTCTATATGAAAACATATCATGGTTATATTTTTAAACAAAAATGTACTCTCTCTGAGACGAATAGTATTTAACTATGTTATGTTAGAAATGATTTGTATTTCACTATTTAATTGCATCAAATATTGTTTCTGGTTAAGTTAAATATGTGTTGAAACAGAAATGGTTATAACTGTGTAATTGTGTAAGACGATTTATTCTAATAACTAGTTAAACTAATATATGGTTCAATTAACTTTATGAATATTTCAGCATTTGTTTAACTTTTTTTATAAACTAAGTAGACGTTTGTATGAACAATTACATATCATGCTATTATTAACAAGTCGCTAACAGGACATGATGATTTAATACCGTTATAGAAATGTCATACTTATTATCAATTATCCTTCGTAGAGGAAAAAAGTTCGCCTCTTTGTGGGAAGGTTAACTGGTATTTGTAAATATAACGGTTTAAAAAGCTTATTAGATTATATTGTTGATAAACGGCATGAACTCCAATCGAATAGAATAATATGATAGATATATATGTTTTTTATTTCAAAACCGTAGTACTCAATATGATAATATGTTCTATTATATTTAGTGAATCTTCAGTCACCTTCGGTATTTTTGTTTTTAATAGATTCACACATAAAAAATACCTTGAGATGAGGCGGCAACAGTTGAATGAGTGGTTACATCTCGATTGATCAACTCTAAATGGTCATAGTTTGATGCACTGTAAAAAACATATCCAATGGATATTAACTATGATTGACATAATAAACTTAGATCAGCGACTTTTTAACTATTATATCTAAGTAAAGTGACACGGGAATGTTACAAATAATTAAGTGTTTAAGATAATATAACAATACCACATTTGTCATTCTACTTGGTATCTACATACATTTTGAGTGAGCTTAATTCATAAACTGAAATAATGCTAGAGACTCAGCTACCAAGCGTTGTTACTTTCAATAATAAAACATAATGTCCGAGGAATTTGATGTTTATTTCATTACCAAACGTTTATAGTCTAACTAGTATGTCATTTCTGAAAACCTGCAACTACTTATCTTTGATGTAAATATTTATCAATGTCTAAAATTATGTACTTTAAAAGTTTTGATTTAAATTCACTAATATGCATAAAGAATTAAATTATACTTGCCTTCCTTCATCTCGATTGGCTGCTGCTATTGTAGAAATTATATTTTGTCCCTGTGCATTGCTACAAAAGATACATGATTTCAAGAATATATCGACTTTCATTAGAATAGAAAATGAAATCAATATAAGCAACGATTTAGCAATTATTTAACGTACTACATAGTGATTCTACTTGGTATCTGCATACAATACCACGGGCAGAGACGTTGCAACGTTATACTGATAGTAAGCTCCGCATTAAATTATGCTTGAATCACACCAAAACTTGCTTTGTGGATTGCCTGAGCATAAAACTGTATCCTGTCAAGGAACTATGATAATGATGGTAGTCGTAATGTGCCTAAAAACTGACTTTATGCGATGTAAAGCATCATGTGACAATCAATTTTCATTGTTTTTTAGTGATCATAATTCATAAACTGAAATGATGCTAGAGACTCAGCTAGCAGGCGTTGTTTCTTTAAATACTAAAACATAATTTCCGAGGAATTTGATGTTTTACTTCATTATTAAACGTTTATAAACTAACTATTTTGTCATTTCTTAAAACTACTTATATTCGATGTTAATATTTATCAATGTCTACAAAATGTGCTTCAGTAGTTTGATTTAAATTCACTTATGTGATATATGGCCGTAAGCATGAAACATTTAATTATACTTGCCTTCCTTCATCTAGGTAGGCTGCTGCTATTGTTGAAATTATGTTTGGTCCTTGCACATTTCTACAAAAGATACATGATTTCAAAAATATATCGACTTTCATTAGAATAGTCAATATAATCATTATTTATAAGCAACGATTCAACAAGTTGATGCTAACAATTTAAAGCAAATCAAATAAAAGAATATGTCGACTTTCCCTCTTACGCATATGGACATACTTGTACTTAACTTGCAGAATGTAATAATTGTTTACTACTTAACGTTATATTATAGATAAAGAAATCAATGTAAATTGTGTCAAATCATGTAAAGAAAAAAGTAATCGGGGTATTGGAAGATGGTTACTTCATTGTACACGGTCTCCTTATTGTCCAATATTCTAAACGGAGTACATTTAAATACATTTTGATTCAAATGTAGGTTGATTGCATTGCAACAAGTTTTCAATGTTCAAACGTGGTTATGAACATACAACAATTATTACATGGAATTGTTGTATGTTGCTATTCTAATTTCTTTTTTCGGGAATACCTGATATGTAAACAGAATCGGTGGAGTGTCTTTCCTGACAAGGAAGGCTAGTATTTACGTGTATAATATCTTAAACCATGACCGAGTTACAAATAGTATGAATGTTTCTTACCTTGATGACATAGTTGTATTACCATTTGCCTCTGAAACAAAACAATTACAAAATTATCAAAAATGTTGGGGTATATTTTAGTGATATTCCGCATAACTCAGTTAGCAATGGGTTCATGTTTGAGGTTCTGTAGCTGGAAATATAGTATGAACGAAAACAAGGTTGACTTATCGTTTCTAGAGATATGGTTTACATAGAAGACTCTTTAAATGTTAGTAGATATACAGAAATCATAATCATTTAAAATTGTACATTTCATATCATTAATCTAACTATAAGACATTATCAACACTTGCCTCCTTCATGATTTGGATAATATGGCTTTGATTCATTATGAACGATTTAAAATCCGACATAATCGTTGTCATGATATGAAGTTCAAACAGAAGACGGGACTTTTTAAATGTTAGTAGGTTTACTACAAACAAAAGCAAACTCATTTCTAATTGTTAAATACATGTCATGAACTTAATGAGAAGACAAATCGATACTTGCCTCTCTTTGAACGACATCTCCATACCAAACAAATAGGTAGCACAACCAGTATGCAAAATCCTAACGTTGCTCCAATAGGATATACAATTACAACAGCAATGTTGGTTGTCACAATATCTTTATTTTCTGTAACGAAACAATTACTACTTCTAGTTTATTTTGATAACTTAATAACGTAGTGCTGTATCCAAGCGGTATACTTAAGCGATTCAATAGCATTATTTTATAATATGCATTAAATAGGGCTAATGCGATTTTATAGCTTAATCAACTTATTCATAAGTTTTGTTTGAACTTCAACATCTAAGTATGTTTAGGTATAAGAAAAATGGTAAACAGACACTAATATTCTGATTATATATCGACTTTGCTTACGTTAATTTGACATCAATCACAGGAATGCACACACTAAGAAGGTACAAAACTGGAACAGCTTTATTGCCTTTTGTTTATCCTATAGGGCTATTAAACCTTATTATGAATAATTTACCGATAACTTTCAGAATGTAGGTAATAAACTCATCTGATGGACAATTGCGTAAGTGCTTGTTCATTATAAAGTAACGGACACACACAATTAAAAAACAACCAGGGGCCCTTTTCATTAATGAGTAAATATATAAGTTTCAAATAATGCAAACTATGTTCACAACCATAATGTCCAAGTATGATCGACTGCAAATGAAAATAGTTATAGGTCAATACAATATAACGGAACATGATAAAAAGAAAAAGTGGTACTGAGTGTACACTAAATGCCACGCATTCCGAACGTACCCTCATATTAAATACCAATGATCAATTACTAATTGTGTATTAATATATGTTATCAACTACGTTGCTTAGTTCAACTCTTGACTTGTCAGTGATTAGATATTTGAAGCAGTTGATAGCTTTGTCTACCCATTTGGCGAGAAAGTTTTGTTTAGGTGTTATCAGTTTAAATTAACGACTATTTAAACGTAATACGGTATAGTATGTGCTTATTTTATATAAGCCGTCTCAAATCTGATTTTAATCAATCAAAAATAATATCAGAATATCAATTCTTTAAAATCTTTCTTCCAAAAGCCATAGCCAAGAGTTAACGAATATTGGTCAATGCTGTGTGTACATCTGAATCCTCAGAATCGCCTAATTTATTCGATGCATAAATGAAAATATCATACAGTGTCTTTTCGGTCAAGCCAGTAATCGAGTAATACATAAGTGCATCACCAGTATCGGTTACATTGATATAATTCCATGTGCTACTTGAGCCCTTCTTATAATAGATATTAAATGTTTGTGGAAGCCCACCATTGTTTCCAGGGATCCATGTAATATAAATTGATGATGCCGTAGTTTTAGCTTCATCATGTCGAAGATATGTGGGCGCATCAGGTATTTGTCTTGTTACGTCTAAAAGTATCAATTACTTAATCATCATTCATTCATTAAACAATTATAATAATCATGAAACAACTAATGGATATAATTTTGTTGGTTAAAGCAAATGTTTGTACAACTTGAAATTATTTCTGAAAAAAAAACTTTTAGAGATACTATTCTCGATCAGTATGTAGATTTTTTTATTAAGAGGATTCCTGAAGTCTCGTGCTGCGATGATTCAATAATTATTGCCTCAGTCCCATAAACTCGTTGCTTGTTGAGAAACAGTACGTGCGAACAGCCGTAGACCATTGTGCTTCGGGTTTGTGGTCACATACATTTTAGAGTCGTGAGGTCAGTCGTAAGAGCGACAATACGGGCACAGTACGGGCTATTTACGGATGTAGAAGGCTTTCGTGCGACCGATGCAGGAATATGCGCGTATACTTTTAGTCTGATAAGGTGATGACGTTAAGAAGACAAAGAGAAACGGAGCACGTATCGTATGACCCATTCGAAAGCCACACGACACCCGCAGGTCGATCGTTACGGTCCGTACGACTGGATGCGATTTCATTATCAGCTGTAAGGTGTAAGGCCGTAATACTGTGGTCACAATAGCGAAACAATTTTGTTTGTGGACTAGTTATGTCTAGAATCTTAGATGACTGTGCTGTCTGTCGTGCTGGTTGCGTGCGGATCCGTAAGATAAACTGAGTAAAAACGAGTCGTACAGACCCGTGCCTAGATCACATCTTTTAGACGCAATCACGCACGACACAAAGTCGTAAAGAAGGCTGTGGACGTTTGTACGGAGGACTTGCGAGGTACGTACTATATCTTAACGCAACAGTTGCTCATGAATTTCGTGAATTTCATGATTGTTAGATATTTCTTTGATTAGCTAAGTTATGATTAAAAATGTCACGAGTACGTGCACTTAGCTTGTTTGAGTTGTTAGTTTTTCCCATACAATGTTGTCATATTTCTTAGAGAAAAGAAAGCAAGTATTCTCATTAAACTAATAAATAGCCATAATAATTGTCTAAAAATGTAAATGGCACAGAAACATGCCAACAATCCGCAATAAAATGCAAAACAAAATTTTGAAACTTCGGTTGACCTGTTTAAATAGCTTAACAACAATATTTTAACTTTAAATCGATAAATAAAACCCGATCTATAGGTAAGTGTGCTGCCCTTTCTTACTTGTAAACTATATTGAATACCCATAAATTCTATATAAGCATCAATTTCTCAGCACAAAACTGTCCTATTTGCATGTACGTGAATTGCTTTTGTTTGAATTTTATGCTGTTAATCAACTCATTTAATCATAAAGCGCGGCAAACTTACAAAACCAGATTTTCTGGACATCTGTATCTTATTACTTAACGTCGTATTCAACTCAGATTTAGATCATAAATACGACGGTGAAATGAATATAGTATTTGACGATAATAGTGCATTGTATGGAATTCAACACAAGTATCAAATAGTTAATTTAACGTAGATTCAAATTAATTTAACTAAATCAATATGACCCAAATACTGACAACAAGATAAATGAACAAGATAAATGAAAACTTACGACAATCTCGTTCATCAGAACCATCACGACAATGGTCAAAATGATCACATTTCAAACTTCCACGAATACACTTACCATTATCACATAAAAACTTTGTACCATTACATGCTGAAAATAAAAGTATATAGTCATTATTTAGAATATAGTCAAATCATGAAAAACTGGCAAGAACTTGTGGGCAGAACCCTTTGACACTTATAAATATTACAAGTATAGGCATCAATTTGTCAGCACAAAACTGTCCTATTTAAAACTAGTATCACTACAACCATCAGTACAATCGTCATCATGATCACATTTCCATTGTACAGGTATACAATTACCATCATCACAAGTCCATCAAAGTATTTGATCAGGATTCTCTCCTTTGGCAGTACATTGTACTTGATTATAATCTAGAAAAATGATAACAATAACCTTCTGTAGTAACAAGATCGACTGCTTGGTCTGAAATACAATGTTTAAGCAAATATTTCTAAATACTTAATGATTCTTGAGCATTATCATTGTAATTTCATGTCATGCGATCCCAAATAATCATTAAGTAATATTACATTTGTTTGAACTGATGAAGCATCATTGATTAAATATTATATTATATATAATATATATATATATTAATTTTATCAATGATGCTTCATCATATATATTAAATCCCAGTTCAGGTAGTTGGAATCATTCCCAAGCCCAGGCCAGGCCAATACATCTGCAATCTCAAAGCTCTACTACTGTGGAGGGATTTGTACCTGTACCTCCTCAATAAGTCCAAATCTCTGTGCCCTACCAACGACTTTAATGCCGAAAGTTTATGAACAAGATAAATGAAAACTTACGACAATCTCGTTCATCAGAACCATCACGACAATTGTCATAAGTATTACATTTCAAATATCCTTGAATACATTTACCATTATCACATAAAAACTTAGTACCATTACATGCTGAAAATAACGTATATAGTCAATATTTAGAATATAGTCAAAACATGAAAAAATGGCAAGAATTTGTGGGCAGAACCCTTTGACACTTATGAATATTACATGTATAAGCATCAATTTGTCAGCACAAAACTGTCCTATTTAAAACTAGTATCACTACAACCATCAGTACAATCGTCATTATGATCACATTTCCATTGTACAGGTATACAATTACCATTATCACAAGTTCATCCAAGTATTTGTTCAGGATTCTCTCCTTTGGCAGTACATTGTACTTGATTATAATCTAGAAAATGATAACAATAACCTTCTGTAGTAACAAGATCGACTGCTTGGTCTGAAATACAATGTTTAAGCAAATATTTCTAAATACTTAATGATTCTTGAGCATTATCATTGTAATTTCATGTCATGTGTTCCCCAATAATCATTAAGTAATATTACATTTGTTTGAACAGATGAAGGATCATTGATTAAATTAATTATATATATTAAATCCCAGTGCTGGTAGTGGGATTCATTCCCAAACCCAGGTCATGCCAATATATCTGCAATCACATAGCCCTACCACTGTGGAGGGATTTGTACCTGTACCCCTCAATAAGTCCCAATCTCGGTGCCCTACCAACGACTCTAATGCCGAAAGTTTATGAACAAGATAAATGAAAACTTACGACAATCTCGTTCATCAGAACCATCAGTACAATCGTAATCAGTATCACATTTAAAATTTCTACGAATACATTTACCATTATCACACAAAAACTTTGTACCATTACATGCTGAAAATAACGTATACAGTCATTATTTAGAATATAGTCAAAACATGAAACACTGGCAAGAACTTTTGGGCAGAACCCTTTGACACTTATGAATATTACATGTATAAGCATCAATTTGTCAGCACAAAACTGTCCTATTTAAAACTAGTATCACTACAACCATCAGTACAATCGTCATCATGATCACATTTCCAATGTACAGGTATACAATTACCATTATCACAAGTCCATCCAAGTATTTGTTCAGGATTCTCTTCATTTGCAGTACATTGTACTTGATTATAATCTAGAAAATTATAACCATAACCTTCTGTAGTAACAAGATCGACTGCTTGGTCTGAAATAAATGTTTAAGCGAATATTTCTAAATACTTAATGATTCTTGAGCATTATCATTGTAATTTTATGTCATGCGATCCCAAATAATCATTAAGTAATATTACATTTGTTTGAACAGATGAAGCACCATTAATTAAATATTATATTATATATAATATGTATAAATATTAATTTTATCAATGATGCTTCATCATATATATTAAATCCCAGTGCCGGTAGTGGGATTCATTCCCAAACCCAGGTCAGGCCAATACATCTGCAATTTCATAGCCCTACCACTGTGAAGTGATTTGTACCTGTACCCCCTCAATAAGTCCAAATCTCTGTGCCCTACCAACGACTCTAATGCCGAATGTTTATGAACACGATAAATGAAAACTTACGACAATCTCGTTCATCCGAACCATCAGTACAATCGTCATAAAGATCACATTTCCAAGAACCAGGTATACACATACCATTATCACATAAAAAACTATCATCACTACATGTTTTAAACGCTGAAAATAAAGTATATAGTCAATATTTAGAATAATCAAAACATAAAAAACTAGCAAAAATCCTTTTGACTTTGGGGTCACAAGGTCAAAGGTCAAGGTCACTATTACCTTAAAACTGAAAACAGTTTTCGGAGCATAACTTAAGTTTCATTTGGCCCACAGTATTCAAACTTCATGGGAGGATTGTCCATGTTTTTTTTTCTTTACTTTGTTTTCCACAATTATTCATAATATGATATTCATATGTCTTACAAATAGTCTCATGTCTTCCAAATGCTTCATCTTAAAAAAAAAACACTTTCGGGCATATAATGCTCCGCCTATTGGTGCTCTTGTCTAAACGTCGTATTCAACACAAATTTAGGTCGTATATACGACGGTGAAATGAATATAGTATTTGACGATAATAGTGCATTGTATGGAATTCAAGACAAGTATAAAATAGTAAATTTAACATATAATCAAAATAAAGTCACTTAATTAAAGATTAGATTTAAGTCATAAATACGACGGTGAAATGAATATAGTATTTTACGATAATAGTGCATCGTATGGTATTTCAACACAAGTATTAAATATTTAATTTAACGTATAATCAAATTATTTGAACTAAATCTATATGACGTAAATACTGACAACAGACCAAAGTGTATGTCAACAAAAAATCTATACTAATATGATTATATGATATATTATTACCTGATTCCTTATATAAATGTAATTTGATATTTTGACTGTTTTTAATGAACTATGACCGGTCAGTAGTTTTGACTGTTTCCCGCGCGTGCATTGACATAACACAATCACGGTGTATAAATGACTGTACGATATCAGTGATTGCGATTGGTAGTGAATTTATACAGAAGTACAATTTATTAGTTTTATGGGACAACAAATCTTCTGGTACATAGGCAGATTTTCAAAATAAACCTTAGCTCGTGATAAACTATTTGCAGCAGTTTTGCTTATTCCATATGGTTCTTTTATAGTAAAAACGTTAACAATCACTTCCAAATCACGAACTATTTTGCTTTGTTGACATCCATAGCTTGTCTTGTAAACTCGATTTCGAGAAAAAAAATCACATTCATGTTATTGTATGAAGACTTTTTTGGTATAAAATAAATTATTTATTGTATTATATCAATAATTTATCAGAATGTTGAATGCATCTATGTGTAAATTTTACGTTTATGTCGTGTGCATTCGCCGACATACTGTACGACTTCAACAAATGATTGTGTACGACTACTAACGATTTTATGTAAAAGTATTGTACGACTTCGTTTGATTTAATTGTGTGATTTGATATGATATTATTGCGTTTTAAGATGTTTAGTCATGTACCACTTTCTTAAGCAATGCATAATTTATAAAACAGGTTATATTTAACTTAATTGCACTTTCGTACCCTTTGTTTGTGCCCACCTAATTAAAGTATACAGTGTCTAAAACTAATTTTACAGACAAAATATGACCAAACATCAGTTTTTCTGCATGGGAAGGCAGAAACATTACATTTTAAGAAGGGAGATAACTGTCCATTAAAGGAGTATATTAAATTTAAAAAAATTAAAGGGGTAATTTCCTTAAGGTAAACAATTTCATAGGTTAGAAGGAATTTTTTTTCAGTATTCTGCTATGAGGGGGGATTAAAATTTTGTTTACTTTGGTACTCATCAAATGAATGAAATGCCTTAAAATAATGGTATTAGTAGCTATTCACTTTTGCTGACACTTATTTTCAAGAAGAAAAGTGATAATGTGACTAAAAATTGAACAGAGGGTTGAGTGTGCGGCCAAGTTCCAGCAAAGGGAGCTTGTTGCCAAGTTTGCCGAAGAAAGGGATTTACAAGGTGAGGTTTTGCTTAGTATTTTCTTTCTTCTTTTACTTTCATTGTTGTTTTGACCTTAAAAAATCTTCGTAAACAGATATCCAGTAGGGCGTTATTGTACAGGATTAGCGAGTATGCAAGCGGAAAATTTGATTGGGTTTTTATCAGATTGAACCTGAAACTAAGTGCATTACACGTTTGCCTATTTGACCCAAGTAAAACATTTTTCTATTGCAGAATGAGCAGAGAAGAAACCACTCCTGACAGCTGTTCATCGTGCAAAACGGATGGAATTTGCCAACAATCATGCAGACTGGACCAGGGTAGACTGAAGTGATGTTCTGTGTACAGATGAGTCAAGATTCACTCTCTTCCAGAATGATGGTGGTGTTTACGTTCGCAGGAGAATGAATGAACACATAAACAGAAAGAGAATAATGACATCATGGAACTGATATGTTGGCCCCACAGAGCCCAGACTTAAACCCTATTGAACACTTGTGGTTTAAGTTGAAAACAGCTGTGCGACTATATCGCTCACGTAACCTTACAGAGCTGGATGCTCATTTTTAAACGGACTAGTCCCGAACCACTGTGGAGAAGAACTAGAGGCTGGTTAGAGGTATGCCACGCAGGATTGTTGTAAGGGGTTACACCAAATACTGACTGCGTTTAAGTGTTATTTGTATTGCCGTCGTGGACAGGCCTTAACTGACCTCTCCTGTAATTTTGATTGAAATTTGGTAATTCAAGTATATTGAATTTGTTGTTATTGTATTGAAATATAAATAAATGTTTTGCATGTTTTTTTCCACTATGTAAAATAAAATTACAAAAGCAAAAGTAAAGATCATAAAATACAATATAATGCAGAAAAAATAAAATTTAATGGACTGTATACTTTCTTTTTGTGGTCAGTGTATGAAAATTTTTGTGTATCTACTGCTCTCAAGCTTACAATTGTTATTGTACAAAATTAAAGTGAAATATCTCCCTTATCTAAAATTCTACCAGAGGTTATATTTTTTATGCACATCTTCACAACATGGTCTACTTCTTTACTTTGGTGGCGGAAATGTTAAAGAAACAAGTATATTATCATAAATTAATATCAATAGACATCGTACAGAATGTAACAAATCAACAATTTGCATCAACAGTAGTTGGACAAGCGCATCAACGGACGTCGTACACATCATTTTACATCACATCAACAGACATCGTACAGAATTTAATCTTATTTTACTTCAGTTTTCAGTGTTTAGGTTGGGTATAGAGGAAAATCATAAAATACTGATCAACAGCGATCGTACAGTTTCGTTTTCGTTTATACACCGTGACAATGTTATTTAAACTGTTACTGTACTGATATAAGGGGAAGTAACATTTTTGAAATGAACGAAGTAGTTTAAATGAACCAAAGTTGCAATGTATGTTGGTTCATTGGAGGAGATGTAAATATATGGATTGAATAAATCACTAATTGGTTCTGTTTAACTTTGTAAAGAAGTGTTATATATAATACGCTAAATGTTATACCGTATCGTATCATTTACAAGTATGCCAAACGATCTTCAAGAAGGAAAACTATTGACATTATAAGCTAGGGTATCCTTCATAGCCGCTTCTTTAGTCAGTTACTTGACTACTGTTCTGCATAATGAGAGTCAAAAGGGGCATCGTTTGGGGGTTTTTTGCGACAAGTTAACAGCGAACTAATAATACGCCAGAAAAGAATTGACACTTATCCTCGAGTAGCCGATGTGATGAAAATCAATCTCTAATTAAACAAATCACCAAGATTTGATAATTTATAACAATTTTTATACTAAACTATCGAATTCTACAATTCCACTCAGTTGTCACAGAATTTCTGATGAAATAAAACTAACCACAAAAATATTAAAAATGAGCCATTAAATAATAAATTTCACAAAGTGTAAATTTCACGAAGAATGGTACAATTTCTTCTTTTTAATACTATATTTATATTGTGTTGACAAATAGAAAATATTATCCTTTATAAAAGCAGTCCCTTGTCATAGCAGGGAATAAGCAGATGTTGAAATTAATAAATATATATATATATATATATATATATATATATATATTCACAACAAAAAGTGACGTCACGTTAGGTCGAACATAACAACTTTTCGACGCTCTGTTGATTTTCACCAATTTTTATATTTATAATGTCGCCACATGCAAAATTTGTGGAATAAACTTTCCAACTAAATGTTTTTTAACCAGATGAACAGTTTATATATTTTTGGAAATCAAAGGGAATTTACGAAACATCCATAAATCAAGTCATAGAAATTAGGATATACCGGAAGTAGTTTCAGTGGCGAATATTACAACCTAGAGTTTTAGTTTTCATTGTGTGACGGGGTTATTCAGCCAAATATTGATTCAGCTTGAAATAAACATTGTTGGGTGATTTGAATTATTTTTTGACGCGTTGTGAAAAAGCTTCACACTCTGTACATACAGTGATTGCAAACATAAGTAGTCAAAATGATTGTGGTAAAGGTTATCACAATATCCGTGCTTTTCATTTTACATTGGACTGGTCATCAGAAGTAAGAAAAAATAAAAGTGGAATGGTTTTTTGGTTCATAGATTCATCAAATAATACCGCAATTTCAGTCAGCCAGGCAGTTTTTTACGAACGCTTCATTTCTCCATTGTATGATTCTGTTAGTAAAAAGCATTCGTCTTCAACTTCATCTTGTTTGTTGTCAAATTAGACTCATATACGTCTTCTCCTATTTGGAACCATACATCTATGCCCTGGGCCAAACACCAGTCGTCAAGCTACATACGATTGTTCTATGTTCAGAAAACGTGAACTATATATGTTACATCTTAATATCAGAAGTTTTCTGCCCAAAATAGATGAAATACGATTGATTTTAAGTGAAGCGAAACCTGCTATTTTGTGCCTTACTGAAACATGGCTCGACAACAGTGTTCACAACAATGAGATCAAAATTGACCATTACTCCGTTTGTCGTAATGACCGAAATCGACACGGGGTTGAGTGTGTGTGTCAATGTGAGGAATGACAAAGCTTTTAACCATTGAATGGATATGAACGATCCTGCTCTAGAGTCAGTCTTCATGGAAGTGTATGTACCAAACACTTGCCATTCATAGTCACAGCTTTCTACAGACATCCCTCACAAAGTGACTTTTATAATATTATGGAAAATGTTTGTTCCAGCAGTCCATATTTTTACAACAGAGAGTGCTATTTTCTTAGTGACTTTAATACTAATTTCTGTGACAGATCTAATCCATTGAGGAAATCACTATCAAACTTTTCTGACTTCTTTGGTTTAAAACAACTGATTACTGAGTGTACTAGAGTGAGCTTTTCTACTATAATTGACCTTATTTTAACACTTGATGAAAACAGGGTATCCCAGAGTGGGGTTATTGATTGTTCACTAAGTGATCACCAGTTGATTTATTGTACTAGACAAATCACTCATTCTTTTATTGGTAAACAGAGATATGAAAAACTAGATCTTTAAAAAACTATAACAAAGACAGTTTTCAGCAGCATTTATTAAGTATTGATTGGTCTGATGTAATGATGACCGATAATGTTAACAAAGCTTTGGAAATTTTTAAATCATAATTTTTAAATCCATCAATAAATTCGCTCCTGTTAAAGAAATAAGATTGAAACAAAAAACTGAGAAATGGATTACTTCAGACGAATTAACTTGTATTAAAGAGAGAAATAGAGCTTTTAACCTGTATAGAAATAACAAAAATGATGATAATGTTTATTATTTTAAAGAGTGTAGAAATAAGACTCAAGATGCTATTCTTAAAGCTAAAAACAATTATGTTTGTGAATCTCTTGAAAACTATAAGTCTGATTCCAAGTCACTTTTGAATAGTTTAAAATCGTTGGGGTTGCCTTCAAAAAGGATTAAACTGGAGGAAATCTTGCCTTGAAATTGGAGATGAAATTTGTTTTGACATGTTAGAAGTAGGAGAACAATTTAATATTTTTACTGTAGCTTCAAAACTAGTTGAAAAATTACCATTTTGTAAAAATACTTTTGGCAGTAGTTATGTGTTTCATTTTTACTCATCTAAGGGTGTCAAACCAGATTATTTATCTTTTCGTATTGTTTCGGAAAGTAAAATTTTAAAATATTTAGTGTCTCTCAATCCGACGGTACCGCTTGACGGTATCCGTGTTCGTTTTGTCCGAGACGCTGCTCCCATTATTTCTTCTCCACTAACCCACTGCATTAATTTGTCTGTTATTCAAGGATCAGTGCCAGATGGTCTTAAATCTGCACGGGTTGTCCCCCTTTATAAGAAAATTGAAAGACATACGTGGGAAACTAACTCATATTTCTAATTTTGTGTGTTCTTTCCAAAGTTATGGAAAAGGTTATTTTTACCATTTGAAAAATTATCTCACAGGCACAATTTTTTGTATGAATATCAATCTGGTTTTAGGCAAGGTTGTTCTACGGACACTTGTCTTATTAATCTTCCAGATTTTATTAGGTTTCAATTGGACAAAGGTCACCTTTTAGGTATGGTTTTACTGCAAACCCAGTAAAACCATACCTTGTAGGTATGGTTTTACTGGATTTGCAGAAAGCATTTGATACCGTTAATCACGCTATTCTGATAATGAAACTTAAGGCTATATTGGTATATCTGATATTGCACTGCAACGGGTTAAAGCATAACTTACTGATAGCAACCAGTTAGTTGATATCACTGGAATTCATTCCTCTTAAGCAAGTATTTCTTTTGGTGTTCCAGAGGGCTCTATACTTGGCCCTTTGTTGTTTATGATATATGTGAATGATATGTTTGGTGCGGTCAAGAATAAGTTATCACTGTATGCTGATGATTCAGCCATTTTGATATCTTGAAAAAAATCAGTCAGACATAGATTCAGTTCTAAGCTCAGAAATGGAAACTCTTAGTCAATGGTTAATTTGTTACAAGTTATCTCTCCATCTAGGTTAGACTGAATCGGTATTATTTGGTTCCAAACAAAGCTTAAAATCACAAGCAAATTGAAATGTAAGTTGCAATGGTCAACATATTGAAGCCAAAGAATCTGTCAGATATCTTGGTGCTACTCATGATCAGACTCTTTCTTTTGATTCAATGGCCAGGCCAATCATATCAAAAGCTTATTCTAGGTTTAAGTTCTTTTATAGAAACAGGAAGATCTTAAATTTTCACACAAAAATGTTACTAACAACATCTCTCATTCAGTGTTATTTCGATTATGGTTCTGCAGTATGGTACAATTGTTTGTCTCAGGAACTTAGGAATTAGTTACAGGTCACTCAGAACACAATCATAAGATTTGTGTTAGGGCTGGATGCAAGGACTCACCTTGACCAGAATCATTTTGTAAAACTCAACTGGTTACCTGTATCAAAAAGGATGGATCAAATAATCTTAAGTCATGTATTTAAGATTCAAAGTGGGATAGCACCAGGTTACCTCAGAGAGCATTTCATTCCCACTAGTTCTATTCACAGCTATTACAAGGCAAAGAGTTTTTTTTGTATGGGTTAGGGACTATTTTCATAGAAACAGGCAGGTTTAGCCTACCCAAGGTCAAAGGGTTTGGCAAAAAGTATTTTGCGTTTAATGGTTGTTTTCTGTGGAATGAAATGCCACAACACATTAGACAGGCTAAAAATTTTCCCCATTTGAAAGCCCTCGTCAAAGCCCTTCTTATGTCAGAGATCTTAGATAACTATTGTATATATTATGTATCGAGCTCTTAATTCTTTATCTGATTAATTATTATTAATATTATTACTATGACATTTTTTCTTTTTAGTGTACCTACTGTGATAGCATCATATTTATCTGTGATGTATATACGTATAAACTTAACTAATAATAGGGACCACAATGGAAATAAGGATTAAATTCCTTTTTGTGCCATCCCTATATTTCCATGTATTCGATATGGTCAATAAAACAATGCAATTTAGCACAATGTTAATTCTTATATTTCTGTATTAAAATGTGCTTATCAACCAAAAATACATGTTTAACCATTTCTCATTTTACTATATATGCAATTTTATAGTCTGTTTTTATAAATATCAAGCAATATTTTATGCATAAATCTTTATTCATCCTAATTATTGTACCATCATTTTGCCCACCATATATGATCCATGTCAATGTCATGAAATATAAATAAATATATAACAAATATCATGTAATCTAGTGTTTTGATCTCTTAATCCGACACCTTTAACTGTAAACAGACCAGGAAAAATATTAAAAATAAGTATTTAATGCAAATGTGACACTTGTCACATAAAAGATTATCAACTGCCACATGGCTAAAATGCTAAAATATAAGAATGAAACAATACTTATGATAAAGATTAACAATGCATCTTGTATAAAACAGCGACATAAAATATGTGGTGAAAATTAAGATCAGAAGAAAATAAACATGTGGTAAATTCCGTTATATAACTGACTAAGTTGATTATGAACATTGTAAACTCTTGCGTAATATTATGTGCCCAACATATATGATAATGATTTAAACAATACATTTATAATAATTTAAACAATACATTTATAATAATTTAAACAATACATTTAAATCAAGGCCGGATCCAGAAGGGTCGTAAGGCACAAGGGGTGGGTTCCTTTGGAAAAAATCATAAGGAATACAAATATTTAAAACACGAGATACGCAAGGCTTCCCACGGCCTACGACTGTCTGCACGTACGGGTCCGTCACAAGCCACGATTTTATGGGACTGAGGTGAAAGTTCTTTTAGAAATTTATGTCCAATAAAAGTAAAAGTATAATACTACCAAAAATGTCTGCACTCTGATGGAGTCTAAAAATTGCCTTTTGTGAAACTGAAGAGGTACCCTTTATATTGGCTTAGGCGTTCAATAAATATCGGACTTCTTAATTTCTAAATTAACTAAATGCGCGTTATTTTAACATTTGCATTTCAACTGATATCGTCTATATCAAATATGCATGTAATTAATTGTATAAACGATACGAGGAATCAGTTCTTGAAAATCCTTATCGTGTTAAATACAACATGTCCTGAAAAATGATATATGATAATACTGAGGCATTACATTTTCTTTTCACTGGATTTGCCCTGATGAGATTCAAACCTGTACTCCCTTCAGGATAGGAGATTCCAAATCTTGGCGCACTAGCAACTGCGCTATCAATCTGAGTTCTGAGGCATTTTCAATAAACAATGTCAAGCAAGGCGTTCAGTAGTATAAAGTTTGGTAAGCCCTACCGTTTAAACTTATAACGTTACTACATCGGTATATAGTTTTGGTGTGTTCGGATAATAGTGAAACTATCACCTTGTATGAAAAAAAATATTGTAAGTAAAGATAAAGTTACCTTGAACATTTACTTTTAATGAAGGTATCAACATCATTCCTGCCATGGAAAGTATTCCTACAAGATACATCACACACACCATATCTGTAGACAATACCTAAAACATCAAACAAACAGCATTACTGAATTGAAAAGCATCAATTAATTAGTGATGTTCCGATTATCGCCGACGTTGCCGAAATTGGTTAGAAAAATGTGAGCAACGATTAATCGATTACGATTTCTGTGGATGGCGACGTTGTGGAAAACTAGCCCGTACCCAAGGTAGATAATTCATTTTCGTGTGCGCGCTATAATGTGTTCAATAACAACTTTTCTTTGACGTAACCCACGTGCCTGACGCCCGAGACAAGTGAAATCGCCGACGGGAGAACCAAAATCTTAGTCAGTTGCCCGATCGGGCAAGTCTTGTTTTCGTATCCGAATCATGTTTGTATCCGAAAAAGATGTACTCGAACAAACTTTTACTTTAACTTGAATGACTTTTATCTAAGAGTCTTGCGTTATCACAATATTACACATTCACAATTCCGTTTTGCAATCTATTTAAATGTGAATAATTAAATGTTGATAAACAAACTCATTCGTCTAACCGCTTCTAAATGATAAAGCGAGACTTTTGGTCAAGGTCATTAGTCATTGCATTAACGAATTTCTCAAGGAAAGCGATTTTACCATTTTAATAAAACAAGCTGCCATAAAGCTTAATTCTCTGTTACCACCCAAAAAGTGTTGTCACTAATAGTCACAGATTTTTGCCATTTTGCCTGCGTTTTTGCTTTCGGCGCGATGTGACCTTTTTGTGTTGGTGCGCCGTAAAACCCAAACAAACAACAAACTGTGTTTTTTCACTGTATTGAGTAATTAAGAAAACCATCAACATTTTTGTACTGTCCCATTTGTTGCCATGGAAACGACTAATGAGGTTCAAAATAAAATGAATTTAATGAAAATAGCAGTGGCTGTATACTTTGATTGAAAAGATACAATAAAGGTATACGATCCCTAACTAATCGGTAAAGATCGTGTTATGTCGACATTTCCGTAAACCGCAGTTCGATAAACATCGTCATACTCGTATTCGCTCGTAACTGTACTATTTTTAGTTATAACAACCTCGTGGCGTATGACGTAACGGGATTTCCTACTGTCAATGAGGTAAAATCGAGTTATCCAACATGGCGGAGATAGTAAGGAATGTGCTCGGTCGTTTTTCAAAAAGACGTTATGTTAGTTCCGACAAAGGTTTATTACGACAAAACAATCTATCTGGGATAGTAATTGATAAAATATCAACCATCAAAGGTTGGAGAAAGGAGAATAGGCCGTCAACTAAGTCGGACGCACTGAGGTTTTGTGAAGGATGTCGACTTGGTCCGGTGCCATGATTTCCTGTTTACAGACTGTGTTGTGGATGAACAAAAACGTGGACTTTCGGGATATTTATTTGATAAATGCTGTTATGAAGAGTGATGTTACGTAAGCAATGTGCCTGTTGGTAAAACTGTAAGCACACAGGGTAAAATGTACTGGTGCACCATTGTTTTGTTGTCCACAGTCTAGACTCTATGCACAGGTAAGAAATTACATTCTGAACTGAACTATTTATTACTCTATTATATCAGTATGAATATGTTGAAATTAGCCATTTTGAAACTTACAATGTTTATTTGTTATATGCCTAGATTTGAGATAAGTTGGGTGATAGTTTTTAGTGTGTAATTTATTGTGCTAGTTTTATTGTGCTGAGCTGATGCAAGATGTTATGTTTTTGTGGCTGTGGTGATCGTAGGTAACTATATAGTCACTTCCAACAGCCTTGCTGTAGGGTTAACCCTGTAGCAACGCGGTTGAGTGTCTCGCCTACCACCCGGGAGAACCAGGTTCGATTCCCAGTCAGGGCGTATGGTTTTTATTCCCCCAATTTACTTTATGACTCAAATTTAACAGAATATAGCACTTTGTGAGTTGATTTTATTTATATGCAGTGTAACATATGTACAGCATTGTACTGTATTTAGAGTTACCTGTGAGAGTAACACTGTCTGTCTGTAGCAGACAAATCAGGGTATACATACTACAAGTAAAAACACTCTAGACAAGGCTGTGATGATCTATCATAAACTTTTAATGGGTCAGAATTTAGTTCATGATGTCAGAGATGCATATACCTTCCAAACTGGCTGTAATCTGTAGCTACTATCAATCTCACTGGACACATCAAGGCTGGTGTGAGCCTAAATTAGTTTAGATAGTGATATTTAATTTCAATTTTACATTGCGAAGTATATTAGCTGAAAAAGGTTACTTTCCATTTTCAAAATACACTCCATTTTGCAACTCGGTGAGATACCATTTCAGCCCTGGTGCTAGGGGAAATCTTATGTTTTATTTATTCATTTAAGGACAAGCTCTTGAAGAGACTCAGCAAGCTGAATCAATCATGGAAATCATACATCTTGACCTTGGTGTTGCAGTGTTACCAGATCCTTCTCCAAACTACAGGTAATCTGTGATACATATTATGACTCTGTATCAGTAATTGTAGCCTGTGTGTGTTGTGGGTTCCATTCCGGGCAGGGCATGCTTTCTTGGAGCTTGGTCATGAAATTATTTCAACCGTCAATTTCACAACTACCAATGAATTTTAATAATGTAGCCTAGGGCAGTTGTCAGTCACTGACGAAATTATGCTCTTAGTGTAGTTGGTTTACTGCTGAATCAAGAGATTTAGGCTTTCCAGGAGGAATGAGTAGGTTGACTGACCACTGTTATATGACCTATACAATGTGTTGCTATGGCGTTAAAGGTACTCATTCACAGATTTCAACTTAAATATCAACTTTTTCTAAAACTTTCAAAGTTGTATGGAAACACTTTTGGAAACAGGAATATAGTTTTCTGATAATGAATTTTTTAGTGAAAATTGACGTACAACTACAAATAATGGTGTTTCATGCAGTACAATTACAGACACTGAATGGTATTATGAAATTATAGAAAAATAAACCAAATCTGTTAACTAGTATCTTTAACCCTAACAAACAAACAAAAAACTAAATTGTCAGTATGCAACTTATCATGTGATGTATATATTTAATTTTCAGGCATTGGATTTCATTCAGAAATAGATATTGAAAAATTACCAGATCCTGTACCATGAGGAGATTTCAAACCAGTAGACATTGGTACTTGACATTTGAAATTTTGATTCAGTTACTGATCTAAGTAAGTACAAGAATTATTTTTGAGTTTGATGATTATATCTTTAAAGTTTTTGATCTTCTCAGCAGTATTGATGATACATAAAAACAATTTACTTCATGAAAATACAGATGCTGGTCAAGGGATTTACCTAATGCTGCAAGTTGTGTATTTTTTGTTTCTAAAACTGTTGAGACAGTCTTCATCATGCATAGGTACTGTGTTTGTCAATGGGTATGTCAATATTTACCTATATATTGAAGAAAAATTCCTTGTTTGAATTATATCATTTAGTAAAGTAATTCTACTTGTCTCTGTTTCAGATAGTGTAGATAACTCAACTCAGATTGGTGTTGTTGGTCAGATTATACCCTTCACCTTATATGCAGTCATTGATTCCTATTACTGCAGCAACACAACAGATTACAGAAATGTCTATGGTTGGTGACAAAATGTTTGAGAACAGATCACTAGTGTCAACAGTTGACATCAATACAGCTTGAGACAGTTTCGTCGACAGGCTCTAAAAAATTGGTTATGTCATTCTTACAGCCCAGAATAAAAAAAAAGATTTGATATTCCTTTGTAGTTTCAAATTGAATCCATTTGACAGATTTTCATAGTGTGCTAATGATATTTGTTATTCTTTAGCTCTATGTCATGAAGTGTATATTAGTAGGACTGCATATATAAACAAGACTCTCTAGTCTCTGATTATTTTTATATTACATACAATGCTCATGCTGCTGCTGGTGATTCTTGGGCTCTCAGTTATTTGCTCCAACATTACCTTGACAATGAGAGATTTTAGTTCATTTTTGTTTCTTCATCAGTTGCGTTCTATAATAACCTAAATTCTAGAGAAAAGACTAGGAACATATCTTCTTTTAAAGTTCTTATTTCTAGTGGTATTTGCAACGGATGACAAAAGCTGAAAATATTGCTAGGTCTGGGCTGAACCTTGACCGATTTGATGGAGAAGATGGGACTTTTTAAACACAATGTCAATGACAAACAGTCTAGGTCAACCGTGCATGACAAATACAAAAATAATTATTGAAAGTGTCATCCCAAAACAAGCTGAATACTTGAATAATCTAAGTAAATAAATTTAAATGCACTGATTGTGGGTCATTTAATATGCGTAATAACTTGTGACATGTTGAAATTATTTATATTATTTATGTAGTGCATTTTTCAAATGATAATTTCAGCTTTACAATATTGCAGCTACTAGGGTATCATGTTGTTAATCATTCATTATTTAGAAATTCATGATTTTTATTATGTTTACCTGGTGAAAACTAGATAAGTTTTTTTTCCATTTTTTGTGCTTGTGTACATGAAGATTTATATAAATTTGATATACATAAAAAAATATAGGAACAGCTGTACATTTTTAAGATTGAAAAGAACAATATGGTAATGTCACTTTATAATTGTGCTTCAATAAAGCCTACTTGAGTAAAAATGTATTGTACTGAAATTGTAGGAGTGATTTGTACTTGAACATTTTTATTTCAAAATTAGCGAAAAATATCTATATTTCGAGTCACAACTGTAAAGGTATTTTTATGATTTGACCTATTTTTTTCTGTAAGTATGTATAAATTATATTGCAATTAGTTTTCTATAGTAGCACCTTTCATTTGAGATATAATTTTGACACTAAAGAAGATAAAATTCATCATTTCATTTTTTTCAAATTTCGTGAAACAGATATTTTATGCCTTGGCCTAAAAGTTGGATCTTCTATATTTCCTAGCATACTTAGAATAGTGTTGAATTTTCTTTTCTGACATTGTTTATATTATAGGAACATATTGTATAAGTTTTGTTGATGTTGTTACGTTTTAAAATTTACTAAATACATATTCCATGCTATTTTAGTGCTTGAAATTAACACTTTTCCGAGAATATTGATAATCTCATTAACTGTTTCTCAAAAAGTATGTGGTAAAAGTCGCTCATATTTTTTCTCAAGTATTATCTATCATATAAGACAAGATTGTGCAAGTTTGGCGAATATTGATTCCCTATTTAATTTTTATGATGTGTTAAAAATGACATGTTGATAGTTTTGTAGGCTTATCAGAGGTCATAATTTTCAGAAAAAAACAATACAAACTTAGCAAATTGCATTAAATGTTTACTTTTTTACACATATGTGTTTGATTGATACCATTCCTATAATGTTAACATTGATTTTATGTTTGAATAAATGTCTATAAATAATTCAACTATTTTCTATTTTCAGCAGTAAAGGGGCATAATCTTAAACATGCCACAACTATTAATTTTGTATTTAATTTGAAGATTTTTTCTGGTGAAAAGTTTAGGGACATCCTACACAATAAAAAACACCAAACATTATTGCTCTAGATGTAATATATCAATGGTCTAACAATTTGGGAGTTAGGGATTGTATACCTTAAAGTTGAAGTAACAAAAAATTGTTATTGCATTGTAAGAAATATATAACAATATTTCCCTTGGAACTGAAAATTTGTCCAAATAATGTTAATTTATTCCGAAATATGGAATTGAAACCCAGTATTAATTTATTTTTTAGCGGGGTATGGCCGTTTTCTGTGCAAAAAATTATGAATATGCAGCTTTTTTACATTTCTATTTTTGTTTTTCAGAAAGTATGAGATTTATACTTTATATCGATGTAAAAAACATGTTTGGGCTTTTAATAAACTGCTTGACTGTCCCATATCAAACATCCACAATTTTAGTGGATTTCGCCGAATTTTTAGTGATTAGTAAACGTTACGCCGTCACCGGTTACGTATTTCCAATACTGTCTGCTCGCTGCAAAAAAGTCGACTTCTTATAAACGTATCTGCCTACAACGTTACACTCGTTACATGTTTTCTGTAAATGAATGCGATTAAAAGCCACAATTGCACGATCAATCTTTTATACATTCGACAACTGCGTAAAGATGTCTTCTTTGATAGTTGTTTCCCATTTTGTGTTGATAACATTACTTTGATGTATTATAAACTTCACTGGTAACACGGAAGTAGAAATACGCAAATTGTCAACAATAAAGGTCATGGTTATTTATTATTCGACCAGAAACTTGCAAACGCGTTGAAATAAAGAAATGGCATTAATATTCTATTCAATATATTGACACATTGTATAAAGTATGATACAGTGACTGCGTAATCGGACTCAATGTCGAGATTACGAGTAAATAAATCATTTAAAAAATTGTGCTAATGCATTGCATCGTACAAACACCTGTTCTCGAACCTCATCTGATCTCGAACCTTTCATAAAAAAGTTGTTTACTTTGCTACGTTATTGCGTATGACGTCATCAATCCATGTGCACAAATGTTTAGTAAACAATCGACGCAACTACAACTGTCAAGCGAGAATAATGCGCAAGAAACAGGTAATTAGAATGAATATTTTGCGATGGTGAATATTTTTCAGTAAATCCTTATTATCTTTTTCCGCTCTGTCAGTACAATCCATCTAATATTGTTTAAAAGTATGTCATTGCAAAAGAAGCACATGGCAGGTAGCCATTCCTGTCCTCTGCTCATAAAGTAAAGTGACAGCTAATTATAACCTCACAAATAACCAGATACGGTAGAAGTTCGAAATTAGGTCATCTATTTCTATGACAGTTTTCAGAAAATGGTCGTGTTTTTTTCTGGAAGAATTTGGATTTGTTTTTAATATAAGATATCAACAAATATATGATAGATAAGTGGAATATATTAAAAGGTGTTTTTGGTGTGTTTTTTTTTTAAATTGTTGCATTAAAATGATTAATTAGAAATGGCTCATTGAGTCCTTAGAGGTTCGAGAACCGGTGAGTCCACCATACAATTTCGTTGATATTAAAAATCTTAACTCAAAGACTTTATTATTTGTATTTTCAGTTGTCGCATGGAATTTGAGCATCTATTTTGACTTGGAGTAGGTATGAGTTTGAAGTTACTCAGTGCACGACATTAAAAGGTTTGTTTACATTTCATACCCCAACCAACCCTGTATATGCTTAAGCTGTTCAGGGGCAGATCAATATGTTTATGCAAGGGGTGAAACTTATGAACAGAACTCCACACCAATTACCTGTATATGATTTTAATTTTATGATTTATGGTTTGTAAATATTTATTTTAATGGGGACAATACACCATCAACCCTTCCATTTGGTCAACATCAGCTAGCCAAGGCCCTATGTCCCTATCTATAACTTAGAATATACAGACAGAAACAGAAAATGTAATATAAACTTTCTGATGTAAAATGTCTAACATTTTAGCAAATGGTTATTATCTGGTCACGTATTAAATCATAATTACAGTGTTTATGTCTTGTTGGGTTATTTATCAAGGTATATGACTGTGTAATTTATGATTTTGTTCTCCTGTCACCATGACATATGCAAATATGGTTTCTTATCAACAATGATAGTTTTAAGTATGATAAAACATTTGACTTCTTTTAAATATCATTGTTTGTTTATTGTTTTATAGGATTTAACGCCGTGGCAACACAATTTAGGTCATTTTACGGCATCTAGCGCACCTAACCTAGCTTTCCTGGACCATTGTCTATAACCAGTACTCACTACACTTTCACAAGACCGGAAACTTCTCAACTTTATTTTATCAATGGCGGAAACTCGACATTATTGTCAAATGTTCATGGAAGGGTATAACCTCCCCGGGTGGGATTCAAACCCGCACACCCTCGGGCACGAGATTCCAAATCCCGGCGCGCTACCGTCCCGGGTTTTTAAATATCGCAAGAAGTTAAAAATTATTTCAGTATCCTCTCACCATTCTACATTTTGCTATATATCTTAGTCAATTTATTGCTGGTATGTCAACTGCCAATATATTGTTTTGTTTGGGAGTTTACTTGTTTTATTATATAACTTTAAATATATAAAAAAAACTATCATTATGTTGTTTCTTTCAGGTCACTAACATATTGAGTTGTGTCATACTAATGATACTGAGAGCATTATAAATGATTTGGGAACAGACTTGAAAAAAAGAAACTATTAAAAACATTAGTTTGGTTAAGCCACAAGTGATTGATGAAATGTTAGAACACATTGTTTTAAATAAAATGAATATAAGAACTAACTTGTTATGTTCATGATATTTTATAGATCTGTGCTCCTTTTCACAAACAATCTGACGAAAAAGGTTATCGTAAGTCAGTTTAATATAATTAGAAGTTCAATGTCAGATGGATAATAAGCATAACTATGATATGATATTCATAATGTATGCAATATTCTACACAGTTCTATAACATTTAGAACTGATAAGCCGAAAACTTAGCGTTTTATTAACGTTCTTTGCTTTAGACTT
The DNA here is from genome assembly GCA_025267735.1 of Mactra quadrangularis. NCBI lineage: Eukaryota > Metazoa > Mollusca > Bivalvia > Venerida > Mactridae > Mactra > Mactra quadrangularis. Next base: position 47,160,923 of record CM046299.1, on the reverse strand, counting down.
ACGCAAAATATTTTCGCAAGATTTTGGTGAAAAGCACCACTGCTTGGTTTTGGTCAGATTTATGTTGACAATACAACCTATGCACTTATTATTACAGTAAATCAGTTATCGGTACTAGTTTTATTGTTGACAATTTTAAGAGCTATGTCAATAGAAATGGCATTCACTAGAAGTTAGGGCTGTCATGATACACCAGAAGCATATCGCGGTATATTGCGATGCACTAAAACTGTATCGCGATACCCACTATGATATATTGGATTGCAAACCAAAGACAGGTTGCATAATACTTTTGTATTAAAGAACTTATTCAATTGTTCAGTATAGACGTATGTTATAGCATTTTGTAGGTAAGTGCCTTGAGAAAAAATGGGCATTTTTAGAGTTATGGGAACAATCCGAATGTGCCCAGATCGGTTAAATTCTTTGCACTTGAGCTTTAATCGAATGAACAGTGGAAAACTGACATTTTGCTACTTCCATTCGGCAAAGGAAATAATTTTCAAATGAAAATAAATATCGCTAAGTACCGGTATGTTAAACTCGTACCGCAGTACGTATTGCCAGAGCTGCATATTGCAATATACCGGTATATCGTGACAGCCCTACTGGAAGTCGTGTAGTAGACAGTAATTCAGAATTAAAAATCCATAGCTGCTTTTCTGTGTAGTTACTACTTTGCAATATTGTTGCATCTTCATGACATGGTTAAGGGGGTACTCATTTGTTGGAAATGAAAACTGTGTACATGTATGGAATTTTATTAGTAAGAACTAAGAGAATGTCATCAATACAACACATTCTTATGTGAGGCTTTTTAAAGGCACCATGATTGGAATTGCAGCAAACTTAATCCTTGACTGCTCAATCCCACATTTTTACGTGTCTAGACCCACCCCCTCCAAAATGGGCGCCACAGCGGGTCATTGAGTGTAGAGAAAAGACGCCAAATGCTGATAAGAAAACATGCGTTCAGTCACTGAAAAGACCTGGCACTTTCGACCTTAATTTTGGAAAATATCACTGTTTGAAATGCAAACGTGGGGTGGGAAAGGAGTGAAAATTGCATTTTATGCTGTTTTTGCTCCTCCCCAGTTTTGCCATGGTAACTGGGATTGGAGCTCAACTTGGTTTTTCACCCAGGAAATAACTTGGCTAAGCTGCATATCTGTATGATAATTAGTAATGAAATAAGAGCATCTTGAAATAACCCTAGCGCGTAATGGTCAAAATATGGCTACTTATCATACATGTCGCAACCAGTAAAGGGTTAAACAGGGATTAATTTAGTACTTATGGTAACTTTGGCAACAAAAGTATTATTTATCAGGCTAACACATACATTGGTATGTGTTTACACAATGATATCCAGTAGTATTAAACAAGAATAAGATATGTGAATTACCCTTTTCACAACTTTTTAGAATACTTGGTTGCTATGGTTAATTTTAGAAAAGGGATTTTAATACATATGTGGATAAACACATTTCATAGACTATACTTTTTAGAAATAAAAATCCATTATTTCATCAACATTTTACTTAAAAATATACAATAAATGTAATATTTATTTTTTTGAATTGGTTGCCATGGAAACCGACTATAAATTTTACATTTATTACATTATATCTAATATTTATTATAATTGTTTATTTTTACAAGTTTTTTTAAATAGTTGCAGATATTTAAGCAGTGTTGCTATTTCTTATTTATGTTATAACTAATATATGTTTGAACACATTGATAGAACTCAATCCTGTTTTTAACGTTTTTACCCAAATTTCATGAATTTGTAACTTATTCAAATATGAAAAGCCCTAAAAGTTTTTTGAGTTTACTTGGAAAACCCTTATACTAAATTATTTTGGTCCAACAATGTCAGAAATGCTGCAAACTATTTTTACAGCGAATGTTTGATACCCCCTGTTTGCCATTTGGCTTGAAAAATGAAAAAATGTTGAGGTATAGTGTATTCAAATAATTGTAAAATTTAAACAAACTTAACTAGACTCGATTGTTGGCTTTTTAAATAATCTACTATGTCAGTACAAACATGTAAAGTTGTATTTTGAATGGTGATTACATACAAAAATAGAGTCTGGAAGTCACAAAATGGTCAATTAAGTGAAAAATTCGTCATAATTTCTCTGAAAATAAGTGAGAAAAATGGAATACCGGTTTCCATGACAACGGCAAAATATTTTGACTAATACACATTTTTTTATGTTTGGGCATCAAACTAAACATATGCTGTAAAAATCAACAAAGTCTAAGAGATTGAGTGCCGGACTCCTTATTTAAAATGTTGATTCTTACAGAGAATTGGTTTTTAAGGTGGGTCGGTACCTTACTCGGAGGGAAAAACGAAAAAAATATAATGTTCACCGATTATGATAAAAGTTAGCAAGCAGATAACTTGATGCTTCTTGTTTGTTTTCTTGGTAACCTTAGCGACGTTGTCTTTTTTTCACGACGTCACGGACGACACAATGGTTCGCGCTAAAAACAGGCATGCAAGTACATTAAACCTATATATTTAAAGTATTGAACGTCCGCGGACGAAGATAATTATACAAAAATGGGGACAATAATGTCAATTTTCCTCCATGGATTGGATAATATGGACAAGTTTCCAGTCTTGTGGAAGGGTAAATGAGTACTGGGTCCAGGAAAGCTAGTTAAGGTGTGCTGGACGCCGTAAAATGACCTAAATTGTGTTGACATGGCGTTCAATTCAATAAATTAATAAATATAAAATAAATTTTAATTTCCTGGATTAACAATTTGGACAACCATTTATTTTCTACCGCATGTACTGCAAGGCAGAAATCGATTTACATTAACCTTAGTTTAAAAATAGTTTTTCATTTGTATGCGTGTACACATACTTCTTACTCTCGATTTCTAACGTTTTTATCTCCATTTCGTTGTTACTTGAATCAAACAATGTATATTCATATTTAACAGTGAACGTGATTACGGTGATGTTTTGATGTGTTTTGATTTTTTTGTCTATTTGAATGAATGCAACTCGTGTCTTAGAACGTTCGTAATATATGTATCAGCTGAGGACGTCAGCATAAGGGACATCAGGAACATTCATTTCATTCATAATCTAAACACATTTATGTCATAGTGTTAATTTTGTGTAAGTTTAATTCAAGTAAATTGATAGAAGCAATGATTACATATTAACATTTAAAGGTCATCGGGCCGAATGAGCGAAATGGAACTCAATTACATTGGACTAAAGGTCGTTCATGAAAGTTGGCACTGAAATTAATAATTTAGACAACATCGTAAAATTTTACAGAATGACTACACCGTACAGTTTTCTGAGACTGCACCGTTCAAAAATGTGCGTTTTGACTTCACCATACACCGGCGACTGCACTCACTTTGTGTACACTCATAAAACGAACGGTTTTGGAGAATGGAGAGCATGATCCTCCGAAGTAAGGGGACAGAGTAACTCGGACGATCATTTTACACTACTCTGTCAATTGATTTCAAACTAAGAGCTCAAATAAAGTCAGAATCAGACTTAAAAGATTCTTTTCTCGCTTCAATTTTTAAAATCATAGATCGACCAACTTTGTGATTCATTTATAAGCTTTTGGGTGGATATCAAGGGAAAAAGGTTGTACATTATGTACCGGAGTCTATGCCTGGTTGAATACAACTGATTATACAGCCATAAATGTGGATTAAGTTAGAGAAATCGAGAAAATAAAATATGTTTACCTTTTCACCAGCGTTCGGTCCGCCATCTTGGTTGACTGCACCGTACACAGCTACACGACAGTGATGACATTATGGTTGAAATCATACAACAGTAGTATTAAGTATAAAAAATGACATAATTTTATATAATAAATGTAAAACATTCGTTCCCAATAATTTTCGTATTCGGCACGTTATGGAATTTTTTTCAAATATTTTTTCACTGTGAGAAAATGTGCTTATTGAAACGAATTGATATACATGTTTAAGTTCAAATTGAAAATATGTTATTTGATTAAATTGATCAGAACGTATCCTTAGTGACTCAAAGTCTCAGACCCTGAAATAGTGGTAGCCTCCTAATTTTGACTTATGTAAGAACATATTATTTTTTTTTATTCGAGCTAGTGAAAATTGCTACCTGGTGGCCCAACCGGGCTAGTGCTGTAAACCAATTAAAGCGAAGACTGCATGATGACATCCTGAGGGACAATCCATTGACACAAATAAACTTAAAGACATATAAAATACAATTTAATTTGTGGTTTTTTTCACTCAGTTGAATGAACTGGTGTCATATTGTTACATTAAGCTTAAAAGCAAGACAATTAAATATAGAATAATGATACACAACATTCAAGTCATTGAAGTACATGGATATTTTGCATGGTAATGTAATACAATGACCAGAATTAAGCGATATATCTTTTGGCATCCAACCGATTTTAATCGGAAAGTCAGTCGGTTGAGCCCAACCGATTTTTCCGATTAATCGAGTGTGGATTTTCCAACCGATTGACATCACTACAAATTACAATTAATTAATCTTCAATTTATATTAAGACTAGTCTTTCATTCAGAAGCCCTAGCTTTCCGACAATTCTTTGGTATTACATGTAAACTGGGTTCACAGTCACGTGGTTTGCAACAACAATATGAGTTTTTTGACATTTTTCTTTCTAGAAAAATAAATTTTCTACATCAAATAGCGCATGAACAGCTTAAACTTTTTCTGCTCAAAAACTCCCAATTATCGTTGTCTCTATCAGTAAATCTCAGAAAACTTAAATCAAGCAGCAAGCTAGATAAAATTTTCATAGTATTTTGGGTAGAGATTTTTTTACGATAATAAGCGTGAAACCATGCAAGTAGGCGCTAGTTAGGTTTTGTACGCATTTCCATTATTGATCGGACATACTGTTAAAAACTTTCCTTCAATATGGAAATTGGGGTACTTAATGGTTCCATCACGTATACATGTATATGTTTGTTATGAACAAGTATACTATCCACGTCAATACACGACGCATTAAGGTGGAGCTTATTTTTGGCATTTTTTTATTTGTGTTTTACCCCCTAATTTTGTTTCATGATGCAAAAACAAATTTGGCAAAATATGAGCACAATTAAACACTATTTAGAGGTAGCTCACTGACTTTGAAATTCCTGGATTTCTTTTTTCAGCAGCCGAAAAAGTTGTTATTGGAAGCTTCAGTGGATTAAATAATGTTAATTTCAAAAATTATTAACAGCATTGACATTTATATCATAATATTTTTCCATGCATATTATGAGGGGTGTTAATTCTACTCCAAGCACAAACATTCAAACTGGGGATACATCCAACTGTAAATTATACTAAAGTGGGCCCCAATCATTAAACAATCGATATCTGCTAAATTTCGCCGAACTGCTCAGTCCCATATTTTACTGAACTCTCTCACACTCTCTTGATTGTTCTTCTTCCTTTTCTTTTCTTACCCCAAGTGAATACATACTTATGAGTTTACTAGAATATTGTAAAAGAAAGTAGGCTTTTAAATTTAACTAATAAAATTCCTCTACACTTCTTGTTTGGACCATTCAAACAACTTGTACAGGGAACCTGACAAAAGGTCACATGGACAAAAAGTCCCACTAGTCCTGCAGTAAAATGACATATTTTAGGTGAACCGTGCACTTGAGTCCCCACAAAGTTTTTTTGCAGTTTCTATATATTAAAAAGGTGCTGAATAAGAATCCGAGTGATGACACCCTGTCATCCCTGAGCAATTTGCATAATATGCAAATTAAGTCCGCCATTTGTGAAACAATATGGTGTCTACGTTCATAATGTAATATAATTCATGAAATAATTTCTTGATAAAGGCTTAGGCCGAAATATTGAAAACAGAGTTTGCTTTCTCTATATAAAATACTTCTAAATTCCCTTTGGAATAACATTGGACAAAATATCAAACCAAATTATTTTGCTTTCTAATGTGTTTGGAATACATTTAACTGTCGTTCTTTTTTGCTGTAAACGGACTGTACTACTCTTGATATTGGTGCTTAAAAATCTTTATATGTGATAGAATTCATGTACAATTATTTGAAAATGATAAAGACGTCCTGACACGGCCTCTTGGTGAAACTGTTATATACAATAAGTGAATGTTCTTAGAATGAGATGAAATTTAGATATAACATTAAACATCTTAACTTCAACAACTTTAAGTTAGGAAATAAATTTTAGACTGAACCATGACCAGCCAGGCCAATAACATATTAAAATTCATGGAAATCGAAACATTAGTTATTTTCCGGTTGTTTTCCCCGCGATCATTAAAGATAGATGAAACCTAGTTTTAGTATTCACTGTAAAAGAATTTAATTATTATAACATCAGCAAGTAATATCTTAAAAACAAATCGCTAAATAGCTTGCTAAAAAACATACATAAATTACATATCACAAGTCAATTCATGAAAAATTGCATGAGAACATGCATTTATTATAATGAGAATGTGCAATTATTGCATTACACGTGAAGTTTGATTTTAAAAAACAATTTAGGAAGAAAGTGGCCGAACATAAATTATGGGCTCTATAAAACGGTAGGAATTATGTCTGTGAACCGATCAACTTTTGCAATAAGTTACTTTTTAACGCTACTCAAACAAGGTCTATTTATTCATTTAAACCCAGCGCTTCACATAAATATGACAAGTGTGCTCCTCGTCATCACTAGAGGCCCCTGTTAACTCATTTTATGATCAACGCACCTAGGTGTGTTGATATAAACAATTATCAAGATTTGAGCATTTTCAAGTCGACACCGGTTGCCTTAAGTCAATCAAAACGATGCATTTGAGGTCACATGGCCGTGAAAAATAAAAAAATGGGGATTTAAATTGACACGTCTCCACCATGAACAAGTTGGTGACTAAAATCAAGTTGGCGCATAGTCAATTGCAGGCAACATCAAATGTTTAGGAAGGCTACACACCACTTAATATTTTAGCTGACGTTAACATTTTTACGCAAGTATTTTTCACTGCCGGTAATCACGTGGTTTTGTTATGATAGCAAGTACTATAAAATGGCGAACTGGGTCACCGGCTCAGGTAGGTTTTTGTAGAATCTTATACAGAAAACAGTTATACCTTGTAAAATCATTACGACCAAAGTACCCACGCTTACGTCCGATTTATTTCAATACTTATTTTATTTTCCTACGTCCACTAATAAAAAAGTTATTGAGAGCATTTTATCTGAAATTTGTTTGTTCGCCGTGATACATTGTACTATATTGATATGATTTTTGTCTATAAACCCTAAATAAATCGTCTAACTATCGCTACTACCAACAAGAAAACCTATAACATTGTTTTTTGGTTCTTGATAGGTTTTATTTAAAAAAACAAGGTCTTAATTTTGAATTTTAGACGAAACATAAAAATGATACACTGTACTATTGCAATTTTCATGATAAAATGTACTATAAAATTCAGGTACTAACTGACGATGATGTTAGAACATATTTTAAAGCTCTGTTTCGTTTTTATAAACTTTAAAGAGATAATTTAAAAACATATCTTAATTGTCATTAAGAGTGGGGCGAAGTGTATGTATAAAATATGTATCTTCATGTATTAATAAGACATTTCTTTTCAAGATTTTGTCATTGTATGTAATGACACAGTTTTACAAGAAAAGCATAAAAGTAATGTGTAAGGCAAGTTTGATAAATGCTTATTTTGGTTAATCTCATAAATTATTAAGTACATAACCGGTTGATTTTTATAAAACCTGCGACTTTTCATCTTACTGATATATCAAATAAAAACTTGAAATGTTTAATATGGAATCGATCGATCCTGAGTTTTTTGTAAATAAATCAATAGAATCTTCAGTCACTTACTTACGTGTTTCAAGGCCAAGTTACGTTTTGTTTTCATTTCAACGTATCCAAATTTTCATTTAGATTGGGGCGAAATGTGTACGTATGCATGATAATATTTCTGCATGTATCGATAGTCATTTCTTTTCCAGATTTCCAAATTTTGTCATGATTGTACAATGTCACAGTCTACCAAGAAAAGTATATAAGGTAATTTCAAGGTATGTTTTATGTCTGTCTTTTATGTTTAGTCACATATAAGTACATTAGAACCGACTTGATTTTATCACACTTTAAATTGTAATTTAAAATGTATTATGTTGATCCGACCGAGCTCAAGACATTTTTTGTAAATAACATAATGGAGACTTCAATCACTAGCTTCAGTGTCGACAGATATTTGTTTAAGACTTGATCGTTTGAATAAATAGAAAATCACTTGATTAATAGTAAACCATATAGAGCAAGATGCCGATAAATGCTTGGGAGTGAACTGTACGAAATTAATGGAGCCATTTATTTACCTTTGTATCATATGGGATAATTACAGCAATTTTGATAGGAAACACTTCTAATCTTAAATAGAAAAAAGGTCCTCATGTGCTCGATTATATTTTGCATTTTAATGGTATCATATTCCTGATATTTATAATACCGAAATGACTATATATCAGTAATTTTGCACGCTTCATATGTTTGGTAATGTAAGTGTCCATTTTATTTCATTTTCATACAATTTATACTTTACGTGATTCGATAGAGAGCAGTAAGGAATACTTCCCGTTCGGGAAACAAGGGGATTCCCCTTCAGTGCTTCCCGATTGGGTAGCAAATGTCAAAATCCTAGTATTTAACCTACAAAAATTAAAAATGTACCATCTAGTACAAAAGATATACATGTATATCAAAATCTTACCGAGTCGTTTTCTTTTAAAATGCCTACAATTTGAAAAATCCGAATTTGAAATTCAGAAAACAATATGATTTCAAAAAAGTTGTTTCCCATTCTGTAAACATTGCTTCCCTATCAGCAATGTTTCAAGAACAAGAAACAACTTTCTTCTTTAAAGTCATATTTTTTTTCTGAATTTCTAATTCGGATTATATTGTAGGTTAAATAATTTCAAGCAGCGGACATTTTGGTAAGGTACGTCAAAAAAGGCCAAAATCTTTCCCTATCGGGAAGGATTTTGACATTTGCTGCCCGATCGGGAATCACTGAAGGGAAATTCCCTTGTTTCCCGAACGAGAAGCATTCCCTACTGGCGATAGCTTGGCGTCAAAGTGGCCTCGAACCTATTTCGAGAGAAGAGACGATAAAAATATTTGTTTAAATATTTTTGTTGCATAATTCGAATTGATTATGTTATAGATGAAAAGGCAAATGTAGTTTTTTAAGATTTTATCATTTATTTAGTGTAAATCATGCCTAAAATTTCGATTGATAAAATAAAATACTTACTCGGCAGCAACAATGTTTAATTCGATTGCCAATATACTATATATTCTAAAAGTCTACATGGTATATTTGTGAAGTTGCATCGTGGTGCAATTATTGTATTCTTTCATAAAAAACAATTCATTTTATGTTTTTCTTTACTTTTTTAGCATGATTATTATTTTGTGTTCATTATCTATTTCATGTGCAAATAGAAATATAACACGCATTTAATGTTTTTTGTTTACTAGTTTAATTCAATAACCACAGTTGTGAATAAATAATTTATGTGATTTACTTTTATGATAATCAAAATTATATTGTGTCACCGGGTCATTAGTTACCGTTTCTGATTGATGTGTGTATTTTATGTATGGGTGTTCAGATATATCTATAATAGACCATTATTCTTATCCTTATTGTATATTTATTATTTTTCTTACTAATCTCCTACTGAATATTACTTAATATGCATTATCAATAGTCCATTGCATATATTTGTAGGTTTATACTGCACCTGCTGTCAACATTCTCGACCTGAATCTACTAGCAGACATCTTTCTTCATATCTGCGACATTTGTAATGCTGTCTTTAAATCTGTTATAATTTTACTTGATTAAACTTGTTTATGAAAGTTATGTATTTGTTTTGGCCACATTTCTAAAGTGGTGATTATTTCACGAAATGATATATGAACATCGACAGATCTTTAAGAACAATTAAAGGGTTGTATACTTCTTATAATTTTGACACTTTGGTGCTATATTTCACAATAGCTTAAATTGTGCATTACACCATACATCAAAGCTAACAATTGGTTAATAAACAAAAAAAAACATACAACATCTGATTGCTCAAATTCTATTTGGATAATGCCACAAATATTTCAATATTACTAATGATGTTCTTATATTGTCTCTTTGATTCAAACAAACTTAAAGTTAATTATGTTACGCCAATTTTATCAGAATGAAGCCTTTTTGTCTCGTTTCTTCTGGCCTTTTCCATGGGGACACCTGGTGAACATCGTTGAAGAGCAGCTCTCAATGTCGCCACAATATCCGTCTTTTTCCTCCCAACACGACGACCTCGTTCGATTGAATCAAAACCATGGTTCCTGATAAAGAAATGATGAGTCATATTGGAAACAAATATAAATACTTATTTTTAAATAATAATTAATCAGCCAAACAATAATTTTAGAAAGACGATGATTTAGTTTAAAACATGCAAAGAATGTTACAATTTCATTTTATTGGAATGCTTGATACAATACGGCTTAAGAAAATATTAGCCTTTATGTTCATGACAATAAATACTTGACAAAATATTAATGATTATCATGTTAATTATACTTAATATAAAATGGCTTATTAAGAAATAGCATCAGACAATAAAAGTCTAATATATTTTAACTAGGTATGATCAGGGTTAATGTCCGTTATTTCTTTGTATAAATGGTACTTTCAAGGGGACAATAACACTGGGTAAACAATAACTCTATTTTAACATATGGTACACTCTCTTCTGTTTTCATGAACATCAACCGACTCATTAATGAGGTTGCATAAAGGAGGACCGTTTTTATTTGTTCCTATTTAATATCACAAGTATTTCCATCAAAATGTAAGTAATTATCCCATATGCTGAAAAGGTAGATAAATGGCTTCATTAATTTCAAACAGCTCACTCCCAAGTATTTATCGGCATCTTGCTCTTTATGATTTACTATTAATCAAGTGATATTCTATTTATTCAAACGATTAAGTCTAAAACAAATGTTTCTCGACACTGAAGCAAGTGATTGATGTCTCAATTGTGTTATTTACAAAAATGTCTTGAGCTCGGACGGTTCATCATTATACATTTTAATTTTCAAGTATGATGAAGTCAAGTCGGTTACTTATGTACTTAAAATGTGACTAAACATAAAGGAAGGACAAAACCATACCTTGAAATTACCTTATATACTTTTTCTTGGTTGACTGTCACATTGTACACTGACAAAATCTGGAAATCTGTAAAAGAAATGACTATCGATACATGCAGAAATATTATCATGCATACGTACACATTTCGCCCCAATCTAAATGAAAATTTGGAAACGTTAAAATAAAAACAAAACGTAACTCGGCCCTGAAACACGTAAGTAACTAACTGAAGATTCTATTGATTTATTTACAAAAACTCAATCTCAAGCTCGGTAGATTCCATTTAAACAGTTTAAGTTTTATTTGATATATCAGTAAGATGAAAAGTCGCAGGTTTTATAGAAATCAACCGGTTATGTACTTAATAATTTATGAGATTAACCAAAATTAGCATATATCAAACTTGCCTTACACATTACTTTTATGCTTTTTTTGTAAAACTGTGTCATTACATACAATGACAAAATCTTGAAATCTGGAAAAGAAATGTCTTATTAATACATGAAGATACATATTTTATACATACTTTTCGCCCCACTCTAAATGATAATTAAGATATGTTTTTAAATTATCTCTTTAAAGTTTATAAAAAACGAAACAGAGCTATAAAAATATGTTCTAACATCATCGTCAGTTAGTACCTGAATTTTATAGTACATTTTATCATGAAAATTGCAATAGTACAGTGTATCATTTTTATGTTTCGTCTAAAATTCAAAATTAAGACCTTGTTTTTTTAAATAAAACCTATCAAGAACCAAAAAACAATGTTATAGGTTTTCTTGTTGGTAGTAGCGATAGTAAGACGATTTATTTACGGTTTATAGACAAAAATCATATCAATATAGTACAATGTATCACGGCGAACAAACAAATTTCAGATAAAATGCTCTCAATAACTTTTTTATTTGTGGACGTAGGAAAATGAAATAAGTATTGAAATAAATCGGACGTAAGCGTGGGTACTTTGGTCGTAATGATTTTACAAGGTATAACTGTTTTCTGTATAAGATATTACAAAAACCTACCTGAGCCGGTGACCCAGTTCGCCATTTTATAGTACTTGCTATCATAACAAAACCACGTGATTACCGGCAGTGATTTTTGATCGGAGAAGTAAAATTTTTAAAGATAACTAATTAATTGTAAATAGGTTTGCTCAAAGAAATCGATATTTATTTTATATTCATAACATCCGCCCCGTTAGCAAATGAATATTAACCACACAATATATACATCCATGGAGAAGACATCAAACACGGCTGTGCTTTGATTTCATGCATTTTTGGAAATGCTAATACTTGTATCACGTGACCTTTATTCATGATTTTTAAGTTGCAGTGAAAAGTTACGCCACGGTCATATAAGAACTAACTATTCAAATTAAGCACGCATGTAGAAAACAGATTTTTTTCTGAGTCTTGTGGTTAAAAAATGATTTCATTATAAGTATAAAGGTAAGATGTAGTCATGAATATCATGATTATCCTTAAGAAATAACTGTTTAAGATTCTGTTATTAAGATAAGATGCTTACAAAGTGTTGACCGGCATTTTTCATGAAAACGTTGAATTAAAGTGAGTTACTATCTGCCCTTGATATGAAATAGCGTAATTTGTTTATCCAATAATAATCAATTAAGAAATCCGCCATTGTAAAACATAAGAAATACAAAGTACTGTTAAATACAGTTTCTGGAGAATATTGTTTAGTCATTAACATTATTTGTAATCAGGGAAATTCTGCATTAAAGCCACATTATCAAAAAGACCACTGCTTTTGAACAGCATAAGAAATGTACATTGATCTATTTCAAACACCTCAAGTGACCAAGATTCGTTTGATTAAATGCAAATATTGCTTAGAAATGTTTATGTTACTTATATCACTTCACAGTGAAAGTAGATCGAAACCGAGTATATTAGTGGCTGTCAATACTTGAAACAATATTTTTAATTACCGTATGTTTAAGATGAAGTCTTGCTATAGAAAACACTTACTCCAAATTACATAATAAAGCTCCAGGACTGTTTTGTCGCCGTCAAGTGAGGAAATATGTGCAAATATTCAATAATAATAAAGAATATTCAGAAACGGCCAAGTACACATGTGCACGTCAATAACTGTGTTAATCTCATCTCTAGATATAAACACTGTCCGTCAATGCTTTAGAAGAATGGTTCATTGGAGCTTTTCACAAAATGTATTACGATAACAATTATCGTAAGCCAAAAGAAAGAAACATACATAATACAGTCATGTTTTGTCCCTTATTTCCAAATATTATTGAATTATGTAAGTAGAATATTGTATACATTACAAATATCAGATCATGGTTATGTTTAGTATTCATTTGACTTTGAACTGCAAATTCATTAAACTGAACGATATTTTTATTGGTAAGAATTTTTATGAAAAAGTGCACTGAAACACTGAGAATGTCTTTACCTAACCGCGTTACCTTTAAATGTGTCAAATATAATTCAGTCTTTGTAATGCTATAAGTTAGAATGCGATCATTAATTATTTTTATAGATTTGAATTAAAATCAAAGTGAACAAATTAAACTACACATCGATGTTTTGTATCAGACTGACCCCCACTTCTTAAAGATAGATATAATGCTGCATTTACACCTTGACTATAGGCAAGTACAACTAATGGCTAATAATAATAATAATAATACATACAGTATAAGTTCTTTCACTCGAACACCACCGGGTCGATTTAATTGGCCGAGTCGAACACATTGTCTGGCACCGATCAATTTCCTCTCTATATCTATATTAGTCAACCTCTGTTGGGTCGAACAGGACTAAGTCGAACTCTCGAACCAATATCTTGGTCCCGTGGTTTACAAATACACTTAAATACAATTGTCTCTTTCGAACAATAGATTTTCACACATCGGCCGTAAAATATTGACCGTTGTCATTGTTTGTGACGCGTGATAATAACAGGGCATGAAAATCGCTTAACAATAGATTTGTTAATTGATTTTAATTGCTTAACAATGGATTTGTTAATTGATGTTAATTTGCCCAAAACATTGTGATTAGTAAACATAATATTGCATAAAAATTGCTTAACAATAGAATTGTTTGTTCACTGCAATTTGTAGACAGGCAAATATTATAAAATGTCATGGTATGATTAAAAATAAAGGATAAAACGAGTAACTAAGGTCTCGCTAAAAAATTAATTAGCGCATATACAGCGTGTATGATAGTTTTAATTAATATAAACTGATAAAAAAAGTTCGTGCAATTTCGGTAAAAAATAAGTCCAAATTAAGGATCAAAATGTTAAAACAGAACACACACACATATACAACGGCGGAAAAAAAACTTACTGGAGGACCCGGTCACATAGAACCTTTCTCACTTACATGTAACCACATTAAAGAAATGATCAATTCATCTACTACTACTCACCTATATCGTAATCACGTTCATAAATGTAAAAAAAAAACGCACAACAAATATGTAGTTGGCAAATTAATTTGCAGTAATTACTAACTACGTATACATGACACATGAATGAACCGTTTGTTCGGGTTATATACTAAACCAAGGGAGATAACAAATTAAAAAAACAATTACGAAACAAGGGGAAGTAATAACGTCGTACTTGGACGAAAGTCGGCCGGGTCGAACACTTGGCTCTCTCGAATAATTTTTCATGTCCCATCGAGTTTGAGCAAGCGAACTTTTACTGTAGATATGGTGCAATATAATATTTAGAATCAATGAAAGAATCGGCAATTTTAAAGTACATTTATTATCAAAAAATTAAAACATTTTAACATAAATAGTGTCCTTGTCAACAGAAATTAGTATGTACAAATTATCTACAGTAAGACTGTCATATCTTGTATTTAAAATATTCTTCACTGATAAAATTGCCTTGCTTTTCGTTCGATGCGTTTTCGATGAAAACTCTTCACATTCATTTATAGTTATTTTTCATTATAACTTGATGATTTAGTTTGCTTGTAAACTCTTAAACATATTTAAAATGTTCTTAGAAAACGTTTACTTATATTTGATAAGTTTTTATCCGAGTAATAGTAATATGATTTCTGTTTATTTAAAAATACGAAATGTAATTTTGTTTAGATTACATATGAGACACTAGGCAGCATTAACCAGACAAGACAAGACATAGTATGCTCTTTTTGCTTTATAGTGCATAGATTTGGACTGCCAAACTATGAAGACAACTTGTACTTAGTTTTTGGTTAATTACTGAACGTATGTTTTTTATTGGTATAACTCCGTGTCAACTCAGTTTTAGTCATTTTACGGCGTCCAGCGCAACTGTCCCAGTTTTCCTGAACCGTAGTTAAAAACTAGTACTCACCAACCCTTTCACAAGGCCGAAAAACTCTTCATATACCATATTAATGAAGGAAAATTGTCATTATTGACAAATTTTCGTGAAAGGATATATATACGAGATTCCAAATCCCGGAGCGCTACCAACTGCGTAACGACCCGCATTACTCTCAACGTATGTCCAACACAATTGATACATATGTAAATAAAGCATTTAAAAACAAAACTTTCAATGTATTCATCAGAATGATGACAAAAATATTATTAATACCGTCAAAACTATGTGTATAATCATTGTTAAATAATTTATCTTACTGGGAGAGAATCCTACGGTCGCATTTTTCTGCCATCAGATAACCACATAAAATAACTAGTTAATTAAAAGGTTAACTAGTTACCGTAATTAGTTGGCATCTTAATATACTCGTTAGTTATGTGGTAATCTGATGGCAGAAATATGCCACCATAAGATCAGAATGTATTTTATTACATACAAAATGAACATTATACATTAATGAAATAACATTTCCTTAATACTTTTTTCCCGACCTTTGTTTTAAATACTTAAGATGAGCTCACCTATTTATAATATATCCAATTTTATATCATCGAAATAATTTTAAGTCATTCTAAACATAACATCCTGTTATAGAACTGATGTCTGTCTATCTTCAATCGGTCATATGACATTTATATATTAACATCTTCATCTGATGACATCATGGTTTATATCATATAAGTTTATGTTGCTTCACTCATCACACATTTTTTGCAAGTTTCATTGTTCTAAAGCTAACTGTGTATAACAATTATTAACTTCCTTGAAACCATTTCATTAAGGTCAACCACTTAGTAGCTTAAGGTATACGATCCCTAACTAATCGGTAAAGATCGTGTTATGTCGACATTTCCGTAAACCGCAGTTCGTTAAACATCGCCACATTCGTATTCGCTCGTAACTGTACTATTTTTAGTAATAAAAACCACGCGACGATGACGTAACGGGATTTCCCACTGTCAACGAGGTAAACTCGAGTTATCCAACATGGCGGAGACAGTTAGAAATAAGCGCGGTCGTTTTTCAAAATTACGTTTATGTTAGTTCAGACATAAGTTTATTACGACAAAACAATCTATCTGGGATAGTTATTGATAAATAACAATCATCAGAGTTAAAGAATGGAGAAAACGGTGTTAAATAAGTCGGACGCACTGAGGTTTTGTGAAGGGTGTCGACTTGGCCCGGTGCCATTTACTGTTAACAGACTGTGATAATGATGAATTAAATCCTGGACTTTCGGGATATTTATTTGATAAATGCTGTTATGAAGAGTGATGTTACGTAAGCAATGTGTCTATTGGTAAAACAGTAAGCACACAGGGTGAAATGTACTGGTACACCATTGTGTTGTCGTCAACATAGTCTAGTCTCGATGCATGTAGGTAAGAAATTACATTCTGAACTGAAATATTTTGAGAGTTATTATCTAATACAATGTGTGACACTGTCTGTCTGTAGCAGACGAATCAGGGTATACATACTATAAGCAAGAACCCTCTGGACAAGGCTGTGATGATCTATCATAAAATTTAAATGGGTCAGAATTTAGTTCATGATGTCAGACATGCATATACTTTCCACACTGGCTGCAATCCATGGCTACTATCAATCTCACTAGACACACCAGGGCTGGTTTGTGCCTAAATTAGTTTAGATAGTATTTTTTAATTGCAATTCTACTTTGCGAAGTTAATGAGCTAAAAAAAATTTACTTGCAATTTTCAAATTACTCTCCATTTTGCAACTATGTGAGGATTTCAGTCTGGTGCTTGTGAAAATCTTATCTTTTGTTTATTTCTTTAAGGACAAGCTCTAGAAGTGACTCAGAAAGCTGAATCAATCATGGAAATCATACATCCTGATCTTGGTGTTGCTTTGTTGCCAGATTCTTCTCCAAACTTAAGGTAATCTGTGATAAATATTATGACTCTGTATCAGTTATTGTAGCTTTGCTCTCGTTGGACAGAGTATATAGGTGTTGTTTTATTATGTCAGATTTACTAACTCAATTAGAGTTTTGTTTTTTAGTTCTTGACCCTGCTTAACAACCAGTCTTATGAAGGGGATAGTTCACCTAACCAATGTCCATACTGACTGCCATCATCTGGCAGCCATTGTTTGTTTATTCATAAAATATCAATTCATGGTTGGTAGCGGTATCTTGTATCTACAACATTTGGTCAGGTTATACTATTTGATTTGAAGTGATTTAAATTTATCCACTTGACAATAGATGCATGTGAAATTGAATTACTAGTTTAATAGTCAGAACCACCAGGCTATCTTAATTGGTCTACTGATTGTGTGGTTGTGGGTTCGATTCCTGGGCGGGGCATACTTTAGCCGAGGAGCTTGGTCATAAAATTATTTCTTCGGCCATTCTCCCTTCTACCAATGATTTTTAATTATGTTGGGCAGTTGTCAGTCACTGACAAAGTATGCTCTTAGTATAGTTGGACAGTCAACAGCGAATCCAGAAGTTTAGCCTTTCCAGGAGGAGTGAGTAGGTTGACTGACCGCTGTTATATGACATTTTCAATGTGTTGCTATGGCGTTTAAGGTACTTCTTCGCAGATTTCAACTTAGATATCACTTATCTAAAACTATCAAAATTGTATGGAAATAATTTTGGAAACAG
Source organism: Mactra quadrangularis (assembly GCA_025267735.1). Taxonomy (NCBI): domain Eukaryota; kingdom Metazoa; phylum Mollusca; class Bivalvia; order Venerida; family Mactridae; genus Mactra; species Mactra quadrangularis. Next base: position 47,142,632 of record CM046299.1, on the reverse strand, counting down.
GGAAATAGTGTTCTGGTATTAACATTTTAGAACAAATTAACATACAACCACAAATAATGGTGTTTCATGCAGTACAATTATTGACACTGAATGGTGTTTTGAAATTAAAGAAAAAATAAACCAAATCTGTGAACTAGTAACTTAGAACCCAACAAACAAACTAAATTGTCAGTATGCAACTTATCATGCGATGTAAATATTTCATTTTCAGGCAATGGATTTCAAACAGATGTAAATATTGAAATATTACCAGATCCTTGACCATGAAGAGATTTCAAACGAGTAGACATTGGTACTTGACATTTGATTCAGTTACTGATCCAAGTAAGTTCAAGAATTATTTTTGAGTTTGATGATTATATTTTTAAATTGCAGTATTGATGATTCATGAATACAATTTACTTCATGAAAAAACAGATGTTGGTCAAGGGATTTACCTAATGCTGCAAGTTGTGTATTTTTTGTTTCTAAAACTGTTGAGGCAGTCTAAAACATATATGGGTACTGTGTTTGTCATTGAGTATGTCAATATTGTACCTGTATATTGAAAAAAATCATTGTTCAAATTAATATATAATTTAGTAAAGTCATTCTACTTGTCTCTGTTTCAGATAGTGTAGATAACTCAACTCAGATTGGTGTTGTTGGTCAGATTATACCCTTCACCTTATGTGCAGCCATTGATTCCTATTACTGCAGCAACACAATAGATCACAGGAATGTCTATGGGTGGTGACAAAATGTTTGTGAACAGTTCACTAGTGTCAACAGTTGACATCAATACAGCTTGAGACAGTTCCATCGAGTGGCTCTAAAAATTACTTATGTCATTCTTACAGCCCAGAATGAAAAAAGATTTGATTTTCCTGTGTTAGTTTCAAAGTAAATCCATTTGACAGATTTTCATAGTGTGCTATTGATATTTGTTATTCTTTAGCTCTGTGTCATAAGTGTATTTAAGTAGGACTGCATATATAAACAAGACTCTCTGGTCTCTGATTATTTTTATATTACATACAATGCTCATGTTGCTGCTGGTGATTCTTGGGCTCTCAATTATTTGCTCCGATATTACCTTGACAATGAAAGATTTTAGTTCATTTTTGTTTCTTCATCAGTTGCGTTCTATAATAACCTATATTCTAGAAAAAAGACTAAGAACATATTTTCTTTTAAAGTTCTTATTTCTAATGGTATTTGCAACGGATGACAAAAGCTGAAAATATTGCTGGGTCTGGGCTGAACCTTGACCGATTTGATTGAGAAGATGGACTTTTTAAACACAATGTCAATGACAAACAGCCTAGGTCAACCTTGCATGACAAATACAAAAATAATTCTTGAAAGTGTCATGCCAAAACATGGTGAATACTTGAATAATCTAAGTAAATAAATCTAAATGCACTGATTGTGGGTTATTCAAAATATGCGTAATAACTTGTGACATGTTGAAATTATTTATATTACTTATGTAGTGCATTTTTCAAATGATAATTTCAGCTTTACAATATTGCAGCTACTAGGGTATCATGTTGTTAATCATTCATTATTTAGAAAAACATGATTTTGATTATGTTTACCTGGGGAAAACTAGATAAGTTTTTTTTCCATTTTTTGTGCTTGTGTACATGAAGATTTATATAAATTTGATATGCATAAAATAATATAGGAACAGCTGTACATTTTTAAGATTGAAAAGAACAATATGGTAATGTCACTTTATAATTGTGCTTCAATAAAGCCTACTTGAGTAAAAATGTATTGTACTGAAATTGTGCGAGTGATTTGTACTTGAACATTTTTATTACAAAATTAGCGAAAAATATCTATATTTCGAGTCACAACTGTAAAGTTATTTTTATGATTTGACTTATTTTTTTCTTTAAGTATGTATAAATTATACTGCAATTAGTTTTCTATATTAGCACCTTTCATTTGAGATATTATTTTGACACTAATGAAGATAAAATTCATCATTTCATTTTTTTCAAATTTCGTGACACAGAAATTGTATGCCTTGGCCTAAAAGTTGGATCTTCTATATTTCCTAGCATACTTAGAATATTGTTGAATTTTCTTTTCTGACATTGTTTATATTATAGGAACATATTGTGTAAGTTTTGTTGAGTTGTTACATTTTAAAATTTACTAAATACATATTCCATGCTATTTTAGTGCTTGAAATTAACACTTTTCTGAGAATATTGATAATCTCGTTAACTGTTTCTCAAAAAGTATGCGGTAAAAGTTGCTCATATTTCTTCTCAAGTATTATCTATCATATAAGACAAGATTGTGCAAGTTTGGTGAATATTGATTCCCTATTTAATTTTTTATGATGTGTTAAAAATGTCATGTTGATAGTATTGTTGGCTTATTTGACCCTTGCCGAGGACTTCAGAGGCCATAATTTTCAGAAAAAACAATTCAAACTTGGCAAATTGCATTAAATGTTTACTTGTTTACACATATGTGTTTGATTGATACCATTCCTATAATGTTAACATTGATTTTATGTTTGAATAAATGTCTATAAATGATTCAACACTTTTCGAGATTTTCTATTTTCAGCAGTAAGGGGGCATAATCTTAAACATGCCACTACTATTAATTTTGTATTTAATTTAAAGTTTTTTTCTGGTGAAAAGTTTAGGGACATCCTAAACAATAAAAAACACCAAACATTATTGCTCTAGATGTAATATTTCAATGGTCTAAAAATTTGGGAGTTAGGGATTGTATACCTTAAGTATAATTTAATTTCGAGCTACGATATACAGTACATCTAATTATTACTTACATTTATCTCTCGTCTTTTATGAACATTCTCCATACCAATCAACTACGATTAACAACGTATTATAAATGTTAAGCATCTAAATAGCTCATAAGTATAAGTTTATTTAACTGCTGCTCTATCCATATTGCAATCGAACTAGCTTCGATTTTTAAGGCAAGGGAGTAAATTCGGTGCTTTTATATGTAAGTAACTTTATTCATATTCTAAGACCATTTGGCCCATGAACAATATACATTATATGAATATGTGACATACAATTATCATTACAAGTAATACAGTACAATGGCATACATATACAGTTATCATTACAGATTTTACAATACAATACAATACGTAACATACATACACAATTATCATCGCTACTTTTACAAAACAGTAAAACACATACAATATACAAATTACAAATCAATACAGTACAATACAATACAATGATATACTCGTACATATACAATTATCATACAAATTTTACAAAACAATACATTAACATACATATACAAATTACAATACAATACAACAATAAACAAATACAATTATCAATACATTTTTACAATACAATGAGCCAACATATATAAACAATTAACAATACAATTTCAAGTATGTGTGCAATAAGCAGTACAATTTATGTATGAATGAAGACATTACAGTGGGTTATTATCGATTATAAAAGCAAAATTGATAAATTTATATGTTTCTAAGGAGAAGGTAATAAGAAAATGTCTATAGATGTTTTTACACAGCAGGTTATATATTATGTAAGTATTATCAATTGTATGAAGGTATTACAATATTACAGAATCGTTTCTAATTTTAAACGCTTTATATACATAATTACTCAATTTGTTTAATAGACTTTTATTATCCGTTTTGATCAGTTCTAAAAATGTATACATGTTAGGTCTGTTTCTATAATAAAATGGTATATCATACTGTTTTCTCAAATCTTTATATAAATCACATTCTAAAATAAAATGATACTCGTCCTCTAAATTATCACAATAAAAACATTTTCTCTCACTGAGATTATTTTGAGACCATCAACCTGTTTCTATACTTAATCTATGTGATGACACCCTTAGTTTTGTTAACTCCGTTCTATGTTTATCTAATATAATGATATCTAAATATGTTTGAAATATGAAATCTGCTATTTCACGGTAAAATAACGCTCTGCGCGAATTATTAATTCTTGCGTACCAGTTTTGCACAAAATGATCATTTAATCGTTGTTTAGCGAGGCTCAAAAATAAATCCTTATCCCCTACTGTTTGTGTATACCATACTTCATAGAAACCGAGTGAGCTAAGTAAATCTTTAACAAGAGAACACCAATTAACTTTATTCGGCATGGTTTCTAAATCATTCTTGAGCATAGTGTATACTTTTTTAATATATTTATTGTCGGAAGTGTATATAATTTTTAGCCAATATTTAATGATATTATACATACGATGTGTTCTAAATGATACACGACCCAGCTCACCGTATATGAAATCGTTTTGGGTAGTTTTCTTTACACCTAAGATATTTTTACAAAATTGTATGTGAACTCTTTCAATAGCAGTGCCGGCGTTAAATCCCCATACTTGGCTTCCGTAATTCAAGATGGGTTTTATTAGTTTATCAAATAAGTCTAGTCTATTTGAGATCGATATATTAGTATATTTGTAAAAAATTTATTCATGGCGAAGATAGCTTTGAGAGCTTGACCAGCTAGCGTATTTTTTGCTTCAGTAAAAGACCCACCGGATGTGAATACAACCCCAAGATATGTGAACTTTTTAACGATTTCTAATATTTCATTATTGTAATAAAAATAGTAAAAAAAAGTAAACCCCCCTTTCTAAAAATCATTATTTTAGTTTTTGAAGAATTGACAGTTAATTTCCACCCCTGGCAATATTCTGACAGTTTATTTAAGGCAGTTTGTAATTCTTCGCTGGAATTAGCAAATACAATTATATCGTCGGCGTACAGTATGAGGAAAACTTTAAATAAATTAACATCGATGCCTTCAATATTACTATGAATAAAAAAATCCTCTAGGTCATTCAAGAACATTGAAAATAAGAAAGGTGAAAGACATTCACCTTGTCTGACACCTAATGAGCAAGTAAAAGTGTCGCTTAATTGATTTAAGTATTTAATTCTGCTTTTAATAGACTTGTACATAGATTGTATGGTATTTAAAATATTACCCCTTATTCCCAATTTAATTAATTTATACCACAAGTTTTCACGAACTACGTAATTAAATGCTTTAGAGAAATCAATAAATGCGCAATAAAGTTGCTTGCCTTGATTTAACATATGATTAATGAGTCCGTGTAACACGAAAATGTTGTCAGTCGTACTCATACCGGATCGGAACCCGGCCTGAGCTTCGATATAAACATTATATATTGCTCGGCCCAGTTTGATAATCTATTATTTATAATTCTTGAATATAATTTGCCTATAACACTCAGTAACGTGACCCCCCCTAAAATGTTCCACATTATTTATGCTATGTTTCTTATGAAGGGGTATGATATAACCTTCAGTCCAACTCTGAGGGAAATAACCCCTTTTTAAAAACAACATTGGATAAAAGCAATAGTGACTTTAAAAACACTTGTTTTCCAGGTATAATGAATTCATTAAGTATATCGTCCGGTCCCCCGCTTTTGCCGTGTTTTAATTGATTAATAGCTGTTTTGATTACTTGTTCTTTGATTTCATAATTCAATTCTTCAAACATGACCATAAGTTCGTTTTTTTCATATCTGTTTATGAAATGTAAAACATCTTCGTCTGGTGAATAAAATGGGTCAGACGGGTTATTAACTGCTTTAAAACATTGTTCAAATGTACTTAGTGGTAAGGTAGACTTGCTTATACCTGCAGTTTTCTTCAACATATTCCAATAAAGTTTCGCATTCTTTAATTTGGCTTGTGTGAGTTTTAACGTTTCTAACTTATCGTATTCATATTTATATTTTCGTATGCATGATTTATATTGTTTTCTTGCATGTACCATGTTTATTCTATTAAATTTACAATTTTTTATTTTTATATGCCTTTAAGTGCCTATGGAATATAATCTTATTTTCGTAGCATTCTTCATTATACCAAGGTTGATTGGGATAGAGTATTTCCCCTTTATCTGACAAAATATTTTTCTTAAATAATGGTGATGCACTATCGCATATCAAGTTGGATAACTTATCTACGCATTCATCAACTTGTGCGTCTGTTTCTATCAATCTGATACTTTCGTTAAAACTGTTTAATTTCTGAGAAAATAATTCAGATGATATTTTTTCAACGTATTCCGATTTATGATCATTATTCCATATATACTTATGGTGAATTTTGTCGTACTCATTGGCGACATTTTTTGTAACATTATCAATATTATAAAAACATAATGTAAATGATATCAAAAAATGGTCAGATAAAATATTGGGATCTGAAACCTCGAATAACTCAATATGATCAAATAAGTCAGATGACCCAATGACATAATCCACAACGCTAGAACCTCTTAGTCCAACGAATGTGCATTTCCCTATACCCTTATCTAGACCGAATCGGCCGTTAAAAATCCTTAGACCCGTTTGTTTACATAAATCAAGTAGTAATGAACCATTACTGTTAATACGTCCTTGGTCGCGAGAGTATCTTAACATTTCTTGATCAATATTGTAATCATCTGGCAAAATATCTGAAAGATGTGTATTATTATTGTCCGTAACATAATCCGGTAAGTTAGAGGTTCTAGCGTTCATATCACCACATAACATCATACTGTACTGGTCATGTTTACCATGTATACTGGTGATAACATCTATTAATCTGTTGTATACATTGATATCAATCATATTTTGACGACTACTGTCATCTGGAACAACATAACATAAACATACAAACAAATCGTGATCCATAAATAGTTTGGTACCCTGTATTTTTATACAAATAATATCGTCCTGACTCTGGAAAACCAGTGTTTCATCACTTACTAAATTAGTTCTTATGTATATAGCAATACCTCCTGAAGATCGTTTTGTATTCTTTTTTATCGAAGTCCTGTTTAAAGAAAAGTGTTCAAAATTGTCAACTCTAATATCCGATAAAGAATTCGTTCACGTTTCCGTTAACATCACAATGTCATTGTCATTAAATACATTTAATAATTCTTCTGATTTTAACTTGTTTGTTCGTTTGGAAACCAAACCCTGCACATTAAGTAATGCACACCATACCCTCTCCTCGTGTCCCTATGCTTTTTCTACTGGCTCACTATTCATGTGCTCACTATTTTGGGAAAACCCACTTTCAGTACTATCAATAGTAGTTCTTTTTTTAGAACTAGGTGAAACCCGTTCATTTATCGTATTGATTCGTCTGCCGTATGGGCTGGACGACACAACTCTACGTTTTGTCCGTTTAAAGCTCGTGAATTCCTAGATCTACCTCTTTCTGGGGATTTCACAATGTGTTGACTGTCCGACGGTAGTTCACTCGGTGATGTATGTATTGGCCCTGAAGACAGAGTTTGTTTGGATTTATTCTCCGTGGATTTATTGTTTGTTGGTTTTGTTGATTGTGTTACTGTGTTCATATTGGATATAAGGTAAGTAATGTAATATGTTCACTTGAATTCGTTGAATTCTGTGTATCATAAAGGTCCATTACGTTTTCATTTAAATTGGCAAACAATGAATGAGACTCAGTTGGTTTACACATGGCTTGTGTATCTAGGCCGTGTAATGTTTGCCTGGCTGAACTTAAAATGTCACTGGTTGATTCTGGTTGACTTCCATGTATTAAACTATGCTCCATGTCATCATTTACCATTGATCTTAAAATTTTATCTAGCCATTTGTTCCTATCATCGATATACATGTTACGTTGATGTTCCATGGGATTGCTGCCACTGATTAACCTAGTATTGTTCGATGGTTTTGAGTTTGAACCGCGTTTATCTGTGATGTTATGTAAAAGTTCGAACCTATTGCCTCTAACAAGTCTGTTCCAGTCAGGTAGTTCATCCCATATAATGGTATTTTTCATAATCAGTTTGGCTGGGTAAACAATAGCTACTTTAGATCATGGGTTGTTACGTTTACACTCCTTATAACGAGGCCTTAGGCGCGATCTGGCTTCTTGTATTTCTTTTGGAAAGTCATACTCAATTGATACACCACAGTTGGTGTTTTTTAACATAGTTACTTTGCTCATTATCAGATCTATATTGGTATAATCTCGAAACAGCACTATGATAGGTCTTCTATTAAAATGTCTACCAGGTGTCCTAGCTCCTAACCTATGTGATCTTTCAATAAAAATGTCACCTGACTGTATATTCATATTGGCTGCCAAAAAATTTGATATAATATTGCTGCCTGGTTTTTCCATAAAGCCTTTAAATATCAAATTATTTCTGCGTTGCCTCGCTTCCTGATCAATTGATTTATAGGTGATCGTTCTCAATAAGTCATTCTGAGCATTACTGATCATGGTTAATTCCGACATTCTATTGTTCACTTTTTCAACTGAGTTTTGTAGTGAAAGCATACCTTTTGTACGGTTGGCTTGTTCGTCATGTATAACTTTAACATTTTCAAAAATGAGATTTAATTTAACATCCATGGTACTTTTTTCAAAGTTAGTGTCATTGACATACCAATTTTGTTGATTTACTGTTGTGTTTTCGTTTTGGCGCTCGGCCATTATTTCAAATCTGTTCTGAGTGTCAACTGCAAAATCGTAGTTTGATGCCATTTTCTCACTAGAATAACAGAGTTTACTGCCCGTGTTTATATTTATGATTTCTAGTGATGATTAAGACGTTGTGTAACGTATTTGTTACCAAGATCAACACTAAGTTAATTCACTACAACTTAATATCCTCACCGATATTTTGAATGAAACAAAGGATGTCACGTAAAAAGGTCAAAAAATCCTTATTTATACTTCCAAATCAAAATTTAATTTCACCAGTATAGTAATATCATTGTTTTTCACCTTTTAAAACAATATTTGGTTATTTAAACCAGTATGTCTCTCCGATAATTTCTTTTAATTAGACGTATCGAAAATTCATACGTTTACTACTTGATTGAGTTTAATCAATACCCTTAAAACCCACAGCAGATTTTCATTGACATTTTACACATGCAGTAGCAGTATAATACCGTCGGCTTGTTTGTCAACAGCCTATTATAAAATGGCGTCGTTTCGCGGAATTTTTGAAACGCGTATTTTCATTTGTGAGAAAAAATATCAAATACGATTGCGCGCACTCGAAATTAACTGTGTGACACCAGAGGTAAGATTGAGAATCTTGATAACCTCGGGGTACGAGAATGTGATATATGTGCATGTGTTAAGGTTGGAGAAACTGTCTTGGTGTCATAGTAATAGACGCTAAGTTGTTTTTGTATTTGTAAACAGTTTTTTTTCTTTTTTTCGAAACAGTTCCGACAAGTATATTCACCATAATTCAGACCCTTGCCGGTTTTAAAATTTGCCGAATCCAGAAGTAGTCCCTCAGTATATAGAGTAAAGAGCAATTCAAACAGATCGTCTGCTATGACAGGTGCAATAATTTACATCCACTTGAAATACGGACTACGTATTGTATGGAGTTATTTATACGCGATATGTGATGCGTTTCAGTAGAGATATTTAGGTTGACGTATGTAATAGATTGGTTTCAACGTTTCAGTTACGATGCGTTTTGCGTATCAGCTGTGAATAAGGATGTAAATTACACGATTCGTTCATGTAGGTAGAGTTTAAAGATAGTATATCGAAAAGTAGAAATCCTTGTATTTAATACATTGTTGTGAATAAAGATAAACTTATCTTCAACATTTACTTTTGATGAACGTTCAGATGTTTTACCTGGTGGAAAGCAAGACCATACAAAATTATGTTGGCTTCCATTTATATTCCTTACTGTTACTGGATATACTGTACCGTTACAAGCATATGAAAATTCAGTTATATTGTATGATTATATTTAACTGTCAGATTGCATAATTACACGGTTTTCGCACACAGCATATGTTAATTTCTGCGTTCTATATATAGAAATTTGTAGTAAGAATTACAATGTGTATATTAATTATGTGTCGATATCACATGTGAAATGCTACGGAACATCTATATATGAAAGGGGTACGAGTTAGATTTAAATGTGTTAATAATTTATTTTATCTTTTATTCTTTGCATTCTAAGACTTCTTTTCTATTTTTATACTTGTATTTTGTTTCATTTTAGTCAGTATTTTTTAGAGAAAACACTACAAAACAAATGATATAAAACAGTCATTGTCGGTTGCCGCGTACTGTCAACATCACTTTTACTGATGCCAACAAATTTATAGTAAAGACTTCTACAAGTTTCATATTGCACTGTGCAATGTGTTTTACGCAATCCGTTTATGATTAAAGGAGAAAAAAAGAAGTTTATATCGGGATTTGAACCCATGACTCAAAGGTTTGCAGACTGATTGACTTACCACTCGGCCACAGAAACTACGATACACATTGCAAATAAGATATAATACATAAGTGATTACATGCTAACAAAACGCTCTACGTGAACTGCCGATGTTAACCCGAACATTAAATATACCACGTTAGTTAACGTTTTAATTTATTCAGTTAAACGTTTCAATATAATCGTACACTAATTGATATGAAAGATGCTAAAGTGATAGAGCACATGTGGACAAAACCGCATAAGATGGTGTACATGTTAAAGTTTATTTTACTTCCTTCAACTACATCAGCAGCGTGTTCAATAACGACTGTAGTTAACGTTACGGATAGGGAAAAACTCAACCCGAAGACAACTCAACCCGTGGATAACACAACTCACAGTTCTGACAACTCAACCCATAAGTTGGGGATTGAGTTGTCTCGGGTTGAGTTGTCTTTTGGGTTAAGTTGTTCCGACCCTAACATAACGGAACGTTTGGGGTAATTGAACAGGCTACAAGATCAAAAAGCATTAATGTTAGTGTCAAACATTGACACTGGGAAAAAAGAATCAGTACACATATAAGTGATAACAACACAGGTAGATTATTTTAGATAAGCAAAATTATATTATATATTTGTTATATCTTTTATTTATTCATGGTTTGTAGCAGTCAGTTGGAAGTGCTAAAAGAACATTTTATTTGCACGTATGTGAAGAACAAAATAAACACTAACCCGATAATTCAGAAATCAAATAATAAGCTAAATAAGTTTCTGAAGATTATTATTATTGTCAGTGTTAATCATGTTAAACATATTCTTTTGCAGGTTGTTTATACATGTTCGTCTGTTTGAGAATAAAAATTTAGTGGCTTTTCTATCTTTGCTTTCTTTCGGACCTGGTCGATGAGTTATTTTTTCGGATAACTCTTAGTACTATAAGGTGCTGGTGTTTTGGTAGCGGTTCGTCAAGATGACACAAGCGACTAACCTGTACAGGTAGTCACAGCCAACTGAGTATTGAGCTGACAAACACTCTGATATAATGTAATTATTACTTGTTCGTCAGTAAATGCTTAACTTAAAAAAGTTTGATGTGTACCTGTTCTTGCAGGAGCGTGCCCATCGCAATCGTTAGGAATTCAGGATTTACTTCTAACTAAAACATCATAATGTGGAATGCAACCGTTCTGAAACTCTGAGTAAAGATCTAAGTAATTGTATCTCCGTTAGTTTTGGGGAAGAACATCAAAACAGCATAATCAAAATATATACATGTAGAATAAATATATACTAAAAAATACAGAACCAAAATCAGTCTAAAATAAAGTAAGTAAGGCAAAATCAAATGCAAATTATATATAAATATATAAAATAATCGAAACCGAAACTGCAAGTGCTACAGATATAGCCAAACATAAATGTAAAAACCTTACAGATATTGGTGCAATAAAGCAATAAAGTACAAAATATAAGTAGCGATAAAACAAAATATTACACAACAGATAGTAAAAAAATACACAAGTATTTACATTACCGTAATTATGTCAAAGTGTTAACACATTACCCAATGCAACAATATTTCATATCAAAACTAAGTCATAATCTGCATATGACCCAGCAGTCGTAAAAGCAATTATTATCTCAGTATTGTAAGTACAAATTCTTGCCAAATCAAATAAAAACTAGGATAAATACAGCCAAATAAGACACAAAAAACAAAGATAAAGGATATGGATAAAAGTTTAATTTAAGACAAATAATAGCTATTAAATCTCTTATATAAAAATAAAGCGAAATACATGTAAGCATCATGTTATTCAATAGCACAATATTCTAAATAAAATTAACTACTGATGGCTATTTAACCTTAAGAGTTAATAAAAAGTGAGTTTGCATAATGCATTTTGACAACTGTTAATAAACTCTGAATAAACAATATCATTACACAAATAAGAACATATCCATCTATGTAGCATACTAGTCAAAATATACCTATTGATGAACATGGTACCTTGAGATAAAGCGAAATGTGTTTTTGATGAGTAAAAAAGCATTAAAGGTACTCGTTCACAGATTTCAACTTAAATATCAACTTTTTTAAAACTATCAAAACTGTATGGAAATATGTTTGGAAGCAGTGTTCTGATAATGACAATTTTAGTGCATGTTGACATACAACTACAAATGATGATGCTTCATGCGGTTAATATATATCCCGTATCATAACCGTATGTCACGGTATAGACGCTTGAAGTGCATTTTTGTGACTTTAATTGTACATTTATTTTAACAAATAGGTCAGTTTGTCTTAAAATGATAAGAATTATATTTTTGCACAATTAAAGACACTAAATGGGTTTTTTATTATAGAAAAAATAAACCAAATCTGTGAACTAGTACCTTTAAATATATAAAATGCAAATAACCTGTTATTTAATATTACTTATGCAAAATAGCAATACATTACTCATGAAAATATAGTATTTTTGTTGCAACTTATACAGACGCTGAAATTGCCTATAACCAGCATCTAATTAAATTGTTTGTCCTGATACACTGCGTTTTAAAATAAAATACTTCAATTTTCCATTCATTACGTTACAAAGCAATATACGACTTATTCTTATAATCTGTTACATGAGAAAACAAATGTCTTTTCTACTATAAGCTGTCGCAAGAGTGTTTGGGAATTAATTTCCGTATACTCTCCAAACTGAATTGAGTGTCGATATTTTAGGGTTTTGGTTACCCCCTTTGGTCCATCTATAAGTCAGCTCAAAGGCAGATACAACGCTTCTGGTTCCTGTGCTTGCCACACTTCATTGTGGGACGGTATGCCTAAAGCACGCAATGCAGATTTTTGGGTAAATAATGCAGACATTGGCAAATTGGTAATTTTTAATTGTTTTAATTGTGCTCTGTGACCAACTACTACCTCACCAAGTTGAATGCTGTTTCCATCAATGGGTCGTGCCTATAGGTATTTTAGATATAACACATTTGATCCGTTGATAGTCTAAACATGTTTGAAAACGAAATTTTCTGTACATTCTATATGTATTCAATGTCTCCAATCATAAAGCATTGACATAATGAACATTTACATTGTAAATAATAATAATAATAAAATACATGTATGTGTATAGAATATCAAAAAAAATATATAAAAGTAATGAGTATTTATACTGTATTCAAAAACTGACACATGAACCTAACTCGGATTTCACTGTTCTTATTATTATATATAAAACGGTTAATTTGTTGAACAATTACTATTAATGATTACACTAAACAATAGACTAATAAATCGATCGATGTAAGATATCAATATTTATTTATTATGTTAAAACATATATAACAATCTAACAGCGATTGCATTTTGTGATATATGTTATATATCTATTATCTTGAAAATAAGTGAAGTCAGGAACATATACATATTTCTACTAAAGAGTATAAGTCTAAACGTCACAAATTAAGTCACGTGTACATTTAAAAAAATCCAAAAGATTACAACAAAAATGTTTTAAAAACGTGCTAATCTTTTTAAGCATCTTATTAATAATGGGCCAATCAAGAGTTAATTAGATGTTCGAAGCAGAACTGTGGTACATAAGTTCTGATTACAATGAAAACTTGGATTCAGTGCTTAGCACATACATGTATAATGTACATATGACCGAGGTGCTAGCTCATCGTGTTGGAAATGTCTTCTTTCTAGTACTAGTGTTTACTACGATATTCACAACCGTGATGTAGAGACAAGTTATAGAAAGTACAAAAAATATAAGTTTAAGGAAATTATGATATAATTTCTCTCCAAACTCAAATTGAATACACATCTTTGACCTGATCTTGATCTAAAAAGAAAGAGTATAACTTATTAGACAAATTAGATGATAAATACAATAATTAATGTTTAAAGTAACAACGCAAGTAAACTGTTATTTGCCAACGCATTTCAATACATTAACACACATGCCTTAAACTATAATAATTATACACGAATAACGAGTATGCCAAACATATTAAAACAAAAATGTACTGTATAATTTAACTCATCCGTACATAATTATACAAAGTTTACTATTACCTGAAATCGAGGCGTTTTATCGAGCTAATTGGATACATCTCGATTGGCCATTTCCAAAGAATCATAGTTTGATACACTGCAACAAACATACATCAAAATGAATAGAGGGTATGTTGAAATAATCAATTTAAGTTTCCGCGCCACGAATTAACTATAACAGGTAGAGAATGTACCACAACTGGTTTCGGCACACAATGCCATCGGCAGTTAGCGGTGTTGATGACGTAGAAATGATTGTCATTGAATAGTCAGCTTCGTGTTTTTTTGGATCACATCCAAAAGTACCTCGTTGGTTCCCTGAACGGGGAACTGTATATGACTAATGTTGTTAGTAAAAGTTTAGGTTGCATTGCATTTTTTTACCTATCCAAACCTACTAGTAGTTCATTCATACAAGTTTTAACGTGGTTATGTTTCCTTTACGCATGTATTATTATCTCATATACCGTGCTTAAGCAGTTATGTTTTAAATTAAATAATAAGTAAACTCGAGGTTTATCTTATGTGAGAATAAATATCTAATTTTACTTGCCTTTCTTCATTTTGATACACTGTTTTATTTGTAGCAGTTTCATTTCGTCGCTGTGCAACACTACAATAAATAAACTGTATGAATAATAAATGATAGCATCCAGTTTACAATAATTTGATACTTTTAACCTTTATTCCATACAATTCAAATGATTTGATTTTATGTCTACTTATGTCTTTTTCATTTTTCGCAATTTCGAAATATTTATACTGAACGTGACAAATGCAATCATAATCGACCAATGTACTTATTTAAGCTTATATGTTAAGAACAACAGCATACTTATAGAACAAAACACATAAGAACTAAAGGTTTAGATGAATTAAAATGTTATCTTAGTATTCGATATATCTACATGTAACAACAAGTGTACAAGATCTCCAAAATCTAAAATGTTCACAATGTGGAATTCGAGTTTTATACCAAATTTAGGTTAATGAGTCTGAATGCATTCCAAGTAACCAATGTTTTATCACATGATTATAAAATGTCAGTTATTAGATAGTATCGTTGTATGTCGCTTTTGAAAATTCCCTACGAGTCAATATCCACACAAATTGAACAAATGTTTGAATATAAATGACTATAAGAGAAGTGGCATTCCTGACCATCAAAGTCAGTACACATTTTACATGGTTTGTATTCATGGTCAAGTTATAAATGTTATTAAACTAACTTACCTTGATGAAATAGTTTTGTTACCATTTTCCGCTAAAAGGAAGATATTTATAATAGCGTAATCAAATATAACGAGTGGTAAATCAATTAATATACAAGTCAACAACGATCTATTGGAATGTATAGCCATATGACAGAGCTGTATAGTTTACAGTTTATTTGAAAACGACTGAGGTCGCTTGTTAATAAAATGATACATACATTTGTAATAGCATATAAATGAAATTATGTATCTTACCAACTATACACAAATGTAAAATAGTTCAACTCTAACTTAGAATTATAAATCATTTGCCCCTTTAATGTTTTCTTTAAGTATACTTTCTTAATTCTCTTCTAAAAAACTATAAGACCTGCCTTATATCTTCCATGTTGCGTTATTTTTCTGATAAGATTATTAAACTAAGATCGTGATAGAATATCTACTGATTCTTTATGCGACATTGCCTCCATCACTTTACTAATCCTCAAAGATGTATATCTGATCCGCTTGAATGCATTATAATTAACAGTTACTGTGGTTTTGTGTAAATTCATATCCTACTAATTAAATAAATCATTCTTGTTCGATTTTAACTTCCATCGCAATGTCTATACATTATATACTTTATATAAACAATTTATGCGAGCCTTCATTGTACATTGTGTATTGAGTATGAATATTACAACTGAAAGAACATGATGAAAATAATAAAATCATGTCTAGGATTCAGGGCGCAGGTCTAAACTATTCCACGGGTTTATACTTATCGGTTTAGGTATTATGACTGATAATTCAGGAATGAACGGTTACAAAGCGAAATTAGTCGTTGTTTAAAACAGTATCAAAAGTTCAAACGGAAGACTTTTTTACTTCCGCAGACATACAGAAAGTATTTTCACTTTTGATTGTAAATCAGGTTTCATTTACCTAAAGATAAGACATATCAATACTTGCCTCTCTTTGAACGACATCTCCATACCAAACAAATAGATAGCACAACCAGTATGACAAATCCTAACGTTGCTCCAACAGAATATCCAACTACAGAGACAATGCTGCTTGTCCCACTCTCTTCATTTTCTGTTAAGAAATAATAAATGGTACTCATTCAGTTCCAATCACAAATTATTCGTATTCATAAAGATCAGAAAAGTAGAGAAACAATCTTGATACAAATATTTGATAACATATTTCAAAAATCTAATTATGTGCTTAAGCATCCATCTTTTAATATTCTCATAACATCTTTTTAAGTTCTATTGTAATCTGGATAATCCGATTGTAAAAGAGAAAACAGCACACAAGGAGTTAAACCTCTTGGAATGTGACATGTAGTCACTTAATAGTAAACGTGATAAAAGACGAACGGTAGCATCATTACCACGACGTGGGAACCTTTGGAGACCGAACAGTTACAAAAACGGGAAAATGACACCTGTATATTAGCTTGTTAACATTTATTTGATATTTAATTGCTATATGGCTTGACTGTGACGAGAATTTCTGTATGATCTAATGCTGGGTTGTTGTTTTTTCTGACAGGTACAAGTATTCATCATTTCGTATATCAATATAACGATATTGTTTTAAGTTAAATCGATTATACATATTCAATAACAGTTTTAACTTCAGCATCGAATACAGCGTTTAAATGCATAAGATCAGCACATTCAGTGAAATTGAAGCTTAGTGTCACAAGTTGGAGAAGAAAATTCACAATAAATATTAATTACTAATAGTCATTGTGTGTTAATACTTTATTCGCTTTTAAAGCAGTAAGAATATTTGTTCGCCCACAATTACCACTTTGACATGGAGCATTGGTATGAATGCTAACAATTTAAGGCCTCAACAAATTGATCATATGTTCTATGGATTCGCTCGCACCTTAATTTTGATAGTTCTTACAAAAAATATATTTTTATTTCCTCGCTCGCTCATATAAATTTGGTCAAACTGCTATATAAAGCAAGTGAATAAAGACACTTTTAATTTTTTTCTTCGCTCGCTCGTCCCATTTTTTCCCCAGAAAAATCTGTAGAACATATGATCAACTTGTTGTGGCCTAACAGTAAAACAAGCAATTATACTTAAAGACAATCAAGTACGCGAGGTGAACGATGTACTATGTTTAAAATGGCATATTACTTGTTCATAAAAATCCTATCATTCTATATAGGTCCTTAGTTGTTTTTGTCCGAAACACTAAACTCAACATTGATATATTAATATTGATGACATGCGCGCTAAACAATGTGAAACTTGTACAAAAAGCAATTTGTATGTTAATATTACCTTTGGTCAGCGCTGTATATACATTTGATTCATTAGAATTCCCTAGTTCATTTGATGCATATAAAACAATATCATACATGGTTTTCTCCGACAAGCCAGTAATGGAGTAAGACATAATAAAATCACCAGTTTCTGTAACATTGATATAATTCCATGTGTCAGTCGACCCTTTTTTATATTTGATATGAAATGTTTGTGATAGTCCTCCATTGTTTCCAGGTTTCCATGTAATATAAATTGATGATGCCGTAGTTTTAGCTTCATCATGTCGAAGATCTGTAGGACGATCAGGTGTATCTGGAATTATAAAGAATTGTCTTGTAACGTGTAACCTGATTAAAACCTGATTTAATATTACTCTGTCGCTCTCTCGCTTATTTTAGACTGGACTACTTTATATCTAATCTCCGTAAACAGATATACTGTAGAGCGATCTCGTGTAGGATATCTAAGGCTCGCATGGAATGTCACGTCAAGATGACCTTTATGTCGACTAATTAATGCGTAACTTTCATCTAGACGAAACACTATTAATCGCATTTTGATTTCGTAATAACTATTTTTAGCAAAGGTTAGCGAGCAAATTTGACAGCGGTTTTATTCACAGTCTGTGATTGGACGGCTCATTTCAAATTGCGTGACTTAGACGATGTAAACAAGTTACTAAACATAACGATTTCGTCATGAATATTATAAATAAAAAAGTCATCAGAACGTGACTCTCGTAAAAACGGCCAGATCTAAATTAGCTAGTAGACAAGAGGAACATTTTAGATCGGGTTTAATCAGATTGCCTCATATCACGGGTCACATTTGCTTTTATCATATTCATGACGAACAACGAAAGAAAGATGCTATCAATGGTCTTTCGTCTAGATGAAAGTTACACATTAGTTTGTCGACACATGGGTAATCTCGCCGTGAACCACTGGACGATGTTAAGCGGTCCTGTACTTTAGTGGTATTTAGGATATTTGTTTACGGAGATTAACAACGGAACCTGGATGCACACTCCGTTGCCATACGACACAGTTTATCAGGCAATTAATATTACTTGTATGTGCTAGTGTTAACTTCATGCATTATAATTCTTACATATGAACAATTGTATACTTACATAAAACTGCTACAGTCACAGTGACAATTCTATCTGAAAACCCAGTTTGTTGAGATGTACAAGAACATAAGGTATCAGAACCTCGTACTGCTGTCCATGTCAATGTCTTTGTTATAACTCCATTGTTCGATGAATCCGATACTATAGGTGACAAAACATTACAATTCCACGTAAGTGTTGGTGTAGGATTTCCTCCATTGACAGTACAAGATAATTGACCTTGAGTATTTTCTATAACACGATATTCATTACCTTCTGTAATAGCATGGTCTCCTTGATCTGAAATACAATGTTTAAGCAAATGTTTTTCGAGAATTAATGACTTAAATGTATCTTATCATTGTAATGTCGTGTCAGGAGTAAACAAAATATTCATTAAGTAATACTAAATGTATTTGATCAGATGAGGTATTATCAATCTAACGTATATAAAACATTTGACTTTATGGCAATTCTTCCATAATTGTCACCATTTTGAAAAGTACTTGTCGAAAGATGAAGCAACTGTAAACACCCAGTTTCTGAAATAAATGCGAAGTTCAAACCACAGAGGTCTTGAAACAAACATATCACACACACCACTCAGAATAAAAAAGATATAATGGTTATCAAACTATATACCAACTCCTACGTTACGGAACTGTTCCGAGTACAATTAACTAAAATACTAGTTTCAAATGGAAATCAGTATTTCTATCCATTTAATTGTTGAGTATCATTCATTGGTAAGTAGTGGAACAAATTAAAGCGTTAAACTGTTTTGCAATATATACATGCTTGTTAGAATGGAGCAGATAGAATTCATCATTATTTTAAGTTTTTAAGACAAGGTAGAGTAACACCTTTATGTCAATGCTGTATTAATTATATACGGACATTTTGAAAATTCTTTTCCACATTGATGAAAAGTTAAACATATATGGTACAAAATAAAATGTCTATTAGTCTGAAATACGATACGATATATATATATACAGTAAGGCGCGCGAATAACTAGACTTTTTTTGCGTATTTCGTACGTATTTCGTAAGTATATGGTAAGTATAACGTGCGTACGAATCGCAGCGTATAAGCCGTACGTGCGTATAATTCGTATATCGCATCGTATCGTAACGTATCGTATCGTATGATCGTATTAATACATGGTATAAATCGTATGGTAAACATCGTATGAATGATATAAGCGTCATATTCGTACCAAGAAATAAAAAATAATTTGAAACGATACAGAAAACTGGCTCAGTCTCTCTCAAAAGATTGAAAAGTAAAGATAATTTATTTTCAGTTTCAACTGGTGTAATTTATATGTGGATCTACATTTTTACATACATGTAGTGTCTTTAGTCTTACAGCATACATATACTTACTATTCAATAAAAAATATGTAAGCTACAGCTTTCGATGTACATGTACTATGATATGTTGTTTTGTTGAATTTAACGCCATAGCAACACATCGTTTAGTTCATATAAAGGTGGTCAGTCAACCTACTCACTCCTACTGAAGTCTTAATCTCTGGATTTAGCTATTAACAAATTACTTAGTGCATGCTTTTGTCAGTGACTGACAACTGCCCTACATGATTACAAATCATTGGCAGGAGGGAGAATGGCTGTAGAAATAATTTCATGATCAAGCACCACGAAAGTATGCGCTGCCCAGAATCAAACCCACGATCAGTAGACTTGCATGCTACCAAATAAGCTAGCCGGGTGGCTATGTACTATGATATAATTCAGGTAAAAAATAATAATATATCTGTTTTGTGCCTGTTATTAGCTAGCTTAGTTCATAAGTTGTTTGTGTAAATCTGAAAATGAATACAATAGGAAAAGGTTTGATTTCCTAAAACACTGTCTTCTTCTGATATTATGTGATATCCTTTCTCTGGACTTGTCCGATAAGTATTCATATAAAAATCTATGGCCCTTACTGAGATTCATACCCACATACAACCTCTTAAGTCATAAGCGGACAATCTACCATGTCGACACACCAACTAGTTTCATGGCATGGAGTATAAGTGCTGTTATTTACCTCTGCTACATAAACCTCTCCTTAACAAAAATCTAAGAGCTAGACAATCTTAGTATGCGAGCACACAATCCCTTGTGGGTTATTAACTTGGTGCGCCAAATGTAACCCTATGAATATCCCTGGTCAGAACTGAAATCTGAATCCTCAACTACTCGAATCCTCGGCGGACTCTCAACCGTGTTGCTATAAATCTAGCTTGCAAGGGAGTACAAATACATTAGTTAACCACTGCTACACAGATTTGTTCACTAGGATGAATTTGCCTCATAGGCAGATCTAGAGGGGGTCAGGCTAGGGGTTCGGACCCCACTGGAATTTCCAAAATGTATCTGTCCATATGTTTATTTCTTGACTGTAACTCATTTTTAAGTAGCAAGAAGCAGCCTTTCTTGGTTCTACTTGACATCTGTTGTTTATCATATAAGATGTATCAATAACACGTTCATATGAATTTAAGTAGGAATTGAAGACTCAAGAAGAAGAAAAACATTTATAAAATTCAATCTTTTAATGTTAAACAAAAAATATAATTGAAAATATTAGTAGTTTAAATTTCTATATCAGCTACATATGTATGATTCAAGCCAGAATATAATTATAGGGTATAATACTATAGTCGTTCTTATTGTATTATGTTGAATTCTTGTCTCAAACACTTTCTAATACAAATACAGTGCCCACTAAAAGTTTGGAGAATAAGGAAATTTGTTTTTTACTCTAATGATTGGTTATTTTAAAAATATTACTTTCAATACTCAAATCAAGTATTATATATGATGAAATGAGGGCACATTTCATGAATGCATCACAATAATAGGTTCAGCATCTGATATTTCAAAACCTCCAAAATTATGATAAGTAATTTTGTAAATCTTTTCTACAAAATACTTTTCAGCTACTTCAGTTGGATCTATATAAAACAAAAATTAAACAAAACTGATAAGAACTTAACAACAAATAGTTAAATAAAATATTTGAAAACCGCTATTCGGTAGGCCTTTAAAGTTATAATGTCTCCAAAATTTTGATAGGTACTGTACGGACTGGGACAACTCAACCCGAAGATAACTCAACCCAGTACAACTCAACTCATAAGCCCGGACAACTCAACCCATATGTAAGGACAACTCAACCCGTGGAAAACTTAACCCGTATGATATAGTATAGTATAATTATTAGTTATTCATTATAAATAGTCAGAATAAAATAAACATTTTATATTGATCAATATAAAATTTATCGCTAATGAAAGATATCCAAGTATGAAAATAACGATGACAATTTTAACCTAATGTTTGTAAATTAAATTGGAAATATGTCATTAAATAAGGAGCTCTCCAGTTTGTCATTCTTAGGGCAATTCTCCAATTCTCCACTCAGTCACTAAGTAAGTAAAAGCTGACTGCAAAAGAAACTGGGCAACTCTTGCTACATTTTTTACTTTTCTTTATATACCCTTTTTTCAAATCAAAATTGTCAATGGGTTAAGATGTTTGCACTTTCGGGTCGAGTTGTCTAACTTCAGGGCAGGTTGTCCATGGGTTGAGTTTTCTACTGGTTGAGTTGAACCGGACCCGTACAGTGCATGTCACTTATATAGCACAAATAGGTGTTAAAATAGTCCATCTACTTGACAAACAATGTCTCCTAATTATCCATGGAATAAACATTGAGCTAAATATTAAGTCTTCAGAATTGATCCTAATCAGGTGTTGTAGTCTATCATCTAAATGTGCTCAGCCTGAGGAAATAGTTTTTGGAGCTACAACAACTGGAAATCTATATGCTTTTATTGTTCGCCACACAGGAATATGAAAAGTTTATCGACGTCAAGATCTTGTTGAGATGAACACACTTGTACAAACTTTAGCAGCTATAAAATCTGCATATTGTCATCTGAAATAATTAAAATGGGAATTTTAATGACATAGATCTAATCATACAAATAACATTCTAAAAATTCTGATTTGAAGATCAACATATCATTGCATATCCTCAGCTGAATGCAACTCGGCAGGAAACAGACATGGCCCAGCATTTATAACGTTGGACTGGTATAATTAGCTACCCAGCTCTGTGTTGGTTTGAATCCCATCTAAAACCTACCCAGTTGATATATATCAATCCAGGATATGCTTGGTGAGTTTTCTGAAAATACTGTCATTCAATTTCTATTTATTGTAATAGAAGGGAAGTTTTTTACTTTAACGTCACTGTAATTACCAGATAATTAACATTATGGGAAGAAGGATATGTAAGCCGCCAGACAGCCCAGTTGCGAAAGCACTCTTTTTATATACCAGATTATATACCGGTTTTATATACCGGATTATATGCACTTTCCCAGTAAAGCGAGAGGTCATAGGTTCGATTCCCAGTCAGACTGCATATTTCTGTCTGACATTTGACATCCATCGTCGGTCCATGACAATAACTTGCTCAGTTGAGAAACACTTGTAAACAAAATAAATGTTCCTTAAACAGCCTGGAATTCTGAAATTTGAGACAAATTTCCAATTCACAGGGTAGTTTGTCACAGCCCTTACCTGTTCACATTATGGGAAGAAATATACTGGCAGCATAGCTAAGTCGCAAGAGCACTCGCATTGTGAGTAAAAGGTCCAGGGTTCGAGTCCCGGTCAGGCTGAATATTTTTCTTACCCTGTGATGTTAACAAATAAAGACATAATTAGTAAGGTAAAAAAAAACACTTCTTAATGGGTCGAAATAACTGGGGACGAAAAACATTGAGCAAACTTTGAGACTGACGTTGTTAACACAGTTATATTATGCAGACTACAATCACGTTTACCTTGTCGATCATTATTGATGAATTGTTGAATATTGACACATGTGACATGTCTGTCCATCGACTCCATGCGATTCGGCAAGTCGTTTTTACATCAGAAATCTTAAGATTCCACATTGTCTTCACCAAGCGACCACGTTGTTGTTTAGATATTGACGACTGTTGGTCATTATTGGCTGTCCCCGCGTCATTTCCCATTATTTTTGTACAGTGAAAGGTTCCAACTTGACAGACCTGTCAGTTGAAGTGTTTAGGTTGCCGGACATTTAACTTTCGTCTACTTTTCGAATATGTACTAATCCGGAGGGCAAAATCATAACCATTGAGACTGATCCCGCCCACATTTATCATTGGAACCCGCCTTAAAATAATATCGATAATCAAAGTATTGAATGAGAACCGGTTGTAATTTGTGTATTTTTTTATTGCATCATGGCTACCTAAGATATAGAGATACAAGCAAGTCGGACTGATCGCAAGATATATATCGTATCATTCGTATCGAACTAATGGTATAGTAAACAACCGAACGTATGGTATAAAACGTATAGAACGTATGGTATAAAACGTATAGAACGTATGGTATAAAACGTATATGGTAAGAACTTCGTAAAGATCGTAATTCGTATCGTACGCATTCGACTTTGGGAATGGTATAACGTACGAATGGTATGCGTATTGTCTTCGTATATGGTAAAGATCGTATTTCAACTATTACGCGCGCCTTACTGTATATATATATTGTGACGTATTTGATATACCATGGAGTCACGGAATATAGTAAAAATTGAGAGCCTTATCAATTAGAACAAAGTCGTATTTTAATTACAAATAGATCATACAAAACATTTGTTTTTCTTATTGATTAAAAGATGTTTACGTCTTTTTTTACAGGATTACAATATTACTGAGCTTGGAGTATAACAAATGCGATAAATGATTCGGTATAATGGTATTAATGTAACTAAAGAACACTTTGAACGATTGTTTAAAAGTATTTATTGAGTTAACGCTGTATCAACACAATTTAGGTCTTTTCACGGCGTCCAGCGCACCTAACCTAGCTTTCCTGGACCACTGTCTATAAACAGTACTCATCTACTCTTCCACAAGGCCGGAAACTTCTCCATATTATCTAATTAATGGAGGAAAATTGACATTATTGTCAAATTTCAAGGAAGGGTATAACCTCCCCGGGCAGGATTCGAACCCGCACCCCCTCGTGCACGAGTATCCAAATTCCGGCGCGTTACCATCTGTGCTATCGACCTGGGTTTTGAGCAATTTATACAAGTGAATATACCTATATATGTTACGGATAATATTAATCACTACGAACATAAATAGTAAAAGTAAATTATTTCCTTTTTTATCTAAATACTGAAAAAGTTAATGGCATATTTTCTTTTTTACTTCTAGTTATTAGTGATACTATTACTTAACGATAATATGTTGTATGAAGGTTATTTACTGCCCAACGAAGAGAGTCTGTGCACAGAATGAATTAGACATTCCATGATATTTTTCGCTGCTTTTTTGGATGTTGTGATCGTATGGCATACATGCAAGAGGTGTATAAAGGTAGGTTGACTTGTTGCAATAGATGTTCATGTTGATATTGGTTATCAGTGGTAAAGGCATTTGTTCATATTTTTTTTAAAATAAAGAATTGAAATTTCATCGGATAAAGTAAAAAGTCAAACGAAACTTAAAAGTGATATCTACAATCATAACCCCTTGAACATGATGATTGCGTATGTCATTGTTTATACTCGTAAGAATCATAGTTAAGCCGATTCAGACATTGCCAAACCATTAAAGATTCTTTAAATTTATCCTTTACATAAATGTGACGTCGGATGCGAAAACCAGGCCTATTGCGCAAATGACGTTGTGCGAGAAAACGCGTTTTTTTTCGTTGTACTCCGTGAAAATTATTTTCAATAAAAAGATGTCGAGTTTTGCGTGACCAATGATGACAAAATAAATATTTTTCAACCAAAAAATTGATTACTTTTCGGTAAATAGTGCATTTTGGAAGGAAAGCAACTAATTAATTCAATTCTTGACTAAGTATCGATAATCTTCACGGTGTTTTGACAGTAGGTGTGGCAACAACGTTACCTATAAATGGTGACAGCGCACTTGTTCTGACATAAATTTCGATTTCTCGACGGTAAATCGTCAACGGACAGTGAAACTAGATTTTATGGATTAATTTATATCTCTTCCAGGTAATTAGTATTTATTTGCTAGATGACACGCTGTTTTATCTCTTATTTGTCCATATGTATATATTTAGACATTGCAACCCGGAAGTAGACACTGCATAGCTACCGGGTCAACATTAAAATTCACCCTTTTTTAATCTGACAGGATTGAACGAGTCTGATTCACATTCTGATGAAGTAGAAACTGTACGTAACAATGATTAATCTGACACTGATGATGATATTTTAGATAATTTAAACAGCCATGTTGTTACAGAACCCACAGATTTTGACAAACAGTACAAATAAAATGTTGAGACATTTATAAAAAAAAACTTGTGGTTGTACAAAATTGTATGGAAAACCTTGCAGCACTGTTATAAACAATGATGATCTTATCAGTTTGCATGAATTTTGTTCATCTTTAGAAAGAGAAGAGCTTGATCTTGTTATTCAGTCAGCCCTATTTGCTCATAGACAGAATGGTCCTAGAACAAGTAGTGTGTCAAGACATCATCTAAAGGATAGACAAAGGACAAGTCAAAGATTTTTTATCAAAGATGTTGAAGTGTGTCGGCAGGTTTTTTGTTTTGCATACTGTGTTGGTCGTGAAAAACTGATAAGAATTGGCCAGTTTCTTGATGAAAATGGCCTAAATCCTATAGTTCATGGTAAAAACAATAAACTGCCACATAATTCCTTGCAGTTTTAAACAGATTTTGATACGATATGCAAAGAAAAATGCAATGCCTTTGTCGGGACGCCTGCCAAATCACCGATAGAGTAAAGTCTTGCTCCTTGCATCTGACAAAAGACAGACAGATGTACATGAGGAATATTTACACCTTGCTAGTGACTTAGATTTAAGGAAAGTGAGCCTCACCACCTTTGTCAGGACATGGCATGATCTAAACCCACAAATTGTACTTTGCAAACCTTCCACTGACCTGTGTCATAAATGTCAGACATTTAACAATAAGCTTTCAAATAGTGACAATCTACCAGAACATCAAAAATCTGAGATTCTTGAAAACTTTACCAATCACATAAAGCCCAGTTGCAAAGAGAAGAGTATAAAATTCAATGTGAAAACTCAAAGATGTTTTGCAGCTCTAACAATTATTTAGAAGGTTTGAATCAAATATTGCTTATTATTATATTAAACTGATCTAATCACAGATACACTCAGATACATTTGGTCTATGTTGTAGTGATTAAATTTATTATATTAGTTCAGTCCGGTTGCCATTGTATTCTTACAAGCAGATTATTTCTATTGAGCTATTAACTTATTGCGTGCACAATGTATTGTTAACCACTAGAATTTAATTAACCAAGCTTATTTTTTGGGGGGTTTATTTCAAACGTATTGTTTAAAGTTTCATGTAGTTCATTAAAGATTGTGTGTAGATTTATTTAAAAAGATAGTGTGTATCAATCAAAATGCATACATTTACTTCAGGTGCTGAACCATGTTCATTAACAGATACCACCATCCATTATAGCTGGGACTTTGACCAACAGGTTTTCATTCCTCACCATAGTCAGCAGGTATGTTATGGCCTTTAATGAAAGTTGTAATTGTTTTTTACATATTTATTGCCAACATACGTAAAAGGTTTTGAAATACACAAGGTTGAATGTCTTGTTCAACTTTTTAAAGATTTCAGAAACACACCTGAATTTTGTTTGAAATGATTGAAAATACCTAGTGTGTTCAATCTGCCATAGGCGCTCCAATATTGATCGAATTGAATCATAATCTGAAAATGTGATTGTGTCGCCATTGGCCTGGTTTTTGCAGCCATTATAACAAATATGCATTAAGATTAAAATATTTTATGAAAACTGTGTATCAGTAAGGTTAATTTTTCCTGGTTTTCAAAATGTGTATAGGTAATTTTTTGAGATTTAAATATTTTATAAAACTTGTATTGTTGAGGTTTATCTTCCGTGTAGTTATATTGTGTATTTGTAAGGTTGCATGTAAATGTTTTAATACTCAAACTCATTAAAGTATTAAATTACGTGTTATTTAGGCGTTTTTCCACTTGTGAATGGATATTTAGTACAAACACATTGGTTATATTTTTTCTAATAGTGACGATGCTTTTTGTGATTAAATAATAATTGATAACACAAATATGCATCACCTTTTCCTCAGGAACAACCTTTATTTTGTCACTATACTATATAAAATTTAAATATGAAATTGTATTACTTTACGGTCGCTTTGATGTCTTCGTACATGAATTTATGATTTGTACCTTATTACATTTTTTCATCTTAATACTTCATGATTGTATTTATATATGAATGAATTTGTATAAATGAATTATCTCTCCCTATAACAAAAGCGTTACCACATTCACGCCGTGCTTGCAAATGAAACTAATTCAGAGAAAGTCGGATTAAATTAAACTTGTTATAATATTTTTGTTTAATTTTGTGTGTTTGTTACCGTTTCACACCTATTGACTTTGACCATTCTAGTACCAAGAATTCGTTTTAAGATTTCTGAGTAAAAGAATGTTCACAATTATATCGGTATTCATTTTAGCAGGATTTGATATATTTATTGAAAGAATGTTGCTCAATTAATTATTTTCTCCTCCACTAAATATACTCTCTGTCGTTCAAGTCGGATGAGTCTCTCTTTGTCTTATAAGGAGATAAGTCACTTGATGCAAGATAACATTCTATCTGTCTCAAAAATATTTGTGTGCTATATATCATATTAGGAATGCATTAATGATAATGTGTATGATGAATTTGAAAAGGATGACAACATCCATTTTGTTCGGTTTGTTTCTTTGCCCCTGGCATGTCTTTGTTACTTTGATTGTGGTTCATATAACTATTTGTGAAAAATACAATTAACCAGGAAATATGTAATATAAAGCTTTATTTAGTCATCAAATAACAATGAAACAAGAACATTAACAAAATTAAAGGCCCCATGCCGATTACATAAACCAAGACCAAGTCTAAGTAAATTCAACATTTTATATTTATATTGAAGTTATTAGAATTGTGGTCGCATATTTCTGCTATCAGATAACCTCTTAACTAATTATTTAATTAAGAGGTTAACTAGTTACGGTAATTAGTTATCCACTTAATCAACTCGTAAGTTATGTCTATATCTGATGGCAGAGTTATGCCACCATACAAAATTGCTTGACATTCAATATGTTTATAACATTTATACACAATGGTTCGCTATGTTATTTTTTCGTTGATAAGAGGTTTTACTATGCACTTCGTAAAGTCATTGTTCGTAAGCATGATTTGTCATTTTATTGTTGCAATGGTAAATATATATTTACAAAATCTATCATTAAATATCTTTACAAAATTTAACTAACATGATATATTTTGATATTTCATAATGAGTTGTTAACTCATGTCGCCTTTATTTCGTACAGAATACATTTGGTTTATATTGACATAACTACAACTTGTATAATATGATCTAATAGTATTTGGTTTACATTGCCATGTATCTCGTCTCTAAGCGTATGTCATGATTTTATATCTCGTTAAGATTTAAGTGTGCATTGAAGCATGTTTATTACATTCAAAGTGCAAATATTACTATATTAATAATATTCATCAATTCTATCTATGAAAAGGTTTGTATAACAGAATCTTAAATAATTCAGAAGAGTGAATGTACAGCTAGTATAATTAAAGGAAGTGTTTTTAGTGATAATATTTTCTCCTCTTCAATAGGAAGAGCTAGTTATTAGGCAATTTTATAATGCATGGGTATTCTAGAGACAACTTCAACTCATGTTAAATATTTAACAAATTATATAATAATCTTTACAAAAAGGCATGTTTACTTACAACAAAAGCCGCGGCCGTGGCGTAATGGTTAGCATGTCTATCTTCGCATCCGGAGATCGCGGTTTCGAGCCCGGTCGCGGAAGGTCACACCATATACATGAATAGAAAATTGCCAGGAATCCTACATTAGGAAGAGCTGGCCGTCGTATATATGACCTAACTATGTGTTGAATATGACGCTAATAAAACAAAACAACTTTAAAACAAATCAACACATCAAAGTTAAAACTAAGTACAATTGTTTAGACGCTTTATGAAAAACTATAGTGAAGTAACTCTACAAGTGATACATCTTTTTCAGTTTAGGTGAATAACCAATAAACGGGCTAAAAAAGTTAAACATATCGTTTAAATATTAATCGAGATCAGTACGATTTAATAAAGAATAAATAGAAACATGCATATAAATTTTATACTCACACAATACATTTAGAGTTTTTCTACCCGACAGTTTAGGACTTGTGTTGATTGTATTTTCAGTTTTACAGTATATCTGTACACCATGTTGTTCTCTAGATGGAAAATATCTGAGCGTACTTGTTGTTACACTGAAATCATCGTCGGTGGTAATTGATGAAATATTTTGGTTTATCTGAGATATTCCAACATTTTCTACTTTGTACCAAGTCACTGAAGCATCTGGACGTGAAGCAGATGTTCGACATACGAAGACAATGGCAGTGTTTTCTATCACATCCACAGTATTTAATGATGGAGCTATTAATACATATTCTACTGGAACTAGAATAAACATATTGATATGATTAGATAAATGATGTTTAGTGATAAATAGTAGAAACAAGGGTATTTTGTAGAATCGTTTAATAAATCTTTGACTTCTAAAACTGACTTGATTAAATTTCTTAAACATATGTCTTTGACATAATATTTTTTCATTTTCATCTATTCTTTAATTCAAATATTCTGTAAAATATTATCAAAAAATTTAATCTTAAGAACCCCTTTCCAGTGTTATAATTCTAAATCATGTTATATAAACAATTTCAAGTAATCGCGTTGCGTATACGTATTGCAACCTACTTATATAATTAAAAAGTGCGCTGTTTTTACAACTGCAAATATTGTTGGAGCGTACAGATTTAATAGTCACATCATCACCTTAAATACAATGATGAAAGTAAACATAAACTTACTTTGAACATGTATTGTTGACTTAGGACCAGATGATTGACCTTTAGGAAAACAAGACCATACATCATTATGTTGACTTCTTTGTACATTCTTTACTGTCAACCCATATTTTGTATTGGTACAAGTATATGAATATTTGGTTGTATTTTTTAAAAAAGATGTTGATGGTACAGAACATCTTGAAGCAAAAAAAATACCAAGTGTGGTAATATAAGATGTTGTAGTATCTAGCTGCCAGTTGACATAATTCACAGTACCAGATACTGTACATACGAAAGTTATATTACTTCCTTCAATGACATCAGGATCAACAGGTGTTAATGTAGTTGTCTGACAGTTACAGTATAACGCTGAAATTAGAAATCAGTACAAATATGAGGGATAACGACACAAGTAGATGAAGATACTAAGTAATAAGTATTGATCAACATATTTCAAATTGCCAGAATAATTTACGCAATGTAAGATATTTTATATTGATTAGAGTATTATAACAATCATGACACACTCCTAAATGAACTGTTCATTTGCATGTTTATGAAGAAAAGAAACTCTTACCCACTATTTCAGAAATCACCAATAAGCTTAAACAAAGTTTGAACACGTCCATTCTCACCATCGAATTAATTTAAATCTAACAAGGGCACGACGTTGGTTTTATTATTACAACGTCACGGTCGTTGATTTTGTTTACTATTTACCTTGAAAAAGGCACAGAGCCGAAACATCGGATGGATAAGTAAATATAATATGACCGTACGTGTTATTGTTGTGAAAATGATTAGACTATTCATGAAAAGAAATAAATTTATATGCTTCCGAACTAGAATAAAAATGGATTTAAGAATTTAGAGCAAACAAATTAAAACTTCCTGTTTGCAATCTAAAGTTGTTTGTTAAAGATGTTAATTTAGATTTTATATAAACATTTAGGAAGTGATAACGCAAGGTTATGACATTTTTATGTATATAAACATACCTTGCCTAATGCTTTTAGTTCATTTTTCTTACTATCTATAATACAGCTTAAGTCATTAAATTAACAAATGACATTTCCTTAACAAAATTAGAGACAACTGGCATGGTAAGTCTTAATATTATAACCAATTTACATTTGAGTAGCTTTACTGAATTAACAATATCGTTATCTAAAATGTCGACATTGATATGTTTCAGCACACAGATATCGGATTTATACGAAAGAACTAGCGGTGCACATTTCTGCAGAGGGAATTCCTATTGGATTGTGTGTTAAGCATTGGTCTGTGTTTGAATTTAAATTTGTCTTGCAAAATTGTCAGGGCTATTGATCTCATTGTCCGTGTTTGTGTTTTTATTGTTCTGTTTTATCTATTAGGCATTTTACATGTGCTTTGCTATTGGTCTGTTATATGGGTCGAATTAATTAATCGATTTAATTTTTATTTATTCGAAGAACAACTATATACGCCAATTTTGATAAATCAGTATAGCTGCTGACTACAAAAACTACTTTTTGAGGTAAATGAAGGGACTGGACATTTCAAACCTGTGTTTTGCGGAGAAAAGTTTTAATAAACGAATATTGTAATAATCACATAAAATCAAACACTGAAAATATATACAACCGTGATGGATCATTGATCTCTTATTTGATACGTAGACGATAAATAATTTCTTGGCTTAGACGCTTCACTCATCGCACAAATTGGCTACGCACAGGAAGTAGTACGTCGTATGAACATAAAATTATCTTTTTTACATTTGAATAAAATCTTAATTAAATTGTAAAAAAATGCTGGATAATAAATACAGGAGTATTCATAGATTAAAGGTGCTTTTTTGGTATTTCCAAATACCAATTTTTGTAATGAATGACATATGTAAACACGTTCTCATTGAGATTAAATGAAAAGTTTTTTTTTACTTTAATAATTTTTTGGATAGCAATATCATATTGAGTAGTCACAAAAACATGTTTAATTTATTCAGTAAAGTTAAACGAGGGAATATAAGAATGTAAACACCGCCACGTTGTTTCAGGTAAAAAACAACATTTTTACTAATGATGCTTAGAATAGCATCGCACAGACCAGTTAGTTTGTTAACACAATATTGAACTTTAATTTAATTTAGATCAATCAGTGGGATATCTTTTTTCCGATCATCAAAATAAATTTGATTTTTTATGTATAGTTTACAAGCACAAATGGCACAATTTAAGATTTTATAAAACGATAGCTCTGTATCTATGTTTCAAGAAGCGAAATTTTATTCTACACATTGTCTCACATTTTTGAGTACAACAAGGGATCGAAGTAAACATAGTTTCTATGTCGAACAACTCCAGTACTTTTAGCGCTTTGATTTTTCAATTTAAAGAGTACTTGTTTATTCCCCTTATTTAGAAATAAAATGGTACACTAAGGACAATCGCTCCCGAGATTTTTTTTGTCAATAAGTACAACGCGACAACATTAGTCCCATGATAATTATTTAAAGACATATCGAGGCTGGTATTTGGTTAGAATTTTTACTATTAGAAATACATGTATAAACAATCCATAGTCGTAATTATTATTATGTGGTTAATAATCGCTCATAAATTATCAGCTATTTTATCTGAGAAAAGTGACACAGCAATATTAAAGATGTTAATATTACAGACTACATGTGTCATTCTATTTGATACCTGTATACATTAGTAATGTTATATACCAAATTTGTATAGCGCTCTTTCCGTATTGAATATATGTTCAAAAGCGCTTCACAACCGAGTTCATAATTAAGAAATATCATATAAAAATGAATAAGGGATGATAAAATATAAAATAATAAAATGAAGACTACATGTGTATCAAAAAGCGTAGAATGAGTGATCAATAAAGTGCTCAAACTAGTTAAGAAACAAGTGGGTTTTAACTGTAAAATATAGTAAATGAGTAATAATGGATTGTAGGTAGAAAATCAGCCAAATGGTCGATGAATAACCTGGCTAGAAGCTCAAAAAAACCATGATTGCAAGGTGCAAAGTTGGATTCTAATCCAAGGCTCCAACCCGAACATCCATCAGCGTCAGTGGCCGCACATCCCACCAACCATCATGCATTTTTAGTGGACAGATAAAGGATAAGTGATAAAGGTAAATGATTATTTAAGTGGACAGATAAAGTATACGTGATAAAGAATTAGATAATTAATTAAGGAAGTCAACAGCCAATGGGAATCAGACAAGATGCCTTGAAAAATCCATGATTGTATGGTTCAAAGTCGGATTCTAATCCAAGGATCACTGCAGAACATCTAGCAGCTTCAGTGCCTGACTGCTCAAATAATGTATAAATGACATAGATTAAGATTAGATAAGCACTGGTAAGGTAACCACAAACCGATAGGGAATCCGGCTAAATACCTTGGAAAAAAACATGATTGCAAGGTGCAAAGTCGGATTCCACCCTAAGGATCCCGCCAGAACGTCTATCAGAAACAGCGCCTGACTGCTTCGATAAAATATTTATCTCAAAGGTAGTGCCTATATAATCAGTACAAAGGCAACCCCGCCAATTGGAAATCTGGCTAGTATCCCTGGAATATCATAATTGCAAAGTGCTTAGTCGAATTCTGCTCCAAGGATCCCACCAGAACATCCATCATGCGGCCGCGGATTATTTTTTTTATAATTCTCGTACAAAATTATGTTTTTGTTAAGAATTTGATAATTTCATAGTGTTATATGGTCGTAATTTGGGTAAATTGTATTGTGCAATTATATTGAACTGTCCGATTACATAGATATACGGTTATCGCACACTGTATATATTATTTTCCGTGTTCTATAAATAGAAATTTGCAGTAGCAAATACAAAGTGTAGGTTAATGTATTGACGATATCTCGTCTGGCTGAATAGTTGTGCAATTGAAGTGAAGTGCTTCAAAACATCAATTTTTGGAATGGACGCGAGTATGAATCTAAAGATGCCATGTTTGTATTCTTTGTATCGTTAGCATTTTTATTTTCTGAATATTTTGTTTAATTTTATTCAGTATCTTTATGAAATATAAAAACACTTCAAAACAAACAATGTCAAATATAATATAGTCTCACTGGCAGTGTCGTTTGCGCTACTAGGCGTTCTCTTTTATAGCGTTGAACTTTGGCGCTAAACATAAAGACAACTATGATTTCCATGATGCACGAAGGCATTGTGTTTTACACACTCCGTCCACGTTTTAAACAAGAAAAATAGATTCAAACTAAGTATCTATCAAGATTCGAACCAACGACTAAAAGATTGACAGACCGACGGCCACACAACTTCGATACACTTTGCAAATAAAATATAATACATCATTGTTATGTGCTAACAATACATTTCACGCGACCTGCCGAAGTTTATCCGAGTATTAGATATTCCGTGTTACGTGAGGTTTTAATTTATGCAATCGGACATTTCAATATTATCGTGCAATAAGATCATTTAGGCAGAGGCAGAGAGTTTATATTGATTACAAGAATTTTCACTGTAGTATAAACATCACAATTGGACTTATTGATAAACATATTGGCCCTCTTTATTGAATTGAGAATTTTCAAACATCAGTGCATCGAAATGTATTATGCTGAGAGAATTGCACAATAACATTTACTAAGTAGTCTAAGATTGTTCATTTTACTGGTCTATTCCAAAGTCATAGTTTATTGACACAGGATGATTGATTAAGTGACAATAGTGTTCTATAGAGACCTCGAAAGGTCTAAAAACTACTATTAAACGATAAAAACACTGCAAAACGCTTCACAATTTTTATTTAGACATCTTGACTCTTCTAAAACAACATACTGAGTGGCGCCAAAATATGTGCTTGATTTATGTCAATAATCAGTTCTGATATTTAATCGAGCGACAGGACTATAATATTACGATCACGATTACCTCCCCTGAATTATCTCCCGAACATACTCCCCCTCGTTGATGAACCATATTTATCAACATTTAATTACTAAAACGATTAACGATATAAAAGTGAGTATGCATCGATATTTGAGAGTCACAGTTTCAGTATTCCTGTCAGTCGATTAAATTTACAAGAGTTTCAAAGTATATCTAACTAAATATACAGCAATGTTCATAAACAAAACAAGAATATTAATAAGCTAACCCACCGAACCCTATGTGTAGAGAAGACATAACTTATCTATAATACAATAACATTGTCGAACGATACAGATTTTGAATTCTTTACTATAACGATCATAGCACCATCAACTTTCTATTAACTATTAATACAACCTTCCATAACAAAAATTGGAAGTCCTAATGAACAATGATCCGAGCAACTATTTTAAAAACTTAACCCACATTTAGCAATGACGTTAATTGTCTAGAAACCCATACTTATTCAAATAATGCTATTACGTAAATATCCCATAATTTGAACTCTTACAAAACTATCTCCAATGAAACGCAAATTTTATGTATTTTTCTCAACAAAATTTTGCATGTATCAGTCCCGATAATTCAGCAACATCAAATAAACGTAATACTATTACTTATTACAAAAAACTTACAAGAATAATAACTATTATTCAATAACATTAAACAAAAGTAATATTTTTACTTAATACAAAAAAAACCCACAAGAATAATAACAATTATTCAGCAACATCAAACAAAACTTATACTATTACCTTATATAAAGGAACCCTCAAAAACTTTAACAATTATTCAGTTATTCT
The DNA here is from genome assembly GCA_025267735.1 of Mactra quadrangularis. Taxonomy (NCBI): domain Eukaryota; kingdom Metazoa; phylum Mollusca; class Bivalvia; order Venerida; family Mactridae; genus Mactra; species Mactra quadrangularis. The sequence goes on along the minus strand of CM046299.1, from coordinate 47,105,882 downwards.
ATTAACCCAATATATATAATGCTATATTAAACAATTTGCAAAAGCAGTATTTACTTCTTAACCATTGCAAGTACTAGCAATATCAAATTAAAGACACATAATTCTCTCTGCAGTAAATACCAAACAGTGTAACACACTTATAAATACAATCTATTTACAAAATATTATAACGATAGAAGATCCAACACAAGTCTCGATGTATACTATAGATTATAGAAAGATATACAAGGGTGGAAGCTGAAAGTTTTGAAAATACTGAAAAACTACTTTCAAAACTCTGAAATAATCAAATTTCATATAAACTGCAAAGAGTAATTTATTCTAAAAATAGAGAAACCAGTATTAATACTAAAAACCCTCAGCTTCACCCATTGAAAATATAATATACGAATATGGTATTGCAACTTATATTTTACAAATCATCAAACTAACATATTATACCTAAAATATCAACATAAAATATATAACAAGACCTATATAACAGACTTTTCTTTGATTTTAAGTCAACTATTAACTCACTTCATGTATAATCTATAACATAAGAATACAAGGGAATAAACAATGACCGAGTCATACATCCATGATAGACAAATGTAAAACAATGTAATGTTCTATATAATTAATTTTTATGACAACTTCCTGCAATCCGATTAAAATTGTGTAAGTTTGACCAATCAAGGTAAGTACACTAGTGAATATTGTCTACATGTGCAATAAGTTACAAATATATCATTAACATAAAACATCAAATGACATGGTCATGAAATACTCTCAATGCACAATGTAATATCGTTACACAATCAAATAACAGAGACAACTTCACGACTTGTCAGACACTCGGACCAGACAATAAGTAACTTTATACTACGAATTTCAAATGATCTAGGCATGTATAGGTTCGAATCCTGCCAACGACTCTTTGTCCAACTAGCAGGGACATGGTAGTTAACTATATTACAAATATTACCTGACAACAAAAAACATAATTTTATCATCAAAATACATCTAATACTCTTCACAAATATATTGTAAATTTATACCACTGGAGCAAACCAGTATTTATACATTGAGACAAGTCATATTATGTCAATAAACACTAAGTATGTATACATTTACAAATCATATTGTATCAATAATCACTATTAATGTGCTTTTAGATCTATTATACTCTATATAAACATGTCAAATCGACTGGAATCAAACCAGCGTTCATTATTTCAATACGACACAAACTGGTTCAAAGACTGAGGGGAGCAACAATTGTAAAGTTGAACCATTAACTTGTACCTGTACTCATTCACCATTTATCAAATATATAGTTAAAAAACGTAAACATAGTACCCGACTTTTCATTAAATCTACCTATCCAAGTAATATAAGTAGCTAGATTCCAACATGCATGAAACATTAAACATTTTTGTCAATTGTGATATACTGTTACAATAAAAAATACATATAATACAATATAAGGTCTTCTTCTTGATCTTCATCCAGTTCATAATTCCACACTAGAAATTACAGTTTGTCTATGTTTATTATACGCGCAGTATTTAAATTTAAAAATGTAGTTACTGATACATTTTTCCCTGAAAAAGAAGTAATGTCAGTCTATTTTTCGAATAGCTAAAATGCTAACACTGAATTATTTATCATAATATATTCCAACCCTGAAAAAGAATAAAAGTTTGTCTCTTTTTCCAAGAAATAACTACTCAATAACTATAATCAATTATGAATTATCACAATTTTCCACTATTAAACTCAATCTGGTAATTGGTCGTCTGTAGGTACTCTCCTCGACTTTGACATCAACCACACGAATACGATTATCTGGTCCAGGATATATGTGGGTCACAATTCCAAATCTCCAATGACCCTTTTGAATATCGGAATCTAACACAAGAACGACATCACCAATTTTGAAATCACGACTTTCTCTTCGCCATTTTTCTCGTTTTCCCAATGTAGGCAGATATTCACGAATCCAACGTTTCCAAAAATGTTTTAACAGCAATTGAATAAGTCTCCATCTATGTCTTACATCATCGTTTGAAACGAACAGCTTAAACAATCTTCTTTGGTTTTGAATCCAGTATAAAACATTCATACTATCTAAGCTGAATACACATGATTCAATACTAATATTCAGTGCTGAACATATAACTAATGACAATTTCAGTCCTAGAACAGCATCCATAAGTTCTAACCAAGGTATATCATGTGACTTCAAAGGACCTACTATTAATTCAGATCTATTGGTTCTTCTATCGGTACGATAGGTGGCCGTCCCGTATGCTGCACTAGAAGAGTCCACAATATCATAAACTGTAGGATTTTGTTATGATGGAACACCATTGACTATGAGAAGATTCCCGATGTATAAATCCAACGCTATTTGCAACGAACAAAAATAGCATAAGTAAAAAAACAGCAATACCATTCATTCTGGATCGAAGCAACACATTAAACAATTCATTTTGTAACTTTGGTCCCTGATAACTAACATCACTTAATGAGTAATTGTCACACTTTGCTGACGCATTAAACACCAATCTCCCTGTTGTTGTGGATTCATCTTTAGAAATATATCCTTTGCTTTCATAACTATCAACAATAGAATTATAAGCTCTATTTAGTTCAGGATTTTTCTTTAATATTCTCTCCACACTTTTCAATCTACTATAAGCATAATCATAGTTGTCTTGTAACTGTGACTTGTCTTGTTTCCATGGTAATTTTACTTTATATCTACTATTTATATTGTCATACTCTAAATTGTCCTTAGTGCTGTCAATAATATTTCTATCTTGAATACTTAACGAGTGTTTAGTCGGAATGGTTTCTACTTCCCAAAACTTTTTCAAACTGTTGTTTATTTCAAGGTTATCTACCTTTAATGTTGAATGAAATGTAAACAATGTAGTATCAGAGTGATTAAAGGACCTGTCATAAATTCCAACACATGTCCAACCTAACGGTGTTGGACTAGCTGTAGGAGAACCTATTACACCCTGTAGTTCAGCTACTGATGTATGTAGTTCAGCATAGTCCAAACCTATCAATAAATCTATCCTTGATTTCCTACTAACTGATGGAAATTTCAAATCTTTCAAGTAACTAAATTTATATGAATGTTTATTCCAATCCACAGGTTTAAGCCCTCCGGTGACTTGCTGGGTAGTGCGAGCTTGCATGGATACTTTAGTTTTCCTATCAAGACTACTCAGTTCAAACTTGACTAACATAGTTTTCATATTTTCACACCTTCCATTCAATGTACTTATTCGAACATTTTCTATTGTGTTACTAAGTCCTAATTGGTCAGCAATTTCCTTATTTACGTAGGTTCCGGTACTTCCGTCATCCAATAAAGCATTCACCATAATATCATATCCATTTGCAGATACTATAACAGGTATTGTTCTTAAACTGATGTTTTGATTTTGAGCACTCACATATGTCTGATTGTCTTGAGATGACACAATACTTGTCCTATTAAATTCACTAGCACCAGGATTCAATTGTTTATGTAGCAATCTGTGATGAAATTTGTCACAATTGTTAAGTCCACATTTTCTTGACCTACGACAACGTTTTCCAATGTGATTATCACCAAGACATCTAAAACACAGTTTTAAAAACTTAGCTTTTTCCCATCTTTCTTCAATACTTAAACTTTTGAATGTATCACAGTTCCATACACCATGTGTCCCATTACATATCTTACATAATCTTTCATTACTAACATAAGTTTTTTGAACTGTAGATTTCTCCTGTTTACTATCTAATCCATTTTTGGTTTCTAACGCAGTATTTCCAAATTGTGATTCCATTACAATCCAGTTTTTCAAATTAATAATATTTTCACTCTCTGAATTTTCACAAAGCCAACGTTGAAAACGTACAATCATTGATTCTGGCAGTTTTTTAAGTAATTGTAAGTACATGAAGCTGCTTTCAAGGTCACTTGTGTTGTTCTCTTGCATGTTCACGATAGAAATGTCCAATAAATCTGCATATTTTTCAATTATTTTTGCATTTTCATACCTTATAACAGGAAATTTATCAAGTTCCTCCAGAAAACGATTAATTTTACGACGTTCTCCACCATATTTTCTTTCAAGTCTGGATTTGGCTGCCTCGTAAGCTACTGCAGAGTGACCTTATCCTTCAATAGCATGAAGTGCATCTCCACCCAAGTACTGACGTAATTGAAGAAATTTATATTCAGGAGTGGCGTTGGTACTATCAATACATGACATAAATGCACTATGCCAAAATTCAAATGATTTTTGTCACCAGTAAACACAGGAATAGACACTCTTTGCAACTGTTTGTACATGTCACTAGTATGGTCATTTTTAACAACAACAGGAGTACTCACTGAGGTATTAGACATATTATCCTGTTTATAATCCAAAAGTACATTTTGACACCTTTCTTCCACTGCTTCAGCTTCACTTGCTAATTTTAACATGTCCTCATTTCTCTTTAATGACTCAAACAAAACAATTAATTCCTGTATAAGTCCCAACATCTCATTTTGACAAAGTTCAATTTGGTCAACAACTGAACGAATAACAAATTTATCCTTCTCTTCATCGTCACATAAGTCCTTGTATTTGTTACATAAACGAGTAAGCCTAGCCTTGCACCTAGACTTCTTTAATTTCAACGAAGCAATATTACTGTCACAATTTTAAGCCATGTGGCCGGCATCTTCGACCTCGTGGCTCGGCGAAGCCTTCGACGGTGAACTCATTTTCTCGAGAAATGTCCGATAAATGACATTTAAAACATAGTCCAAAGTAGTTTAACCTTGCTCTGCTACCATTAAATGTTCTATAGAGACCTCGAAAGGTCTAAAAACTACTATTAAACGATAAAAACACTGCAAAACGCTTCACAATTTTATTTAGACATCTTGACTCTTCTAAAACAGCATACTGAGTGGCGCCAAAATATGTGCTTGATTTATGTCAATAATCAGTTCTGATATTTAATCGAGCGACAGGACTATAATATTACGATCACGATTACCTCCCCTGAATTATCTCCCGAACAAATAGTAATAAACGAACAAGTAGGTATAAAACTTTTTTAACGATATTTAAAAACTATGCACATTTGAGTGAGTCCGGAAGGGAATTCCACAGGTTTGGCGCCTCATGACTGGAACTACGTTTGCCAAAAGTAATTGTCCTAGACCGTTGGACTGAATTGGATAATAAATTACTAGAACGGACGTTTCTATTTGGTTTGTAAACATATATTAGCTCTTGGATATATATGAGACATTGGTTGTTAAGTGCTTTATATGTATATATATCAAGAGCTTATAGCTGATCCGCTGACAAACAGGGAGCAAATGAAATTCCCTAAGCACTGGTGTTTAATGACCATGAAAATAGGTTCTGGTGATGGTTCTTGTAGCTTTAGTTTGAAGACGTTGAAGTTCATTCAGGTTTGACGTTGGTGTATTAGCAAGAAGGGCGGTGTTGTATTGTACAAAAAGGCATTAAATCAAACATAAAAGTGTTTTCATTTAATTTTCAGTACCACCATCTGAGAGTGCTTTTACAATGACTGTATCGTTGACTGGTGCAAAGTTAACAGCCGAGGCTGGCTGTTTCTATCCATCAATCGCTGCCGATCTGATGAAGTTCTTACACATTACATGTCTATATCACATGCCATGATAGAGATATCCATACATGTGTATCTTCTATGTTAATTTTTACTACATGCATCTTTATTCTTCTATAACGCATCTTAATTTAAATATCACCAAATAGCCGTTTGAATATTTCTATTATCATAAGTATATGATTGTGTTGTGCAACAATGACAATAACTTTATCAATTATATATAATGGTCAAAATGGAGGCTCGACTCGTTATATTACGATAAGTGAAAGTGAAACATTTTAACGACCGACTTTTATTTGAAAACCGCATATATGATAAATCGTAAAATATAAGATTTTAATTCATCCTTCCCGAGTTCGATTCTCAGTTGTGGTAGGATAAACTATTCTATTTTCTCCCTAGATGGAGAGGTTATCCACCCATTGTTAAAGTAAAAACTAGTAAACAATGTGAAGCGAATATGTTAGCATCACTGTTATTCCGTCCAAACACGTGTAAAAAGACGGTGTTGTGTTGAACTTAAAATTTAACCATCCCAAAAATACCAATAAAACTACAATCCCGCCGGTTTGGGGGTTTTACCGGAAATGACTTAAGTGGGTATGGACGTCATCCATCACGCGAGGTTGAGTCATAGGGATCACGCGAGGTTGAGTCATTCAGGCCCATCCCATTCCAAGTCATATTTCAAGTACGGACGCTACTTAAATGTTTCAATGTTTCAAAAGTTATCCAATGAACTCCCGAGATAAAAAAAATCAGGTTCATACACGTCAATGTGAGTCAGACGTAAGTTTAAATGTAACCAATCAGCGTCATCGATGCAAAAAAAGACGCCATTCAAACAACAGTTATTTTAAAGTTTGAAGTACGCGCATACTTCACTCGAGTGCTTCAAGGGCGATATGTGTAAAATGATTTTAATATAAAAAGGTAAGTGAGCCGATGCTATTAAACGTATTTTAGCACATTCCTCAGGAAGTGGTGGTAGTGGTGGTGTTTTGACTTTGTATACGTAGTCAATCTGCTTCGTTAGATAAGTATACGTCATGAGCAAGTTGAACATGAAGGCCCGTCCGATTTGTACAACTATATGAATAAATTACAACTCTATTAATTTGCCTACTAATGGGATTAGTAGGCAAATTTTCAGTTTTTATTTTCCTGGTTCTGCATTATATCTTTATAATGGTGATTAAAACAGACAAATTGATATATTACTCGGCAAAATATTTCTAAAATTTCTCTTTATATTTGGATGTGTTCTTAACTAGACCCACGTGGGTCAGGTTAGCTAAAATAGGTTAGTGTTAAAATAGTACATTTACTGATAAGAAGATACTAGCTTGTTATTTTGCAACATTGGTATTATTCTATTTAAATGATATCCTAACCGCCACAGAATAGTGAAATGACAAGCGTCAAGAATGGAAATGTTTAATTTTAGCAATGAGCACTGGATGCTCCTTTACCACAAGAAAGAGCTCTGGGAGCTCCGGGAGCTCTGGGAGCTCCCGAATTATCGGTGCTTATTCTGCGGTGACTATATTTCAACTGTGCGAGTTTAACATTATTCTAAACATTGCTGATTTTTAATCCACTGTCTAATAAAGTGAGTCAAAAAGTAAGAAAGACTTACCAAAATAATTTGTAAACAAGGTCGGTTTGAAAATCGTAAAAATGGACTCCACATAATGGATGACGTCATTTATATGAATAAAGGCAGACTGGGCCAAGTTTAAACACGTTCGCAACCAAGCAAAAATGCAAAATAAACGTATACGACTGCACTGATAAAAGCAATGGCTTAAATATATAGCTTTTGTTCTGGCGGTATAACCCTTATCTCGTATCCTGTTTGAAGAAAATAGAAAAAGTCCTTCAGCTACAAAAGTATAAAATGTATTTATAGTTTATGATAAAATCGTACAAAAGCGACATTGGATGCATGTATTTGTTTTACGTTTATTTCCTTACATTACCTTTTCAAAACGGTCGTAGAAAGATTACCTGTATGTCTCTTGCTTAAGGTGGGTCGGTACCTTACTCGGAGGGAAAAACGAAAAAAAAGTATGTTTACCGATTATGATAAAAGTTGGCAGGCCGATACCTTCATGCTTCTTGTTTGTTTTTCTGGTAACCTTAGCTACGTTGTCGTTTTTTTTCACGACGTCACGGACGCTTTCAAAGTAAAATTACCTTCAAAACAACGACGTTAATATTACGTTGCGCTGACGTTGTGATTTGGGGTTATGTATGTAATTTTCTTGTAAATTCAATTTTGCAGTTTCTTTCCTGTTCTTAATTAATTTCTTGTGACACTCAGCATCTGATCTGTTCATAATTAATTTAACATAGGTCAATCAAAATCCGCTTCTACTTATTTTTACAACAAATGCTTTAATCACAACGTCAGCGTAGAGTTATATTAACGTCGTTGTAATGAAGGTACTTTTACTTTGAACGCGATATTGTGAAAAACTGAGAACGTTCACTTTCCTTTTTTATTTCATTAAAATAACACAAAAAGTGAGTAGATTTCAAAAATCGCGATAAGAATTTGACCACCGTTCTGCTTTAATTTGAAAATAACCATTATAACTCGGCAATTGGTGAAACCTTTTAGACGTAAAAATCCTAAATTCAGTGATGAAATGTACAATCTTTACGAATGACGTGATATTTGGATAATCGGAACAAAATATTTGTAGGCAACAACATTTCAGAAACAGTTCGGTATAATAATCATTGACCTCGGACATTTAATATCTCACATACGTGGGTTTAATGTACTTGCATGCCTATTTTTAGCGCGAACCATTGTGACGTCCATGACGTCGTGAAGAAAACGACAACGTCGCTAAGGTTACCAGAAAAACAAACAAGAAGCATGAAGGTATCTGCCTGCCAACTTTTATCATAATCGGTAAACATAATATTTTTTTCGTTTTTCCCTCCGAGTAAGGTACCGACCCACCTTAAAATGCTACCGTAAGAAATATTCTTTTTTTTAAATGAAAAGTTTTGAAATTATACTATACCTGGTTTGTACGATGAAGTACTCATAATGGTCATTTCCCGTTCTGGCGGTATAACCCTTCAAAGACATCCGGTTTGAAGGAAAGTCGAGTGGATACTCCTTAAGGAAATGAATGGTTGGTCAATGTATAGAAGAAACTATGTTTAATTTAATGTTAAGTTTGATTGTAAATATCGAATATGCGAAATATCGCAGATATTAGTTTTACTTTTTATTTTATTTTAGTTTTTCTATTTTCAAAACAACAGTAAAACTTTACCATATATGGTTCTATGAAACAACTCCGTAGGTGATAGTATTGTACGTTTTGATTGATTTGTGTTTTAAAACATCTTAATGCGAATACCGGTCTTATGTCGCTAATCGATGAGAACTTGTTTAGAAAACATTACAAAAATATCCAAATAGTAAATATAAATACATACGCTAATGAACAGGTCAATACTCTGACAGTAATTGATCAGTAATTGATAACGTAACAAGACGATAGTTAAATGTATCATAGTTATTTTTTAAGTATACTTGGAGTTAAGTGGACATTTAAAGCGTACACGAGTGGTTCCTAATTGATTATTCCGAGTGCGCCCTTTAATTTGAATAACAATACATTTACCCACAAATATAACCTTGTGATCTTTTGTTAGTGGGACAAAATATAACTGTAAACCTTGTTAAATATGTTATTAGGTAATGTCATGGAAAAGTTCATTAAAGGGTTGTGCTAAAAATACCCAAAAGGCTCAGTTACCTTTTTAAATTAAAACCATTTTACAAATATCGCCCTTGAAGCACTCGAGTGAAGTATGTGCGTACTTCAAACTTTAAAATAACCGTTGTTTAAATGGCATCTTTTTTTTCATCGACGACGCTGATTGGTTACATTTAAACTTACGTCTGACTAACATTGACGTTTATTTATTTATTATTATTTATTCAGTATAAATCACAGTCAACATGGTACAAAATATAAAATACATTGATCAGTAAGACATTTATAACTTAAAAAACAGTAAAACTATTTATAACATTTCAATTTAAGAATTAGACAATTTATCTAAGAATTCAAACATTTTATTAGGATAAAAAATAAGAAGTGAATATCACAAGATTGATAATACTTTGTACTCATTAAATTTTTATGATACTTTATAAAACATATTCATTTTCATTTAAATAAATTGGGAGTACAACCATGTTAAATATGTTTATACTATGGATAACACAAAAAAGAGAACACTCTTATTTCCATTGTGGTCCATGTTGATAAACAAATGAAATGAAATTTGGATGGATGACTCAGGAAGGCTCCTTAAAATGAATATTTAATATTAATTAATAATAAGACATATGTAAAAAAAGTTAAAAATTCACAATTAAGTATCACAGGGAGAAATTTACTTTAAATATCACAGAAATAAATAATAGTATCACAGTTCACTTAATCATTACAAAATAAATGGTTTTTAACCTCAGTTTTAAACATGTAAAACTTTTAATGTTTTTAATATTTACTGGTAAACTGTTCCATAGATGGCACCCAGCATAGGCAAAGGTTTTAGCTCCAAATGAACCAACCTTAGGGATGGAATAACACCCTTCTTTACTGAACCTAGTACTGTAGGAGTGGATAAAATCTTGGGGGATAAAATGTTCTACCATATAGTTGGGACTAAGACCATGCCTAAGTTTAAAAACATGACATAAAATAATCTGGTTGACTCTATCTTTGACTGGCAACCAGTTAAGTTGTTTAAAATGATTGTGTTTAATATGAGCTCTGTGGTCAAGATTAAGCACAAATCTTATAATTTTATTTTGGGTGACTTGAAGCTTATTTTTCCAATATTTATGAACCTGATTTTCTTTATCTCGGGAGTTCATAGGATAACTTTGAAACATTTAAGTAGCGTTCGTACTTGAAATATGGCGTGGAATGGGATGGGCCTGAATGACTCGCGTGAACCCTATGACTCAACCTCGCGTGACGGATGACGTCCATACCCACTTAAGTCATTTCCGGTAAAACCCCTAAACCAGCGGGATTGTAGTAATAAAATGCCATACATTAACAAGGTGGTATTGAGAGGAAAGTTGTAAAAACAATATATATGGCACCTACTCAGGTTGTGTTGACGAATGTGCCGGACTATGTATATACTATATATGTACTATATGTATACTGCAACTGAAATCATTACTATACACATTATTCCGGGAAGTTCCATAATGTGTCAAAGCGTATCTAGATTAGTAGAAAAGTATTTTTTCATCTTTATTTATCCAGAAGGTGATCTGTTCATGTATTATCTTTTTTAGCCCATCTTGCTGTAGTGGATACTGCATGACGAAAAGAGTTTTAAGTACAATAAGCAGTATGCCTTGCCCCACCCACACTGGCCACAGATCTGCAATGATAATTCCTCTTAAAGAACTCAGTAGTTTTGAACGTTTTTCATTGTCATGTATAATATATGTTAATATTTATTTATGTATTTGATATAACCAAAACACGAAGTATACAGTAACACTACTGCTTCCAAGGTTCCATCTTTTAAGATCACTGTTTAAAATCATTAAAGAACCTTAATTGTTATTAGTGTTGTGAATGTGTTTGCACAAAACGTTTATAGATCATGTATGATTAATTGTATCACATCAATATGATGAATAAATGACCAGTATGACTTAAACTCTAAAAGTAACTTATATAATGTTCTTCTGAATTACACATTATGATGTTGTTTTTTTACATTTGGAACATTAATGTTCATGAAAATATCACATTCTCCGCCTTTCACTCGCTTCTCAAAATGCCAGGAATGGGGAAAACATTTTTTTCGCTCGTTAACTTTATTCTTTTAGACATAATTCATAGAACATAATTATGATCAATTTGTTGTGGCCTTTAGACATTGTATAGGTTATATCACGGCGATCAGACCACATACTGTTTCTGAAAGGGTAAATCTCTGGATTTAGCTGTTAGTGACTTATGGGCCTGCATGATTTAGAATCAGTGGTAGGAAGGGAGAATGACAGTAGAAATTATTTTATATCTAAGCTCCACAAAAATATGACCTTTCAGGGAATCGAACCTACAACCCCTCGATCAGTAGAATAATGTGCATGTGAAATGAAATATGAAACTTAGGTGACAATGAATGATAAAGAGATAATGATTGGATATCGAAATAGTAACTTTGAACTCTAAAATCTTTCAAATATTCCTTCCAACAGTACTTTCAGTACTTTGATTAATGTTTACCCAAACACGCTTTGTTTATTTGTACGCACTATACTGTGTACGCACTACTATTACTTGTAGAACTGTTCAAGCAGTTCTAAACACATAGTATTAATGTCCCTTTACTCTTGATTTATTTTATCGACAATAACGAAATATTTTACTTTGAGTCTTGACTCTGGTTCACCCATGCACTTACTGAGGCTCAGATTGTTGCTAATATTCAGTGAGTATAATTTCTTGAACTAATTATTGTGAATACTAAATTTAATCTGAGCTAAACATATACTCGTATTTTCAAGATTTTTACTGTATTTGTATGTAGGACTTAAAAAATTAAGAGAAACAATTTTCTTTCCAGAACACAATAATGTTTTAAAGAGCCACAAGATACAAGCAAGGTGGTTGACATGCTGAGAAATCAGTCACAACATCCAATCATAATATCTTGATATTGATAAAAAGTTTTGTTTGTTTGTTAGTAAATACTTGTTTAACAATTGTTCACTTTTAAGCAAATGCTCTTAAAAATGTTTAAAGCACATGTTCTATCAAGTTGTATATCTATTGTTTCTTAGTAAATTGAATAGATTTAGTTTATGAATAGATCACCCTTATTATATTACATTTACTTATCCTTAAAGAGTTTTATCAATAAATAAAATTGGTTTATCTTGCAGGTTGAGTTGAAATTTACAAATAAAATACCAGATTTAAGATGATAGTGTCTGCGGTACAATTATGATATGAAATGTAAGTGAGTGAACTTTTCCTTTCATCTTAAATGATACTTTTTTGACAGTGAATAATTTTGAATTCTAGTCATGTACTTTTCATTTTGTTTCATATTTATTTAAATATTTGATATAACCAAAACACCAAGTATACACTAACAATACTGCTTCAAGGGGTCCATCTTTTAAGATCACTGTTTAAAATCATTAAAGAACCTTAATTGTTATTAGTGTGGTAAATGTGTTTGCACAAAACGTTTATAGATCATGTATGCCTTATACTCACTAAAATGAATTTTGTTATAGGTTGATTATAAGAAGTTTTTCATGACACGACACAAAGTCTTATCTGAAGGAATGATGAAAAGCAAAGCACACAATTCATGCAATGCAACATGGTTGTAGGATGAAATAGGTTCTTCGATCACTATAATTTGAGATGAAAACTGTATAGAACGATCACAACATAACAGATTTCATTTTCAAGAATAAAGTTGTAAAAAATAGACTATGAGAAATGTTATAGGCAGTGTCACCGTGTAAATTAACTTATTGAAATGTATTTAAACAATGTTTCTAAAAAAACTTAGTTTAGTTAAGAATTAATTTTTGATATACTACATGTAGTAAGAGTACATTTACTGTTGTATTAAAATTTGATGAATATTGCAAGCACATCTTTGACATTGTTTTACTTTGAATTTGTTACATAATCATTTGGACCAAGAGAAATTGATACAAGTGACAAGATATGATTTTTTTCTCATTTTCAAATAGAGCGAGTTATGTATTTATGAACATAGTATGTTTTTACATGACATAAACTCATCCCCTACTAAATTACAGCCTCATGTCCTGAAAAAATACAAAAATCATTAACTTAACTGCAGGAGTGTTGTGTATAGTTGCAAATCATCCTTAAGGTGGGTCCCAGAGGTGGGAGTGATATGCAGTAATTCTTCATTCTGTTTCTATTGCAGAAGACCCCCTGGTAAAATGAACTTCCTGGGAACATGACAATTACAAAATTATAAATTATTATTGAGTATGGTAAATATATGTTAATGTTTCAAGACAACTTTGTATGTGTCGTGTAATATTTAAGAATCTGCTTTTCATAAAAGTACAAGTAGTCAGTCTTTTAGCTTATTATTTCTGTGGTATCATGCAGTCATTGCAAAAATGAGATATTTTTGCAATTTATTGACTTCAATTTTAATTTCTATGTACTTCCAGCTTCAGATTCTAAAAGTTATTTATTTTTGTGATTAATGTTAAACGTATTCCATATAATGATAAATGAAATAAAATTTGTATAATTATTTATGTATTTACATTTTGCTACAAGCCATTAGTAATGTACAGGAACTTGATCAAATTGCTCCAATTGCGCAGAATTTGGCCGCTATACCTGTATACTTTGAAACACTGCTACTTTTTCAATATTAGACAAAATCAGCTGAAATTTTCTGAAAATGTCTTTGAATGAACGTAGATTTAAAATACGTAAAAAACGAAAATAGAGATTGATTTTCGCTTGGTACGTCACATATATGTGTGTTATGTTTGTATATGTTTCGAATGCATCTACATTTATTCATTCTTTGAAAGAGCAATCTTTACAACATCATGCTTATATATTACTTAATACTTTTATGTCAGTAGCTTCGAGAATCTGACTTTTTTCAATAGAAAATCCAACAATTATTACATAAAAAAATAATATCATTTGTATCTTTTCAGATTCACTTTTGACTGTTAACAAGTGAAATTATATAATCAATATCATAAACATCATAAAAAGAAGAAAGTAATATAAGTATCTAAATTGTAGTTAATAAAATGGAATAAAACAAATAAAACAAATTTCCATGCTTATTACAATCTTTAAATATGTTATAATCTACACATATATTATTTACAACAAGTCCATTTTAGTTACATAGCTCGTACTCTGTATTTAGCAGGTTCTTTTGCGATCTCCGTAAACAGATATCCTGTAGAGCGGTTTCGTACAGGATCTCTACTTTCTCAGTGGAAGGTCACGTCGAGATGAACTTTGTTTCGACCAATCAATGCATAGCTTTCATCTAGACAAAAACACTATTAATCACATTTTGATTTCGTAATTTCTATTTTTAGACCAAGTTTTGCATGCTAATTTAACAGCAGTATTATTCACAGTCTGCGATTAGGCGGCTCATTTCAAATTGCGTGACGTAGACGATGTAAACAAGTTACGCATCATAACAATTTCGTCATGAATATTATGATGAGAAAAGGTCGCCTGAACGTGACCTTCGTTTGAAAAAGGCCAGATCTAAATTAGCGAGTATGCGAGCGGAAAATTTTAGATCGGGTTTTAATCAGATTGGGTTTTTTTTTATTGTTCATATTTAATTGGCTTTGCGACGGATTACAAATTCCCTCTTGCCGTACCTTTTAAGCAATTGAAATCAAATAAGAATACAAAAACAAATTCATAATACAATAAAAGTGATATGACTTAGACACCTATTAATTGCTTTATTAAGTGAAACACTTTTAATTACCATACATCGTGTAACAAAGTGATAAATCACAATTTCACAAAAACTGTGTTATAGAACTATACACCAAAATGCCAATTAATTGTGTAATTAAATAATTTACCACACCATAACGTAAATTGCGTTATAATGTTAGATAGGTAGATACTTTATTAATTAGGTTTCTGCGTAAGCACATCATCATTATACATAATATACACTACATGATTTACAAAACATTACCTAAATTAATATACAATAAACATGATACAAAAAAACATATTTTAACATACCCCCAAACACCACACATTCCCACACACATACCACACACAAACTATCATCCACAAATATAGTCTTACTTACAAATATCTTTACTTCTTTATTAATAAACATATTATATTCTATACAAATATAATCACACTCCACACACTCCACACACAGACAATACACACACAAAATTAATTGATAGACCACATTTAGCGTCAGTATGTGTGAATAATTCTAAATCGATTGAAAATGAAACGAAAACGTTTGGGAATTGATTTGACCTTGTCGTAGACCCACTGCTATTTCGAAAATGTCTGAGCAATTATTATTATGTTTATTTAAAGTGTCACTATTGGATTTCAAATCGAATAATTCGCATGATCAAGTAGTGACATGTTAATATAGATAAAGCCAAAGGCGTTCACAGTGACAATACGATTATTTTACATTAGGTACATCTGATAAAAAACTACGACAAGTACGTTTAACTAAGATGATTGACGTTATACAAGATACAAAAATTTATTTCAAGTCGGATAAATACAAGTTAACAAAATAACATTAGCGTAGGTAAGATATTGTTCAAACATATATTATCTTCATGGTGGCTAATATACACTTTCATACACCACTTCATCCTCCTGATCTTTATCTGAAAAATAATCAAAGTAGAATACATTTAATAATAAATCTAATAATAAAAGTTAATCAAATGTAACGGTACAGATATAGAACTTTTGTTTGCCAACTCGTTTGAAAATCAACGAACGCAATTTAAATTTAAACAGACTGTATAACAAATATTCCAAATATATTTAAATAATATGAACTGTATTATTCTGTATAAAAGTATAAGATGATTATAAACGAAAAAAAAATACTCTGCCGTAGACGAATTTTATGAGTGTCTGCAATTCCACGGTGTTATCTTAAAAATGATTTGTAATAACTTACTGTTTGATTGCATAACATATCTTTTCTGGTTAAATTTAATTTGAGTTAAAATAGAAATGGTAATAACGAATTGTGTAATACGACTGATTTGAATAACTAGTTTAAAGAATATATGATTCAACGAACTTCATAATTATTTCAATTTTTTCCTGGGTTTTAGCGCCCTGTCAACACAATTTAGGTCATTTTACGGCATCCAGCGCACTCAACCTAGCTTCCCTGGACTCTTGTCTGTAACCAGTACTCACTCACCCTTCCACAAGGCCGAAAATTCTCCATATTATCTAATCAATGGAAAATTGACATTATTGTTAAATTTTCATGGAAGAGTATAACATCGCCGGCTAGGAGTCGAACCTGTACCCCCCTCGGGACACGAGATTCCAAATCCCGGCACGCTAGCAACTGCGGTATCGACCCAGGTTATAAATATTTCAAGCATTAGCCAAACTTCTGTTATAAACTAAGTATACTTTGTGTATGAAGAATGACATATCATGATATAAGCGAGTCGAATATGACGCAATGGTAAAATGCGGCATGTAATACCATTCCATAAAAATTTCATATTTATTATCAATTATCCTCCGTATATGAAGTAGTACTCGCCCTCTTGTGGGAAGGTTAGCTGTTATTTGTAAATATAATGGTTTAAAAAGCTAATAAGGTTATATTGTTGATAAACGGCATAAACTCTAATCAAATTATAATATGATAGGTTATATGTACTCATTTCAAAACTGTAGTACTCAATGACAATATGTTTTATTATATTTATTGAATCTTCAGTCACCTTCGGTATTTTGTTTTAACAGATTCACACATAAAAATACCTTTAGATGAGGCGGCAACAGTTGAATAAGTGGATACATCTCGATTGACCAACTCTAAAGCATCATAGTTTGATGCACTGTAACAAAAACATATACAATGAATATTAACTACGATTGAAATAATAAACTTAAATCAGCGACATTTTAACCATCATATCTAAAAAAGTGACTAGGGAATGTTACAAATGTTAAAGTGTTTAAGATAATATAACATACCACATTTGTCATTATATTTGGTATCTACATACAATACCACTGACAGAGAGCGACTTTGGCGATTTGTTGAAACGTAAGACTGATATTTAGCGCCGTCTTAAATTATGTTTTAATCACACCAAAACTTGCTTTGTGCATTCCCTGAGCATGAAATTGTATCCAGTCAAGAAACAATAATAAGAATGGTAGTCGCAATGTACCTGAAAACTGATAATACGAGAATGTCATGTAAAGCATCAAGTGACAGTCAGTTATCTTTGTTTTCTGAATGAGCATAGTTCATAAACTGAAATGTTGCTTGAGACGCAGCTACCAAGCGTTGTTCCCTCCAATACTAAAACGTAATGAGGAATTTGATTTGTTATTTTATTGCTAAACGTTTCTAGACTTACTAGTATATTATTTCTTAAAACCTGCAACTACTTATCTCTCATTTTAATATTTATCAATGTCTAAATTATGTGCTTTAAAAGTTTTGATTCAAATTCACTAATGTGTTATTATAGTCGTAAGTATAAAGCATAAATTATACTTGCCTTCCTTCATCTCGATAGGCTGCTGTTGTAGAAATTATATTGTGTCCCTGTGCATTGCTACAAAAGATGATTGATTTCAAGAATATATCGTCTTTCATTAGAATAGAAAATAAATCAACATAAGCAACGATTTATCAAGTATCTAACACACAAAATTTTTCATTCTATTTGGTATCTGCATACAATACCACTGGGAGAGAGCGACTTCGGCGATTTGTTGCAACGTAAGAATGATAGTAAGCTCCGCATTAAATTATGTTTGATTCACATCCAAAACTTGCTTTGTGGATTCCTTGAGCATGACATTGTATCCTGTCAAGGAACAATGAGAAGGATGGTAGTCGCAATGTGCCTGAAAACTGATTTTATGCAATGTAAAGCATCATGTGACAACCAATTATCTTTAATTTCAATTTCTCTAGCTTAATTCATAAACTGAAATGATGCTAGAGACTCGGCTACCAAGTGTTGTTCCTTTCAATACTAAAACATAATTTCCGAGGAATTTGATGTTTTACTTCATTATTAAACGTTTATAAACTAACTATTTTGTCATTTCTTAAAACCTGCAACTACTTATATTCGATGTTAATATTTATCAATGTCTAAAAAATGTGCTTCAGTAGTTTGATTTAAATTCACTTATATGATATATGGCCGTAAGCATGAAACACTTAATTATACTTGCCTTCCTTCATCTAGGTAGGCTGCTGCTATTGTTGAAATTATGTTTGGTCCTTGCACATTTCTACAAAAGATTTATGATTTCAAAAATACGTATATTGACTTTCATTAGAATAATCAATATAATCATTATTTATAAGCAACGATTCAACAAGTTGATGCTAACAATTTAAAGCAAATCAAATAAAAGAATATGTCGACTTTCCCTTTTACGCATATGGACATACTTTTACTAAACTTGCAGAATGTAATAATTGTTTACTACTTAACGTTATATTATAGATAAAGAAATCAATGTAAATTGTGTCAAATCATATAAAGAAAAAAGTAATAGGGGTATTGGAAGATGGTAACTACTTTTACAAACAATTGTACACGGTCTCCTTATTGTCCAATATTCTAAACGGAGTACATTTAAATACATTTTTATTCAAATGTAGGTTGAATGCATTGCAACAAGTTTTCAATGTTCAAACGTGGTTATGAACATACAACAATTATTACATGGAATTGTTGTATGTTGCTATTCTAATTTCTTTTTTCGGGAATACCTGATATGTAAACAGAATCGGTGGAGTGTCTTTCCTGACAAGGAAGGCTAGTATATACGTGCATAATATCTTAAACCATGATCGAGTTACAAATAGTATGAATGTTGCTTACCTTGATGACATAGCTGTATTACCATTTGCCTCTGAAACAAAACAATTATAGAATTATCAAAAATGTCGGGTTATATTTTAGTGATATTCCGCATAACTCAGTTAGCAATGGGTTCATGTTTGAGGTTCTGTGGCTGGAAATATAGAATGAACGAAAACAAGGTTGACTTATCGTTTCTAGAGATATGGTTTACACAGAAGACGGTACTCTTTAAATGTTAGTAGATATACAGAAATCATAATCATTTAAAATTGTACATTTCATATCATTAATCTAACTATAAGACATTATCAACACGTGCCTCCTTCATGATTTTGATAATATGGCTTTGATTCATTATGAACGATTTAAAATCCGACATAATCGTTGTCATGATATAAAGTTCAAACAGAAGACGGGACTTTTTAAATGTTAGTAGGTTCACAGAGAGCAAACTCATTTCTAATTGTTAAATACATGTCATGAACTTAATGAGAAGACAAATCGATACTTGCCTCTTTTTGAACGACATCTCCATACTAAACAAATGGATAGCACAACCAGTATGACACATCCTAACGTTGCCCCAACAGAAGAGCCCATTACAAGAGCAATGTTGGTTGTCTCAATATCTTTATTTTCTGTAACGAAACAATTACTACTTCTAGTTTATTTTGATAACTCAATAACGTAGTGCTGTATCCAAGCGGTATACATAAGCAATTCAATAGCATTATTTTATAATATGCATTAAATAGGGCTCATGCGATTTTATAGCTTTATAATCAACTTATTTTCAAGTTTTGTTTGAACTTCAACATTAACGTGTGTTTTGGTATAAGAAAAATGGTAAACAGACAATAATATTCTGATCATATATCGACTTTGCTTACGTTTATTTGAAATCAATTTCAGTAATGCACACACTAAGAAGGTAGTAAAGATAAACTTCTCTAACAATTTGGCGACCAATTCCACTTCTTAATGTTTCGTATAAAATCGTCTCGGCAGCAATTGCCTCTCGTATTAACAAAGTCTTAAACTCAATAATAAGAGACGACCATACTGGTCTTCTGCCAGGTCTATACATCAGGGAGAATATAAGTTTGATCTATGATGTTATGTTCTATTAAGAAAAATATGATATCCCGGGTATATTAATGTTAATCGATTTTGCTGCAGCGTTGGACTCTGTGTCATTGCATTTTGGGTTTAATGTTTTTAAGGTTTTTTTTTAATTTTGAGGAAATTTGATCAATTGGAACAAATTATTTTATAAACATATTGAGACATGTATAATTTTAATGGTCACATCTTAGATTGGTTCCCTGTACGTCGTGTATGTGGACAAGGAGATCCTTTATCACCAGATCTGTTTATAATCTGTGCCGAAATTATGGCGTCAATGATTTAAAAATCTAATATCAATGGTATCAAGATAAATAATGTTGAGTTGATGACATGGTAAAGTTAAACTATAATAAAACTTTGAAAGAAATTAAATAGTCATTATGCAATTTCCTATAAGAATTTTAACACCAATAGGAAATATAACTGTTATCAAAACTTTAGCTCTTCCACAAATTAATCACTTATTGTTAAGTTTACCTTCACCTTCAGAGCAGTTCCTTAATAATATACAAAGTATTTGCTTCAGATTTCTTTGAAAAGAGGGTCCAGACAAGATAAAAAGAAATTATATCACTAAAAACTAATACAATGGAGGCTTTAGATTGAATGACATTAAAATGTATGTACTCACTTAAATGTACTTGGTTAAGAAGAATATTACTTGACAAGTCAAAATATGTAGATTTTATAACTAAGTTTTACCCATTTATTGATATGATTCCACATTTTGGTAATGAATATATGAAAAGAAAGTTTAATCAAATTACAAATGTGTCCTGAAGGGTATTTTACTTAGTGTAGAATGCCTCAATGACTCATTATCAATAAATTCAAAACATATGTCCACCTCTATCTGTCTGGCATAATAACGTGTTTATAATTGGTAACAAAAGTGTGTTCTACAGAACCTATTATACAAATTTGTAGTTTTTCTTAATGATTTTCTTAATGATAATAAACAACTGATGGAAAATGGATCCTTTCTAATTTTCTACAATATAATAGTATATTGATATCAATCATGTCTGCACTCAATAAACATAATATTGACCTTCCCTTGGATCTAAAATCCCAAACTCTTAAATCTCATATGATTCAAATTGTTAACGCCTAAACGAAAGGCTGTAGGGATACTCTTATAATATTACACCATCTTAACCAAAGCGCGCCGGGATTTGGATACTCGTGCCCGAGGGGGTGCGGGTTCGAATCCCATCCGGGGAGGTTATATCCAATGATGTCGATTTTCCTCCATTTATTAGTTAATGGTGGAGAAGTTTCTGGCTTTGTGGAAGGGTAAGTGAGTACTGGTTATAGACAATGGTCCAGAAAAGCTAGGTTAGGTGCGCTGGACGCCGTGAAATGACCTAAATTGTGTTAATACGGCGTTAACTCCAATAAATAAATAAAATAATTATATCTCAACCAATGAAATCTCAGGGCAGATGGCCTGAAGAAGTTAAATTACCTGATAGGTTCAAATGGCCATTTCTTTTTTTTAAAAAAAAAGGTTACCTAAAGGTCACCAAAGAATATAAACTTCATTGGTTACAATATAGAATTAACCAGAGTTACTTTTCAAAATGGGTATATCAACTCATACTAGTTGCACATTCTGCCAACATAATCAAGAAACCATCAGACATTTATTATATGAAAGTATTCATGTTGAAACTTTCTTGGTCAATTTAAAACATGGCTATGTCAAAACTGTAACCTTCATTACACCGTGTCAAAAAAGATATATTTTTTCGGTGTTCTTAATAAAAATGTTGGTTCAAACATTTTTTTATTGTATGCCAAAGAGTATATTTTTAAATGTAAAACTAAAAAATCATTAATCAACTTTGTGCACTTTAACGACAATTTAAAGTCTTATATACTAAGTGAAAAATACTATGCAATCAATTCCGGAAATAATATCCAATTCTATTATAACCAGGCACAATTTTTCACCACTCTGGATACCTCAACCGTAATAGGGGATTTAACTATTGTTTTATTTGGTGTTTTTCTTCTAACATTTTTATTCTCTACAAAGCCTGGCTCCCAATCTAATATGGCACAATTAACATCTTGTGCCAGATCAAGCTACTAATAACGAGTGCATGACCTACTATATTCTATAATATATATATAATATATATTTGAAATCCCAGCACCAGTGAAGGGATTAATACCCAAACCCATGTCAGGCAAATACAACTGATATCTCATAGCCAAACCTTTGGATGGGATTTGTACCTGTACCCCCTCAAAAAACCTAAGTCCAAATCGTTGTGCCCTACCAACGACTCTAATGCCGAAAGTTTATGAACAGGATAAATGAAAACTTACGACAATCTCGTTCATCAGAACCATCACCACAGTTGTCATAAGTATTACATTTCGAATATCCAAGAATACATTTACCATTATCACACAAAAACTTAGTACCATAACATGCTGAAAATAACGTATATAGTCATTATTTAGAATATAGTTAAAACATGAAAAACTGGCAAGATCTTGTGGGCAGAACCCTTTGACCGTTATGAATATTACATGTATAAGCATCAATTTGTCAGTACAAAACTGTCCTATTTAAAACTAGTATCACTACAACCATCAGTACAATCGTCATCATGATCACATTTCCAGTGTACAGGTATACAATTACCATTATCACAAGTCCATCCAAGTATTTGTTCAGAATTCTCTCCTTTGGCAGTACATTGTACTTGATTATAATCTAGAAAATGATAACCATAACCTTCTGTAGTAACAAGATTGACTGCATGGTCTGAAATACAATGTTTAGACGAATAGTTCTAAATACTTAATGATTCTTGAGCATTATCATTGTAATTTCATGTCATGTGTTCCCCAATAATCATTAAGTAATATTACATTTGTTTGAACAGATGAAGGATCATTGATTAAATTAATAATATATATAAAATTCCAGTGCCGGTAGTGGGATTCATTCCCAAACCAAGGTCAGGCCAATATATCTGCAATCTCATAGCCCTACCACTGTGGAGGGATTTGTACCTGTCCCCCATCAATAAGTCCAAATCTCGGTGCCCTACCAACGACTCTAATGCCGAAAGTTTATGAACAAGATAAATGAAAACTTACGACAATCTCGTTCATCAGAACCATCACCACAATTGTCATAAGTATTACATTTATAACTTCCACGAATACATTTACCATTATCACATAAAAACTTAGTACCATTACATGCTGAAAAAAACGTATATAGTCAATATTT
This sequence comes from Mactra quadrangularis, assembly GCA_025267735.1. NCBI lineage: Eukaryota > Metazoa > Mollusca > Bivalvia > Venerida > Mactridae > Mactra > Mactra quadrangularis. Next base: position 47,082,168 of record CM046299.1, on the reverse strand, counting down.
AGAATATAGTCAAAACATGAAAAACTGGCAAGAACTTGTGGGCAGAACCCCTTGACACTTATGAATATTACATGTATAAGCATCAATTTGTCAGTACAAAACTGTCCTATTTAAAATTAGTATCACTACAACCATCATCACAATCGTCATCATGATCACATTTCCAGTGTACAGGTATACAATTACCATTATTACAAGTCCATCAAAGTATTTGATCAGGATTCTCTCCTTTGGCAGAACATTGTACTTTATTATAATCTAGAAAATGATAAAAAAAACCTTCTGTAGTAACAAGATCGACTACTTGGTCTGAAATACAATGTTTAAGCAAATATTTCTGAATACTTAATGATTCTTCTTGAGCATTATCATTGTAATTTCATGTCATGTGTTCCCCAATAATCATTAAGTAATATTACATTTGTTTGAACAGATGAAGGAACATTGATTAAATTAATAATATATATTAAATTCCAGTGCCGGTAGTGGGATTCATTCCCAAAACCAGATCAGGCTAGTACATTCGCAATCTCATAGCCCGACCACTGTGGAGGGATTTGTACCTGTACCCCCTCAATAAGTCCAAATCTCGGAGCCCTACCAACGACTCTAATGCCGAAAGGTTATGAACAAAATAAATGAAAACTTACGACAATCTCGTTCATCAGAACCATCACCACAATTGTCATAAGTATTACATTTCAAATATCCACGAATACATTTACTATTATCACACAAAAACTTTGTACCATTACATGCTGAAAATAACGTATATAGTCAATATTTAGAATATAGTCAAAACATGAAAAACTGGCAAGAACTTGTGGGCAGAACCGTTTGACACTTATGAATATTACATGTATAAGCATCAATTTGTCAGCACAAAACTGTTCTATTTAAAACTAGTATCACTACAACCATCAGTACAATCGTCATCATGATCACATTTCCATTGCACAGGTATACAATTACCATTATCACAAGTCCATCAAATTATTTGATCAGGATTCTCTCTTTTGGCAGTACATTGTACTTGATTATAATCTAGAAACTGATAACCATAACCTTCTGAAATAACAAAATCGACTACTTGGTCTGAAATACAATGTTTATGCGAATATTTCTAAATACTTAATGATTCTTGAGCATTATCATTGTAATTTCATGTCATGCGGTCCCAAATTATCATTAAGTAATATTTCATTTGTGTGAACTGATGAAGCACCATTGATTAAATAATATATTATATATAATACATATATATAAATTTAATCAATGATGCTTCATCATATATATTAAATTCCAGTGCCGGTAATGGGATTCATTCCCAAACCCAGGTCAGGCTAATACATCTGCAATTTCATAGCCCTACCACTGTGGCGGAATTTGTACCTGTACCCCCTTAATAAGTCCAAATCTCGGTGCCCTACCAACTACTCAAATGCCGAAAGTTTATAAACAAGATAAATGAAAACTTACGACAATCTCGTTCATCAGAACCATCACCACAATTGTCATAAGTATTACATTTCAAATGTCCACGAATACATTTACTATTATCACACAAAAACTTTGTACCATTACATGCTGAAAATAACGTATATAGTCATTATTTAGAATATAGTCAAAACATGAAAAACTGGCAAGAACTTGTGGGCAGAACCCTTTGACACTTATGAATATTACATGTATAAGCATCAATTTGTCAGCACAAAACTGTTCTATTTAAAACTAGTATCACTACAACCATCAGTACAATCGTCATCATGATCACATTTCCATTGCACAGGTATACAATTACCATTATCACAAGTCCATCCAAGTATTTATTCAGGATTCTCTCCATTTGCAGTACATTGTACTTGATTATAATCTAGAAAATGATAACCATAACCTTCTGCAGTAACAAGATCGATTGCTTGGTCTGAAATACAATGTTTAGGCGAATATTTCTAAATACTTAATGATTCTTGAGCATTATCATTGTAATTTCATGTCATGTGTTCCCTAATAATTATTAAGTAATATTACATTTGTTTGAACTGATGAAGCATCATTGATTAAATAATATATTATATATAATACATATGAGCCAGGCTCTGTGAAAACCGGGCTTAATGACATCGATTATGACGTCGCGAAACGACGTCATAAAGTACACACATTTACGCAACGTAGAAACCGAAAGTTGTTTGACGTTGTGTGATTATTGCATTGTTAATACTACTACTTGGCTCTCTATCATTAATTAAAGTGAATATAAATTATGTTTTTTTTTAGTATGGCTGACTGTAAGTATCAATTTTTCAAAAAGTCATTTACAAATATCGTAAAAATAAGGATAATTGACAGTATTGAGTTGTGTTTTCCATCTGACTTTCGTCAACGTGCCGAGCCATTGTGTGGTGTGGATTCTTTTAAAGTAGACTAACCTGTTATTTTCCATATAAACTATTCTGTTTTATTTGTGCTTAAAAGTCGGATTGCGAAGTAGATCTAGATAAGCTATAATTTTTTAGAGAATTACAGGCATAATTTCGGTACCATCGGTTTAAAAAGTCGACGGATAACAGCTTCTTCACGCGTTGCCATGAAATTATTTACTGGTTACTAAGAGTATACGTTCACACCTGTGAATACAGTACACGCTATGATCTTATATGCGGACTCGTAAAATTCATTTTGAATTTGATTTAGTACATTGATAATTCATAGTTTGATCGAGAAAATTGGTAACACAAAATTAGAAAATGTAGTCACCTTTCTAAACAGAAATGTCCTTGAGATTTTTAAACATTAAATTGCCAGCCTATATTGAGTTAGATCTTTTATAAAATCGCTTAAGCAAAGACAAAATGTATACACCGTGACATGACTTTGCTTTAAAATCATAATTAAAATTGAAATACATTTATGTTAATTTGTTACCAAATAAATGTTCAACAGTCAGTAAGTTGGCCTCCTTCAGCAGCTCCGGCCGTGACGTGCGTTAGGTTTGATCCGGCTAGATATTCGTTATTTTTTCACTATTAGACTTAAAAAGCTAGTGTCACGGCACTTGCATGCTCACATTATGGGAAGAAGGATATGTAAGCGGCCGGATAGCTCAGTCGGGAGAGCACTCGCCCTGTAAGCCAGAGGTCCTGGGTCGAGTCCCGGTCAGGCTGCATATTTTTCTCCCCCTGTGACATTTGGCGCCCAACGTGGTACCGTGATAATTATTTGGTCAGTTGAGAAACGCTTGTAATAAAAAATGCTCCTAAAACGGCCTGGAATTCTGAAATTCGAGACGAATTTCCAGTTTGTGGGGGAGTATGTCACGGCATTTACCTGTTCACATTATGGGAAGAAGGATATGTAAGCGATCGGATAGCTCAGTCGGGAGAGCACTCGCCCTGTAAGCAAGCGAGAGGTCCTGGGTTCGAGTCCCGGTCAGGCTGCATATTTTTCTTAACCCTGTGACACTAGACTTAACACCATTGATAAAATATCATAATTTTAGCAAATAATACCACTTTCTTATTACCACATGTATATGTTGGATCTTAGAAATCTATTACAATTACCGAGCAAGATAACACTTGTGACTCAATATAAACCCGTGGCAAATAAAACTGCCTATATAAGTTTTCCAAAGGCGTAACATCTTAATATTTTTAAAAGAGTATTAGAAACATAATGTTACCATCTACCTATATATATCGTGGTTAATAAACACTAAATTGGTGCAAGACAAAGATGTGTTTCTTTCTTAATTACCATTATAACCAACCACGAGTTCGTTGGAACGCATCATTTTCGTCATACAAAGCTGTAAATACTTTCAATGTCGTTAAGAATAATTACAAAAAGTTTATTGAAAACAAAATGTTAGCAATATTAAGTGTTTTGTGAGAGTGCATTTTGTACATGTACTAGTAATGTTTTATCTTACTTCGTGTTTAAATCTGATCTACAAATGAGTAGGCATAGGCCTTAGAAGTAAATTGCGTTTTGTATATGTTGTTTTCTGTTTATCACATTAGCGTGTATCAAAGCGTTAGCATGCAATCTGATTGTTTTGTCATGGAGCATGCAAATTAAACGCAGGTCATCGTTGAACCACTGTAATTACGTCAAACTTTAATGTAACATGAAATAAACATACAGCTTCTGTGATTTAGAGCCGAATTTCCATATCTATGCTCCATTTCCTCAATTGTACCACAAATATAACTGCTCGTGCATTTCTTGGGCTAATTGAACTATCTAAGGATCATTTCTAAACTTCAATATTCCTCATTTCTTTGATAATATTTGCTTCCGAAAGCATTGTTATGTCGGCATTCTGTGATCTTTCAAAGAAAAGGTAAGCAAGTTCCGTATTACGTAATTTTCACATTTTATGTTGTACTAAATATATTAACCATCTTTCACTTTGATTCTGGACTGTATGTGTGATAAAGATATTGCATGATTACACTTCGCGTGTAAACTACGACTATGCCGACATAAAAATATATTCAGAGAATATTGTATTGATCGTTGACTTCGTTGTCATTAAACGCAGTTCACATATTGAATATAAGTTAAACATTATTAGACTCATAATTATAAATTTTCAAAAGTATTTACAGACGTATAGATTGCGTAGGGTCTTTTAAGACGATTAAAATTGCTTTTATACAAATTGGTACATACGCATGTATAACAAAATAAAAAAAAGGTGTGTTAATGTCAATGAGTTTAATATCAAATTAAGTTAGCTTTACCCTTTATCATAAGCATATTTATGACGTTGACGTATGCAACTCTTTTTGTGGATAACAACGCGTCAGACGCCATTTTAGATAAATCGCAACGTCGTTGTTGCAAGAAACATAATTTTATGCGTGATATTCATTTAGTTGTAAAATCGTTAATATTGGTCAGATTCTGAAAAAGTTTTCAGTTTTATGCATCGGAGATGTTGTACTTTCCGAAAATGTAAAAAAGTAAAAATCAAAAATTTTGTCATTGAGCCCGGTTTTCACAGAGCCTGGCCCATATATATTAATTCTATCAATGATGCTTCATCATATATATTAAATCCCAGTGCCGGTAGTGGGATTCATTCCCAAACCCAGGTCAGGCCAATACATCTGCAATCTCATAGCCCTACCACTGTGGAGGGATTTGTACCTGTACCCCCTCAATAAGTCAAAATCTCTGTGCCCTACCAAAGACTCTAATGCCGAAAGTTTATGAACAAGGTAAATGAAAACTTACGACAATCTCGTTCATCCGAACCATCATGACAATCGTCATCTAGATCACATTTATAACTTCCAGGAATACACCCACCATTATCACATAAAAAACTAGTAATACTACATATTTCAAACGCTGAAAATAAAGTATATAGTCAATATTCAGAATATAGTCAAAACATAAATAACTAGCAAAAAACCTATTGATTTTTTGGGTCACAAGGTCAAAGGTCAAGGTCATTATTACCTTAAAACTGAAATCAGTTTCCGGAGCATAACTTAAGTTCAATTTGGTCCACAATATCAAACTTCATACGATGATTGTCCATGTCTGGAAAAAGACCCCTATTGATTTCGGAGTCACAAGGTCAAATGTCAAAGTCACTATTACCCTAAATCTGAAAACAGTTTCCGGAGCATAACTTAAGTTCAATTTGGTCCACAGTATTCAAACTTCATGGGAGGATTGTCCATTGTATCTTTTTTCTTTACTTTGTTTTCCACAATTATTCATAATATGATATTTATATGTCTTATAAATAGCCTCATGTCTTACAAATGCTTCATGTTAAAAACACTTTCGGGCATATAATGCTCCGCCTAGCGGTGCTCTTGTCTAAACATCGTATTCAACAATGAATATGAATATGAATGAATATAGTATTTGACGATAATAGTGCATTGTATGGAATTCAATACAAGTATTAAATAGTTAATTTAACATATAATCAATTTAATTTAACTAAATTTATATGACCTAAATACTGACAACAAAACAAATTGTATGTCAACAAAAAATCTATACTGATATGATAATATGATATATTATAACCTGATTCCTTATATAAGTGTAATTTGATATTTTTGACTGTTTTTAATGAATTATGACTGGTCAGTAGTTTTGACTGTTTCCCACGCGTGCATTGACATAACACAGAGTTATTCGAACTGTTACTGTACTGATATAAGGGAAAGTAATATTTTTGAAATGAACGAAATAGTTTTAATGAACCAAAGTTGCAATGTATGTTGGTTCATTGGAGGAGATGTAAATATATGGATTTGAAAAATCACTTACTGGTTTTGTTTAACGTTGTAAATAAGTGTTGTATATAATACGCTAAATGTTATACCGTATCATATCATTTGTATGCCAAATGATCTTCAAGAAGGAAAACTATTGACATTATAAGCTAGGGTTATCCTTCATAGCCGCTTAGTCAGTTACCTGACTACTGTTCTGAATAGTGGGAGTCAAAAGTGGCATCGTTTCTTTTTTTGCGACGAGTTAACAGCGAACTTATAATACGCCAGAAAATAATTGTACTTGAGACATCGAAACATCGAGTAGCCGATGTGATGAAAGACAATCTCTAATTAAACAAATCACGAATATTAGATAATTTATAACATTTTTTATGCTCAAATATCCAATTTAACAATTCCACTATATTGTCACAGAATTTATGATGAAATAAAACTAACCACAATAATATTAAAAATGAACAATTAAATAATAAATATCACCAAGTGTAAATTTCACGAAGTATGGTACAATTTCTTCTTTTTAATACTATATTTATATTGTGTTGACAAATAGAAAATAGTATGCTATATAAATGCAGTCCCTTGTCATGACAGGGAGTAGGCAGATGTTGACGTTAATAAGTATATATATTCACAACAACAAATAACGTCACGTCCAGTAGAATATAACAACTTTTCGACGCTCTGTTAATTTTCATCATTTTAATATTCATAATGTCGCCTCATGCAAAATTTGTGGAATAAACTTTCCAACTAAATGTTTTTAACCAGATGAACAGTTTATACATTTTTGGATAATAAAGGGAATTTACAAACATCCATAAATCAAGTTATAAAAATTAGGATATACCGGAAGTAGTTTCAGTGACGAATATTACAACCTATATTTTTTAAATATTTAGTGTCTCTCAATCCGACGGTACCGTTTGACGGTAACCCTGCTCGTTTTGTCCGAGACGCTGCTCCCATTATTTCTTCCCCACTAACCCACTTTATTAATTTGTCTATTATACAAGGTTCAGTGCCGGATGATCTTAAGTCTGTACGGGTTGTCCCCCTTTATAAGAAAAATGATAAGACATACGTGGGCAACTAACTCCTGTTTCTTATCTTGTGTGTTCTTTTCGAAGTTATGGAAAACATTATTTTTACCAATTGGAAAATTATCTCACCGGCAAATTTTTGTGTATGAATATCAATCTGGTTTTAGGCAAGGTTTTTCAACTGACACTTGTCTTATTAATCTTTCAGATTTTATTAGGTTTAAATTGGACAAAGGTCACCTTGTAGGTATTGTTTTACTGGATTTGCAGAAAGCATTTGATACCGTTAATCACGCTATTCTGATAATGAAACTTAAGGCTATATTGGTCTATCTGATATTGCAGTACAACGGTTTATTTGTAACAAGTTATCTCTCCATCTAGGTTAGACTGAATCGGTATTATTTGATTCCAAACAAAGGTTAAAATCACAAGCAAATTTAAATGTAAGTTGCAATGGTCAACATATTGAAGTCAAAGAATCTGCCAGATATCTTGGTGCTACTCTTGATCAGACTCTTTCTTTTGATTCAATGGCCAGGTCAATCATATCAAAAGCTTATTCTAGGCTTAAGTCCAATTGTACAATTGTTTGTCTCAGGAACATAGGAATAAGTTAGAGGTCACACAGAACACAATCAAGATTTGTGTTAGGACTGGATGCAAGGACTCACCTTGACCAAAATCATTGTGTTAAACTCAACTGGTTATCCGTATCAAAAAGGATGGCTCAAATAATCTTAGGTCATGTATTTAAGTTCAAAGTGATTTCACCATGTTACCTCAAAGAGCCTTTAATTCTCACTAGTTCTATTCACAGCTATCCAACAAGGCAAAGAGTTTTCTGTATGGGTTAGGGGCTATTTTCTCAGAAACAGGCAGGTTTAGCCTACCAAAGGTCAAAGGGTTTGGCAAAAAGTATGTTGCGTTTAATGGTTGTTTTCTGTGGAATGAAATGCCACAACACATTAGACAAGCTAAAAGTTTCTCCCATTTTAAAACCCTCGTCAAAGCCCTTCTTATGTCAGAGATCTTAGATTACTATTGTATATATTATGTATCAAGCTCCCAATTCTTTATCTGATTAATTATTATTAATATCATTATTATGACATTTTTTAGTGTACCTACTGTGATAGTATCATATTTATCTGTGATGTATATACGTATAAACTTAACTAATAATAGGGACCACAATGGAAATAAGGATTAAATTCCTTTTTGTGCCATCCCTATATTTTCATGTATTCGATATGGTCAATCAAAAAATGCAATCTAGCACAATGATAATTCTTATATTTCTGTATTAAAATGTGCTTATCAACATGTTTTACCCATTTCTCATTTTACTATATATGCAATTTTATAGTCTGTTTTTATAAATATCAAGCAATATTTTATGCATAAATCTTTATTCATCCTAATATTGTACCATCATTTTGCCCACCATATATGATCCATGTCAATGTCATGAAATATAAATAAATATATAACAAATATCATGTAATCTAGTGTTTTGATCTCTTAATCCGACACCTTTAACTGTAAACAGACCAGGAAAATTATTAAAACTAAGTATTTAATGCAAATGTGACACTTGTCACATAAAAGATTACAAACTGCCACATGGCTAAAATGCTAAAATATAAGAATGAAACAATACTTATGATAAAGATTAACAATGCATCTTGTATAAAACAGCGACATAAAATATGTGGTGAAAATTAAGATCAGAAGAAAATAAACATGTGGTAAATTCCGTTATATAACTGACTAAGTTGATTATGAACATTGTAAACTCTTGCGTAATATTATGTGTCCAACATATATGATAATAATTTTAACAATACATTTATAATAATTTAAACAATACATTTAAATCAAGGCCGGATCCAGAAGGGTCGTAAGGCACAAGGGGTGGGTTCCTTTGGAAAAAATCATAAGGAATACAAATATCAAATAAAATAAAACACGAGATACGCAAGGCTTCCCACGGCCTACGACTGTCTGCACGTACGGGTCCGTCACAAGCCACGATTTTATGGGACTGAGGTAAAAGTTCTTTTAGAAATTAATGTCCAATAAAAGTAAAAGTATAATATTGTCCAATTTTATTAACCTGCCCTATACATACATTAACGAGAGGTTAATCAGTGCTATTTATAGCTCAGCCGATCGAGCAGAACTTATATGACGCAGGCGATGAAATTCCGCTATACATCTGTATCGGTGACATGGATTTATTTGATTGTTATGTGCGTCTGTCAATGTGGCACAGTGGATGCGAGTTGCCCTCCGGTACCAGAGATACGTGGTTCGAATCTCATTAGAACCCCTATTTTTTTTTTACCATTCAAAATAGTAGTTTACACATTTTCAAAATTTCAATAGATCTCTGTTTTGTACACAATCGTTTATAATACTACACAATATACATGCAGAGTTTGTCGCGTTGTGAAGTGTGAAGGTGTACGTACTCAGTCCGTCTACTGAATAGACATGAGTGAAGACTCCATAGTTGGAGCACTTGGCTCTAATGCCAAGCGCATTGTCCTCAATAATATGAAAAGAGACAATGGAAAAAATATATCAAGGAGAGAAAATTTATTAATTGATATTAAAAAAAATAAACAATACTAAAACCCACATTCAGTAGGATTCGAACTCACAGCTAAAAAAATAATCAGTTATATCGAGAATGATTGTGTTGCGACTTTACCGATTATACTACGACGGCATATGGCAATTCGATTCAAATTGTTATACTTAGCTCTGATAACTGTCGATCTGTGCGCATTAGAGCGTATCGAGGGAATACTCCGGCTTTAAATAGTATCTCATTATGACGTGTATGCATGCAGACCGGGCAGGTTAATAAAATTGGACAATACTACCAAAAATGTCTGCACTCTGATGAAGTCTAAAAATTGCATTTTGTGAAACTGAAGAGGTACCCTTTATATTGGCTTAGGCGTTCAATAAATATCGGACTTCTTAATTTCTAGATTAACTAAATGCGCGTTATTTTAACATTTGCATTTCAACTGATATCGTCTATATCAAATATGCATGTAATTAATTGTATAAATAATACGAGGAATCAGTTCTTGAAAATCCTTATCGTGTTAATACAACATGTCCTGAAAAATGATATATGATAATACTGAGGCATTACATTTTCTTTTCACTGGATTTGCCCTGATGAGATTCAAACCTGTACTCACTTCAGGATAGGAGATTCCAAATCTTGGCGCGCTAGCAACTGCGCTATCAATCTGAGTTCTGAGGCATTTTCAATAAACAATGTCAAGCAAGGCGTATAGTAGTATAAAGTTTGGTAAGCCCTACCGTTTAAACTTATAACATTACTACATCGGTATATAGTTTTGGTGTGTTCGGATAATAGTGAAACTATCACTTTGTATGAAATAAAATATTGTAAGTAAATATAAAGTTACCTTGAACATTTACTTTTGATAAAGGTATCAACATCATTCCTGCCATGGAAAGTATTCCTACAAGATACATCACACACACCATATCTGTAGACAATACCTAAAACATCAAACAAACAGCATTAATGAATTGAAAAGCATCAATTAATTAGTGATGTTCCGATTATCGCCGACGTCGCCGAAATTGGTTAGAAAAATTTGAGCAACGATTAATCGATTACGATTTCTGTGGATGGCGACGTTGTGGAAAACTAGCCCGTACCCAAGGTAGATAATTCATTTTCGTGTGCGCGCTATAATGTGTTCAATAACAACTTTTCTTTGACGTAACCCACGTGCCTGACGCCCGAGACAAGTGAAATCGCCGACGGGAGAACCAAAATCTTAGTCAGTTGCCCGATCGGGCAAGTCTTGTTTTCGTATCCGAATCATGTTTGTAAATGTTTAAAATATGCACTCGAACAAACTTTTACTTTAACTTGAATGACTTTTATCTAAGAGTCTTGCGTTATCACAATATTACACATTCACAATTCCGTTTTGCAATCTATTTAAAGGCGAATAATTAAATGTTGATAAACAAACTCATTCGTCTAACCGCTTCTAAATGATAAAGCGAGACTTTTGGTCAAGGTCATTGCAGTAACGAATTTCTCAAGGAAAGCGGTTTTACCATTTTAATAAAACAAGCTGCCATAAAGCTTAATTCTCTGTTACCACCCAAAAAGTGTTGCCACTAATAGTCACAGATTTTTGTCATTTTGCCTGTGTTTTTGCTTTCGGCGCGATGTGACCTTTTTGTGTTGGTGCGCCGTAAAACCCAAACAAACAACAAACTGTGTTTTTTCACTGTATTGAGTCATTAAGAAAACCATCAACATTTTTTGTACTGTCCCATTTGTTGCCATGGAAACGACTAATGAGGTTCAAAATAAAATGAATTTAATGAAAATAGCAGTGGCTGTATACTTTGATTGAAAAGATACAATTAAAGTTAAAGTAACAAAAAATTGTTATTGCATTGTAAGAAATATATAACAATATTTCCCTTGGAACTGAAAATTTGTCCAAATAATGTTAATTTATTCCGAAATATGGAATTGAAACCCAGTATTAATTTATTTTTCTGAGGGGTATGGCCGTTTTCTGTGCAAAAAATTATGAATATGCAGCATTTTTTACATTTCTATTTTTGTTTTTCAGAAAGTATGAGATTTATACTTTATATCGATGTAAAAAAACATGTTTGGGCTTTTTATAAACTGCTTGACTGTCCCATATCAAACATCCACAATTTTAGTGGATTTCGCCGAATTTCTAGTGATTTATATGGATAGTAAACGTTACGCAATACTGTCTGCTCGCTGCAAAAAAGTCGACTTCTTATAAACGTTTAAATGATAGTTTCTAACGTCTGTTTTTGTTACTATTCCATACAAATGTTTTACGTTTTGTGCTAAAACTACACCTTTACGTGATTTAAAAAAAACTTGTCCAGAAAAAAGCTTTATATTCCTCGTCGATATCTAGTAAACAGTACACTCATATCGCAGTAACCAAGAGTTGTCGTTCTTCGGTTTACGTGCATCTGCCTACAACGTTACACTCGAATGGAGATGGAGAAGTCATGTTTTCTGTAAATGAATGCGATTAAAAGCCACAATTGCAGGCACGATCAATCTTCTATACATTCGACAACAGCGTAAAGATGTCTTCTTAGATATTTGTTTCCCATTTTGTATTGATAAAATTACTTTGATGTATTATAAACTTCACTGGTAACACGGAAGTAGAAATGCGCAAATTGTCAACAATACAGGTCATGGTTATTTATTATTCGACCAGAAACTTGCAAACGCGTTGAAATAAAGAAATGGCATTAATATTCTGTTCAATATAATGACACATTGTGTAAAGTATGATACAGTGACTGCGTAATCGGACTCAATGCCGAGATTACGAGTAAAAAAATCATTTAAAAAAATGTGCTAATGCATTGCATCGTACAAACACCTGTTCTCGAACCTCATCTGATCTCGAACCATTCATAAAAAAGTTGTTTACTTTGCTACGTTATTGCGTATGACGTCATCAATTCGTGTGCACAAATGTTTAGTAAACAATCGACGCAACTACAACTGTCATACGAGAATTATGCGCAAGAAACAGGTAATTAGAATGAATATTTTGCGATGGTGAATATTTTTCAGTAAATCCTTATTACCTTTTTCCGCTCTGTCAGTACAATCCATCAAATATTGTTTAAAAGTATGTCATTGCAAAAGAAGCACATGGCAGGTAGCCATTCCTGTCCTCTGCTCATAAAGCAAAGTGACAGCTAATTATAACCTCACAAATAACCAAATACGGTAGAAGTTCGAAATTAGGTCATCTATTTCTAGCCGCCATGACAGTTTTCAGAAAATGGTCGTGTTTTTTCTGGAAGAATTTGGATTTGTTTTAAATATAAGATATCAACAAATATATGAGAGATAAGAGGAATATATTAAAAGGTGTTTTTGATGTGTTTTTGTTTAAATTGTTGCATTAAAATGATTAATTAGAAATGGCTCATTGAGTCCTTAGAGGTTCGAGAACCGGTGAGTCCACTATACAATTTCGTTGATATTAAAAATCTTAACTCAAAGACTTTATTATTTGTATTTTCAGTTGTCGCATGGAATTTGAGCATCTATTTTGACTTGGAGTAGGTATGAGTTTGAAGTTACTCAGTGCACGACATTAAAAGGTTTGTTTACATTTCATACCCCAACCAACCCTGTACATGCTTAAGCTGTTCAGGGGCAGATCAATATGTTTATGCAAGGGGTGAAACTTATGAACAGAACTCCACACCAATTACCTGTATATGATTTTAATTTTATGATTTATGGTTTGTAAATATTTATTTTAATGGGGACAATACACCATCAACCCTTCCATTTGGTCAACATCAGCTAGCCAAGGCCCCATGCCCCTATCTACAACTTAGAATATACAGACAGAAACAGAAAATGTAATATAAACTTTCTGATGTAAAATGTCTAACATTTTAGCAAATGGTTATTATCTGGTCACGTATTAAATCATAATTACAGTGTTTATGTTTTGTTGGGTTATTTATCAAGGTATATGACTGTGTACTTTATGATTTTGTTCTCCTGTCACCATGACATATGCAAATATGGTTTCTTATAAACAATGATAGTTTTAAGCATGATAAAACATTTGACTTCTTTTAAATATCATTGTTTGTTTATTGTTTTATAGGATTTAACGCCGTGTCAACACAATTTAGGTCATTTTACGGCATCCAGCGCACCTAACCTAGCTTTCCTGGACCATTGTCTATAACCAGTACTCACTACACTTTCACAAGGCCGGAAACTTCTCAATTTTATTTAATCAATGGCGGAAAATCGACATTATTGTCAAATGTTCATGGAAGGGTATAACCTCCCCGGGTGGGATTCAAACCCGCACACCCTCGGGCACGAGATTCCAAATCCCGGCGCGCTACCGTCCCGGGTTTGTAAATATCGCAAGAAGTTAAAAATTATTTCAGTATCCTCTCACCATTCTACATTTTGCTATATATCTTAGTCAATTTATTGCTGGTATGCCAACTGCCAATATATTGTTTTGTTTGGGAGTTTACTTGTTTTATTATATAACTTTAAATATATAAAAAAAACTATCATTATGTTGTTTCTTTCAGGTCACTAACATATTGAGTTGTGTCATACTAATGATACTGAGAGCATTATAAATGATTTGGGAACAGACTTGAAAAAAAGAAACTATTAAAAACATTAGTTTGGTTAAGCCACTAGTGATTGATGAAATGTTAGAACACATTGTTTTAAAAAAAATGAATATAAGAACTAACTTGGTTTGTTCATGATATTTTATAGATCTGTGCTCCTTTTTCACAAAAAATCTGACGAAAAAGGTTATTGTAAGTCAGTTTAATATAATTAGAAGTTCAATGTCAGATGGATAATAAGCATAACTATGATATGATATTCAAAAGGTATGCAATATTCTACACAGTTCTATAACATTTAGAACTGATAAGCCGAAAACTTAGCGTTTTATTAACGTTCTTTGCTTTAGACTTACGCAAAATATTTTCGCAAGATTTTTGTGAAAAGCACCACTGCTTGGTTTTGGTCAGATTTATGTTGACAATACAACCTATGCACTTATTATTACAGTAAATCAGTTATCGGTACTAGTTTTATTGTTGACAATTTTAAGAGCTATGTCAATAGAAATGGCATTCACTAGAAGTTAGGGCTGTCATGATACACCAGAAGCATATCGCGGTATATTGCGATGCACTGAAACTGTATCGCGATACCCACTATGATATATTGGATTGCAAACCAAAGACAGGTTGCATAATACTTTTGTATTAAAGAACTTATTCAATTGTTCAGTATAGAAGTATGGTATAGCATTTTGTAGGTAAGTGCCTTGAGAAAAAATGGGCATTTTTAGAGTTATGGGAACATTCCGAATGTGCCCAGATCGGTTAAATTCTTTGCACTTGAGCTTTAATCGAATGAACAGTGGAAAACTGACATTTTGCTACTTCCATTCGGCAAAGGAAATAATTTTCAAATAAAAATAAATATCGCTAAGTACCGGTATGTTAAACTCGTACCGCAGTACGTATTGCCAGAGCTGCATATTGCAATATACCGGTATATCGTGACAGCCCTACTGGAAGTCGTGTAGTAGACAGTAATTCAGAGTTAAAAATCCATAGCTGCTTTTTTGTGTAGTTACTAGTTTGCAATATTGTTGCATCTTCATGACATGGTTAAGGAGGTACTCATTTGTTGGAAAGAAAACTATGTACATGTATGGAATTTTATTTGTAAGAACTAAGAGAATGTCATCAATACAACACATTCTTATGTGAGGCTTTTTAAAGGCACCATGATTGGAATTGCAGCAAACTTAACCCTTGACAGCTCAATCCCACATTTTTACGTGTCTAGACCCACCCCCTCCAAAATGGGCGCCACAGCGGGTCATTGAGTGTAGAGAAATGACGCCAAATGCTGATAAGAAAACATGCTTTCAGTCACTGAAAAGACCTGGCACTTTCGACTTTAATTTTGGAAAATATCACTGTTTGAAATGCAAACGTGGGGTGGAAAAAGAGTGAAAATTGCATTTTTTGCTCCTCCCCAGTTTTGCCATGGTAACTGGGGATTGGAGCTCAACTTGGTTTTTCACCCAGGAAATAACTTGGCTAAGCTGCATATCTGTATGATAATTAGTAATGAAATAAGAGCATCTTGAAATAACCCTAGCGCGCAATAGTCAAAATATGGCTACTTATCATACATGTCGCAACCAGTAAAGGGTTAAACAGGGATTAATTTAGTACTTATGGTAACTTTGGCAACAAAAGTGTTATTTATCAGGCTAACACATACATTGGTATGTGTTTACACAATGATATCCAATAGTATTAAACTAGAATAAGATATGTGAATTTCCCTTTACACAACTTTTTAGAATACTTGGTTGCTATGGTTTATTTTAGAAAAGGGATTTTAATACATATGTGGATAAACACATTTCATAGACTATACTTTTTAGAAATAAAAATCCATTATTTCATCAACATTTTACTTAAAAATATACAATAAATGTAAAATTTATTTTTTTGAAAAGAAACCGACTATAAATTTTACATTTATTACATTATATCTAATATGTATTATTATTGTTTATTTTTACAAGTTTTTGTAAATAGTTGCTGATATTAAAGCAGTGTTGCTATTTCTGATTTATGTTATAACTAATATATGTTTGAACACATTGATAGAACTCAATCCTGTTTTTAACGTTTTTACCCAAATTTCATGAATTTGTAACTTATTCAAATATGAAAAGCCCTAAAAGTTTTTTTTGAGTTTACTAGGAAAACCCTTATACTAAATTTTTTTGGTCCAACAATGTCAGAAATGCTGCAAACTAGTTTTACAGCGAATGTTTGATACCCCCTGTTAGCCATTTTGCTTGAAAAATGAAAAAATGTTGAAGTATAGTGCATTCAAATAATTGTAAAATTTAAACAAACTTAACTAGACTCGATTGTTGGCATTTTAAAATAATCTACTATGTCAGTACAAACATGTAAAGTTGTATTTTGAATGGTGATTACATACAAAAATAGAGTCTGGAAGTCACAAAATGGTCAATTAAGTGAAAAATTCGTCATAATTTCTCTGAAAATAACTGAGAAAAATGGAATACCGGTTGCCATGACAACGGCAAAATATTTTGACTAATACACATTTTTTATGTTTGGGCATCAAACTAAACATATGCTGTAAAAATCAACAAAGTCTAAGAGATTGAGTGCCGGACTCCTTATTTAAAATGTTGATTCTTACAGAGAATTGGTTTTTAAGGTGGGTCGGTACCTTACTCGGAGGGAAAAACGAAAAAAATATAATGTTCACCGATTATGATAAAAGTTAGCAAGCAGATAACTTGATGCTTCTTGTTTGTTTTCTTGGTAACCTTAGCGACGTTGTCTTTTTTTCACGACGTCACGGACGACACAATGGTTCGCGCTAAAAACAGGCATGCAAGTACATTAAACCTATATATTTAAAGTATTGAACGTCCGAGGACGAAGATAATTATACAAAAATGGGGACAATAATGTCAATTTTCCTCCATGGATTGGATAATATGGACAAGTTTCCAGTCTTGTGGAAGGGTAAATGAGTACTGGGTCCAGGAAAGCTAGTTAAGGTGTGCTGGACGCCGTAAAATGACCTAAATTGTGTGGACATGGCGTTCAATTCAATAAATTAATAAATATAAAATAAATTTTAATTTCCTGGATTAACAATTTGGACAACCATTTATTTTCTACCGCATGCACTGCAAGGCAGAAATCGATTTACATTAACCTTAGTTTAAAAATAGTTTTTCATTTGTATGCGTGTACACATACTTCTTACTCTCGATTTCTAACGTTTTTATCTCCATTTCGTTGTTACTTGAATCAAACAATGTATATTCATATTTACCAGTGAACGTGATTACAGTGATGTTTTGATGTGTTTTGATTTTTTTGTCTTTTTGAATGAATGCAACTCGTGTCTTAGAACGTTCGTAATATATGTATCAGCTGAGGACGTCAGCATAAGGGACATCAGGAACATTCATTTCATTCATAATCTAAACACATTTATGTCATAGTGTTAATTTTGTGTAAGTTTAATTCAAGTAAATTGATAGAAGCAATGATTACATATTAACATTTAAAGGTCATCGGGCCGAATGAGCAAAATGGAACTCAATTACATTGGACTAAAGGTCGTTCATGAAAGTTGGCACTGAAATTAATAATTTAGACAACACCGTAAAATTTTACAGAATGACTACACCGTACAGTTTTCTGAGACTGCACCGTTCAAAAATGTGCGTTTTGACTTCACCATACACCGGCGACTGCACTCACTTTGTGTACACTCATTAAACGAACGGTTTTGGAGAATGGAGAGCATGATCCTCCAAAGTAAGGGGGCAGAGTAACTCGGACGATCATTTTACACTACTCTGCCAATTGATTTCAAACTAAGAGCTCAAATAAAGTCAGAATCAGACTTAAAAGATTCTTTTCTCGCTTCAATTTTTAAAATCATAGATCGACCAACTTTGTGATTCATTTATAAGCTTTTGGGTGGATATCAAGGGAAAAAGGTTGTACATTATGTACCGGAGTCTATGCCTGGTTGAATACAACTGATTATACAGCAATAAATGTGGATTAAGTTAGAGAAATCGAAAAATAAAATATGTTTACCTTTTCACCAGCGTTCGGTCCGTCATCTTGGTTGACTGCACCGTACACAGCTACACGACAGTGATGACATTATGGTTGAAATCATACAACAGTAGTATTAAGTATAAAAATGACATAATTTTATATAGTAAATGTAAAACATTCGTTCCCAATAATTTTCGTATTCGGCACGTTATGGATTTTTTTTTCAAATATTTATTCACTGTGAGAAAATGAGCTCATTTAAACGAATTGATATACATGTTTAAGTTCAAATTGAAAATATGTTATTTGATTAAATTGATCAGGACGTATCTTTAGTGACTCAGAGTCTCAGACCCTGAAATAGTGGTAGCCTCCTAATTTTGACTTATGTAAGAACAAATTTTTTTTAATTTTTTTATTCGAGCTAGTGAAAATTGCTACCTGGTGGCCCAACCGGGCTAGTGCTGTAAAGCAACTAAGGCGAAGACTGCATGATGATATCCCGAGGGAAAATCCATTGACACAAATAAACTTAAAGACATGTAAAATACAATTTAATTTGTGTTTTTTTTTCACTCAGTTGAATGAACTGGTGTCATATTGTTACATTAAGCTTAAAAGCAAGACAATTAAATATAGAATAATGGTACACAACATTCAAGTCATTGAAGTACATGGATATTTTGCATGGTAATGTAATACAATGACCAGAATTAAGCGATATATATATTTGGCATCCAACCGATTATAATCGGAAAGTCAGTCGGTTGAGCCCAACCGATTTTTCCGATTAATCGAGTGTGGATTTTCCAACCGATTGACATCATTACAATTACAATTAATTAATCTTCAATTTATATTAAGACTAGTCTTTCATTCAGTAGCCCTAGTTTTCCGATAATTCTTTGGCATTACATGTAAACTGGGTTCACAGTCACGTGGTTTGCAACAATAATATGAGTTTTTTGACATTTTTCTTTCTAGAAAAATAAATTTTCTACATCAAATAGCGCATGAACAGCTTAAACTTTTTCTGCTCAAAAACTCCCAATTATCGTTGTCTCTATCAATAAATCTCAGGAAACTTTAATCAAGCAGCAAGCTAGATAAAATTTTCATAGTATTTTGGGTAGAGATTTTTTACGATAATAAGCGTGAAACCATGCAAGTAGGCGCTAGTAAGGTTTTGTACACATTTCCATTATTGATCGGACATACTGTTAAAAACTTTCCTACAATATGGAAATTGGGGTACTTAATGGTTCCATCACGTATACATGTATATGTTTGTTTTAAACAAGTATACTATCCACGTCAATACACGACGCATTAAGGTGGAGCTTATTTTTGGCATTTTTTATTTGTGTTTTTCCCCCTAATTTTGTTAATTTGGCAAAATATGAGCACAATTAAACACTATTTAGAGGTAGCTCACTGACTTTGAAATTCCTGGATTTCTTTTTTCAGCAGCCGAAAAAGTTGTTATTGGAAGTTTCAGTGGATTAAATAATGTTAATTTCAAAAATTATTAACAGCATTGACATTTATATCATAATATTTTTCCATGCATATTATGAGGGGTGTTAATTCTACTCCAAGCACAAACATTCAAACTGGGGATACATCCAACAGTAAATTATACTAAAGTGGGCCCCAATCATTAAACAATCGATATCTGCTAAATTTCGCCGAACTGCTCAGTCCCATGTTATACTGAACTCTCTCACACTCTCTTGATTGTTCTTCTTCCTTTTCTTTTCTTACCCCAAGTGAATACATACTTATGAGTTTACTAGAATATTGTAAAAGAAAGTAGGCTTTTAAATTTAACTAATAAAATTCCTCTACACTTCTTGTTTGGACCATTCAAACAAGTACAGGGAGCCTGACAAAAGGTCACATGGACAAAAAGTCCCACTAGTCCTGCAGTAAAATGACATATTTTAGGTGAACCGTGCACTTGAGTCCCCACAAAGTTTTTTTGCAGTTTCTATATATTAAAAGGTGCTGAATAAGAATCCGAGTGATGACACCCTGTCATCCCTGAGCAATTTGCATAATATGCATTCGCCATTTGTGAAACATTATGGTGTCTACGTTCATAAAGTAATATAATTCATGAAATAATTTCTTGATAAAGGCTTAGGCCGAAATATTGACAACAGATTTTGCTTTCTCTATATAAAATACTTCTAAATTCCCTTTGGAATAACATTGGACAAAATATCAAACCAAATTATTTTGCTTTCTAATGTGTTTGGAATACATTTAACTGCCGTTCTTTTTTGCTGTAAACGGACTGTACTTCTCTTGATATTGGTGCTTAAAAATCTTTATATGAGATAGAATTCATGTACAATTATTTGAAAATGATATATACAATAAGTGAATGTTCTTAGAATGAGATGAAATTTAGATATAACATTAAACATCTTAACTTCAACAACTTTAAGTTAGGAAATAAATTTTAGACTGAACCATGACCAGCCAGGCCAATAACATATTAAAATTCATGGAAATCGAAACATTAGTTATTTTCCGGTTGTTTTCCCCGCGATCATTAAAGATAGATGAAACCTAGTTTTAGTATTCACTGTAAAAGAATTTAATTATTATAACATCAGCAAGTAATATCTTAAAAACAAATCGCTAAATAGCTTGCTAAAAAACATACATAAATTACATATCACAAGTCAATTCATGAAAAATTGCATGAGAACATGCATTTATTATAATAAGAATGTGCAATTATTGCATTACACGTGAAGTTTGATTTTAAAAAAAAATTTAGGAAGAAAGTGGCCGAACATAAATTATGGGCTCTATTAAACGGTAGGAATTATGTCTGTGAACCGATCAACTTTTGCAATAAGTTACTTTTTAACGCTACTCAAACAAGTTCTATTTATTCATTTAAACCCAGCGCTTCACATAAATATGACAAGTGTGCTCCTCGTCCTCACTAGAGGCCCCTGTTAACTCATTTTATGATCAACGCACCTAGGTGTGTTGATATAAACAATTATCAATATTTGAGCATTTTCAAGTCGACACCGGTTGCCTTAAGTTAATCAAAACGATGCATTTGAGGTCACATGGCCGTGAAAAATAAAACAATGGGGATTTAAATGGACACGTCTCCACCATGAACAAGTTGGTGACTAAAATCAAGTTGGCGCATAGTCAATTACAGGCATCATCAAATGTTTAGGAAGGCTACACACCACTTAATAATTTAGCTGACATTAACATTTTTCGCAAGTATTTTTGATCGGAGAAGTAAAATTTTCAAAGATAACTAATTAATTGTAAATAGGTTTGCTCAACGAAATCAATATTTATTTTATATTCATAACATCCGCCCCGTAAGCAAATGAATATTAACCACACAATATATACATCCATGGAGAAGACATCAAACACGGCTGTGCTTTGATTTCATGCATTTTTTGAAATGCTAATACTTGTATCACGTGACCTTTATTCATGATTTTTAAGTTGCAGTGAAAAGTTATGCCATGGTCATATAAGAACTAACTATTCAAATTAAGCACGCATGTAGAAAACATTTTTTTTCTGATTCTTGTGGTTAAAAAATGATTTCATTATAAGTATAAAGGTAAGATGTAATCATGAATATCATGATTATCCTTAAGAAATAACTGTTTAAGATTCTGTTATTAAGATAAGGTGCTTACAAAGTGTTGACCGGCATTTTTTATGAAAACGTTGAATTAAAGTGAGTTACTATCTGCCCTTGATATGAAATAGCGTAATTTGTTTATCCAATAATAATCAATTATGAAATCCGCCATTGTAAAACATAAGAAATACAAAGTACTGTTAAATACAGTTTCTGGAGAATATTGTTTGGTCATTAACATTGTTTGTAATCAGGGAAATTCTGCCTTAAAGCCCCATTATCAAAAAGACCACTGCTTTTGAACAGCATTAGAAATGTAAATTGATCTATTTCAAACACCTCAAGTGACCAAGATTCGTTTGATTAAATGCAAATATTGCTTAGAAATGTTTATGTTACTTATATCACTTCACAGTGAAAGTAGATCGAAACCGAGTATATTAGTGGCTGTCAATACTTGAAACAATATTTTTAATTACCGTATGTTTAAGATGAAGTCTTGCTATAGAAAACACTTACTCCAAATTACATAATAAAGCTCCAAGACTGTTTTGTCGCCGTCAAGTGAGGAAATATGTGCAAATATTCAATAATAATAGAGAATATTCAGAAACGGTCAAGTACACATGTGCACGTCAATAACTATGTTAATCTCATCTCTAGATATAAACATTGTCCGTCAATGCTTTAGAAGAATGGTTCATTGGAGCTTTTCACAAAATGTATTACGATAACAATTATCGTAAGCCAAAAGAAAGAAACATACATAATACAGTCATGTTTTTGTCCCTTATTTCCAAATATTATTGAATTATGTAAGTAGAATATTGTATACATTACAAATATCATATCATGGTTATGTTTAGTATTCATTTGACTTTGAACTGCAAATTCATTAAACTGAACGATATTTTTATTGGTAAGAATTTTTATGAAAAAGTGCACTGAAACACTGAGAATGTCTTTACCTAACCGCATTACCTTTAAATGTGTCAAATATAAATCAGTCTTTGTAATGCTATAAGTTGGAATGCGATCATTAATTATTTTTATAGATTTGAATTTAAATCAAAGTGAACAAATTAAACTACATATCGATGTTTTGTATCAGACTGACCCCCACTTCTTAAAGATAGATATAATGCTGCATTTACACCTTGACTATAGGCAAGTACAACTAATGGCTAATAATAATAATAATAATAATAATACATACATACATACATGTGTAGATATGGTGCAATATAATATTTAGAATCAATGAAAGAATCGGCAATTTTAAAGTACATTTATTATCACAAAATTTAAACATTTTAACATAAATAGTGTCCTTGTCAACAGAAATTAGTATGTACAAATCATCTACAGTAAGAATGTCATATCTTGTATTTAAAATATTCTTCACTGATAAAATTGCCTTGCTTTTCGTTCGATGCGTTTTCGATGAAAACTCTTCACATTCATTTATAGTTATTTTTCATTATAACTTGATGATTTAGTTTGCTTGTAAACTCTTAAACATATTTCAAAATGTTCTAAGAAAACCTTTACTTATATTTGATAAGTTTTTTTCCGAGTAATAGTAATATAATTTTTGCTTGGAATTTCTGTTTATCTAAAAATACGAAATGTAATTTTGTTTAGATTACATATGAGACACTAGGCAGCATTACCCAGACAAGACAATACATAGTATGCTCTTTTTGCTTTATAATGCATAGATTTGGACTGCCAAACTATGAAGACAACTTGTACTTAGTTTGTGGTTAATTACTGAACGTATGTTTTTTATTGGGTATAACTCCGTGTCAACTCAGTTTTAGTCATTTTACGGCGTCCAGCGCAACTGTCCCAGTTTTCCTGAACCCTAGTTAATAACTAGTACTCACCAACCCTTTCACAAGGCCGGAAAACTCTTCATATACCATATTGATGAAGGAAAATTGTCATTATTGACAAATTTTCATGAAAGGATATATATACTAGATTCCAAATCCGAGCGCTACCAACTGCGTAACGACCCGGGTTACTCTCAACGTATGTCCAAAACAATTGATACATATGTAAATAAAGCATTTAAAAACAAAACTTTCAATGTATTCATCAGTATGATGACAAAAAATATTATTAATACCGTCAAAACTATGTGTATAATCATTGTTAAATTATTTATCTTACTGGGAGAGAATCCTACGGTCGCATTTTTCTGCCATCAGATAACCACATAAAATAACTAGTTAATTAAAAGGTTAACTAGTTACCGAAACTAGTTGGCATCTTAATATACTAGTTAGTTATGTGGTAATCTGATGGCAGAAATATTTCACCATAAGATCAGAATGTATTTTATTACATACAAAATGAACATTATACATGAAATAATGAATTATAATGAAATAACATTTCCTTAATACATTTTTTCCCGACCTTTGTTTTAAATACTTTAGATGAACTCACCTATTTATAATATATCCAATTTTATATCATCAAAATAATTTTAAGTCATTCCAAACATAACATCCTGTTATAGAACTGATGTCTGTCTATCTTCAATCGGCCATATGACATTTATATATTAATATCTTCATCTGATGACATCATGGTTTATATCATGTAAGTTTATGTTGTTTCACTCATCCCACATTTTTTGCAAGTTTCTTTGTTCTAATGCTAACTGTGTATAACCATTATTAACTTCCTTGAAACCATTTCATTGTCAACCACTTAGTAGCTTAAGTATCATTTAATTTCGAGCTAAGATATACAGTACATCTATTTATTACTTACATTTATCTCTCGTCTTTTATGAACATTCTCCATACCAATCAACTACGATTAACAACGTATTATAAATGTTAAGCATCTAAATAGCTCATAAGTATAAGTTTATTTAACTGCTGCTCTATCCATATTGCAACCGAACTAGCTTCGATTTTTAAGGCAAGGGAGTAAATTCGGTGCTTTTATATGTAAGTAACTTTATTCATATTCTAAGACCATTTGGCCCATGAACAATATACATTATATGAATATGTGACATACAATTATCATTACAAGTAATACAGTACAATGGCATACATATACAGTTATCATTACAGATTTTACAATACAATACAATACGTAACATACATACACAATTATCATCGCTACTTTAACAAAACAGTAAAAAACATACAATATACAAATTACAAATCAATACAGTACAATACAATACAATGATATACTCGTACATATACAATTATCATACAAATTTTACAAACCAATACATTAACATACATATACAAATTACAATACAATACAACAATAAACAAATACAATTATCAATACATTTTTACAATACAATGAGCCAACATATATAAACAATTAACAATACAATTTCAAGTATGTGTGCAATAAGCAGTACAATTTATGTATGAATGAAGACATTACAGTGGGTTATTATCGATTATAAAAGCCAACTTGATACATTTATATGTTTCTAAGGAGAAGGTAATAAGAAAATGTCTATAGATGTTTTTACACAGCAGGTTATATATTATGCAAGTATTATCAATTGTATGATGGTATTACAATATTACATAATCGTTTCTAATTTTAAACGCTTTATATACATAATTACTCAATTTGTTTAATAGACTTTTATTATCCGTTTTGATCAGTTCTAAAAATTTATACATGTTAGGTCTGTTTCTATAATAAAATGGTATTTACTGTTTTCTCAAATCTTTAAATGAATCACATTCTAAAATAAAATGATACTCGTCCTCTAAATTATTACAATAAAAACATTTTCTCTCACTGAGTTCAAGATTATTTTGAAAACATCTACCTGTTTCTATACTTAATCTATATGATGACACCCTTAGTTTTGTTAACTCCGTTCTATGTTTATCTAATATAATGATATCTAAATATGTTTGAAATTTGAAATCTGCTATTTCACGGTAAAATAAAGCTCTGCTCGAATTATTAATTCTCGCATACCAGTTTTGCACAAAATGATCATTTAATCGTTGTTTAGCGAGGCTCAAAAATAAATCCTTATCCCCTACTGTTTGTGTATACCATACTTCATAGAAACCGAGTGAGCTAAGTAAATCTTTAACAAGAGAACACCAATTAACTTTATTCGGCATGGTTTCTAAATCATTCTTGAGCATAGTGTATACTTTTTTAATATATTTATTGTCGGAAGTGTATATAATTTTTAGCCAATATTTAATGATATTATACATACGATGTGTTCTAAATGATACACGACCCAGCTCACCGTATATGAAATCGTTTTGGGTAGTTTTCTTTACACCTAAGATATTTTTACAAAATTGTATGTGAACTCTTTCAATAGCAGTGCCGGCGTTAAATCCCCATACTTGGCTTCCGTAATTCAAGATGGGTTTTATTAGTTTATCAAATAATTCTAGTCTATTTGAGATCGATATATTAGTATATTTGTAAAGATATTTATTCATGGCGAAGATAGCTTTGAGAGCTTGACCAGCTAGCGTATTTTGTGCTTCAGTAAAAGACCCACCGGATGTGAATACAACCCCAAGATATGTGAACTTTTTAACGATTTCTAATATTTTATTATTGTAATAAAAATGTAGATCCCCAGGTAGTAAATCCCCCTTTCTAAAAATCATTATTTTAGTTTTTGAAGAATTGACAGTTAATTTCCATCGCTGGCAATATTCTGACAGTTTATTTAAGGCAGTTTGTAATTCTTCGCTGGAATTAGCAAATACAATTATATCGTCGGCGTACAGTATGAGAAAAACTTTAAATAAATTAACATCGATGCCTTCAATATTACTATGAATAAAAGAATCCTCTAGGTCATTCAAGAACATTGAAAATAAGAAAGGTGAAAGACATTCACCTTGTCTGACACCTAATGAGCAAGTAAAAGTGTCGCTTAATTGATTTAAGTATTTAATTCTGCTTTTAACAGACTTATACATAGATTGTATGGTATTTAAAATATTACCCCTTATTCCCAATTTAATTAATTTATACCACAAGTTTTCACGAACTACGTAATTAAATGCTTTAGAGAAATCAATAAATGCGCAATAAAGTTGCTTGCCTTGATTTAACATATGATTAATGAGTCCGTGTAACACGAAAATGTTGTCAGTCGTACTCATACCGGATCGGAACCCGGCCTGAGCTTCGATATAAACATTATATATTGCTCGGCCCAGTTTGATAATCTATTATTTATAATTCTTGAATATAATTTGCCTATAACACTCAGTAACGTGACCCCCCTAAAATGTTCCACATTATTTATGCTATGTTTCTTATGAAGGGGTATGATATAACCTTCAGTCCAACTCTGAGGGAAATAACCCCTTTTTAAAAACAACATTGGATAAAAGCAATAGTGACTTTAAAAACACTTGTTTACCGTGTATAATGAATTCATTAAGTATATCGTCCGGTCCCCCGCTTTTGCCGTGTTTTAATTGATTAATAGCTGTTTTGATTACTTGTTCTTTGATTTCATAATTCAATTTTCAAACATGACCATAAGTTCGTTTTTTTCATATCTGTTTATGAAATGTAAAACATCTTCGTCTGGTGAATAAAATGGGTCAGACGGGTTATTAACTGCTTTAAAACATTGTTCAAATGTACTTAGTGGTAAGGTAGACTTGCTTATACCTGCAGTTTTCTTCAACATATTCCAATAAAGTTTCGCATTCTTTAATTTGGCGTGTGTGAGTTTTAACGTTTCTAACTTATCGTATTCATATTTATATTTTCGTATGCATGATTTATATTGTTTTCTTGCATGTTCCATGTTTATTCTATTAAATTTACAATTATTATTTTTATATGCCTTTAAGTGCCTATGGAATATAATCTTATTTTCGAAGCATTCTTCATTATACCAAGGTTGATTGGGATAGAGTATTTCCCCTTTATCTGACAAAATATTTTTCTTAAATAATGGTGATGCACTATCGCATATCAAGTTGGATAACTTATCTACGCATTCATCAACTTGTGCGTCTGTTTCTATCAATCTGATACTTTCGTTAAAACTGTTTAATTTCTGAGAAAATAATTCAGATGATATTTTTTCAACGTATTCCGATTTATGATCATTATTCCATATATACTTATGGTGAATTTTGTCGTACTCATTGGCGACATTTTTTGTAACATTATCAATATTATAAAAACATAATGTAAATGATATCAAAAAATGGTCAGATAAAATATTGGGATCTGAAACCTCGAATAACTCAATATGATCAAATAAGTCAGATGACCCAATGACATAATCCACAACGCTAGAACCTCTGTGTCCAACGAATGTGCATTTCCCTATACCCTTATCTAGACCGAATCGGCCGTTAAAAATCCTTAGACCCGTTTGTTTACATAAATCAAGTAGTAATGAACCATTACTGTTAATACATCCTTGGTCGCGAGAGTATCTTAACATTTCTTGATCAATATTGTAATCATCTGGCAAAATATCTGAAAGATGTGTATTATTATTGTCCGTAACATAATCCGGTAAGTTAGAGGTTCTAGCGTTCATATCACCACATAACATAATACTGTACTGGTCATGTTTACCATGTATACTGGTGAAAAATCTATTAATCTGTTGTATACATTGATATCAATCATATTTTGACGACTACTGTCATCTGGAACAACATAACATAAACATACAAACAAATCGTGATACATAAATAGTTTGGTACCCTGTATTTTTATACAAATAATATCGTCCTGACTCTGGAAAACCAGTGTTTCATCACTTACTAAATTAGTTCTTATATATATAGCAATACCTCCTGAAGATCGTTTTGTATTCTTTTTTATCGAAGTCCTGTTTAAAGAAAAGTGTTCAAAATTGTCAACTCTAATATCCGATAAAGAATTCGTTCACGTTTCCGTTAACATCACAATGTCATTGTCATTAAATACATTTAATAATTCTTCTGATTTTAACTTGTTTGTTCGTTTGGAAACCAAACCCTGCACATTAAGTAATGCACACCGTACCCTCTCCTCGTGTCCCTATGCTTTTTCTACTGGCTCACTATTCATGTGCTCACTATTTTGGGAAAACCCTCTTTCAGTACTATCAATAGTAGTTCTTTTTTTAGAACTAGGTGAAACCCGTTCATTTATCGTATTGATTCGTCTGCCGTATGGGCTGGACGACACAACTCTACGTTTTGTCCTGTTTAAAGCTCGTGAATTCCTAGATCTACCTCTTTCTGGGGATTTCACAATGTGTTGACTGTCCGACGGTAGTTCACTCGGTGATGTATGTATTGGCCCTGAAGACAGAGTTTGTTTGGATTTATTCTCCGTGGATTTATTGTTTGTTGGTTTTGTTGATTGTGTTACTGTGTTCATATTGGATATAAGGTAAGTAATGTAATATGTTCACTTGAATTCGTTGAATTCTGTGTATCATAAAGGTCCATTACGTTTTCATTTAAATTGGCAAACAATGAATGAGACTCAGTTGGTTTACACATGGCTTGTGTATCTAGGCCGTGTAATGTTTGCCTGGCTGAACTTAAAATGTCACTGGTTGATTCTGGTTGACTTCCATGTATTAAACTATGCTCCATGTCATCATTTACCATTGATCTTAAAATTTTATCTAGCCATTTGTTCCTATCATCGATATACATGTTACGTTGATGTTCCATGGGATTGCTGCCACTGATTAACCTAGTATTGTTCGATGGTTTTGAGTTTGAACCGCGTTTATCTGTGATGTTATGTAAAAGTTCGAACCTATTGCCTCTAACAAGTCTGTTCCAGTCAGGTAGTTCATCCCACATAATGGTATTGTTCATAATCAGTTTGGCTGGGTAAACAATAGCTACTTTAGATCTTGGGTTGTTACGCTTACACTCCTTATAACGAGGCCTTAGGCGCGATCTGGCTTCTTGTATTTCTTTTGGAAAGTCATACTCAATTGATACACCACAGTTGGTGTTTTTTAACATAGTTACTTTGCTCATTATCAGATCTATATTGGTATAATCTCGAAACAGCACTATGATAGGTCTTCTATTAAAATGTCTACCAGGTGTCCTAGCTCCTAACCTATGTGATCTTTCAATAAAAATGTCACCTGACTGTATATTCATATTGGCTGCCAAAAAATTTGATATAATATTGCTGCAATTTTCACCTGGTTTTTCCATAAAGCCTTTAAATATCAAATTATTTCTGCGTTGCCTCGCTTCCTGATCAATTGATTTATAGGTGATCGTTCTCAATAAGTCATTCTGAGCATTACTGATCATGGTTAATTCCGACATTCTATTGTTCACTTTTTCAACTGAGTTTTGTAGTGAAAGCATACCTTTTGTACAGTTGGCTTGTTCGTCACGTATAACTTTAACATTTTCAAAAATGAGATTTAATTTAACATCCATGGTACTTTTTTCAAAGTTAGTGTCATTGACATACCAATTTTGTTGATTTACTGTTGTGTTTTCGTTTTGGCGCTCGGCCATTATTTCAAATCTGTTCTGAGTGTGAACTGCAAAATCGTAGTTTGATGCCATTTTCCCACTAGAATAACAGAGTTTACTGCCCGTGTTTATATTTATGATTTCTAGTGATGATTAAGACGTTGTGTAACGTATTTGTTATCCAAGATCAACACTAAGTTAATTCACTACAACTTTATATCCTCACCGATATTTTGAATGACACAAAGGATGTCACGTAAAAAGGTCAAAAAATCCTTATTTATACTTCCAAATCAAAATTTAATTTCACCAGTATAGTAATATCATTGTTTTTCACCTTTTAAAACAATATTTGGTTATTTAAACCAGTATGTCTCTCCGATAATTTCTTTTAATTAGACGTATCGAAAATTCATACGTTTACTACTTGATTGAGTTTAATCAATACCCTTAAAACCCACAGCAGATTTTCATTGACATTTTACACATGCAGTAGCAGTATAATACCGTCGGCTTGTTTGTCAACAGCCTATTATAAAATGGCGTCGTTTCGCGGAATTTTTGAAACGCGTATTTTCATTTGTGAGAAAAAATATCAAATACGCTTGCGCGCACTCGAAATTAACTGTGTGACACCAGAGGTAAGATTGAGAATCTTGACAACCTCGGGGTACGAGAATGTGATATATGTGCATGTGTTAAGGTTGGAGGAACTGTCTTGGTGTCATAGTAATAGACGCTAAGTTGTTTTTGTATTTGTAAACAGTTATTTTTCTTTTTTTTCGAAACAGTTCCGACAAGTATATTCACCATAATTCAGACCCTTGCCGGTTTTAAAATTTGCCGAATCCAGAAGTAGTCCCTCAGTATATAGAGTAAAGAGCAATTCAAACAGATCGTCTGCTATGACAGGTGCAATAATTTACTTCCACTTGAAATACGGACTACGTATTGTATGGAGTTATTTATACGCGATATGTGATGCGTCAACGTTTCAGTCACGATGCGTTTGCGTATCAGCTGTGAATAACGATGTAAATTACACGATTCGTTCATGTAGGTAGAGTTTAAAGATAGTATATCGAAAAGTAGAAATCCTTGTATTTAATACATTGTTGTGAATAAAGATAAACTTATCTTCAACATTTACTTTTGATGAACGTTCAGATGTTTTACCTGGTGGAAAGCAAGACCATACACAATTATGTTGGCTTCCATTTATATTCCTTACTGTTACTGGATATACTGTACCGTTACAAGCATATGAAAATTCAGTTATATTGTATGATTATATTTAACTGTCAGATTGCATAATTACACGGTTTTCGCACACAGCATATGTTAATTTCTGCGTTCTATATATAGAAATTTGTAGTAAGAATTACAATGTGTATATTAATTATGTGTCGATATCACATGTGAAATGCTACGGAACATCTATATATGAAAGGGGTACGAGTTCGATTTAAATGTGTTAATAATTTATTTTATCTTTTATTCTTTGCATTCTAAGACTTCTTTTCTATTTTTATACTTGTATTTTGTTTCATTTTAGTCAGTATTTTTTAGGGAAAACACTACAAAACAAATGATATAAAACAGTCATTGTCGGTTGCCGCGTACTGTCAACATCACTTTTACTGATGCCAACAAATTTATAGTAAAGACTTCTACAAGTTTCATATTGCACTGTGCAATGTGTTTTACGCAATCCGTTTATGATTAAAGGAGAAAAAAGAAGTTTATATCGGGATTTGAACCCATGACTCAAAGGTTTGCAGACTGATTGACTTACCACTCGGCCACAGAAACTACGATACACATTGCAAATAAGATATAATACATAAGTGATTACATGCTAACAAAACGCTCTACGTGAACTGCTGATGTTAACCCGAACATTAAATATACCACGTTAGTTAACGTTTTAATTTATTCAGTTAAACGTTTCAATATAATCGTACACTAATTGATATGAAAGATGCTAAAGTGATAGAGCACATGTGGACAAAACCAACTGCATAAGATGGTGTACATGTTAAAGTTTATTTTACTTCTTTCAACTACATTAGCAGCGTGTTCAATAACGACTGTTAGATAACGTTACGGGTAGGGAAAACTCAACCCGAAGACAACTCAACCCGTGGACAACACAACTCACAGTTCTGACAACTCAACCCATTAGTTGGGGATTGAGTTGTCTCGGGTTGAGTTGTCTTTTGGTTAAGTTGTTCCGACCCTAACATTACAGAACGTTTGGGGTAATTGAACAGGCTACAAGATCAAAAAGCATTAATGTTAGTGTCAAACATTGACACTGGGAAAAAAGAATCAGTACACATATAAGTGATAACAACACAGGTAGATTATTTTAGATAAGCAAAATTATATTATATATTTGTTATATCTTTTATTTATTCATGGTTTGTAGCAGTCAGTTGGAAGTGCTAAAAGAACATTTTATTTGCACGTATGTAAAGAACAAAATAAACACTAACCCAATAATTCAGAAATCAAATAATAAGCTAAATAAGTTTCTGAAGATATCATTATTGTCAGTGTTAATCATGTTAAACATATTCTTTTGCAGGTTGTTTATACATGTTTGTCTGTTTGAGAATAAAAATTTAGTGGCTTTTCTATCTTTACTTTCTTTCGGACCTGGTCGATGAGTTATTTTTTCGGGTAACTCTTAGTACTATAAGGTGCTGGTGTTTTGGGTAGCGGTTCGTCAAGATGACACAAGCGACTAACCTGTACAGGTAGTCACAGCCAACTGAGTATTGAGCTGACGAACACTCTGATATAATGTAATTATTACTTGTTGTTCAGTAAATGCTTAAGTTAAAAAAGTTTGATGCGTACCTGTTCTTGCAGGAGCGTGCCCACCGCAATCGTTAGGAATTCAGGATTTACTTCTAAATAAAACATCATAATGTGGAATGCAACCGTTCTGAAACTCTGAGTAAAGATCTAAGTAATTGTATCTCCGTTAGTTTGGGGAAGAACATCAAAACAGCATAATCAAAATATATACATGTAGAATAAATAAATACTAAAAAATACAGAACCAAAATCAGTCTAAAATAAAGTGATTAAGGCGAAATCAAATGCAAATTATATATAAATATATAAAATAATCGAAACCGAAACTGCAAGTTCTACAGAAATAGCCAAACATAAATGTAAAAACCTTACAGATATTGGTACAATAAAGCAATAAAGTACAAAATATAAGTAGCGATGAAACAAAATATTACACAACAGATAGTAAAAAAATACACAAGTATTTACATTACCGTAATTATGTCAAAGTGTTAACACATTACCCAATGCAACAATATATCATATCAAAACTAAGTCATAATCTGCATATGACCCAGCAGTCGTAAAAGCAATTATTATTTAAGTAGTGTAAGTACAAATTCTTGCCAAATCAAATAAAAACTAGGATAAATACAGCCACATAAGACAAAAAAAAACAAAGATAAAGGATATGGAAAAAGTTTAATTTAAGACAAATAATAGCTATTAAATCTCTTATATAAAAATAAAGCGAAATACATGTAAGCATCATATTATTCAATAGCACAATATTCTAAATAAAATTAACTACTGATGGCTATTTAATCTTAAGAGTTAATAAAAAGTGAGTTTGCATAATGCATTTTGACAACTGTTAATAAACTCTGAATAAACAATATCATTACACAAATAAGAACATATCCATCTATGTAGCATACTAGTCAAAATATACCTATTGATGAACATGGTACCTTGAGATAAAGTGAAATGTGTTTTTGATGAGTAAAAAAGCATTAAAGGTACTCGTTCACAGATTTCATCTTAAATATCAACTTTTTTAAAACTATCAAAACTGTATGGAAATATGTTTGGAAGCAGTGTTCTGATAATGACAATTTTAGTGCATGTTGACATACAACTACAAATGATGATGCTTCATGCGGTTAATATATATCCCGTATCATAACCGTATGCCACGGTATAGACGCTTGAAGTGCATTTTTGTGACTTTAATTGTACATTTCTTGCAACAAATAGGTCAGTTTGTCTTAAAATGATAAGAATTATTTTTTTGCACAATTAAAGACACTAAATGTTTTTTTTATTATAGAAAAAATAAACCAAATCTGTGAACTAGTACCTTTAAATATATAAAATGCAAATAACCTGTTATTTAATATTACTTATACATTACTCATGAAAATATAGTATTTTTGTTGCAACTTATACAGACGCTGAAATTGCCTATAACCAGCATCTAATTAAATTGTTTGTCCTGATACACTGCGTTTTAAAATAAAATACTTCAATTTTCCATTCATTACGTTACAAAGCAATATACGACTTATTCTTATAATCTATTACATGAGAAAACAAATGTCTTTTCTACTATAAGCTGTCGCAAGAGTGTTTGGGAATTAATTTCCGTATACTCTCCAAACTGAATTGAGTGTCGATATTTTAGGGTTTTGGTTACCCCCTTTGGTCCATTCAGCTCAAAGGCAGATACAACGCTTCTGGTTCCTGTGCTTGCCACACTTCATTGTGGGACGGTATGACTAAAGCACGCAATGTAGATTTTTGGGTAAATAATGCAGACATTGGCAAATTGGTAATTTTTAATTGTTTTAATTGTGCTCTGTGACCAACTACTACCTCACCAAGTTGAATGCTGTTTCCATCAATGGGTCGTGCCTATAGGTATTTTAGATATAACACATTTTATCCGTTGATAGTCTAAACATGTTTGAAAACGAAACTTTCTGTACATTCTATATGTATTCAATGTCTCCAATCATAAAGCATTGACATAATGAACATTCACATTGTAAATAATAATAAAAATAAAATACATGTATGTGTATAGAATATCAAAAAATATAAAAGTAATGAGTATTTATACTGTATTCAAAAACTGGCACATGAACCTTACTCGGATTTTACTGTTCTTATTATTATATATAAAACGGTTAATTTGTTGAACAATTACTATTAATGATTACAATAAACAATAGATTAATAAATCGATTGATGTAAGATGTCAATATTTATTTATTATGTTAAAACATATATAACAATCTAACAGCGATTGCATTTTGTGATATATGTTATATGTCTATTATCTTGAAAATAAGTGAAGTCAGGAACATATACATATTTCTACAAAAGAGTATAAGTCTAAACGTCACAAATTAAGTCACGTGTACATTTAAAAAAAAATCCAAAAGATTACAACAAAAATGTTTTAAAAACGTGCTAATCATTTTAAGCATCGTATTAATAATGGGCCAATCAAGAGTTAATTGGATTTCCGAAGCAGAACTGTGGTACATAAGCTGATTACAATGAAAACTTGGATTCAGTGCTTAGCACATACATGTATAATGTACATATGACCGAGGTGCTAGCTCATCGTGTTGGAAATGTCTTCTTTCTAGTACTAGTGTTTACTACGATATTCACAACCGTGATGTAGACACAAGATATAGAAAGTACAACAAAATATAAGTTTAAGGAAATTATGATATAATTTCTCTCCAAACTCAAATTGAATACACATCTTTGACCTGATCTTGATCTAAAAAGAAATAGTTTAACTTATTAGACAAATTAGATGATAAATACAATAATTAATGTTTAAAGTAACAACGCAAGTAAACTGTTATTTGCCAACGCATTTCAATACATTAACACACATGCCTTAAACTATAATAATTATACACGAATAACGAGTATGCCAAACATATTAAAACAAAAATTTACTGTACAATTTAACTCATCCGTACATAATTATACAAAGTTTACTATTACCTGAAATCGAGGCGTTTTATCGAGCTAATTGGATACATCTCGATTGGCCATTTCCAAAGAATCATAGTTTGATACACTGCAACAAACATACATCAAAATGAATAGAGGGTATGTTGAAATAATCAATTTAATTTTCCGCGCCACGAATTAACTATAACAGGTAGGGAATGTACCACAACTGGTTTCGGCACACAATGCCATCGGCAGTTAGCGGTGTTGATGACGTAGAAATGATTGTCATTGAATAGTCAGCTTCGTGTTTTTTTGGATCACATCCAAAAGTATCTCGTTGGTTCCCTGAACGGGGAACTGTATTATTCAAGTATATGACTAATGTTGTTAGTAAAAGTTTAGGTTGTATTGCATTTTTTTTACCTATCCAAACCTACTAGTAGTTCATTCATACAAGTTTTAATGTGGTTATGTTTCCTTTACGCATGTATTATTATCTCATATACCGTGCTTAAGCAGTTGTGTTTTAAATCAAATAATAAGTAAACTCGAGGTTTATCTTATGTGAGAATAAATATCTAATTTTACTTGCCTTTCTTCATTTTGATACACTGTTTTATTTGTAGCAGTTTCATTTCGTCGCTGTGCAACACTACAATAAATAAACTGTATGAATAATAAATGATAGCATCCAGTTTACAATAATTTGATACTTTTGATATTTTTTTCCAATCAATTCAAATGATTTGATTTTATGTCAACTTATGTCTTTTTTATTTTTCGCAATTTCGAAATATTTATACTGAACGTGACAAATGCAATCATAATCGACCAATTTACTTATTTAAGCTTATATGTTAAGAACAACGGCATACTTATAGAACAAAACACATAAGAACTAAAGGTTTAGATGAATTAAAATGTTATCCTAGTATTCGATATATCTACATGTAACAACAATTGTACAATATCTCCAAAATCTAAAATGTTCACAATGTGGAATTCGAGTTTTATTCCAAATTTAGGTTAATGAGTCTGAATGCATTCCAAGTAACCAATGTTTTATCACATGATTATAAATGTCAGTTATTAGATAGTATCGTTGTATGTCGCTTTTAAAAATTCCCTATGAGTCAATATCCACACAAATTGATCAAAAGTTTGAATATAAATGACTATAAGAGAAGTGACATTCCTGACCATCAAAGTCAGTACACATTTTACATGGTTTATATTCATGGTCAAGTTATAAATGTTATTAAACTAACTTACCTAGATGAAATAGTTTTGTTACCATTTTCCGCTAAAACGAAGATATTTATAATAGCGTAATCAAATATAGTGAGTGGTAAATCAATTAATATACAAGTCAACAACGATCTATTGGAATGTATAGTCATATGACAGAGCTGTATAGTTTACAGTTTATTTGAAAACGACTGAGGTCGCTTGTTAATAAAATGATACATACATTTGTAATAGCATATAAATGAAAATATGTATCTTACCAACTATACACAAATGTAAAATAGCTCAACTCTTACTTAGAATTATAAATCATTTGTCCCTTTAATGTTTTCTTTAAGTATACTTTCTTAATTCTCTTCTAAAAACTATAAGACCTGCCTTATATCTTCCATGTTGCGTTATTTTTCTGATAAGATTATTAAACTAAGATCGTGTTGGAATATCTACTGATTCTTTATGCGACATTGCCTCCATCACTTTACTAATCCTCAAAGATGTATATCTGATCCGCTTGAATGCATTATAATGAACAGTTACTGTGGTTTTGTGTGAATTCATATCCTACTAATTAAATAAATCATTCTTGTTCGATTTTAACTTCCATCGCAATGTCTATACAGTATATACTTTATATAAACAATTTATGCGAGCCTTCAATGTACATTGTGTATTGAGTATGAATATTACAACTGAAAGAACATGATGAAAATAATAAAATCATGTCTAGGATTCAGGGCGCAGGTCTAAACTATTCCACGGGTTTATACTTATCGGTTTAGGTATTATGACTGATAATTCAGGAATGAACGGTTACAAAGCGAAATTAATCGTTGTTTAAAACAGTATCAAAAGTGCAAACGGAAGACTTTTTTACTTCCGCAGACATACAGAAAGTATTTTCACTTTTGATTGTAAATCAGGTTTCATTTACCTAAAGATAAGACATATCAATACTTGCCTCTCTTTGAACGACATCTCCATACCAAACAAATAGATAGCACAACAAGTATGACAAATCCTAACGTTGCTCCAACAGAATATCCAACTACAGAGACAATGCTGCTTGTCTCACTCTCTTCATTTTCTGTTAAGAAATAATAAATGGTACTCATTCAGTTCCAATCACAAATTATTCGTATTCATAAAGATCAGAAAAGTAGAGAAACAATCTTGATACAAATATTTGATAAAATATTTCAAAAATCCAATTATGTGCTTAAGCATCCGTCTTTTAATATTCTCATAACATCTTTTTAAGTTCTATTATAATCTGGATAATCCGATTGTAAAAGAGAAAACAGCACACAAGGAGTTAAACCTCTTGGAATGTGACATGTAGTCACTTAATAGTTAACGTGATAAAAGACGAACGGTAGCATCATTACCACGACGTGGGAACCTTTGGAGACCGAACAGTTACAAAAACGGGAAAATGACACCTGTATATTAGCTTGTTAACATTTATTTGATATTTAATTGCTATATGGCTTGACTGTGACGAGAATTTCTGTATGATCTAATGCTGGGTTGTTGTTTTTTCTGACAGGTACAAGTATTCATCATTTCGTATATCAATATAACGATATTGTTTTAAGTTAAATCGATTATACATATTCAATAACAGTTTTAACTTCAGCATCGAATACAGCGTTTAAATGCATAAGATCAGCACATTCAGTGAAATTGAAGCTTAGTGTCACAAGTTGGAGAAGAAAATTCACAATAAATATTAATTACTAATGGTCATTGTGTGTTAATACTTTATTCGCTTTTAAAGCAGTAAGAATATTTGTTCGCCCACAATTACCACTTTGACATGGAGCATTGGTATGAATGCTAACAATTTAAGGCCTCAACAAATTGATCATATGTTCTATGGATTCGCTCGCACCTTAATTTTGATAGTTCTTACAAAAAATATATTTTTATTTCCTCGCTCGCTCATATAAATTTGGTCAAACTGCTATATAAAGCAAGTGAATAAAGACACTTTTTATTTTTTTCT
Organism: Mactra quadrangularis; assembly: GCA_025267735.1. Classification (NCBI taxonomy): domain Eukaryota; kingdom Metazoa; phylum Mollusca; class Bivalvia; order Venerida; family Mactridae; genus Mactra; species Mactra quadrangularis. Next base: position 47,042,431 of record CM046299.1, on the reverse strand, counting down.
TCGCTCGCTCGTCCCATTTTTTCCCCAGAAAAATCTGTAGAACATATGATCAACTTGTTGTGGCCTAACAGTAAAACAAGCAATTATACTTAAAGACAATCAAATACGCGAGGTGAACGATGTACTATGTTTAAAATGGCATATTACTTGTCACAAAACTTGTTCATAAAAATCCTATCATTCTATATAGGTCCTTAGTTGTTTTTGTCCGAAACACTAAACTCAACAAATAACGAATATTGATGACATGCGCGCTAAACAATGTGAAACTTGTACAAAAAGCAATTTGTATGTTAATATTACCTTTGGTCAGCGCTGTATATACATTTGATTCATTAGAATTCCCTAGTTCATTTGATGCATATAAAACAATATCATACATGGTTTTCTCCGACAAGCCAGTAATGGAGTAAGACATAATAAAATCACCAGTTTCTGTAACATTGATATAATTCCATGTGTCAGTCGACCCTTTTTTATATTTGATATGAAATGTTTGTGGTAGTCCTCCATTGTTTCCAGGTTTCCATGTAATATAAATTGATGATGCCGTAGTTTTAGCTTCATCATGTCGAAGATCTGTAGGACGATCAGGTGTATCTGGAATTATAAAGAATTGTCTTGTAACGTGTAACCTGATTAAAACCTGATTTAATATTACTATGTCGCTCTCTCGCATATTTTAGATCGGACTACTTTATATCCAATCTCCGTAAACAGATATACTGTAGAGCGATCTCGTGTAGGATATCTAAGGCTCGCATGGAATGTCACGTCAAGATGACCTTTATGTCGACTAAATAATGCGTAACTTTCATCTAGACGAAACACTATTAATCGCATTTTGATTTCGTAATAACTATTTTTAGCTAAGGTTAGCGAGCAAATTTGACAGCGGTTTTATTCACAGTCTGTGATTGGACGGCTCATTTCAAATTGCGTGACTTAGACGATGTAAACAAGTTACTAAACATAACGATTTCGTCATGAATATTATAAATAAAAAAGTCATCAGAACGTGACTCTCGTAAAAACGGCCAGATCTAAATTAGCTAGTAGACAAGAGGAACATTTTAGATCGGGTTTAATCAGATTGCCTCATATCACGGGTCACATTTGCTTTTATCATATTCATGACGAACAACGAAAGATAGATGCTATCAATGGTCTTTCGTCTTGATGAAAGTTACACATTAGTTTGTCGACACATAGGTAATCTCGCCGTGAACCACTGGACGATGTTAAGCGGTCCTGTACTTTAGTGGTATTTAGGATATTTGTTTACGGAGATTGCCAACGGAACCTGGATGCACACTCAGTTGCCATACGACACAGTTTATCAGGCAATTAATATTACTTGTATGTGCTAGTGTTAACTTCATGCATTATAATTCTTAAATATGAACAATTGTATACTTACATAAAACTGCTACAGTCACAGTGACAATTCTATCTGAAAACCCAGTTTGTTGAGATGTACAAGAACATAAGGTATCAGAACCTCGTACTGCTGTCCATGTCAATGTCTTTGTTATAACTCCATTGTTGGATGAATCCGATACTATAGGTGACAAAACATTACAATTCCACGTAAGTGTTGGTGTAGGATTTCCTCCATTGACAGTACAAGATAATTGACCTTGAGTATTTTCTATAACACGATATTCATTACCTTCTGTAATAGCATGGTCTCCTTGATCTGAAATACAATGTTTAAGCAAATGTTTTTCGAGAATTAATGAATTAAATGTATCTTATCATTGTAATGTCGTGTCAGGAGTAAACAAAATATTCATTAAGTAATACTAAATGTATTTGATCAGATGAGGTATTATCAATCTAACGTATATAAAACATTTGACTTTATGGCAATTCTTCCATAATTGTCACCATTTTGAAAAGTACTTGTCGAAAGATGAAGCAACTGTAAACACCCAGTTTCTGAAATAAATGCGAAGTTCAAACCACAGAGGTCTTGAAACAAACATATCACACACACCACTCAGAATAAAAAAGATATAATGGTTATCAAACTATATACCAACTCCTACGGTACGGAACTGTTCCGAGTACAATTAACTAAAATACTAGTTTCAAATGGAAATCAGTATTTCTATCCATTTAATTGTTGAGTATCATTCATTGGTAAGTAGTGGAACAAATTAAAGCGTTAAACTGTTTTGCAATATATACATGCTTGTTATTTGTTAGAACGGAGCAGATAGAATTCATCATTATTTTAAGTTTTTAAGACAAGGTAGAGTAACACCTTTATGTCAATGCTGTATTAGTTATATACGGACATTTTAAAATTCTTTTCCACATTGATGAAAAGTTAAACATATATGGTACAAAATAAAATGTCTATTAGTCTGAAATACGATATATATATATATATATATATATATATTGTGACGTATTTGATATACCATGGAGTCAAGGAATATAGTAAAAATTGAGAGCCTTATCAATTAGAACAAAGTCGTATTTTAATTACAAATAGATCATACAACATATTTGTTTTTCTTATTGATTAAAAGATGTTTACGTCTTTTTTACAGGATTACAATATTACTGAGCTTGGAGTATAACAAATGCGATAAATGATTCGGTATAATGGTATTAATGTAACTAAAGAACACTTGAACGATTTTTTTAAAGTATTTATTGAGTTAACGCTGTATCAACACAATTTAGGTCTTTTCACGGCGTCCAGCGCACCTAACCTAGCTTTCCTGGACCACTGTCTATAAACAGTACTCATCTACTCTTCCACAAGGCCGGAAACTTCTCCATATTATCCAATAAATGGAGGAAAATTGACAATATTGTCAAATTTCAAGGAAGGGTATAACCTCCCCGGGCAGGATTCGAACCCGCACCCCCTCGTGCACGAGTATCCAAATTTCGGCGCGTTACCATCTGTGCTATCGACCTGGGTTTTGAGCAATTTATACAAGTGAATATACCTATATATGTTACGGATAATTTTAATCACTACGAACATAAATAGTAAAAGTAAATTATTTCCTTTTTTATCTAAATACTGAAAAAGTTAATGGCATATTTTCTTTTTTACTTCTAGTTATTAGTGATACTATTACTTAACGATAATATGTTGTATGAAGGTTATTTACTGCCCAACGAAGAGAGTCTGTGCACAGAATGAATTAGACATTCCATGATATTTTTCGCTGCTTTTTTGGATGTTGTGATCGTATGGCATAGATGCAAGAGGTGTATAAAGGTAGGTTGACTTGTTGCAATAGATGTTCATGTTGATATTGGTTATCAGTGGTAAAGGCATTTGTTCATATTTTTAAAAAAATAAAGAATTGAAATTTCATCGGATAAAGTACAAAGTCAAACGAAACTTAAAAGGGATATCTACAATCATAACCCCTTGAACATGATGATTGCGTATGTCATTGTTTATACTCGTAAGAATCATAGTTAAGCCGATTCAGACATTGCCAAACCTTTAAAGATTCTTTAAATTTATCCTTTACATAAATGTGACGTCGGATGCGAAAACCAGGCTTATTGCGCAAATGACGTTGTGTGAGAAAACGCGTTTTTTTCGTTGTACTCCGTGAAAATTATTTTCAATAAAAAGGTGTCGAGTTTTGCGTGACCAATGATGACAAAATAAATATTTTTCAACCAAAAAATTGATTACTTTTCGGTAAATAGTGCATTTTGGAAGGGAAGCAACTAATTAATTCAATTCTTGACTAAGTATCGATAATCTTCACGGTGTTTTGACAGTAGGTGTGGCAACAACGTTACCTATAAATGGTGACAGCGCACTTGTTCTGACATAAATTTCGATTTCTCGACTGTAAATCGTCAACGGACAGTGAAACTAGATTTTATGGATTAATTTATATCTCTTCCAGGTAATTAGTATTTATTTGCTAGATGACACGCTGTTTTATCTCTTATTTGTCCATATGTATATATTTAGACATTGCAACCCGGAAGTAGACACTGCATAGCTACCGGGTCAACATTAAAATCCACCCTTTTTTAATCTGACAGAATTGAACGAGTCTGATTCAGATTCTGATGAAGTAGAAACTGTACGTAACAATGATTAATCTGACACTGATGATAATATTTTAGATAATTTAAACAGCCATGTTGTTACAAAACCCACAGATTTTGAAAAACAGTACAAATACAATGTTGAGACATTTATAAAACAAACTTGTGGATGTACAAAATTGTATGGAAAACCTTGCAGCACTGTTATAACCAATGATGATCTTAACAGTTTGCATGAATTGTGTTCATCTTTAGAAAGAGAAGAGCTTGATCTTGTTATTCAGTCAGCCCTATTTGCTCATAGACAGAATGGTCCTAGAACAAGTAGTGTGTCAAGACATCATCAAAAAGATAGACAAAGGCCAAGTCAAAGATTTTTTATCAAAGATGTAGAAGTGTGTCGGCAGGTTTTTGTTTTGCATACTGTGTTGGTCGTGAAAAACTGATAAGAATTGGCCAGTTTCTTGATGAAAATGGCCTAAATCCTATAGTTCATGGTAAAAACAATAAACTGCCACATAATTCCTTGCAGTTTTAAACAGATTTTGATACGATATGCAAAGAAAAATGCAATGCTTTTGTCGGGACGCCTGCCAAATCACCGATAGAGTAAAGTTTTGCTCCTTGCATCTGACAAAAGACAGACAGATGTACATGAGGAATATTTACACCTTGCTAGTGACTTAGATTTAAGGAAAGTGAGCCTCACCACCTTTGTCAGGACATGGCATGATCTAAACCCACAAATTGTACTTTGCAAACCTTCCACTGACATGTGTCATAAATGTCAGACATTAAACAATAAGCTTTCAAATAGTGACAATCTACCAGAGGATCAAAAATCTGAGATTCTTGAAAACTTTACCAATCACATAAAGCCCAGTTGCAAAGAGAAGAGTATAAAATCCAATGTGAAAACTCAAAGATGTTTTGCAGCTCTAACAATTATTTAGAAGGTTTGAATCAAATATTGCTTATTATTATATTAAACTGATCTAATCACAGATACGCTCAGATACATTTGGTCTATGTTGTAGTGATTAAATTTATTATATTAGTTCAGTCCGGTTGCCATTGTATTCTTACAAGCAGATTATTTCTATTGAGCTATTAACTTATTGCGTGCACAATGTATTGTTAACCACTAGAATTTAATTAACCAAGCTTATTTTGGGGGGGGGGGTTATTTCAAACTTATTGTTTAAAGTTTCATGTAGTTCATGAAAGATTTTGTGTAGATTTATTTAAAAAAAATAGTGTGTATCAATCAAAATGCATACATTTACTTCAGGTGCTGAACCATGTTCATTAACAGATACCACCATCCATTATAGCTGGGACTTTGCCCAACAGGTTTTCATTCCTCACCATAGTCAGCAGGTATGTTATGGCCTTTAATGAAAGTTGTAATTGTTTTTTACATATTTATTGCCAACATACGTAAAAGGTTTTGAAATGCACAAGGTTGAATGTCTTGTTCAACTTTTTAAAGATTTCAGAAACACACCTGAATTTTGTTTGAAATGATTGAAAATACCTAGTTTGTTCAATCTGCCATAGGCGCTCCAATATTGATAGAATTGAATCATAATCTGAAAATGTGATTTTGTCGCCACTGGCCTGGTTTTTGCAGCCATTATAACAAATATGCATTAAGATTAAAATATTTTATGAAAACTGTGTTTCAGTAAGGTTAATTTTTCCTGGTTTTCAAAATGTGTATAGGTAATTTTTTGAGATTTAAATATTTTATAAAACTTGTATTGTTGAGGTTTATCTTCCGTGTAGTTATATTGTGTATTTGTAAAGTTGCATGTAAATGTTTTTAGACTCAAACTCATTCAAGTATTAAATTACGTGTTATTTAGGCGTTTTTCCACTTGTGAATGGATATTTAGTACAAACACATTGGTTATATTTTTTCTAATAGTGACGATGCTTTTTGTGATTAAATAATAATTGATAACACAAATATGCATCACCTTTTCCTCAGGAACAACCTTTATTTTGTCACTATACTATATAAAATTTAAATATGAAATTGTATTACTTTACGGTCGCTTTGATGTCTTCGTAGATGAATTTATGATTTGTACCTTATTACATTTTTTCATCTTAATACTTCATCATTGTATTTATATATGAATGAATTTGTATAAATGAATTATCTCTCCCTATAACAAAAGCGTTACCACATTCACGCCGTGCTTGCAAATGAAACTAATTCAGAGAAAGTCGGATTAAATTAAACTTGTTATAATATTTTTGTTTAATTTTGTGTGTTTGTTACCGTTTCACACCTATTGACTTTGACCATTCTAGTACCAAGAATTCGTTTTAAGATTTCTGAGTAAAAGAATGTTCACAATTATATCGGTATTCATTTTAGCAGGATTTGATATATTTATTGAAAGAATGTTGCTCAATTAATTATTTTCTCCTCCAATAAATATACTCTCTGTCGTTCAAGTCGGATGAGTCTCTCTTTGTCTTATAAGGAGATAAGTCACTTGATGCAAGATAACATTCTATCTGTCTCAAAAATATTTGTGTGCTATATATCATATTAGGAATGCATTAATGATAATGTGTATGATGAATTTGAAAAGGATGACAACATCCATTTTGTTCGGTTTGTTTCTTTGCCCCTGGCATGTCTTTGTTACTTTGATTGTGGTTCATATAACTATTTGTGAAAAATACAATTAACCAGGAAATATGTAATATAAAGCTTTATTTAGTCATCAAATAACAATGAAACAAGAACATTAACAAAATTAAAGGCCCCGTGCCGATTACATAAACCAAGACCAAGTCTAAGTAAATTCAACATTTTATATTTATATTGAAGTTATTAGAATTGTGGTCGCATATTTCTGCTATCAGATAACCTCTTAACTAATTATTTAATTAAGAGGTTAACTAGTTACGGTAATTAGTTATCCACTTAATCAACTCGTAAGTTATGTCTATATCTGATGGCAGAGTTATGCCACCATACAAAATTGCTTGACATTCAATATGTTTATAACATTTATACACAATGGTTCGCTATGTTATTTTTTCGTTGATAAGAGGTTTTACTATGCACTTCGTAAAGTCATTGTTCGTAAGCATGATTTGTCATTTTATTGTTGCAATGGTAAATATATATTTACAAAATCTATCATTAAATATCTTTACAAAATTTAACTAACATGATATATTTTGATATTTCATAATGAGTTGTTAACTCATGTCGCCTTTATTTCGTACAGAATACATTTGGTTTATATTGACATAACTACAACTTGTATAATATGATCTAATAGTATTTGGTTTACATTGCCATGTATCTCGTCTCTAAGCGTATGTCATGATTTTATATCTCGTTAAGATTTAAGTGTGCATTGAAGCATGTTTATTACATTCAAAGTGCAAATATTACTATATTAATAATATTCATCCATTCTATCTATGAAAAGGTTTGTATAACAGAATCTTAAATAATTCAGAAGAGTGAATGTACAGCTAGTATAATTAAAGGAAGTGTTTTTAGTGATAATATTTTCTCCTCTTCAATAGGAAGAGCTAGTTATTAGGCAATTTTATAATGCATGGGTATTCTAGAGACAACTTCAACTCATGTTAAATATTTAACAAATTATATAATAATCTTTACAAAAAGGCATGTTTACTTACAACAAAAGCCGCGGCCGTGGCGTAATGGTTAGCATGTCTATCTTCGCATCCGGAGATCGCGGTTTCGAGCCCGGTCGCGGAAGGTCACACCATATACATGAATAGAAAATTGCCAGGAATCCTACATTAGGAAGAGCTGGCCGTCGTATATATGACCTAACTATGTGTTGAATATGACGCTAATAAAACAAAACAACTTTAAAACAAATCAACACATCAAAGTTAAAACTAAGTACAATTGTTTAGACGCTTTATGAAAAACTATAGTGAAGTAACTCTACAAGTGATACATCTTTTTCAGTTTAGGTGAATAACCAATAAACGGGCTAAAAAAGTTAAACATATCGTTTAAATATTAATCGAGATCAGTACGATTTAATAAAGAATAAATAGAAACATGCATATAAATTTTATACTCACACAATACATTTAGAGTTTTTCTACCCGACAGTTTAGGACTTGTGTTGATTGTATTTTCAGTTTTACAGTATATCTGTACACCATGTTGTTCTCTAGATGGAAAATATCTGAGCGTACTTGTTGTTACACTGAAATCATCGTCGGTGGTAATTGATGAAATATTTTGGTTTATCTGAGATATTCCAACATTTTCTACTTTGTACCAAGTCACTGAAGCATCTGGACGTGAAGCAGATGTTCGACATACGAAGACAATGGCAGTGTTTTCTATCACATCCACAGTATTTAATGATGGAGCTATTAATACATATTCTACTGGAACTAGAATAAACATATTGATATGATTAGATAAATGATGTTTAGTGATAAATAGTAGAAACAAGGGTATTTTGTAGAATCGTTTAATAAATCTTTGACTTCTAAAACTGACTTGATTAAATTTCTTAAACATATGTCTTTGACATAATATTTTTTCATTTTCATCTATTCTTTAATTCAAATATTCTGTAAAATATTATCAAAAAATTTAATCTTAAGAACCCCTTTCCAGTGTTATAATTCTAAATCATGTTATATAAACAATTTCAAGTAATCGCGTTGCGTATACGTATTGCAACCTACTTATATAATTAAAAAGTGCGCTGTTTTTACAACTGCAAATATTGTTGGAGCGTACAGATTTAATAGTCACATCATCACCTTAAATACAATGATGAAAGTAAACATAAACTTACTTTGAACATGTATTGTTGACTTAGGACCAGATGATTGACCTTTAGGAAAACAAGACCATACATCATTATGTTGACTTCTTTGTACATTCTTTACTGTCAACACATATTTTGTATTGGTACAAGTATATGAATATTTGGTTGTATTTTTTAAAAAAGATGTTGATGGTACAGAACATCTTGAAGCAAAAAAAATACCAAGTGTGGTAATATAAGATGTTGTAGTATCTAGCTGCCAGTTGACATAATTCACAGTACCAGATAATGTACATACGAAAGTTATATTACTTCCTTCAATGACATCAGGATCAACAGGTGTTAATGTAGTTGTCTGACAGTTACAGTATAACGCTGAAATTAGAAATCAGTACAAATATGAGGGATAACGACACAAGTAGATGAAGATACTAAGTAATAAGTATTGATCAACATATTTCAAATTGCCAGAATAATTTACGCAATGTAAGATATTTTATATTGATTAGAGTATTATAACAATCATGACACACTCCTAAATGAACTGTTCATTTGCATGTTTATGAAGAAAAGAAACTCTTACCCACTATTTCAGAAATCACCAATAAGCTTAAACAAAGTTTGAACACGTCCATTCTCACCATCGAATTAATTTAAATCTAACAAGGGCACGACGTTGGTTTTATTATTACAACGTCACGGCCGTTGATTTTGTTTACTATTTACCTTGAAAAAGGCACAGAGCCGAAACATCGGATGGATAAGTAAATATAATATGACCGTACGTGTTATTGTTGTGAAAATGATTAGACTATTCATGAAAAGAAATAAATTTATATGCTTCCGAACTAGAATAAAAATGGATTTAAGAATTTAGAGCAAACAAATTAAAACTTCCTGTTTGCAATCTAAAGTTGTTTGTTAAAGATGTTAATTTAGATTTTATATAAACATTTAGGAAGTGATAACGCAAGGTTATGACATTTTTATGTATATAAACATACCTTGCCTAATGCTTTTAGTTCATTTTTCTTACTATCTATAATACAGCTTAAGTCATTAAATTAACAAATGACATTTCCTTAACAAAATTAGAGACAACTGGCATGGTAAGTCTTAATATTATAACCAAATTTACATTTGAGTAGCTTTACTGAATTAACAATATCGTTATCTAAAATGTCGACATTGATATGTTTCAGCACACAGATATCGGATTTATACGAAAGAAAGAGCGGTGCACATTTCTGCAGAGGGAATTCCTATTGGATTGTGTGTCAAGCATTGGTTTGTGTTTGAATTTAAATTTGTCTTGCAAAATTGTCAAGGCTATTGATCTCATTGTCCGTGTTTGTGTTTTTATTGTTCTGTTTTATCTATTAGGCATTTTACATGTGCTTTGCTATTGGTCTGTTATATGGGTCGAATTAATTAATCGATTTAATTTTTAGTTATTCGAAGAACAACTAAATACGCCAATTTTGATAAATCAGTATAGCTGCTGACTACAAAAACTACTTTTTGAGGTAAATGAAGGGACTGGACATTTCAAACCTGTGTTTCGCGGAGAAAAGTTTTAATAAACGAATATTGTAATAATCACATAAAATCAAACACTGAAAATATATACAACCGTGATGGATCATTGATCTCTTATTTGATACGTAGACGATAAATAATTTCTTGGCTTAGACGCTTCACTCATCGCACAAATTGGCTACGCACAGGAAGTAGTACGTCGTATGAACATAAAATTATCTTTTTTACATTTGAATAAAATCTTAATTAAATTGTAAAAAAATGCTGGATAATAAATACATGAGTATTCATAGATTAAAGGTGCTTTTTTGGTATTTCCAAATACCAATTTTTGTAATGAATGACATATGTAAACACGTTCTCATTGAGATTAAATGAAAAGGTTTTTTTTACTTTAATAATTTTTTGGATAGCAATATCATATTGAGTAGTCACAAAAACATGTTTAATTTATTCAGTAAAGTTAAACGAGGGAATATAAGAATGTAAACACCGCCACGTTGTTTCAGGTAAAAAACAACATTTTTACTAATGATGCTTAGAATAGCATCGCACAGACCAGTTAGTTTGTTAACACAATATTGAACTCTAATTTAGATCAATCAGTGAGATATCTTTTTTCCGATCATCAAAATAAATTTGAATTTTTATGTATAGTTTACAAGCACAAATGGCACAATTTAAGATTTTATAAAACGATAGCTCTGTATCTATGTTTCAAGAAGCGAAATTTTATTCTACACATTGTCTCACATTTTTGAGTACAACAAGGGATCGAAGTAAACATAGTTTCTATGTCGAACAACTCCAGTACTTTTAGCGCTTTGATTTTTCAATTTAAAGAGTACTTGTTTATTCCCCTTATTTAGAAATAAAATGGTACACTAAGGACAATCGCTCCCGAGATTTTTTTGTCTATACGTACAACGCGACAAAATTACTCCCATGATAATTATTTAAAGACATATCCAGGCTGGTATTTGGTTAGAATTTTTACTATTAGAAATACATGTATAAACAATCCATAGTCGTAATTATTATTATGTGGTTAATAATCGCTAATAAATTATCAGCTATTTTATCTGAGAAAAGTGACACAGCAATATTAAAGATGTTAATATTACAGACTACATGTGTCATTCCATTTGATACCTGTATACATTAGTAATGTTATATACCAAATTTGTATAGCGCTCTTTTCGTATTGAATATATGTTCAAAAGCGCTTCACAACCGAGTTCATAATTAAGAAATATCATATAAAAATGAATAAGGGATGATAAAATATAAAATAATAAAATGAAGACTACATGTGTATCAAAAAGCGTAGAATGAGTGATCAAATAAGTGCTCAAACTAGTTAAGAAACAAGTGGGTTTTAACTGTAAAATATAGTAAATGAGTAATAATGGATTGTAGGTAGAAAAGCAGCCAAATGGTCGATGAATAATCTGGCTAGAAGCTCAGAAAATCCATGATTGCAAGGTGCAAAGTTGGATTCTAATCCAAGGCTCCAACCCGAACATCCATCAGCGTCAGTGGCCGCACATCCCACCAACCATCATGCATTTTTAGTGGACAGATAAAGGATAAGTGATAAAGGTAATGATTATTTAAGTGGACAGATAAAGTATACGTGATAAAGAATTAGATAATTAATTAAGGAAGTCAACAGCCAATGGGAATCAGACAAGATGCCTTGAAAAATCCATGATTGTATGGTTCAAAGTCGGATTCTAATCCAAGGATCACTGCAGAACATCTAGCAGCTTCAGTGCCTGACTGCTCAGATAATGTATAAATGACATAGATTAAGATTAGATAAGCACTGGTAAGGTAACCACAAACCGATAGGGAATCCGGCTAAATACCTTGGAAAAAAAACATGATTGCAAGGTGCAAAGTCGGATTCCACCCTAAGGATCCCGCCAGAACGTCTATCAGAAACAGCGCCTGACTGCTTCGATAAAATATTTATCTCAAAGGTAGTGCCTATATAATCAGTACAAAGGCAACCCCGCCAATGGGAAATCTGGCTAGTAGCCCTGGAATATCATAATTGCAAAGTGCTTAGTCGAATTCTGCTCCAAGGATCCCACCAGAACATCCTTCATGCGGCCGCGGATTATTTTTTTTATAATTCTCGTGCAAAATTATGTTTTTGTTAAGAATTTGATAATTTCACAGTGTTATATGGTCGTAATTTGGGTAAATTGTATTGTGCAATTATATTGAACTGTCCGATTACATAAATATACGGTGATCGCACACTGTATATATTATTTTCCGTGTTCTATAAATAGAAATTTGCAGTAGCAAATACAAAGTGTAGGTTAATGTATTGACGATATCTCGTCTGGCTGAATAGTTGTGCAATTGAAGTGAAGTGCTTCAAAACATCAGTTTTTGGAATGGACGCGAGTATGAATCTAAAGATGCCATGTTTGTATTCTTTGTATCGTTAGCATTTTTATTTTCTGAATATTTTGTTTAATTTTATTCAGTATCTTTATGAAATATAAAAACACTTCAAAACAAACAATGTCAAATATAATATAGTCTCACTGGCAGTGTCGTTTGCGCTACTAGGCGTTCTCTTTTATAGCGTTGAACTTTGGCGGTAAACATAAAGACAACTATGATTTCCATGATGCATGAAGGCATTGTGTTTTACACAATCCGTCCACGATTTAAACAAGAAAAATAGATTAAAACTAAGTATCTATCAAGATTCGAACCAACGACTAAAAGATTGACAGACCGACGGCCGCACAACTTTGATACACTTTTCAAATAAAATATAAAACATCATTGTTATGTGCTAACAATACATTTCACGCGAACTGCCGAAGTTTATCCGAGTATTAGATATTCCGTGTTACGTGAGGTTTTAATTTATGCAATCGGACATTTCAATATTATCGTGCAATAAGATCATTTAGGCAGAGAGTTTATATTGATTACAAGAATTTTCACTGTAGTATAAACATCACAATTGGACTTATTGATAAACATATTGGCCCTCTTTATTGAATTGAGAATTTTCAAACATCAGTGCATCGAAATGTATTATGCTGAGAGAATTGCACAATAACATTTACTAAGTAGTCTAAGATTGTTTATTTTACTGGTCTATTCCAAAGTCATAGTTTATTGACACAGGATGATTGATTAAGTGACAATAGTGTTCTATAGAGACCTCGAAAGGTCTAAAAACTACTATTAAACGATAAAAACACCGCAAAACGCTTCACAATTTTATTTAGACATCTTGACTCTTCTAAAACAACATACTGAGTGGCGCCAAAATATGTGCTTGATTTATGTCAATAATCAGTTCTGATATTTAATCGAGCGACAGGACTATAATATTACGATCACGATTACCTCCCCTGAATTATCTCCCGAACAAATAGTAATAAACGAACAAGTAGGTATAAAACCTTTTTAACGATATTTAAAAACTATGCACATTTGAGTGAGTCCGGAAGGGAATTCCACAGGTTTGGCGCCTCATGACTGAAACTACGTTTGCCAAAAGTAATTGTCCTAGACCGTTGGACTGAATTGGATAATGAATTACTAGAACGGACGTTTCTATTTGGTTTGTAAACATATATTAGCTCTTGGATATATATGAGACATTGGTTGTTAAGTGCTTTATATGTATATATATCAAGAGCTTATAGCTGATCCGCTGACAAACAGGGAGCAAATGAAATTCCCTAAGCACTGGTGTTTAATGACCATGAAAATAGGTTCTGGTGATGGTTCTTGTAGCTTTAGTTTGAAGACGTTGAAGTTCATTCAGGTTTGACGTTGGTGTATTAGCAAGAAGGGCGGTGTTGTATTGTACAAAAAGGCATTAAATCAAACATAAAAGTGTTTTCATTTAATTTTCAGTACCACCATCTGAGAGTGCTTTTACAATGACTGTATCGTTGACTGGTGCGAAGTTAACAGCCGAGGCTGGCTGTTTCTATCCATCAATTGTTGCCGATCTGATGAAGTTCTTACACATTACATGTCTATATCACATGCCATGATAGAGATATCCATACATGTGTATGTTCTATGTTAATTTTTACTACATGCATCTTTATTCTTCTATAACGCATCTTAATTTAAATATCACCAAATAGCCGTTTGAATATTTCTATTATCATAAGTATATGATTGTGTTGTGCAACAATGACAATAACTTTATCAATTATATATAATGGTCAAAATGGAGGCTCGACTCGTTAAATTACGATAAGTGAAAGTGAAACATTTTAACCACCGACTTTTATTTGAAAACCGCATATATGATAAATCGTAAAATATAAGATTTTAATTCATCCTTCCCGAGTTCGATTCTCAGTTGTGGTAGGATAAACTATTCTATTTTTCTCCCTAGATGGAGCGGTTATCCACTCATTGTTGAAGTAAAATCTAGTAAACAATGTGAAGCGAATATGTTAGCATCACTGTTATTCCGTCCAAATACGTGTAAAAAGACGGTGTTGTGTTGAACTTAAAATTTAACCATCCCAAAAATACAAATAAAACCACAATCCCGCCGGTTTGGGGGTTTTACCGGAAATGACTTAAGTGGGTATGGACGTCATCCATCACGCGAGGTTGAGTCATAGGGATCACGCGAGGTTGAGTCATTCAGGCCCATCCCATTCCAAGTCATATTTCAAGTACGGACGCTACTTAAATGTTTTTGAAACATTTAAGTAGCGTTTGTACTTGAAATATGGCGTGGAATGGGATGGGCCTGAATGACTCCCCTAAACCAGCGGGATTGTAGTAATAAAATGTCATACATTACCAAGGTGGTATTGAGAGGAAAGTTGTAAAAACAATATATATGGTACCTACTCAGGTTGTGTTGACGAATGTGCCGGACTATGTATATACTATATATGTACTATATGTATACTGCAACTGAAATCATTACTATACACATTATTCCGGGAAGTTCCATAATGTGTCAAAGCGTATCTAGATTAGTAGAAAAGTATTTTTTCATCTTTATTTATTCAGAAGGTGATCTGTTCATGTATTATCTTTTTTAGCCCATCTTGCTGTAGTGGATACTGCATGACGAAAAGAGTTTTAAGTACAATAAACAGTATGCCTTGCCCCACCCACACTGGCCACAGGTCTGCATTGACAATTCATCTCAAAGAACTCAGTAGTTTTGAACGTTTTTCATTGTCATGTCACTATCAGATCTATAAAATTACAACATAGTTATGAATGTCAGTCTCTATAGGAGTATGGTTGTTGCCTAACTGGATGAACTTAAAGATTGCACATGAAATGTTTGTAATGGTTCGATTTCTGTTTGGTCTCTGACCTGATGGTCGAGTGAAAGTGGTAGAGTGATTAAGGTATCTAAGTAATATATAACAATATCTATAACTATAAAATGATTAATTAAGTTGATTGTGACCTGTAGATGGTGCTAGGTCCAAGACCCTGATGGTACTGGTCTAGTGATCGTATAGTGGTTCTCTCAGATATATAATCAATAAAATGAATAAATAACAAAGACTGAGATAAATTGATGTATTCTATTAATTAGTATTGAGTCTACATATATATACACACAAATACAAATTATATTCAATTGTTAATTAGTAAATTGAATATTGAATAGATTTAGTTTATGACTAGATCACCCTTATCATATTACAATGTACATTTACTTATCCTTAAAGAGTTTTATCAATAAATAAAATTGGTTTATCTTGCAGGCTGAGTTGAAATTTACAAATAAAATACCAGATTTAAGAGGATAGTGTCTGCGGTACAACTATGATATGAAGTGTAAATGAGTGAACTATAATTTGTGATGAAAACTGTATAGAACTATCACAACATAACAAAATTCATTTTAAAGAAACAAATTGTAAAAATAGACTATGAGAAATGTTATAGGCAGTGTCACTGTGTAAATAAACTTATTGAAATGTATTTAAACAATGTTTCTAAAAAACTTAGTTTAGTTGATAATTAATTTTTGATATACTACATGTAGTAAGAGTACATTTACTGTTGTGTTAAAATTTGATGAATATTGCAAGCACATCTTTGACATTGTTTTACTAATTTGTTACATAATCATTTGGACTAAGAGAAATTGATACAAGTGACAAGATATGATGTTTTTCTCATTTTCAAATAGTGCGAGTTATGTATTTATGACCATAGTATGTTTTTACATGACATAAACTCATCCCCTACTAAATTACAGCCTCATGTCCTGGAAAAAATACAAAAATCATTAACTTAACTGCAGGAGTGTTGTGTATAGTTGCAAATCATCCTTAAGGTGGGTCCCAGAGGTGGAAGTGTTATGCAGTAATTCTTCATTCTGTTTCTATTGCAGAAGACCCCCTGGTAAAATGAACTTCCTGGGAACATGACAATTACAAAATTATAAATTATTATTGAGTATGGTAAATATATGTTAATGTTTCAAGACAACTTTGTATGTGTCGTGTAATATTTAAGAATCTGCTTTTCATAAAAGTACAAGTAGTCAGTCTTTTAGCTTATTATTTCTGTGGTATCATGCAGTCATTGCAAAAATGAGATATTTTTGCAATTTATTGACTTCAATTTTAATTTCTATGTACTTCCAGCTTCAGATTCTAAAAGTTATTTATTTTTGTGATTAATGTTAAACGTATTCCATATAATGATAAATGAAATAAAATTTGTATAATTATTTATGTATTTACATTTTGCTACAAGCCATTAGTAATGTACAGGAACTTGATCAAATTGCTCCAATTGCGCAGAATTTGGCCGCTATACCTGTATACTTTGAAACACTGCTACTTTTTCAATATTAGACAAAATCAGCTGAAATTTTCTGAAAATGTCGTTGAATGAACGTAGATTTAAAATACGTAAAAAACGAAAATAGAGATTGATTTTCGCTTGGTACGTCACATATATGTGTTATGTTTGTATATGTTTCGAATGCATCTACATTTATTCATTCTTTGAAAGAGCAATCTTTACAACATCATGCTTATATATTACTTAATACTTTTATGTCAGTAGCTTCGAGAATCTGACTTTTTTCAATAGAAAATCCAACAATTATTACATAAAAAAAATAATATCATTTGTATCTTTTCAGATTCACTTTTGACTGTTAACAAGTGAAATTATATAATCAATATCATAAACATCATAAAAAGAAGAAAGTAATATAAGTATCTAAAATGTAGTTAATAAAATGGAATAAAACAAATTAAACAGATTTCCATGCTTATTATAATCTTTAAATATGTTATAATCTACACATATATTATTTACAACAAGTCCATTTTAGTTATATAGCTCGTACTCTGTATAAAGCAGGTTCTTTTACGATTTCCGTAAACAGATATCCTGTAGAACGTTGTCGTACTACTTTCTCAGTGGAAGGTCACGTCGAGATGAACTTTGTTTCGACCAATCAATGCGTAGCTTTCATCTATACAAAACACTATTATTCGCATTTTGATTTTGTAATTTCTATTTTAGACCAAGTTTTGCATGTTAAGTTAACAACAGTATTATTCACAGTCTGCGATTGGGCGGCTCATTTCAAATTGCGTGACGTAGACGATGTTAACAAGTTACGTATCATAACAATTTCGTCATGAATATTATGATGAGAAAAGGTCGCCTGAACGTGACCTGCGTTTGAAAAAGGCCAGATCTAAATTAGCGAGTATTCGAGCGGAAAATTTTAGATCGGGTTTTAATCAGATTGTCTTTTTTTGTTGTTCAGTTTTAATTGGCTTTGCGACGGATTACAAATTCCCTCTTGTCGTACCTTTTAAGCAATTGAAATCAAATAAGAATACAAAAACAAATTCATAATACAATTTAAAAGTGATATGACTTAGACACCTATTAATTGCTTTATTAAGTGAAACACTTTTAATTACCATACATCGTGTTACAAAGTGATAAATCACAATTTCACATAAACTGTGTTATAGAATTATACACCAAAATGCCAATTAATTGTGTAATTAAATAATTTACCACACCATAACGTAAATTGCGTTATAATGATAGATAGATAGATACCTTATTCATTAGGTTTCTGCGTAAGCACATCATCATTATACATAATATACACTACATGATTTACAAAACATTACCTAACATAATATAAAATAAACATGATAAAAAACATATTTTAACATACCCCCACACACCACACATTCCCACACACATACCACACACGAACTATCATCCACAAATATAGTCTAACTTACAAATATCTTTACTTATTTATTAATAAACATATTATATTCTATACAAATATAATCACACTCCACACACTCCACACACAGACAATACACACACAAAATTAATTGATAGACCACATTTAGCGTCAGTATGTGTGAATAATTCTAAATCGATTAAAAATGAAACGAAAACGTTTGGGAATTGTTTTGACCTTGTCTTGGACACACTGCTATTTCGAAATGTCTGAGCAATTATTATTATGTTTATTCGAAGTGTCACTATTGGATTTCAAATCGAATAATTCGCATGATCAAGTAGAGACATGTTATACCCCCGTTACACCAAACTCGTTCTCACTACGTTCTGAAAAATTGGACCGAACGAGCATCACCTGTGTACAAACGAACTGAACGTAGTTCCAACTTTCTACGGTCTGTGTTCGAACGTTGTGGACGAGCTCGGACGGGGTTGAACGGGAATGGGGTTTCAGAACTTTGAGTCGACTCAAAATATTTGTGCGGCCACTCCGTTCTGCAATTAGACTGAGTGATAACGTACTGACAACGGAAAGGATGTACTGCGAACGGAAATGACGTACTAGCATCGTACTAGGGACGTGCCTTGTCGTAGTTCGATCGGGCCACAATTTGCAGTACGTTTACACCCTGACCTGTTCCGTTTGTAACTCGTTCATTCCGCTTGCACACAGACTTCACTCGACTTAATTACGTCCATAGTGCGTTGCTATTCCATCTAAATGCACAAGAACAAAATATGAAGTTCTGAACCAGTTTGCAAAACGTTTACACACAGTTCTTAAAGTTCGCAGTAGGTTCTCGGTACGTTCTACTCGTTGTTAGTTAGTCTGTTGCGTTCGTCTGCAGTTCGTACCACGTCCATAACGTCTACAGTACGATCTGACAAGGTTTGATACAAATACAGACCATTTCTCTCCAAGTTATCATCTCGGTCAAAGCTCCTTGCCTAGAACCATGGACGTCCTTAATGCTTTGAATGTTGGCTTTGTACTCTTTCTAATAGAAGTGGAGAAAGAATACAATTACATGGTAGAGGAGAAACTTCCTCATTTTTAATAACTGGCTCAGGAGGCTTAGTATCTTGTGGATTATCTTGAGGCTGGTCTTCAAGAGCTTCACATGTGCAAGTGATTTTGAATCGTTTGGAAGCGATTGCCTTAACACGTACCGTCTGTCTGATTCTACTCTTTTTTGGAGGCTTGATGGTCACAGTGATGCTTGAAGAGTTGTGTCCTCAAAGCTTGAAGCGCGGAACGAGAATGAGAACGGGAGGAAACGTTCTGGATATTTATAGCAATCGGGTCAGAACGTGACGTTATTTCGTTCAAAACGCACTAAGATTTAGATAAGAACGTACTTAGAACGAGTTGAACTGTCTTAAACGGGATGGTCAATGTAAAGAAGTTTAGAGGAACTAGTTATGAACGGGATAAACTGACTACGAACGGGATAAAAACGAAATGCACGCAACGAGAACTAGTTCTGAACGAACTATGGTCGTATAGCTGATATTTTTCTTATTTGACTTAAACGCCACGGCCTAACTCGTTCACAACCAGTTTCGAAATATTTTTAGGACGGGGTCGAACGTTCTGAGAACTAGTTTGGTGAACAGGGGTATTAGATGAAGCCAAAGGCGTTCACAATGACAATACGTTCATTTCACATTAGGTACATCTGATAAAAAAACTACGACAAGCACGTTTAAGTAAGATGATTGACGTTATACAAGATACAAAATATTATTTCAAGTCGGATGAATACAAGTTAACAAAATAACATAAGCGTAGGTAAGCTATTGTTCAACACATATATTATCTTCATGGAGGCTAATATACACTTTCATACACCACTTCATCCTCCTGATTTTTATCTGAAAAATGATCAAAGTAGAATACATTTAATAATAAATCTAATAATAAAAGTTAATCAAATGTAACGGTACAGGTATAGAAATTTTGTTTGCCAACTCGTTTGAAAATCAACGATCGCAATTTAAATTTAAACAGACTGTATAACAAATATTCCAAATATATTTAAATAATATGAACTGTATTCTTCTGTATAAAAGTATAAGATGATTATAAACGAAACAAAATTACTCTGCCGAAGACGAATTTTATGAGTGTCTGCAATTCCACGTTGTTATCTTAAAAATGATTTGTAATGACTTACTGTTTGATTGCAAAACATATCTTTTCTGGTTTAATTTAATTTGAGTTAAAATAGAAATGGTAATAACGAATTGTGTAATACAAATGATTTGAATAACTAGTTTAAGTAATAAATGATTCAACGAACTTCATAATTATTTCAATTTTTTACTGAGTTTTAGCGCCTTGTCAACACAATTTAGGTCATTTTACGGCGTCCAGTGCACTCAACCTAGCTTTCCTGGACTCTTGTCTATAACCAGTACTCACTCATCCTTCCACAAGGCCGAAAATTCTCCATATTATCTAATCAATGGAAAATTGACATTATTGTTAAATTTCATGGAAGAGTATAATATCGCCTGCTAGGATTCGAACCTGTACCGCCCTCGGGACACGAGATTCCGAATCCCGGCACGCTAGCAACTGTGGTATCGACCCAGGTTATAAATATTTCAAGCATTAGCCAAACTTCTGTTATAAACTTAGTATACTTTGTGTATAAAGAATGACATATCATGCTATAAGCTATAAGCGAGTCGAATATGACGCATTGGTAAAATGCGGCATGTAATACCATTCCATAAAAATTTCTTATTTATCATCAATTATCCTCGGTATATGAAGTAGTACTTGCCCTCTTGTGTGAATGTTAGCTGTTATTTGTAAATATAATGGTTTAAAAAGCTTATAAGATTATATTGTTGATAAACGGCATAAACTCCAATCAAATTATAATATGATAGGTTATATGTACTCATTTCAAACCTGTACTCAATGACAATATGTTTTATTATATTTATTGAATCTTCAGTCACCTTCGGTATTTTTGTTTTTAATAGATTCACACACAAAAAATACCTTTAGATGAGGCGGCAACAGTTGAATAAGTGGATACATCTCGATTGATCAACTCTAAAGCGTCATAGTTTGATGCACTGTAACAAAAACATATACAATGAATATTAACTACGATTGAAATAATAAACTTAAATCAGCAACATTTTAACCATCATATCTAAAAAAGTGACTAGGGAATGTTACAAATGTTAAAGTGTTTAAGATAATATAACATACCACATTTGTCATTCTATTAGGTATCTACATACAATACCACTGACAAAGAGCGACTTTGGCGATTTGTTGAAACGTAAGACTGATATTTAGCGCCGTCTTAAATTATGTTTTAATCACACCAAAACTTGCTTTGTGCATTCCCTGAGCATGAAATTGTATCCAGTCAAGGAACAATAATAAGAATGGTAGTTGCAATGTGCCTGAAAACTGATTATACGAGTATGTCATGTAAAGCATCAAGTGACAGTCGGTTATCTTTGTTTTCTGAATGAGCATAATTCATAAACTGAAATGTTGCTTGAGACGCAGCTACCAAGCGTTGTTCCCTTCAATACTAAAACGTAATGAATAATTCACTTTGTTATTTTATTATCAAACGTTTCTAGACTTACTAGTAAATTATTTCTTAAACCTGCAACTACTTATCTCTCATTTTAATATTTATCAATGTCTAAAATTATGTGCTTTAGAAGTTTTGATTTAAATTCACTAATATGTTATTATAGTCGTAAGCATAAAGCATTAAATTATACTTGCCTTCCTTCATCTCGATAGGCTGCTGTTGTAGAAATTGTATTGTGTCCCTGTGCATTGCTACAAAAGATACATGATTTCAAAAATGTATCGTCATTCAATAGAATAGAAAATAAAATCAACATAAGCAATGATTTATCAAGTATCTAACATTTTTCATTATATTTGGTATCTGCATACAGTATCACTGGGAGAGAGCGACTTCGGCGATTTGTTGCATCGTAAGACTGATAGAAAGCTCCGCATTAAATTATGTTTGATTCACATTCAAAACTTGCTTTGTGGATTTCTTGAGCATGACATTGTATCCTGTCAAGGAACAAGGATAAAGATGGTAGTCGCACTGTGCCTGAAAGCTGATTTTATGCAATGTAAAGCATCATGTGACAACCAATTATCTTTAATTTCGATTTCTCTAGCTTAATTCATAAACTGAAATGATGCTAGAGACTCGTCTACCAAGTGTTGTTCCTTTCAATACTAAAACATAATTTCCGAGGAATTAGGTGTTTTACTTCATTATTAAACGTTTATAAACTAACTATTTTGTCATTTTTTAAAACCTGCAACTACTTATATTCGATGTTAATATTTATCAATGTCTAAAAAATGTGCTTCAGTAGTTTGATTTAAATTCACTTATATGATATATGGCCGTAAGCATGAAACATTAAATTATACTTGCCTTCCTTCATCTAGGTAGGCTGCTGCTATTGTTGAAATTGTATTTTGTCCTTGTGCATTTCTACAAAAGATACATGATTTCAAAAATATATAGACTTTCATTAGAATAATCAATATAATCAATATTCATAAGCAACGATTTAACAAGTTGATGCTTACAATTTAAAGCAAATCAAATAAAGGAATATGTCGACTTTCCCTTTTACGCATATGGACATACTTTTATTAAACTTGCAGAATGTAATAATTGTTTACTACTTAACGTTATATTATAGATAAAGACATCTATGTAAATTGTGTCAAATCATATAAAGAAAAAAGTAATAGGGGCATTGGAAGATGGTAGCTTCATTTACAAACAATTGTACGCGGTCTCCTTATTGTCCAATATTCTAAACGGAGTACATTTAAATACATTTTTATTCAAATGTAGGTTGAATGCATTGCAACAAGTTTTCAATGTTCAAACGTGGTTATGAACATACAACAATTATGACATGGAATTGTTGTATGTTGCTATTCTAATTTCTTCTTTCAGGAATACCTGATATGTAAATAGAATCGGTGGAGTGTCTTTCCTGACAAGGAAGGCTAGTATATACGTGTATAATATCTTAAACCATGGTCGGGTTACAAATAGTATGAATGTTGCTTACCTTGATGACATAGCTGTATTACCAGTTGCCTCTGAAACAAAACAATTATAAAATTATATAAAAATGTCGGGTTATATTTAAGTGATATTCTGCATAACTCAGTTAGCGATGGGTTCATGTTCGGGGTTCTGTAGCTGGAAATATAGTATGAACGAAAACAAGGTTGACTTATCGTTTCTAGAGATATGGTTTACCCAGAAGACGGTACTCTTTAATTGTTAGTAGATATACAAAAATCATAATCATTTAAAATTGTACATTTCATATCATTAATCTAACTATAAGACATTATCAACACTTGTCTCCTTCATGATTTGGATAATATGGCTTTGATTCATTATGAACGATTTAAAATCCGACATAATCGTTGTCATGATATGAAGTTCAAACAGAAGACGGAACTTTTTAAATGTTAGTAGGTTTACAGAGAGCAAACTCATTTCTAATTGTTAAATACATGTTATGAACTTAATGAGAAGACAAATCGATACTTGCCTCTCTTTGAACGACATCTCCATACCAAACAAATAGGTAGCACAACCAGTATGCCAAATCCTAACGTTGCCCCAATAGAATATCCAATTACAAGAGCAATGTTGGTTGTCTCAATATCTTTATTTTCTGTAACGAAACAATTACTACTTCTAGTTTATTTTGATAACTCAATAACGTAGTGCTGTATCCAAGCGGTATACTCGTACATAAGCGATTCAATAGCATTATTTTATAATATGCATTAAATAGGGCTCATGCGATTTTATAGCTTTATAATCAACTTATTCATAAGTTTTGTTTGAACTTCAACATTAACGTATGTTTAGGTATAAGAAAAGTGGTAAACAATAATATTCTGATTATATATCGACTTTGCTTACATTTATTTGGAATCAATTTCAGTAATGCACACACTAAGAAGGTACAAAACTGGAACAGCTTCATTGCCTTTTGTTTATCCCATTGGGGTATTAAACCTTATTATGAATAATTTACCGATGACTTTCAGAATGTATATAATGAACTCATCTGATAGACAATTGCATAAGTGCTTGTTCATTATAAAGTAATGGACACACATAATATAAAAAACAGGGGCCCTTTCCATTAATGAGTAAATATATAAGTGTCAAAATGATGCAAACTATGTTCACAACCATAATGTCCAAGTATGATCGACTGCAAATGAAAATAGTTAAAGGTCAATACAATATAATGGAATATGATAAAAAAGTGGTACTGAGTGTACACTAAATGCCACGAATTCCGAACGTACCCTCATATTAGATACCAATGATCAATTACTAATTGTGTATTGATATATGTTATCAACTACGTTGCTTAGTTCAACTCTTGACTTGTCAGTAATTAGATATTTGAAGCAGTTGATAGCTTTGTCTACCCATTTGGCGAAAAAGTTTTGTTTGTGTGCTATCAGTTTAAATTAACAACTATTTAAACGTAATACGGTATAATATGTGTTTATTTTATATAAGCCGTCTCAAATCAGATTTTAATATATCAAAATTGAATATCAATTCTTTATATTCTTTCTTCCAAAAGCCATAACCAAGAGTTAACAAATATTAATGACAGATGTGCAATTTGAAAATGTAGAAGAATACAAAAATAAAACAAGGTTTTCTAGTATGTTAATATCACCTTTGGTCAATGCTGTGTGTACATCTGATTCCTTAGACTCGCCTAATTCATTCGATGCATAAATGATAATATCATACTGTGTTTTCTCGGACAAGCCAGTAATCAAGTAATACATAAGTGTGTCACCAGTATCTGTTACATTGATATAATTCCATGTGTTAGTCACTTCCTTCTTATATTTGATGTGAAATGTTTGTGGAAGTCCACCATTGTTTCCAGGTTTCCATGAGATATAAATTGATGATCCAGTTGTTAGAGCTTCATCATATCGAAGATCTGTGGGAGTATCAGGTATAGCTTAAAAATAGAATATTTGTCTTGTTACGTTTAATAGTATCAATTACTTAAACATCATTCACTCATTAAACAATTACATGGAACAACTGGGTATTATTTTGTTGGTTAAGGCAAATGTTTGTACAACTTAAATTTTTTTCAGAATATATACAGTATATATGAGGTTTAAACTGTATGGCTTACCTGAACTTATACTACTGAAAAACTTACTTGAACTATTTATTGATAATGCATCGGTAGATAGTTTTGGTGTAGTCGGGTTATAGCGAAACTATCACCTTGTATGAAATAAATGTTGTAAGTAAAGATAAAGCTACCTAGAATATTTATTGTTGATGTAGGTCCAGATGATTGACTTACAGGATAACAAGACCATACATTATTATGTTGACTTCTTTGTACATTCTTCACTGTCAACTGATATACTGTACTATTACAAGTATATGAATATTTTGTAGCATCTGATAAAAAAGATGTTGTTAATGCTAGAATGCATGCTCCATTGGTTACACCCAATGGTGAAGTATAAGATGTTGTAGCATCTGCAGTTAGCTGCCAATTGACAAAATTTACAGTTCCAAATACTGTACATACAAAGTTTATATCACTTCCTTCAGTGACATTAGGATTTACAGGAGTTAATGTAGTTGTCTGACAGTTACAGCATAACACTGAAATAGTAAATTATATATTGGCTAGTCTACAAAATAATAACATTTCATTATATAAGTCTCAACACCTATCCTTACCAAAAACAATACGACAAACACTATTGTGGTTTGGGCGTGAGCGAGACGCGTTTATGGTACATAGATATACATGTATTCAAAACACTTATCTGCTTATTACATGGACAATAAATATTAATAAATATATATACATATATGCGTATGTGAGTCAATAATAAAAGTATTACGTAACTATTTAATTATAACTCATTTCAAATTTACAAATTAACATATCGTTGAATGACGTACACATATAAGGTAAATGTCAGAAAAGACTGCGAGAGGGCTGCCCCAACATAAACCTTTTTAAAAGGAAGTGGAGGCAGAGGATGACCGAAACTCAATCAGGATTCCCTCAAGGATAATTTTATTCACAATATTCCTGGTAAAGTTTCCTGTAAAAATATCTAATCCGTAATCCAAACATATATGTTTTCCCGTCCGTGCACAAGCTTGACAGTTAGTTACACGTTATTGCTGAATAGCATGCATTATAGGCCAAATTCACCTTTCTTCGTACACGTGTTTCATTGTAACGGCGTAAGTTTGTTTGTACTGGGGAGGAAAATACATTTATTTTGAATCCCTGATAGAGTCTTAACCGAGGGCTGCAAACAGTACAGTGTATCTCTTACCACTGCCTGACATTTATTATTCTAAGGAACGAAAATTAAGATTTTTAGGAAAAGTACTATATTTTAAACAAACTATTACTGATACATGTGTAAAGTATTAATGCATTAAAAAGTCAAAACATTCAAAATCTAAGATCGATAATGTATTCTATAGAACAAAAAATGGTACAAACGTAATTCCAAAAAAATAGAAAATCAATAAATCATTAATAAACTTATAATAAATGTACAATTATTAGTCAAAAATTGAATTTCCGTACAAGTGCGTTCGCTTCGTAGAATGATTTGCTTTGGCGACCTCGCCTCTATATATACCCGGACAAAACCTGAACAACCGTTTCGGTCACGTGCGTGTTGAGACAACGGTTCTCGGCTATACTATGTAACGCAGAGAACGAAATAAAAACGTATGACAATAGGCCAGCTGTTGTTTTTATTTAAAAAAAATAACATTGGTGTTTTTTTTTTCAAACTAAGCACGGGTGTACATTATTGCTTTTTATGTAATAAATCATTGGGTTTAAATGGTATCAAAGCAATCATAGTCAGCGTGTCAAGCCTATCTTTCCTTCACACTAATCTAAGACCAGTACTCACCTTCCCTGCCACATAGCCGGCAACATACATAAATACACATGGATACATTTATATGTAACAAACACATAATATTATACTAGTAATGGTATATAATCAATGTAAATATATGTTTTGATAACAAAATTCAAGTACTTTTTATAATTGCTAACAACAATGATCAAATTAATTCATTTTACATCATTATTACCTGCCATAGAAAGTATTCTTACAAGATACATCACTCACACCATATCCGTAGACAATACCTAAAAGATCAAACAAACAGCATTAATGAATTGAAAAGCATCAATTAATAAGTTTTCACTTTTCAAATTAATACTAAATTTTTATTAAGAAGCCCTAGATTTCCGACAATCCTTCAGCATTAAATGTAAACTGGGTCCACAGTCACAACAACCAATAGGAAGGAAACAATAATTGGTTGTTTTGGCATTTTTCTTTCTGCACAAATAAATTTACTACATCAAATAGCGCATCAACAATTGACATTTTTTTCTGCTCACAGCTCCCAATTATCGTTGTCTGTATAAATAAATTGCACTAAACATGAATTGAGTAGCAAACTAGATAAATTTTCATAGTATTTTGGGTAGAGATCTTTGCATCGATAATAAGCGTAAAAAACATGCATGTACATGTAGACGCTAGTAGTGTGGTCATATACACATGTACATAATCGATTGGACATAAATGTTATAAAAAATAAAAATAAAAATCCAACAATATGGAAATTGGGGTACTTAGAAATTTCGTCCAGCATATATGGATTTTTTATGAACAAGTGTACTACCTACGTCAATACGATGCATTAAGGTGAATCTTATTTTTTTGCATTTTTTTTATTTGTGCTTTACTCGCTTATTTTGTTCCATAATGCAAAAACAGATTCGGCAAAATATGAGCACAATAAAACACTATTTAGAGGTAGCTTATTCACTTTGAAAATTCCTGGATTTCCTTTATCAGCAACCGAAAATCAAGATATAGTTATTGGAAGTTTCAGTGAATTGTATAATATCAATTTCGAAAAATTATTTATAGCATATACTATGAGGGGTGTTAATAGACTCCAAGCACAAACCGGGTATAATTACTACATTAAAATATACTGTAGTAGCTCCCAAAATCTAAAAATTTGATATCTGTTTGAACTCATACTTATGAGTTTATTCATATCTTATATCAGAATGTAGCCTTTCAAATTTAATTATTAAAACCCATCTACACTTCTTGTTTGGACCATCAAACAACTTGGAGGTGACCCAGAAATTTAATTGAGTGCCAAAATCGTGTTCGATTGTTGATATGAACGGTCATTTTGTATTTGATATACTTAAATATTGATATATAATTTGATGACAGGTATCAAATCAGTAAAGGTCAATCAAAATAAAAAGTGTTCTTATTGTTTGAGATTAAAGACCAATGCTTTGTTTCCCAGCCAAAATACATATGTATGTTTATTTCGGTAAAATGCACAACCTATCCGATCTGCGTGAGTATTTAAATAAATGCATGAGACCAATATATTATACATTGTTACAGAAATCAAATATTTATAAATGTTATTAATTTATGCCACTATATAAAGATACATTCATTTTAAGAAGTCGTGAAAACAGTCTTACAACCGTTAAGTTATTACACCTTGGCATGCATTAAAGACACAATAAACGTTCAATTTCCGATTTTCTTTGCTGCAAACGGACTGTGTTACTTTTGATATTGGCGCATAAAAATATTTACATGTGATAGAATTCATGTACAATTATTCAACAATGATAAAGGCGTCATGGCAGTGCCGTCTTGGTGTTCAAAAATTGATAATTGTTGGGATCTTGAGACAAATTAAACAGTCATATTGGTTTTTGTAGAAATTTTAATTCTGGATATAGTATATTTACCAATCTTAAATGCGAAAAAATATGCTAAGTGTAAAATATGACTTGACAAAAACAGTAAAGTTTGCTAAAAGGCCACAACAAATTGATCATATGTTCTATGCATTTTGCCCCAAAAAATGGCGCGAGCGAGCGAAGAATTTTTTTTCCATATTTTATATTTTGTGAAGCGAGCGGAAAGCGAAAACAAGATTTGTTTTAAGATAGGTTTTTATTTTCTTAAAGCTAAAAACAGAGAAATATGGACTTCCTCCTTTATAAAATCATAAGAAATAATTTTATTGTGTCTAATAGCCATTTATACTGTTTTTGTGTATCATAATCATGCATGTTTAAATATGAATTCTGCATTTAAGGTGTTACTACCATAAATAATAATGATTTATATTGTTGGATAAGAACTATTAAGTATCTTTGTTCTAACTAACGCCTCAGATTACCAAAGCCTTTGCTGCTAGGGTTTATAATGGTGACATAGACATATCAGAATAGCTCCAATAGGGAATACATGTAGAACGTTATTATATGAAATAACTGTATTTCAACCAGGGCACTTTCATTAACTTCTTCATATTAAAGAATTAATTATTACGAAATGTTAAAAAATGTAATGGCTTTTAAAATCTAATATTGACTCTATAACTATATATGGTGTAATAAAAAGTAAGATAACAATTACTTCAGATTCAAATTAAACTGAATTTCAAACTAGTCAGTAATAGTAGTGAATAGGTATAAACCTTTATGAATGCAACAATAAAAGCTTACTTCGCCTGATTTGTCTTTGGTACTTCTTTAATTATTACTGGAAAACATTACTAGGATGCACAGAATAATACCAATTATCAAAACTACACTGAAATTGTAATGAACAAAACCTGCAGACATTTTTGATGTTGGAAAATAGTCTTAATAATTGGATAAGCAAGGTTTTAGACTACAACCATCCAATATTTAATTGTATAAGTGTGAAATAAATAGGATCAGAACCCCTCTATAATTATAATGGACCAAACCTGTTGACTTTGGGTGTATTAATTTTGTCTTGATAATTGGGTAAATTATGCTATGGACTAAACAACATTCAAAGAAACTTAAGTTACCTTGTAGGAGAATTTTAAGATCAGCAACGCCATAAAACTTTAATGGACCATTTCTTAGGCTATTAATTTTTTATTTTAGGTCTGTAGTCTCTTTATTGGGTAAGTCATGCTAAGAACTAAACAACATACAATTACTCTCAAATTGTCATGAACAATGTTTTTGGTTATCATCCTTCTAAAATAATATTGGACCAAGCCTGTTCACATTTAGTTTAAAATAATATTTTTATAATTTTGGTAAGTTATGCTTATTTTTAGTGTCTAAAAATCCACCATGTTTATTTGAGCGTATATTATTAATTTGGGGCATAAAAAGTTTAGGAATGTAAACTTTTCTCACATTCCAACCTGCCCTCTAAGTTATGGATCGGCCTGCATAAGTTTTACTATACAAGGACATTTATGACGTCACACACGCTGTGTAGCGTCTATGTAGACGTATTGTCTACGTTACATTAAACTTTCAGAAGCGTAGGTAGTGTGTATATAAGTCTACACATTGACATAATTATATATAAGAATAGTGAAATGAATCAAATATTATTTTTAGGATTGCGACGTATTAAAGTTATCATTTTCTGAACGAAGGATAATGTCGTTGTAGTTTCTAAAGACGTATGTTAACAAGAATGCATTACTGTTTTACCGTAAAAATTAAATTAGACTGATTTTCATGAATATTTAGACCTGAAATTATTAATTTTCTATGTAATTTTATTGGGTCGAGTGCCAAACAAATTTTACCTTTCCAAAACTTTTGATGCGGTACGAATTTTAAGGTGCGGGAGCAAAGAACTTTTCTTTTCATTTTCGGAGTTATTAGGCGCGGGAAATCCGACGAACATATGATCAATTTGTTGTGGCCTAAGAGTCATCGTGTTTATTGCAAAGTCCAGCGATTTTTGTAATTATGTTTATGTCTTAAGTACCTTATTAAAAAAGGGCCCTTACCCTATATAAAGACTGTTCCACTATTCAGACAATAGAGTTAGATGGTCCTGATAGCACACATTAACTGTAAATGTACATTGTATTCAGGAACTATGTAATGTTCCTGTTTCAGTTAAATTGACTGCCTCGAAGTAAAGTCAAGTTTTATCCTGGACCATCACATTTATCTTGAATACCAAGGACATTTATTGGGTGTCAATACAGGGGACAATTTATATATGTAAAATAATATAAACATCTCGACGGATGGAACTCTTGATCATTAAGTGAGTCATCTTAGAATGAGATAAAATTTAAATAAACGTTTAACATCTTTTCTTTAACAACTTTAAGTTAGGAAATAAATTTCAGACTGAATCATGACCCCGCTAATAAATATGAAATACATGGAAAACGAAACTTTTTCGAAACATTAGTTATTTTCCGATTCTTTTCCCCGCGATCACTAAAGATAGATGAAACCTAGTTTTAGTATTCACCTTAAAAGAATTTACTTAGTAATACATCAGCAAGAAATATCTTTTAAAAAAATCGCTAAATAGCTTGCTAAATCATTACATATCATAAGTCAATTCATGACAAAATTGCATGAGGACATGTATTTATTATAATGAGAATGTGCAATTATTGCATTACACGTGAAGTTTGGTTTAGAAAACAATTCAGGAAGAAATAGACCGAACATAAATGCTGCGACTTATAATTATGGTAGGAATTATGTCTGTGAAGCGATCAACGTTTGCAATAA
Source organism: Mactra quadrangularis (assembly GCA_025267735.1). Lineage (NCBI taxonomy): Eukaryota > Metazoa > Mollusca > Bivalvia > Venerida > Mactridae > Mactra > Mactra quadrangularis. Next base: position 47,010,023 of record CM046299.1, on the reverse strand, counting down.
GTAACTTTTTAACGCTACTCAAACAAGTTCTATTAATTCATTTAAACCCAGCGCTTTACATCAATATGACCTTTGTGCTCCTCGCCATCGCCAAAGACCCCTATTAACTCATTTTATTATCAACGCACCTAGGTGCGTTGATATAAACAATTATCAGGATTTGAGCATTTTGTAATCGACACCGGTTGCCTTAAGCCAATCAAAACGAGGCATTTGAAGTCACATGATAAGAAAATGGCCGTGAAAATGTATAAAAAAGGGCGTGAAGGGACTCCTCTCCGCCATGAACAAGTTGTTGACCAAAACAAACTGGCGCATAGTCAATAGCGGGCATCAGCAAATGTTAAGGAAGGCTACACACCACTAAATATTTTAGCGAACATTGACATTTTCACGCAAGTATTTTTGATCGGAAAAAGTAAAATGTACAAAGATAATGAATCAAATGTTCAATCGAAATCAATATTTATTTTATATTCATAACATCCGCTCCGTTATCAAATGAATATTAACCACAAAATATATACATCTATGGAGAAGACATCAAACACGACTGAGGGTTGATTTCATGCAGTTTTGGAAAGGATAATACTTGTTTCACGTGACCTTTATTCATGATTTTTAAGTTGCAGTGAAAAGTTATGCCACGGTCATATAAGAACTTACTATATAAATTTAGCACGCATGTAGAAAACAGATTTTTTTCAGAGTCTTGTGGTCAAAAAGTATTTTATTATTAGTTTAAAGGTAAATTGTAATCATGAATCACATAATTATCCTTAAGATATAACTGCTTAAGATTCTGTTGTTAAGATAACGAACTTACAAAGTGTTGACCATTTTTTTTATGAAAACGTTAAATTAATGTGAGTTACTATCTCCCCTTGATATGAAATAGTATAATTCCTATTTGTTTATCAATTAAAAATTAATTAAGAAATCCGCCATTGTAAAACATAAGAAATACAAAGTACTGTTAAATACAGTTTCTGGAGAATATTGTTTGGTCATTAACACTGTTTGTAATCAGGGAAATTCTGCATTAAAGCCACATTATCAAAAAGAACACTGTTTTTGCACAGCATTAAAAATATAAATTGGTCTATTAAAACACCTCAAATGACCAAGATTCTTTTGATTAAATGCAAATATTGCTTAGAAATGTTTATGTTACTTATATCACTTCGTAGATGAAAGTAGTTTGAAACCGAGTATAGCATTGGTTGTCAATACTTGAAACAATAGTTTTGATCACCGTATGTTTAAGATGAAGTCTTGCTTCAGAAAAAATTCTTACTTCAATTACATAATTAAAGATGTGTTATGCGCATATTTTGCACATTTCTACGCACCCCGTACGCTAAAATCAACATAATAGCTATATAAAACATTCCTAACAAACGTCATTGAGCTACAATAAACTTCCCTTTACCAACGCTATCATATAAATAAAACGGTTTTAAATTTTATTTTCTTAAAAAAACTGCCAGTTTTTTTAAGCCGACCGGAGATATCCGAGTGTACACGAAGCGAAACGAGGACAGGCGATAACTCCATGACCTTTCGTGACACGCATAATTTACCTGTGTTTACAAAATGGTGGAAATCGATAGAGAAAGTAAAGAGAGCGTCAGAATAACGGAACTTGCGACATTTAAGCGACGAAAACAAATATACAATATAAACTTCGGGTCATCTAGAGTGCATATAGGAGAGGAATTCGTGAGATATCATGAGTTGGGGCTGTCAATGGCCTTGAAGATGGATGAAATCTAGCAAAATCGTTGCTTGAGAATGAGAGGTAAGATCCCGTCGAATCGAAATTTAACTAAGAAATTGGCTAATCAACTGTTAAGATCATTGTGCCGTTAGTAGTTCTGTATAATAATGTTGAGTTTTGACATTTGTACTGCTTATACTATACAATATAAAGCTTACAAAACGGCTGTATTGTAGATCGTTTAAATCATGGCGCTTCGTCCCATGACATTTCGATCCCGTCATTGTTTACAACTAAGAGAATTTGGATGACACGTTTATCTCTTTTTATGTGAAGCAGTACGTGTTCTTTCAATATTATATTTCTAAATGTGAAAGATTAACAAATGTTTATGCCAGTATTAAACATAACTACACATGAACTTAAATATTCACTAACAACCATTGATTGACCAGTTTACTGTCAACTTGTCTAAAGACGTACTGCATTAGTTTTACTGATTTTAATAACTCATGAGTAATGTTTCACTACTCAAATTGTACATAAATAGTTTATGTATTTATAAGCATGTGATAACAGTAAGGAGCAGTGAACATATAGATTCTCTGAAGAGATCTTTCACTTGAAACTTCACTCATGTATACAGACTTACCAATTTATGTCAAATTTCTTATTTCTTTAACTCTTGCATGAAGTTTGACCCAGTTTTACCCTTATTATATTTTGAAATGTATTGGTTAGGGTTTTGGTGTATCATTCAGGGGCGGATCCAGGATTTTTTTCTAGGAGGTCTAAACTTTTCTAGTGGGTCCAAACTTTGGAAAAACAACCAGGTTATTTACAGTACATAGGCGGTTCCAAGGGGGCGGACCCTGCATACGCCCCCCCCCTAAAATTGCCCAAACTAAGATTTTTTTCTATCATAAAATATGATATCTGTAGGAAATTTTATAAACTTATATGTAAAACAAATTCACACGCTACGACTGCAATTATAACAAGACTGGAACTACACTATTACAATGACATAACATACACTTATGTAAGAACAATTTCATCTAGGCACATATTTGTAAGCTTTTAACATGATCAAAAGGCTGTAAAATTATATGATACATATCAAGATGCTTTTATCGTATACCCTGGGAAAGGATAGTTTAGGTTCTTTATATGTGCCTGAATTCATTAGAAATGAGCTTAGCCTTAAGGGGTCGCAGCAACCCTGAATGCCTGGTCAATGCCTCTCAGGACCCAGAGTGGGTCCTTGAATACGGTCCCTAGAACCCCAGTCTGCTTGTTCATTTTCAGCCCCCATTACTTGAATTTTCCGCCCCCCTAAAAGGAAATCCTAGATCCACCTATGCAGTATTACACAACACATTAAAGATGGCTTATGCGCATCCTATAACAATTTAACCCTGATTTGGTTTCATTTCCCACGTGAAGACAATATAAAAATGTAGCCGATCAAAGTCTATTGGTTGTCAACAGGCCACAGAAAGCCGAGTTACGAGCGACTGAAAATAGCGCATTTTGACTCCCTCTCCAATTGCCGACATTACCCGATGCTAAATATATGCATGTGACCTGTTTAATGAATTCACCAGAGGTCGCACGCGCAGGTCACGCGGTAAGCGAGATTTTCATGACAGGTAAACAAAACAATGACGGAAGCGACGTTTACCTATCGATTCTTGATACTTTATGTAAGTATAGCTAATTATTTATTTTGTGTTCGTGAAATTGCATTGTGTTGACATTATTTGTTGTCTACAGATTAAAGAAAACTCAGTTTGGTTGTTTATTATGCTAAAATGAGGCATGCAAAATCGAACAAGCGAATACGGCATAATCGAAGATAATGACTAGCTTATGTCACTGTGTTGATTGTTGAATATAAGTTTGTTCTTTCGATTATGATGCCGTGACATATAGAAAGTTTTTAACTGCCTACTAGATCTTGTACTCGAGTGATCATGTACATAGTTAAATCATGTTTGATTATTTTCAAATCTTATTTGTGATGACGGTACAGGGGTAGGAGTATTAGGTTATGCATAATTAATGTTTAGTCTCAACTGTACAGATGAGCACTTGGTGATGCCAAGTTAAAAATCAGCAGGACAAGTCTGTTACATTAACTGATCCGCCGGGCAAGTCAGCATTTAAGGACTTTGGACAAAATTTAGCATATAGTCATTTTTAAGAGTTTCATTTGCTGTTCTCTGACTGGCTGCTATATATATTGGATCTACTATAACTAGACAATCTTTCACAGCTAAAAATATTAAATGTAGGTATAACAACTTTCCATAGGTGGATCCAGGGGGGGGGGGGTGTTTACACCCCTGAAATTTCCAAAATGTATCTGTCCATGAGTGTATTTTTTTTTAAGTAGCAAGATGCAATTTTCTCATGCTTGCTTCACTCACCTTTGTGTTTAAACGCAATGAAGACTTTTTTTTTATCAATATGTTGTTTTATTCTGCAAACAGTGTATAATGTGGCTGTGGTTTAAAAGTTTGGAACACCCTTAGAAAAAATTTTGGTCCCCTCTAGAAAATAATTCTGGACCCCTCCCTAGTTTCTTATAGAAAGAAAATTAAAAGATCAAAGTGAGTTCTGTTAAAATGTTTATTCAGTCAATAAATGAGAAATCAGAGATTCATTCTAGCATTTGTTGTACTGTGCTAGCCTAATATTACTGTCTCTTGTAAGAATTGTGAAGAGTATGAATTTGTCGTTGAAATAAGGCAGTAGATCATTGATTGCATCTACAAAAATGCTACAATTTCAGTGATTTATAGAATATTAATGGTCTGATGTCATTTTTTATGAATGTCTGAGGACTGAAATTTCATTTTAAATGCTGCCATGAATATATTTTACTTATACATAGTTGGAAATAACTGACACTTCTAGTATCAGTTCATAAGATATTCATTTGATCAATCAACACTTTCCATTCCATTTGTGACTTAACTAAATGTCTAGTGCTCGAGAATATTTTATAATGATGATGTCTTAAAAATCCTCAATACACACATACATACTTTTGGAACACAATAATATATATCAACCCAACTTTGTACATGAACTTTTATTATGTTTGTGATTTAATTCCCATTTCTTTATCATCCATGCTGCCTTTCTACTCTGTTTGCAATATATATATATATGAAAAAATATGATTGTAATGTTTTTTATTTCTGGTTATGTATTTGATATGAATAGGTAGTAATATACATTATGATTTAAGAAATTTACATTTTGTAATATACATTGTAATTAAAGAAATTTTATTTAATTCAATGTATAAGTTTTGCCTTAGGAATAAATTCAGTTATCATGTTGCTTAGAATGTGAAAAATGTAAGACAGATAATTTAGATATTGAAATTGGAAAAATCAACTTAGAATTTTTTTTTTACAATATATATGTATTTGGTATATGCCATGTTATTAGATTATAATTAAGGTGGTGTGTAATTATATCATGTAATATTGATGAAGTTCTGTTGTTTTTGGGATTATACTAGGGTCCATCCACTCCATCAAAATGCATTATGTGCAGACATTGTTGTTTTTCTACTATGATTGTTAAAATAAACATGTATTATACCATGAATATTCTCTCAAAATTTATTTTGTCCAAACAAAATCTTTTTGATTATAGGTACATGTTAACAATATTTATGTATATATCCTACCATAGGCGGATCCAGTGGAAGCAATTTTTTTCTTTCATGAAATATGATATTTTCAAGAAATATATATATATATACATGTCATAATTTTTTCGCATGCTACACATGCAATATAGTATACATTATAAAACATTTCTTTCTCATAATTGTAAGATAAACATGATTCAGCAGCTTTTAAAAAATTATATGATAATAATTATCTAGATGCTTTATATTTTATACTCTGGATAAGGATAGTTTAGGCTCTGAAAATGTGCCTGAATCCCTAAGAAATAACCAAAACTACAGAATTTCCGGGACCACTGGTCACCTGATCCTTTGGTCAGGGTTTTGCCCTATATCATCTGAGGCCCTTATGGCCCCTTTGAACCCCATTCTGCTTATTCATTTTACGCCCCATCTAACTAGAATTTTCCGCCCCCTCACAGAAATCCTGGATCCACCTATGCCTACATTATTAACATGTAAGGTTATTAAAATAAACTTGTTTAACAATGACTTATACACATGTATGGAGTAGTTTCTGGCCTTGTGGAAGGGTAGGTGAGTACTGGTTACAGTCAATGGTCCAGGAAAGCTAGGTTAGGTGCGCTGGACGCTGTGAAATGACCTAAATTGTGTTGACACGGCGTTAACTTCAATAAATAAATAAACTTATACACATGTCACTGTTTGATTGTTTTTGGGCAGTAAAATATATTTTACTAAAACTTTTTTATTTCTTAAGGTATTTCTTTAACTTCAAACTTTAACTATATGTTCCTTGCTATCAACCACATCTCATGCTACAAGGTTCATAAATTCAAATACATTCTTTTTCAAAATTATCTCCCCTTGAACTTAGAGATTTTTAAAAAAAATATTTGTTTTTTACTGCAACTGTTTTATTTCTTTAAGTTTTGACTTCAAACTTTCAATATATGTTCCTTGCTATCAACCACATCTCATGTGACAAGGTTCATAAATTCAAATACATTCTTTTTCAAAATTATCTCCCCTTGAACTCAGGGATTTTTAAAAAAAATATTTGTTTTTTACTGCAACTGTTTTATTTCTTTAAGTTTTGACTTCAAACTTTCAATATAAGTTCCTTATTATTAACCACATCTCATGTGACAAGGTTCATAACTCCAAATACATTCTTTTTAAAAATTATCTCCCCCTTGAATTTGAAATTTCTTTAAAAAAATATTTGTTTTTACCTCAACTGTTTTATTTCTTTAGGTATCAATTTTAAAGTTAATATAATCATGTTCCCTATCATTAACCCCATCTCATGTGACAAATACTTACTAAGCCGAGCATGCCGTTTCAACTGACAGGTCTTGTTTTTCTTCAGGTATCACCTGCTAACTTTAAGTATGTTTGTTATTCTCAGCCACATATCATGTGACTAGGGTCATAAGTCCATATACATTTTTATATACATATTTTATCAGAATTACTTGCTCTTGGACTGAATTTTCTTTAAAAATATTTTTGATGCCATTGTTTTATTTATTTAGGTATCAACTTCAAAAATAAAATATTTGTTCTTTATTATCAACCTCATCTCATGTGACAAAGTTCCTAAATACATAAAAAAATATATCCCCCCCCGAACTTAAAATGCTTTTTAAAGATATTAATTTTCACCTAGAAATCTTGATTTCTTAAGGTATCAACTTCAAAGTTTAAATAATAATTGATGAAATATGTTTTTTTACTTAAATTTCTCAACAATTACACATCCATTTGTTTTGTTTCTCATTAGCAAAAAAATAAAATAAAAGTATTTGATTATACATCTGTATTTGTTATTTATAACTTTTATTCTCCAAGGGCCCGTACTATCAAGGGTCTTATGACTAATTATAGACATTAACCATTTTATTTTTATGCTAATTTGTCATAAGATTTTTGATAATATGCTTCCCAGGATTGTACACCATAGTGAACTAAACCATCAATATTTTAGCTAGTAGGGTAACAATGTAATTAGAAACGTCTAAGTGCAGTGTATATTTGCTGCTTCCCATATTTTTGAAGGCTGTATCTAACAAGTATTGCCTGAACATTTGTTCTTCATGTGTGTCAAAATCCCAGTTGATGAGACAGATACTGTTATAGTATATGATGTTATGATCTATTTAAGTCTACTTTACCATTGTGGGTTACAGAACAGAATCAAAACGAATCTTTAATCACGTCTTTTAGCCATTTTAATTTCCAGCCGATTAAAATGTGGTAATGGTCTCACCTATGGTCTGGACATTCAAGTTTGCCACAGTCATTGACTGTAGAAATTATCAATATATGAATGTATCTTGGCATAATTGTCCAAGCTGACATATAGCTTAAGTTTCCATTTAAAATTCTGTATGGAATGTCACCGCGGACAATCTTTATTTGTGATACCCCTGGTAGGTCTATGAGTACATTTAAAGATTCCTAAATAAGATAGATATACAGTACACTATAATACACTTTTTGGGTGAGCATACTTTATTAGGTTAGTTTCCATAACTATTTCAGAGAAATGTTTGTATCAAACACATGTTCATTTGAAATGAAGCACAGTGCTCTCCAAAAGTTCTTGAACAGATACAATTTTGAGAAAAATGATCGTGCATAATACTAGTAAATTAACTATCATTAGACCTAGTCAATGTAGCGTTGTTTAAATCATATGTTAATAATCTAATAAAAGCTGACTTTAGAATTTGCTCAGATGACTCTTTCTTCCTTATATTCATGAATAAGGATGAATCAATTTATCTTAAAACCCAAGATTTTGTCCAAGAATTTTTTAGGGCACTGTATCACAGAACATTTTGTAGGTAACTTTCACATGCTAGAGATATAAAATAGATCAGCTCTTATGATATTCAATTTATTTGCAAATAGTAATACATGTACCATAAAATTTAAAAATCAAATACATATGTGGCTTGTATGCTAAAATGCAAATAAAGCATATTCATAAAAAGTGTAACAATATGTAGGTAAGCCTAAATGTCTATTTTCATTTATATGAGTAATAGTCAATACCTCTTATGTTGTCTACATAATAATATTCGGTTACTCTTTTACACAGTACCCAACAAAAGTATCAAGACATTAGAAATTTACTACAATTCTTGAAATTTGGTAATGAATTTTGTAGAATCATTGTTTTAGATATATCTAAGTATGGTTTGTGATAAAATGGAAACAAATTTCATGAATGATACACAATTTTGAGATTCAGCATCTGATATCCTTAAGCCTAAAAAACATGTTAATTGTAATTATTTTTCATAACAAATATTTTAAGCTATTTTTGTTTTGTTGATTATATAATAATGATAACCAAAAAAATAAAGCAAAACTAAAAAGCATATAAAAATACACAGTGATCAATTTTGGATAAAAACTATTTAGAAAGCCTACAAAGTAAAAATGTCTCCAAACTGTTGGTGGGCACTGTACATAGCAACACATTGTATAGGTTTGGTCACTGTGGTCAGTCTACCTACTCAATGTTCTTGGAAGGCTTAACCAACTACTAAGCCCATATTTCCGTCAGTAACTGAACTTCACTATTAACAATCAGTGGTAGGAGGTAGAATGACCATAGAAATTATTTTTACAAACAAGCTCCACAAAATTATGCCCAGTCCAGGAATCAAACCCAAAACCCCTTAATCAGCAGCTTGTATCCTACCAATTGAGCTAGCCAGTGGGTCTCAATAGAATTGAAACAGCAAAATAATACAATGGCTCAGACTAAAATACTATAATACCAAAGTTGCTTCTGAGGCAACAAATTCCAAATTCTCAATAATTACAAGCCCTTTACTCACATCTTTCAAAGGAGATTTATATATGGATCAAAATGAACAATAGTATTGATGTGAAATGGCATTTTGTTGCTTAGTTGGTATATTGACAGTTGGTCAATTGAGCATTGACTGTGCCAATGGTCAATACTGGTTTAAACCATCCAATACTGGTCACACTGGTCGATTGAAATTGTCAGGAATCGAACCCACGACCTACCAATCACTTGAGTTGTTAGTACGCAAGTCTACTGATCGAGGGTCCTTTTTTCGATTCATGGGCAGTGCATTCTTACGTTAAGCTTGGTAATGAAGTTATTTCTACAGCCATTCTCTTTCCTACTAATGATTTTTAATCACGTAGGGCAGTTGTCAGTCACTGACAAAAGTATGAGCTTAGTAGTTGATTAACAGCTAAATCCAGAGATTTAGCCTTTCCTGGAGGAGTGAGTAGGTTGACAGACCCCTTTTATATGTCCCTTTACAATGTGTTGCTATGGCGTTAAACCCAACAAAAACAAACCACAAACAAAACATTTGTATATATCCAATCTTCCATGTGGACCTCTGGCTAAACATGTACAAGTTACTTAAAATATTTATAAAATGAAATACATACAGTGCCTACCAAAAGTTTGGAGACAAAAGATTTACTTGAATTTAAATCATCATTTTTGTAGAATCATTATTTTTAATATATTCAAGTATGGTTTGTGATAAAATCAAACCACATGACAATGAAAGCAGCATATTTATAAGATTGAGCATCTGACATCCTTAAGCCCCCAAAACTATGTTTTTATTATATATATTTCCATTACATAGTTTGTATGCTATTTTTGTAGACTCAATATAAGTATAATGATATTAAGACAATAACATAAAGCAAAAAATAAAAAGCATTTCTAAATAAACATTATAATCACTGTTCTATTTTTACTCTTTATTATAAAACTAAAAATAGAAGAGTGATTTTAATTACTATCCCTTTATGGATAAGATGCAAGTAAATAAACATAAACAAACTTTAAAGCTACTCAGTAGGCCTACAATGTGAAGATGTCTCCAAAGTTTTGTTGGGTACTATATGGATGTAAAAACAGTATTAAAAAGACAGAAATAAATTGTTCTCCTTACTTTTAAGTGTAACATAGGTATGCTATCAACTTATTAGAGCAGATTCAGTATTTGAGTTGAAAGGATAAAATACTTGCTCAAGGTACAATGTAGTTGAACAGTGATTAAATTAAAATGGTTAACAGAAATATGTGAATGTAGAACCATCTTGCTCGAATTGTGGTCAACAATGAAACAAAATAGATCTTAAAAGAGGCTAATTTTACAAATAATCTATACACTTTTCATAAATGAAGCTATCGTTGGTGGACAATAAATGTCAATTCCTAGTACACAGACAAAAGTAGCACACTCTTTTGACTAATGTCAATGTTGATTACTTATAACAATTTAACTTGAAAACAATCTAACAAATAGATCTTGCAGGAAGTCCCTTACTTCTAAGAAGTTACACTTTCCATGTAGCAGTTTCACAAAATTCATATTGTAATGTACATATATATATATGGAGGTGATGTTATTAGCAAACTGTAGTCATATATTAGAAGATACAAGTTCATATATGAGAGCACAAGAACAACACATGTATATGATTTAAAATTCACATATAGACTTTCATATTTGATGATTTGCAGCAGAGCATATTCTAACTTTCTCTTTATGTGCTGTCAACATTTTTCTTTTTTATTATACAATCTCTAGAGCCTGCAAGATAAATCAAAATAAATCTTAGTCAATATGCAAGGCTACATGTTTCATAAATAAATAGAATTAACTATATAATTGATACTGTCCATTTGAAAAAGATGCACAGAGCATTCTATGTGTTGCCTGTTTATAGTTGTCGGTGGACTGCAAAGAAAATTGAAATTGATCTGTTTCAAACACCTCTAATGAAAAATAAATATGTGCATCGCTTACTTTTTTTTCATTTTATGCATTGTATTTCCAAGGGAAAGTAGATCGAAACCGAAAGTAGATTTTGATACCCAATACTTAAAACAGTAGATTTGATAACAACAAATATAAGAAAATATCATTAGCCATTCATCGACATTCATTGTATCTAGAGGCCTGTATGTGTTAAGTGCTACCTACACTAGATCATTCATATGTATGTAGAATATATTGATTACAAAGTAACCGTACTGAGTGAATTTCAGGGGATGTTAAGCATTATATAAATATCTAAAAAAAACTCATTAATGATACCTTTAGATCCAGCCTTGTTCAACTTAATTTCTCTAACATTCATATCGTTATCTAATGAAGCCAGTACATTTCTCTTTCTATATATGGTTGGTGAATATGAAATATTTTGTCACAATACATCAAAAGATTTAAGAGACTTCCAATTCAACTGCACTTCTGCAATTAAAACACAAACAATTATAAAAGCCTGATATCTTTTTATTTTTCACTCATATTGCATAATAGTGATGTGTCAGTTATAGTTAAACTATAACAACAGTTACAAGATTATTTCCTGCTAAATTAATCACAATAAACATTATGGATCCTACTTCAGGTTAATTATCTTATGTGGATACCCATATTAGAACCAAGTTGTTGTTACCAAGATTTACCATTCATATAATAAATGTTTACAAAATGTAAGGTCCATACATCCATTAATATTCACAATAAAAAAATTAAGAATGGTTCAAAATTAAAATTACCTGTAGTTCAAAGAATGGCAGCAGCTAGATCTTTTATTAAATTGGCATCTGAAGAAGCATGCTTTCAGACAAGGTTTATCACATACATCTTCTGAGCTAAATGATGCAAATAAGAAGTTGTACCATCAATATCTGGTAGACTCCATTCATGGTGGTTTGTGATATGAATCAGGGCATTTCACTATTAACTCTGTAAAGAAGCAGATTGTTAAATTAATGGTTTACAAACATTGTTACCATAACTGTCCGCACCATATATGACTCCTTGTTCAAATTGCTTAAAATTTAAGACTTGATTCCCTTACTTGATTTTATACGCTATGGTCTAATAACATATGCTCATACATGAAATAGATACTTTTTTAGCTTTATCAAAGAGAATAATACATTTACATCATGATAGGAGGATGAAAAAACAATAGTTATTCAAGAATTCTTTGATTCAATATTTTCATAATTAGCTGACCATTTAGTATGCACAGAATAATAATCCACTTGCATGCATATATACACTGGTGAAATACTACTACACAGTTGTTTTCATGGTGTAGTAGTTTGGACACTAGGCTTTGAAACAAACCATTTATGTTTGTTTTCTTACCTCAGCATGTCATTATATTTTCAATAAAACTCAGCAATATGCCCTATCCACAATAATGATTAGGTGAAACTAGATACAGCTTTTACATGATTATTATCTGCACAAAGTTTTTCCATGTGAATTCTCAGAGACCTTGGCCTATTAAAACGGAGCCACAAAATCAGTTGGCACTTCCTTGCCCCAAAGCTATCCACAGTTAATATCTCAGTGAACAGACATACAGGTATTGTTAAGTTATTGTTCGGACATGCAATTGATTATGAATAGACAGACAGACAGACAACATCATAACATAATACAGCCCTTTTTTGAACAGCATATAAAAATTGTAGACCTACTTACTCAAAAGGATCAACAGATGAAGATGACATCTTCTTCTACCCAGTCACTCTATCAAATTAAGACACTATCACAGTTTCACTTTTTAGGTCTGAAAATGAAAATTTATTTCTTAAAATATTATTTTCATGGCCAAACAAAAATGTTGACATTCCATCCACTGATATCTTAACTGTACTGTACAGTACCCATACCTGATAACTTATGAACATAAAATGTCATGTGGATCTTGTGGGGGGAAGGGGGTTTGTACGCCCCTGTAATTTCCAAAATATGCCTGTTCATAAGTGAATTTAGAAACTGTAAGCAATTTTTAAGTAGCATGAGGCAATTTTTCTCAGTCTCGCTTTGCTTGCTGTAGTATTGAACATAAATCTGATTGTTAAGTAGTTTATATCATTAATGTGTTGTGTAATACTGCATAGGTGGATCTAGGATTTCCTTTTAGGGGGGCGGAAAATTCAAGTAATGGGGGCTGAAAATGAACAAGCAGACTGGGGTTCTAGGGACCGTATTCAAGGACCCACTCTGGGTCCTGAGAGGCATTGACCAGGCATTCAGGGTTGCTGCGACCCCTTAAGGCTAAGCTCATTTCTAATGAATTCAGGCACATATAAAGAACCTAAACTATCCTTTCCCAGGGTATACGATAAAAGCATCTTGATATGTATCATATAATTTTACAGCCTTTTGATCATGTTAAAAGCTTACAAATATGTGCCTAGATGAAATTGTTCTTACATAAGTGTATGTTATGTCATTGTAATAGTGTAGTTCCAGTCTTGTTATAATTGCAGTCGTAGCGTGTGAATTTTTTTTACATATATGTTTATAAAATTTCCTACAGATATCATATTTTATGATAGAAAAAAATCTTAGTTTGGGCAATTTTAGGGGGGGGGCGTATGCAGGGTCCGCCCCCTTGGAACCGCCTATGTACTGTAAATAACCTGGTTGTTTTTCCAAAGTTTGGACCCACTAGAAAAGTTTAGACCTCCTAGAAAAAAATCCTGGATCCGCCCCTGAATGATACACCAAAACCCTAACCAATACATTTCAAAATATAATAAGGGTAAAACTGGGTCAAACTTCATGCAAGAGTTAAAGAAATAAGAAATTTGACATAAATTGGTAAGTCTGTATACATGAGTGAAGTTTCAAGTGAAAGATCTCTTCAGAGAATCTATATGTTCACTGCTCCTTACTGTTATCACATGCTTATAAATACATAAACTATTTATGTACAATTTGAGTAGTGAAACATTACTCATGAGTTATTAAAATCAGTAAAACTAATGCAGTACGTCTTTAGACAAGTTGACAGTAAACTGGTCAATCAATGGTTGTTAGTGAATATTTAAGTTCATGTGTAGTTATGTTTAATACTGGCATAAACATTTGTTAATCTTTCACATTTAGAAATATAATATTGAAAGAACACGTACTGCTTCACATAAAAAGAGATAAACGTGTCATCCAAATTCTCTTAGTTGTAAACAATGACGGGATCGAAATGTCATGGGACGAAGCGCCATGATTTAAACGATCTACAATACAGCCGTTTTGTAAGCTTTATATTGTATAGTATAAGCAGTACAAATGTCAAAACTCAACATTATTATACAGAACTACTAACGGCACAATGATCTTAACAGTTGATTAGCCAATTTCTTAGTTAAATTTCGATTCGACGGGATCTTACCTCTCATTCTCAAGCAACGATTTTGCTAGATTTCATCCATCTTCAAGGCCATTGACAGCCCCAACTCATGATATCTCACGAATTCCTCTCCTATATGCACTCTAGATGACCCGAAGTTTATATTGTATATTTGTTTTCGTCGCTTAAATGTCGCAAGTTCCGTTATTCTGACGCTCTCTTTACTTTCTCTATAGATTTCCACCATTTTGTAAACACAGGTAAATTATGCGTGTCACGAAAGGTCATGGAGTTATCGCCTGTCCTCGTTTCGCTTCGTGTACACTCGGATATCTCCGGTCGGCTTAAAAAACTGGCAGTTTTTTTAAGAAAATAAAATTTAAAACCGTTTTATTTATATGATAGCGTTGGTAAAGGGAAGTTTATTGTAGCTCAATGACGTTTGTTAGGGATGTTTTATATAGCTATTATGTTGATTTTAGCGTACGGGGTGCGTAGAAATGTGCAAAATATGCGCATAACACATCTTTAATGATATAAACTACTTAACAATCAGGTTTATGTTCAATACTACAGCAAGCAAAGCGAGACTGAGAAAAATTGCCTCATGCTACTTAAAAATTGCTTACAGTTTCTAAATTCACTTATGAACAGGCATATTTTGGAAATTACAGGGGCGTACAAACCCCCTTCCCCCCACAAGATCCACATGACATTTTATGTTCATAAGTTATCAGGTATGGGTACTGTACAGTACAGTTAAGATATCAGTGGATGGAATGTCAACATTTTTGTTTGGCCATGAAAATAATATTTTAAGAAATAAATTTTCATTTTCAGACCTAAAAAGTGAAACTGTGATAGTGTCTTAATTTGATAGAGTGACTGGGTAGAAGAAGATGTCATCTTCATCTGTTGATCCTTTTGAGTAAGTAGGTCTACAATTTTTATATGCTGTTCAAAAAAGGGCTGTATTATGTTATGATGTTGTCTGTCTGTCTGTCTATTCATAATCAATTGCATGTCCGAACAATAACTTAACAATACCTGTATGTCTGTTCACTGAGATATTAACTGTGGATAGCTTTGGGGCAAGGAAGTGCCAACTGATTTTGTGGCTCCGTTTTAATAGGCCAAGGTCTCTGAGAATTCACATGGAAAAACTTTGTGCAGATAATAATCATGTAAAAGCTGTATCTAGTTTCACCTAATCATTATTGTGGATAGGGCATATTGCTGAGTTTTATTGAAAATATAATGACATGCTGAGGTAAGAAAACAAACATAAATGGTTTGTTTCAAAGCCTAGTGTCCAAACTACTACACCATGAAAACAACTGTGTAGTAGTATTTCACCAGTGTATATATGCATGCAAGTGGATTATTATTCTGTGCATACTAAATGGTCAGCTAATTATGAAAATATTGAATCAAAGAATTCTTGAATAACTATTGTTTTTTCATCCTCCTATCATGATGTAAATGTATTATTCTCTTTGATAAAGCTAAAAAAGTATCTATTTCATGTATGAGCATATGTTATTAGACCATAGCGTATAAAATCAAGTAAGGGAATCAAGTCTTAAATTTTAAGCAATTTGAACAAGGAGTCATATATGGTGCGGACAGTTATGGTAACAATGTTTGTAAACCATTAATTTAACAATCTGCTTCTTTACAGAGTTAATAGTGAAATGCCCTGATTCATATCACAAACCACCATGAATGGAGTCTACCAGATATTGATGGTACAACTTCTTATTTGCATCATTTAGCTCAGAAGATGTATGTGATAAACCTTGTCTGAAAGCATGCTTCTTCAGATGCCAATTTAATAAAAGATCTAGCTGCTGCCATTCTTTGAACTACAGGTAATTTTAATTTTGAACCATTCTTAATTTTTTTATTGTGAATATTAATGGATGTATGGACCTTACATTTTGTAAACATTTATTATATGAATGGTAAATCTTGGTAACAACAACTTGGTTCTAATATGGGTATCCACATAAGATAATTAACCTGAAGTAGGATCCATAATGTTTATTGTGATTAATTTAGCAGGAAATAATCTTGTAACTGTTGTTATAGTTTAACTATAACTGACACATCACTATTATGCAATATGAGTGAAAAATAAAAAGATATCAGGCTTTTATAATTGTTTGTGTTTTAATTGCAGAAGTGCAGTTGAATTGGAAGTCTCTTAAATCTTTTGATGTATTGTGACAAAATATTTCATATTCACCAACCATATATAGAAAGAGAAATGTACTGGCTTCATTAGATAACGATATGAATGTTAGAGAAATTAAGTTGAACAAGGCTGGATCTAAAGGTATCATTAATGAGTTTTTTTTAGATATTTATATAATGCTTAACATCCCCTGAAATTCACTCAGTACGGTTACTTTGTAATCAATATATTCTACATACATATGAATGATCTAGTGTAGGTAGCACTTAACACATA
The DNA here is from genome assembly GCA_025267735.1 of Mactra quadrangularis. Lineage (NCBI taxonomy): Eukaryota > Metazoa > Mollusca > Bivalvia > Venerida > Mactridae > Mactra > Mactra quadrangularis. The sequence goes on along the minus strand of CM046299.1, from coordinate 46,992,968 downwards.
CAGGCCTCTAGATACAATGAATGTCGATGAATGGCTAATGATATTTTCTTATATTTGTTGTTATCAAATCTACTGTTTTAAGTATTGGGTATCAAAATCTACTTTCGGTTTCGATCTACTTTCCCTTGGAAATACAATGCATAAAATGAAAAAAAGTAAGCGATGCACATATTTATTTTTCATTAGAGGTGTTTGAAACAGATCAATTTCAATTTTCTTTGCAGTCCACCGACAACTATAAACAGGCAACACATAGAATGCTCTGTGCATCTTTTTCAAATGGACAGTATCAATTATATAGTTAATGCTATTTATTTATGAAACATGTAGCCTTGCATATTGACTAAGATTTATTTTGATTTATCTTGCAGGCTCTAGAGATTGTATAATAAAAAAGAAAAATGTTGACAGCACATAAAGAGAAAGTTAGAATATGCTCTGCTGCAAATCATCAAATATGAAAGTCTATATGTGAATTTTAAATCATATACATGTGTTGTTCTTGTGCTCTCATATATGAACTTGTATCTTCTAATATATGACTACAGTTTGCTAATAACATCACCTCCATATATATATATGTACATTACAATATGAATTTTGTGAAACTGCTACATGGAAAGTGTAACTTCTTAGAAGTAAGGGACTTCCTGCAAGATCTATTTGTTAGATTGTTTTCAAGTTAAATTGTTATAAGTAATCAACATTGACATTAGTCAAAAGAGTGTGCTACTTTTGTCTGTGTACTAGGAATTGACATTTATTGTCCACCAACGATAGCTTCATTTATGAAAAGTGTATAGATTATTTGTAAAATTAGCCTCTTTTAAGATCTATTTTGTTTCATTGTTGACCACAATTCGAGCAAGATGGTTCTACATTCACATATTTCTGTTAACCATTTTAATTTAATCACTGTTCAACTACATTGTACCTTGAGCAAGTATTTTATCCTTTCAACTCAAATACTGAATCTGCTCTAATAAGTTGATAGCATACCTATGTTACACTTAAAAGTAAGGAGAACAATTTATTTCTGTCTTTTTAATACTGTTTTTACATCCATATAGTACCCAACAAAACTTTGGAGACATCTTCACATTGTAGGCCTACTGAGTAGCTTTAAAGTTTGTTTATGTTTATTTACTTGCATCTTATCTATAAAGGGATAGTAATTAAAATCACTCTTCTATTTTTAGTTTTATAATAAAGAGTAAAAATAGAACAGTGATTATAATGTTTATTTAGAAATGCTTTTTATTTTTTGCTTTATGTTATTGTCTTAATATCATTATACTTATATTGAGTCTACAAAAATAGCATACAAACTATGTAATGGAAATATATATAATAAAAACATAGTTTTGGGGGCTTAAGGATGTCAGATGCTCAATCTTATAAATATGCTGCTTTCATTGTCATGTGGTTTGATTTTATCACAAACCATACTTGAATATATTAAAAATAATGATTCTACAAAAATGATGATTTAAATTCAAGTAAATCTTTTGTCTCCAAACTTTTGGTAGGCACTGTATGTATTTCATTTTATAAATATTTTAAGTAACTTGTACATGTTTAGCCAGAGGTCCACATGGAAGATTGGATATATACAAATGTTTTGTTTGTGGTTTGTTTTTGTTGGGTTTAACGCCATAGCAACACATTGTAAAGGGACATATAAAAGGGGTCTGTCAACCTACTCACTCCTCCAGGAAAGGCTAAATCTCTGGATTTAGCTGTTAATCAACTACTAAGCTCATACTTTTGTCAGTGACTGACAACTGCCCTACGTGATTAAAAATCATTAGTAGGAAAGAGAATGGCTGTAGAAATAACTTCATTACCAAGCTTAACGTAAGAATGCACTGCCCATGAATCGAAAAAAGGACCCTCGATCAGTAGACTTGCGTACTAACAACTCAAGTGATTGGTAGGTCGTGGGTTCGATTCCTGACAATTTCAATCGACCAGTGTGACCAGTATTGGATGGTTTAAACCAGTATTGACCATTGGCACAGTCAATGCTCAATTGACCAACTGTCAATATACCAACTAAGCAACAAAATGCCATTTCACATCAATACTATTGTTCATTTTGATCCATATATAAATCTCCTTTGAAAGATGTGAGTAAAGGGCTTGTAATTATTGAGAATTTGGAATTTGTTGCCTCAGAAGCAACTTTGGTATTATAGTATTTTAGTCTGAGCCATTGTATTATTTTGCTGTTTCAATTCTATTGAGACCCACTGGCTAGCTCAATTGGTAGGATACAAGCTGCTGATTAAGGGGTTTTGGGTTTGATTCCTGGACTGGGCATAATTTTGTGGAGCTTGTTTGTAAAAATAATTTCTATGGTCATTCTACCTCCTACCACTGATTGTTAATAGTGAAGTTCAGTTACTGACGGAAATATGGGCTTAGTAGTTGGTTAAGCCTTCCAAGAACATTGAGTAGGTAGACTGACCACAGTGACCAAACCTATACAATGTGTTGCTATGTACAGTGCCCACCAACAGTTTGGAGACATTTTTACTTTGTAGGCTTTCTAAATAGTTTTTATCCAAAATTTGATCACTGTGTATTTTTATATGCTTTTTAGTTTTGCTTTATTTTTTGGTTATCATTATTATATAATCAACAAAACAAAAATAGCTTAAAATATTTGTTATGAAAAATAATTACAATTAACATGTTTTTTAGGCTTAAGGATATCAGATGCTGAATCTCAAAATTGTGTATCATTCATGAAATTTGTTTCCATTTTATCACAAACCATACTTAGATATATCTAAAACAATGATTCTACAAAATTCATTACCAAATTTCAAGAATTGTAGTAAATTTCTAATGTCTTGATACTTTTGTTGGGTACTGTGTAAAAGAGTAACCGAATATTATTATGTAGACAACATAAGAGGTATTGACTATTACTCATATAAATGAAAATAGACATTTAGGCTTACCTACATATTGTTACACTTTTTATGAATATGCTTTATTTGCATTTTAGCATACAAGCCACATATGTATTTGATTTTTAAATTTTATGGTACATGTATTACTATTTGCAAATAAATTGAATATCATAAGAGCTGATCTATTTTATATCTCTAGCATGTGAAAGTTACCTACAAAATGTTCTGTGATACAGTGCCCTAAAAAATTCTTGGACAAAATCTTGGGTTTTAAGATAAATTGATTCATCCTTATTCATGAATATAAGGAAGAAAGAGTCATCTGAGCAAATTCTAAAGTCAGCTTTTATTAGATTATTAACATATGATTTAAACAACGCTACATTGACTAGGTCTAATGATAGTTAATTTACTAGTATTATGCACGATCATTTTTCTCAAAATTGTATCTGTTCAAGAACTTTTGGAGAGCACTGTGCTTCATTTCAAATGAACATGTGTTTGATACAAACATTTCTCTGAAATAGTTATGGAAACTAACCTAATAAAGTATGCTCACCCAAAAAGTGTATTATAGTGTACTGTATATCTATCTTATTTAGGAATCTTTAAATGTACTCATAGACCTACCAGGGGTATCACAAATAAAGATTGTCCGCGGTGACATTCCATACAGAATTTTAAATGGAAACTTAAGCTATATGTCAGCTTGGACAATTATGCCAAGATACATTCATATATTGATAATTTCTACAGTCAATGACTGTGGCAAACTTGAATGTCCAGACCATAGGTGAGACCATTACCACATTTTAATCGGCTGGAAATTAAAATGGCTAAAAGACGTGATTAAAGATTCGTTTTGATTCTGTTCTGTAACCCACAATGGTAAAGTAGACTTAAATAGATCATAACATCATATACTATAACAGTATCTGTCTCATCAACTGGGATTTTGACACACATGAAGAACAAATGTTCAGGCAATACTTGTTAGATACAGCCTTCAAAAATATGGGAAGCAGCAAATATACACTGCACTTAGACGTTTCTAATTACATTGTTACCCTACTAGCTAAAATATTGATGGTTTAGTTCACTATGGTGTACAATCCTGGGAAGCATATTATCAAAAATCTTATGACAAATTAGCATAAAAATAAAATGGTTAATGTCTATAATTAGTCATAAGACCCTTGATAGTACGGGCCCTTGGAGAATAAAAGTTATAAATAACAAATACAGATGTATAATCAAATACTTTTATTTTATTTTTTTGCTAATGAGAAACAAAACAAATGGATGTGTAATTGTTGAGAAATTTAAGTAAAAAAACATATTTCATCAATTATTATTTAAACTTTGAAGTTGATACCTTAAGAAATCAAGATTTCTAGGTGAAAATTAATATCTTTAAAAAGCATTTTAAGTTCGGGGGGGGATATATTTTTTTATGTATTTAGGAACTTTGTCACATGAGATGAGGTTGATAATAAAGAACAAATATTTTATTTTTGAAGTTGATACCTAAATAAATAAAACAATGGCATCAAAAATATTTTTAAAGAAAATTCAGTCCAAGAGCAAGTAATTCTGATAAAATATGTATATAAAAATGTATATGGACTTATGACCCTAGTCACATGATATGTGGCTGAGAATAACAAACATACTTAAAGTTAGCAGGTGATACCTGAAGAAAAACAAGACCTGTCAGTTGAAACGGCATGCTCGGCTTAGTAAGTATTTGTCACATGAGATGGGGTTAATGATAGGGAACATGATTATATTAACTTTAAAATTGATACCTAAAGAAATAAAACAGTTGAGGTAAAAACAAATATTTTTTTAAAGAAATTTCAAATTCAAGGGGGAGATAATTTTTAAAAAGAATGTATTTGGAGTTATGAACCTTGTCACATGAGATGTGGTTAATAATAAGGAACATATATTGAAAGTTTGAAGTCAAAACTTAAAGAAATAAAACAGTTGCAGTAAAAAACAAATATTTTTTTTAAAAATCTCTAAGTTCAAGGGGAGATAATTTTGAAAAAGAATGTATTTGAATTTATGAACCTTGTCACATGAGATGTGGTTGATAGCAAGGAACATATATTGAAAGTTTGAAGTCAAAACTTAAAGAAATAAAACAGTTGCAGTAAAAAACAAATATTTTTTTTAAAAATCTCTAAGTTCAAGGGGAGATAATTTTGAAAAAGAATGTATTTGAATTTATGAACCTTGTAGCATGAGATGTGGTTGATAGCAAGGAACATATAGTTAAAGTTTGAAGTTAAAGAAATACCTTAAGAAATAAAAAAGTTTTAGTAAAATATATTTTACTGCCCAAAAACAATCAAACAGTGACATGTGTATAAGTTTATTTATTTATTGAAGTTAACGCCGTGTCAACACAATTTAGGTCATTTCACAGCGTCCAGCGCACCTAACCTAGCTTTCCTGGACCATTGACTGTAACCAGTACTCACCTACCCTTCCACAAGGCCAGAAACTACTCCATACATGTGTATAAGTCATTGTTAAACAAGTTTATTTTAATAACCTTACATGTTAATAATGTAGGCATAGGTGGATCCAGGATTTCTGTGAGGGGGCGGAAAATTCTAGTTAGATGGGGCGTAAAATGAATAAGCAGAATGGGGTTCAAAGGGGCCATAAGGGCCTCAGATGATATAGGGCAAAACCCTGACCAAAGGATCAGGTGACCAGTGGTCCCGGAAATTCTGTAGTTTTGGTTATTTCTTAGGGATTCAGGCACATTTTCAGAGCCTAAACTATCCTTATCCAGAGTATAAAATATAAAGCATCTAGATAATTATTATCATATAATTTTTTAAAAGCTGCTGAATCATGTTTATCTTACAATTATGAGAAAGAAATGTTTTATAATGTATACTATATTGCATGTGTAGCATGCGAAAAAATTATGACATGTATATATATATATATTTCTTGAAAATATCATATTTCATGAAAGAAAAAAATTGCTTCCACTGGATCCGCCTATGGTAGGATATATACATAAATATTGTTAACATGTACCTATAATCAAAAAGATTTTGTTTGGACAAAATAAATTTTGAGAGAATATTCATGGTATAATACATGTTTATTTTAACAATCATAGTAGAAAAACAACAATGTCTGCACATAATGCATTTTGATGGAGTGGATGGACCCTAGTATAATCCCAAAACAACAGAACTTCATCAATATTACATGATATAATTACACACCACCTTAATTATAATCTAATAACATGGCATATACCAAATACATATATATTGTAAAAAAAAAAATTCTAAGTTGATTTTTCCAATTTCAATATCTAAATTATCTGTCTTACATTTTTCACATTCTAAGCAACATGATAACTGAATTTATTCCTAAGGCAAAACTTATACATTGAATTAAATAAAATTTCTTTAATTACAATGTATATTACAAAATGTAAATTTCTTAAATCATAATGTATATTACTACCTATTCATATCAAATACATAACCAGAAATAAAAAACATTACAATCATATTTTTTCATATATATATATATTGCAAACAGAGTAGAAAGGCAGCATGGATGATAAAGAAATGGGAATTAAATCACAAACATAATAAAAGTTCATGTACAAAGTTGGGTTGATATATATTATTGTGTTCCAAAAGTATGTATGTGTGTATTGAGGATTTTTAAGACATCATCATTATAAAATATTCTCGAGCACTAGACATTTAGTTAAGTCACAAATGGAATGGAAAGTGTTGATTGATCAAATGAATATCTTATGAACTGATACTAGAAGTGTCAGTTATTTCCAACTATGTATAAGTAAAATATATTCATGGCAGCATTTAAAATGAAATTTCAGTCCTCAGACATTCATAAAAAATGACATCAGACCATTAATATTCTATAAATCACTGAAATTGTAGCATTTTTGTAGATGCAATCAATGATCTACTGCCTTATTTCAACGACAAATTCATACTCTTCACAATTCTTACAAGAGACAGTAATATTAGGCTAGCACAGTACAACAAATGCTAGAATGAATCTCTGATCATAGAACATGAAAAGACAAAAATCATTATTCAATATTTACACATATATACTTGTAATACTTTAACCTTTGGTAATTGTATTTAACCTGTTATTCTAATCGAAGTAAAACGCATTTTCATACAAAAGAAGATAATACGGTAGGTTTCTTGGGCTCTATGGTATGAAGCTTGAGAACAAACTTCATGCCTACACTAAGTGTCCTTCTTAAGCTGTGCTTTTCTAAAAATATAATAATAAGAATTGCTCCATTGTAGTACAGATGAACAAGCTATTGAATGCTGCTTTTCAAATAAATAAGGTATTTCAAAAAAGTGTTCTTTAACTTTATTTGCACAGAAAAAAAATCCTGCACATAGATTTAAAAAAAACCAGAACAATGTTCCTTTCAAACTTGATGACTTCAGGCCCCCTTTTTCTCCCTTACTGTCATTTTATTGGTTCTAGTCTAAGAATATATCATACATTGCTGATTGTGACCAAGGTTTAGATTTATATAAAGTATTATTACACTATGTTATTTACTGGATGGAAACCACCAGGCTGTCTCACTGCTGGCCTACATCTATAATCAGTGGTGGGCATTTCTCAACCATCTTGAATTTAGCTCTTTTACATTTATCACATTAATCATCCTTCAAACCATCTGTCTCAGCCTGAAATAATTAAGCAATTTATAAATTACAGCACTTAAAATCCAAAGTGAATGTTATTAATGATATACCATGATACTTAGACCTAATATAAGTCCAAAAAAGCTACAAATATTGAATGATTATTCAAACAGCTATGCATAAAATGTGATTACATTTATCAAATTTATGGTTTTAAACTGTTCTGAGTCCAATTAAACACAAAATTCATATTTATAATCTTGACTTCTAGGAAAAGAACTTATACAGTCGGTTATCTTATACATGCTGGGAGTGGATGGCTAACAAAGTCAAGAAACACCACTGGTTTTACAATTGCGAAGTTTTATAGAGATAGATACATATAGTTTAAAGAGTGTATATTTACCCCAATGCTGTTTCATCTTTCTTTAACATTAGCTGATACACTCTCTCCACAAGTTCTCCTTGATAAAGCATTCCTTCAAGTAGAATTTTTTCTGCTCTTACTACCACAGCATCCTTTTTCTCCCACAAACTCAGGTATCACAGGACTTGTGACTTCACTTGGAGCTAGAGAACTAGAATCCATGACCTAGAATTAAGATAACAATACTTTATCACACTCCAGTATATATGACCGTTTATGGTGATGCATTTTTTTATCAGTTTGACAATTTTTCTATTTCAGTCGGTAAAAATGTATCTCTAAATTATCACCTGTCAAGTTCAACATTAGATTTCATTTATCAGATAAATTAGCCGGGGGGGGGCATGATAAACCTTACATTAACTTGCCCACAATAGCTTTCGGCTGCCCCAATATTTACCATCTATTTTTCTCATTTATTGACTGAATAAACATTTTAACAGAACTCACTTTGATCTTTTAATTTTCTTTCTATAAGAAACTAGGGAGGGGTCCAGAATTATTTTCTAGAGGGGACCAAAATTTTTTCTAAGGGTGTTCCAAACTTTTAAACCACAGCCACATTATACACTGTTTGCAGAATAAAACAACATATTGATAAAAAAAAAGTCTTCATTGCGTTTAAACACAAAGGTGAGTGAAGCAAGCATGAGAAAATTGCATCTTGCTACTTAAAAAAAAATACACTCATGGACAGATACATTTTGGAAATTTCAGGGGTGTAAACACCCCCCCCCCCCTGGATCCACCTATGGAAAGTTGTTATACCTACATTTAATATTTTTAGCTGTGAAAGATTGTCTAGTTATAGTAGATCCAATATATATAGCAGTCAGTCAGAGAACAGCAAATGAAACTCTTAAAAATGACTATATGCTAAATTTTGTCCAAAGTCCTTAAATGCTGACTTGCCCGGCGGATCAGTTAATGTAACAGACTTGTCCTGTTGATTTTTAACTTGGCATCACCAAGTGCTCATCTGTACAGTTGGGACTAAACATTAATTATGCATAACCTAATACTCCTACCCCTGTACCGTCATCACAAATAAGATTTGAAAATAATCAAACATGATTTAATTATGTACATGATCACTCGAGTACAAGATCTAGTAGGCAGTTAAAAACTTTCTATATGTCACGGCATCATAATCGAAAGAACAAACTTATATTCAACAATCAACACAGTGACATAAGCTAGTCATTATCTTCGATTATGCCGTACTCGCTTGTTCGATTTTGCATGCCTCATTTTAGCATAATAAACAACCAAACTGAGTTTTCTTTAATCTGTAGACAACAAATAATGTCAACACAATGCAATTTCACGAACACAAAATAAATAATTAGCTATACTTACATAAAGTATCAAGAATCGATAGGTAAACATCGCTTCCGTCATTGTTTTGTTTACCTGTCATGAAAATCTCGCTTACCGCGTGACCTGCGCGTGCGACCTCTGGTGAATTCATTAAACAGGTCACATGCATATATTTAGCATCGGGTAATGTCGGCAATTGGAGAGGGAGTCAAAATGCGCTATTTTCAGTCGCTCGTAACTCGGCTTTCTGTGGCCTGTTGACAACCAATAGACTTTGATCGGCTACATTTTTATATTGTCTTCACGTGGGAAATGAAACCAAATCAGGGTTAATTTGTTATAGGATGCGCATAAGCCATCTTTAAGCTCCAAGACTTTTGTCGCCGTCAAGTGCAGAAATATGTGGAAATATTCAATAAAAATGAAGAATATTCAAGAACGGTCAAGTACACATGTGCACGTCAATAACTACGTTAATCGGGGCCACTTTCACAAAAAATCTTAAGTTTCTTCATAAGTCAAGACTTAAGCTTGGACTTAAGTTAAAAGTTGTGGTGAACTTAAGTTTTTACTAAGTCAGTTTCTCGAAAAAACTTACGACAATCTTATCTGTTCCTGACTTAAGTCTGGTCTTAAGTTTTGACTATATCAATGTTTCAAAGCTACGCTGTTAAATCTGTCAATTTTAAACTGGTAATGTGTAAACCGTCAATAGCATGCTGTAATACATGTACAATCTTTTAGCAATGACTTATATCACTGTCTAGATCGTGAAACGGTGGCGATTTTCCGTGTCACGGCGTAGCCACATCAAGATGGCGGAAAAACAATCATCCAAAAGGTACGTGTCCTTTTTTGCATGATATTTTGAGAAATATTCGGGCCCGAACGCGTTAAATAGTTTCATTTGATCCGTAAATGTATAAACTAAAGGGCGTGTGTACTCACCTGACATGTCACAAAGGATTTATGTGAATTAAAGCCACCAAAGATGACGAATCACCGTCTGTCAAATTTGAACCGAGAGAGTGTATTACTTTTGATAAAACTGTCATTAGTACGGCACTTACCGTGTTATGAATATGATTGTGAGATAATGTATATGCATGCAATTATACCTTAAAATTGTACAAGTTCTAATTTATTTTGTTTTGTCAAAACATGCCTACTTTCGGTTTTGTCTAAGCAACGGTTGAGATATTAGCTCCGGTGAAGATTTTCCGTAAGAAATGACTCGGTGTTGCCATAAAAAGTGGACACGGTGTATACATATGCGTGAAAGTGAACACGGTTCGGACACTCATTCAAACGTTAAACGCAACCATATCATTTGAAGTAAATCACATTGGCATCATCCTTCGTATTTTGCTATACATATAAAAGCCCAATGTGTTCAATATGTAAATCTTTGCAGAAGCAACGCCTAATAGTGAATCAGTTAGTATTATTTGATTCCCTCTATTCCAGATCGTCATCTTTCGTATTGATACGTAAAGAAATAATGTAGTATAGAAATACGAAACTGATACTTTTAAAGGCCCTTTTGTGATAAGACTTATCTTATATATTTCATAATTTTGTTTTCCCGGTGTCAAAATGAAAAAAGGCTATAAATGCTAGATACTACTGCAAGTTTTCGAAATCTGATATCCTAGCATGCATTAATCATTCAGTAGAAAATGCCAAATTGCAGCTAACTGACGGATGAGATGGTATAAAAAGTATCAAATGGCCGATATGGCCTTCTGACGAAAGACTACAGAATAATACCAAATTTAGAAGTGCAAACTGGGAAGTATTTTAAAGAGAATCAACATATATGTACAACCTTTCTAGAAATTAAGAAGTGTCCTGCTGTTAAAGACCTAGAAAGTATACAAGAATCTAAACAAGATATTTCTGTTGATATTGATTCAATTACTCCCCAGTCCAGATGTGAAAAACGTACAAAACGTCAGAACCAAAAAAAGCACTCGGCAGTGTAACTTAGCAGGTCCCTCTCAGCAAACGTTACTTCCATGTACGTGGAACATGATGAACAGTTAGTCATTTGTCTACGATTTGACCAAACCCGTATTTTTTGAACAAATACTACTACGTTTTGCCTTGCCTACATTTCGACCATAATTCCAAATAGTCTGGTCGCATTTCAAGCGTTTGAATGAGTGTCCTAACCGTGTTCTCTTCCACGCAAATGTATACACCGTGTCCACTTTTTATGGCAACTCCGAGTCATTTCTTACGGAAAATCTTCACCGGAGCTAATATCTCAACCGTTGCTTAGACAAAACCGAAAGTAGGCATGTTTTGACATAACAAAATATATTAGAGCTTGTACAATTTTAAGGTATAATTGCATGCATGTACACTATCTCACAATCGTATTTACTACACGGTAAGTGCCGTACTAACGGCGATTTTATCAAAAGTAATGCACTCTCTCGGTACAAATTTGACAGATGGTCATTCGTCAACTTTGGTGGCTTTAATTCACATAAATCCTTTGTGACATGTCAGGTGAGTACACCCGCCCTTTATTTTATACATTTACGGATCAAATGAAACTATTTTACGCGTTTGGGCCCGAATATTTCTCAAAATATCATGCAAACAACGACACGTACCTTTTGGATGATTGTTTTTCCGCCATCTTGATGTGGCTACGCCGTGACACGGAAAATCGCCACCGTTTCACGATCTAGACAGTGTATATACACATCACACAAACACATTAAATATCAATACACGATGTTCTCGTGTTATCCTTGTACGAGCAGGGAATGAAAGTAAAGCAAAACAGATTAGTGTAATATATACATGTATGTAGAGCTTGAAAAACAAAACAAAATCACTGTGCAGGCAAAGTTTTCATGACTAAGTAGAAAGCAGCCAAATAACTGGATTTATGAGTTTATCACTGAATAGGTAAATCTATATTTTCTTATTTAAATTCTGCATTTCGTTGCTTTTTCACATTCACTGATACATAATTTAAATTGTTAGCTTTTATTTTGCATTCAAACCTGAATTTTGTTGTAGGATAGCTTTAATCGTCTTTAAACGCATTTTTATTTGTTCGCCTCTTCATAGAAATAGTGATACATATTTGTATTTGAATGCCATTTATTCTATGAGTCATGCCATTTGAATTCTGTGCCAGTAGCATAGAACTTTAATGAAACAAGATCTTTTATGTAAACTGACTAACTGTGACCTGCTTGTATGTCGCACAAAATGGCATTGCAGTAACTTGCTGGTCTGGATAACCTGTACATATTTATTAAGTATTGGTCGTCAAACACTTCTAATGGGTTAAATATATTCTAATTATTCGCTGCCTACTCAAATGGCATCTCCGAATTACAACATTAGGCGCAGCCATACTGGAATTTCTGACTTAAGTTGCCTGTTTTAGACTTAAGTCACCTCCCTAGGTGACTTAAGTTTTGTCTTAAGTTTATGTTTCAAAATCGACTGAAGTTTTTTTGTGAAACAGTGAGAGGATAAATACTAGACTTAAGTAACAACTTAAGTTTAAAAATGAACTTAAGTTGTTTCGTGAAAGTGGCCCCGGATCTCTAAATATAATTACTGTCCGTCAATGCTTTTGAAGAAATGGTTCAGTGGAGCTTTTCACAAAAGTTCTTAAGATAAAAACCATCGTAAGCCAAGAGCAAAAAACATACATATTACAGTCATTTTGGCCCCTTATTTTCCAGAATTATTGAAATATGTAGGTAGAGTATATTTCAAATATCATATCATGGTTATGTTTAGTATTCAATTGACTTTGAAAAGCAAATTCATGAAATTGAACAATAATTGTTTTCGTTATAATTTTTATGAAATGGTGCACTGGAACACTGAAAATGTCTTTACCTAACCGCATTACCTTTAAATGTGACAAATATAGTTCAGTCATTGTAATGTTCTAAGTTGGAATGCGATCATTAATTATATTTTTAGATTTGAATTAAACACAAAATGAACAGATAAAAGTATATATCGATGTCACTTTTTATTTGTTTTGTATCAGACTGACCCCACTTCTTAAAGATAGATATAATATTACACTATGACTTAAGGCAATTTTATAGTTAAAGTACATTCATTATCGCAAATTTAAAACATTTAACATAAATAGTGTACTTGTCAACGGAAATTTGTTTGTCCAGATGATCTACAGAAAGTGGGTCATCTCTAGTATTTGAAATATTCTTCCTTGATAAAATTTCCTTCCTGCTTTTTATTCGATTGGGTTTTTGATAAAAAATCTTTACATTAATTAATAGTTATTTTTCATTAGAATTTGATGATTTAGTTTGCTTGTAAACTCCTAAATATATTTCAAAATGTAATTTTGTTTAGATTGCATATGAGGCATTAGGCATCATTACCAAAGTATGCTCTTTTTGCTTTATAAAACATAGATTTGGACTGCAAAACAATGAAGACAACTTATGCTTAGCTTTTGGTTTATTATTGAACATATGTTTTTTATTGGGTATAACTCCGTGTCAACACAACATTGGTCATTTTACGGCGTCCAGCGCTCCTACCTTAGCTTTCCTGAACCCTAGCTTATAACCTGTACTCACCTACCCTTCCACAAGGCCGGAAATTTCTTCATATACCTCATAAATGAAGGAAAATTGACATTATTGACAAATTTTCATGAAAGGGTATATCCTCCCTGGGTGGAATTCGAAGTCGTACCCCAGTACGAGATTCCAAATCCCGGAGTGATACCAACTGCGCTACCGACCCGGGTTACATTCAGCGTATGTCCAAAACAATTGATGGATATATAAATAAAGCATTTAAAAACTTGTCAATGTATTCGTCAGTATGATGACCAAAAATATTATCAATATCGTTAAAACTATATGTACAATCATTGATAAATAATTCAACTATCTGGTAGAGATCCTATGGTGGCATGTTTCTGTCATCAGATAACCATATAACTAACTAGTTAATTAAAGGAGATTAACTAGTTACCGTAACTAGTTAACATCTTAATATACTAGTTAGTTATGTTGTTATCTGATGGCAGAAATATGCCACCATAAGATCAGAATATATTTTATTACATACAAAATAAACATTATACATGAAATAATGAATTATAATGAAATAACATGCCCTTTATATTTTTTTCGACCTTTGTATAAAATACTTAAGACGAACTCACCTATTTAGAATATATCAAATTTAATATCATCAAGACAAATTTAAGTCATCACAAACATTACATCCTGTTAACTCAAACTCTGTATTATAATTATTAACATACTTGAAACCATTTCATCAAGGTCAACCACTTAGTACCTCAAGTATCATTTAAATTTCAAGCTATGATATACATTTAATTATGACTTACATTTATCTATGATCACTTACGAACATCCTCCAATACTATCAACTACAGTAAAGTTCCACTATTAAGACCAGCAAAATCGGTGGTCTTTATAGCGAAACGGTCTTTTCATAGAGACCAAACAAAACAAAGACCATAACAAAAGTGGTCTTAATAGCGGAACCTTACTGTACTATCAACATCTAAAAGATGTACACTTTTAACTGTTAAGCATCTAATGGTTCAAAAGAATAAGCCAGTATTCATTATAGCAGATTTTTTCAGGTTAAAAATCTATTTTGTCATAAAACATATCATCTGTAGAACTAGTCTCTCATATTTATAGTTTAATATTCTTAAACTCCATATCAATGACCATATGTGAGTTAACAATGACCATATGTGAGTTAACAATGACCATATGTGAGTTAACAATGACCATATGTGAGTTAACAATGACCATATGTGAGTTAACATATTGAATTCATTGAATACAGGTCAAGTGACATAAAGAGTTTAAGACAATCAAACTAAAAGTCACATACGATCATTACCAACATTGTAGGTTTCAATACGTATACCATTTTGAATAGTTGTATGTAATATTGGTATGATTAGATGTGTATATTATAATACTTATTTATTGCTTCATATCTTTTATTCTTACCAACTTTCTTTGCGTCAGAGAAGTTGGTATCTAAATTGAATTTGTACATTTCAAAGTAAAAGCAGATCGAAAACGATAGCAGAATTTGGTCGTAAATATCTTAAATAATAGTTATGATCGCAGTACGTTTAAAAGAAGTATTGTTAAAGAACAAAGTTTCCTCAAAATTACATAATTAATTAAGCTCTAAAAACAAGTTTTAGTCATATATAGTCAATATACTAAAATGATGTACATGCAAACGTTTTAACTTAATTATCACCATTATCCACAATGGTCACCGTTACTCTAGTATCATATAAATAAGCCTTTTAATCTTGACACTTGTGTATACAACGTATTAATAACCGGATATTGTTTAACAATAATCGGTGATGATAATTAATGCATGCACATTGAGTTATTCAAATTTTACTTACTGTTCGAGAAGTTTTACCTACCGTTGGTTGCGATATGATTTACTTGCCGTTAGCCGGAGAAAGGACGTGACCGTTTACGAAAGGTTCATCACTGTTGAAAAAATACGAGGAATTAAAATGACCTTTGTCAATAGGTGGCTGTGGTAGAGAAGTGGCTGTTGTGGGAGATTATATTGAAGTGTCTTCTTATAAAAGGACATTCTCTTTAAAAAGGGATACGTAGTAAAATCTAAGCTTAGGAAGCAACACGTTTTGACATGTTTGCTATGTCTCTAATGCATGTTATATTTTAATATATACATAGTAACTCTTCATCTTGCTATTTTGCTTCAGTTTGTGGCTAAATCATTGTAATGTAATGCGGTCATTCATTTTACAATCTTTGGCAAGCAAATAATATTTACTTAAATTATTGATCACTTTAAGCGGTTTGTAGAAAATGTGATTCTAGATATTTCCAAATGAGTTGGATTGAAACATGTGTGCTTGGAAGTTGAATTCGCAGGGCTTGGGTACAAGCGCTTTATAAGGGTGACTTAATACTCAAAGGTTACTGCCCATGGTGAGTGGCGCACAACAGTTATTGACCCTCAGTTGTTAGTCGCTGCTCAATGCGAGTACTGAATACATGTAGTTACATGCAGATACAAACGTCCAGGAAACGAGTTGTCAGTAACTGTTATATCACAAGAGTGAGCAACAAGTTGTGGATAAACTAAAGGTAAACAGTAAACTATTACAAATGATAATATCAAAGCGGCTAGATATGCATAATGAATATTAATTCAACAAAGAACAAGCGGTTTTATGATTCATTTTTTTTAGAAATGCAAAACAACAATAACAATAGTCAACGAAAGAAGGCTGGAGATATAAAATGAAATAAGGAAATATCACACGTGCAAGGATGATATATACATTAACTTGTGAATAGGTCTGTGTCTACATGTAATGAAAGCATATGCAGGCGTTAAGGACAGATAATCTATTTTCATTTCATTTTTAAAATATCTGCTTGCTATATTCTTCTGATTTTTTATCTGGAATGCACAAATGACCTGTTACTCAGATATATATAAGTTCGAAGTACATTATGATTGGTATGGAGTGACATGTACAGATTGGTGCGAAGTGACCTGTCATACGGACGTTCATACTTACGTACAATACGATTGGTGTGGAGTGACATGTCATACAGACGTACATAAGATCTACGTACAATACGATTGGTGTGGAGTGACATGTCATACAAACGTACATAAGATCTACGTACAATACGATTGGTGTGGAGTGACATGTCATACAGACGTACATAAGATCTACGTACAATACGATTGGTGTGGAGTGACATGTCATACAGACGTACATAAGATCTACGTACAATACGATTGGTGTGGAGTGACATGTCATACAAACGTACATAAGATCTACGTACAATACGATTGGTGTGGAGTGACATGTCATACAGACGTACATAAAATCTACGTACAATACGATTGGTGTGAAGTGACATGTCATACAGATTTACATATTTTGTTCGTACAATACGATGGGTTTGATGTGACATCTTATGATATAGGCACATTCCATCTTAGAATAAGTGTTGGGTGTAGTATATTGTTCATTATATTGTACGAACTATTCTTAATGTAATAAAATAAGGGTGCTATAAATAAATTGTCCATAAACACTATTTCTGAAGAGCTACGTAGAAAAGATAATGATCTCAAAAAAATCTTCCCATAAATCAAATATAATGTAAAAAAAAACTGAAGTTCAAGTGAGTTAATATTAAGCTGTAGTTTCATCCATATTATCGGCTGTTATATGTATACAAGAGGCATCTCATACATTTTATATAGCTCTGACTTTCTTTTTATTCTTCAAAACAGAATCTCTGAAAACAAACAAGAATATAATATATGATAAGCATTTAGATGGTTTTTTCAACTTACCAACGTACATATACTTCATGTACTGTATTACGAACTTCGGTGTCGTTGATTTCGTCCCGGTGTGCTAGTTTTTATCGGTCTTATCAAGAAACGTATTACCAAAGCCCATAGGGTAGTTTTATCAAGGCCTAATGACCTATAATAGTAATACATTCTTCTATATTTTTGATTCAACATTTATTTTTACATTAAAATTCATAATAGCAAAATAAATGTTGACTGCAGGCAAAACATTTAACACACATGTTCACCGTATGAAATAGCTTGTAAAATGGGCGCTTACGAAGACCTGATCGTACATTTGTATGTTCTTATGTATATACCCTAATATAGTCATATGACATTCATAAGGTAAATACAGTGTAGCCGCTTGTTTTTCGTCAAGTTTATACACTGAATTAAAACAAAGGAGAATCAAATAAAGCAAACATAACTGTGACTTTTCTTTTTTGATTGTAGGTGGAATACGACAAACTTGGAAATAACTTATTCGGAAAGTATATTGATTTATTCAGAAGAAAATTATAAAATTTAATGTTATAGATGAGTCAACAAGTCATTGTAAGATGAGTTCAAGCATTGTCTGCCTGTGTACTTTCGTTATTGAGTTCACGTTAGGTGACCGTTATCTGTCGGTCCTGATTCATTGTACATGGAGGACAAATAGGATATTTAAGTGTGTAAACAGGATACATTAAAATTTTACTCTGAAACAAGGACATAACTTTATCATGTATACATATGTTAAGAAAAAGATGCAGATACTGATATACAAATATGAATTGGTTGACGTTGATATACTCATATGGTCCACCAGTCTAACTATAAAGTACACTACTCAAAAGAATGTTATAAACCGCCACTATATACATGGCCTTGTTTTATATTTAAATAATTAGGGAATGATTTGTGTTTTATTCTAACATACAAGTCAATAATATTCTTGCGTTTATTTCAACAATTTATTCGTATCATATTAATATAACTAGTAAAATTAACTTAAACGTAACATGCCCAAAAATGGGATATTCACAATTTTAATTTAATGCGGAATGTGACCACCAGCAACTGCATTGACAGCCTGACATCGACCTGACTCAGTTTAACAGTTACTGCATTCTACAGAACACTGTCCATTACACAGACATGAAAGCTCTTGCAGATTGCCTGTTGTGGCAATCTCCTTTTTTCACCAGTCCCACACATTTTTCAACCGCTTTTAGGTCGGGTTCTCTAGTCTGTCGGTATTTATATAAAAGTTGTTGGATGGAAGAAAGATGTCCATATGCGGATCTAGCGGGGGGTCGGGAGGGTCTGGACCCCCTGAAATTTTCAAAATGGATCCTCCCATAAGTGTATTACGTGTATATTTAACTGTAAGCCGTTTTTTAAGTAGCATGAAGCATTTTTTTGTCGTGCTCACTTCCCTCGCCGTGTTGTACACAGATAAAATGGTTATGTAATATTTGTTATATATATGTTGCGTTATTCTGCAAACAGTGTATAATGTGGCTGTGTTCGAAACATTGGATCCCCCCCTGATAAAGAAAAATCCTGGATCCGCCCCTGATGTTTATTGTATCTCCTCGCAATCTCAACAAACACACAAGGACATTAAATACTTAATTTGCCTACTTTTTAATGAAAATTAAACGACGTTCAATATTCGATTTTATTTAGTGGCGGTTTAGAACTTTTGAATAACGTATATCTAATGTGGTATATTTCTGCCATCGGATACCTACATAATTAACATGTTAATTAAGTGGTTAAATAGTTACGTAACTAGCTATTGTTTCAATAAATTGATTATCATAAAAGGAAATAAATGCAGATTAGCGCCTAGAAATGCTTTTACTATAACTTTTTAAATCCATAAATTCATGGTGTAGTTATTTCCCGGACAAGATTCGGGACGGACGGACAGCCAGACAGACGGTGGTATTATAAATTTAATTAATATAACTTACATTCCAATGTAAGGTGGCGGATTGTTCTGTTGACTTCTGCCAATATGTCTGTAAAAATAATCAAATAAATAGTTAATGTAGTCAGAGTGCATAGTCACGTGAGCTTCTGAAAGTAAACACACTTGTTCTTTTGCAGATTTTTTTGCACGAGCCAAAATGTAGAAAATAATCAAATTACTACCAAGTATTTGTCTATAGCAAACATACTGTTCGAATGCATGTGTTCATTAAATTAACTTAATGGTTGTTGATGTTGACCACCTGACTGTACACCCAGACAGTAAAATATAAAATACTTTGTGAAACAAGTTCTATAACAGTGTGCTCAAAACAATCTAAGGCCACAACAAGTTGGTTACATGTTCTATGGATTCGCTCGCACATTATTTTTACGGGTTTTTTTTTTCAAAAGAAACTATTTTTATTTCCTCGTTCGCTCTAAAAAATTTAGTCAAACCGCTATATAAAGCAAATAAATTAAGATGTTTTTTTCTTCGCTCACTCGCCAAATTCTTTTCCACAAACATCCGTAGAACACATCATCAACTTGTTGTAGCCTAACCAATTTGTCTGAGTCACACAAAATCCCATGCATTTTCACTACGGCATGAGTAACAGTGAGTCGACTAGACCCAGACGAGAGTCAGAGACACCTTCGTAGATATTCGGTAATTTCCGTTACATTTTATTGGAATAATTCAGCAAACTAAAAGCTAAAATTATCTGAGTCTCCACTTTCATGAACTAGCAAAGTACATTGTATGATGAAATTAGACACCGTCATTCATCAATCGGATTGCGAACGCTCCCACTGTAGGAATGCAAGTCCAACTAAAAATAGCAGGTAAAAGTGACAAGACCTATTGATAATGATATAGAATAGAGCGTTTAATAGTCAGATTGGTAAGAGTATTTTATTTTATAATATCTCTTAATTTGTCATAACAAATCGTCGAAAAACAAACAATACATTCGGAACACCTCGATTGTTCATGAAATACACAACATCGGAAGGATTCATTGGGGTCTAACAAACACATTGGGTATTTGCTACATACACAAGACGAAGCACAAGCGGTTAACAAAAAGATTTTGGTCTTAACAATTAAAATCATTTTTGTAAATCATATGTGATTAAATATTGTTCAAAAGTATTTTTAAATTGTGTATTACAAATTTATGAACAAAAAATGAGACATTTGTCATCGCCTAAATGATCGTGAATTATTTTATTTGAACAACGGTTAGATTATTTTGTTTGGATATGTGACACTCGGGTAGATCCAAAATGGCGTCTAAATCTTCTCGACGTTTTTGGTAGGGAAATCACCGTGAAGCTTCGAATTACAAACAATAATGCATTATTATTCCACAAAGTACATACAGTACAATCATGTTACACGTACTTACGCGCTATGAATTCTGTTCTTTGTTTGGTCTAATACCATACATGTAAGTACAATGCCTATTACCTGAAAGAAAAATCAAAATACAAATGTATTGAAATACAGAAAGACTTTCGTGTACATTGGAACCTAACGAAGTACAAACCGAGCAGGGCAAAAATGCGGGCGAAGTGTTAATTCTATCCTGTATATCTGGCAAATACTACTGCTTAGTGTATTAACGAGATTTGACTCCGCCCATTAACACGCTTATCGAAAGATTGTATAAGAAAATACCAGTCACTGAAACAAAGACGCGTCAGTTGATTGACAGAACTACTTTTATCGCATGGAAATAAACGGCGTAATATATCAGAGACACATGTATCACTCCGCAGGTCAAACTTGTCAGGCATTTGAATCGTCTATAGTTTTGACTAGTGATATAACTTATGCCTTTCGGCGAAATCGACGAAAGTCTAAAAAGATCTACAGTTTATTGATCAGGAAAATACTGTTTTATTTCGAAAAATAAAAGATGTACATTTATGTAAACTCCATAACAGAAGGTCTATTGGTAAAGCATGAGGCCAAGGTAAACCGAAACTGTAGCTGGACATAAAAAGCCACTGTAATATATAAAATCAGGTTCATGCAGATTCCATTAAGGTTATTGATTAACTCTACATATATTATAAAGAACTCAAACTCAAAGCAAGGAAGCACCCAGTTCAGAGTAAATCACTAATGAGATACCTCTGGAACAATCGTCCTGTTAGGCTGATGAAAATAACCTGTCCAACTTTCAACCTTGATAGTAGTTATATTGACCTGTCTCAACTTGACCATAGATAAGAGTGAACTATGTGTATTAAGTTAGTGAAATAGTGTTACATCACAGCCACTTGGATTTAATGCCATATAATGTGAAATAATTATACATGAGTTCATACAAATCGAAATATTATTTATCAGAGTATCATCACTGTAGAATATTTTATTTATTCAATAAGTTAACATTGGGTAGTGCTGTAGCCTGTTCAATCACCCCGAACGTCCCGCAAAGTTCCGTAACTTTAGGGTGGGAACAACTTAACCCAAAGACAACTAAGCCCGAGTCAACTCATTCCCCAACTAACGGGTTGAGTTTGCCCTATCCGTAACGTTAGCTAACAGTCGTTACTGGACACGCTGCAGATGTTATGTATTGTTTGCGTGATGATGATCTAATCCTCCATTGACAGAGCTGGCCATTGCTAGCCATCACTATTATGTGTATAAGTTAAAACACATCATGGAATATTACATTAAATATGATTTTCCAAGATGTGACTATCTTAATAAACATTCATAACATTAAAACAGTTTTGTATGGTGGCTGATTTATTCCATGTCGTATTTTCGTTTCTTCGCCGCGAAGAAACGAACACACGACAAAATGAATACAACAATACGACAGATAAAATGTTTCGTGTTTTCGCCTAACATCTGTCGTATCTTCGTCTTTTCGTTTCTTCGAGGCGAAAAAACGAAAAGACGAAGATACGACAAACTATGGATTTGTCGAGTCTTCGTGTTTTCGTTTTTTCGTTTCTTCGCGGCGAATAAACGAAAATTCGACATGGAATGAATCAGCCATCATAGTTTTGTGAACACAGCAGTCGGAGCAGTTACCGCTTTTAGCAGTCAACTAAATGCTGCGACAAGATAAATGTTGTCAGTCAAAATTGCACAACAGTTATACAGTACAATCTTTCTTAAACAACACCCACTGAGAAGGACTTAAATGTACTGCTGTCCAGAGGTTGTATTTGTTCTATAGATGGCTGCTTGGCAGAAGTTATTCTATACCGATACAAACCATTTTACTACTGTCAGACAAACCGATTTATATCAGTTATATTTCTATAATGTTACAATGTAACATTGCAAGTAGTAATATATTACCTCGACAATGAGACCAATGCCACCAACTAGGGCGATTATAAGAAGGTTTGTATCGATGCGATCCTGTATGGCATCATAGCAAGTCTGAAATAAGACAACAAACATACTAAATGTTGGTCAACTGGTTAGTACAAAATAGTTCAAGGTGTTTGTGAATACATAAAAAAAATGAAACAATTCATTTCGTGGTAGCCAGTATTAAAAATAAAAGTTGTATACTCCATTTTAACAAAATTACCTCTAACGAGACTAATCAACGTCAGAATTGTGTTCACTTCAAGACATGATTTTTTGTGTTTATCGTTCGCTAAATATACGTGCAATCAGAAAAAATCGAAATTGAATGACTCTCAATAGTATCGAACTCCTACTAAAATTACAATCGTCTGTAAATAAATGATCATGCAAGATTAAGAAAACGTAAACGAAAATTGTGTTACCTGAATAACTACTGAGGGGGTGCAGCCATTATTACGGTTTGTCTGACCCAATAACGATAGTGGTAAGGGATAAGTAATGCGGACTGTGAAAAACTTACCTGAGTATAGTAATCTTGTGGTGTCTGTGTACATGAACTGTTTGTTAGAAGAGTTATGTCCTCATCTGTGTCAACACCTTGACAACACGTCGATGGAATGAATTCATTACTCCTGTAATATGTAACATTACTACGATTACCAGTCTCATACGGGTTTTAGAGGTATGCTTCAATTGTTTTGTAATAGTAGGAAGATGTTTTTAGTGTGCCATTCAAGGATCAAAATTAAGACGTCCACATGGATGCAAACTGAGCAATATTGTGCGTATATGTTATGCTTTATGCGTTTATACATATTCTAAAAAAAATTCGAATACCTTTTTTTTATATAAGCGGTGTAAAATACACTTTGTTTATCAGATCTTGCATATTTGTGTTCTATTATTAATGAACTTTTTCCACTCAATGGTTAAATATGGTGATGCATGTACACCATATTATTGATTTAAACAATGCCTTTCGAGGTGCAAATTTTTAGATAACCCACAAGTACAAAGTTGTTAATTGTATACGATGATATGTAAATACGTTCCAACTAACAAAACTTTTAAAAATTGTTACAATTATTTAGCCCTTGTGTAAAGTGAATATGCGGTTTAAAGACTGCTTCCATATATATGTTCAGTGTACACACTATACTAATGTACGAGAACACCTGATCATTGAAATCATGTTAGGTAGATGATTGCTCACACTACCCATTTAAACATGTGCTGAGTAAAACAACTGTAGGTAAAGTCCTTGCTTAAGGAAAAAAAGCAGAACCCCTAGGAGGGTTTGAACCGGGATCTCTTGATACCCTGGCGCGATTCCTACCACTTTATCACTGCTTCTGATATGATATATATATATATATATATATATATATAGGATTCAAAAGAAAGTACTAAGTTAATATACTTATATAAACTCATAAAGAAACTGTACTTACGCATTTCCTATGGCAACAAACCATGGTGATGGAATGGTCTCCATATCACTATAGTTACCGGCACCACAACAACCAACCTAAAAAACATAGAAGACAAACGAAAACATGAATATTTTGAATGCAGAATATTAATGAAGAAACTATGGTGGAATATTTCTGCCACCAGAAAACAATCTACACAAAAGCGCCTAAAATTTCTATGAACGGAAACCAGTAATCGAGTTTTGCCCGCAAGACTGTAGTAAGTACATTGCGTAAAAGAGCAAGATACTAAAGTCTTGCGGGCAACCCTCATAACGTTACTTTTATTACGTATCAACATATAACGTCACAAATTGTGGACATTTTATAACTTAAAAAGACAGAAAACAAATGATCTAAAATGGTGATAAATAGACACAAACAATCTGATTAAACCGGTATTAAACTATCCGCTCGCTCACTCGTATTTTTTAGATTTTAGATATGTCCACTCCATATTACTGGTCACGTTCATTTGACCTATGCTTTTATAATATTCATGACGAAATCATTGTTGTCAATTACGAGTTTACATTCTCTATGAAAAAATGGCGTTACAAAATGTATTTGCAAAGAACTGTCTAATTAAAGCCAGTGAAGGAAACTTCCTGCAATTAAGCTCCTAAAACTCGGCCTTAAAAGAAATTGCGATGCTTTTTTATATTGTTTTGACTAGAAGCTACGCAATGATTGGTCGACACAAACGTCATCTCGTTGTAACCCCTTGTGCGATTTCAGGAGAACCTATACGACAGTGATCTACATGATATCTGTTTACTGTGATTGAGCCACATACCTTCATAAACATTGTATTGAAGCCATCAGAAATGTCGTCGGTTTCTGTCGGACCATTATATCCATTTAGTAATACCTTAAGTTCACCTTTCAGCCATTCTCCAGACTAGAATAAAAAGAAATAACAGAATCTGTGTAATCAGGTCATATTTAATATTATTTATTAATTCTGGTTTTAACGCCATGTCAACTGATTTTGGTTATTTTACGGCGTCCAGCACGCCTAATCTAGCTTTCCTGGACCCCTTTCCCGGAAATTTCTCACCTCCTCGGGATGTATTCGAACCCGTACCCCCTTTATAACACTAGATTAAAAATCTAGGCGAGCTACCAACTGCGCTACCGACAGGTCACATGATAGGTCATGTGTTTTTATGTACTTTATGGCATTGTTTAATCAATAAGTATAAAGGGAAATTACCAAAACAGAACATGTATTTTATTAATAAGGATTTGAATAGAAATTGACAGATTTCCTCAACCAGTACATACCGTTTTAAGTGATCGAGTACAAATATTTCTTCCATCATTTACGGGGCCCATATATAAGACCGACTTGAGTGGCATTATTTCATATAGTCAGTTTTAATATATGCCACTATGTACGCATATATTGAACATTTCCAAACAACAGAACTAAGGGGTACTAAGTTATATATATCAACTATTTATTTAATTTTACCATAGGTGACTACAAATTGACAAGAAATATAATACCCATTAGAAATTATATACATTTGTGGGGCATATAGCATTTACTATTTTAAAAACTGGCTTTCGCACACTATTTTAGTTGGGTACCCTATACCCCCCCCCCCTACATCATTTTAAACATGCTAGAAATGCGAGATCTAATGTATGCCCCGTACGAAATATGGACCCCACAAGTATGGTTTTAAATAGACCGATGCTCCGCATATTGAAATATGTAACAGTAACATGGGAGCCCGTGCTTTAGCAAACTCCTCACAGTGCTTAAGTCACGCTTTGCTACTTAATTATTGATATGATAAAGGGAGATAACCGCTGCGGGGAGTTTGGTTTGACGTGTCTATTTTTAGTTTTATCTATTTTTAGACACAAAAAAAACCCATTTTTTAAATTATTTTTGGCAGTTTTTGCAAATATCAAGAGGCTTTGTCAAAAAAGAATTGTCAACTTGATATGCCGGTATATATGTGCTCCAGCGACAAACAAAAGATTTATTCAAAGCTGCGCAGTTTCTTCCACAAAACAGGAAACTCGCAAATTTAATAGTATATATATCCTGGTAATAAATCACACACTTGCATTTTCCCGTATGAATACATATCAAGTAATACATATTCTATATTTAAACGTCACTAGAGTTTTAAATTTTAAATTATATCCGTCAGAACGAGAAGACCGCGATAAAGGTTACATTTAGTTGACATTTAAACGATCGCCATGTGTTTAGGGTGTTATTGTCTTAAAGATAAATACAAATGAATATCATCGAAAATCATATTAAGTTTGATCTAACGCAGTAACAACACATTGTATAGGTTATATGACGGTGGTCAGTCCAGCTACACATCGTTTATGGTTACGGTAAATCTTTGGACTAAGCTGTTAACCATTTACTAGGCACATACTTCCCTCAGTGATTTATAACTGCACAACTTGATTAGAATCAGTGGTAGGATGGAGAATGACCGTATCAATATTTCATAACCAAACTCCACGAAAGTATGCCCGCCCGGGAATCGAACAATACTCCTCGATTTAGAGTTCTAACATACGACAAATTCTGGAGGAGAACGTACGATACTTTTTACCGTAAATTAAGTTAGGAATTATATCAAAGAATACTCACAGTTCCCTTCAGTCTGATCCAGAGGCCTACCATTGTTCCTTGTATCAGTATTATAAACACAACCAAGAAAACAAACTGCAATGATTAACAACTCAAAATTTAAGTGCATTTCTTTATATTTCAGCAGACAACAGCAATAGCTATTTTATATTTATAACTTTCTCCACGATTTAATGCCAATCACAAAATGTAAACATCAAAGGAGAAGACGTCATACACTGCTGAACGGTGGAAATTTGCTAATACTAGAAATATCCATAGGATTCAAAACCATGCAATTCAGCTTTTAAGTAAGTTCATGTGGCACATAAACAAAACTGTAGGGCTGCGGGTCGTTGAACAAGTGACGATCTGATTCGAACCACGATTCATGTAAAACGATTCACGAATCGAACCACGAAACACGAATCACCGGTAAAATGAAAAAACTTACATACGTGTACATACAAAAATAAAAGACGAACTACAGAAGCTTTTATTGCATTTTCAGCATAACTCAGTTTTTTAGTCGGGATAGCGAATATCCGAGTACTCGGATACACGCAGCAGCCCTACAAAACTCACTATTGAGTTCATGTGACGCATAAACAAAACCGCCCTGTAGATAAATTTGAAATTCGAAACCTCGTGTACAATTGAACTTTCGATAAAAATTATATTGTGTTGACTGATCAACAATAGAAATATACTAGCTATAAAGTGAAGTGTTTGTTATATTATAATAACTTCCAAATTCAAATAATGGCTCGTTTAGGACAAAACGAGACATTTGTTCACATAGAAAATCGATTAAATTTGTCTCACGCTATCCGAAACAACTCGTAGTGAAGCATACTTACAATCAATAAACAGCATTTGATTTTCTTCCATGCAGCACATATACCAACCAAAGCACAGCCCATTATAATAACCCCAGCGGCTATCATCATGTAACAGACCGCTTGAAACAGTATGCCCATTTTGATACCATCATACTTGATATAATCAAGTAAGGTTATAACTTCAGGGTCGAGAATTCCACTTGTTAACAACAGCAGCAGTCCAGCTACAAATATCACACCCCCTGCAACCTAAAATAATCGCATATGTATATACTTTAAAGGTACTAGTTCACAGATTTGGTTAATAGATTCCATATTTTCAAAATACCATTCAGTGTCAGTAATTGTGTCAAAAAGTAAATTTTAACATTTTTTAGACTTTCTGACTTATCGATTGCAAAACGTATACAATAAAAGTTTCAAAAATGCACTAAAATTGTCTATACCGTGACATTCGGGGTAGACTAATGAAAACAGTAGTGCTTTTAATGTATTACATAGAAAAAAGACATTTCAAATACGCTTAAAAAACCCGTCTGTCCTAGGAACACCAGTCAATAATTCATGTTAACATCAATCAACCGCCTGCTTTTTTCACAAAAGAAGTCAAAGTAGGGAGGATTGACTTGAACCCAAAATATCTTAGAAAAGTGGTCTCTTGTAGTCTGTGATTTTATCCACTCGAACTGACAGAACCATCAACTTCACGATTGGTATTATGAAAGATTGTGTTATTTATAAAATACTTACGAAGAAGGCTATGTTCAAAATTACCAGTAGGTACTTGGCGCAATTCGGATAACACATCTGAAAAGAACAAAATAATTGTCTTTTTCGTAAAATAGTTCACATGATAGAGTGCTACTAGAAACACTGTCGCAATAATCACATGCACCCCTATGCAGACCTATTATGTAGCAAATTTATATATCTAACTCATCGGGTATTACATTCGAATTATTTCAATAACTTACCACAATAGTACTAGTTAAGTTTATGGGACAAAAAGTGATTTTAGTGAGTTTTTAAAAGCAATAATTTACTATTTTAGAAGCTACTGATCTTTTCTTCAAATATCATCGGCGCAAACATTAACCCCGCTGATTTAAATATTCACTTAAAAATTTCTGTAATCACTATCGATAATCGAGTATTAAAATCAGTGATGTTAATATATGCACTGCTTCAAGTTCATTAAAATTTTCAAAACATATCATGTAAAAATTTCGATACTGCATTTCTATCAACATGCTAACGAATTTAACATTTTAGTGCTGACTATTATTTGATTGTATAAATGACCATGGGCTCGTTTCATAAAAACTACGATTTTGCTAAATTCTACATAAACCAAATTATTAACGAACTCGTTTAGTAATCGTTTCACAAACCATTGTGTAAATTAGACCCATTTTCGAAAGATAAATCTGGTGAATCAATCAATGTCGCAATAATGATGTATGTATTAACTGTAAAAAGTGAGTATTTTACGTTTATAAACGTTTACGTTTTATACTGAAATAGTCCCCATATCTCTAGACAGTTAAACAATTCAAACTTCATAATTCAATAACACGAACGACAGAAATTTATAACAAATAATGAGAAAAACAATACAGATATTGACTTAAAATTTACCTTGGTTTCCGATATACCAAAATTTCTCCAAGATATTTTATTAAACAAATCTACAGATTTAAATGTCTCATACAAATATGAGTTATAAGGCTTGTTTTCCTAGTTGTCATTGACTGACACAAAACTGTCCCTAATTCTATTGTTTTAAATTGTTCAAACATTAAACGTAAATGTATTGTATGTTTTGTTAGAAATTCAACAATGGCTTCATGC
This sequence comes from Mactra quadrangularis, assembly GCA_025267735.1. Taxonomy (NCBI): domain Eukaryota; kingdom Metazoa; phylum Mollusca; class Bivalvia; order Venerida; family Mactridae; genus Mactra; species Mactra quadrangularis. The sequence continues at coordinate 46,963,110 of CM046299.1, read as the reverse complement.
ACTGATTGGCATATTGCAACAACGAAACTTGAGACGTAAGGACTATTCAAACTTAGTCAAAATTAGCAATAATTTTTAAATCGATACTTTCTTTAACAATTAACAGTATATTTATAATAAGTTTTTTTCTTTCTCTTTCTATTTGTATTATAATTATTAGTATTATAATCTATTCTCATGGACATGTATCAAACAAAAGAATTTACAGGTCGTCCACGTAAACATTGCGTATATAAACATAGGCAGTTTCATTACACACCAATATTTAGGGGTGGATTATTTTTACAATTTTATAGTTTCATTTATTTACACATAGTTTATAAACTTACCATTAAATATTATTTACAATGTGCATACACACTACTTAAAATAAATGTAACACAAAAACGGCCTGTTTCAATCACTAAAATGCTGTTCATGCATTAGTTTATTCACCTATCTAGTGGGCAAGTCCATTATTTAAAGTACAAAAACACGCATGACCTAGAATACGACCTGTATGGCTTTTAAAAAGTATTCAAGCACAACTAATATCATTACTAGTAGACACCCACGTTCAGCGTACTAAATTTGACGTAAAATTGTTTCAATATTATAATGGCCAAGTAATTAAAAGTTATAAATAGTGCTTTACGCTGCATTTTAACATTTTTTAAAATTATGTTGCGGCATAGCACTTGTACATCGAGGGATTGACGGAACACTGTCGTAACTCATATTTTCAAAAAATTTCATGAGAAGAAAAAAAAACTGTTCAACATTTTTCTCTCATGTTATTCTGTAACTATTTTTTGATATGTGGGTAAGAAATAACATGTCTTATGTAATTACAAAGGGCTAAAAACACCTTATTATTGTGAATTTACAAGCTTTTTTTACTTACAACAGTTTTTCACTGAAATTGGGAGTTATTCCGAACATGGAAATACGTAAATTTATGTACTTTATAAATGGAATATTTTGATGAAATTTGATAGGAACATGTATTTGGTATTTCGGAAGCCAATTTCATCAAAAAGTCATTTTTGAAAAAAATGTTAGTTACGACAGTTTTCCGTCAAGCCCTCGACATACATACCTACACTCACCCCATACCAACAACTGACATCTGTCCTATCTGACATAATTATAATTGCTCTGTGGCAATACCACGTGACTCGCTCCGCATCAAATCTCCAATGCCAGTTTCATACTTTCTGCAAACACCCCAAAAATACAACGATTATTTTCCAAACGCCAACTATTTGAAAAAAATGAAGACGACTGGCAACTGTATTGCTGAGGGTTTCCATGGTGTTTGCAAAAAGTATAAGACTGGTGTTATATACTATATGATATATACAAACCCTATGTTACTATGGTTACATGTCTCTATTGTATACAGTACATTGTTATATGATATAGCATCAATTTCTTGATTTAAGCCGCCCGACTAGCTCAGTTGGTAGCACACAAGTCTACTGATCGAGAGGTCGCGGTTTCCATTCCCGGGCGGGGCATACTTTCGTGGAACTTGGTCATGAAATTATTCCTACGGCCATTCTCCCTCCTACCAATGATTTTTAATTATGTAGGGCAGTTACAAGGCAGTCACTGACGAAAGTATGCGCTTAGTAGTTGGTTAACAGCTAAATCCAGAGATTTAGCCTTTCCAGGAGCAGTGAGTAATTTGACTGACCGCCGTTATATGAACTATAATTGTGTTGCTACGGCGTGAAACCCAACAAACAAACAAACAAACTTGAATTAGTTTTGTCATAGAAGTTCTAGAAGAATCTGGAATGTACCACTCAATTGTTCTTTACCTTGATGTTTCTAAAAAATACTAGAACGTTCTTTGAAAAAAAATATTTAAAGTACACTGGCCTTGGGTTAACTACTATTATACAATCATTACTCTTTAATCATAAAGTTAAGTTACATTGGGTGTTCATAAATATTTTAGAGTGTTTTGAATAATATAATTAACATCTTTATTTGGATTTTAATTGTGGGACTATAAATAAATCGGACATTTAACATCGTTGAATTTTTTACTAAGAAACCCAGGATCAGTGAAGAATTAGACATTTATCTACTAAGGTTTATTATATTTTATACATTTTTCTTCTGTTCGTAACCTTTTATACAGTTGAAAAAATCTGTATTTGTTCATTGTAATTTGTTGCTGGTTTCATTTCTTTTCTGTACCGTAACACTGGCATTGGAGCTGTGATGTGCATAAAGTATTTCACATTCTTTCTGCTTAGCCTCGTGTAGGTTTCATGGAAATCTGACTCAAATTAGACTATTTTCTGTTCTATAAATGTCTGAGTCGAGGCTAATTTTTACTATTTTATTCTCAACACCATTTGTGACGTCATAATCACGTGGGTTTGCCACCGTGTAAGTATGCGGACGAATGGGCGTAAATATATTTCATGGCGGAGGTAGGCAAAACCCGTCCGGGTATCGTTTATGCGACTCTTACATTCGTAGCCACACGCGCAACTGACAGAGTTAACGAAGAGGTTATAGAAAGGCATGAAGTTTTAGTGAATCTAAGGGAAGTAACTGTCACATGTGATGTATTTACTATATGGAGAGAGGCCTGTTGGGAAAATCTCGGCAGTAGGTATAAGTATAAGGAAGACATGGGAGGTGAACCGATTGTGATGGTAAAGGGAAGATACTCTGTACAAACAGTTGCTTCCCTTGCTGAATCATGAAATAAATGCCGCCATCTTCTTGAATTTCGACTCGCTGGCAAGAGATGTTTCTCTGCCAAACCACAACGACAAACCCATCATTTTGACGATCTCACTGATATGAAAAGAATTGAAACAGGTAAGATATTCGATTCTATTCCTTCTGAACGTTAAAAGTCTTTGCTGAACTAGAATATTTATTAATCAAAGTAGCGGGTTTACTCGCTTAGAATTGCGGACGACGTCATTCTCGCAAATGGTGAATACATGTTTACACCTTACTTTTGAGTCAAAATTAACTTTTGTTATCTTTTTTATATATAAATTCATATATTTCTGTTGTCGTAGTTAACTGTTCGATCTTACATCACTTGTGAGATTTTTATTATTATTTATTATGATATTTTCGGATGGATAATTTCGGATATTAACTTGTTATGACTTAATTGAATTGTATTGGAAGGAATTTACAACTCTTTTAATTCATATTTTGTCATTATCATCTCAGTCTACCTCAGATTAGATCTATAGGTGTAGCAGAGGTATAATATGGCACTTGTACTCCCTTGCCTTCAAGCTAGCTTTTATGGCGACGTGGTAGTGTCCGCTTACGACTTAAGAGGTCGCGGATTCGAATCTCAGTTCGGACCATGGATTTTTATCGGGTTACATTTGGCGCCCAACGTGAATAACCCACTTGGAATTGTTTGATTGCACCCTTAGATAGTCCCACAGACAATCAAGCTCCGAGAATTCGAGGACGAATTCTGTTAAGGAGGGGGGTGTGTGTTGCAGAGGTATAATACGGCACTTGTACTCCCTTGCCTTCAAGCTAGCTTTTATGGCGACGTGGTAGAGTGTCCGCTTACGACTCGAGAGGTCGTGTGTTCGAATCTCAGTTCGGACCATGGATTTTTATCAGGTTACATAGGTAGCCTAGTATCTCTCAGCCACGACATTAGCTTCAAAATGATTTATCTTATTTATATATTTTTATTTATTTATTTATTAAAGGTAACGCCGTGTCAACACAATTGTAGGTCATTTTATGGCGTCCAGCGCACCTAACCTAGCTTTCCTGGACCATTGTCTATAATCAGTACTCACCTACCCTTCCACAAGGCTAGAAACTTCTCAATAATATCTAATCAAGGGAGGAAAATGGACATAATTGTCAAATTTCCATGGAAGGGTATAACCTCCCCAGGTGGGATTCAAACCTGCACCCCCTCGGGCAGGAGTAACCAAATCCCGGTGTGCTACCAACTGCACTATCCAACCGGGTTAAAATGATTTATCCACTCCCTTTAATTACCTACATTTGATAAACAACCCTTGTCTAGCACACTGAAATTTTCCTTCCATACTTTTTTGTAACAAATAACATCAACTGTAAAACTTTATACATGATCTCTCTAACCAAAAAAATCTATTTCAGCACTTTCTTGATCATTTTCAACTACAATGTATTTTGAATGTGAATGTCTTTTATTTCTTACAGATTAAATTCTGCATCTAAAGAGTTATGCACAAAGTTTTATTCATGTATGGTGTTTATAGACTTGGTAAGGTTGATTTAAATTATTAATTTAATTATTATTCTTGTACTTTTTATTATTGAAGTGCAACTGATGAACTGTAAAGTATGCAAATTCATTTCTGAAATAGTATTACATGTACCAATAAGCAGTAATTGCCCTAACCTTGCAGCTAAGGGCACTGGACTGATGGGGAGGTTTATTCAGACAAGTAAAATTTACTTAGTCTGTACATTCAGGTTAGTTGATAGATTTTACCTAGTGCTGTTGGACATAAGAGATTGAGTTTTTACTCCTCTGTGCAGTTTCACATAAAAGATTGGGCTGGCACTCTTGAAACTTTGAGACAATCACCGGTTAGTGCAGACAATACCAATATACATTAGTATTATCAGCTATTTAAATTATATTGATTTTGTTAATTAGCCATTCAGCTGAAGTATATCTGTTTAGAAGAAAACAGATTTTAGTATGGTAACAACATTAAGGTTGCTTTCAAGACATGTTTTCTGCTGTTTGGTAACTTCAGTATTACCATCATTATAGAAGCCTCAAGACTTGTCTGACAAAGTTTCGGCTGGTTTGGCACAAATTATCAGATTGGCATTATCAAAACATGCATGTTTAGTCCATCCAGACTTACGAACTTGAATGGTATCTATAGTGATTATTGTCATATATCATCCTATTTTTTTGATATTCCTAAAATATCACTTGACATTACACAGAAACAATGCATTTATATTAATGCCCTGATTAGGATGAGAATCTGAATGTTCAACATAACATATATATACAATTTGATATATACAGCTTCACTATCATGACTAAATTATTATGTATGTTGTTCTATTTCAGATGATATTTTGTAAAAAATGAAACATTTTGTGGTATGAAGTACCAGTTGTCTTTGAAGATGTGCTAACAACATTAATTATTTCATTAGTTTTCTGGTAATGATATTTGTGATATTTTAGCCATTTTTAAATCTATTCTATTATTGTCAGTACAAGTTGTCATTGTCTGGTATCAGTTCCAGTACTCCACTGTCTAATATCAGTACAAGTACATGTTATTCACTGCCTAGGAGCAGAGTCAGGGTTTCGCTACATATATCTAGTAATATTACTGATACTTCACTGTAGAGATTCAGAACAAAAACTACACTGTCTAGTATCAGTACTAGAACTTCATTGCCTAGTATAAGTGAAAGTGATACACTGTTACAGTTCTAGTGATGGGAAGTCATGTACCAGTACTAATGTAACACAGTCATATATCAGTACTAGTGCTTCACAGTCTAGTACCAGTACTAGTGCTTCACCATCTTGTACCAGTACTAGTGCTTCACAGTCTAGTATCAGTACAAGTGCTTCACAGTCTAGTATCAGTACAAGTGCTTCACAGTCTAGTATCAGTACAAGTGCTTCACAGTCTAGTATCAGTACAAGTGCTTCACAGTCTAGTATCAGTACAAGTGCTTCACAGTCTAGTATCAGTACAAGTGCTTCACAGTATAGTATCAGTACAAGTGCTTCACAGTCTAGTATCAGTACAAGTGCTTCACAGTCTAGTATCAGTACAAGTGCTTCACAGTCTAGTATCAGTACAAGTGCTTCACAGTCTAGTTTCAGTACTAGTGCTTCACAGTCTTGTATCAGTACTAGTGCTTCACAGTCTAGTATCAGTACAAGTGCTTCACAGTCTAGTATCAGTACAAGTGCTTCACAGGATAGTATCAGTACAAGTGCTTCACAGTCTAGTATCAGTACAAGTGCTTCACAGTCTAGTATCAGTACAAGTGCTTCACAGTCTAGTATCAGTACAAGTGCTTCACAGTATAGTATCAGTACAAGTGCTTCACAGTCTAGTATCAGTACAAGTGCTTCACAGTCTAGTATCAGTACAAGTGCTTCACAGTCTAGTATCAGTACAAGTGCTTCACAGTCTAGTACCAGTACTAGTGCTTCACAGTCTAGTATCAGTACAAGTGCTTCACAGTCTAGTATCAGTACTTGTGTTTCACTGTCTAGTTTCAGTACTAGTGCTTCACAGTCTTGTATCAGTACTAGTGCTTCACAGTATAGTATCAGTACAAGTGCTTCACAGTCAAGTATCAGTACAAGTGCTTCACAGTCTAGTATCAGTACAAGTGCTTCACAGTCTAGTATCAGTACAAGTGCTTCACAGTCAAGTATCAGTACAAGTGCTTCACAGTTTAGTAATAGTACAAGTGCTTCACAGTCTAGTATCAGTACAAGTGCTTCACAGTCTAGTATCAGTACAAGTGCTTCACAGTCTTGTATCAGTACAAGTGCTTCACAGTCTAGTATCAGTACAAGTGCTTCACAGTATAGTATCAGTACAAGTGCTTCACAGTTTAGTACCAGTACTAGTGCTTCACAGTCTAGTATCAGTACTAGCGCTTCCAGTGTAGTACCAGTACTAATGTTACAAAGTCATGTATCAGTACTAGTGCTTCACAGTTTAGTACCTGTACTAGTGCTTCACAGTCTTGTATCAGTACAAGTGCTTCAAAACTTTGTATCAATACTAGCGCCTCACTGTTTTGTATCAGTACAAGTGCTTCACAGTCTTGTACCAGTACTAGTGTTTCACAGTCTAGTACCAGTACTAGTACTTCGCAGTTTAGCATCAGTACAAGTGCTTCACAGTCTAGTTTCAGTATTAGTGCTTCACAGTCTAGTATCAGTACTAGTGTTTCACAGTCAAATACCAGTATAAGTGCTTCACAGTCTAGCATCAGTACTTGTGCTTCACAGTCAAGAATAGGTACTAGTGCTTCACAGTCAAGTTCCAGTACTAGTGCTTCGCAGTCTAGTACCAGTACTAATGCTTCACAGTCGTGAATCAATACTAGCGCTTCACAGTCTAGTATCAGTACTAGTGCTTCACAGTCTAGTATCAATTTTTGTTCTTCACAGTCAAGTTCCAGTGCTAGTGCTTCACAGTCAAGTTCCAGTACTAGTGCTTAACAGTCTAGTATCAGTACTGGTGATTCACAGTCTAGTACCAGTACTAGTGCTTCACAGTCAAGTATCAGTACAAGTGCTTCACAGTCAAGTATCAGTACTAGTGCTTCAGAGTCAAGTATCAGTACTAGTGCTTCAAAGTCTAGTTCCAGTACTAGTGCTTCACAGTCTAGTACCAGTACTAGTGCTTCACAGCCAGTTATCAGTACTAGTGCTTCACAGTCTAGTACCAGTATTAGTGCTTCACAGTCTAGTACCAGTACTAGTGCTTCACAGCCAGTTATCAGTACTAGTGCTTCACAGTCTAGTACCAGTACTAGTGCTTCACAGTCGTGTATCAATACTAGCGCTTCACAGTCTAGTATCAGTACTGGTGCTTCACAGTCTAGTACCAGTATTAGTGCTTCACAGTCAAGTATCAGTACAAGTGCTTCACAGTCAAGTATCACTACTAGTGCTTCACAGTCAAGTATCAGTACAAGTGCTTCAAAGTCTAGTTCCAGTACTAGTGCTTCACAGTCTAGTATCAGTACTAGTGCTTCACAGCCAGTTATCAGTACTAGTGCTTCACAGTCTAGTACCAGTACTAGTGCTTCACAGTCGTGTATCAATACTAGCGCTTCACTGTTTAGTATCAGTACTTGTTCTTCACAGTCTAGTATCAGTACTAGTGCTTCACAGTCTAGTATCAATTCTTGTTCTTCACAGTCTAGTATCAGTACTAGTGCTTAACAGTCTAGTATCAGTACTAGTGCTTCACAGTCTTGTATCAGTAGTAGTGCTTCACTGTCTAGTATCAGTACTGGTGCTTCACAGTCTAGTACCAGTATTAGTGCTTCACAGTCTAGTATCAGTAATAGTGCTTCACAGTCATGTACCAGTACTAGTGCTTCACAGTCTAGCATCAGTACTTGTTCTTCAAAGTCATGTATCAGTACTAGTGCTTCACAGTCTAGTATCAGTACTAGTGCTTTACTGTCAAGTATCAATATTAGTGCTTCACAGTCTAGTATCAGTACTAGTGCTTCACAGTCTAGTATCAGTACTAGTGCTATTCTGTATAATATCAGTACTAGTGCTTCACAGTTTAGTACCAGTACTAGTACTTCACAGTCTAGTATCAGTACAAGTGCTTCACAGTCTAGTACCAGTACTTATGTTACAAAGTCAAGTACCAGCACAGGTGCTTCACAGTCAAGTATCAGTACTTGTGTTTCACTGTCTAGTTTCAGTACTAGTGCTTCACAGTCTAGTATCAGTACTAGTGCTTCACAGTCTAGTTTCAGTACTTGTGCTTCACAGTCTAGTATCAGTACTAGTGCTTCACAGTCTAGTATCAGTACTAGTGCTTCACAGTCTAGTATCAGCTCTAGCGCTTCATAGTTGAGTACCAGTACTAGTGCTTCACAACTTTGTATCAATACTAGCACATCACTGTTTTATATCAGTACAAGTGCTTCACAGTCTTGTACCAGTACTAGTGCTTCACAGTCTAGACCAGTACTAGTGCTTCACAGTCTAGTATCAGTACTAGTGCTTTACTGTCTAGTATCAGTACAAGTGCTTCACAGTCTAGTATCAGTACTAGTGCTTCACAGTCTAGTAACAGTACTAGTGCTATTCTATATTATATCAGTACTAGTGCTTCACAGTTTAGTACCAGTACTAGTACTTCACAGTCTAGTATCAGTACAAGTGCTTCACAGTCTAGTACCAGTACTTATGTTACAAAGTCAAGTACCAGCACTAGTGCTTCACAGTCAAGTATCAGTACTTGTGTTTCACTGTCTAGTTTCAGTACTAGTGCTTCACAGTCTAGTATCAGTACTAGTGCTTCACAGTCTAGTTTCAGTACTTGTGCTTCACAGTCTAGTATCAGTAGTAGTGCTTCACAGTCTAGTATCAGTACTAGTGCTTCACAGTCTAGTATCAGCTCTAGCGCTTCATAGTTGAGTACCAGTACTAGTGCTTCACAACTTTGTATCAATACTAGCACATCACTGTTTTATATCAGTACAAGTGCTTCACAGTCTTGTACCAGTACTAGTGCTTCACAGTCTAGACCAGTACTAGTGCTTCACAGTCTAGCATCAGTACTTATGCTTCACAGTCTAGTATCAATATTAGTGCTTCACAGTCTAGTATCAGTACTAGTGCTTCACAGTCTAGTATTAGTGCTAATGTTACAAAGTCATGTATCAGTACTAGTGCTTCACAGTCTAGTATCAGTACTAGTGCTTCACAGTCTAGTATCAGTACTAGTGCTTCACAGTCTAGTACCAGTATTAGTGCTTCACAGTCTAGCATCAGTACTAGCACCTCACTGTTTTGTATCAGTGCAAGTGCTTCACAGTCTTGTACAAGTATTAGTGCTTCCCAGTCATGTATCAGTACTAGTGCTTCACAATCTTGTATCAATAGTAGCGCTTCAATGTTTAGTATCAGTACTAGTGTTTCACAGTCTAGTATCTGTACTGGTGCTTCACAGTATAGTATCAGTGCTAATGTTACAAAGTCATGTATCAATACTAATGCTTTACAGTCAAGTATCAGTACTAGTGATTCACAGTCTAGTATCAGTACTAGTGATTCACAGTCTAGTATCAGTACTAGAACTTCATTGCCTTGTATAAGTGAAAGTGCTACACTGTTTAGCATCAGTACTAGGGCTTCACAGTCATGTACCAGTACTAGTGCTTCACAGTCTAGTATCAGTACTAGTTCTTCACAGTCATGTACCAGTACTAGTGCTTCACAGTCAAGTATCAGTACTAGTGCTTCATAGTCTAGTATCAGTACAAGTGCTTCACAGTTTAGTATCAGTACTAGTGCTTCACAGTCTAGTATCAGTACAAGTGCTTCACAGTCTTGAATCAGTACTAGTTCTTCGAAGTCTTGTATCAGTACTAGTTCTTCACAGTCTAGTATCAGTACAAGTGCTTCACAGTCTTGTATCAGTACTAGTTCTTCACAGTCTAGTATCAGTACAAGTGCTTCACAGTCATGTACCAGTACTAGTGCTTCACAGTCTAGTATCAGTACTAGTGCTTCATAGTCTTACATTAGTACTTGTTCTTTACAGTCAAGTATCAGTTCTAGTTCTTCACAGTCTAGTATCAGTACTAGTTCTTCACAGTCATGTACCAGTACTAGTGCTTCACAGTCTAGTATCAGTACTAGTGCTTCATAGTCTAGTATCAGTACTAGTGCTTCACAGTTTAGTATCAGTACTAGTGCTTCACAGTCTAGTATCAGTACAAGTGCTTCACAGTCTTGTATCAGTACTAGTTCTTCACAGTCTAGTATCAGTACAAGTGCTTCACAGTCTAGTATCAGTACAAGTGCTTCACAGTTTTGTATCAGTACTAGTGCTTCACAGTCTAGTATCAGTACAAGTGCTTCACAGTGTTGTATCAGTACAAGTGCTTCACAGTCTAGTATCAGTACTAGTGCTTCACAGTCTAGTATCAGTACAAGTGCTTCACAGTCTTGTATCAGTACTAGTGCTTCACAGTTTAGTATCAGTACTAGTGCTTCACAGTCTAGTATCAGTACTAGTGCTATACTGTCTTATATCTCTACTAGTGCTTCCAAGTCTAGTATCAGTTCTAGTGCTTCACAGTCTAGTATCAGTAATAGTGCGTCACAGTCATGTACCAGTACTAGTGCTTCACAGTCTAGTATTAGTACTAATGTAACACAGTCGTACATCAGTACTTGTTCTTTACAGTCTAGTATCAGTACTAGTTTTTCACTGTCTAGTATCAGTTCTTGTGCTTCACAGTCTGGTATCAGTACTGGTGCTAAACTGTCTAATATCAGTACTAGTGCTTCACAGTCTAGTATCAGTACTAGTGCTTCAAAGTCTAGTATCAGTACTAGTGCTATACTGTCTTATATCTCTACTAGTTCTTCGAAGTCTTGTATCAGTACTAGTTCTTCACAGTCTAGTATCAGTACAAGTGCTTCACAGTCTTGTATCAGTACTAGTTCTTCACAGTCTAGTATCAGTACAAGTGCTTCACAGTCATGTACCAGTACTAGTGCTTCACAGTCTAGTATCAGTACTAGTGCTTCATAGTCTTACATTAGTACTTGTTCTTTACAGTCAAGTATCAGTTCTAGTTCTTCACAGTCTAGTATCAGTACTAGTTCTTCACAGTCATGTACCAGTACTAGTGCTTCACAGTCTAGTATCAGTACTAGTGCTTCATAGTCTAGTATCAGTACTAGTGCTTCACAGTTTAGTATCAGTACTAGTGCTTCACAGTCTAGTATCAGTACAAGTGCTTCACAGTCTTGTATCAGTACTAGTTCTTCACAGTCTAGTATCAGTACAAGTGCTTCACAGTCTTGTATCAGTACAAGTGCTTCACAGTTTTGTATCAGTACTAGTGCTTCACAGTCTAGTATCAGTACAAGTGCTTCACAGTGTTGTATCAGTACAAGTGCTTCACAGTCTAGTATCAGTACTAGTGCTTCACAGTCTAGTATCAGTACAAGTGCTTCACAGTCTTGTATCAGTACTAGTGCTTCACAGTTTAGTATCAGTACTAGTGCTTCACAGTCTAGTATCAGTACTAGTGCTATACTGTCTTATATCTCTACTAGTGCTTCCAAGTCTAGTATCAGTTCTAGTGCTTCACAGTCTAGTATCAGTAATAGTGCGTCACAGTCATGTACCAGTACTAGTGCTTCACAGTCTAGTATTAGTACTAATGTAACACAGTCGTACATCAGTACTTGTTCTTTACAGTCTAGTATCAGTACTAGTTTTTCACTGTCTAGTATCAGTTCTTGTGCTTCACAGTCTGGTATCAGTACTGGTGCTAAACTGTCTAATATCAGTACTAGTGCTTCACAGTCTAGTATCAGTACTAGTGCTTCAAAGTCTAGTATCAGTACTAGTGCTATACTGTCTTATATCTCTACTAGTGCTTCCAAGTCTAGTATCAGTTCTAGTGCTTCACAGTCTAGTATCAGTACTAGTGCTTCACAGTCTGGTATCAGTACTGGTGCTAAACTGTCTAATATCAGCACTAGTGCTTCACAGTCTAGTATCAGTACAAGTGCTTCACAGTCTTGTATCAGTACAAGTGCTTCACAGTCTAGTATCAGTACTAGTGCTTCACAGTCTACTATCAGTACAAGTGCTTCACAGTCTTGTATCAGTACTAGTGCTTCACAGTCTAGTATCAGTACTAGTGCTTCACAGTCTAGTATCAGTACTAGTGCTTCACAGTCTAATGTAAGTACTAGCGCCTCACTGTTTTGTATCAATACTAGTGCTTCACAGTTTTTTATCAGTACTATTGCTTTACAGTCTAGTATCTGTACTAGTGCTTTACAGTCTAGTATCAGTACTAGTGCTTCACAGTCTAGTATCAGTACTAGTGCTTTACTGTCTTATTTCAGTACTAGTGCTTCGTTGTCTAGTAATAGTACTTGTGCTTCACAGTTTAGTATCAGTACTAGTGCTTTACTGTTTAATATCAGTACTAGTGCTTCACAGTCTAGTATCAGTACTAGTGCTTCACAGTCTTGTATCAGTACTAATCCTTTACTGTCTTATATCAGTACTTGTACTTCACTGTTTAGTATCAATACTAGTACTTAACAGTCTAGTATCAGTACAAGTGCTTCACAGTCTAGTAGTAGTACTAGTGCTTCACTGTTCAGTATCAGTTTGAGTGCTTTATTGTTGTGTGTCATCAATGATACAATGTCTAAATGATAAAAATGTTTATTAACTATTTATCAGTTGACGTTTTATACTTTAGCAATCACAATCTTATTACAAACATCAATACTATATACATGTATTGCCTTTTTTGAGAAGTTTGATAATGAATTCAAAATCTGCATCTTTGTTAATCAGTGAATGGATATTGTTGTCAATTTCAGAATGCTTTGTTTACTTTTCCTTAAAATTGTTGCATTTTGTCATTGTAGATAAGCTAAGATAGAATATTACAAGAATATGATCAAAAGAGTACAATAACAAGAACACAAATCTGAAATGTTTAATGAAGACAGGATTTACTATCAAGTTTTTTGTATCCCATCACTCTGTTATGTATTCAATCACTCAGTTCTCTCTCTCTTATACCCCATCACAAAATTATGTTTTGTGCTACACCTTTCATTTTTTTCTCTTGTATTTTACTGCTCAGTTCCCTCTCCTGTACTTTACTACTCAGTTATGTTCTAATACATTTTACCACTCAATTCTCTCTTTGGTATCTAACCACTGTATTCTCTCTCTTGTTATTTAACAAGATACTCAATACTCTCTCTTGTATCACACAACTCTTTTCTCTCTCTTGGACATTACCCCTCAATTGTTTCCTGTAAAAAACACAGTTCTCTCTTGTACTTTACCTCTCAGTTCTCTCGTGTACTTTACCACTCAGTTCTCTCTTGTACTTTACCACTCAGTCCTCTCTTGTACTTTACCACTCAGTTCTCTCGTGTACTTTACCTCTCAGTTCTCTCGTACACTTTACCTCTCAGTTCTCTCGTGTACTTTGCCAGACAGTTCTCTCTTGTACTTTACCTCTTAGTTCTCTCTTATACTTTACCACTCAGTTCTAACTTGTAACCCATCACTGAGTTCTTTCTCTTGTATCCCACTACTCAGTTTTCTCACTAGTATGCCAACACTCAGTTCTACCACTTGTATCATCACTCAGTTCTCTATCTGTATCATCACTCAGTTCTTTCACTTGTATCCCACCACTCAGTTCTCTCAATTGTATCCCATCACTCAGTTCTCTCACTTGTATCATCACTTAGTTCTCTCTGTATCATCACTCAGTACTCTCTTGCATCCTACCACTCAGTTCTCTTACTTGTATCCAATCACTAAGTTCTCTCACTTGTATCATCACTCAGTTCTCTATCTGTATCATCACTCAGTACTCTCTTGTATCCAATCATTCAGTTCTCTCACTTGTATCCCATCACTAAGTTCTCTTACTTGTATCATCACTCAGTTCTCTCTGTATCATCGCTCAGTGCTCTCTTGCATCCCACAACTCAGTTTTCTATCTTGCATCCCACCACTCAGTTCTCTTACTTGTATCCCATCACTAAGTTCTCTCGCTTGTATCATCACTCAGTTCTTTCTGTATCATCACTCAGTACTCTCTTGCATCCCACAACTCAGTGCTCTATCTTGTATCCCACCACTCAGTTCTCTCACTTGTATCCCACCACTCAGTTCTCCCACTTGTATCCCACCACTCAGTTCTCTATCTGTATCATCACTCAGTACTCCCTTGTATCCAATCATTCAGTTCTCTCACTTGTATCCCATCACTCAGTTCTCTCACTTGTATCATCACTCAGTTCTCTCTGTATCATCACTCAGTACTCTCTTGTATCCCACCACTCAGTTCTCTTACTTGTATCCCATCACTAAGTTCTCTTACTTGTATCATCACTCAGTTCTCTCTGTATCATCGCTCAGTGCTCTCTTGCATCCCACAACTCAGTTTTCTATCTTGCATCCCACCACTCAGTTCTCTTACTTGTATCCCATCACTAAGTTCTCTCACTTGTATCATCACTCAGTTCTCTCTGTATCATCACTCAGTACTCTCTTGCATCCCACAACTCAGTTCTCTATCTTGTATCCCACCACTCAGTTCTCTCACTTGTATCCCACCACTCAGTTTTCCCACTTGTATCCCACCACTCAGTTCTCTCACTTGTATCCCACAACTCAGTTCCTTCTATTGTACTCTATCACTCAGTTCTCTCTCTTGTACCCTATCACTCAGTTCTCTCACTTGTATCCCACCACTCAGTTCTCTCACTTGTATCCCACTACTCAGTTTCTTCTATTGTACTCTATCACTCAGTGTTCTCACTTGTATCCTATCACTCAGTTGTCTCTCTTGTAACCCACCACTAAGTTCTCTCACTTGTTTCCCATTACTCAGTTCTCTTTCAAGTATTCTACAACTCAGTTTCTTCTATAGCACCCTATCACTCTGTGTTCTCTCTTGTATCCCAACGCTCAGTTGTCTTTCTTGTACCCTATCACTCAGTGTTTTCTCTTGTATCTCACCACTCAGTTCTCTTTCTTTTATCCCATCACTCAGTTCCTTCTATAGTACCCTATCACTCAGTGTTTTATCTTGTATCTCACAACTCAGTTGTCTCTATTGTTTACGACTACTCAGTTGTCTCTCTTATATCCCATCCCTCAGTGTTCCTCTTTGTACCCTTTCACTAAGTGTTCTCTCATGTATCCCACCCTATCCCTAAGTGTTCTCTCACGTATCCCATCACTCAGTTGTCTCTTTTGTATCATCACTCTGTAACAGCATCACTGCCTCATCCTGTCTGTGTCAGTTTCTCTGCAACTTTTTCACTGTGACAGTCTACTTGTGTCAGCCCCTTTGCATTTGTCTTACTGTGACAGACTCTCTGTAGCAGTCTCTCAGTGACAGTCTCTCTGTGCCAGTCACACATTGACAGTCTCTCTGTGTCAGTCTCACTTTGACAATCTCTCTGTGTCAGTCTCTCAGTGACAGTTTCTCGGTGCCAGTCTCTCATTGACAGTCTCTCTGTGCCAGTCTCTCTGTGCCAGTTTCACATTGACAGTCTCTCAATGACAGTCTCTCTGTGTCAGTCTCTCATTGACAGTCTCTCTGTGTCAGTCTCTCAGTGACAGTCTCTCTGTTTCAGTCTCTCTGTGCCAGTCTCTCATTGACAGTCTCTCTGTGTCAGTCTCACTTTGACAATCTCTCTGTGTCAGTCTCTCAGTGACAGTTTCTCGGTGCCAGTCTCTCATTGACAGTCTCTCTGTGCCAGTCTCTCTGTGCCAGTTTCACATTGACAGTCTCTCAATGACAGTCTCTCTGTGTCAGTCTCTCATTGACAGTCTCTCTGTGTCAGTCTCTCAGTGACAGTCTCTCTGTGTCAGTTTCTCTGTGCCAGTCTCTCATTGACAGTCTCTCTGTGTTAGTTTCTCAGTGAAGTCTCTCTGTGTTAGTCTCTCTGTGCCAGTTTCACATTGAAGTCTCTCAGTGAAAGTCTCTCTGTGCCAGTCTCTCTGTGTCAGTCTCTCTGTACCAGTTTCACACTGACAGTCTCTCAGTGACAGTCTCTCTGTTTCAGTCTCTCTGTGCCAGTCTCTCATTGACAGTCACTCTGTGCCAGTTTCACATTGACAGTCTCTCAGTGTCAGTTTCACTGTGTAAGTCTCACATTGACAATCTCTCTGTGCCAGTCTCACATTGACAATCTGTCTGTGTCAGTCTCTCTGTTTTAGTCTCACATTGACATTCTCTCTGCGTCAGTCTCACATTGACAGTCTAATTTTGTATCTTTGTTAGTATCTCTGTGACTGTCATTGTATCTTTATCAGTAGCTCAGTGACAGTCCTTGTAGTGCAGTTCTCTTTAATACACCAACATTCAGCTGTCTATTGAACTTAATTACTCAGTTCTCTCCTGTACTCTATCACTCAGATCTATCTTGTGCTCTATCATTCAGGTCTATCTTGTGCTCTATCACTCAGTTCTCTCTTGTACTCTATCACTCAGATCTATCTTGTGCTTTATCACTCAGTTCTCTTTTGTACTTTATCACTCAGTTCTGTCTTGTACCCTCATATTCAGTACTCTCATGTACTCTATCACTCTGTTCTTTTTCTTATACTGTATAAATCAGTTCTCTCTTGTATTATATTTCTCTGTTCTCTGTTGTTCTCCATTACTCAGTTTTTTATTGTACTCAATCACTCAGTTTCTTTTGTACTCTATCACTCAGTTCTCTCTTGTACTTTATCTTTCAATTCTCTCTTGTACTCTATCACTCAATTCTCTCTTGCACGATATCACTTAGGTCTTTCTTGTAATCTTTTTAATCAGTCCTCTACAGACTCAATCATTCAGTCCTGGCTAATTCTATATCACTCAGTTCTCTGAAGCACTTTATCTTTATGTTCATTCTTGTTATTTATCACTCAGTTCTCTTTTGTTCCATTACTCAGTTTTTTCTTGTACTCTCTCTCTCTCTCTCTCTCTCTCTCTCTCTCTCTCTCTCTCTCTCTCTCTCTCTCTCTCTCTCTCTCTCTCTCTCTCTCTCTCTCTCTCTCTCCCTCTCTCTCTCTCTCTCATTTCTCTATTGTACTATATTACTCAGTTCTAAATTGTACTAAATCACTCAGTTCTTTTGTGTGATCTTTTTCTCAATTCTCTCTTTTTCTTTATCACTCAGTTCTTTCTTGTACAATATCACTCAGGTCTCTCTTGTATTCTATCATTAAGTTCTGTCTTGTTCTCTATCAATCAGAACTCTTGAACTATATCACCCAGATCTCTCTTGTACTCTATCACTCTGTTCTTTCTTGTACTATATCACCTAGTCCTCTCTTGTGCAATATCACTCAGATCTCTCTTGTAATCTCTCATTCTCAGTTCTGTTTTGTTATCTATCACTCAGTTCTCTCTTGTACTCTTTCAATCAGTCCTCTTTTGTACTGTATCACTCAGTTCTCTCTTGTACTATATCACTCAGGTCTCTCTTGTACTCTTTCAAACAGTCCTCTCCAGACTCTATCCTTCAGACCTCTCTAGTTCTATATCACTCAGTTCTCTTTTGTGCAACATTACTTAATTTTCTCTTGTACTCTCTCTCAGTTCCCTATTGTACTATATTACTTAGTTCTCTACTGTACTATATCACTCAGTTCTCTTGTGTACTCTTTCACTCAGGTCTCTCATGTATTCTATCACTCAGTTCTCTCTTGTACTGTATCACCCAGTTCTCTCTTTTACTCTGTCACTCAGAACTCACTTGAACTATATAACCCAGTTCTCTCTTGTACTATATCACTCAGATCTTTCTCGTACTATATCACCCAGTTCTTTTTAGTTCTATATCACTCAGATCTCTCTTGTAGTCTATCACTCAGAACTCTCTTGAACTATATCACCCAGTTTTCTTTAGTACACTATTACTCAGGACTCTCTCGTACTCTATCACCCAGTTCTCTCTTGTACACTATCACTCAGATCTCTCTTGTGCTCTATCACTCAGTTCTCTCTTGCACTGTATCACCCAGTTCTCTCTTGCACTGTATCACCCAGTTCTCTCTTATACTATATAACCAAGTTCTCTCTTGTACTATATAGCTCATTTCTTCTTTGTACTATACCACTTAGTTTTTCTCTGTTGTTCTCTATCACTCAGCTCTCTCTTGTACTGTATTACTCATTTTTCTCAAGTATTCATTCACTCAGTTTTCTCTTCTACACTATCACTTTGTTCTCTCTTGTACTACATGTATATAACCCAGTTTTCTCATGTACTATATAACTCAGTTTTCTCTTGTACACTATCACTCAGGCCTCTCTTGTACTCTGTCACTCTGTTTTCTCTTGTACTAAATTACTCAGTTGTCTCTTGTACTCTCTCATTCTCAGTTCTATTTTGTACTATATCACTCAGTTCTATCTTGTACTATATCAAGCTGTTTGCTTTTGTACTCCAATATCACATGTTTTGCAAATGTGTTTAGTATTATTGAGAAATCTCATACAAGTATATACTTCAATAGTAAAAAATGCAATGAAGACAGAAATATTCCTTTAACAATGTTGGTCCATAAGTTGATGCGATCTTAATTATTAAATATAAAGGTACGAATTGCCTTAATTTTAATTTTGTCTCTTTTTTCCTTAAGACCCTACCAATTATCCTTAAAAGTGAAAATAAACACTGGCTATCCAGCTGCTTGAAAATAATATTCTTATATGACACACATTACATTTAATTTCAGGAAACTTAGCTGAATTGTCATGAGTGTGGTAAAAGAATGATGGTGTGCAGCACCACAAAGGGACTACAAAGGAACTTCATTCAATAATGCAGTGCCAAGATGAACTTCTGTACTTATATGGCTCATTACGTTTGTGTTGTGAAATCTTATAAATTGTCTATCATAATTTTTTAAAAGTTTTGCCATTTAAGGGTATTTTAATTCATGTATGAATACCTATGACATTTTGAGAAATAATGCAGAAAGTATTCACAAATAAGAAAATACAATGTATATCATATTTATATGATTGAGTGTGGTAAAAATAATGTTTAACATCCATTATATTCAAGTTTTTCCACCTCTTGTCAACAGTTTTGTCACCAGAAGTATCAAACATAAAAATACCTATTGTCTTAGATACATTTTGTGATATACTGTGGGTAAAATAACATCCCAATATATTGTGATTAATATAATGTTCAAATACAAGTAATGTATGTAATATTTCATGTTATCTAAGATAACACCTTTGATCATCATATTATTGTACTATGAAAGTTAGTTGAATACAGTTTAGTGTATATTAGCAATCGTACAGACCTTGTTGTATAAATACACATAAAATTACAAAATACTTGTTGACTTTATGCTTTTTTATCAATAAAGCTTTTATATTTGTCAAACATGTTCTATTTTGTCTTTAATAAAATTATAAGAAAATGTGACTGATGTAACATTGTGTTATTTAAACACTTGCTACTAGTGGTTCAGTATGTTGCCATAACTAATGTTGACCTAAGTCTTTACCACTCCATTGCTTAAGTATTTGTGCTGATAACCAAGCAGGTGATACGGAATTATAAAAATGTTTTGTGACTGGTAAGTATCTACAACTGTTACCAAAGTATGAGCTACAGATGAAAGTTTCTGTGCAATGTAGCTACTAACTTGTCTTGACAAGTGCAATTCATGAACTTTAGGATTGCAGTAAGTTTTACAATTGGATTTCTTAATCATGGTAAATGAAAGATGGCTTTGCAATCAACATAGCCTATTTCTGTTAAATAGATCATACAATAATAATAACCTAGTATGTTGAGCTTATAACGAACAATGCAATTGTTGACCAATGTATTGCATGCAAACACAACTTGAAATATAAATTGTGCGACAGTCAGTGTTTGATTTAAAAATCAAGATCAAGACTGCTCATTAAATGTATACATTGTATACTTTATTTTTGTAATAAATTAAGATGTACTATAGTACAGTAACGGCTTAAGTGTATGCTTACCCCAAGAAGCGATTTGCACATTCTCAGTCATGGTATAGTTTGGGATCTAGTGTACATGACGTTCAATAGACGTTAATATGCTAATCTTGAAATAACCTATCTTGAAAATGCTCAGGCCTGAAAATGAATGGTATATTTTTGGTGATTTTAATATTTGTCTCATAGACAAGAAACATGCATTATATAAAAGTTTTGTAAGTATTTTGAATTTTTTTGGGTTGAAGCAGATTATTACCTCCCCTACACGTATCTCTGATACTTCATCCACTTTATTAGATCTGATTATCTCAAACCATCCTGAAAAAATTATTGAATCTGGCACTTTACCAGTGGGTCTTAGTGACCATTTACCTGTTTTTTGTACTAGAAAATCCCAAAAAAACTGTTTTCAATGATCATAATTTTGCTAAGGTTCGATCAATGAAACGTTATTCAGCTGAATATTTTGTCAATGAATTAAAATCTTGTGATTGGTCACATATGTTTTTTGCCAAGAGTGTTGAAGACCAATGGCACATTTTTAAAAGTCTGTTTTTAAATGTTTTAGATAAAGTTGCTCCAATCAAAGAAGTAAGAATAAAACAAAGGAGTGAACCATGGATAAACTCTCATATTTTAAGTCTGATGAAAATGCGTGATTCATTTTTGGCAAAATTCAAAAAGCACAAAGACAAAGATTTACATTCGAAATATTGTTTTTATCGTAACCTTGTTCAAAGAGAAGTTAAAAATGCAAAAGCTGAATATGTTTCCAGCAAGCTTTTAGACAGCAAAAATGATTCAAAAAAACTATGGTCTGAGCTGAGCAAACTTGGCTATAAAAATAAAACCAAAAAATCTTCTAATATTATTCTGAATATAGATGGCCAGAAGTGTTTTGAGGCTACAAATATAGCAAATCATTTTAATAATTTTTTTACAAATGTTGCTTCTTTTCTCGTTTCAAAATTACCATCTCCTTATCATTTGTATGACACTGTATCTCAATATTTTAAACAGTTTTACATGAGTAGAAACCAAAATGGTAATATATTTAGATTAAAGACTGTGAATGAAAAGTTTGTTTACGAGCAATTGTGCTCTCTAAATTGTTCTAAAAGTATGGGCCTAGATGGCATTCCTGCAAAGTTTTTAAAAGATGCTGCATGTTTTTTAAAGATTCCTATAACATTTTTAATTAATAGTTCCATAACAAATAATGAAGTACCTGTAGAGTTAAAGAGTGCTAAGGTCAAACCATTGTTCAAAAAGAATAATAGATTAGATGTCTCAAACTATAGACCTGTTAGTATTCTATCTATTGTTTCCAAGATCTTAGAAAAAGCTGTATATACTCAACTTGAATCTTATCTAAATTATCAAGGATTACTGTATGAATTTCAAAGTGGTTTCAGGTCTAAATATTCCACTGACTCGTGCCTTATACATTTGACAGATCATATTAAAATTCAGTCATCAAAAGGCTTGTTCACAGGAATGATTATGCTAGACTTACAAAAAGCATTCGACACAGTCGACCATGATATTTTATGTAAAAAATTACAAGCTATGGGTATGGGATCGGTGGAGTGGTTCAAATCCTACTTAAATGGTCGTAAACAATCTGTTATGATAAATAATACCATGTCTGATTTTAGTGATATTACCTGTGGAGTTCCTCAGGGAAGTATCTTAGGTCCTTTACTGTTTTTATGTTATATTAATGACATGTGTACCAGCATAAGTGATAAATGTAAGTTAATACTATATGCTGATGACAGTGCCATACTTTTTTCACATAAAGATCCGTCTGTTATTAGTAATACATTAAGCACTGAGCTGAAAAATTGTAGCAAATGGCTTGTCGACAATAAGTTATCATTGCATCTAGGGAAAACGGAATGTATTTTATTTGGTCCAAAGAAAAAAGTTTCTAATACAGAAAACTTTGGCATTCAATGTGACGATCAGTTAATAAAATCATCAAAATCAGTTAAATATCTTGGAAGTTTTTTAGAATATGATTTTTCTGCTAGTACTATTTTTAATAACATTGTACAAAAGGCAAATTTCAGGCTTAAATTTTTATACAGGCACAATAACTATTTAAATAAGAAAACAAGACTATTACTTTGCAATTCTTTGATACAAAGTCATCTCGATTATGCTTGTTCTTCCTGGTATGAAGATCTTACTCTTTCTATGAAGAAAAAATTACAAATTGTTCAAAATAAAGTAATAAGATATATTAATGGATATACTTTTAGAACATCTTTACAAGTTACAGATTTTACAAATAATGGATTTTTAAATGTTGAAAACAGAGTAAAATTTCTAAGACTAAACCATGTTCATAAAATTTTTAATGATAATAGTCCATCATACATGAAAGAAAATTTTGTATTAACATCAACACTACATACCCATCAAAGTAGAAATAAATATAATTATTTTATACCCCATATCAATTCTTATACCAAGAAAACATTCTTTTATAATGCTATTAAAGATTGGAACAAATTACCATATGAAATTAAGATTATGAAAAATACTAAATCATTTAAAGTAGCAGTTAAAAATTACTTAAGTGAACAAATGTTCAGTGTTGATAAATCAGATTTTATTTATTTTTAATTATGTCAGTGATTTTATATATATATATGTACTATGTTGATGTTTTTTAATCTATTTTTATTACCATAACCTAGGTAGATATATTTGTGTATTTTTTTCCTATTTTAATAGTTCATGATTTAGGGCAAAGGACCCCATTGGAATTAAGTCCTAGGACTTTATGGGCTATCCTGTGATGCAATCTATACTTACACTAATATCTTCATTCATTGCTGTGATATCTTATGTCATATTCTTGTTATTATGTTATTATTAAATACATGTATTTGTATCATCTGTAAAAATTGTAAAAGCATCACAAATAAATCTATCTATCTATCTATCTAATGATTTGATTTGACCTTTTGCCAATTTATTCCCTTTCTCGTGAGGCTAGCGTGTAACTACATCATACCAAGGACCCATGATCATATACATGAAATGTTGCTAACTAGCTTAATAAGTCGCTCATATAAATAGCGCATTTTAATAAGATATTAAAATATCATGGATTGATGTTATATTAAGAGCTAGCATTGAATAATTATAACGTCAAAAAAGACTATTTGATATTCACTTCATGCGTCTTTACGCCTCTTTACGGTATCTTACATACTCTAGTATGAAGCTACTATTACAGACAATATTAACAATTTGTGATTATTCTTTTTACTTAAACATGTTACAAATACCATACTATATTAGAATTTGTCGTCTTTCATATCAATCATACAATAATTATTTATTTTAAACAAGTGGGATCTAATTAAAATTAACTTGGAATATCAAAATTTCATTATGCAGTCATTCAGGAGTTGTCGTTCGTTGATTCGTTCGTGCAATAATTAAAAAAAAATACTTAACACTTTTTGTAGATTATTTATCAGAAATTAAGAGAATGTCTATCAGATAATTTATGTGAAACCACAAGTAACGCCGTATCAACGTTGTCTGGCTTTTTTGAATCCAAGATCATAGCAAGTTGCAAAAAAAAGTTTTGAGTAAATTCTGTTTGATATATACGGCGTGACGGGATCCGTGCATTTTATATAATGTTGTTATTATTTTTGCAAGTACTGAATGCTTTGAACAAATTATATTTTATATACACGGGATCCGTGCATTCTATATAAAATTGGTATTATTTGCACAAGAGCTAAATGTTTTGAGCAAAATATGTTTCAAATACACTGGACCCGTGCATTCTATGTAAAATTGGTATTATTTGCGCGAGAAATCAATGCTAAGAGCAAAGTCTGTTTCATATACACGGGATCTACATGTATTTGGTGTTGTTTGCGGAATAACTATTCGTTTTTAGCAAAATCTGTTTCATAGGCACGGGATCCGAGCATTCTATATAAAATTGATGTCATTTGCGCCGAAATTAATTGTTATGAGCAAATAAGTTTCATGTACACGAGATCCATGCATTCTATATAGAATCGGTTTTATTTGCGCCAGAATTGTTTGTTTTGAGCAAGATCTCTTTCATGTATATGGAATCCGTGCATTATATATAAAACTGATGTCATTTGCGCTGTTAAATTGTTTGTTTTGAGCAATTAAGTTTCATATACACGGGATCCGTGCATTCTATATAAAATTGGTGTCGTTTGCGCCGGAACTGTTTGTTTTTAGCAAAATCTGTTTCATATGCATGAGATCCGTGCATTCTATATAAAATTGGTGTCGTTTGCGCTGGAACTGTTCTTTTTGAGCAAAATGTGTTACATATACACGGGCTCCGTGCATTCTATATTTAATTGGTGTCGTTTGCGCCGGAACTGTTCTTTTTGAGCAAAATGTCTTACATATTCACGGGCTCCGTGCATTCGATATTA
Organism: Mactra quadrangularis; assembly: GCA_025267735.1. Classification (NCBI taxonomy): domain Eukaryota; kingdom Metazoa; phylum Mollusca; class Bivalvia; order Venerida; family Mactridae; genus Mactra; species Mactra quadrangularis. The sequence continues at coordinate 46,938,383 of CM046299.1, read as the reverse complement.
AATTGGTGTCGTTTGCGCCGGAACTGTTTTTTTTAGCAAAATCTGTTTCATATGCACGGGATCCGTGCATTCTATATTAAATTTGTGTCGTTTGCGCTGGAACTGTTTGTTTTGAGCAAAATGTGTTACATATACACGGGCTCCGTGCATTCGAAGTAAAATTTGTGTCATTTGCGCCGAAACCGTTTATGTTTAGCAACATATGTTTCATATTTACGGGATCCGTGCATTCTATATTATTATAGATATGCACATAAGCGGATCCAACGGGGAGGGGTGGAGTCAGCGGGCTTCGGAACACCCCCCCCCCCCACTGGAATTTCCAAAATATACCTGTCTATTGGTGTATTTTTTACTGTTAGTCATTTTTAAGTAGCAGGAAGCAATTTTTCTTAATGCTTTCCATAGATTTAATGGTAGCAGGAAGCAATTTTTTTTAATGCTAGACATAGATTTAATGGTTTCATAGTTTTTACTATTTTTATGTTGCATTTATCAGCAAAATGTGTATACTGAGGTTGTGATTCTAAAGTTTGGACACTGTCGCCCTAGAAAAAGATTGGACCCCTCCCCCGATGCATATCATGATATTGTAATTTTACATGACAAGATGTCAAATTGACATAAGTTGAAAATATTCTATGATAAAATTACTATTATTTGCTCTGCAAACTGTTTGTTTGAGTTAAGTCTCTTTCATATACACGGTGTTCGTGAGGAAATTCAGCTAACATGCCCAATACAAGGGCAGATCAGTTCATTTATATATTCATAAAAGTAGTGCACCTGCAATTTTGTATTCTAGATTTTTATAATCTGTATTTTATATTCCAAGTACCACGGCAGTAGAAAGAGATTTAAGTACTTAAATGAAACAAATGTGTTTTCCCTGTACAAAAATTCTTCTATAATTATGTTCTGTAAAGATTATGGACTGTCAACATTGTACTTACCTTTGTCATAAATTTCACTCAACATTGCAAGAGTACCAGCAGAATCAAAACCACACCGACTTACCTATAATGTATTTCTATAATAATCTGATAACCCACAATTTCAATATATTTTTCGATTTCTACACCATATGCCATTCAAATGTTACCAAATGACAAGTAGGTCTAGACAAGTTTACAACATATTGGTAATACTGAAAATTGCCTGTAGTATAACTACTCTCATTTAAAATCCTAGTTACTGTAGTTTTGAGGGCAACACTTGATATACAAATACAATGTAGAAAGTGAACATTTCAACTCTTAATTGCAGTACAATATTTTCTCATCAGTATTACTGAATACAATAAAGAGTGTGCATAATGCACATAGAAATAAAAAAGAAATAATGTGTAAATGAAAACATTCATAAAAACAAGTTAATTGGTTTAAATGATTTATTCACAAGCTGCATGTGAAACACAATTAATGACAATGAAACATAATAAGTAATGTATGTAATACAAGTTGATTTAACAATCAAAGGAGCTATAGCAAATACTAAAGTAAATAAAACTAAACACTCTGTAAATTGACCAAAATACCTTTACACAAAAATCAAGCCAGTTGATTCAAAATGGAAATAAATGTATTATAAGTAAGCTAATCATAAAACAAACACAACAAGATTATGATATATATATATGTCAAGGTCATCTGACACAAGCAGGAAGAGCTTCATGAGCTGAAACACACTAGGATCTATTTCTGTTAAAACATACTGAAATGAATCCAATCAGTGAATGCAATCAACAAATGATCTGAAAAAAACTATGCTTCAAATATGTTATAACTCACGGAAAATGTATCCAGTCAGCTGATAAAAACGATATAAGAGCTTCATGAGCTGAAACACAATAAGATTCAATTCTGTTAACACACATTGAAAATGTATCAGACAGCTGAATTAAACAATAATAGAGTTTAATAAGCCATAACAAACCAGACTCCAGTTTCACAACATCAGTACAAACTCAATAACAAACTCAAGTGTTTTTCGTCTCTTATTAGCATGTCGATGTAATTGGAATGATTGTCATAGGGTTATCATGATAATGTAAATATATAGAATGTATTGTTATAAAATATCATGGGTTTTATTATAAACATAATGCTACAAACTCAATTTTGAATTGAATCTTAACTCAACAGATCATAAACTAACTCCAATCAATATAATTAAATAACACATAATCCAAACATTTAAGTGAGTTTTACTTTATATGACATGACTTTTAGATATCAATTGGGTTTTCTAATGACACTACATGTGTTGTAACATAGATTAAATAAGTAAAATTAATAATCATAATTTAAAATTGAGTGTGAGTACAAAGGTGAGTTTTTTCGTAAAACTGGGCCAGGTGTCAAGGCTGTTGAAACACACCAGTGATACAAGCAATAATACAAACAATAAAAGAACTTCACAAGAACACACTCGGATTCAGGTCTATTAAAACAAACTAAATGTATCAGAGAGCTGATGCAAGCACTGATGGAGTTAAATAATCTGAACACACACTATGATAAGGTTTAAATCTTAGTGTGTTTCGACTCATTAAGCTCATTCGTGTTAACACACTTTAAAAATGTATAAGCCAGTTGTTGCAAAAAAGGTAAATTCGCTTAAACACACTTACATTCGAGGCCGATAAAACACACTAAAACTGAAACCTGGCAGCTGATGCAAACAATAAAAAACTTAGTGAGCTTAAACATCCTAGGATTCAAGCTTGCTTTAACACAAAATTTGATGCATAATATAATAGCCTAATGAGCTTAAACACACTATGACTCAAGCTTGCTTTAACACAAAATGTATAAACACTTGATGCTAATAATAAAAAAGCTTACTGAGCTTAAACACACTAGGATTCAAGCTTGCTTTGACACAAAATGTATGAACAGTTGATGCTTATAAAAAAGAGCTTAATGAGCTTTAACACACTAGGATTCAAGCCTGACTTAACACAAAATGTAAAAACAGATGATGCTTATAATAAAAGAGCTTAATGAGCTTAAACACACTAGGATTCAAGCCTGTTTTAACACAAAATGTATAAACAGTTGATGCTTATAATAAAAGAGCTTAATGAGCTTAAACACGCTAGACTTCAAGCCTGCTTTAACTCAAAATGTATAAACATTAGATGCTTACAATAAAAGAGGTTAATGAGCTCAAACACACTAGGATTCAAGCCTGCTTTAACACAAAATGTATGAACAGTTGATGCTTATAATAAAAGAGCTTAATGAGCTAAAACACACTAGGATTCAAGCCTGCTTTAACACAAAATGTATGAACAGTCGATGCTTATAATAAAAGAGCTTAATGAGCTAAAACACACAAGGATTCAAGCTTGCTTTTACACAAAATGTATTAACATTAGAAGCTTACAATAAAATAACTTAATGAGCTTAAACACACTATGATTCAAGCCTGCTTTAACACAAAATGTATAAACAGTTGATGTTTATAAGAGTCTAATGAGCTTAACCACATAAGGATTCAAGCCTGCTTTAACACAAAATGTATAAACAGTTGATGCTAATAATAAACGAGCCTAATGAGCTTAAACACACTAGGATTCAAGCCTGCTTTAACACAAAATGTATAAACAGTTGATGCTTATAATAAAAGAGCTTAATGAGCTTAAACACGCTAGACTTCAAGCCTGCTTTAACTCAAAATGTATAAACATTAGATGCTTACAATAAAAGAGGTTAATGAGCTCAAACACACTAGGATTCAAGCCTGCTTTAACACAAAATGTATGAACAGTTGATGCTTATAATAAAAGAGCTTAATGAGCTAAAACACACTAGGATTCAAGCCTGCTTTAACACAAAATGTATGAACAGTCGATGCTTATAATAAAAGAGCTTAATGAGCTAAAACACACAAGGATTCAAGCTTGCTTTTACACAAAATGTATTAACATTAGAAGCTTACAATAAAATAACTTAATGAGCTTAAACACACTATGATTCAAGCCTGCTTTAACACAAAATGTATAAACAGTTGATGTTTATAAGAGTCTAATGAGCTTAACCACATAAGGATTCAAGCCTGCTTTAACACAAAATGTATAAACAGTTGATGCTAATAATAAACGAGCCTAATGAGCTTAAACACACTAGGATTCAAGCCTGCTTTAACACAAAATGTATAAACAGTTGATGCTTATAATAAAAGAGCTTAATGAGCTTAAACACGCTAGACTTCAAGCCTGCTTTAACTCAAAATGTATAAACATTAGATGCTTACAATAAAAGAGGTTAATGAGCTCAAACACACTAGGATTCAAGCCTGCTTTAACACAAAATGTATGAACAGTTGATGCTTATAATAAAAGAGCTTAATGAGCTAAAACACACTAGGATTCAAGCCTGCTTTAACACAAAATGTATGAACAGTCGATGCTTATAATAAAAGAGCTTAATGAGCTAAAACACACAAGGATTCAAGCTTGCTTTTACACAAAATGTATTAACATTAGAAGCTTACAATAAAATAACTTAATGAGCTTAAATACACTATGATTCAAGCCTGCTTTAACACAAAATGTATAAACAGTTGATGTTTATAAGAGTCTAATGAGCTTAACCACATAAGGATTCAAGCCTGCTTTAACACAAAATGTATAAACAGTTGATGCTAATAATAAACGAGCCTAATGAGCTTAAACACACTAGGATTCAAGCCTGCTTTAACACAAAATGTATAAACAGTTGATGCTTATAATAAAAGAGCTTAATGAGCTTAAACACTATAGGATTCAAGCCTGACTTAACACAAAATGTTAACACAGATGATGCTTACAATAAAAGAGCTTCATGGAGTGAAACACACTTGGATTCAATGTTGTTTAACACTGAAAGTGTATAAGATAGCTGATGCTAACAATAAAAGAGCTTAATGAGCTGAACACACTAAACCTGCAACACTGTTAAAACATCTTGAAAACGTATCCTCCATCCTTTCAGAATTTAATAGATGTAAACATAAATATAAAATTCATGGATTTTTTACACTCCTTCTTTATAAATTATATCTTGTAAACAGGTAGATGTCTCATCACAATGTTTGTTTTCTGTATACTCTCTTTCGAACAGGTAAAGTCATAACTTCAATAAGAGAGACAGTTCACATTTCCACACAAAAAAACCAGCTAGATCATGGAATGAAATATAGCTTTTTTTCCTCAATATTGGTAATCTCAACTAACATGAATTCTTAGATATCTGGAAAAAATTAATACATTAAATGAATTTCATAAAATATCAACAATAATTATTGACTTACTAACAATAGGACAATACATCAACCAACATACATAATCTGAGAATGAGCTCTTAGACTGTTGTCATTTGTTGAGCGTTTCATGACAATTCGGATTTTCTACCAATATCTTGTGAAACACAATATCTTAGAACAGGTACTGAACTATATCCAAACTTTACATAGGAACATGAAATGGCATTTTTGCGACATGATATTTATAAAGGACATGAAACAATTTTTCTGATACATGGCAACCTCAGACCTTTATAGATGATTTCTAATTTGTAGATTATAATGTAGCTATCCCTGGGAGTAACCGAGTACAGAAATTAAATTGAAATCCGAAGTGTGATTTCAGTATCATATTTCAAACAAGTGTGTGAGACTAAAACTAACATATCTGTTTACATGTATGTGTTCTTGGTCATTCATTTATAATTATTGTATAGAGTATTCACATGTTTATAGGTTCAGTTCTATATTTGACAACACATTCTTTATCTAAACTAAATCATTTTCATTTTCCTTCATTGATCCAAAATAGAAACATTAAAAAATATTAATGAAATAAATTAAATATACTTTTTCGGCGTAGCTGTCTAAGCTGGATTTTGACCTACATTTCTGTATAATGACGTATGTCTGGGAATTTCGGAAATCCGCCGTTCTATTGGATGATTTTATAAGCACTGAAAATGACGTACGGGGGAAACAGAGAAAATCCCCTCTTCGATTGGATGGCCCTGACACGCGCGAAAAAATAAAGGCCACACTATTGTAATGCAGTGTTTTACGAAATTTTGCTTCGTTCGTAGATTATTTTTTTTGGGTAGACTTCCATTGCTTTCCAAAGTGTTTTTTTTTATTTTGTAACAATAAAAAGTTACGTGTCAAACACAATATTTTATGGATAAAATGAATTACGTCTCCAGATGTGAACCGGTTTCTAGTAAAAAGTCTGACATATTACCCAATAATTATTAAATTAGCCTCACTACGTCCAGTTTCCGGGTTTACACTTTGAGAGTCACAGCTCCACATATAGACCAGTTCATTGTTATTGTTATGATGTCTATAAATAGTAACAAGGAGCTGATAAAGACTACAGGTAACCGTTCGCTGGTTGGCAAGAAATGATAGCGAGTAAATACAATGAAAACACAGTAATTTTAAAATTGCAATTTCTAAGTCATTTTTCATCAAACAATTTTGCATTTTATATCACTAGAAAGGTCTTGAAATTCATATTTTGAATATCTAAAAATTATTTGTCAAAAAGAATTGTTTTTTGTTGGCGAGTGTTTTAATGATCTGCCCTATGAAACATTTAATATTCATAGCTCGAAGAGTTATGTTTAATCAATTTAATCGTGCGGTTTAAGTGCTACTAGGGTATCAGTATTTTTTGTGAGCCACAAAATAAGAAATCTAGATGAATCGGTCTAGTAAACGCAGTTGTACCCCTTGTATATAAGTATATTAAAGGTATGTTGGAAAAATCAAAGGGAGGTAACTTGACAATTCCCAGTGGTTATCAGTGTACGGCAATTGCATTGGCTGTCATATTGTTTACGGTAGGCAATCATGTGCCAAGTCTGCGAAACTGGTCTGCAAATGTTGTTGATGAAGTGATGATGCGTGGTCACAACTTGTATGAGCAAATACTAACGGAATCTGGCAATCCATCACCACGTCAAAAATAGGTTTTAACATTAGTGGTCCTATGTAAATGGCTCTTCTGTGACCTTTGACCTTTTCCTCAGGTGAGCACCCAGGGCCCTTTGGGCCCTCTTGTTTTTAAATCGACGCCGTTTGTCTTTTTTAAAGACATTTCTTGTTATTACATAATCAAGAACAGAACAGTAAAAGTTATCAAACACAAGGCACAAGTGTAATCAGTTTATGATTAATATATCTTCATTGCTAAACAGCTCTCATTCAAACATAGAATAAAGCCTTGATTTCTTTGCTTCAGTATTTGGGAAGCTTTTAGCTCCAATGTCATATTGCTACCTCTGAATTTTCAATAAAATCCATACTTATTTCACATAAAAGATATATTATGAGGTCACCACAAAAAAACTACTGTTGTGCACTGGGTTTTGCCTCATAATGATAGTAAAAAATGAGAATAATTCAAGAGCTTCTATCCGGAGCTAATGTGCTTGTGTTCAGTGGCAATTCTTATATACATAAAGTCCCTCTCAAGGTGAAAGTAATGTTCCTGAAAAGAACGGCAAAATCAGGTCGTGACATGACTGGTGACAGAAGGGAAATTACAGTGTAAGACTGGTGACTGAATGAGTAGTTACAGTCTTAGACTGGTGACAGAGGGAGAAGTTACAGTGTAAGACTGGTGACTGAATGAGTAGTTACAGTCTTAGACTGGTGACTGAGGGAGTAGTTACAGTGTAAAGCTGGTGACTGAGGGAGAAGGTGCAGTGTAAGACTGGTGACAGAGGAAGAATTACAGTGTAAGACTGATGACTGAGGAAGTAGTTACTGTGTAAGACTAGTGACAGAGGGAAAAGTCACAGAGTTAGACTGGTGACAGAGGGAGAAGTAACAGTGTAAGACTGATGACTGAGGGAGAAGTTACTGTGTAAGACTGGTGACAGAGGGAGCAGTTACAGTGTAAACTTGTGACAGAGGGAGTAGTAACAGTGTAAGACTTGCGACTGAGGGAGTAGTTACAGTCTAAGACTTGTGACAGAGGGAGTAGTAACAGTGTAAGACAAGTGACTGAAGGGGATGTTACAGTGTAAGACAAGTGACTGAAGGAGAAGGTACAACAGTGTTAGACTGGTGACAGAGCGAGTAGTTACAGTGTAAGACTGGTGACTGAGGGAATAGTTACAGTGTAAGACTGGTGACAGAGGGAGTAGTAACAGTCTAAGACTGGTGACTGAAGGAGAATGTACAGTGTTAGACTAGTGACAGAGGGAGTAGTCACAGAGTATGACTGGTGATAGAGGGAGCAGTAACAGAGTAAGTCTTGTGACAATGGGAGTAGTTACAGTATAAGACTGATGACTGAAGGAGAAGGTACAATGTAAGACTTGTGACAGAGGGAGTAGTTACAGTGTAAGACAGGTGACTGAGGGAGTAGTTACAGTGTAAGACTGGTAACAGAGGGAGCAGTTACAGTGTAAGACTTGTCACTGAAGGAGAAGTTACAGTGTAAGACTGATGACTGAAGAAGAAGGTACAGTGTAAGACTTGTGACAGAGGGAGTAGTTGCAGTGTAAGACTGATGACTGAAGAAGAAGGTACAGTGTAAGACTGGTGACAGAGGGAGTAGGTACAGTGTAAGACTTGTGACTGAAGGTGAAGTTACAGTGCAAGACTGGTGACTGAGGGAGTAGTTACAGTCTTAGTCTGGTGACAGAGGGTGTAGTAACAGTGTAAGACTTGTGACTGAAGGAGAAGTTACAGTGCAAGACTGGTGACTGAGGGAGTAGTTACAGTCTTAGTCTGGTGACAGAGGGTGTAGTAACAGTGTAAGACAAATGACTGAGGGAGTAGTTACTGTGTAAGACTTGTGACTGAGAGAGTAGTTACAGTATTAGACTGGTGACTGAAGGAAAAGGTACAGTGTTAAAATGGTGACTGAGGGATGAGTAACAGTGTAAGACAGGTGACTGTTGGAGAGGTTAAGGTGAAAGACTGGTGACAGAGGGAGTAGTTACAGTGTTAGACTGGTGACTGAGGGATGAGTTACAGTGTAAGACTGGTGACTGTTGGAGAGGTTAAGGTGTAAGACTGGTGACTGAAGGAGATGTTACAGTGTAAAACTTGTGACTGAAGGAGTAGTTACAGTGTAAGACTGGTAACACAGGGAGTAGTTAAAGTGTAAGACTGGTGCCAGAGGGAGAACTTACATTGTTAGACTAGTGACAGAGGGAGTAGTTACAGTGTTAGACTTGTGACAGAGGGAGTAGTAAAAGTGAAAGACTGGTGACAGAGGGAGTATTTACAGTGTAAGACTGGTGACAGAGGGAGTAGTTAAAGTGTAAGACTGGTGACAGAGGGAGTAGTTACAATGTAAGACTAGTGACTGACGGAGATGTTACAGTGTATGACTGGAAACGAAGGGAGTAGTTACAGTCTAAGACTGGTGACAGAGGGAGTAGTTACAGTGTTAGACTGGTGACAGAGGGAGTAGTAACAGTCTTAGACTGGTGACAGAGGGAGTAGTTACAGTGTAAGAATGGTGACAGGAGAGTAGTAACAGTGTAAGACTTGTGACTGAAGGAGAAGTTACAGTGTAAGACAAATGCAAAAGGGAGTAGTTACAGTGTAAGACTGGTAACTGAGGGAGTAGTTACAGTGTAAGACTGGTAACAGAGGGAGTAGTTTTAGTGTAAGACTTGTCACTGAAGGAGAAGTTACAGTGTAAGACTGGTAACTGAGGGAGTAGTTACAGTGTAAGACTGGTGACTGAGGGAGTATTTACAGTCTTAGACTGGTGACAGAGGGAGTAGTAACAGTGTAAGACTTGTGACTGAAGGAGAACTTACAGTGTAAGACAAATGACAGAGGGAGTAGTTACAGTGTAAGACTGGTAACTGAGGGAGTAGTTACAGTGTAAGACTGGTAACAGAGAAAGTAGTTTTAGTGTAAGACTTGTCACTGAAGTAGAAGTTACAGTGTAAGACTGGTAACTGAGGGAGTAGTTACAGTGTAAGACTGGTGATGGAGGGAGTATTTACAGTCTTAGACTGGTGACTGAGGGAGTAGTAATAGTGTAAGACTGATGACTTAGGGAGTAGTTACAATGTTAAACTGGTGACAGAGGGAGAAGATAGAGTGTAACACTGGTGACAGAGAGAGTAACTACAGTGTAAGACTGGTGACTAAGTGAGTAGTTACAGTGTAAGACTGTTGACAGAGCGAGTGGTAACCGTGTTAGACTTGTGACAGAGGAAAAAGTATCAGTGTAAGACTTGTGACTGAATGAGAAGTTACAGTGTAAGACTGGTGACAGAGGGAGTAGTAACAGTGTAAGACTGATGACTGAAGGAGATGTTACAGTGTAAGAAAAGTGACTGAAGGAGAAGGTACAGTGTTAGACTGGTGACAGAGCGAGTAGTTACAGTGTAAGACTGGTGACTGAGGGAATAGTTACAGTGTTAGACTGGTGACAGAGGGAGTGGTCACAGTCAAAGACTGGTGACTGAAGGAGAAGATACAGTGTAAGACTGGTGACAGAGGGAGAAGTAACAGTGTAAGACATATGACTGAGAGAGTAGTTACTGTGTAAGACTGGTGACTGAGAGAGTAGTTACAGTGTAAGACTGGTGACAGAGGGAGTAGTTACAGTGTAACACAGGTGACTGAATGAGAAGTAACAGTGTAAGACTGTTGACAGGGGGAGTGGTAACAGTGTAAGACTTGTGACAGAGGGAGTAGTAACAGTGTTAGACTTGTGACTGAAGGAGAAGTTAAAGTGTTAGACTGTTGTCTGAAGGAGATCCAACAGTGTTAGACAAGTAACTGAAGGAGAAGGTACAGTGTTAGAAAGGTGACAGAGCGAGTAGTTACAGTGTAAGACTGGTGAGTGAGGGATTAGTTACAGTGTAAGACTGATGACAGAGGGAGTAGTTACAGTCTAAGACTGGTGACTGAAGGAGAAGGTACAAAGTAAGACTGGTGACTGAAGGAGAAGGTACAGTGTAAGACTTGTGACAGAGGGAGAAGTTACAGTGTAAGACTGATGACAGAGGGAGTAGTAACAGAGTAAGACTTGTGACAGAGGGAGTAGTAACAGTGTAAGACTGATGACTGAAGGAGAAGGTACAGTGTAAGACTTGTGACAGAGGGAGTAGTTACAGTGTAAGACTGATGACTGAAGGAGAAGGTACAGTGTAAGACTTGTGACAGAGGGAATAGTAACAGTGTAAGACTGATGACTGAAGGAGAAGGTACAGTGTAAGACTTGTGACAGAGGGAGTAGTAACAGTGTAAGACTGATGACTGAAGAAGAAGGTACAGTGTAAGACTGGTGACAGAGGGAGTAGTTACAGTGTAAGACTTGTGACTGAAGGAGAAGTTTCAGTGCAAGACTGGTGACTGAGGGAGTAGTTACAGTCTTAGTCTGGTGACGGAGGGTGTAGTAACAGTGTAAGACAAATGACTGAGGGAGTAGTTACTATGTAAGACTTGTGACTGAGAGAGTAGTTACAGTATTATACTGGTGACTGAAGGAGAAGGTACAGTGTTAGAATTGTGACTGAGGGATGAGTTACAGTGTAAGACTGGTGACTGTTGGAGAGGTTAAGGTGTAAGACTGGTGACAGAGGGAGTAGTTACAGTGTTAGACTGGTGACTGAGGGATGAGTTACAGTGTAAGACTGGTGACTGTTGGAGAGGTTAAGGTGTAAGACTTGTGACTGAAGGAGATGTTACAGTGTAAAACTTGTGACTGAAGGAGTAGTTACAGTGTAAGACTGGTAACACAGGTGTAGTTAAAGTGTAAGACTGGTGACAGAGGGAGAACTTACAGTGTTAGACTAGTGACAGAGGGAGTAGTTACAGTGTTAGACTTGTGACAGAGGGAGTAGTAAAAGTGAAAGACTGGTGACAGAGGGAGTATTTACAGTGTAAGACTGGTGACAAAGGGAGTAGTTACAGTGTAAGACTGGTGACAGAGGGAGTAGTTACAGTCTAAGACTGGTGACATAGGGAGTTGTAACAGTGTAAGACTGGTGACAGAGGGAGTAGTTACAGTGTTAGACTGGTGACAGAGGGATGAGTTACAGTGTTAGACTGTTGACTGAGGGAGTAGTTACAGTGTTAGACTGGTGACAGAGGGAGAAGTTAAGGTGTACGGCTGGTGACTGAAGGAGATGTTACAGTGTAAGACTGGTGACAGAGGGAGTATTTACAGTGTAAGACTGGTGACAGAGGGAGAAGTTACAGTGTGAGACTGGTGACAGAGGGAGTAGTTACAGTGTATGACTGGTGATATAGGGGGTAGTAACAGTAAAAGAGTAAAGACAGATGATGTATGTATAATGTATGACTGTTAACACAGGGATGGTACAGTGTCAGACATTAGACAAAGGTGAAGTACAGGGTCAGACAAGTGACATAGGGAGGAGGTTCATTGTCAGACTGGTAACAAATGGAGTATGTACAGTGAAAGACTAATGACAGGAGAGTAAGTGCAGAGTGAGTCTAGAAACCAAGTGAGTTGGTGCAGTGTTACGCTTTTGACAGAGGAAGTAGGTACAGTGAAATTCTAGTGACAAACAGAGAACGTGCAGTGTCACACTAGTTACATAGGGTGTAGGTACAGTGTCACACTGGGGACAAAGAGAGGAATTACAGTGTCATATAGGTGACAGAGGACTTATGTACAATGGACGACAGGTGACAGAAAAAGTTAGTACATTGTCAGACTGGCGGCAGAGGGAGTTGGCGCAGTGTCAGACTGGTGGCAAAGGGGGTAGGTACAGTGTAATTCTAGTGACAAAGGGAGAAGGTGCAGTGTCACGCTGGCAAAAGAGGGAGAAGGTGCAGTGTCACACTAGCGACAGAGGGTGAAGGTGCAGTGTCACACGCAGTGTCACACTGGCAATAGAGGGAGAAGGTGCAGTGTCACACTAGCGACAGAGGGTGAAGGTGCAGTGTCACACTGGCGACAGAGGGTGTTGGTGCAGTGTCAGACTGGTGGCAGAGGGTGTAGGTGCAGTGTCAGACTGGTGGCAGAGGGTGTAGGTGCAGTGTCACACTTGTGATAGAGGGAGAAGGTGCAGTGTCACACTGGTGACAGAGGGTGAAGGTGCAGTGTCACACTGGCGACAGAGGGAGAAGGTGCAGTGTCACACTGGTGACAGAGGAAGTAGTTAGTGAAATTCAGTGACAAGGGACGAAGGTGCAGTGTCACACTGGTGACAGAGGGAGTAGGTACAGTATCACACTGGCGACAGAGAGAGAAATTACATTGTCAGACTGGTGGCATAGGGAGTTGGTGGAGTATCAGACTGGTGGCAAAGGGAGTAGGTACAGTGTAGACTGGTAACACTGGGGAGGTACAGTGTTAGACAAGTGACAAAGGGATTAGCTACAATGTCAGACTGGTAACACAGGGGGAGGTACAGTGCAACACTAGTGACACAGGGGAGGTGCAGTGTAAGACAGGTGACAAAGGGTTTGGTACATTGTAAGACTGGTGACACAGGGGAGGTACCATGTAAGACATGTGACAAAGGGATTTAAATAAAGTGTAAGACAGGTGACAAAGGGGTTAGGTTCAGTGTTATACAGGTGACACAGGATAGATACAGTGTAAGACAGGTGACAAAGGGGTTAGGTAATGTGTCAGACTGGTGACTGAGAGAGAAGTGACAGTGTCAGATTGGTGACAGAAGTAATTAGGTACTGTGTCAGACTGGTGACAGAGGCAGTAGGTACAGTGTAAGACTAGTGGCAGAGGGAGTAGGTGCAGTTTAAGACTGGTGACAAAGGGAGTAGGTACAGAGTATGAGTGATGACAGAGGGAGTATGTACAGATTAAAACTGGTGACAGAGGGAGTAGGTACCAGGGAATTGGCCAATTAATTGCTCTGAACAATAATTGTCAATTAATTACTGTGTGAAAAACAATGGTAATTGTAATTAATCATTTATCAATTACTTCATGATACATTTGCATATGTTTCATTAAATGCGACTTAGTTTCCAAACTGGCCCTCTGGTCATAGCAATGTAATGAATATCAGAGGTGTTGGCTGTCAAGTATTGATGAAAAGAAGACAGAAGGACAGGCTAACAAGATCCTAAAAGCTCACCCCCAGCTAACACTAAGGTGAGCTAGATAATGCTTTGGTATAAAAGAATGCTGCAACAATTTAAGTTGCGGGTGGATTGACTTTAAGACTGTGACAGGCAGAGGAAGCATTCAAGTTTTATACTGAGAAAGACACTCAGGAAGAGTGTGATGTAGTAGAGCCATTTAAATGTTAACATAAATACATTAATGAAGTACTAGGAAAAATAAATATATATACCCTCACTGAATATTTTCTTAGTGTTTTCCATTGTGCATGACCAGTATGCTTAACACATAAAATCTGTAAAGTTGCTATAAAAAAAGATCACAAATATTAAAACTTATTGCAATGATAATATGAGTAGGAATTACAATAGGATTTAATTGCATGCTTTTCAGCAACAATGTGTAAAAAATACTAGTTTGTACTGCATGAACATAAGTGCAAAACCAATAAACTTATAATAAGTTCATAATCAAATCTATAAATAAATGAAGGAGTCAAATTTCTTTAATGGTATGATGACTAGAATTGTCAAGTTTTACAGAATGTAATATCATCCATTGTCCAGGGCAACAACTTTTTTAGTTCAGATAATCATAAATTTCTCTTGGACAACAAGTACAATAAAATATATGCCAGGTGGTAAAAAGGCACTAAAGACAACCACTTTTGAGATCCTAAAATCACAGCGCTTATCCATGGTTCTTTGAAAACAATTATTAAAAGAATATTAACTTTCGAAGTGTTGCAGTCATAGTAAGAATTATGTCATATGATCTTCCAAGTTATTTGTGATACATCAGACCACCAATCCAGATGACACTGTTTAGAGTCAAAGCCTAGATGCTGAATCTCTATTCTATAAACCATGTTCTACTGCTAGTATGTGAACAGAGCTTCATACTGGACACTAAAACCTTGAACGTTCCATTACAATATGCTTCTTTGCATCTGAATTCATAATAAAAAAGAGTAAAAAAAGTAAGCCTAACCTGATTCATACACTCCATGCATTTTGGGCAGCTCTCTAAAGCAGTCACAAAATATCCAGTCAAATTTAAGTGTTCAGAATAGATAATTGCTAAGACGCATGGTCCTTGTGCTGGTAAAACAGGTGACAAATTCAACCTAAACTATACTGGGTAATATAAAGGTTACCTGACCATTCAAACACACAATACAGCTGACCATTATCAATTAATTTCATCACAACATTAAACTATGAAACAATTTTGTTTCACAGAATCATCCATGGTGTCTGTAAAAAAGGACATAAATTAATCCTTACAATGTACATCATATCCATAAAGTGTATGTGTAAAAGATGATTAGCTGATCAGCACAATTAAGCATAATTGTCATAACTTGCATTAACAGAGAATTTAACCCAGTCCTTTGTTGCCCGACATTTGGCATTGTCTGACAGTCCTGACCACAGTTAGCTAACTCGTTAATACACTTATCTATATATGATAAATAGAAGGTATACATCTTAATGAAAATCCTCAGACTACCTCATACCAACTGTCATATTTTATGGGACACATAGCTTTTCTTATTCCTAGTCATATTATTAAAGCTATGTTATTAATTTTATCAACAGGACTATCATATGTTTTATCCCCACAAAAATCCATGATATTAAAAAAATATTCCAGGAAGTTTCATCAAAGAGAGTGCAAAATGGTCGAGCTACCAGTGGCAACATATCAAATCTATTAAAATGTATTTTTGTTCATAGAAAACATTTATCAAGTAACAATGCCTGTTCATAGATCATATGAAAAACTTACAATCAAACAATTTGTTCTATAAAACATCAGCCTTTTTCATAAAAAACTCATCCTTGTGTTTGTAACAGGTTTTTGTTTACATCCAGTAGAATATGGTGCAAAAGTTATTAAATACACTGCTAAGTGTTAAAGTTAAAGTTAAAAGTGCCGTTTAAAGTCTGCTTCCATCTACATGTTCAGCCGACTTTACAAATCTTGTACGATAACTGATAATCTTGTACGGTCACTGAAATCACCCTCAGGCAGGCGATCCCTCACAGTACCCATTTACACCTGGGTGGAGTGGAACAATTGTAGGTTAATTTCTTGCTCAAGGAAATTAGCAGTGCCCCTAGATCGAACCCGGGACCTCTTGATCCCTAAGCGCGTCCTACCACTGGACTACTGCTCCTACATTTTATAAGCGTGCTTGTGTTCAGTGGCAGAAAATACTACAATAACTTTTTGCAAGGTCTACACCAATTGCCTAGGTATGAGAAAAAAACTGTTGATGATTCCAATGTAGGGCTTTCACTATAATGAAAAGAGCTTTTGATAAAGTTAACATGACTGCGGACAATCCCACCTGGGTGCTATATGACACAAGATAATTTTTAGAACAGCAAAAATAGGCGTCGCCTCCAGGTGTCAGGAGGTTTGCACGGGTTTTTTGGTACCTGAATGTAGTGCGGGGAGTTAGGGAGTGCTTAGAACAGGACTGATCTAACAGCCTCACTAACTGCCTAAATTCTGTTTTGAACCACATTGTTGAAAATGTTTATCAACTACAGTACTGCATATTTCACACTGCACAAAGGCATCAGATTCTGAAAGTAAATTACCAGATTTTCATCCAAATTTTTGATAAAATGGGTGGGTGAGTGGATGGATGTATTTTTGATATTTGATCTTGGTATGAACAGCCCTTTATAAAAAAATTCAGGCAATAATATCACTAAAAGATCTGCCTATGTTGAATTTTCGAGGCACTAAGATACACCATACTTATCTTTGACGGTTTTAACACCATTTCAACATCTTTAATTTGTATTGTAAACATTTCACACATTCAGTTTCAGACGACGCTCGTTTATCATTTATGAACAAATATAAGCGTCTTGTCGACAATGAATTGCTGATTCGCGCTTAGGTGTTTTCGTACTGTACCGTTACGTACTGGGCATTCGTAAACATCACAAACAAATTTTGATAAGCATTTCTTGGTCAGAAAGCTTTTGGCTTCTGGAACGGATGGAAATGAAAACCTTAGTATATTTATTTTCTATTGCCATATCGGAGTATTTTTTATCATGGCAAGAATTCATAGTCCATTTCTTATTCATTTTGAATCAAGTACCATACTAAAACAGTGATAATCAAGCTTTTAGAACTCACGTCTACGCAAAACGACACCAAGCAATAAAAGTTTTATTAGTAAAATAACCATAAATGTACGATTACCTATTTATTACTCATCTTCCCTAACGGTTACGTGACGCCATAATGATTATGTGTAGGCCTATAACCAGAGACCCATGGTAGACATCATGAATGATTTTGTTCCGCTGAAACAGATAAAGTTACAATTTTAGTAGGCCCAGCACGATTTGTGCCACAAATTTCAATATTCCATTAAATTAAATGCAATTTTCTTTGCTCGCTCAGAATGTAACAATTTGGAAAATGGGTCAAATCACACAACTTGTGTCACAAGCAGTTCAATTGATCCACATCAAATGTTTAAAGTATTACACGTATTGCACGAGTGATTTTTTAAGATCAGCCACAATCAAATTATTAAAAAAGTGCATTTCAACAAATCACATACGTAAAATCAATGTTTAAATAGTATGCCTTACCTTTTATAGCATAAACAGCAATCATTCAAAATGGCGTTGATTTTACGCGGAAAAAAGTTAATGTCACGTGGTTAATATCATGCTCATCCGGAGCCCTCGGAAGTTTTCCTTATTTCTATACCTACTGCCGAGATTTTCCCATCTCTCTACTGTGGATGTAGTTAAATCTCCTACACCATGGACGGAAGTGTAGAGATGGGATTGCTTTATAACAATGTCTCTCTATGTCTCTATATGAAATAGGCTAGCAATATTACAGGTCGTATTCTAGGTCATGCGTGTTTTTGTACTTAAAATAATGGACTTGTCCACTAAATAGGTGAATAAGCTAATGCGTGAACAACATTTTACTGATTTAAACAGGCCTTTTTATGTGTAACATTTATTTTAAATAGTGTGTATGCACATTGTAAATTTTATATAATGATATCTTTATAAAATAAGTGTAAATCAATTAAACTATAAAATTGTAAAAATAATTAACCCCTAAATATTGGTGTGTAATGAAACTGGCTATGTTTATATACGCAATGTTTACGTGAACGACCTGTAGCTTGGCTTGGCTTAATGTCACTAAGCAATTGAGATATAGTGTTGATAATATGTTAAAGGGATATACAGGCAAATGACTGTGTCAAAAGTATAGAACCAAGTTTAGTCTTTAAAACAGTATTAAGAACGTTAGAAATCACTTACTATTACCAATTGTCACTTTAATATAATATTAAACTGGTAGGTGCGTTGGACGCCGTAAAATGACCTAAAATTGTGTTGACATGGCGTTAAATCCAATTAAAAAATCTAGTGATGTATAAGATGACATGAAATTAATTACATTTAGTTATATACGTATATCAAACTAAGTATTTGAAGAGAACGATAAGCTTAGTGATAAAAAGTAACAAAAAACTCCCTGATAATATTAAATGATATATTTGTACCTGTGTTTGCTTCAATGATTGCATGAAGCAGAATCGACGTGTGTCCCATTGATTAGAAAGGAGAGATGCGGGAGGCAAATCACCACAAAAATCTGAAAACTCTGACATATAAGATAAATAAGAATATACTTGGTATTACAGATCCATAGACGGATTCAGGGGGGGGGGTCAGGTGGGTTCGGACTCCGCTAGAATTTCCAAAATGTACCTGTCCATTAGTGAATTTCTTGTCTGTAAGTTATTTTTAAGTAGCAAGAAGCAATTTTTTTCGGTGCTTAAAACATAGATTTAATGGGTATGTAGCTATTATTATTGATATGTTGCACTATTCTGCAAAATGTGTTTAGTGTGGTATTGGTTCGAAAGTTTGGACTTCCCCCTAGAAAAAAACCTGGATTCGCCCCTGAGATCTATCGAAATAATATCAAAATCCCCAGAGTGATAAAAGATGGTGACTACTCTTGACACAATACAAATGCTTTAGATGTTAAAACCGCCAACCTCCTACCGTTGACAATCATGAACATGTCACTAGAGCCTATTTAATAATAATGCATCAATCACGACGTGTTCCAATAGATAAAATATTGATTTGAATTTCAATGTTTCTGTCAAATGCATCAACACACTTCAGACATGTGATCGATTCTGTCTATATTGCTATAATGTACGATTATCTCGACTAACCTCATAAAGCCATGCCATTACTTTGATGTTCAACTTTTGCAGTAACTACAAGAATGGTTAATTCGTGACATTTTTCTCTCAAAGAAAACCCGTTTCCTTAATTGCCGTTTTGCATGTCAACATAATTCAGTGCAAATATGTAACAGCGCAGTTAATGCATTTACGATCTTAATTAATATTGATTGTTACCTCTCTAAATGGGATGCGATTGCCGCGTTTAATGTTGTTTACATAAAACTATATGAGGGCATTTGCGATTGCTGAAGCGTTCTGTTAGTTTGATTCAATATAATCAATTTATATACAGCAGTAATAACATATGATGTAACGTGTGTTTGTCTTTAAATTGCATGATTACGTTTGTATTGATCTTTTTAAACTCGTTCTTACAACTTAGATTATTCACTTTCGAGTACGCTTCCTGTTTCCCTCCCCCCCCCCCCCCCCAGTCTATTCGAATAAAGTGTCTTGCCGTCGTGGACGACCTGTATTAAGTGTTTTTTACCAAATAAATACCTACTAAGATTCGTTCGTTTGGCGAGTTTATTCAATACGAAAGTTAATCGAGAGCAAATTTAATATTGTTTCCTGATACAATTCATCATTATTTAAATTGTAAGTACGACAAAGAACAGTAAACATTACAGATTACAAGTGTTTGTCTTTTCATTATCATTATAAATCTTCAGTTTCGTTCCTAAGACATTCACAGGATTAATTCAAAATTAGAATGCAAAAGTGACTTCCAACTAACTCCTGAAAGAAGATCAATAAAAGATCCGTTATGTAATGTATGATCTGATGCAGAAAAGGAACAAAGAAAACATAAAAAATAAAACAAGTTCCAAAAATAGAAACTCATTGTCATATGATCTCATTAAATGTTCAAATTGTAACAAATTTTCAGGAAAAGTGTTCCATTAAAATACAAACGTCATTAAATGTTTCATTTTCAGTTGCCTGGGAAATTAATTTACGACGTTTTCTTGTCATCTGCACTATTTCACATTAGGTTTGATTGTGAAATTATCATGTAGGAACAAAATACTTGTACTCACAAACATTTCAAAATTCACACTTAAATACCTTCCGCGCACTTTACAACACACATACTTTAAACCTATGACATAGTTTGTATCTGTTTACAAACGCATGATTTTCTTCAATTTTATCAAATGTATCATTATTTTATTCCACCCGGCTAGCTACGTTGGTTACATGTGAGTCTACTGAATAAGGGTCGTGGGTTCGATTTCCGGGCGCGGCATACTTTCGTGGAGTTTGGTCAAGAAATTATGGTCTACGACCATTTTTCCTCATACCATTGGTCCTTATTCATGTAAGGCAGTTTTCTGTCACTGACGGAGGTATATGCCTACTAGGCTAAAGTTCTGGAGTTAACTAGTAACTATAAGTTAATAGCTTAATCCAAAGATTTAGCATTTACAGGAACAGTAAGTAGCCTGACTGACGATCGTAATATGACCTATACAATGTATTGCTACGGGGTTAAACTCCTAAAAAACATTATTATTTTGCCACATTAACTATATCTATTAAAGCGCAAACGTGGCCCTTTTCCAAACAATACTCACGCTGTCCTAATTTTAATTTGAGACTTATAAAAAATAGAACATTCTGAACACTACGTAACATGAGTCATTTGTG
Organism: Mactra quadrangularis; assembly: GCA_025267735.1. Taxonomy (NCBI): domain Eukaryota; kingdom Metazoa; phylum Mollusca; class Bivalvia; order Venerida; family Mactridae; genus Mactra; species Mactra quadrangularis. The sequence goes on along the minus strand of CM046299.1, from coordinate 46,917,399 downwards.
ATATATTTAAGGCTATGTAGCATAAGCCATTTCTGATATATTTAAGGCTATGTAGCCTAAGTCATTTGTGATATATTTAAGGCGATGTAGCCTAAGTCATTTGAGATATATTTGAGGCTATGTAGCCTAAGTCATTTGTGATATATTTGAGGCTATGTAGCATAAGTCATTTGTGATTATTTTTAAGGCTATGTAGCCTAAGTCATTTGTGATATATTTAAGGCGATGTAGCCTAAGTCATTTGTGATATATTTAAGGCTTTGTAGCCTAAGTCATTTGTGATATATTTAAGGCTATGTAGCAGAGCCATTTGTTATATATTTAAGGCTATGTAGCATAAGTCATTTGCGATATATTTAAGGCTATGTAGCCTAAGTCATTTGTGATATATTTAAGGCTATGTAGCATAAGCCATTTGTGATATATTTAAGGCTATGTAGCATAAGTCATTTGCGATATATTTAAGGCTAAAGTGTGATTATTAAGGCTACTATTGCTTGTAATAGTTTTTTCTTTATCTAACACGAAAAAGAAATACAAACGTATTTTGATACTAAACAGACAGTACCAAAATTGAAGGCAGCGCGTAAAACTCGTCAACTTACATCTAGTATGCCAAGCTCATCTATGTATCGGAATTGTATTAGTATGGTTGATTTGAAATGAATCAAGTATAAATATTGACTAGTGTTCATAATAAGATATACAGAGCCGTTACAATTAGATTATACACTCCTGTATGTTACAACATCTTGGAAGCCACCCGGCTAGCTCAGTTGGTAGCACGCAAGTCTACTAATCAAGATGCCGTGGGTTCGATTCTCAAGGGCGGGGCATACTTTCTTGGAGCTAAGTTAAAAAATATTTTTACGGCAATGATCCCTCCTACCAATGAGTCTTAATTATGTAGGGCAGTTGTCAGTCACTGACGAAAGTATGTGCTTAGTATTTTATTAACAGCAAAATCCAGAGATTTAGCCTTTCCAGGAACCGTGGGTAGGTTGACTGACCTCCGTTATATTACCTATACAATGTGTTGCTACGGCGTTAAACCCAGCAAAACAAACATACAAAAACATCATACACAACATTCAAACTTATTGTTACTAAATCGATGGCGAGATTTGATTCAAGTTTCTATGTTAAGATTAACCATCTCGAGATTTGTTTTAAGTTTCTATGTTAAGATTAACCATCTCGAGATTTGTTTTAAGTTTCTATGTTAAGATTAACCATCTCGAGATTTGTTTTAAGTTTCTATATTAAGATTAACCATCTCGAGATTAGTTTTAAGTTTCTATATTAAGATTAACCATCTCGAGATTAGTTTTAAGTTTCTATATTAAGATTAACCATCTCGAGATTAGTTTTAAGTTTCTATATTAAGATTAACCATCTCGAGATTAGTTTTAAGTTTCTATATTAAGATTAACCATCTCGAGATTTGTTTTAAGTTTCTATGTTAAGACTAACTATATTGATGGACTGCAAAGTTAATTTCACATAATCATATATGGAACACATGTTTTTTTCTGGGTTTTTTTGGCGATGCTTTATCACTGATCAATACCGCACGAGTAAAAATGATGTAGCTTATCATCAAAATAAGGGTCATGTTTATTAACGTTACCATCATACTTATAGTGCGTACAAATAACAAAACATGGTTGGTAAACATTAAAAATTAGACAATCCATTTCAGGGGCAGGCAGTATTGAAAATAAAATTGGTGTAATTCATTCAGACAAAATTAGCTTGGTAGACTACCAACACCACTTGGTAAATCATGCTTGTATGGTAGAACGCTTTTCCATTACACCAACAACTAAGACACTCGTAAAACATATCACAATTGCTTATGTTATTGTCATCCTGAGCATCCCTCGTCGTGGATGAGTTCATTGTATTGTTATTATAAACAGTGGTTTTTTTGGGGGGGGGGTTGTTCAAACTATCAATAATTGTATTATTGTTTTATGTGTAAAGAAATATCGAATATACGTATGTTCTATTCATTACCCATCAAAACTGAAAGAAAGATGATGCTTTTACTAACTCAAGTCAGAAAGATTCTTTTACTGCTTTTTATACATTCACATAGACCTCGGAACTATGTTATTTGCTTTCTGCTAACCGTCTTAAATACGTAACAATTATCAAAATGTTTAAACATGTTATGTGTTAATTATATCGATATGTGATACCAATGGCTGATCCCCACCCGCTTTCAATTTAGCCAACAATCTAACATTAAACTTTGACAGTACACATTAATAAACATGAATTAACTTTCCAGGAGGGCAACATAGTTTCGAAAAATGCTTATTTTTTGTTTATTTTTTTAACGTCGTACTCAACACATATATAGGTCATATATACGACGGCCAGCTCTTCCTACTATAGGTTTCCTGGACACTTTTCTATCACCAGTACTAACTTACCGTACCACGAGGCCGCCAACTCATGTACAAGGTATGACCTACCGCGACCGGGTTCGAATCCGCGATCTCCGGATTCGAAGTCAGACATGCTAACCACTACGCCACGGCCGCGGCTGAAAAATGTATCACATAGCATAACTCAAAATCTAGAACATACTTTTAAAGTTTTATAAAAGTGCTTTCAATATTCACTTCATTATCTCTGTTGCCAACATATGACAATATTGTGCAATGGATAATATAACCAGGAATTTTATATAACAGGGATTTGTAACAGATTTTCATCAAATTTCACTGTCGTCGCTATTATTTCGGCCAATACGGAAAACAAGTATAACAAGTTTAAATAAAGATATTCACATGTAATTTTGTACTTGTACCATTCAAATTTACATAAATGTTAGGAAAGTGTGTTTCTAGATGATTTTGAGGTAAATTACGCTTACAGACTGTTTCACAAAAATGCATTTTCCCGCCGATCTGCCATTTTTACATGCCTAAAGTAGTATTTTCAGTCATAATTGCAACAATTTGTGTCAAAAACTTCAGAAACATTCACAAGTTGAATGGAAGACATGTACAAAAACATAAATCAAGTTTTTTAAACTATGGAATAGTTTGTACAGCCTGCTTCAGCCAGTTATAGAAAGTGACGACCGAGAAAATTAAAAAAAAACACTTCGTTACAAATCCCTGTTGACAAGAATCCCTGAAACAACTTACTGCGCAGTCAAACGATTCTGTAACATTGCTAATGTGAACGAGTTCTCGTTCAATCACGTCAACACAATTAAGTAGTGAGATGTTCATCCATTTCAATGCTACAATTATACAAACATTGTTAATGTAATGACATCTTCTAGTTAAGAGAGTTTCTTGTCTTAATTGTTCTTTTGCATGTCTTCTGAAAACTAGTGCAAATGTTTTGCAGCAGAGTTAATGACGTTTAAAACATTATCATTTCAGAGGAACATTCATGTATTATAAAGCATTTAGAACTATTTTTTTAGATGTGGTGAAGCGCAATTACTATATAATCACGTGTTATTATCGCGCGATTTGCTTCTAAATTTAGATAAATTATTTTTCTGTATTTTGGCTAATGGTTGTTAAGTGTGTTAAGTCTTTAAATATTTTTGAGAAAAAAAATGAAACCCTTCTCGTTTATTAACCCCTATGGTTTTTTATTTTATCTTTTTTTTCAACTTTCAAAGTTATCTTTTAACAATTTTTATCTATTTTCTTCATAAATAATGCATATATGAGTAATTGTGAACCGCTTTTAAACATATTTTTAATATGAAAAGAGCGCTCTACAAATGTTGTATATAATAACAATGACAATGACAACGACAACGACAACGACAACGACAACGACAACGACAACGACAATGACAATGACAACGACAACGACAACGACAACGATAATGACAACGAAAACGACAAAGACAACGACAACAACAACGACAATGACAAAGACAACAACAATGACAATTACAACGACAACGATAATGACAATGACAACGAAAACGACAGAGACAATGACAATAACAATGACAATGACAATGGCAACGGCAACAACAATGACAATGACAACGGCAACAACAATGACAACAACAATGACAATGACAATTACAACGACAACGACAATGGCAACAACAAAGACAAAGACAAAGACAAAGACAAAGACAAAGACAAATACAACGACAACGACAACGACAACGACAACGACAACGACAACGTCAACATCAACGACAACGACAATGATAATGATAATGATAAAAACCTTGCGAGCTCTCGGACTATTATACTAAATGTGTCCTCTATAACAATAGATAAACATCCTTATTAAATTGCTTTCATTACATGTGTATAAAGTGAGTCTTCCGCCTACATCAGCATTAAGTAATTGCTTAAAAGTCAAATGTAACTGTGGCTTAGTTACGAAATTGAGTCCTTGTCATAGCACATAGCTTATGATATATTATCAGGAACAGCAACATTCAAAGTCATAGCCGTTTCACACAGCCAAAAGGCAATTTTTGAGATATTTTAGATGTTTAAACTTATTGCTGTTCAAATGACAACACAACCAAAATACGAAAACAAGAGGCTAAAATGGCTTCCACCTAACGTTGTTTCAGCAAACAGCAACATAGTGGGGTCGATAACTGCAACAATCTTTCACTTGGTGATACAAGCACCAAATTTGGCACAGATGGCCTGCATGATCTACCATTCACAAAAAGCACGATTTCCACTTCGAAATTCAAGATGGCCGCCGTTTCTGCGCATGCGCCTGGGAGTCAGTATCCCAAAGCGACTCAACTTCTTTTTATCGCTTTAAATGTTTTATAGGGTGATACATTATAGTGTTTTTTGCTTACTTAAAATGTTAACTATGTTAAGACATTGATTTACATCATGTGATATTCTTCCAAGATCAAGGTCATGGTCATGGTAAAGGTTACATACATGAGAAATTTGTTTCAAACTTTTTATAGATAATTTGAATGATCATGTGGGATTCGAGATGCAGTTATAAATAGTTGTTATTAAAATTAACTTGATGTAATCATTGACAAATCTGTAGGCGTAATTGTCTTGCTGTGACCTTGACCTTGATCCAGTGAGGATGTTAATAGGCCTACCCCGTAAATACTGATTAAATAATCAAACATCTGAGACTATTATTTTACAATGAAATATGAAAACATATATTGGATTGCCTTTATCAAGAGTTTACTATGTTTATGCTTAATATTGTCCACATGTTGTCAAGGTCAAAGGTCAATGTCAAATTAGAAGGTATAATTATGTATTAATTGATTTTATCAGAATTTAGCACAATTTTAAGAAATGAAGAAGGATTCTTATAATCCTTGATAAAACCAAACGTTTCAACAATAACGCGTGATGCACACATGTCTATTAGTCAACAATTTAAGGTCAAGATCGTAAAGATAGTTCAAACATTGTTGTGATAATTATATGAATGCAAACATAAGATGGTTTAGTATGTGTGATTATGTCATTATTCGCACATGCAAGCACATAAACGAGTTCATTTAAAATTGACTCGATAGCATTTGAATTGCTCATGACATTCCCTCTTGTCACCACATTTGATTAACTGATGACAACTTTTTGCAATCGGTGAAAGGTTGGCCAACAGCTCTTGCCATTCGCTACTGTTTTACCAGAGACAGTCGACTAGATTTTGATCTTAATAATCATCAATTGACCCAAAATACACGCAGCGTGGAAGACAGAACTTTTGACATGTTCATAGAAAGACGTCCTTGTATGTGAAACTGCATTATAGGATATTTGCTCTTGGACAGAAAGTCAAGCCCAGCGTCGCAACATTGTCTATAAGACTGTTCTAATCGCGCATAATTATGACAAATTTGTGTTTTGAAATCTTAATCATGTCTGCTAACTATTGACTTAGCATTTTCAAAGACCTACATAAAATGACTACCAGTAAAATTGTGAAAGAGTAACATTCTATTGGTTTTTCTGAGTTGTCATTTTGTGTATTGGTAACCTCCTAATTGACTACCCTAGACTAAACTAAATCCAAGATTTATAAAATCTGCACCTTTTAAGTGATACAAACACGATGATTTAACAGCATCAGTCACACATGCTTTATTATAAAAAAAAATTGCCTGTTGCTTTATCGTATAAAGTGGCTTGAACATGATTCTTCATGATTACAAGGATTCATTTTATTGTAAAAACAAATGGATGAATTTGATAGTTCAATCTCACATTTTGTCATAACAACAACATTACAAAAACACATGGTAAGTATTTTGTCGGATCAGAACCCAATGTAGTTCGGTCTTGTTATCACTACCACGTACTATTTTCTGCCAATTTAGTCGTCACTTTGTTTTGATTGCTACTCTATGGGGCTCACGTTTGTCTATAATTAACCCTCGTAAACATCGAAACTAAATTTTACATGTGTACGTCCTGTTTTATTTCGAGGCATATGCATGCACCTATGGAATTGAATCTTTAAAAGCATATTATCCAAAGGGCCTTAATGCTTTCTTAGAAAAAGAACATACATGTACGAGCAAAATTCCATAAATAACAATCGCATCGGAAATAGGCTGATAGTCAGGGATTATGACCGCAGTCTGAAAAGTATTGGCAGGTGATATTTCTGACCTGTATAGTTTGCTAGTGTCAGTTGGTGTGGCTACGAATGACTAATTTGTTAGGCTATTCGTTTTCTAGCATATTCAAATTTGCAAATAGTTTAATCATTTGATGAAGGAAGTTTTCTTATACTCTGCACTATTGCATTACAAAGCTTCATTAATACAAGCTTAATCGTCTGATCACGATGGATTAAACCTAAAAACAATCTGAATTGTCCTATGAAAGGGTGGTATATTTGGAGTTAATATAGAATATTCATTTGAGCTACTAACAATTGGGGGGGGGAGACTTAAACTTTGTCAGATAGGTACAGCAGCACTAGTCTAAATCGGTTGTTATAGAAATATATGATGGATTTTTGTAGACGTTTCCTGCTTTACAGTTAATCTTTTTGCTGCCTTATCGTAAATAACATTGATAGACTTCTAAATATATTGGCCACATATTTATAGAAGAAGGAAATCGGTTGGATACCGACAAAAAAATGGAGTGAAGCTACAGGAACACGTAAAACCTTATGAATATGTTGTCAAAGCAGTTTGTGGGCTCAAACCGTAGTCATGGATGATAACGGATTAATTTCTGATTTGTACTAATTGATACTAACGCCGCTGAATTTAATTCATAGTTGTACGGGGTCATCATTCCTAAATGCGTGTCAATGGAAAGAGTACCCTACATCTAACCCAATGATTCAGTCAGTATTATATAAATTCCGTGTGAGCAGTACACCATTGTGGTAACTTAAACCCTGTTACCATTGGCTCCCTCACGTTGACTAACGATAGTTATATAATATTAAAATGGGTTGATTCGATAGCATTTGAGACTCTTTAGCATAATGTACAAAAACTGTTTCATTTAACAGCACACAAACAAAGAAAAATATCATGTGCCAATGCAGCAGTAAGCACACTTCAAACAGACACTGATATACATGCTGAGTATCACAGCACAGGCGGTCGTATATGTAATGTTTTCGATCCGGAACCGTGCAAGATGTCTCGGTTTCATTGTAGTGATGTCACCAGATGCACTGGTTATACTTAAAGTTACATTCTAATAAATGAGAAATGTTCTAAATCAATTAACTGCAATAAATTTCATCCGAGAAAAAGCGTTAGTATGTAAAATTATTTGGCGTCTTGTAATGGCCGCCATTTTGAATTGACAGCCATTAAATGGACTTTGATTTAAAGAATTTAACAGAATTGTTGTTTTGTCATAAATAATTGAAATTACACTGATAAATACGTAAATAAAAATAATTAAATAAGCTATTTTTTTATGAACAGGACAAAAATCCCTATCATCGGCGGCCATCTTGAAAAAATGGCGGCCATTTTGCATTTCGAGGTGGAAATCGTGCTTTTTGTAAACTACACACTATGTACAACAACAGTACCAAATTTGGTGCTTGTATCACAAAGTGAAAGATTGTCGTGAAAAATGACACTTATCGACCCCACTAACACAACATTTTCCGTTGGAGTTGAAAAACCAGGTAAACTAAATCTATGCATATTATAATGAGCTCTCTAAAGTCTCTATTATTATTGACAACATTCCTTCACAATCTATTTCGTCCGGGTTGAAAAATATGTTCATTTCATGGTTTCAATAAAACTTAAATGAAAAGCAATAATTTCTGAGATTAAAGTATGTAGGTAAAACTCATCCTAGTGATCTCTTTAATATAAAAATCCAAATACTATTACGGTGAACCATGTTACAGCAAATGAGCCATCAGTGGTAATTGTCGATGACGGTGACTAGGACCCATGTGTTTTGTTTTATTTGGGTTTAATGCCGTGTCAACTCGTTTTGATCATTTTACGACGTCAAGCGCGCCTGACAAAGCTTCCCTGGACACTTGTCTATAACCAGTACTCACCTACCCTTCCACAAGACCGGAAACTTCTCCATATACATTATTAATAAAGACAAATTGACATTAATGTAAATTTTTCAAGGAAGGGTATAACCTCCTCGGGTTGAATTTCAACCCGTACCCCCCTCGGGACACTAGATTCGAAATCCCGGCGCGCCACCAACTGCGCTACCGACCCGGGATAGGACCCATGTGTGCATGAACATATATTTTTTTTATCTTTGATGTAATTAAAACAAGAAGTTAATATTCGATATAAATATATATTATTCCTCTATACTCCTCTACTTATGATTTTTAGGGTTCTATAGTAGCGAATTGTCTAATGTTTGTAAACATAAGTATGTTGACATCCCTAAGGATCTATTATTTTTAGATAACTAATAAATAAATATTGTTTTATTGTTTTATAATATTACCCTATCCCTATGTTATTAATATAAAGATATTATTATTATTTCTCCAGAGATACGCATATCTTGGACATGTGTCTATTGTAGACTGTTGTATTGCTTTGTTTAGGTCAAACATTGTACTGGCCAGTGAACAAAGCATTTCAGATTACAATGTTCACAAATAATTATATTCATGCGGTATTCAAGTTTGTATAGTTTTTATTATGTTAGAAGTTCACTCTTTAATCCACATTTGTATGATGTGATACACATAGATACGACAGTCAACTCCATGTTTCCACTTTATCTACCTTTTGTCTGAATTTCTATTGAAGCTGTATTGAAGCTGTTTCGGCAGATAAAATCCGAGCATGCTATCAATAACTGAACGTTTCAAGCACGCCTGTATTTGTAGTCAGACTATCTACTGTTGATTGATATTCTCTAATTAAACATCTATAGTTATGATGCATTTAAACATTTGGAATTTTGTTTGATCCCACTTTGATTCATCTTTCAAATTATTTTCAATATCATAGTTACAAGTGTATTTAATGATATTCAGAATTACTAATTACATATTAACACTATCATTCTAAACGTGCACGAAATATTAGATTAAGAAAATTATAATTTAGAGTCAACACCAGTCATTATTATTATTTTCGCTGATTATATTTCATATCCGAGTGATATAAGTATATGATCAGTGGTCAAGTGGCAGGACGCGTGTTAGGGATCGAGATGACCAGCTTCGAACGCCACGATGCTAATTTTTTAGAGCAAGAACTTTATCTAAAGTTGTTTCACTCCACCCAGCTGTGAATAAGTACAGTGAGGGATCACCTGCTTGATGGTTATTTCAATGATCAGGGACTGTAAGACAAAATTGTAAAATCAGCTGATCGTGTACATTGAATATCGAAGAAGATTTTAAACCTTACTTTAACTTGGAAACTTTTACTAATACTGTGTTCTACACTAGGTTTTAGTCAATTAAGTCGAAAGTGAAATTGAATTGTATCAAAATAAGCGTTTTAATTGTTTTATTTAGACTGCAAGAGAACATTTCTATTTATTCCAGTAACGTTCGAATATTTATTTATTTATTGGAGTTAACGCCGTGTCAACACAATTTAGGTTATTTTACGACGTCCAGCGCACCTAACCTAGCTTTCCTGGACAATTGTCTATAACCAGTACTCACCTACCCTTCAACAAGGCCGGAAACTGCTCCATATTATCTAATCAATGGAGGAAAATCGACATTATTGTCAAATTTTCATGGAAAAGTATAACCTCCCCGGATGGGATTCGAACCCGCACCCCCTCGGGCACAAGTATCCAAATCCCGGCGCGCTACCAACTGCGCTATCGACCCGGGTTAGAATGTGTTTCCAAATTTTAATAAAGCTCGACAACCATCGATGTATTAACTGGATTTGTTTTAATTATTAGATGTTCAGAACTAGACAAATTTATTTCACTTTTCAGTTTTAAACTTGCTGTACTGAAACATATGTTTCGCAACATAAATAGTTTTTTTGTAAACTACTTTGATTCATTTGAAAGTACGTGTTCTTTCAAATGGTTATTGATTCATTCAATCTTATAAAATGTCTTCACTTCTGTTATATAACTAATGTTTGAGTACCTACAAATCAGTGTTATTTAGTAGACTAAAATAATTATTTATTGCTTGACAAAAGGATAGCATACTTAATATTACTGTAAGCAAAAAAGAAGAAGCAGTAGTCCAGGAGTATGACAGGCGCATAGGAATCGAGAGGTCAAAGGTTCGAACCCTACTGTTAGACTCTGTTTATTTCTACCAGCAAGAAACGTACCTACAGTTGTTTTACTCCACCCACGTGTGAATAGGTACAGTGAGGGATCACCTGCCTGATGGTAATTTCAATGATCAGGGATTATCAAACAAAATTGTAAAGTCAGCTGAACATGTATATATCGAAGCAGACTTTAAATCACACTTTAACTGTGTACCTTTACCTAGACTCGCAGGTAATTTGAATTTTGTTGCGATTAATCAGAATAACATCATGTTTGTCTACTGACGTAATACTGTGTTCTACAATAGGTTTTGATCAATTAAGTCGACAGTGAAATTGAATTGTATCAAAATTAGCGTTTTAATTGTTTTATTTAGACTGCAAGAGAACATTTTTATTTATTCCAGTAACGTTCGAATAGGTTTCCAAATTTTAATTTAGCTCGACAACCATCGATATATTCACTGGATTTGGATACTCAGAACTGGACAAAATTATTTCACTTTTCAGCTTTTAACTTACTATACTGAAACATATGTTTCGCAACATAGATAGTTTTTTATAAACTACTTTGACTCATTCGAAAATGATTGTTCTTTTCAAATGGTTATTGATTCATTCAATCTAATAAAATGTCTTCATTTCTGTTATATAACTAATGTTTGAGTACCTACAAATCAGTGTTATTTAGTAGACTAAAATAATTATTTATTGCTTGACAAAAGGCTAGCATACTTAATATTACTGTAAGCAAAAAAGAAGAAGCAGTAGTCCAGTGGTAAGACAGGCGCATAGGAATCGAAATGTCCAAGGTTCGAAGTCCACTGTTAGACTATTTTAATTTCTACCAGCAAGAAACGTACCTACAGTTGTATCACTCCACCCAGGTGTGAATAGGTACAGTGAGGGATCACCTGCCTGGTGGTTATTTCAATGATCAGGGATTGTCAAACAAAATTGTAAAAACAGCTGATCATGTATATATCGAAGCAGACCTTAAATCACACTTCAAAACAGTACAGGTGTAACTTTACCTAGACAGGCAGTTAAATTGAGTGTTGTTGCGATTAATAAGAATTACATGATGTTTGTATACTGGCGTAATACTGTGTTCTACAATAGGTTTTGATCAATTAAGTTTAATATTAACACGTTTATTTTTTCCAGAAACGTTCGAATAGGTTTCCAAATTTTAGTTAAGCTCGACAAACATCGATTTATTTACTGGATTTGTTTTAATTATTAGATGTTCAGAACTAGACAAATTTATTTCACTTTTCAGTTTTAAACATGCTGTACTGAAACATATGTTTCATATAGATAGGTTTTTGTTGTACTTTGATTCATTTGAAAGTGCTTGTTCTTTTCAAATAGTTATTGATTCATTCAATCTTATAAAATGTCTACCTACAAATCAGTGTTATTTAGTAGACCAAAAGACATTTAGTCTCAAAGCCATACAGCATGATTGTGTTACGTTTAGTCAAAATACGTAATTTGAAAAGATAAATAGATATTTTAAGAAGCAGATAGCTTACAATCTTAAGACCGGATAAAAAGTCAATATGCAGCATAAAATTTTCATTTATTTTCCAGATATTTTTTAGCAGACGAAACATTTGGCTTATTTCGTCAAATATCTTCATATGTTCAATTTTTTACCATTTACTGTATAATCTTAAGATGCATGATGATTAACTCATTTCCATTTTTATAAGTTAGATTGACAATTCAACCCTTGTTATATCCATTGATAAATTCTCCTTACCTCAGCATTGCACTCCGATTAAATATTCAAACTTTGAAAATTCTGAAAATTATTATTTATTATTTCAGACCATGGAACGTTCAGTAAAACTTAAACAATGTAATTGGTTTATGGCATTGAGTGAATCCCTGTGTCTTGTTTGTGTTGAAGGTCAATGAAATTTCTCTTATTCAGATTTCATTCAAGAAAGTGAATTTATACAGACGATTTAATCAAATGAATAAAAGACAGCTGACAAATGAGACGAGATGTTTGGCCTTGTTATTAGATAACTATTGACGTTCTGGTTTCTGCAAAAGCTTGCACTATACTTAATCAAGAAATATAAAAACATCTCAGAATAAAATGCATTTTTTTGTTTTTCTCTTCTGATATTCAATATCAGTGCTAAGAGATTGTAATAAATAAAAATGAATTAAGGTATTCATTAAATTTATAAATACAGAACATTCGTGATATGTGTTCATGCTATACACTAATCTTGCGAATCTACTTTTCAATTAAATGTATAGACACAATGCAACTTTTAAATGAACAGGAAAATAAATACTTGAACATACTTCTGTATAAAAATTGTATTTAAACTTCAATTTATAATTGTAACAGATAACTTATTGACCTAATTGCAAACTGACGTTGTTGTTTTTTTGTAATATAACCACCGGTCAAAATGGTGCAAATACATACAATATGCATTTAAATGGACTGTAGCAAGATTATCTGGTCAGACCTGGTCTAGAAGCTTAGCAAGATTACCTGGTCAGAACTAGTCTGGAAGTATTTAAACATATTTAAGTCTGAAATTAGTGTAAAAAATTATAAGGGTCCTTACATACAGATCTCGAATGCGAATGCGTCCAACGCTAACACGAACGTGACTCTTGAGCCGTTTTGTCGTTCAAATAGAGGCGACAGGTCTTTTTCTCTCTGTCAAAGAGACAGAATTTCGCCATTTGGATATATGGCGCAGGTAGAGTCAGATGCAGTGGAAATTTTAGTACTGTATTTGTTTGCAAAACAACAGAGGAAGAGAGGGCAGCCTTGTTAGCTTTATTATACAGTACATGATTTCTCTTAATTTCAATAACCTTAACGTCTGTCTTGTCCAATATTTTGTCCATTCTTTCTAAACTTCACAACTAAGTAGACAGACGTTAGAGCCTAGCTTTTTTGAAACGGTCAGGCGTAAACGGTTCTATTTTAAGTAATGATGCTTGAGCATCACTTGTTGATTGGTTGACAGCAAATAGGTCGAGCGAACATCTGAAACAATCGCTTTGGAGGCAATCAACGCAAACGTTCGCGCAAACAAAAAATTGTTTGCGTTTGCACTATATTTTAACGGTTCTCCCATAAGTAACTACCTTATTTCGGGACGAAAAACCACGATCGTGTTTGTGTTCGCACTTTGTTTAAACGGACCTTAAGAATAATATTACCTGTTATGAGAAACAACATTTGTAAATACAGACTTAATACGACTTAATCAGGAAATGATGATATAAATTGGAGTGGTATTTTACCTATTCAATTTCGTTGAATAGATATCCCATAGACAACTGTTAGACCGAAAAGCCACACGTGTGTGACATTTTCGGACGAATTTCTCACGCCTGCCTCGTGTGACATACACGTTTGTGGAAATAAACGATAAATATCTGACTCTATATATATCTCAATTTTCATACAATGAACCAATTCTAGTTGCCATTGTTTTAGTCCGCAGCAGCAACAGAAGCAGAAGCTTGCCCTTTATTTGCGTCACGGACACATCATCATCGTCAATTTCATATATCACATATGTGCCATATTCGGACCGAATATGTAATCATTTGACGAATACGTTTTGTGACATTTACAGTCTAAAAGATCGCTGTCGTATATGATATCCTGATCAAACACAACATTATGATAGTTAACATACATTTATCATAATTTGTTTGACTGTGTCATGTTCAGAGTCTAGAATTATCTTCATTTTCTGTGGTTAAACTGCCATTTATGTCCAAACAAATTACACCAACTCTTATTCTACTTCCACATTATTACTACTGACACATTCCGCCTTATTTTAAAGAAAGTCAGTTTATTCAACGATGCCTAATTCTCAAGAATGTTTATACGTTCAGACGTTTTGTTTTAGCTATTGACACTTTACGGAATACCATTTAATAGAACGTACAACTTTATTTGACAGATAAGTTGAATATTATGATGTAAAAACATTGTTTTTATTATACATGACATATATTTGAAAAGTGGTAAGTTAGTATACATGTTTCAATATTAGTACCCGTTTAGTATTATCCAAGCATCCGTATCGTCTTTTTTCAAAAAAGGCTATACATGTGTGGTATTGAGCGACCAGCAACAAATATTTATTACGGAACGATAGATGCAAAGTAAAATACATTATAACGTAGCCGTTATATAGCTGTGTTTATCATGTCTTCAAGTAACAACTGGTTCCACATTATTATTCTGATTAGGAATTTAATTTGTATGTATTACTTTTCACACGCTATATAGTCATCAGTGCAGCGTAGTCATTAAAATATGGATATTTCAAAATATTTCTGCAAATGAGCACAGTTCATTAAATTGAATAATGCTTGCTTTTAGTCGAACAGCTTTAATTAAGAATAATCTACTGATTGACTATCATTAATAGTTCTAACTTTTCATAATTATTATTATGATTGACGATTTCTAAATTGTGGTTAAGTATGGTATATAACTATTGTGCATGTTAACAAAAAACTTGTGGAATGTAAAGACAAACCGACTTAACATTTTGGCAATTTAAATATTAATTAAGAATAAACATTTACTATATGAAAAAGGCAGACACCTGTTTAGACAGAGACATATTGGTGTTAGGTGTTATGGCAGTCAAATCAAATACTCACATCCAATAATCAATCCATTGTAGATTGGTTTTCAGCTGCAGATTATGTATAGTGCGGACATATTGACCCCAACCTTACCTTTCTCATTTGCATCTTATTATCAGATACACATATCCCGGCGAAAATCAATACCACGCCTAATCTACAATTCGGCTCATTACGTATTTAAAATAAGCAGTCGATAAACATCGATTGTAAATAGCATCGGCGGGTACTTAGTAGGGTTGCATGGGGCTTGTAGGTTTTGATGGTGTAATGTCGGCTATGGCTTACATTATAAGTTTAACAAGACATGTATAGAGTATATATGTGCATTCAAACGTGAAACTTGTTTTCTTACATTTGTAATCACAAATTATAATAAAATGGGCGGGGATGGCGGTTGTGGGGCTAAAACCTGCAACTAGCCTCATCGTATAATATTCTGGTCCGGCATATGTGTAATAGAGACTCATTGTACACTTTAAATGTACTTTAAAATTAATCCCTGTGTTATAATTACATTCGAGCCTTGACGGTATAATCCGATTGTTTTCGAACATTAATACTACCTTCGTATTCAATGTAATGAATATTCTTGCATAAATGTTAGGTCGGGGTCAATGTGTCCGCACTATACTGTCATCATATTTTGACAATTATGGTAATCTTATGTGTATGATGAAATTGAAAGTGTGAACTGTTTGTGGTTCAAAAATCGTGTTTTTGTAAAAAGTGCTCGAAAAACTAACTGAAAAGTTGACCAACATACAAAACCGTGTATAGATTTTCATAAAAGGAGTAAATTCCAACATAAGCAATAGTCATACTCGAATGACATGTACAACCCTCTGAATATTATAAAATAGCATAATGTTTAATTTAGTAGTCATTACAATAGTTGACCTAGAAATAATGTAGTTACATGTATCTTTCTAGAAATATTAGCATTTAATCTTTATAATTAATAATTAACATTAGAGCCAAGTCAAAGAGTATTCTATGAAGTTATAAAACAATATTTATTAATTCAATTGTCGAAGGACAGTTGTTTCACGAGGAAATCGAATGGTGTAAGTGTATAGATAGTAACGACTCTAAATTACTCTGGAATTAAACAATACTCTAATTGATTATTTCGATTTTGTCAACGTTTTTGAATAATTTTCTATAAAAGTGTACGTTGGCTTTACAGGTTTTCTGAACACTTTTTATCAGTACTTGATTACCATTCTATGATTAGACGGCACCTTTCCTCTAGAGAAAAAAGTGTACATAATAAATCGAATTTCTATTGGCTTGTATTACCTGTAACGCCCGAGATTCGTACACACAACCAGTTGATTCGAAATTCAACATTCTGACAGTGGGACAAGGCAATTATTTGTTCAACAGTGTAGAATCGATGGACATGATAAACTGCACTCCCTCACTTTACCTAAGTTATATTACTAGTTGCGATTGAAAACGTAATATTATTAATCGAGTTTCAAAGTTATCATAAATAGCTAAATAAACTGTTGTAAAAAGGCAATGTAAAAAATTGCCTATTCTAGATAGATGTGATCATTGTATTGCCTCGGCAATCATAAAGAAAAGATATATCGAGTGGTAGATTGCTAACGCCCATAAAAGCTTTGAACAAAATTGATTACAATTTCAATGAATTGCACAGTTCATCAGATATTTATAGATCGCAGATTTTGTTGTGGTTCAGTTGTTTGCTTAGTGATATGGAAGAGAAAGAATACATTCTAAATATCCATAAAAGCTTATTCGAAAGTAATGTTTCAGGGTTTTTATTAGTTTTCTGCTACACATATCACGTTTTTGTGCAGCATTTACACATTAATTGACCTTATCTGTTGGACAATCTTAACCAGCAACCACGCTTATTTTGTAGCGTCTTTGTCATAAACATATACCGATGCTTGAACTTATGTGACTTGTGGTATTTGAAGCCGACTTAAAGAAGATATTAAGCAATTAAGTTACCGAATTTTTACAAGTTTGTAAATATTTTTGCTCACTCAACCAGTCGCGTATCAAAGAATATTAATATACTTTTGTATCCTTACAAGTTAACGCTGGTGTTCCTAAAATAGCTAAGAAAACTCCAAATTCAATTATTTCTTGGTTAAAAATGCAGACAGCGATACAGCTATTAATACTTTAATAAGAAAATTCAATTTTGCAATGGTAATTTGAAACACACATATTTTGTATGCGATCTTATGATTTTGTTCAGACAAATTACATTTCAAACATAATTTTATGATGTTTCATTTACTGTAGACAGCTAAGTGCGAAAAAGGAATCAGCTTAAATTCATAAAACAATGATTCATGAAACTAAATTATATGTTGTATCGTTCAATATTGATCTATGATCTTTCTTTGTTTTGTGCTGAACTCATCTGTCGAAGCCAAGGCAACTGTGTTTCCAACTGGCTCATGTCAGATAACAAATACATAAAAAGTTGTCTAAGGTAAGTTATGTGTATTGTTTTTATTAAACTATACAAAACCATTCAATTTAATGCATGGCATTTATTCACTGTCTCAGATTACTTATATTACTTTGAGACAATACAACTATCGCCTTACGTTTTTAAGCCCTATGTTTGGCCATTGTGACTAACCCGTTAGTTAAATCATTTTAAGAATTGTATATACAGTTTTTTTAATAATCTTCATATAGATAACATTGATAAAACAGCAGATAAAAAGTTTCAGTATGATTATACATAAAAGTATGTTTACTTCTTATCATATATTATTATTTTGTATTACATGTACCCCATACTGTTATTATGTACGTGGGTGAAACATAGTTCTGTTTTGTTCGGTTCTGTTAAGATAACATGTAAATTTGTTCCCATAAAAGTACACGTATATACATGTATAGTCTCATTCGTGGGCCAATTGCTTGAATGTGGACGCGTTTTTGATTAACACATAGCCTTTCCATAAACTTAGAACGATTACTTTCTTTTGTTGGAAGAGTAAACTTGTATTAGTACATAATTATTTCCTTGTAAAGCTGGCTATATGAAATATAAGATGTAAAAAATTGCCTAATGTCGATAAACGTTTATAAAAATCAGCAAGCACTCTAAGAGGTCTTTATATTAGGAACATTCCCTCACCATGTAATGACAATCTCATTTCTCATCAATGTTAGTTCAAGGTGGCTATCTACATCGAGTGAACATAACAAATAGTATAAGTAACCCATTGTAGACAGAATCAATTAAACATTTGGAAAGTTATGATAATTAATTTAACATGTTGAAGGCTTGATTACATGGTGGTGCTACGTGTAATTTATATCACAGTAATGATAGAACAACTGTTGTTTTTTAATGATGGAGTTCATCATGATTTATCCGTTGCAAAATAATAATAAATTTTGCTTAACACTGCCATAATTTAATTGTCTACTATATTCAAACATATTATAGAAAAACAATATTTTAATACATTCATATTGTACTTTATGTAATGTTGTAAATTCTTCATTTAACATTGACTACTCAAAATACCAAAAGAAACACACTTGACCATTAAGAGAAGAATCACATAATAAACAAAACACATAAGCTTTTGATATGGTAGCTCGGATGGTCAATAAAACGTTTCTGTGCACACAAAGTTAAGATGTGATAACACAAAAACAAATTGTAACTACTGAAGCTTAATAATATGTCTGATTGCGTGTGTTCGAAAGCAATATTGTAGAACTTATTTGCTTTATTTCATCTGCTTCATTTGCTTATGCTACGTTTGTTCCCGGTAACCTGGTTGGCCATAATGGCAATGTGCAATATATGAAAGAAAGGATTTATTCTTTCGCTAGTAGGCGTACCTCGTTCTAACAGTACTTGGAGAACGTTTGGTATTTAGAATTCCAACATTTTAATACTTAGACTGGGGTAATTAGATAAAACATTGATATATGATGGTGGTTATTTATTATTCTTGAAACTGGCAACAAGAGATCTTTGACACATTTACCCTTTAACATAGATAAACTACTTTTAATAACGCTTGTATAGAACAAGGAAAATAACTATATACACACCGAAACGAAGGAAAACCATGGCAACTCTTTACTTTAAAAATGTATTGCGTTAAAAACTTTCATGAAAATGCATTATTGTCTGTTACATCTCTAAATATAACATTAAACGACTGAGATATGTTATAAGTTCATTTTAATACACTATAGGCTGTTTAGACTGAATAAAAATATGGTATTCAATTACTTGTGTAAAAACATGCATCAACACTGCACTCGTTTAACATTTACAATTAGCAAATGGTTCTTACATCACTCGCTAGTATTTTTGGAATTAACTTAATAATATAAATAGAATATGCATACTATATAATTGACTAAAGCAGATATCATATTTATGATTTGCTTTTGGTATTTCATATATTAGCAAATAACGAACAAAAACACCTTTCTTTAATTACAGTAAACTTTAATGCTATCAATATCAATACTCATGGGTATTTTTTTTCTGGTTGCGAATGTCTCAGAAAGCCTATGTATCATGACAAGCTAAATTCAAAGAGGGCCGCAGTGTGCTTTTAAGATGAATAAATTAATGGCGACATTAATACAGCAAATGTTTTACTTTGGCTCTTAGGAAAGGCAAATTATACGTCTAGTAAAAACTGTCTTAATTTAAGCTACGTTTATAATTATCTAATCAATAAAGAATAAATGTAGGAACAAAAGTGGGCGAGACAATTAAGTAAAATAGATGCTAACAAAACAGATAGCAGTCCCCTGTCTTTTAGCTTAATGATTTAATCGTTTAGATGCCATTACCCTTACCAATAAGTAATACTAGAAATGGTAGTCCAGTCATGGGAAAAAATAGTATTTTCAATAGAGTATAACTGCAATATGAAGACCAATTCATCTAGAAAAGATATAACGGTGGTAAACTACTAAAATTGACTAATATTTAGAGTTTAAAGCTGTGAAATACAAATACATCATCATTATCGACCAACCCTCATTAAACGCTCTTTTTAGCAACATATACTGTACCTCGAAAGAGCATCATCTCTCAATCAATTTTTTTTTAAATTTAATGTAACTTGCCCCTGCAAAAATGACTTCTCTTTAATGATTTTGTATTTGGATTAAACGACGTGTCAACATAAATAAGTGTCATTGTACGCCGGCAGACTCCTCGAACCTAGTTTTAATTTTCAATAACCAATCAATAACCAGTAGTTACCTACCATCCACAAGGTCGACAATTTCTCTATGTACCCCATTATTGAAAGCACACTGTCATTAATTTCAAATTTTTAAGGAGTTGTATAACCCGTATCAAAGCCGCTTGGCTAGCTCAGATGGTAACACGCAAGTCAACTGATCGAGGGGTCGTGAGTTCGATTCCCGGGCGGGGCATACTTTCGTAGAGCTTGGTCATTAAATTATTTCTACGGCCATTCTCCCTCCTACCAATGATTTTAATTATGTAGGGCAGCAATCTCCGTAAACAGATATCCTGAAGAGCGTTGTCGTACAGGATCTCTACTTTCTCCGTGGAAGGTCACGTCGAGATGAACTTTGTGTCGACCAATCAATGCGTAGCTTTCATCTAGACGAAAACACTATTAATCACATTTTGATTACGTAATGTCTATTTTTAGACGAAGTTTTGCATGCTAATTTAACAGCGGTATTTTTCACAGTCTGCAATTGGGTGGCTCATTTCAAATTGCGTTACGTAGACGATGTAAATAAGTTATGTATCATAATAATTTCGTAATGAATATTATGATGAGAAAAGGTCGCCTGAACGTGATCTTCGTTTGAAAAAAAGCCAGATCTAAATTAGCGAGTACGCAAGCGGAAAATTTTAGATGGGGTTTTAATCAGATTGGTAGGGCAGTTGTCAGTCACTGACGAAAGTTTGCGTTTAGTAACTGGTTAACAGCTTAATCCAGAGATTTAGCCTTTCCAGGAGGAGTGTGTAGGTTGACTGACCGCCGTTATATGACATATACAATGTGTTTTTACAGCGTTAAACCCAACAAGCAAATAAATAACCAGTCTCAGTGAGTTTCGTACTAACCATCCATTCAGATGACAAGATTTGATCTCCTGTGTAAAACATAATGTGCCACGTACCCGGGTGTTTAACAGCCGATTTAATACAGTCTTATCTAATGTCTTATTTAAGACGTTTTACTGTATAAGCATAAAGAATTCCTAGATATTAAGTACAAATACTGAACTGCAGTATTTGTATAATGATATTATGTGCCACTATATTTTCGTTTCTCAGTAATTCTTGGATTGAAAACACGATTGTCACAAAAACTTAGCAAATTACATTTTCTATAAAACGCAATGCATATTTGATGAGGTTCCTGCTGGGAAGTGTTAGATAATATAGTATTTGTCATGGTAATATTATCAAAATATTGATTGTCGCAGACAATTCGACAAAGAATGGAACGTTTGAGAAATCTTTATCGAATTACTTATATACATAGTTACCATCAGCATTATTATTTATATCAGCATATTCGCTATTGTTTTCATCATCACCATTGTATTGTTTGTCATTTTATCATTATTGACCTTATAGAACTTGCTGTATTTCTTGTGATCTAGAGTTATCACCCATATCATGCCATTGTAACATATTGTATAGGATATATCACGTCAGTTACCGTATATGCCTTTCCTAGAAAGGCTAAATCTCTGGATTTATATGTTAACAAGTTACTAGGTACATACTTCTGTTTGATAACTGCCCTGCATAATTAAGACTTAGTGGTAGGAGGAATAATTGTCATAGAAATTATTTTATGAACAAACTTCACAAAAGTATGCTCCCCACCCAAGACTCGAATTCACGACCCATTGATCAGTAAAACGTGCGTGCTACAAACTGAGCCACATCACCCTTTCAAATTTATAACAAGTAATACAAAAGCTTTACTTAGATACAAATACATTTCTGCAGAATGTTAAGAATAATGCAATCTATATTGATCTGAGCTAACTTTAATTGCCTCAGTCTAAGAAATAAAAGGTTAAGATACTAAATATCACAACATCCTCTAAATTATGTCTCTTTAAGACAAAAAACAAGAACGCCTACTTGGAAAAGACCAATTCGTTCTGTTTGATCAGAGAATAATCATAGAAAACATGTTTATAACCAAACTCTTCGTAGGTATGTTTATTTCCACGGGAATCGATTTCATGACCATTTGATTCTTAATCAGCTGCCCTGCTGACTGAGATAACTTGGTGCCACACTATTTGCTTTAACAAAAAGAAAAAAAACAACTTTTGTTGATGCTTTATTACAGTCCAAAAACAAATTATATTTGCAATGAAAATTCTTATATGATTTGGTACAACAGTGGACAATTTTCAAATTTTCTTTCACTTTAGAAAGTGAGAAACTACTATGACTTAAGTGAGAACTTTCAGAAGTGGCATTTACAGTAGGTTACACAACAACGTACGGTACTTGGTGAATGTTTAGAGTGTACGAACTCATAAATTGATTGCCAGCACAAACACTGAAGTTGAAAGTGGTAGAAAGTCATACAATACAAAAGATATATTCAAATTCAAGAAACATGTCTACCACGGATAAATGGTAACCATACCTTTCCGCAGGAAGCCATCGTTTTATACTTACCTTACTATAAATTACACAGAGTACCACCATGTAATCAAGCTTTCAACATGTTAAATTAATTATCAGAACTTTCCAAATGTTTAATTGATTCTGTCTACAAAGGGTAACTTATACTATTTGTTATGTTTACTCGGTGTAGATAACCACCTTAATCCAACAATGAAGAGAAATGAGATTGTCATCACAGAAAGAGAGAACTATTCCAAATATAGACACATAACAGCAGGTTTAAGGACTGGTATTATATTGACATCGCATACGTGATTATGCTAGGTACAAAAGAAGAATGAGTCTTAAGAAAGTTATGTACAATATTTTGTTCAGTTCTTGCCAGTTTTTATTATTATATTTATTATCATTATTATCATTATTATTATTATTATTATTATTATTATTATTATTATTGAGTATGTTATCGTTGTCTTTGTCGTTGTCATTGTCATTGTGTCTGTCATTTTTTTCATCAATGTTAGTGTTATTGTCATCATTATCATCAATATTATCATTATTATCACTATCATAATTTTTATCATTATTATCATTGTCATTATTGATTGTTGTTATTACTGAATCAGATTGTACGCTTGTTCTCTTTATCCCAACTGATTCATCCTAAAAATTCGAGAAAAAAGCAAGCTCTCACAGTGAGTGTTATTATCTTAACTATTAGTTTACGTAACATAAGTTCTCACACTTCTCTCTAAAACTCGTTTTGTATACGGGCTAAGAAACTATATAGGTCATATGTAGATATAACGAATACCCCGTATAATAATAACAACATCCATAAATATACAAGTGAATATTTCGTACATTACCTGCATGTAAGAATTAGGATATAGGAATGGTAGAATCTTTCCATCAATATAAAGTGTTATACGAATGATTTAGTTTTATACGCAACTTGAGAATGACTTTATAATGTATATAGCACATGTATATTAAACGTTATGAAATTAGTGATAAATGGTAAACTTATCCTGGTTAACTTGGTTAGCTTATCTTATTTTCATTAATTGAAACTATAATAGTTGGTGCTGGCGTAAAAATGTTGCAAAAATTTGTCCTAGATATATTATTTGCGTAGTTGTATTTATCTCTTCAAACGTTAACAATATTACAAATTATCTATGGAAGCCTAAAATGATGAGAGAACAGTTTGCAATCTATATAAAAAACTCAAAATATTTCTTTAAAAAGTTTCCTAAAAAATGTGCCGTGTAGGTTATTCAACCTTAAAGTATTTCCTTATTTAATGAGGATAATTTGATAATCATAAATGTGATTAAAGTAATAAGTAATATGCATTTCAACGACACGAAAATTACCTTAGTGGTTTTGAGTTACAATATTGCATGTGTATTTTCTTATTGAAAACAAATAATTATGAATCAAGAGAATCATAGAAAGTTAGGTCATTGATTACATAAATGCATATAAATGAATATAGATTTTTGTTTTATTTCAAAATTACTTCACAATGACAATTGCGCTGGTAGTAAAATTGCATCAATAAAACATCATATCCGGGGAACTATGACTGTGTGGATTTTTTTCTCGAACAAATTCTAATTTAATATTTCCTAGAAACCAATTGATCTAATCATTGTTCATATGATATCTATGCAATCTTTCTGGAAACCGGATCATACCAACTTTAAGCTAAACCGTAATGAGTTTTAGTAAACTTCATTCGTTTACTCATGCACGTCTTTGATTGACTGGTAACTATCAATTTCTTTCGGTAAATTTGAAAAACAAAGAAATCACATATTTGAACGAACATTATCCGTTTCATTGTAGTGTTTAATTCCTTGGTGGAATAAAATAAATCAAATGTTAAAAAATCCTGAAGCTAAGGTAATCAAGTGCTATTTCAAGACAAATTATACACTCCAAATTAAATTGCAGTTCCCAAGTAACATTTCAACAAATTTTAAGGTGTGCCTCTGCTTAGTTAATTTGACTATTGGGATATATTATATCATTATTCTTAAATAAAATCAAGAAGCAGAAATTTGAAAAAAGGTGAGGCATATAAAGATGATCCTTATATTCGTGTATACATTATACATACTTGCTATTTAGAAAACTATACAAACAGAAAACATGAACAAACGATATTTTAATTTGATTTAATGAGTCATTAGTACTAATGACAACTACATTTAGCCTCTGAAATGTATCGCCATTTTATCTTTGACCTAGTTTCGACGTTTGGCTTTGAGGGTGGTCTTTACATGCGGTTTCCCCATGTTTAGTAGTGGACTGTGGCAAATCCACATCAAAATTTGTCGCGGACGATTACATTCGGTTGTGCGCGCGCAAATGAAGGGATAATCACCACTGTAATTTTAATAGTCCGCATTACGCGTTAACAAGCAGACGATAAGAAGCACGTGTATATCTTACCTAGTTTATGTAAGGTAAAGGTCCCTTGTATCGCTGGCCCGCTTCCATGAGTTGTATACAGCCATAATACTCTACCTAAACCCCATGTCTTACAGCGCTATCGGCGCTTTGATTGTAGATAATTTGTCTGAATTTATACAATGCAATGACATATCTATACAGAGATCTTTACCATTGGAACGACAATGCTGTTTTAGATTGTATACACTTTACATATTCTATAGATGTCTGCGTTCATACGACACATTTCATGTAAAATTCAGTATCAGTACCGAAATGTAGCGTAGCTGCAATATCAATCTGATTAAAACCCGATCTAAAATTTTCCGCTCGCATACTCGCTAATTTAGATATGGCCTTTTTCAAACGAAGGTCATGTTCAGGCGACCTTTTCTCATCATAACATTCATGACGAAAATGTTATGATACGTAACATGTTTACATCGCCTACGTCACGCAATTTGAAATGAGCCACCCAATCGCAGACTGTGAATAATACCGCTGTTAAATTAGCATGCAAAACTTGGTCTAAAAATAAAAATTACGAAATCAAAATATGATTAATAGTGTTTTCGTCTAGATGAAAGCTACGCATTGATTGGTCGAAACAAGGTTCATCTCGACGTGACCTTCCACGGAGAAAGTAGAGATCCTGTACGACAACGCTCTACAGGATATCTGTTTACGGAGATTGCTGCAATATGTCATTATTAGAAAGTTACTATAAGACGATTTGACATTCAAGACAAAATTAAATGCTACATAATTCATTGAAATTCTATACAGTTTCCAAAGATCAAGACCTGTATAAACATTAGCAATTTAGAAATCAGACTGTAATTTCATATTAGTAATATACACAAGAAATGTAATGTGGAAACCACATTAAAGCCGGATTTAAAAACTTTAACGCAAAAATTACAAAGGGAAATAATCCATAATAAAGCCAGGTAGAGTTGTGGTTACTTTCTAATTCTGTTCATCACATGGTATGTTATCATTGTATGTAATTCATAAAGATGTGACAATAAATAGCAGCGATATATGCTAAATTAAAAACTTTAACGCAATTGTTAACGACACCGGACGCCCGTATTTCGCTAAACTATTTTCCGAATGTTTTCGTTAAAAAATCCGACTAAAATTCAAAGAGGATAAAAATAAGGACACGTAATTTTAGGTATTTATATTGTAAGGAGTTGCGAATCACGTTACTTTTGAAATCAGACTAACAAAGAATTCCAATTCAGTCCAAGATAGATGAATTGCAGAATTGTATTAAGCTCATTGAAAGCAACGCCCATCTTTAACTTACCAAACAATATATTCATGGTCTTTTTCTTTGATGAAAAAAAAATGTTATTGATGTTCAACGTTTGAATATTGCAACGTCAACAATCTCTTGTATTCAATTAAATAAATGACAAAATATCTTCAAAATGAAACATATTCTATGTTAACAAGTTTGAAACATCCAATTATTAATGGCGTTAAAAATAATTGATTTAGGCAACAAATATCATGTGTTTGAAAACATGCATTTTGTTGAATTCTAAAGAAACACATGTTGAGAAATATTATCATGCAGACTAATCACGTGCCTGCGTTTTATATAATAAAAACGTTTTGAAAAGAGGAACAAATACAAAAGAATGAAATAGAAATGCTAAATCAAACAAACGATTTCCATACCAGATTCATCATCATTGAGATTTTTCACTCTATAGAAGTTTCATTGAGTTCATTTTGTAAGGATGACAATAAATGCAAACATAAACTCTGGTCACGTGTCATAATAACATTCAAGTAATGTTGCCTTTCGACATTGGAGTTGATTTTTATGACATCAATCATAATAAAGGCTAAGCCTAAAGTGTCAATTCAACACACTTGATTTATATAAACAAACAAAATCACTAATATGCTATGTACTTGAAATAAACTTATTATCTTTGCAATTTCATATCATTTTCGACACAAAAATTCAGGCTGAATAAAGAATACTTAATATCTATTTTTAATGATAGGCTTATTTCCTCGCTGTCGCAAGGTTTATTTTACTAAAACATTAGTTAAATCCATAAACGATGCATTTTAAATACATCAAAAATATCTAATCCTGGTAATGCTTAAAGGTTAAGCTAATATGTAACAGTATTTATCATTCTGCAGTGAACTGGTGCATTGGTATATGTCAATAGTATTTTGATATAGATTCAAGCTAAGGTAACCACGTACAATTTTAACATTCCATCTGATAGAACGTCAATTATAAATCTAATCGTTACGAACTAAATATGGAGCAATGGTGATCGATTTTCTTCCGTTTGTTTGATAAAATAGGGCTTGTTGACCAATAAAATATCGTGTATGTTTATTTGTCTATCTCCCGGTCGTACTTTGTTGGGTAATGCATATTAATGGCGGTCCGCTGTACTGCACATGGTATCAGAAAATTTTGTTTTCAAATAATCGTTTCTCGCAATATAGGCTTACATCAAAGGAATTACCGTGGATTTCTTTATTTAAGTCCTTCTATATCAAATAAATAATTAATCAATTTCGAAATAAAGTATCTGATAATCTAACGAGAAATAAACGTCCGAATCGTGTTTATCTTGCAGACATGGATTTTTGTTTTTCGTACTTTAAATTTAGGTGCACAAAAATTAGACTTAGAATGGCCTATAAAGTAATAAATTCCTACCAAATTGTCCATAGTCAGACATTACGGAACATTTTGTAACATGAAGATACTCTAATGTATGCCGTCTTCATTTTCCTGACCAATTAAAGAAAGTTTAAAGGGGCAGGTATCCCAGACTAATATTGTTTATTTACTGTCGACTGAATTGGCAATCGAACGGATAAAATTATAATAACAATTACTTTTAAAAATTTGCTAAACCCGGGTCGATAGCGCCGTTGGTAGCGCGCCGGGATTTGGAATTGCCCGAGGGGGTACCGGTTCGAATCCCACCCGGGGATGTGATACCCTTCCATGAAAATTTGACAATAATGTTGATTTTCCTCCAATGATTTGATAATATGGAGACGTTTCCGGCCTTGTGGAAGGGTAGGTGAGTACTGGTCATAGACAATTGTCCAGGAAAGCTAGGTTAGGTGCGCTGGACGCCGTAAAATGACCTAAATTGTGTCGACACGGCGTTAACTCCAAAAGATGAATAAATAGATATAAATTTGCTGGAAAAACAAAGATCAAAATATATACTTTCCAGGGATTTTCTAATCAAAACATTAGGAGAGTGACGTTTAGTAATACTTCTTGGCATTTTTCTAAACAGTTTAACTTATTATTTTCTACGTTGCCTATCAACACATCTCTTTTGTTACCAAAAATTGTTGCTCTGTCATACGCTTTAACAACGGATGTTTTGTCTTTTTTGTTTGTATGTTTGTTTTGATTAAATTGAACATCAAGTTTAAAGGTAAAATTGTCACAGAAATGTGACTACTGGGATTTGAAGATGAACGTGCTAAATAGAGATAACCTGGTCAGTAATTAACAAACGACACATATGATAGATTTATAATAATACCTGAAATGCTTACTTAAATGTAACTTATGTTGTTTGGAGTTTTCTACCTTTCTCTATAAAAGTTATTGTGTTTTTTAATATCTAAGGACGCCGCTTCCTCCTCAGTTGAACTATCGGTCATTGCTACTTATTTAGTTTTTTTAGTTGATTCCAATAGTTCGCACTATGTATTTAGAGTTAAACAAAACGTTTGATATATTCACTTCAACATTCACTTACTGACCTGAAACGTGCTAATATACATAGTAAATGATAAATATATAATGCATGAACAATTACATGACATTTAATATTTTATTTCAAGAAATATACATTGAAGAATATAAATTTAAGCGTTTATTTTCATTGAGGTCCGTAAACATTCTTTCATAACAATTGCATGAATAGCTTCATTCCGATTATACAATGTTACTTCCAAGGAATAAATATAAAATCAGTTGAACAAGTCATAAATAAAAGTTTTATGGTTGAACATTATACCGATAACGATAAACACTGGTAATAAAACGTTCAATAAAATAAATGTACCATTCAATGGAGGTCTATAAAGTTATTTAGGATCTGAAATATAAGATCATGATCAGATTCAACTGCTTAGATACACTAAGATAGTATTATCCACATCAATATTATTTCATTTAGCAGTAGATATAATAAAACAAAAATAGTATTTATGTGTAACATTGGTAGCAAAGAAAGTAAATGTAACATCAAGAATTGTTACACAAAACAGATGTATGAATAACAAACACAATCTTTAATTGAAATGTTAGATAGAGACTTACTGTGAATCATTTAAAGTTTACATTTTTTACACTAAAACGAATTTAAATTAAATTGTTGCAATTGATCTTCTCTGTCAATACAAATTGAGTTTTCTTAAAATGAAATGTGAAAACAGGTCAGAAAAAACATCAATAAAAAACAGCTAAAACCAGAAAAGGGAAATGTTTAATATTTAAAACTTTTGATATAAAAATATCACATGTTCGAACAAATGTAAGTAAAGCATAACTCGAAGATCATTGATCAACTGAAACATAATAGTCAATGGTTGAAATGATAGGTTCTACAAAGTGTTCACAAAACACTCAGGAATATTATTTGAAATATAAAAAAGTTTTAAACATAATTTTGATCCTCCTATCATTGTACTTAATAAATAATTAGATGAAATCGATTGCATGTATAGTACACTTGAGGAAATATAAAGACATGTTTCCGATTATTAAATCAACATTATTTGTTAAATAAAACTATACAATGATGGATGAAAACTATAACATGGTAGTTGATTCATTTCAGTTTTATAAAAATAAATGCTTGAACAGTAAGTTATCTATACTTGCAACAAATAAACAAACATTCAAACGTAATGCCTGATATTTGTCCATGTCCCTCGGGTATATGTGTCCAGTCTAAGTCAGATAAGATCTAATTTCTATAACATTTGTGACGATTTACTCATGGGTTAGAAACTGACAGAACATACAATGAATCAAATTTGTAAGTATTGCTAAATAAGTTAGAGACTAAACGAAACCTTTCAAAGACGTCTAAACATGACACATTAGGAGAAATGATTTCAATAACCGTGTGTTCGCACTTGGATATTACAAATAACTTTGATATTACATTCATTATTTTCTTAACACAATCACTTGTTTGATTAATAAAGTATAAAACTTAAAAATGAGTTCCTGGTATTTCTCAATTATTACTAAGATGGCGATTTACAAATTTTACATTTAGATATAACACATGTTAATGAGAGGAATAATTTACAGGATATTGATAGCCATACTTAAGGCCAAAGCCAGACATTTATTTCACCTAGTGTCAAGAATATGACGGATCAAACAACGCCAATCAAAACACTACGAAATGTTAATTTCCGTTTTAGACATATCTGATTTAGAACTGGCAATATGATCTTATTTGATTTAAAACTGTCAAGTAAAAACTAAATGTATTTGACAGGTGAAGAAACCGTAATTATTACGAACCACTAAACAATAGTTTAAATAGTTCAAGCAAGCTTTATTGATATGAACAAAGATAACCAGGTTAATTCAGGGAAAAAGCTACAGTCGCATATGTAATAACACGCTACAGTCTCACATGTAATAACACGAAATGTAATAACACACGATTTAGTACAAACACAATTCATTTTAACCAGAAATACGAAATATAAACATCATTGACAAAACATATTACACCTCATCGATTACAGTTTAAGAATAGATAAGTCCTGATATTTTATCACGAGCAAATTCGTTTACACATATTCGGCTAACATTAAGCGTCGCAAAACTGATATCAGAATTGCTATATTTTTTAGATATATAGTTCCAGAGTTTATAAAGTTTCTTCGAAACACATATAAGTTGGATAATATAAACTTACATTTTAATCTGTGGTTTATTGTCTCTGGATGAAATATCTGAACAATGTATTTTAAATAAAGCTTAATTTAAAAACAACAATTAATTAGAAGGGAATACATGTATAAGCAAGTGCTTTGATTCGTTATATGTGAAATCATAGCAATGTAAAAGTGAATATTGATAAAGATATATTTTTATATTTTAAAACTGAACAATTGAATGTCGTGCAACTGCCATGTAGTTATAAAATCTGATGATGGACAAACAATAAAAAAAATCTTTTAATATATCGCGGTTTTGGTGCATTTAATCAATTTGTTTAGGTAATGTTTATGCTGAGTTTTATTTGATAAAATTAAATTGCTCTTCTAATATTAAATCATTTGATTAACTTAGCATATAAAATGAAATTGCGTGTTCTCAAATATATTATAGCGACCGAATTAAAATCTACAATAAAATGATAACAATATCAATGTCCATATTTAATCTGACATTTATTTCTACCAGGTTAAAATATAACAACATTGATTTCTAGTGTGCGCGTGTACGTTTTCAATATACGATTTAATATAACTACATTTTCTATTAAATATATTATTTTCTAATGGTAGCAACTGAATTGAATTAAAAGATGTTACTCCGTCACGATAAAAAACGCTGCCTCCTTTAAAATAATTCAATAAATTGTTACGTGACTATTGTTCGTCTAATACTAAATGTCTTGATAGAAAAGAATTTAAGCAATTGCATATTTATATGCATATGCTCTTTTATAACCAAACTAAACTACTTATGATACGACAATTAACATGCTCAAACAATTTATTTTGTTGAAAAGGTTTATGTTTATAAACAACACAATAAACACGCTTAAGTTAAATAATATTTGTATTTTATTCAAATTTATATCCATATCATACTGAATTGCAAGATCAAACTCTATATCATCTGCAAACCTGTGTGTATCCAAGTTAGGCTAAATCATAAATCAAATACTTAACGGTATTGGTGACGCTCAATTACCTTGGTGCATAGCAATACATCAATTCATAACCAGTTTGTGCAACGGTTATTACGTGCGATATTTAAAGAACATTCTGATAAACTTTGAAATCATGTTAAATCTGCAGACATTTTAGTACTCCCATAAAGCATCCTTATCATTTTCGCTGAGAAGTCTGTTAATATAGTTAATAAGTTTTTGATAGCAAGTACATGTATTTAAATGGCAGTTTAATTGTTTATATTGTTTCGTTTGAATGGCCTCAGTTATTTGCAATAAATCATATTTAAAACTAACGATGTAGACAATTTACACTTTAAATAAAAAAGCAATGAAATATCTATTTCTTGCGACAGCATAAATGTTATACGTTTTGATATCGTTCCTTTCAATACAATTTCTGTTTGTTAAAAACTTGAATAAAATAATAGATTCATGTAGGAAAGTTGTAAAAATATTTTAATTGCAAAGCAATGCATCCGTATACAACCGAAAATGACAAATTTGTAACAGTTCTAAACAAGTTATTGAAGTATGTTATCTGCTACATATAATGTCATTTTCACATAAGTTTTGTTTTCTAGCAGTATAACTTTCTATGAAAAATGTGACATTTACTCATATATTTAGTGAGATTAGACATTTAAATGTCAAGTATTTGACGTCTTCTTTAACACAGACCAGACAAAGAGTTATACTTCGATTTACCAATGGTTTGCAATGTTATGGATCAATATGTTTGAAATTGACGGTTACTTACCGTAATAAATCAAACGAATACCATTGTAAAAATGTCTCGCCAGTCGTATATAAATGGAAATGTGTCTTAACTCATTACCTTATCTTTTATGTTCAAGTGTATTGTTATATCGAATACGATTATTGATCTTCTTACAGGAGGGTGCTACTAGTTGTAAGGATATAAACACAGTTAATCGAATTGTTAAGACATGATTATTACTGGTGTCAGAGTGAGAATAAAACCGATTACACAAAAACTAGTAAAAAGTGAATTTATTTATGTATAGAATGCTTAATGTGGCTTAATACTGCTCCATATTAAATGCCTTCGATGTAAATAAAGGATTATCAGTATCAAGTTATAGATTTCTTACATTGTCACGAAGTATTAAGACCTATTGTAACCGAAAAAACGTTAATATATGTGTCATAAACATTTATTAAGGACTTACTCAAGTATGCCGTATACCTACTTAGCCAATTGCAATGTACTTGTTTTTGTATTTTCCACTTTAACCTTTGTACCAGTATTACTTTATATTTAGATTAACTTTGTTTGGAAATGTCCCGTTAACTGAAGCTGATTTTTACTGTTTTAAAATAATGATTAATGGCATGCACTGTTATAAAATTACTTTGTTTCTACACACAAATCAGAAATGACTTTTTTATTTACTAATAGAGCAATTAAATGTGTTTTCCATTCCACTATCTTATAACTATGATTGCAGAATAGACACATGTACAAATATGTTTTATTCTTGCCATGTTACAATGTTTTATTATCATAGGAATTGTTACCGAAACATTTCATGAATTTTGATCGTTATAAAATTACATGGGCAAATGTTTTAACTAGTTTGTCATCTGTCTCCCATTCGTGTGATTTAGTTTTATTTTAGCTTTTAAATTTGTTTTCTTGCAAGAATTGGTCTGAAATCAATAAGAAAGCATTTGACAAACGTGATATCACAAAACATGTTAAATATGCAAATGACTTATTGTTTGGTTTTTTTACTGTTTTTATAACAAATATATATTATAATCTCACTGAAAAAATAAATTCAAATCTCATATAATCTAATTATTAAAATTTAAATTTATCATAGTATTTATGCGAGTAAACAGTGTAATCTGTACTCATGTCTGTACATACTTCCACCTATGTTAATATCAAAGGCGGCTTCAAAACAGATATTTATTAGAATTAATTTGGCACATTTGAAATATTGCCAGCGATTTTGCATATTCTATTGCCGAAGATTGTAGTTACACCTGATCGTCTACAGTTTTAGAGTATAACATGAAACGTTATCTTAATACTTATAGTAAACGTGTTAGGCTAAATTAAGTCTTAAAACTAAATTTTTGAACACATAATTTCAAAAAAAAAACATTAGTTGCATAAACATTATGTAAAATATGATAACGGAATCGATGAATATAACCCTTGCGTGACTACATTGTGTTTATCATTTAAACTCATAGTTTGATATAATAATACACCTGACTGTACGTAATATTGACTTGTTGCTATATATCTAATATCATTGGTACATGAAAAGATAAAATAGTGGTATTAAATAACTTTTTTAAGTTACCATGCTAAAATATAAGATATCGCCATTGCCAATGTACAAGCCATTAAGTTAGCTATAATATATATGTTACATGCACCAATACAATATATACGTATATAGATATATAAACAACTTAAAGCAAATGTCACGTATTTATTAACACACTGATGTAAATCCCTTGGTACATGTGTCATGTCTGAGCCAGATAAGATTTGATTTCTATGATATTTGTAATGATATACACTAGGGTATTAAGACTGGCAGAAAATACAATGAAACATATTTGGGAATGTTACAAGAGAGTAAATGGAACAGCTATGATATTGAAGAAGATATACATACATACATCACTCATTTTTATCGTATTTTATAACAGTTCTGTCAAAGTTGAGAGTAACCATATTGAGGAAATAGAAAAAAACAAAGAACTAATGTACGAGTTAGAACAAACCTACCACATCCACATGTTTACGTAACTGAGTGGAGATTCGATACAGTTTCGGCACTGATGCAGTGATAGAGCACATGATTCTGAATCCGGAAGTTACAGATGACAAGCTAAAGCACTACCACTATCGGAGTATTAATCCTAAAATGTATTCAAATTCATATTAAATTATATTACTCAACGCATTATAATTACATATATACCATATTATAATGTCTTTCCTTCGAAACCGTGTGTGATTCCCAAGTGACTATGTAAAGAATTGTGTTGTATAATTGTTTTAAGTTTATATATTGATAGTTATACTTATCATGAGAAAAAACTTTATTTGACAGTAGTGATACTGATGCAAATGTCCATGTAGAATATATTAACAAAGACGCAATGATATATCACTGTGACATTTGTAACTTGATCTCAAGGGTTCATTCTTGACAAGTTTGTATGTACGCTTATTTAGAATTTTCTATACATATTTCAGTATTAACAATTACTGTCTATAATGTTCCTCTTGCAAATTCAAACTGACGTAGACAACAAAGGATATACAATCATGTGTCTACTTACAAATCGGGTTATTTGCAGTATCAATAGAAGGTGTCACTTGATGCTTGTTCAAAATCAGATACCAATTGCGCTGATAGTCGCGGATTAGGATTTCTTTAGAACTCAGTAAATGACAGTATATACCAAAATTGATCTTTTCAAAGATCTTATTATTGGGGAAGATAGTCGACGGCGTTTTTACTATAGTCAACTTGTCTGAATGCTCACATTTGGTTCAAGCTTCCATTAGGATCGTGATGCTAAATGCTTATTGCAAAATGATATTTATCCATAATTAAACAAAGGTGGTAATTTCTAAGACAAGATGAAGAGTTAGCTTTAAAAGTCTTTGATACAATAAAATCTCCCATCACACGGTTAAACTTTGATGTATTATGTCGTCTGTGTCAGTGCTTTTAAACTGAAGAAATCATAGCGTATGAACAGATGATTTATTACCCACTTTCGGATTGAATATTCGTAACAGTTTGATATCAGATATATAAATCCGTTTTGCTCTTTGATATTCACGTATCAAACTACCTTTCATTCTCTAAATTCAAATAATATTTAATTATTAATACGTTTAACATGACGCAAATAAGCAAACTAAAATCATGGCAAAAAATCCATTAACTTATTTGATTGTTAGTTTAATTTCGTTATCTTTAAAAACAAAATATTGATTTTTACTGATACTTTAGAATACATAATTGAGAGATTGGTTTTCACATGCAATAATACAATTACATATCATATTATCTATTATATTATAACCTAATACCACGTCTGGTCTGCATATTGAAAACAAAATAGTACATTCAAAGATTAAAACTTATCATTGCAATAGATTGCTACATTTGATACGTAGATATTGGAACTTGATTTGTTTGGTTTAACGCCGTAGCAACACATTGTATAGGTCATATAACGGCGATCAGTCAACATACCCACTGTTCCTGGAAAGGCTTGATCTCTGGAGTTAGCTGTTAATTAACTACTAAACGCCTACTTTCGTCAGTGACTGACGCATGCCCTACATGATAAAGAATTATTGGCAGGAAGGAGAATGACCGTAGAAATTACTTCATGACCAAGCTCCACGAAAGTTCGCCACCCCCGGGAATCGATCTCACGACCCTCGGTCAGTAGACTTGCGTGTTACCAATTGAGCTACAAATGCTTAATGTCAACGGTATTCATTCGCTGAGCGATTGACAAAGACATCCATCAACCACGCAATAATTTACATAAAATTAATTAAAATACGATTACTTTGAAATCGTATCTACATAACATATTCTATTTAGAACTTGACATCTATTGACGAAGCAATACGGCAAAAACTTAATATCTTAATAAAATCTGGTGATAAATTGCAAAGCTGTTCAATATCTTTATGTTAGTCGCACTGAAATCGAAATTTATTTCCTAGTTGCTATTTATAATTGGTACGACTTCTAACGACATCAAAAAGAATATAACTTATCGTATTTGTCATTATACATAACAATGTATATAAATTCAGTCCATATAATTTACAGTGTTATTTTTTAAATCATATATGAACGAAGTAAAATTGATACATTGAAAACAATCAACTTGAATAAAGCAAAATTATACTAATTGATTATGCAATTTCAGTATAGTTCATATCAGTTAACTTTATAAATTGTTGATTGTCTTTATTTCCTTTATGATGAAAACTTTAATTATCATGTAAGAATTAACCTTTTACTTCGAAGTAAAAATGCTAAGTTCTTCGGTTGACATTATCCACTGTCAGAGATACACTTTTGTCTTGATTAGAGTAGCTGTTCTAGAACTGTCTGCTACTGCTAGTAAAAGTTCTTGTACTAGAATACTTAAAATACTTGAAATAAGTTTCTCTTACTTTGATAAGATATAAATAGCTTATACATCTATAGATTCCATACGATATTAAAAGGAAATAAACTTGAACTGTGTCTGCCAATACCATCACTCATACTCCTTTATTAATCAGAAATGATAAATTACAGCCAGAAAAAGAAACAGTATTTGTTCTAAATATGATTATCCAATATTTCATATTTCCTATTTCTTTTAATTTCAATTGGAAGCACTCTCGTCCTTTTGCTGGAACTATTTATAGTTATGGTATATTTGTAATTTCATCTGCATTATTTAATAATCTTTGATCTTGCAATACTCCAGGTACCTTTTTCACTGAAACTAAATTTAAAGTTTATCGAGATGAATCGTTAAAATTGGTTTGATGTATTTTCAAGTTAATTAGCGTTAATGTACCGTGTGCAATTAGATTAGAGTTTCTTTATTAAGCTTAAGTTCATGTCGGTTTATTCTATTAACCAGTCATAAAAAATAGATAATGTTTATATTATGCAAATGTTTTAGACACATGAAGGTATTGTTCAAGGCTCTAATAATGTTTAAAATTGTGTTCAAAAGAGAGATAGCGGAAACACTCTTTCATAAGAATATACAAAGAAATCAGCAACAAGAGGTGCGCAATGCCCACTACTAGTTCGTACATAGAGTTACTAAATCTAACATAAATATATTCTAGTAGAAAAGCGAGTTTTGTACAATCAAGACATGTCCATAAAGAAAAATGCCGTATGGACCTTCTGAAACACAGTTACAAGTATATCGTTATTATACTTTTTAAAAAAAACGAGAATAGCAAGTATCTTAGAATTTGACCAGGTTAAAGTCGGAAATACATGCAAATTGCTTGAATATTAAACTGTCCTAAATGTAAGGGCAAATGCTTGCATCGTTTATGCTTTAATCGTTTAAATGACATTCCTTGTTATATGATCACTATGTTCTTGAGAAATTTTCACCATGAAAGATCTGTTCTTCAAGAAAGAATTTATACATGTCAGTTGACTATTCCATCTAGTGTCCCCAGGTAATTGTGGCTTAAGACTTCCTTGACACTCATTTAACCAAGCACTAGGTTGATGATGATTTCTGAAATATTTTTGTATTTCAACCACATGTTTAATTATTCCTGGAGGAGTAACATCCTGACCTAACAGATTTAACCAATGAGCATGACACCCATACACTAACAGGTCATCATCTTCTTCTTGTAGTAATTTTCTCATTTTCTCCATGTTCTTTGCATTGTCAGTCACTATGTTTTTAACTCTACAACCATACAGGGAATTAGCAGTCTTGATGGATTCCTTACACATATCTCGTAGATTTTCTCCGGTCTTACTCATTGAGCCAGTAGCCTTGGCTTCAATGAAGTAAGATTTCTTGTCAACATGTACACATGTAGCTGTCACTGGATCATTATGACAATTACTCCAGCCATCTTCAATCAATGTACACTCTTTTCCTTCAATGTTCTGACGTACTTGAGTTTGGATCTCTTCAGTTACCTGGTCTAACAGTTGATTTGAAAGGCACTTTCTAGTTGGTGGTTTGTAACCAGGTCTTAAAGATTGTACTAATGTCAGGAAAGTGTCATGTTCAACAACAGAGAATGGAACGTTACAAGCATAAAAGAACTTGGCTACGAGTTGGTCTAGATACTTCTTGGTTACATTTGAGGTGACAATGACTTTATCTTCTAGGTCTGTCTGAACGCATGCCTTCTTTGGTGGGGGAGCTTGATCTGTCTCAGTTTCCAACATTATTGTTTCAAGTGGATGTTTATAGCTGGTGGACAGTGTCTTTGAACAACTCTGTTGATGTTTTCTCATTCTTTCAGCCTTGTTACTTTGTTCATGGCCACACTTTTTGCACCTAACGACAATCTTGCCATCTTTTTCAACTTTGAGAAAGTGATCCCAAACAGGATCCTTGTTTCTTCCTCCTCTTGTTGACATCTTCATTAAATGACTTGATTTCAAAGTAGTGAATAGCTTTGTGATAGAATTTTGAATGAATCAAAAGAAAAAAATTGCCCATTATAAAGCCTAAGGATGAGTAAGGCTTACTCTAGGGCCCCTCTATATTGGCACCCAGTGTCACCTGTCAAATGTGTATTAATATATTCTACATTGTAACAAATTCATTGACTGTGAATTAAAAGGTGAGAAAGTCCCTACATATAGGGACCCATGTCATCAGATTATGCAACATATGATATACATGTATACCATGTGTTATGTTATCTGCTACATATAATGTCATTTTCACATAAGTTTTGTTTTCTAGCAGTATAACTTTCTATGAAAAATGTGACATAACTCATATATTTAGTGAGATTAGACATTTAAGTGTCAAGTATTTGACGTCTGCTTTAACACAGACCAGACAAAGAGTTATACTTCGATTTACCAATGGTTTGCAATGTTATGGTTCAATATGTTTGAAATTGACGGTTACTTACCGTAATAAATCAAGTGAATACCATTGTAAAATGTCTCGCCAGTCGTATATAAATGGAAATGTGTCTTAACTCATTACCTTATCTTTTATGTTCAAGTGTATTGTTATATCGAATACGATTATTGATCTTCTTACAGGAGGGTGCTACTAGTTGTAAGGATATAAACATAGTTGGTCGAATTGTTAAGACATGATTATTACTGGTGTCAGAGTGAAAATAAAACCGATTACACAAAAACTAGTAAAAAGTGAATTTAGTTATGTATAGAATGCTTAATGTGGCTTAATACTGCTCCATATTAAATGCCTTCGATGTAAATAAAGGATTATCAGTATCAAGTTCTAGATTTCTTACATTGTCATGAAGTATTAGGCCCTATTGTATCCAAAAAACGTTACTATATGTGCCATAAAAATTAATTAACGACTTACTCAAGTATGCCGTATACGTACCTAGCCAGTTGCTATTTACTTGGTTTAGTAATTTCCACTTTAACTTTTGTACCATTTATTATATTTAGATTAACTTTGTTTGGTAATGTCCAATTAACTGAGACTGATTATTTTACTGTGTTAAAATAGTGATTAATGGATGCACTGTTATAAAATTACTTTGTTTCTACGCACAAATCAGAAAATACTTTTTTATTTACTAATAGAGCAATTAAATGTGATCTTATTACCATGATTGCAGAAAAGACAAATGCACAATTATGTATTATTCTTGCAATGTTGTAATGTTTAAGATGGTAGGACAAAAGGTC
Organism: Mactra quadrangularis; assembly: GCA_025267735.1. Lineage (NCBI taxonomy): Eukaryota > Metazoa > Mollusca > Bivalvia > Venerida > Mactridae > Mactra > Mactra quadrangularis. The sequence continues at coordinate 46,876,551 of CM046299.1, read as the reverse complement.
CCATGGACAAAAAGTCCCATGTCATTTTTGACAGCGGTGGACAAAAAGTCCCATGTAGTTTTGCCACCCTGGACAAAAAGTCCCATCTAAGTTAGACAGGGGTGGACAAAAAGTCCCATGTCAATTTTGAAGACTGAACAACTGGTACCATCTCAATTTGACTAATGTGATGATAAGGTCCTGATTCATTTAAGTCCCATTGTTAGGTGATCAATAGAATATATTATCATTTAATGCAAACTGTTAAAATTAAACATTTTTATTGTTATATTTTGTCCCATTGATAGGTGGAATGTCTCTATCTATCAATTAATTCTAATAGTTGTAATAACAACTTCTATCTTATCCAGATGGCTTCAGATGATTTTTTTAAAGCTGATAAATTTATTTAATTCATAATAAGCATAACTGATTGCCAATTCCTAGTTATTACTACTTATCTTGTTGAATGGATCCTAATTGATTTTCATCTACCTTTGGTTTTTTTATTGTTGTGACAAACAATAACATTTTCAATAGTTATGGTGATCAGTTTGACTGCAACATTTAATTGATTTAATTTGCATAATATAAAAGTTAACATTTAGAGTGTGGTCATTGAGTACAAATCATAACATTGTGACTTGTTTAAGTCATATAAAATATGGGACCAAACAGAGATGAGATGGGACTTTTTGTCCACCCTTGACAAACTGAGATGGGACTTTTTGTCCAGTGTGGCAAAACTACATGGGACTTTTTGTCCACCCGTGTCAAAAATGACATGGGACTTTTTGTCCATGGGACCTTTTGTCCGGCTCCCAATGTTTAATTATGACAGGAATTGTCATTGTTACCGAAACAGTTCATGAATTTCGATCGTAATAAAATTACATGGGCAAATGTTTTAACTAGTTTGTCATCTGTCTTCAATTCATGTGATTTAGATTTATTTTAGCTTTTAAATTTGTTTTCTTGCAATATTTGGTTTGAAATCAATTAGAAAGCATTTGACAAACGTGATATCACAAAACATGTTAAATATGCAAATGACTTACTGTTTGTTTTTTTTTTACTGTTTTTATAACAAATATGTATTAAATCTCACTGAAAAAATAAATTCAAATTTCATATAATCTAATTATTAACATTTAAATTTATCATAGTATTTATGCGAGTAAACAGTGTAATCTGTACGCCTGTCTGTACATACTTACACCTATGTTAATATCAAAGGCGGCTTCAAAACAGAAATTTATTAGAATTAACTAGGCACATTTGAAATATTGCCAGCGATTTTGCATATTATATTGCCAAAGATTGTAGTTTAGAGTATAACATGAAACGTTATCTTAATACTTTTAGTAAACATGTTAGGCTAAATTGAGTCTTAAAACTAAATTTTTGAACTCCTAATTTCAATAAAAACAATAAAAACTAATAGTTTGATATAATAATACACCTGACTGTAGGTAATATTGACTTTTTGCTATATATCTAATATCATTGGTACATAAAAAGATAAACTAGTGGTATTAAATAACTTTTTTTAAGTTACCATGCTAATATATAAGATATCACCATTGCCAATGTACAATCCATTAAGTTAGCTATAATATATATGTTACATGCACCAATACAATATATACGTAATATAGATATATAAACAACTTGAAGCAAATGTCACGTATTAATTAACACATTGATGTAAATCCCTTGGTACATGTGTCCTGTCTGAGCCAGATAAGATTTGATTTCTATAATATTTGTAATGATAGACACTAGGGTATTAAGACTGACAGAAAATACAATGAAACATATTTGGGAATGTTACAAGAGAGTAAATGGAACAGCTATGTTATTCATGAAGATATACATACATACATACATCACTCATTTTTATTGTATTTTATAACAGTTCTGTCAAAGTTGAGAGTAACCATATTGAAGAAATAGAAAAAACAAAGAACTAACGTACGAGTTAGAACAAACTTTCCACATCCACATGTTTACATAACTGAGTGAAGATTCGATACAGTTTCGGCACTGATGCAGTGATAGAGCACATGATTCTGAATCCGGAAGTCACAGATGACAAGCTAAAGCACTACCACTATCGGAGTAGTAATCTTAACATCTATACAAATTCATATTTAATTATATCACTCAACGCATTATTAATACATATATACCATAATATAATGTCTTTCTTTCGAAACCGTGTGTGATTCCCAAGTGACTATATAAAGTACTATATTGTATAATTGTTTTAATTTTATATACCGATAGTTATGCTTATCATGAGAAAGAACACTCTTATTTGAGAGTAGTGATACTGATGCAAATGTCCATGTAGAATATATTAACAAAGACGCAATGATATATCACTGTGACATTTGTAACTTTATCTCAAGGGTTCATTCTTGACAAGTTTGTATGTACTCTTATTTAGAACTTTCTATACATAGTACAGTATTAACAATTACTGTCTATAATGTTTCTCTTGCAAATTCAAACTGTCGTAGACAACAAACGATATACAATCAAGTGTCTACATACAAATCGGATGTTTTGCAGTACTAAAAGAAGGTTTCACTTGATACTTGTTCAAAATCAGATATCAATTGTGCTGATAGTCGCAGATAAGGATTTCTTTGGAACTCAGTAAATTACAGTATATACCAAAATTGATCTTTTCAAAGATTTTATAATTGGGTAAGATAGTCGACGGCGTTTGTACTATAGTCAACTTGTCTGAATGCTCACATTTGGTTCAAGCTTCCATTAGGATCGTGATGCTAAATGCTTATTGCAAAATGATATTTATCCATAATTAAACAAAGGTGGTAATTTCTAAGACAAGATGAAGAGTTAGCTTTAAAAGTCTTTGATACAATAAAATCTCCCATCACACGGTTAAACTTTGATGTATTATGTCGTCTGTGTCAGTGCTTTTAAACTGAAGAAATCATAGCGTATGAACAGATGATTTATTACCCACTTTCGGATTGAATATTCGTAACAGTTTGATATCAGATATATAAATCCGTTTTGCTCTTTGATATTCACGTATCAAACTACCTTTCATTCTCTAAATTCAAATAATATTTAATTATTAATACGTTTAACATGACGCAAATAAGCAAACTAAAATCATGGCAAAAAATCCATTAACTTATTTGATTGTTAGTTTAATTTCGTTATCTTTAAAAACAAAATATTGATTTTTACTGATACTTTAGAATACATAATTGAGAGATTGGTTTTCACATGCAATAATACAATTACATATCATATTATCTATTATATTATAACCTAATACCACGTCTGGTCTGCATATTGAAAACAAAATAGTACATTCAAAGATTAAAACTTATCATTGCAATAGATTGCTACATTTGATACGTAGATATTGGAACTTGATTTGTTTGGTTTAACGCCGTAGCAACACATTGTATAGGTCATATAACGGCGATCAGTCAACATACCCACTGTTCCTGGAAAGGCTTGATCTCTGGAGTTAGCTGTTAATTAACTACTAAACGCCTACTTTCGTCAGTGACTGACGCATGCCCTACATGATAAAGAATTATTGGCAGGAAGGAGAATGACCGTAGAAATTACTTCATGACCAAGCTCCACGAAAGTTCGCCACCCCCGGGAATCGATCTCACGACCCTCGGTCAGTAGACTTGCGTGTTACCAATTGAGCTACAAATGCTTAATGTCAACGGTATTCATTCGCTGAGCGATTGACAAAGACATCCATCAACCACGCAATAATTTACATAAAATTAATTAAAATACGATTACTTTGAAATCGTATCTACATAACATATTCTATTTAGAACTTGACATCTATTGACGAAGCAATACGGCAAAAACTTAATATCTTAATAAAATCTGGTGATAAATTGCAAAGCTGTTCAATATCTTTATGTTAGTCGCACTGAAATCGAAATTTATTTCCTAGTTGCTATTTATAATTGGTACGACTTCTAACGACATCAAAAAGAATATAACTTATCGTATTTGTCATTATACATAACAATGTATATAAATTCAGTCCATATAATTTACAGTGTTATTTTTTAAATCATATATGAACGAAGTAAAATTGATACATTGAAAACAATCAACTTGAATAAAGCAAAATTATACTAATTGATTATGCAATTTCAGTACAGTTCATATCAGTTAACTTTATAAATTGTTGATTGTCTTTATTTCCTTTATGATGAAAACTTTAATTATCATGTAAGAATTAACCTTTTACTTCGAAGTAAAAATGCTAAGTTCTTCGGTTGACATTATCCACTGTCAGAGATACACTTTTGTCTTGATTAGAGTAGCTGTTCTAGAACTGTCTGCTACTGCTAGTAAAAGTTCTTGTACTAGAATACTTAAAATACTTAAAATAAGTTTCTCTTACTTTGATAAGATATAAATAGCTTATACATCTATAGATTCCATACGATATTAAAAGGAAATAAACTTGAACTGTGTCTGCCAATACCATCACTCATACTCCTTTATTAATCAGAAATGATAAATTACAGCCAGAAAAAGAAACAGTATTTGTTCTAAATATGATTATCCAATATTTCATATTTCCTATTTCTTTTAATTTCAATTGGAAGCACTCTCGTCCTTTTGCTGGAACTATTTATAGTTATGGTATATTTGTAATTTCATCTGCATTATTTAATAATCTTTGATCTTGCAATACTCCAGGTACCTTTTTCACTGAAACTAAATTTAAAGTTTATCGAGATGAATCGTTAAAATTGGTTTGATGTATTTTCAAGTTAATTAGCGTTAATGTACCGTGTGCAATTAGATTAGAGTTTCTTTATTAAGCTTAAGTTCATGTCGGTTTATTCTATTAACCAGTCATAAAAAATAGATAATGTTTATATTATGCAAATGTTTTAGACACATGAAGGTATTGTTCAAGGCTCTAATAATGTTTAAAATTGTGTTCAAAAGAGAGATAGCGGAAACACTCTTTCATAAGAATATACAAAGAAATCAGCAACAAGAGGTGCGCAATGCCCACTACTAGTTCGTACATAGAGTTACTAAATCTAACATAAATATATTCTAGTAGAAAAGCGAGTTTTGTACAATCAAGACATGTCCATAAAGAAAAATGCCGTATGGACCTTCTGAAACACAGTTACAAGTATATCGTTATTATACTTTTTAAAAAAAACGAGAATAGCAAGTATCTTAGAATTTGACCAGGTTAAAGTCGGAAATACATGCAAATTGCTTGAATATTAAACTGTCCTAAATGTAAGGGCAAATGCTTGCATCGTTTATGCTTTAATCGTTTAAATGACATTCCTTGTTTCCTTGTTTCTTTTGTTTATACATTTTATGGGAACTGTGAGCGTCGAAAGAAAATCTCCAAACTGAATTATATTGAAATTAGTGAGCCAGTGAATGTTGATGGATCTAAATAAGTTACTTATTTTTACAAAGTGTTCAGAAGTCTAATCATGGAGTCTTTGCATCAAAAGTAATAACAACGTTAGGCTTCATGATTCCTTTTTTTTTCAATTGATATTTTTAATTGTCAATTTTTATTGCTAGTATTCCTTTAGTTTTGTGATTCACTTATTTTAACTTATGTTTAGCTTGGCAGTTGTTTGTTTAAAATTCCATGAACAGTCTATTTCTCCAGTTAAAACATAGTATCATATATGGCAATACTTTTTTTGTTGTTGCAATATTCAAATTAATAATAGAACCATGCGAAATTAGATGGATAACTTTTTTATTTTTAACTGATCGTTTTACGGTTCGCCGTTCACGCAATATACTGGCTTATGAATTCGGAGACAACACTGATATTAATTTTCTTGAAAATACGCGACTTAAATATTTGAATTGATTGTCTAAATAGTACCGGCAATGCAAAAAATAATACGCTAACGGTACATAGTATAAAAATGCTAGCCACATGTATGATGCATTGGACTGATTTCTTTTCTGTGCCCTTTTTTAAAACTCCACTCCTTAAAAAATCAATCATACTTCTTCTAACCTACTTATATGATTATAGATTGGCAGGCTATTGTCGACAAGTCCTTTCATGTAATTAAAAGTTTAGTCCTAAATCCACTCTGTGAAATACAACAATTTCTTCAGACTTACATTCTTTATAGTATTCTATCCTACTTATTATTCTATCTATTCTCTAGCGCACGTAGCCGCCCGGCTAGCTCAGTTGGTAGCGCAAAAGTCTACTGATCGAGGGGTCGTAGGTTTGATTTCCGGGCGGCGCATATTTCCATGGAGCTTGGTCATGAATTTTTTTCTACGGCCATTCTCCCTCCAACCAATGATTTTTTATTATCTAGGGCAGTTGTCAGTCACTGACAAAAGTATGCGCTTAGTAGTTGGTTAACATCTTAATCCAGAGATGCAGCCTTTCCAGGAGGAGTGAGTAGGTTGGCTGACCGCCGTTATATGACCTATACAAAGTGTTGCTACAGCGTTAAACCCAACAAAAACAAACAAAACTAACGCACATATTGTCTAAATAAGTTGCTAATGGCAGTCTGTTTTCATAGACAAAATGTCTCACTAAAATGTCGTCCATACAACAATTGTCTATTTCCTGATTGTCTGTATATAAAACGATTAAGTTCAAGCGATAATACTCATTTTATATATTTAAGCTATCATGTGTGTCGTGCTTTGAATACGTTGATGACTCACAGACGTCTATAGACAGTTTGATAATAATAAGGTATACAACATTCTATGAAAAATCTACAATTGTATGGACAATATGCAGTGTCAACGTTAAGCACAATGGTAATTATTTATACGTAGGTACGAGGGATGTCCCAGTAAATCGTGGACTATGTCAATTGTGTAAATACTAGACAACATTTGGCCTCAACTTTTCATAGACGTTTAATGCATGATTTTTGAGTCGATGTATGGATTTTCATGAAAATGCGAAAATAAAGATTGTACAATGATAATTAAAGAGCATGGGTTAAACGTACAATGACTGTCAACTTAATATACTGGCCATAAGGGAGTCCATTTCATGATTATCACTAAAGCTTTATACGGAAAACACGTAAATATTGATTTCCAATGATTGCAAAAACATTTTCAAGGCCCTAACAACCACGGACATATCAACAAATTGTAATACACATTTTGATCAAGTTAAAAAATGAAACTATTTTGATTCAGATTTTATCTTCGATGCCCCATTTGCAAGTGCATTTCGTCCAATCTGCTTATTCAATAGATTTACTTTGTCAGCGGCATATTTCTGAAGCAGTTTCAAAGAAGTCATACAGACGAAGTCATAAAACTCCTACATTCATTCCATTCTCATGTCTAGAATAGTAAACCAATACTGCATTTGGAGAAAAGTATTTGCATATACCTTATTAGGAAAACCTGGTTTGAGGTGTCTACAACTACCACGGTCTATCTTTCTACAAGTCTTTCCAATGGCAAGTATAAAGTCCTATTAGTATAGACAATTTAAACTAACTCTAGCATTCAAATAGTTGGTGAAGTAATCACAAAACTTGCATTAATGTTTGGAAGTTAACTATTTAATTTCTTGACGTTTAAGTCCAATAACGAAAACATGATGTTTATAGACATTATAAAACAGTCGTAGATAAAACTACAATGGATCAGAAAATAAAGTTTTACTGTCATTTTTCAAACTGTTATGTTATTTTTCCTGCGCTTATCAATGGTCAGGGTTTTAAAAGGAGTTTGACAAAATATCAGGAATAACAAAAGTAACAACATACCTTCTACACAGCTAGAAAGCAAATACGTTGTTTTTAGAATGTTATTATTTGTTCAAAAACGGACGACATTGCAAATTACGTAAACAATAAGAAAGAGTTTTGGCTTCCAAACGCACCAAACAATAACAAATAGCTTCAACACTCTTCACTACACAATGCTGCATACAAAACATAATAGTATCAATCGTACAAGTGGTTATTAAGTTAGTATCTCATTCTGTGTTTCTTCATTTCGCGAAAATAACTTGTTTTTGTAAAAGTAGTTCAGTCAATTGTCCCATTAACATACTTTTTGAGAAATGAACATGATACTCGGTTTATTTGATCACTTTTATGAGTCTAAAGAATGTACGACTGCTATATGTAAACTAATACGACGCAGTGCTACTAGACACTTACAGGACCCAATGTGAGCTATTTCATCAAATCGTGTCTCAATTTGTATATAAATTGCATTTAGTACAAATTAAAGCTCTCAAATACTATTTGATTTGACTTGAACGGAAATTGTCTTTCACTAGTTATAGATCAGTTGTCATCAGCACTTGATTTTAGAATTCATCTTGTAACTAGAAATCATGTTATGATTGACACATAAACGTTATCCTTTGATTTAGCTGTACCTTTATGATATTGTCAAAGAGTGGGAAAAATATGCAGCCTGACCGGGACTCAAACCCGAGACCCCAGCATAAATATAAACATGTAAGTACCGTAACAATGTATTCAACCTCAATTAAGAAAAATGAAATAAGATGAATCACTTAAATTTCCATTATTTCTTGACAATAATACACTTGATAGACTCCAGTGTTGTTTTGGGTTGGGGACGTTTTTTTGCACTGGTAATATTTAGGACGTGCATTTCTGTACCGGACACAATCAGTTGGCGAGTAGTTAACATGTCTGCCACATGAAGTACTATAAAAATGCTGAAATAACATTCAAAAGTTGCGTGAATTCCATCGTGTCCTCCCCGTTAAGCTGATTTTAGTTCTGGTGTTACATAGATTATAAAGCAACACTTTACTGTAGACAGTACCAACGTATATAACGTATGGTTGTCAAATCTATTGAATTATTAATCAGGAACCAGTAGAGAATATAAGAGTTTATCAAATTTATCAAGTCATGTCTAGTAAGCCAGTCTCATCTATATATCGGAATTGTATTATTTCGGTCGGTTTCTAATTCATTGAGTACAGCTATCATACTGGTGTTTATAATTAGATAGGCCCAACTTTAACAATTAGATTACTTTCTTTTATTTGTTGCACATGAACGACGATACTAGTAAGTAAATCAAAAATGCAATTTTATTTGATAGTTTGATAACCTGATACGAAATAACATGATATATTTTCCATATCAAAGACGAATAAAAAAGTACATTAACACATCGATATAAATTTGAAACAAACTGTGCGCCTGTGGAAGTATTTTTTCAAATACCGGTTAATATAACGTTTTTATATAGCATACATTTTTTAACCGCCATGCTTATTATGTAGTTTAGCTGTACAAGTAAGCAGAATTACCAAGACATTCTCGTTATCCATATCCACATAATTTTGTTTGATCCCAGTATGGTATGTAAAATCAAATATAATTGCTTTTGAGAAAAGATTTGTGGGTATTGTAAATTGGCATAAAAGTTTATGCTAGTTTCAATAAAAAATCAACCGAAAACCTAATACTAAGATTGAACTAATTCATATTTGATGGGATTATGTAAAGCTAATCACACGTGACTTTTCCAGACGTTTAGAATTCCAAAGGTTCCAGCTATATTTCGAAGAACCACGACTTTTAATTAATTGTCAAATTTTGCCCATAAATATCACTTTTACTCCAACTAAAAGCTCTAAAATACAAAGAGATTTGTCTTGAACGGAAATTATCCTTCAAACGTTATAGACTAGTGAACGGTTTTATTACCTTTACTATAATTAAGAATCCTTGTAGATAGGTCAAGATCACTAGCGACGTACATTTCTTTCTTGCCAGTTAAATGTTTCGATGCCAAACATCTGTCATTTGCAACTCCAATTTTCTGTACAGTTATAATTATTTAGTTATTATTATTTTGCAAAAAGTTATTTCATCAAACTGTTTAATGCATCTGTTTACAAAGCTACCAATGAAAATGTTTAATATCAGCAAGTACGACATATAACAAACCTATAATTAGCTTGGTGATTCCCTCGGTATTCTACATGTTTTTATTCGTTCAGTTGAATGATATTAGAGACAAATGTTATAAGTGAGTGATTTCTTACGTTCTTAATTCTGTTTAATCACTTGTCTTGGTTCTATACTTATGGCACAGAAATTTGCCTGTATATCCCTTTAAACCAAACGCTGTTTTAAAACAAATTATATCGGAGTTCTATTAGCCCGCATGCATAACTTGATAATAGAAAATGTCGTTACTGCATTCACTATATATGCATTCAATAATGAATTATAGTATAAAGTTTTCCGACTTTTACCTGAACAAATACTGTAATATCTAGCTGGTGATACTCACTAGTCTCATTAAAACATAATTTATAGGAAATCACCTTAATCGCTTTTGATAATGATATAACTGTCTTACAGGAGGTTTTCTTTAAGGACCTGTCTAGATTTAACAAAAAAATCTAGCTTTTCTACTTGACAACTCTATCTGTGAACAAGCAGTAAACATTGTACACCAATTTTTAATATTTTCATTGTATATTATTATGAAAGAGGTTTTATGGTTTTTTTTCATTCGAGCACAATTTTAAACATTATTAGAGCTGGAACAGCACTACATGTCTTTAGGATTTGCTAAATATAGACATCAACTATTATGTCATGACTAGTTACTAAAATATACTGGCATGAACTTCAGCTTTATAAAGTAAACTCTAATCTAATCAAACACGGTGCAACAACGCTGCTTAACTTGAAAATGCATCAAAACAATTTTCTGAATCATTTTAATACATTTTGAATTTAATTCCAGTTAAAAGTATTACAAATTTGAAATTTAGTAAACAATGACCGAATTATTAATCATTTCTGGCAATGATTTGTAATTTTATATTTATAAAGTGGTATGAATGATAGTTTTAACAGACACAATTCAATATTTTTCCTTAAATTATCGAATTTAATATATAGACGTATAAGCTATTTGTAGCTTATCAAAGAAAGCGAGGCTGTTTTTAATCTAGTACAAAAACATGTACAAGCAGTAGCTTACATTTTAAGTACAGTTACGCCAAGAAATACACGACAGTGAATATTATCAACCAAAGAACTTAGCTACGAAGTAAAGGGTTGATTGTATCACATGATAAAAGTTTCTTCAAAGACTTTATTAAAACAATGAAAATCCAATACCAGTTCAGAATTTAGAATTTACAATGTGATAGGTTTAAATTCCACAATAAATTAGTTTAATATTGCTTATGCAAGTGAAATTTAATCAATGTATACTTTTTGTTAAAAAAATGACTTTATGCAAATCGTTCATTTATGACTTCAAAAAAGACATGAAAAATATACAGAACAAACATAAATCGTATATTGTTATGTATAATGACAAAAAAGTTGATTTTAATCTTTTTGACGTTTTCACAAGCCGTACCATTTATAACAAAACAACTAGATAATCAAATTTGGAATTTAATTCGATCAATGTAATATATGTTGTACTGCTTTGCAATTGATCGCTCGATTTGATTTGAATAAGTAATTGACCTTATTGCTTTGTCAACAAATGTCAAACTTCTAAATTAAAGGTATTTTCTTGATGCGATTTCAAAGCAAAACGTATCTTAATTTATCTTATGTAACTTATTGAGTGGTAGGTGGATGTCTCTCGCAATTATCCGGCGACTTTACCTTATACCATTGACATTTAGCATTTGTATTTACTTCTATATTACTACAATACATTCCAACTATACTACGTTAGTAATGCCTTTAAATGAAGATTGAAACAGGTATATTCGACTTAACTAATTGAATATTTCGATGAAAGAAATCGCCAAGTTCTATCTATAGCATGCTTTTGCAGAATGGTTTGATAGGACTATGAATATACTGATAACAATTGCGAAGGTTTAAGTATCTACGTATCGACTGCAATGATAGGTTTTACCTTTGATTGTACTGTCTTGTTTTCAGTATACAGACCAGACACGGTATTATGTTATAAATATAATAGATAATAACTATGATGTTATGGTATGTTTGCATGTGAAAACCAATCTTGCAATTTCTGTTTTCTAAAGATTCAATATAAATCAATATTCTGTTTTAAAAGATAACGAATTTAAACTATCAATCAAATGATTGTATTGTAAATCAGAGTTTGTTGTGATTTTAGTTTGCTTATTTGTGTCATATTACATTTTGCTTCTTATGTTCTTCGATTGTAAATTTAAAAAAAAATATAAGATAGAGCATGAGTAGCAGTTCGATATGTGACTAATCAACGAGTAAACCAATATTGATACACCTTATATCAAACTGTTACGAATAGACAGCTGGTTTAAACGCCCTGATATTTCTAATTAATTAGCACTGGAATGAGCATGACCTAATACATCCAACGTTTAAGCGTATGTTGGAAGATTTCCTTGACTTAGATGTTACCATTTTTGTAGAAGTTTGGATAAATATCATTACGCAATAAATAACATCGCTACCCTCTGCAAAGCTTAAAAGAAAGTTATTCCTGCAGACAGGAGAAATAAAGTGCAAACACAGTCGACTATCTAACCCAAAAATAAAATCTTTGAACAGATCAATTTTGGTCTATACTGTAATTCACAGTGTTCCAAAGAAATCAGTATCTGCGACTATCAGTACTATTGATAGCTGATTTTGAACAAGTATCACATGGCAACTTCTATTGATACTGCAAATAACACGATTTGTATGTAGACACTTGATTGTATATCTTTTGTTGTCTACGTCAGTTTGAAAATGCAAGAGAAACATTGCAGACAGTAATTGATAATACTGAACTATGTATAGAAAGTTCTAAATAAGTGTACATACAAACTTGTCTAGTATGAACTCTTGAAATAAATTTTTACAAATGCCACAGTGATATATCACTGTGTTTCTGTAAATAAATTCTACATGGATATTTATATCAGTATCACTACTCTATCACTAAAGAGTCTTTTCTCGTGATAAGTATAACTATCGGTATATAAACTTAAAACAATTATACAATACTATTTTTCACATAGTCGCTTAGTAATCACACACTGTTTCGAACGAAAGGCATCGTATTGTGGTATATATATGTGGTATTTATAATGTGTTGAGTAATATAATTTAATATGAATTTATATACCTATAAGGGTTACTACTCCGATAGTGGTAGTGTTTTAGCTTGTCATCTGTGACTCCGTATTCAGAATCATGTGCTTTATCACTGCGCCAGTACCGAAACTGTATCGAATCTACACTCAGTAATGTAAACATGTAGATGCGGTGGGTTTGTTATATTTCGTACATTAGTTTTGTGGTTTTTCTATTTACTCAATATAGTTACTCTCTACTTTGTCATGTAAAAATACAATAAAAATGACAAGAGTGATGTATGTATGTACATACATCTTCTTAAATATCATAGCTGTTTAATGTACTCTCTTGTAACATTCCAAAATATGTATATCTTTACAATTGTTACAGATATCAAATTCTATCTTGCACAGACATGACACATGTACCAAGGGATTTACAGCAGTGTGTTTTTATATACCTAATATTGATGTTGAGCTGTATATATTATTTTTATTTATTTACATGACTGGTTTGGTACATATTTCATCTATTATATAGTTATGCTTATTGCTAGTGCATTGTCAGTGGCGATAAATTGTATATTAGCATGCAAACATCAAATATATTTTTAATAATTACATTGTTATATTTTTTATGTAACAATAACATTAAATATATAGCAAAAAGTCAATATCACCAACAGTCTGGTTTATCATTATATCCAAATAATAGTTCAAATTGTAAGTTCACATTGTTTATATTCATTGATTTCGTTAACATATTTTACGGTTCGTTTAAACAATGAATAGTTTTATTGAAAAGGATGTGTTTTTATAGTTTTAAGCTAAAATACAGCTAAAAGCACATTTACTACAATTATCAAGATAACTTTTCATGTTACACTCAATGTAGACTATAAGGTGTAACTAACCGTTGAATGCTTGTTATACAATTCTTGGCAATAGAATATGCAAATTCGCTGGCAATGAATCAAATATTCCAAATTATTTCTATTAAAAACTCTGTATTAAAAACTTTTGTATTAACTTAGATGTAGGTATATTCAAACATGCGTACAGATTACACTGTTTATTCCAAAACTTACATCAATACATTTTAATGTCAATAATGGAATCATTTAAATTTGATGTAAATTTCTCTGTGCGAATATAATATATTTATATATAAAACCGTCACTTTTGTCTGAAACTAATCGTTTTAACTAATGTTCAGACAATATAAGAACACGACTATAGGACGGTCGACAATTGTTACTATTTTACGAAGACAGACTGCCATTGGCGATTCAAGTCTTGCGTCAGAGAATATAGGCTTGGAAAGCTTATTATGTATAGTAACATTTACAGTTCCCTCGATTTGTTCTTGAACATCATCTCGTTTAAGGGTTAAATGAAAAATATTTACCAATAAAAAAGAAACCAAATCATTTTATCAAAGTTATCAAATAATCATTAATGACTTTAGTTCAGAATAACCATTAATGACTTTGTCAACATAAGAATTAAACATTGTTACATTAAATTTTTAAATACATGTATAAAAGTAAAATTACTTGCATCATGTATGATCTGGTTTCTTTTGTAGACGACCGTTGTACAAGAGCTTTTGTTAGCCAATGTACGGTGTCCTTTGTAGCAGATTCAGGACTTTAACTGGAATAAAAGGAAACAATCATGTGTTTTACAGTTGTTATATACTTAGTGTATCCTAATTAACACAGTGCATGTATAAGAACCATCATTCCTCATTGCTGTACCATTTTGTTGTACCATTGTATCTGGGGGCATTTACCATTACTATACTAATACATTAATCAAATCGATACATACAACGTTCTTGCAAATCTAAAGTCATGATGAAGTTTTTACATGATTGAATTTCCAACAAATGGTATAAAGTGATGTTGAACTCAATCAAATAGAATAGAGTCCCATTTTGTAAAACTTGACCGCCACCATTGATAGTTTTATTTAAATAAATAAAACCAAATATAGGAATGAAACTTGATTTTATAAGAACATCTCAATTTCGAATCCTGCTCTGATATTTGTTTTGCTGTTATTTTCTTCGAATCTTGCTCTGATATTTGGTTTGTTGATACTCGTTTCGAATCACGTTCTGATATTTGGTTTGGTATTATTTTGTAATATTCTATTAAAGGTGTTATCATAAACTGACTTAGAAACAGTATTCACTGTACATAATGTGAGTAATTACGTCATTTGTTTCTGGTTATGAAACATTCTAATAAAACAGCATTATTGATTTAGTTACTATCAACGTTAAAGATGTGCGACACGTAGAAAACTGACATCTTATTGTTAAGGCTCAGTATATCTAATTATAAACACCGGTCTGATAGCTGTACTCAATGAGTTTCAAACCGACCGAAATAATACAATTCCGATACATAGATGAGACAGCCTTACTAGACATGACTTGATATATATGATAAAATCTTATATTCAGTATCGGCTCTGTTTTATTAATTCAATAAAGTTACAGACATACGTTTTAAACGTTGATACTGTCAACTATAATGTGTTGTTTTGTAACCTATATAATACTATTACCAAACATGACATAAAAGAGATTGAATTTATACAATTTAGAATATTGTCCGAGCAGTTTATAGTACTTAATGTGGCAAACTTATTTGCTACTGGATGATATATTGTATCCAGAACAGATGTGGAATATGAGCATGTCCTATATATCAACAGCACATTATTACTGTAAATGATGGCAAACCCCACAAATTAAAAAAGAAGTCTATAAATGTATAGTATTGTGGAGAAAAAAGAACAAAAGCAATATGTAAATTATCTGACTGCATTTTATCAAAAATATTGACTACTTATGGTACATAATGTACACTTTAAAAAATAAGCATGTACCATTTGAAACTCCTCAGCCATTTACAACAAATAACCTCTGACATATTTGTCGCCATTTTGGAACTATCTTTGCGTCACAGGTCCAAACAAATGTTTTGACCGGTTTTGAAGTAAACAAATCCACAATAAGTGATGTTTAATGTTTCGTTTTAAGTCTATAAATCTATCCATTCTAGATTATGCATTCAACGAATGGTCGAGGCGTTCCAAATGAAGCATGTACTAATAGCTCTTTCAAAGAATATTGCTGATAACGTATAAAAAATGATTGCTAGCTACAAGATGTATCGTAAAATCATGCACTGATGACAACTGATCTATAACCAGTGAAAGGCAATTTCCGTTCGAGTCAAATATATCTTTATTCGAGAGCTTTAAGTTGTACTAAAATGTTATTTATAGACAAAAATTGACAAGTAATTAGGAATCATTTTTTGTGAAATATTGCTGAAACATTGGGAGTGGTAAATGCATTAGAACTACGTCGTATGAGGGATGTCTACTAGAAGGCAAATATCTGCAGTGAATGATATTTGCATTCAGAACTGGTCCATAAATCTCAACCTTTGTGTATCATTTAAACCACTTTCTACAAATCTGATAACACCATTTACATGGGTTAACATCACTATTTACACATTTGATTGTAGACAGTGACAATGTCTATGTCCCGAATGAAACCGTCATTAGGTTAGTGTTGAAATACACAAATAAAAATGTATTGATATACTCGTAATATAAACACAATTTAAACTTCACACTTAGGTACACTCTTTGAATACTTCACACCAATTACACATATTGATATATACGTGTTATTTGTCTCAACCCGTTAATGCTTGCTAAATAATAGTACATCTCGGCATCAGCATAGGTGAGAAACCCCCTATTAGTTTTACTTACAGCAGTCTTACTTTCATCAGTGTCCTTGAAGTGACGTGATTCAAATGTTGCATTATCTAACACATTATGTCTTTTTAGTTTTTGTTAGTATGCAAGACAAGTCAGTTCACTGAACTTTTTCTAAACAACAACTTTATCTTCTCAAAATGAAGAAACACAGAACATTCTTCCTGACAAGTTATATTAATTAATGTCAGTATGTTATTTTAGAAATCTAATTTAGTGTTCTTGCTACAGATTACACAATACAATTTTTTGTATTTTGGTTAATTAGTAGATAATGTTTGATTTCCATTTCAATAACCTTAGTTAATGCAAACACAATTCTTAAAGTGTAAACTATTTTAATTATTATTGACAGTCATTGTAACAGAGTACAAATTATCACCATAGTGCTTGACGAGTACTCTGCATATTGTCAATACAACTGCATGCAGTCCATAGATCGTAGTCGTTTTTATAATTAACAAACTGCCTATAGGCGTCTATGAGACACCAACATATTCAAAGCACGACACGAATGATAACTTAGATATATCGAATGAATATTACCGCCTGAAATTAATTGTCTTATTTGCAGACAATCAGGAAATAAACGTCTGTAGTATGGACGACATTTCTTCATATTCTTTGACAACAGACTGCCATTAGCAACTCATCTAAGACAATACATGCCTTAGAGAATATAACTAAGGATAGAATACTATATAGATGATACGTCTAAAGAAGTCGTTGTATGACAATGCCTCAGAGGAGGTTTAGTTCTTACAGTAGAAGAAAAAGAATATATAATAAATAGTTAACATATGATTGATTCAAAAGCATCCAGTTATTCATTTCCATTTGAGGGCATCACCGAAACCTCAATGCGATATCATTTTGCTATAGGCTCTAATTGTGAAAAGTGAATTACGGGAAAATACTAGTCAACAATATCCTGGCAAATCTATAATCATATAAGTAGGCTAAAAGAAGTATGATTGAATTTTCAGGGAGTGGGAAAACTTGAGTTTAAAAGAGGGAAGAAGTTAATTCAATGTACCATAGCTATGACTAGCATTCTAATACTACATACCGCTAGCGTATTATTGGTCGCATTGCCGGTACTATTAAGACAATGAATTGAAATATATAAATCACGTATATTCATGACAATTAATGTCAATAATGTCCTTAAATTCATAAGTTACAGTAATAATGAATGAACGTCGTACCGTAAAATCGTTCTGTTAAACATAAAAATTTGAAATTTTAAACAAAAGAATGTCAAATTAAACATAAGTTGAAATAAGTGAATTATACAACTAATGGAATGCTGGCTATATATGATAAAAATAATTTGACGATTACAAGTTCCAAAAAACTTCATTTGAAAAGAATCATAAAGCCTAAATTTAATTGTCATTATTAATGCAATACTCTATAATTGAATAATATATGACATGTACCTGAAACTTTCATGAAAACAAGGAACTGATTTGGATCTTCAACATTCGCTACTTGACTTATTTTAATTTTTTAAGATTTTCTTTTGAAGTATCTATCTCGTAGAATGAATACAAAATGAAACTAGGAAATAATAAATGTCATAAACGATGCTAGCATCGTTAAGATATCTATTTTATCAACCGAAGAATTGTAGATATACCTATTGATAAGTTTTAAAAGTAAAAAATTGTATTGAAAAATAAAATTGAGTTACATTTGAGGAGTGTTTTCAAAATTTGAAATCATTAACCTTTACAAATTAAAAGGAAAATTGACAACTAATTTTTTTGAAACAGGAAGATCAATAAGAGACGTTTGAAAGTATATTTTGTAATGTTTTGTCTGTAGCGTGAAATCTAAAATATATTTTGCTTTCATTTATTCTTATTTTTTGACATCAAATACTACAATTTTCGAGAAAGATGCTATGTAAGAAGTGTTTATGTCTTCATTTTTTGAGAAAATAAGGTTGCGGTGTTTTATGTGCCAGAATATTTATGTGATTTTTCTGAATTGTAGAAACTACGTTTGTTTGGTCTACCAACTACGAAATATCTTCGTTTAATAAGTCTGAGAGTACAAACGGTTTTAATTTTGACCAAACTATTGCCCTTAAGGATTTAAATGATATTATTTCATTATGAGTTGAAATTTGAGTTGTGATTTGTTGTTAATCTGAGCCTAGGTCATGTATACGTCTACTGTTGCATTGGATATAAACGAGGAGTAAGATATACAGTATCAATCGATGATAAATATAACTTTCAAAAAAAAATTGACGAAATCAATATGATACCAATACTGAATATAGGACTTTATCAAATTCATCAAGTCATGTCTAGTTACCCAGTTTCATCAATGTATCGGAATTGTATTATTTCGGTCGGTTTGAAATTCATTGAGTACAGCTATCCGACTGGTGTTTATAATTGGATATACCAAGCTTTAACAATTAGATTACATTCTTCTTTATGTTGCACATGTATGACTATACTAGTAAGTTAATCAATAATGCAATGTGATTAGATAGTTTGTTAAAATTACATGATTTTCTATACATATTATCACTATCAAAAATGAATAAAGAAAGTAACACAACGAAGCGATATGAATTTGGAAGTTTTAACTTTTTGAAATATCGGAAATGATATCTTTTTGTATAAAGCGTACTTATTTAAAGCGATATGATTATAATGTAGTTTGACCGAAATTTCTCACCATCTGTGTTCCGCATTTCCACATTATTTTGTTTCTACCAAGAATTGTATATAAAACCACATTTTGCTTTCTTAAAAGAGATATTTTGTGGGTATTGAAAAATTGACATTAAGATTTTAGAATATTTGCTAGTTACATTAAGCAACAGTTAAATACCAAATTTTGATATTGAACTGATTTCATATTAGATATAATTATGTAAAGCTAATCAGAACATACGTCAGTACCATACATTTATGATAGCCGAGCTATATCATGGAACTTCTAATTAATTGCCAAATTTTGCCAAAAATATCACCTGTACTACAATTACAAGCTCTTAAATGCGTATAGATTTGTCTTGAACGGATATTATGCTTCAAATGTTATATAGATTAATGAACGGTTTTATATCTATATTATAATTAACAATCCAAGTAGATAGGTTATAAACACTGGTGACGTACGTTTCTTTATTGCCGTTTTAATGTTCCGATGCCAAAAATCTGTCACTTGCTACTAACATGCTATCTGTCCTTCGAACACAATGTCCAAAATTAACAGAGCCTTGAACAACGCCTTTCTAAATGTAGACATTAACTAAGTTTCATGACCGGTTAATAAAATATACCGGCATGAAATTAAGCATAAAGTAAACTCTAATATATTCATAAACGACACATTAACGCTACTTTGTACTTAACTTGAAAATACACCTACACAATCACACTGATTCACCTTAAAAAACTTTAAAATTAGATTCAGTGAAAAAAGTACATGGGATATTGAAAGATTATAGATTAGTAAATAATGCAGATGGAATTAGTATTCTAGCAGAAAGACGAGTATGCTGCCAATTTCTAAATCAAAAGAAGTATGATATATAGGATAATCATATTTAGAACAAGTACTGTTTCTTTTTCTGGCTGTAATTTATCATTTCTGATTAATAAAGGAGTATGAGTAATGGTATTGGCAGACACAGTTCAAGTTTATTTCCGTTTAATATCGTATGGAATCTATAGATGTATAAGCTATTTATATCTTATCAAAGTAATAGAGACTTACTTTAATCTAGAACAAGATCATGTACTAGCAAAAGCAGCAACTTGTAGATCAGTTACTGTTACAAAGACATTACAGTGGATATTGTCAACCAAAAAACTTAACTACTGAGCTTTGACGTAAAGGGTTGATTGTATTACATAAAAATATTAAAGTTTCTTCAAAGACCTGAAGCAAATAAGTGAACGACATAACAACAATCAATAATTTAAAATGCTAACCAATATGGAATACGGTTAAATTCCACAATTAATTAGTTTAATATTGCATTATGCAATTCGAAGTTTCAATGTATCATTTATATAGGATTTAAAACAACACCGTAAATCATGAAAAAGAATATATATTTATTGGTATGCATAAAATTATGAGTGTAATGCTTTCTGACTTTTTAAAGGTCGTACCAATTATGATGGACATATAGGAAACAACATGTTGATTGTAATGGAGATATTAAAGTACTTTGCAATTCATCACTCGATTTAATAAAGATAAGTCATTGACCACATTGCTTTGGCAACAAATGTCATATACAGATACAAGCATACTTTAACTGAACTAACTAAACCACTCAATGAAAGAAATTCTTAAGCTACATGCAAGTACATAATGGTTTAAATTATAAATATAATGATACAAAATGCAAACAGTTCAATATTTACGTATCAACTGTAGCAGATCTCCAGCCAAGTTTTAATCTTTGACTGTACTATCGTGTTTTCAATGTACAGACCAGACGTACTATTATGTTATGAATATGATATATTAATTTGACATGTTATGATATTATTGCATGTGAAATACAATCTCCCGAAATTTGTTTTCTAAAGACTTAGTATTAATTAATTTTCTTCTTTAAAAGATAACGTAATTAAACTAACAAACAATTAATTTTAATGTATTCAATTCCTGCTATGATTTTAGTTTGCTAATTGCGTTATGTTAAACTTTTTAATCTTAATATATATATTATTTGAATTTAAAAGTATAAGATAGAGCATGAATAGCAGTTCGATAAAATAAAAATAATCAGCGAGCAAACCGAATTGATATATACATATGTACATGCATCAGACGTATTTTCTTATTTGACTGATAAACGTCATAGATAATAACGCTACAAACTTGTTTTTGCATAAATGACTTACAGTACGAAAAACACAGTAAACGATAAACCGTTTTGCATTTCGTATTGTAACGTCCTAGGCAGTAATGGATTGAATTCTGACCAAAATGTGGTTTAAAATTGTTTAACTACATATACAAAGAGCATGTTATCTTTATTGCATGCATAAATCAAACATCAAATACAGTTGTTAAATTATTTGTTTTCTTATTTGACTAATAAACGTCAGTTTTGAGAAAACATACTACATCAAATATTTGAATGATATGATTTTGTTCACTTTATCTTCATCAATATGACATCAGACTGTTTTACTTGGGATAATAACAAAAGTAAGAGAAAGCGAAGAAGACATTTCTAACTTTATTTTTCCTAATAAGGTATTACTGAACGCATGTTCAACGCCTACCTCGAAACATAATTTACTTTTTGCATCTCGTATATAAAATGAAATGAATGTAGGCGTTTTATAACTTGCATCGTCTGTATAATGTACTGAAAACTACGTGTGAAACAAATCGCGGACAAAACAAGTTTAATAAAACAACTGAAAGTGTTTTTGTAAAATAGGTTATAGCAGACTAAACTTATATCGTTTATATATACTTTATAATTTAGTTTTCAATTTTCATTGAAATATTTACATAAAATACCCATACATTTGTGAATAGAACCTCAAAATTTCCTTGCAATTATTGGATATCAACCTCCAGGCTGACTTAGGAACCATTAAATTCACATGTTCCATTACCCAGAAGCGTATCCAACATATATATGTATGTCCCTTTACAACGAAGTTTATAGTTTATTGTAAAGCCAGGTTGACCGATTTAATGTAGTAGACGTCATAATATATGAGTACATACTTGTATAATTGATACAATATTTTATGTACACTCTGTATTTTTCGCTTTATCACCGTAGTTGAACTCAGCTGTATCAAATTATCTAAAATCAAGACTAAGGCTTCAATAAGTACATATGGAATACATATTATCGCCTGAAACTGATTGTCTTGTATTCAGACAATATAAGAAAACGTCTATAGTGTGGTCGACAATTGTTACTATTCTACGATAACATACTGCCATTGGTAACTCATGTTGGACAAAGCGTGCGTCAGAGAATATAGGCTAGGATAAATTACTAAACATATACAGTTCCCTCAATTTTCTTGGGCAACATCTTGTTTTAGGGTAAACTGATAATATTTACTAATAAAAACGAATCAGCGAGTAATTAAACAATTAATATTCAATAATAAGCAGTAATTAGTTTATCAACATATGAACAAACCTTAATTATAATGGAAATTATTCGCAGATTTTTGTCAAATTCATTTGTCCAAAAACTTTTGTCAGCCAAAAACCAAAAAAACATAGTTTATTGGCAAAGCCCCAGAGCAGTTTTAGGACATAAATTGAAAGAGGAGGAAGAAATAATCAAGTGTATAACTGATCTTATAGACTCACTTGTATCCTAGTTATTACAGTGCATGTATGTGAACCGTCATACCTCAAGGCTGTACCATTTTGATGGGGGCATTTAGCCTAATTATATTAATGCATGAATCAAATTGATACATACATTTTTCTCGCAATCCATAAGAATGATGATGATAACTGCATAACACATTCCGATTGGATTACCAAGAAATGGTAAAAAGTGATGTTGAACTCGGACAACAAAGATGGTAGTCCCATTTGATTAAACTGGACTACAACATTTCTTAGTTCTTTGACAATGTATGCCCTGAGTGAATATTTATCTGTACTCGCTTTTTTATGAAACATCAGTGAATTTATTTTATCCATTTTTCTATGAACAAATTTCCGATTATAAAATCAAATTTAATGCATCGCGTATACGTATGTACTGACAATTGTTGTTTTCGATATATAAACACGCATCTGTAATAAATTAAAAGAAAGAAATTAATCAACCGAGAACTGATATCAAGATCAGACATTTAAGATTGGCAGATAGAATTAAATTCAGTATATGATAACAAAATTTCTATGATAAAGTTATTCCCGATCTTACAATAAAATGTTCTGATTACATTTTCTTACTTTATTTTTTAATCATTTTTAAAAGATGTTTTTATCATTTGACATAAAATACTGATTTATAGATACTCAATTTGGTTTTGCTGTAATTGGAATATGTTGGTGAACTTGACATTAACCAAGAAATACTGTCCGGAAATATTGTAGCTCATTTTTGTTTAGAGTGTGTGTACAATTTCGTAAGGATTTACTTTAACGCTTAATTTAAGCACATGCTGTCGGCGTCCCCACATTTTTTTCTAAACACACATATATAGTCAGGGTATGTAACTCATCACCTCAGCAACCACCAAACAAATGACCTATCTCATTCAACGGATTCCTGCGTTTTTATTTCTGGACCAATTTTCAAAAACTTGGTCTTATTTAAGAGAGCAATAGTTAAAAGTTCGATTTTGTATAGAAAATCTATACAAAAAATGTAAATGAAAAGACAATGAAGAAAGTTACGTTACGTCGAACAAGAAAAAAAGCGTAGACTGACACGATGTTACCGACCAAAATAGAGTCAAATTTACGTACGTAACCCATTTATGTAACCGCGAAAACAAGTTTGTTAATAAATAAGTGATATAAAGTCTAACAGTTTAACTTTGCCGACAGCTCAGAGAAAAGGAATTTGAATCATGCTCTGATTTTGTTTAATGGAAGGTTTTATCAATTACTACCTCAGAAAAAGTATACACACATAATTATTTGTATTAATGTCATTGGTTACTGGTTATCAAACATTCTTATCAAAAACATTATTGATTTCGAAACTGCCAGTGTAAAAGATGTGCAACACATAGAAAACTGAAATCTTATTGTTAAGGCTCGATCAGTATATCTAATTATAAACACCGGTCTGATAGCTGTTCTCAATGAATTTCAAACCGACCAAAATAATACAATTCCGATACATACGTAGATGAGACTGATATTCTAGTTATGATTTGATGAATTTGATAAACTCCTATATTAGTATTTGTATGATATTTTATCATTTTATTATTTATGCCAATTTCTTTGGAGGATTTTAATCTATACTGTATATACACTGTAGTTACTTCTTGTGTACTATCAATGCAACTGAAAACGGCTTAATGACCTAGTCATGGATAAAGAAGATTTCTTAACTCGAGTTTTCACTCATACTGATAAAATATCACTTCTATATACTAAATGGAAAGTGTAAGGTCATTATTAATATAACTGTTTAGATTTTCACTCTTATTGAAGAATCTGAATTCGTAGTTGGTAGACCAAACAAACGTAGTTACTATTATCCTCAAAAATCACAAAAACACTTTGGCACTAAGAAATCACAATATTATTTTATCAACAGATGGAGAAAAAAAGATTTTTAGATAGCATCATTCTTGGCAATTATAGCATTTGGTATCAATTAATGAGAATAAGTGAAAGCAAAGTTCTATTTTAGATTTCACGCTAGAGACAATACATTACAAAATGAACTTCTAAACATTTTCTATTGATCTACGTATTTTAGAAAATTAGTTGTCAATTTTTGTTTTAAATTCTAATGGTTAAGGACTTCATGACTAAAACACACTCCTTAAATGAAACTCAATTTCATAATTAGAAAGGAAACTGAACTTTATAATTAAATATAAATCTTTCTGCTAATCTCCAACTCATCGTTTGTTTGTTTTTAATTGTAGAGTTAATAATTAATTAAAACTACCATTAATCGGTTGGAAAATATGGATATCGAAACGATGCTTGCAATGTTTTTGTTATTCCTTGTTTCCTAGTTTCTTTTGTTTATGTATTTAATGGGAACTTTGTACATCAAAATAAAATCCCGAAAATTAACCTTACTTTTTCTTCCCTGTGACTTTTTTAAAACTCATGCAATGCCATTTCTTGAAATTCAATCATATATCTTCTAGCCCACTTATATGATTATAAATTGGCCTGGTTATTGTCAACTAGTTTTTTCACGTAACTCACTTTACACAATTAGTGCCCACAGCAAAATGATATCGCATTGAGGTTTTCATGATTCCCATCCATGTAAATGAATTATTGGGTGCTTTTGCGTCAATAAGATGAAAACTTTTAATCACTTCTTATTCTATAGTTTAAGTCCTAAATTTACTCTGGGCATTGCCATACAACGAATTTCTTCAGTTTACTTAGACTTATCATCTATACAGTATTATAGATGAATTGCCAATGGCAGTCTATTCTTATAGAATATTAACAAATGTCATTCATACTACAAACGTATTATTTCCTGTTTGTCTGCAAATAAGACACTTTAAATGATGCACACAACAGTTAAGGTTGATGGACGAGTTATGAATTCAACTACCATTCCCTGTTGACATTGGCCTTACAGAAGACATCCCTAATAATACGTAGTTCTACTAGACATTTACCACTCCCAAGGTTTCAGCTATATTTCATGGAAACATGATTCTTAATTAATTGTCAATTTTTGTCTATAAATAACTTTTTAGTACAACTAAAAGCTTTCGAAAAGATATATATATTTGACTAGTACGGAAATTGCCTTTCATTGGTTATAGATCAGTTGTCATCAGTGCATTGTTTTACGATACATGTTGTAACTAGCAATCATGTTATAAACGGTATTAACATTATCCTTTGATTTAGCCTTACCGTTATGATTTTTTCAATGGGTGAGAACAATATGCAGCCAAACCATTACTCGGAGCTGGGACCAAAGCTTACACGGAGAGTACTCACCCGACTTTGTTGCTTGGCCGCTTACATGCCCTTCTCCCCATAATCAGGTAAGTGCCAGGGCCATTATTTCTAAAATGAACATGATCGATTTGATGTATTTAGAATTAATTAAAAAAATGCAATTAGATGATGAACATAAATTTTAATTATTTTTCTTGACAATAATACACTTGATAGACTCCTGACCAGTGTTATTTGGTTGGGTATGGTCATCATTTACAGTAATTTTGCAATATAAATATATAGGACATGCTGATATTCTACTTCTGTCCTGGATACCATATATCGACAAGTAGCTAATATGTTTGCCACGTTAAGTACTATATATAGCTCGGACAACATACTAAGTTGTGTAAATTCATCCCGTCCTCTCCTTTTCAAGTCATTTTGAGTACTGTTTTTTTATCTTTTTTAAACATCGCATTACAGTAGACAGTATCAACGTATATAACGTATTCCTGTCAACTATATTTAATTAACAAAAAACGGAACCAATACTGAAGATAGGAGTTTATCAAATTTACCAACTCATGTCTAGTATACCAGTTTCATCAATGTATCGGAATTGTATTATTTTGGTCGGTTTGAAATTCATTGAGTACAGCTATCAGACTGGTGTTTATAATTGGATATACTGAGCCTTGACAATAAGATTACAGTTTTTTTTTGTGTTGCACATCTTTTACGCTGTCAGTATCTAAATCAATAACGCTTTTTTAATAGAACGTTTGATATCAAGAACTCAAGAACATTATTGCACATGTGTATAAGTATATAATGTGTCTAAGGCAGGAATCAATAACATTTTCAATGAAGCAACTATATCAAATCAACAACAAAGCAGATATCAGATCAAGATGCGATTTTGAGATCTTCCGACTGCAAGGTTTTCTTCTGAGCTATCGGTCAAATTAAAATTGTATATCTCTTACTTATACAAAAACCTTGTTTATATCAATGATAGAATAATGTTGAATAGTTTTATTCATTCATGTTGTGTGAAAGTTAGACTCGTCTATCGTTAGATTTGCAGGTCAAGGTAAAATAATTGCTTATAGAAGATTCAAATGTGCAAACAACATGTCGTATCTTCTTTATATAAATATTAAAGTATATGTTTACAAAAAAGTATACACGCTGTTTCCAAAACTTAACTGCAGTATTTCCGAAAAGTATTCATTGGCTTATGTCAAGTTCCCCTAGATATTCCCAGTACAGCAAAAACAAATTGTGTCTCAATTAATTAGCATTTTATGTCAAATAATAAATACGTATTTTAGCAACGTAGGAAAGGAATAGTCAAAACATGTAATCACAACCTGTTATTGTATGATCGGGAATAACTTTATCATAGCCATTGTGTTATCATAGACTGAATTTAATTCTATCTTGCAAGCTTTAATGTCTTATTGATATTGATATCAGTTTGCGGATGATGTTTTTTGTTTCTTATTTTATTACATATGCGTGATTATATATCAAAAAGCATTATTTAGGATGTGCGTATACGCGGTGCACTAAAATTAGTTTTATAACCGAAAACTTGATCATGGAAAACTGGATAAAACATATTGAAGTATATACTAACACATATCTCATAGAAGCGCACGTACACAAATGATTTGCTAGGAGCATGCATCGTTCAACGCTAGCAACAGTTGTAGTCTAGTTTATTTTAATGGGTTTTAATTATAGTTGTTCGAGTTCAAAGTCATGTTATACCATTCTTTGGTGGTCCAATCAGACTGTTGTATGACGTTACATTCATCATGCTTATAGATTTCGATAACATTGTATATATCAATTTGATTTACGTATCAAGATATATAATGGTAAATACCTTCACCAAAGTGGTACAACAATATGGTATGTTTTTTCATAAATGCACTGTGTTAATTAGGATGCGAGTGAGTCAGTAATACACTTAATTATTTCTTCTTTTTCCAGTTAAAGACCTAAAACTGCTCGGGGACTTTACCACACAACGTAGAGTGGCTAACAAACATTCTTGGACAAATGAAGTCGACAAAAATCGGCGAATAATTTTCATTATAATTAAGGTTTGTTCATATGTTGATAAACTAATTACTGCTTATTTTGGAATTTGCTCTATTTACTTTTTATTTTATTTTATTTGTAAATATTATCAGTTTACCCTAAAAAGATGTTGTCCAAGGACAAATGTTACAATATGGAGTAATATATCCTAGCCCATATTCTCTGACGCATAGTTTTTCCAAAATGAGTTGCCAATGGCAGTTTGTTATCATAGAATAGTAACAATGGCCGACAATACTTTAGACGTTAAATTGTCTGAACATAAGACAATCAGTCTCGGGCGATATTACATGTATTTATTCCATATGTCTTTAATTTTTTTTTCATGAAGTTCTCTGAATTTGTTGAATTCTTAATTATAGACATTTTCTAAACAATGTTTTCTCCTAAAGAGAAGAAGCGAAAATTTCAGAGTATTACTGTATGTTCTAATATACTGTGCCAATTATACATGTATATACTCGCATATTATGTCGTCTACGTAATTAACCCGGTCAACTTGGGCTTACAATAAACTATTAGCTTCTTGGTTTACGGAACGTACATGTATATATTGGATTCACTTCTTGGTGAATGAATCAATGACTTTGGATAACTGATTCCGAAAGTCAACTTTGAAGTTGATATCCACTGGGTGCATTGACATTATAAGCTTGTATCCACAATATGTTTGCCTTTTGAACGTCTTTAGCTCAAATAAACGTTCAGTTACTTCATTTATTAAACTTGTTTTGTCAGCAAATTTGTTTTTGCACCACGTAGTTTCAAGTAACTTATACAGACGATGCAAGTTATAAAACGCCTACATTCATTTCATTCCAAACACGAGATGCAAAAAAGAAAATTATATTTCGAGGTAGGCGTTGCACACACGTTCAGTAATACCATATTAGAAAATATATAGTCAGAAATATCTTCTTCGGTTTCTCCTACGTTTGTTATTATCCCAAGTAAAAACAATCTGATGTCATATTGATGAAGATAAATTGAACAAAATCATATCATTCAAATATTTGATGTAGTATGTTTTCTCAAAACTGACGTTTATTAGTCAAATAAGAAAACAAATAATTTAACAACTGTATTTGATGTTTGATTTATGCATGCAATAAAGATAACATGATGTTTATATATGTAGTCAAATAATCGTAAACCACATTTTGGTCAGAATTCAGTCAATTACTGTCTAGGACGTTCCAATACGCAATGCAAAACGGTTTATAGTTTACTGTGCTATTCGTACTGTAAGTCTTTTATACAAAAACAAGTTTGGAGCGTTCTAATCTATTTAAAAGTTTAAAAAAGTTAAAGTGCAGTTTAAAGTCTGCTTCCATATACATGTTCAGCCGACTTTACAATATTGTACATTACCCCCCGATTATTGAAATCATCCCGGGCAGGCGATCCCTCACAGTACCCATTTACACCTGGGTGGAGTGGAACAAGTGTAGGTAAATTTCTTGCTCAAGGAAATTATCAGTGCCCTTAGTGAGGATCGAACCAGGGACCTCTCGATCCCTAAGCGCGCGTCCTACCACTGGACCACTGCTGCTACGTACAACAGTTAGACGACTTACTCAGGGTGCATGCATATTGATCTAATTCTTTTATCTAGTAAACAATCGCAAGCAGATGGCAATTGCCCTGATTAATACCGAGATAGATGGGACAATGACTGTTGAAACTATATCATGTCCATCCAAGGAGGCATGCTGTTTCTTCTGGGATGCGAACCCACGATTCCTTTGTTAAAGGAAGTTACCACTTCCGACTGAGCAAACGCAATTTCTTTCCACTAAATGTCTAATGCAAAGTGAATAGCAAAACGTTATTATATGTGGTGCATAATTGGCAAGATGTTACATGATGACGACTGTTCTGTGAACAACAACAATCTAGTGTCTATTATTATTAACACATTTACCGTCAGGAACTCTTATTTAAAATATAAAAAATACATTTTGTAGATTGATAAACGAAAATAATTTGAAGCAAATTCAAAACAAATATCTGACTTGACATAAATTGGAACAAATTAAAATACGTGTAAAACACATTGTAAGCTTTGCTCAGTGTAATGTTGACAAAAACAGTGTGAAAAAAACGGTTAAGAAATGTAGCATGAAGTGAAAATGCTTATAAACTAATCCTGGCGTTCAGTCAATTGACATTAAGGTTTTCAGATTATTTGAGTATTGCTATTTCGTTTGTAATGAATCAAATAAGTACTTGCCAAGCGTTGTCAAGATTTTCAGTATCAGAAATTGTTAAACATTATTCATCTATGTCCGGTTAGTTTGTCTTTCTATGAAGCCGGAGGTCGTGTGTTTGATTCTGGGACCAACAGTTCGGTCATGAAATCTTATCTTCGCATATTGTACATACTACTTTGGGGAGGACAATAAAGGTTGTGTTCTGTTTTAATGCTATACTCGTACATGTATCAATAAACTCTTCTAGTCTACTCAGCAATTTTAACAGATTTATCTAGAGAGTCTTATAAATCCATTGCTAGGTTTAATGAACTCTGTTGCAGCAAGTTCTAAGTTCGATTCAAGGTCAAATTATTTCATCCCTTTCCATGGAAATTCATTTATGTCTTGTTAGTATCGGGGTGGCTGTCGGTGGCGAATGGAATTGTTATCTGGAGCTCGTACTGGTAAAGCTGTTTAGATGAATCGATTGCAGAAAATTACTGAAAAAGACTCACGGCGTTCTGAATAAACACACGTACAATGATATAATTATTATGTGGAAACATTCATAGGTAAATGTTATTTAAGACATTAACCAATATAAATATAAGAGAGTTCGTTGAACTTTACATATGAGAGTAAGTCTGACATGAATGATTTATACAAACCAAGATAGTTTCAAGTGGTCTGTTTAAAAACAAGCTACATATCAAATTGGTCTGAAGTGAAACACAAGTTTAAATGCAGTTGATCTCAATCATACATCATTGCAATAGGTACTTTACCCGGTTTATCCAATGAAAACTTGATAATTATAGGTTATCTAAATTGCCAAAGAGTTACAAATGCAAAAAAAGACATTGGCTCTACGTCGTGAGGCAGCTGTTATCAGTTATATACTACTGGTCTGGTAATGTTGTTTGGTTAAAATGGCACATTTTGTCATTATTACAGGCTTTCAGTTAGTACCACGTGGTACGTCGCAATTAGGGGGTCGAGAGTTTAAAGGTTCGTGCCCAACTAGGGACAATTATTATTTAATTCAAAAAGAAATCTACCTAGTTGTTCTACTCCATTTACGCTGGGGTCCAAAAGTTTCTTCACACGTATTAATGTTGATGTTATAGAATATACGTAGATATACTCCTCCTGTTTTTGTTATTCTAACAACAATACATATTTCAATATGAACCTTCAATTAAACTATTTCATAGCATCTCCTTTTTGTCAAAATGTAGTTTTTATAAAAAAACCTTTTATTTCATACTTACTACATGATTTACTAAATTTCAATTTCAGAGAAAAAAATTTTTTTGACCTTGTGGGGGTCTGAAGGGTGACTGTGAGGTATGACTTGCCTAAAGATTAATTCAATGACCAGGGTCCATATATCGTACAAAATTGTTGTGTCGGCTGAACATGTACGAAAAAGAAGCAGACTTTTAAGCACACTTTCACTTTTATGAATGAGTTCTTTATTATGGAAATATTCGAACCAAAGACGAGCTGGTTATATACGTCTGATCACTGGAATTATGATCTTTATTTCAGAACACGAGGACTGCCTCTGTAGTCGAGAGATTATAGTCCTTATTATGAAGCTATATAGCCACTCACTGACGTGATGATCGTGGTTTCGAAGCTGTCATTTGACAGGAGTTTAACCAAGGATGCAGGTGACTTGTTTGGAGCATTTACGTTATTCTACTTGCATATTAATTTTTATGCGTCGTTATCGCAAATGTTCATCCTTGGCAAAACAGCTGTGTTTTAATCCTTTATTGAGTTTAAAAAGAATGTCAATGACATAGTAACATTACCTGATGAAGATGTGACTTGCCTAGAAGAGCTAAAGACCAATCAAATTTGCCAGTTCATCACCATGCAGTAAGTCTTAACCACCTGTATCAATTATTCATCCTGTTCAGGAAATACAGCTGCGACAAATGAAAATCCAGTTCGGTGATAGTAAGCTGGCTTCAGGTGTGATCTCAAACCAATGTATAATTATGTTTAAGTGGCGTACAAAGGAAGACAAATCATAATTATTATATTTTTAAACTATTAGACTTAGTATCATATCACAAGAACAAAAACAAGATAAATAACATAATTATTTATGAAATCATTTATTTTGTACATAATTATAAGAGCATTTGGGTATAACAGGAACAATTTATAAAACAACGTTCATTTCATCATCTCTCATAAGTGAACACTACTCTTGCATAGAAATACAAAATGTTTAAAAAATTGCATCAATTTTTGTACTTGCATTGTGTTCAAACAGGGTGTTTCAAAAACATTAAGCATATTCGTTGGTACTTTTTTGCAGTAAAAAACAGTCGTTGAATGTCGATGTAATAAATAATAATAAAATGAGGTGTTTCCATAGTTTTAAGCTTAAATACAGCTAAAACACATTACACAATTGTTAAGATAACTTTTCATGTTACACTCCAACAACTGTAGACTAAATGGAATCGTTAAAGCACTGATTTTATCTTTCAATAACATAATTAGAAGATGTTACATACGATGTGCTGCTGGGACCATAATGTTTTCTCTCTCTTGCCTAATGTTGTAAATACGATTATAAGATATGAGATTATGGAAATAAGATGTGAAGTAGCAGTATTGAGATAGAATATTGCGAATCAAACGCGCTACTGTTTAAACTTTCTTGTACCATGTTGTCGCGACTTTTTTTATTTTATTAAATGGTTATTGTTTAAAATACTGACAAATTAACACGCTTACTTCAACGTATTTTCGCACCATTTTATCGTGTTATCACGACCACTGGTCGTATTTTTGCGTCGTCGTATGGTGTTAACGTATTTTTGCCTTTATCAATTTATGGTGAGAGAGTGAAAACATGATTGGTCTCAATGCGACACCATACCTGTTCGATGAGTTTGTTTTAGTGGAATGTTGGAACAGGCAGCGTTGTGGCATCTTAATTGAATGCGCATGTCAGACAAGTGTTGTAAAATCAGTTATTGGAGATCAGGGTGAGCCAAATTAGGCTTCGAAAGCTCGCTATAATGGTTTTGTAACACCCTGTACATTTAATTTCGTGTAAAACAAAAAACTAACAAAACACTTTTTGAGATAAAAAAACAGTTTCGAACCCTTAAAATGATATTTATTTTGAAACAGTTGCTAAATTTGGAATGACAAAAGTACAAGATATATTACACATTTTCCCAAAAAAATCATTTGTCAAAAATATTTCAGATAGCGTTGTAAAGTTCATTTTAGTCCATTTTTTCTCAACTGTCAAAGTTTGAATAATTTCACGGTGAATGATTACACACTATCACAATATCACGAGTGTTTACAAAGAGCACGAAGTCACCGTAAAATTATTCATGTTTTGACAGTTGAGAAAAAACGAACAATAAAAGTACATACATTCGTGCGGCAGGTACATTACATACATATATACAAAACATTTTAATATACTGGCATGGGGTAATTAAGTGTTAATGTAATAAAGTATTGTCTTATATCATTTGAAAGTTAAAGGTACACGTCTATTATTCACCAAGCAAATCGATTTTACCTTTAAATGCGAAGCATACTGAATGTCTTCATGCCAAACTTAAATTTATCTAAACTTATGTTTAATAAAAATATGATATTATCACGATAAACTGTGCCTATTGATTCACAGATATTTTTCTAATTGACCAGTTGATTAATATTTGTTTTTACTGAATCCGTAATCCATCATTTATGTAGATTTATACCCTTAAAATGTGTCATACTCGTCGATGTCATGAAATTCATTGTATGGCTTTGTATTTAGTCGTGTGTTAATTAGAATGACATAGATCGTTCAAAACTTCAAATGTAACTCACTTGAAATAAAATATTGAAATAACAAACATCTCAATTAAAGAAGACTGCTTATGAACCGTGCCTAACATAACAGAGCTTGAGACTAGACTGCAATTCTTTATCACAATCATTACTGAATCTACAACTTCAAATATAGACCCTTTCAAAGTTAGTGAAGTTTTCAAATATGGTCCCTTACTTCAACAAGGGATCTTAAAGGCTCTTCCGCTCACCTGAAAACTCTTTATGCGCAGAGCGTCAAACAAAAGGTTTCTTTAACACTCATATTCAGCTGTGTTAGACCGCATATGTCACAAAACGTATATGTCACGCGGTGACATATTCGGTCCGAACATCTCTGTTTGCACTTAAACGTAAGTGTGTTGCTACGGGACTTTTGATTTTACTTCAAAAATTCACAATATTTTTGTTATTAAATGCTTTTTAATTTGCATTTATGCCATGATAATTAACAATTCGATAAACTCATTTCAGATGAATGAAGTAATGTAGGAAATGTCTTCGAATTTATTTGTCGACCCTGCACGACCATACACGTATCAATCCGCAGGTTAAACTGGTCAGGCATTTTTGTCGATAGTTTTCGATTTGTGGTATAAATTAAGCCTTTCGGCGAAGTCTCCGAAAGTCTAAAAATCAGATGAGACGCGGTCGACCTTTAAATTAGTACTGCACTGTCGGTAACGTCTTTGATCACGGTCGCTTAAAATTTAAGCGACGTCATCAAAGGCGTTACATACAATTAAATTCTGAAGTAGCAAAAAGTTCAAAGAAAACCGGCATACGTTGGAAAATACTCCTCAGCTACAGATATCGGAACGTGCAAGTTGTCACACGGTACGGACGGTACACGCACGTTATACGAACACGGACTGCACGTTACACGATACACGAACACGATAGATAGCTTGATTTGCGGTAAAATACACGATTCCGAGTCTCCATACACGTTTAACACGATTGTTCGAAATCCTCGGCTTTTTTCGCCCAGAGAAAAACGTTTCAACGACGACACGTTAAACGATTAATGCGTCTCAAATGTAGATTGAAAACAACAAATATTCTTCTGTTTCGTCGTAAATATGTAACTAAACAATATAAGTTTTGTTAAATTTATTGAAAATAGAGTGTACCTGCTCAAATTCTTAAAAACAAAATGTTACAAGTTGGCTTAAATCGAATTTAAATTCACGCACACGATTGTCAACTTCGAAATCACACGATAGACAAAGAAATAAAAATTTAAATATGTTACATTGGTTCATTAAACAGTTAAGCTTGATTGTAAAATATAATATTGTATCAATAAATTTATTGAATATCGACATTTTAAGTAGAAATTAAGGTACACGATAGGCGGGCAGTCAATACACGATAGACAAAAAAGAACACGATTGATAATATTTTGTATAAAAATTGAATTAGTACACGGTGTACTAAATACTAACTGTATAATAAAGAATATTATTACTGTCAAAATAATTTAATGTCATTCTTAGTAAGTTTGTTTTAATCGAATTAAAAACCACGAAAAGCCGATCAACTCACACGATTGATAAAAATACATGTTTAAAGTTTTTTTTCCTTTGTTTTCTTCAAATCATTCATTGAGAAAAGATGTCATAATTGTATGTGTATATGTTTCAAAAGTTAAACACAGTCTTAGCTTGATTGTAAAAATATAAGCAAGTCATATAGTATAGATTATTTTATTGAATATCGACATTTTAGTAGAAATAAAGGTACACGATCGGCGAGCAGTCATTACACGATAGACAAAGAAGAACACGATTGATATAATTTTTATCAAACAAATTATGTAAGTACTTGATGTATAACAAAAATACTAACTGCAGAGTAAAGAATAACATTACTGTCAAAAATTGTTTATGTCATTCTTTGTAAGTTGGCTTTATTCAGATTTAAAACCACACACACGATAGCCGGCGAAACCCACACGATAGAAAAAGAAATACACGTTTCAAGTTTTTTCTCTGTTTTTATTTTCAAGCCATTCAAATACTTTGAATTAGTATATTTTTTCAAAACACAGTCTACGCGTGATTAAAAAAATATAAGCATGTCATATTGTATAATGGTCGCCTTTTTAGTAGTATGTATACTAGATATAAACGTTTACATGCAGTGCTTGCGTGAAGACGCGGTATTAAGACAGTACACACACCTCGTGTTAACTTACTATTTTATGCCGACTACAAAGTCGATATTTAAATAAAAAGTTTTACATATAAATACGCAAATATGAGGGAATAATACGAATAAACTGTAAAAACTAAATAATTTAATTTACTTTAAGAAATAAAACAATGATGACTTTTTTAATCATATAGAGTCGTGATAATCGAGTTCTTGACCAAGTGAGATGTCAATTACAACAGTTTGTTTACTAAATGCTTTAGCTACTGACAAACAAAGAAAATGTTTGATGATTAAGATAAATGAAAGCATGTGTTTACATTTTAAATATAATAATATTATAATATTATAACGATTATTTTAATTTAGTAACAACATTTCGGTTGGGCCGCAATTTAATTGACCGCAGATTGATCCGGAATGAGCCGCAGTTTATCGACGTACGGCATTTAAACAGGAATTTCCGGTTTAAACAAAGTCAACATTTATTCAAAACTCAACTTAATGAATCGCGGTTTTTCTTTTTGTTTACGGATGATGATTAGTCGACAATGCACAAGTATTTAATACATTTGTACGTTTGGATTTGTCAATATCTCGGGCACACGATACACGGTAATAAAACGCAAAATCACAATATCTCGGACCGATTTTTACCGTGTATTTACACGATGAGCGGTCTACACGTTACACGATTGAAATACACGGTGAATTATACACGCACACGGTATGAATGATACACGCACGATACACGCACGATACACGCAAATTTCGGAAACTTGCACGATCCGAGATCTGTATTTAGGGCGATGTATTCTACAAAAATTGAGGAAAAGGTGGACTAAAAACTTTTTACCATTCAGTGAACGCCTGTTACTTTTCTAACAATCATTCAAATACATCAAAATTGCGTAACTTATTGAAATGGGGTTGACGATAATAGAGAATCACAGAGCATATTTAGCTAGCTTCATCCCCACCAGAACCACCACCCCTCCTAAGGCCAACCTTTCCCCAAGGCCATCCGTCTCAAGGACCCTACTGCCATTTCCCCATGGCTAACTGTCCCCTCCTAGGGCCATCTCCCCCAAGACCTTCCCCAGAGCATTCACCCCTGGGTGGTGCCCTTTGGGTCATCACCCCCAGGACCATCACCCAGGTCCAACCCCTTCCAGAACTAAACCCTTCCTCCCAAGGCCGAACATCAAGAGTCAACCCCCAGGGATTTGTAATTTTCCCCTAGCAATAGGGGAAAATTACCTTTCCCACATTGTCCCTCACAGGAACCAGAGGTCCTCAATCCTTTTAGCAACATAGCTAAGGGCATCAGAATTCCCCCAGCAAGGAGAAGAACTTCTCGGTCCTTCTTTTCTCATCCAGGGAAACGTGTATTCAACTCGAGAGAGCCGAACACAAAAATCGCTTTAACTCCGTGGATAACAGAGTTAAAGCGGTTCGAAAAGCAGATCCCTAATAAAAGGGAAACTACTCTTCCAAAATTGCCCCCTAAAAGGGGTACTGGGTATTCAACTCTAAAGAGTCAAACACAAAAATGTACCTGAATACCGTAAAAATCGGAATCAAAGCCTTTGGGTTTGCACCGAACTACAATTTGAAAACCTTGAACCCTTATACACAATATTAATGACAATAAATTGGTTTGTAGCAAAAGCACAAGTCTAAAGTTTTAAATATGTCTAGTAAATAAAAGCGAATATTTTCTATATTAAAACTTCTCTAACAACATGAATATGTTTTATACTGTAAAAAAATATTTCTATATTTAAATACTTGTTGTCATAACAAAGATTTAAGTTTCAATCATAAAAGAAAAAGAAATGTGTGTAGAAATTATCCTCTCATGTATATGTAATTTGTGTACAATAGAATGATTAATATGGCCCCTAAGGGCTTTTACTGGTATCACAATACATATTTTTCAACATTTTCTCACAAAATAATATGTACAAGAATTATAAAAGTTAGTTTTATTAATTTTGTTGCATTTATACATTTTATAAACACGAAAAAATACTGTTCCCCATTTCAATATGAATATCTAAGGGTCGGAAGTTAGTAAATTATAAGGACTCTTATCATTATATATATGTTAGCTAACATGTATAATTAATAGGAACCAAAAATAGCTCAGTTGGTTAAGGCGTTGGAAAATTGATAAACAAAAACAGTTCAAAACCAAACATTGTTGGTTCAAACACAGTCACTGCCATAACTTCTACTTTTTATTTTTTATTTATTATCATATTAGTACATAATACTTTATTATCAAGTTTTATGCATAGAAACATGTTCTAAAAATTAACATAAATAAAAAGCATTTTTTTGACATTATTGTCAAAATGAATTATTTCAGTTTATTTAAGCCAAATTAGCTAATAAATAAAATCAAATATAGTGACTTAATCAAGATAATTTCACGTGCATGCGTGACAAATAAAAATGTGATTTTTGTTACACCAGTTAAGTACATAGCGATGCATCATTAAACTAGACATATTAATTAAATATAGCATATTGACTGGAGATATCCAGCTCTATGCTCAATAGTACTTCTACGGTAATTTTTTAGAGTTTATTCTCTTCACTAATCTTAAATGATCATAACTTCTTTTACTGTATGTTGATTGTTAATTTGTTTAATCACTTGTCAAATGTTTTCCTTGCTTGTTGTAAATACTATGTAAATACTGTTGTTAAGAGGCTCACATGGAAGGCTTTATTATCATTATTATTATTAAAGTTGCCGTCTCGTGTGGCAAAGATTTTGTAAAAACTTAAATGTTTATCGGGAACACGTCCGCGAGTGTTGTTATGTCCTTTATTTTCGTCAGCACTGGATGGGTCTGAAACCCATTTGTTTGGACATGAAAGTAACGATGAAGGGTCAAACTTTGAAGAGTTCACTGCCGAGGACCTTAAAGAAGCACAAATGTGACTTAAACGTCCAGATAACTGACGAATTTGGCGTAGAAAGTGATGCAATACGACGGTCCTGGATATTGAGATTTCTGAGCAGAAATCATGAGTAACTGTGACTTTACGGATTTATTTTAAACTATAATAATTATGTTTTGTGATCTTACTACTAATAAAAAATACTGGAAATACCGATTATAAATTGTGTTTGGTTTATTTGTTTATCATTTGGAAAAATAGAAACGTTGTTTATTTGCTATGTTTCATCATGAAAGTGAAATCGTTAAGGTAAGTCATTTTTACTCTTTATAAGCGGAGGGCGTTTTATCAAGATTTTACGATATATTATATTCAAATTCTTGATGCCCCTTACTTTACATTGTGTATATGCAAGTTGGAAACGTTACAACAAAAATCACTCACGATAGAAATGGTGATGATGATGTTTTGATCACGTTACTGATGGCAAGCTGCTATTACTGCTGCTGCGAACAAAGTTAATAGCAATTAGAATTGGTTCATTATATGAAATGTGTGATATATACGATCAGACATGTATCGGTAATTTGCAAAAACGTATATGTCACACGATGCAGATGTGATAAATTCTACCGAATATGTCCCACACGTGTGACATTTACGTTCTGTGACATATACGGTCTAACCCAGCTGTGTGAGAATTGTGACCCTGCTGTTGCGCATATTACATTGCATAAACGCTCTTTATAGGACCTGAAGGTGATACCACTTGCCAAACAAAAATGTGTGTGTTATGTGTAGCAGAGGTATAATACGACACTTTTACTCCCTTGCATTAAAGCTAGCTTTAATGGCGACGTGGTGGAGTGTCTGCTTACGACTCGAGAGATCGTTGTTTCGAATCTCTGTTCGGACCAAGGATTTTTATCGGGTTGCATTAAGCACCCAACGTAAATAACCCACTAGGAATTGCGTGATTGCACCCTAGTGTGATAGTCACACAGACAATCAAGACTAAGAATGTCATATAGCGACTTTTTGCAGCTCTAATATAACTGTATGTAACACGTGTCATCCCTTAGGTGTGTGAAATTTGGACCCTAAAGGCATATTTGAAAAAAACCTTTTAGCAGACTTTGATGCGAGCGCACACGCATGCCGGATAGACTGCTCACAAGAATACACTTTCAGCAGTTTAGGCTCTGTGCTCAAAAGCTGAACGTAACCAATTTAAAGATAGAACAGTTTTAATCGTATTGAGTATATCTTTAATTTTATAACCTTCAGTCAAGGCCTGCAACTTAGTAACATGAAAAACATGTAATATAACAAAGCACCGACAACGACCTTACGACTGATGGAAAAAAAACTGATCGATGCTTAATGCTAAAATTACGACGTTTTGAAAGTTTTATCAGAAAACATTAAGCGTGGTTTATGAATCAGCGATGTTTCATATCTAACAAAACTATAGTAAATCAATCAAGGATATTTATATGAGATATAAAAAAAAACAAAAATTCTTTCTCGTTTAGAGAATTAAGCGCCGAATTTGCAAACTAAAGAAGACGAAACATATGGGGCGCTTTGCCTTTCAATCGCTTTGTGTATGACAGAGTCAATCGGAAAGCTAGCGCAATCCACGTTGTTGGCTTAATTAAAACGAAATTTATTTGAGGAACGAAGTATTACGAATTGCATATTCGTAACCTAAAAAAATGGTCGATGTGATGCAAGCGAATTTATACTGAATGCATAAAACTTTTAATAGAAATTTTATGTGGTA
Organism: Mactra quadrangularis; assembly: GCA_025267735.1. NCBI lineage: Eukaryota > Metazoa > Mollusca > Bivalvia > Venerida > Mactridae > Mactra > Mactra quadrangularis. Next base: position 46,835,030 of record CM046299.1, on the reverse strand, counting down.
ATCTTCAAAATTTTAATACAATCACAGTAGTGAAAGTTAAAGCTCTTGTTTTCTTCGCGAAATTCAAAAAAGATATTCAAGCCATAATTTAAAATTCATACATTAGTCTGTTTTAATTATTCCATATGAGTTTCACAAAGTACCCACGCCACGAGGAATATGAAATACTTTTCTCATTGAAATAGGACACAGCAGTAATACAAATAAAATACTGATAACCATTATTACATATTGGTTTATAAGTAACAAACACATAGTGTTCATGTTAAAGTGTCAATGAAACAACAAGCGGTTTAACATGTTTATACATACTACACTATGATAAAAAAAAACGCGTACAGGTCGTCCACGTAAACATTGCGTATATAACAATAGCTAGTTTCATTACACACCAATATTTAGGGGTGAATTATTTTTATAATTTTATAGTTTAATTAGTTTACACTTATTTTATAAACATATCATTATATAAAATTTACAATGCGCATACACACTATTTAAAATAAATGATACATATAAAATGGTTTGTTTAAATCAGTAAAACGCTGTTCATGCATTAGCTTGTTCACCTATTTAGTGGGCAAGTCCATTGTTTAAAGTACAAAAACACGCATGACCTAGAATACGACCTGTACATGAACATAGAGGATAACAAAAACTTAACAAAAAATAACTAACATTTAACAACTAACATAAATTTGATATACATATGTGAATGCATAATGTAATAATCATTATTGCATACCTTCTTTTACACATGCTGTCCATTAAAGGAATATACAGGCAAACGTTCAACTTCATATTTCCTGAATTTGAATTATATTTTCATAACTGTAAACGCAACAGACACACTTTTATATAACTTGGCAAAATATTTCTCTATTTTCTCGTAATATTTGGGGTGTTTCCTAAACAGGTTAGCTAAAAAAAGATTAGTGTAAAAATATGCATTTACTAATGAGAAGATACTAGAGCTTGTGATTGTGCAACATCAGTATATTTCTATTAAAAAGAAATCCTAACCGCCTAAGAAGGTTGAAAAGACAAGAAGCGACTAATGACAATGTTTAATTTCAGCAAGTACGACATATAACAAATCTATAAATGGCTTGGTGATTCCCTCAGTATGCTACTTTCGTTGTCAACATTGTGTATGCTACATGTTTTAATTCGTTCAGTTGAATGTTATAAGTGACATATGTTGTTAGTAGGTGATTTCTTACGGTCTTAATACTGTTTAAAGACTAAACTTGATCTATATTTTTGGCACAGTCATTTGCCTGTATATCCCTTTAAACAATACATATATAAAATAAAATTTAAGCTCTTAAAAGATTTTTTTCTCTTTCCATAATATTTGAACAAAAAGTTTGCATTGTTTGACAACGTTTAAATACAGTAAAATAGATAAAGTATGCACAAATCAGGTAAAATGATACCACGATTGCTAATGTCATACGGGTTCTTTTACAAATGGGCAAATTAAGAAAGTAACTATTGAAATAACTGTTTAAAAATAAGTTTTACCTGCTTATCAAAAAATAATCATTTAATTTTGGTCATGATAAAATTTAAACGCATCCAAAATTCCATACGACAAGTAAACAATAACTGTTCCTTTATAGAAATCGTTTATGCGACAGGTGTTACTGAACCTAACCTACGTCACATTGATGTTAGAAATGTTGATAAAATTCGTCGTAAAGTAACACCTGCTCTGTCATATACTCATGATGATACTTACGTATTGCCCACTGTTTACAACGTAAGACTTTGTGAGTTCATAAGAATATGATATTTCAGTTTAAAGGTGTTTTGACATAAAATACGACAGGACAAGTATTTTTAAAATTACCGTAAACAGCCGAGCCGTGGTTCAAAACTTAGCACGATTTTAAAAACAGCTCAGCGTACAAGTAAATCATTTTGCTAAAGGACTTTAAAAACTTATTGCATTACATATTATAATATATAAGACGAAATGCAAGATAACTGAAAAATGGTTTCTGAAATACATGAACAAAAATGTGCTTGTCGCGTCGTCATTTGTACGTAGGAATGACCAGAGATTTTGCTTGTTTTTTATGCGTACAACGTCACAGAAAATGCGAACATCGTACTGGGAAAAGCTGGTCCATTTATACCACAGATACAAGTAACACAGACCAAACACTCAAGTTAATATTTCATGGAATATATTCGTTGATGCTTTCTCCAAAATGCATAATAAATACACGTAGTTCTCATCGACGCTCAGATAAAATTCCATTCAGCAAAATAGTCAAATTGTTTAGTATTGCTTAATTGTATCACACTTAACACCATTGCGGTCAACATAACTCCTGATAGGCATAATACCACTAAATGAGATCGTCGGGGTAAGCGTAACACCGCTAAATTAGAACACCAATGTAGGCGTAACATTGCTAAGTTAGAACGCCAATTTAGGCGTAACACCACTAAGTCAGAACGCCGTGGTTGGCGTATCACCACTAAATGATAACGCCGTGGTAGGCGTAACACCACTAAAACTGACGATCGTGGTAGAAATGCATTAAGAGTTGTAGAACCGTCATTTTGGAGGTCAGCCATTGATTTACAGCCTTCCAAAATCCTTTGCATCCTCGTAGAATATCCAATACACAAAAATATCACATGAAGTTCTTTGTTTTATCAGATTGTATAAAAATATCACACCACCTGTGATGTTTGTAGTCCCCTGTCATAACGGATTGGTTGAATTTGAACCAAGTGCATCGTCCGCCATTTCTGACATTCTGTCGTTGTGTTTTCGAAGCATTTCGTTGGAATTACGCACTGCAAATAGACGAGAAAGTATATTTAAATTTGTCAGTAAGTTAAATAGTAAATAGTGAATTTTTGATTATATCACCTTGTACATGTTTACATTATAATACAATAATATACGTGCACAAGAAAAGGTTAATGCAAGGCATTAAATACCGCCGGATAGTGGTACCATTATGTGTACATACGTCAAAAGGGAAGACAAAGATATATGCGGCAAAAAAAATAATTCCAACAGTATTGTCAAACCTATTTTGACTTAATGGCGGCCTCCGTGAGTGAGTTAGACAGTAATTACACAGTAACAGCCGAAAAGTTCAGCATGCAGAGACAGTACCTGTCAGTAACTTACTACAGACAAGTACAAATAACTAACTTTTACATCATGCATTTAGCACTTTGTATACCATTAACCTGATCTAAAATTCTCAGCTCTCACACTTGGCTTATTTACCGCGAGTCTGTAGGAAATCTGTTCACCGAGACGTGCGTTAAATATGTACGGTACGTGTCTTTTTAGCATGAACCTCAGTTTAGGGGAGCAGATATTTTACAATGTCTTAAAATATAAATTCAGGATAAAATGCTCTTAAAAATGTCCCCCAAAAAGCGCGAAATTTTATTGCATTACTATAAAGCTAAAATTAATGCAATTTCTCACTGTCAACATTTGTAAATAAAAAAGGAGGACATAATTAAAAAAAGAAATCATGAACTGCTCCTACCATGGTCATCAGATTCTGACGACTCCAATATACCACCGGCCTTCAGGCCGGCGGTAAATAAATCAATTTTGTGAACATGGCATCTTTTTGTACCTTTTTGAATAGTTACACAGTCATTTATTATGACTATTTTTGTTACTTGCACTAAGCATAATCAATAACTGTTCTCAAAATTTAAATTGTATAAGAATTTTTGGAGAGCATTTTGTATTCATCAGTTTTTACCAACTATTTCTCTGTCAAACCTTAAGTCAGGAACAACATACGTGATCGTAAAATCGTAATTATTCCAAGAAGAAAACCTTTAATTGAATCCACTTTAAAACAAATATCTGACATGACTGAACTTAAACCGATTTATGTGAGTAATGGTTTGTAAAAAGTAATAGTTAAGATATTTTGGGATTGGTTAAAACAATGAAAAAAAATACATCTATGTCTTCCTCGATAACGATGGGATTTTGAACTTTGATTGAATTGAGTTCAAAAATTTTGTTATTGGATATTTTGTCAGTACATGTATAACCGTAACACACACACATTTAGCATAGGTTTTAGTTAAAAAAAGTGAAACTTCTATGTATAACTTTTAAAATTTCATACTCTTTGAAATAGCATTTACAGCTTAATCCCAAGTGATGATAATGAAATATACAGTCGTATGATTGGAGGGGTCTCAAAATATTATAGGAGCGACATTAAGCAAAGGATGTATGTTTTATTGAGAAAAAATGTCAAAAAAAGACCATATATCAGCTTTGTAGAATATTTATAAGAAAGATCAAAATATCAACAACAAAATACGCATCTTATCGTATAAGACGAAGTGCTTGGACGTGCATCCGATCTGAGCCCGTAAGATACAGCAGCAAAACGTGAAAATTGAGTCCCAACTCAACATGAATGTTCTTGAAACTTTATTTGAAATGTAAATTACTACCTTTTGGTTTTTGCATTATTATGGTACACACTTTTTCATTGTGTCAAAAGAATCTACTTGAGTACTAGTAAAATTAACGCTTCATTAAAGGCAAGTGTTAAATACCATAAATATCTTTGTTTATATAAAGCAAATGTTTCCAAGAACTCACAATGGAATCAATATTGAAAGGTTCTGCGTACTTATTGATATGCATATACATGTACTTAAATGGCTATACAGTACCGCAAACGGACGTTTTACGTGATCGGTAAAAAAGTCTAGATCTACCTCTGCAGAGCGACACTTTTTTCAAACTTCTCCGAATGTCGCTCTGCAAAGGTAACACTGTACAATATAAGTTATGCTGTAAGAACCATCTTAATTATTGCAAGAACAAGTCCCAAATATTTGATTTGAAAAGAAAATGTTTGTTTTGGTTACGTCAGTTCCGCTTTTTAGACCAAATAGATTAAAATAGTCTTATAATAAAGATTTATTGGACACATGGTAATGGAGACTGGCAAAGCTAGTATGTTGCATCAGAAAAGACAGACACAGTTATAGAATTGAAATATGGGCTTTTATTTACAAAGCCATAACATACAACAAAGTGAAAATTAAAACTGGTCATAAAAAAATAAAATAAATGTTTAAAACCAACATATCAGGGCAGAAAAAGTGCCCATTTCATAGTGGAACTTTATTGTTTAATGAAGAAAGTCCGAATCACTCCAAGTTTGTTCCAAGTTGTAAATCACATAGACATCATGATATAATGTCTGTGACTGGATAAAGACAACAATCCAACTTGCCTTGGTCCTTCCCATGATCCGATCAACTCACTGACAATCGAGAGATAACAGATGATGTAGAACTATTTTGTTATGCTTAAGATTGTAGAGTTATTCTGCTGTTGTATAGGCGGTCAGCAGGACACAATGATCAACAAGAGTGGCTCAATACTTTTGAACAGACATTAATTTCATATCATTTTCAACCGTGTGTACTCAATTACAATGACATACACTTACGCCATGGTATCATTAGAAGGATCGGACTAATACATTACGTGAATCTTAACATATGTATCACATAATATGTAAGTTGTGGCTTTACACCCATATACCCCCCCCCCTTCCAATGTATTTATATCCTCCAAAACAATCCATTTATAAACATCAATCAGAACAAAATTAATAAATGTTTTATTTTACAAAATATATATCGAGTTTAAGAATGATTACCGAACTAGAACATTAATTTTTTATGGTGTCCCCTTTATGTTCTTAGTTTAATCAGAAAGCAATAACTTAATACATTCAATTGGGCCATAACCAAAGCTGCATGATTAAAATCCAATCTAAACTTCACTGCTAGAATACTTGCTATCTTTACGAAAACAGTCTATAGTCTATCTGTTTACGGAAATTGTAATCGAAACCAATGCCTTCTGAATTTCGATTAATATCAATCATTGGTCTACGACTACATAAAGGTCACTGACACTAGTCTGATCTATATGACGTACAACAACAAGAACACAGGATAAAACAGTTCAAAAACAACAGTAGATCTACTGTATCTTACTAACAACATGGTATTAAGGTGACAGAAAAATCTCCGGCCTTAAATATAAAAGGTAGCATAAAACTCGGGTTTATTTTCTTCTTAGATCTAGACTGTCTGTAATTATAGTCTTTATGGACGGAAATCTATCAAGGAAAAGGTTCTAGTTTGTCCCACATTGGTTTTTATATCCTCTGAAAACATATTCTGCCATCGGCAACTCTTTCTGGACAATACAAATACCACAGGTATTAGTATCTAAATAATTGACCGTAGTCAGTTATTTCCCTAGTATTGTGCGCAAAGTTTGATCCTGACCTGACCTTTATGCAAGACTATTCATAACATTGATTACGAATGTAACATTTAACACTTCTATAATTTTACGATCGATGCCGAGGTGTAGAATGGGCGTGGTACTGATTTTCGTCTGGATATTTGTAGATAATTATTAGATGCAAATGTGAAAGGTCAGATCGGGGTCAAAATTTACGCACTATATACTCTTCAAATAGGTAGGTCCAATTAGTTGGATAACTTGGATTTTACGCTTACTTTTCAATGTAAATTTGTCAAAGTTAATCTTAAATTACTTTTTTGTCATTCATTCAATTTGTTTAAAATTCAATTAAAGTATTTTAAGGGAAAAGAACTATCTAAATTTCTTCACTTCTGTTAATATCTTAATTCACAATAAATAAATATTAAGATGAAATATTTTGTTTTCCTTACATATGAGTTTAAAGCTAATATCCGAAGATTCCAACTGTAAGGACCTACTTACCAATTGGATTGCTTCATATTTTATCAGGGAAAGATAACTAACAAAAGTCTCTAATTGATAATACAAATTCCATTATGTGTTTAAAATGCACTATAACGGTACAAAGTGGTATTGATTTCTAATTTCTAAATAATGTGGAATATAGTTTTCACCAGTTCACCAAAATAATTCTGAACAGAAGATTTTCTTAATATAGAAATAAATACTGCTCAGATAATATTAAAATAAATTCAAAGCATCATACGGATTGACTTTGTTATTATCATTTGATGTTTCACGTCTGTGTCCTCAATTTTCACCTTAGTTTAACATAGAATTTCGAGACTTCTGATTAAAACAACCCGCTTGTATAAATGCACGTATTTGTTTCAACCCCTTTTGCATTAATGAAACGTCTAACAATTAATAATCTTTTTGCATATATAAAGCGTCTAACTATCAATCATCGATAAAACTCGTATGTTAATAAAGAATCAATAAAAGATGTGCGCAACAATCCTTTGGTAAACATACATAGAAGCAGCTTTTTACCTTTATAATAGAATATTATGAGTTTCTAAGCCCAAGCTCCAAATACATTGTATAAGATGACATTTCAGAGTGAATATACGAACAAAATAAATACATAACATTAAATGCATGTACAGTGTAATAATAAGTTGGGTTATCAGTAAGTTAGAACCATATTTAGTATTCTAGTTCTATATTTAATATTCTCTTTGCAAACTAAATAACTAGAATGTTGTGGGTCTGCCTCACATACATACAAGTTTAACAAGCGATAAAATCACTTATACAATGTCATTTGCAACACTTCAGCAGGGCAAATTTATTTTCATGAAGACGTACACAGCCACCTGTGGACAATACGTGCGATTGAATGAATTTCTTCAGAGGATTACAAAGGATAGAAGAACTATATAATCTATTTCAGAACTGGTATATATGTATAAGAAAGTGTATTGCTACAGTTTTCAGCTTCTTATCCTCAGAGATAATAAGGAACAAAATAGTTGATAGATTCTTTCATTGATTTGCGCTAAGCAATAAGAATATTTCTTCTTTGATTTACAGTGATTTTTTGTTGGGTGTAACACCGTAGCAACACATTGTATAGGTCATATGACCGTGGTCAGTTCACCTACTTACTGTTCCTGGGAAGGCTAAATATCTTGATTTATTTGTTAACTAACTACTACGCGCATACTTTCGTCAGTAACTGACTACAGTACGACATAATTCAGAATCAGTGGATGGAGGGAGAATGGCCGTAGAAAATTATTTCATGACCAAGCCCCATATAAAAAAAATGCCCCGCCCGGGAATCCAACCTACGACTCCTCCTCGATCAGCAGACTTGAGTGCTACCGACTGAGCTTAGCGGGGCGGGCTTTGATTTGCAATGATATGTGGCATTTTTTATGAAAATATACAGTGAAAATAAACAATTTTATATTTTCACTTCGATGTATTCTTGCGCGTTCGAGCAGTATATTATAAAATATCTTATTGCGATTATTTAGCAACACAATATAGAGGGACTTACGACTTTCTTTGATCGTAAGACCGTTGATAATATTGGCGCCAGGAAACTATTGCATGATTGTTTTGTTTAAATATATGTTCACGCATATTTGTTTTACCTGTACGAGTACTGGTTAATTAAGTTTGGAAATAGACATTGTTTTAAGTAATGATTAAGTTATAAAAAAAATTTCTCAAATCTTAGTTGAAATTTATCAGACATATAATGTATCGTTTTATCTGACAGGTATAAAATCTAGAAAATCGTTTAGATGTTAACCTTTGATTGGCATACATAAATATAAATGTTACATGCGTTTATGCTTTATATCATGTATCAAAAACAATTTGTTCATGTAAAATAAAAACATGAAAACCGCTCGATTGGTTTCGCTGTAATGCCTAAGTCCCATAAAATCGTGGCTTGTTGCGGACCCGTACGTGCAGACGGTCGTAGGCCGTGGGAAGCCTTGTGTATTAAGTACACGGTACGCACATGGCACTAAACAACACACACGTACGGAACCGTAACCGGAAGATATGCGGGTTTAATCCAGACTTGGGCACTATTTTGTTCACGATTTGTCTCTCAAACTGGTACGTGTAACCATGGCTCATCTCACGGACCCTAGTAAAAACGTAACAGGTTCGTACGGGTCCTTGCGGGCCGTGATCGCACGGCGCTCGTTCGGTGCATGTCCTCACGGCTATTTTTATGTTTACGGGACGGTAGCTGGAGATAAAACTGTCCGGGAAAGCTGGTTGGTTAAGCCGACTGCCTTGAATAACCAATTAAAGATTGTTGATTAACTTAGGTAAAAAAGACAAAAAAAGAAACTTGTGCAAATAAACAACGTATGTGACATAACTAAATTACCAAGTTAAAATACAAATACTGTACACGCTACCACAGCACGATCTAGTGGTTTTGACATTGCTCGAGTGTTAGCGGGTAAATTGTTTCTATCAAATAAGTAACTCCATAGTATCTAGTTGATAATGACGTCAAAAAATCATGTAGTAACCGAACTCCCCACATCGGTTATTTCCCTTTATATAATGAGTTAAAATAATCGGTACTATGGTGGCTGATTTATGCCATGTCGCATTGTAGTACTGCAGAGCGCCACATAAAAACACGATGATTGTGTTTTTGCATGGCGCCCCGCGGGACAAAGATGATACGACAAAAAGACCATTTTGTCGTACTTTCGTGTTTTTTATGTGGCGCCCCTCGGCACAACAATGCGACATGGCATAAGTCAGCCACCATACGGTACCGTTGGTACATAAGTACCTTTAGTTAGAGCATCCTAGACTCTGATTTAAAGCACCTAAAGTATTTGTTCTCGTTATTTATTTGTGACGTCCCTTTTATAACAGAATAAAACTAGAACATATCTCCCTGTTTGCTTTTCTACTGTGGTAGGTCTGGGCTTTTTACAATTGCCGTTTCAGTTGCCTGTTCAATTACCCTAAACGTTCAAAAACGTTTCGTGACAAAACATTCGGAACTCATCGGCCTTTCGCTGCGAATAATCTAATCTAATAAACAAATATACGATCGTTAAGGCAATGAGTGACGTTTCAAAATTTACGGACTAAAAACGAAACATCACTAATTGCCGAAACGATTGCATATTTGTTTACTTCAACATCGGTAGTTTCAAAATAGCGTCTAAATATGTCCGAGACTATTCGCAGCCAATGGCCGAGGAGTTCCGAATGTATCGTTACGGAACGTTTTGGAACGTATAGGGTAATTGAACAGGCTACTGATATGTTTGCTTACACAATTTAACCTGTGAATGAAAACTGTCAGATCCACTATAGCGGAAATACAATGGCGCGTTCACTAATACAGTTATAATGAGATTAAAACTTTTACCAACTTGTCAGTACTATCCTCAATTCAACATGTTAAAACTAAATGTGGAAACCAATGATAACAGTATAAGTAAGTTCCTCGCAGACATTCTGCACGTTTGCATGTCGATCATTCTTAGAAGTTTATTTATGGAATCATTGATTGGCATCGAGATATAAAAAACATAGATTTTGTAGGCTAGGCTTCTTTCAATGATTTATATAGATTAACGTATTTAAAAATGTTTGAAAAAGCGATATTTTAATAGGAACTGAGGTAATAGTAAAACATATTCATGATACACTTCACATTATACAATATTTGGATTCTCGTGTCCCGAAGGGGGTACGGGTTCAACCCCCATCCGGGGAGGTTATACCCTTCCATAAAAATTTGACAATAATGTCAATTTTCCTCCATTGATAAACTATATGGAGAAGTTTCCGGCCTTGTGGAATGGTGGGATATTACTGGTTATAGACAAGGGTCCATGAAAGCTAGGTTAGGTGCGTTGGATACCGTAAAATGACCTAACTTGTGTTGACACGGCGTTAAACCAAGTAAAAAAAGTAAAAGAAAACCATTTAGTCTACCTATCTTGTAGTGAAATTTTGACCACCGTAGGACATTTTTGTTAATGCAAATCTAATGATTGATTCATGTAGCTGGATGCCTCCCTGATATCGTACGGGGGGATGTATAAAATCTAAGTCGCGTTCAAGTCCGTAATCTAGGTCAAAGGTCAACTAGGTCCATTTATTTTTTATTAGACCCTATGCTCTTTATACTGAAATTTCAAGAAATTTAATCGGTAAAGTTGAGAGTTTCTTTGTTGAAAACTAATGTATTATGATTAAACTTTATTTCTATGAAAATAATGGAGTGTTTGAATGCATGATTACTTCCCTTTTTAGCATTTTGTCGCGAAAATAGGTGACAATAACAAAATCGTATTCAATAGTTCAACTAGTAGAACTACAGTTAGTGTTTATGGTTTAAATCTACTTGAATTGTGTTTAGTGATGCTTCATGACCTTTTTAGCAGACATTTCATACTCGATAAGGTTAAAATAATGTCACAGTGGTGTAAAATTAAGGGCGAGTGGTATAACTGTTTTTAAAGATTTTTTGACACATTTGGAAAACTTTTGAAAAGGCAGTTCATTATTTAATTCACGTTGCTAGATGACTTACTGAGCCACATAGAAAATGTTTAAAACCTATTTTGTGATAAAAATGTGTTATTTAGGTCAAAGGTCAACACAGTGCATTTTCTAATTATCAAAGCTATGTGATCATTGTACAGTATATTTCTTGCAAAAAGTCATGTACATTTATAATAGAAAACTTTTAAAATACGTCCAAATTGTTCTAAAGATTTTTAAATGCGTCTGGTTACATGATTACGTCCCTTTATGTGATGTTTGTCGCGTAAAATAGGTAAAAATACAGCTCCCATTTAGCTCAGTAGGTAGCTCGTTGGTCTGCTGATCGCAAGGTTTTTTATTTCTATTCCCGGGTAAAGCATACTTTCATGGAGTTTTTTCATGAAATGATTTCTGTGATAGTTCTCCCTCCTACCACTTGTTCTTGATAATGTCATTCACTGACGAAAGTACATGCTTAGTAACTTGGTAGAGAGCTTAATCCAGATATTTAGCTTTTCTAGGACGGCCGTGATATGACCTTTAGGATGTGCCGCTACGGCGTTGGACCCAACTAAACGGGGAAATACACAATAAATCAACCCTAACATGACAAACATTGAGTTAAGAACTTATTTTGATTTCTATGAAATGTTTGTAAAATGTATGATTACCTAAATGGTACAAATCCTAAACATAAAGTTTCTCAAAAGACGAAACAGGATTAGCACAATGTTGTACTTTACAATCACACCCAATTATGCAGACTTGGCCAGCTTTATAACATTTGCATCTAGCAGAAATGCATTGGGATCTAACACCACAGGTTACTATTTGCAAGCATGCTGAAGTATTTGGCGACTGTCGAATCCAAACAGGAAATACAGTATCATTTTCATGTGACCAATATCCCATAGTGACTCTACGTGATCTTTAGGTTCAAAGTGAATATTTGCAGCCTGCATCAAGATTTCTGTTAGATGACTGGCGCTTAAAATATGATACTGTTAAGCTTCCTTGGTATGCGGAAGGGAATCAATGGACTTCTTTGCATTATAATAAAATTAAATCCACGACATTAATCTATGTAGGCTTTTAGGACTGCAGTTATAAAGTGCACACACGAATCTTTCAATATTTTCAGCCTCTTCATTGTGAACAATTGATAACAACACAGATACAGTACTTGATGTACCAGATACCATTTCAGTCTAAATATTGTAATTTATGAATAAGTAATACATCAGTATTTTTACTGCTTTCTTCTGTTTTATAAAAGCACAAATTCGGGGGATTGGACCTTGCGTGTAGAAACCTACGCCTCTGTGATACTATGGGTGTCAAAGTTTGAATTTACTTACCACTGAACAAGGTATAATCGTTCCAACAAAAGAATCTAAATCAGACAGACCTACATTGGTTATCTTAGATGGTTATGCTTGATTTAATCTCTTCGCAAGCCTGAATATTATCAGACATTTGGTGACCATGCTGTTATATTTGTCAAGACTTTTTTCTCAATTACTAGTAAGTGAACGAAGTACGCTTGTTGGTGTCATTTCGATAAATATCTTGGTTGCAATTCCAGTAAAGTCTTAACAAGAACAATGCAAATTGGCAAACGACGACCTGTTGGAAAACAAATTACTTGTCGACATGTGCCACTACCTTAAATATAGGCACAATATTATAAAATAAGCAGACAATGCAGACCTTGCAGAATGCCTTTTCTCATCTCAGAGGCGAGGATATTCTTTACCATTTTATTATCTAATAGTTACTGGTGGTGGGGTCGGGGTTTCTGGTGTTATCATTGCGCTAAGAAATAACTTAAATGCATTTTGTTCACAAAGCATGAAGCTGACACTCACATTATAATTCACATAAAGGATGCGATGGAAAACAAATATATACGATAACTTGTCAGTAGTACAGATACTGATGAATTATCTATGCTTTCGTGGCGTTTTTACCATGTTCATTCTATCACTGAAAAGTTAGGGGTGATATCAGAAAGTCATAGTTGACTGGGTGCGATACCACGTCTTCATTTCATGGATTCAGCAAAAAGACAAGTTGGAAGAAATTTGTTGAAAATCCTGGCTTTCCTTCATCAATTAGTCACAATTAGGAGTCTAAGAATATTGGAAGATTCAAATGTGCACTCTATGATTGAAATACTGAAAACCTACTTAGTCCAGACGTAGATTTATGTTATAACGGAATTTTTATCAACAGTCCTTTGATTTGCTTCCGTCTACCAAGGACGCTTCACAGCTTCATATTTTAAGCGCCGGTTACCTAACAGAGATCTTGATACAGGCTGCAAATATTCACTTTGAACCTAAAGATCACGTATTTGAAAATGATATCTCCTAATTGGATTCGAAAGCCGCCAAATACTTCGGCATGCTTGCAACTAGTGACCTGTGGTGTTAGAAACAAGAGCAATTCTGCTACATGCAAGTATTATAGAGCAGGCCAAGTCTGCATATTTAGGTGTGATTGTAAAGTACAAAATTTTGCTAATCCTGTTTCGTCTTTTGAGAAACTATATCGTCGCCTCAATCTAATAATGTCCCATAATAATGGCTCTATGTCCAGGACATAGATTAATATTTGGACTGAAAACACTGTTATCCGATCAAAATGAAAGCTTTGTCACTCGTTATCTGTCATAATTGACCATAACAATGCTCTAAGTCCATGAAAGCTCGTTCGTACATTGCTCTATCTCCTTTCGTTCAGGCAAGGTTCACAGTTTGATAATCGTGTTTTTATTACTAAATGACATCGATGAACTTGTGTATACCTAAATTAATGAGTATGCTACAATGTAGGCAGTGTTACAAACTCAAAATGATAGAAAATTTGTCCAAATACCACTATGTTGTCTTCTTGGAGATAGCGCAATGTTAGAACGGAATGGATCAACCAAAATTAGCAAATTTTTATCTATCTCCAAACACTTTTTTGCAGGTTTCGTATTATCATTCATAATATTTCAATAATATTCCTCGTGTTTTAAATACATAATTATTGTGCATCCCAAGTATCATGCCTATAAAGACTGATACAACGAAGATATAACCTTTCGAACTTATGAAGTCGATTTCCCAAAAATAAAAAATTGGTAGTTATGGCAATTGTTAGATTGAGGCGACGATATGTTTAGGATTTGTACCATTTAGATTATGATACATTTTACAAACGTTTCATAGAAATCGAATTATTTTCTGGACTCAATGTTTGTCATGTAAGGGTTGATTTATTGTGTATTTTCCCGTTTAGTTGGGTCCAACGCCGTAGCAGCATATCGTAAAGGTCATATCACGACCGTCCTAGAAAAACTAAATATCTGGATTAAGCTCTCTAACAGTTACTAAGCATGTACTTTCGTCAATGACTGACATACTTAAAGATAAGTGGTAGGAGGGAGAATTTTCATAGAAATCATTTCATTAACAAACTCCATGAAAGTATGCTTTGCCCAGGAATAGAAATAAAACACCTCGCGATCAGCAGACTAACGAGCTACCCACTGAGCTAAATGGGAGCTGTATTTTTACCTATTTACGCGACAAACATTACATAAAGGGAAGTTATCATGAAACCAGACGCATTTAAAAATATCAGAACAATTTGAAAGTATTTTGAAAGTGTTCTATCATAAATTTTGTTGACTTTTTGCCAGTAATATACTGTACAATGATCACGTAGCTTCAATAATAAGAAAATGCACTATGATGACCTTTGACCTAAATAATACATTTTTATCAAAAAATAGGTTTTAAACATTCTTTATGTGGTTTAGTAAGTCATCTAGCAACGTGAATTAAATAATGAACTGCCTTTTCAAAAGTTTTCCAAATTTGTCAAAAAATCTTTAAAAACAGTTATACCACTCGCCCTTAATTTTACACCACTGTGACATTGTTTTAACCGTATCGAATATGAAATGTCTGCTTAAAATGTCATGAAGCATTACTAATCACAATTCAAGTATATTTAAAGCATAAACACTAAACGTAGATTTACTAGTTAAACTATTGTAGACGATTTTGTTATTGTTACCTATTTTCGCGACAAAAATGCTAAAAAGGGAAGTAATCATGCATTCAAACACTCCATTTTTTTCATAGAAATAAAGTTTAATCATAATACATTAGTTTTCAACAAAGAAACTCTCAACTTTACCGATTAAATTTCTTGAAATGTCAGTATAAAGAGCATAGGGTCCAATAAAAAATAAATGGACCTAGTTGACCTTTGACCTGAATTACGGACTTAAACGCGACTTAGATTTTATACATCCCCCCGTACGATACCAGGGAGGCATCCAGCTACATGAATCAACTATTAGATTTGCATTAACAAAAATGTCCTACGCTTTCATTTTCTAGAGGGTTTTTTTGAAATCGTAGGTAGACTAATTATACAATAAGTTGATATCGCAAAGGGGTAAGGTTTAGACGACCAATCAATGTATAGCTTTTATCTAGACAAAACACTAATCATATCATCAGAATGTCGTAAATGCATTTTCTTTCTTAGATCGGGGTTTTGATAGAGCGGGTCATTCATGTGCTGTGATTTGACAATTCGCTGCGAGATGCGTAATGTAAAAATATGATTATGTTTGTTAGGAGCAGTAGTCCAGTGGTAGGACGCGCGCTTAGGGATCAAGAGGTCTTGGTTTAAATCCCACTATGGGGCTATGCTAATTTTCCTTGTGCAAGAAATTTACCTGCGATTGCTTCACTCCACCCAGGCGAAATGGGTACCTGTTAGGGTCATGTACAGTATGCTGTGGCTGCAATCTGCGCCGTATGTTAACAGTAGATATGTGACTCGATGATCGGGGAAGTTAATGTCAACTGTCGACTGAATAGTGATACTACAAGTAGACTTCAAAAACCTTGTTTTAACTTTTTAACTTTAACTATAATGAGGCAAAGACCAGTTTAACGTTGACTGTACCGCGAGATTGTCAGATGTAAAAAGCGAGTATGAGAGCGGAGATTTTAAATCGTGTTATAACCAGTTTTTGAAGAAACATATTAAAAGTAATCGATTGATTGATGCCAATGTTTGCATTTCCCCCGGGCATAGCTTGATCAATCTTCATTTTCCTTCATTTAAATGCTTAGGAAAACCTCTTAAAATTCCATTAAAAGGATATAAAATAAACGTTTATGTTTATCTGAAAATTGGAATTTTTAATAAATTGCAGCATTTTACTTTGGTTAACGTCTTATAAGTTTAATGTATAATTATGTCTCAAGATTTTAATGTTACCTATACGTGTAAATTACGTTTATTTCTTAATGTTACCTATGCATGTCTAAATACTTGTAGTTTAGATATAAAAAGTAGCTACGCTAGGTTTTGATTCAGCGAATCGTCTGCGCTATGATGGGTCTTGACGGACGAAGCATTTAAAAAAACAGTTAAATATTGCAATATTGGAATATCCATTTTCTCACCTGCGGGCTATAGATATCCAATTTGATTGGGAAAAAAACTGAATCTATATTTGTATAGATATAATAAATTTATTTTAAATATTGTCAGTATTTAAATATATGATTTTTATTGAAATATCGAGGACAAAATTATGCAAAACATAATATATTATGTGTTAATCATGGATGGCAAACAAAAAATCCTAACTTCAGAGATTTATTTAAAAATATTTCTATATTATATATACACTGTTTTGATTCATAAAAATAATAGATAAATTTGGTACTTGACACATTTTCTTAGTAAGAAGTGTTAATTGTAAGGACTTTCGCATTTTAACGCTTTGTTTCTGCATCTTACGGACACTCAATGCTGTTTTCGGCTCTCGTGGGTTCAGATCGGTCGAGAAAAAGGGTATTTATTGTTGTTGAAATTTTCAAACTTTCTTATAAATATACTGTGACATTTAAGGTCCTCATAGAAGGGCCTTAGTGGTACAAAGAATTTCAACGATTAATGTAAAACTTAAAATTTATAAAAACGCGGTTCTAAGTTCGTTTCGAGAATTGTTCTTCAATAAAACATACCTTATGCCTCAGACCCATAAAATCGTGGCTTCTTGCGGATCCGTACGTGCAGACAGTCGTAGGCCGTGGGGAGCATTGCGTATTAAGGTGACGGTACGCAAATTGGAAGATATGCAAGTTTAATCCGTACTCAGTCACGATTTTGTTCACGATTCGACTTAGAAACTGATACGTGTATCCACGGCTCATCTCAAAGACTCTGGTAAAAACGTAACTGTCCGTTCGGGTACGCAAGAGTTCGTACGAGTCCTTGCGGAGCTTGATCGCACGGCGCCCGTACGGTGCATTCACGGCTATTTTTATATCTATGGGACTGTAGGATTAGGCTTTTTCGTTTAGTGTTGTTTCTAAAATCTTTTAGGACCCCTACCCCAATCATTTGATTGTATACTTCATAATAATTATGTCCCTTTGGATTATGTAGTTAATTCCTTCTCATGTACAGTACAGTATGTGAATTGTAACGTACTCATTCGCGATCTCACTTTATAAGGTTTGAGCTCTTTAAATGCAGAATTAATGAAGTTCCTGATTTCTAAGTTCATGTAATATTGTTTTTTTTATTTGAACTGTCCTTTTTTGCTTCTCAAGTATGTTTTTAAAGACTTGTTTTTCAGTCAGTCATCTAAAAATCAATTCCAAGCCGTTTATGCAGTTATATTAATTTTGTAAAGGTTTTCTTTCCTATAGAAATAAGCAATCGAAACAGTTTGAAAAAAAACCATTGAATTTTAATAGACAAAACAGGCTTTTATTAGAAGCAACTTTTAAAACATAAAAATAACTTACGTACAGAGCTTGAGAGTATTATAAGTAAATGACACATGCCTGTTAAAATAAAATGTAAACAAAATACTGGAAGTATCATAGATTTAAATCAATGGCATACTCTGTAATCGATTTACAATGACGTCATAAGTATAAAACCCATCAAAAGGTTGCAGACTGTGTCACAAATGAAATGAGGGTTTCTTGTTAAGAGTTTAGAATTATGAATAATAAATTCAACTCAAAGAAAAAATATTGACTTTTTATAATACGAATCAATCTCCCGTCTAAGTAAATAAACATGCATATTATGCTTTGAAGCCACTATCATGAAGACAAAATGAAATATGTACAAAAACACGTCTGATATAACATTTCATGTAAAATTCAGAAACCTTAAACTTCGTGTCTGACTGTATAATCACAACAGTAGGTACGTGTTTTAGTCTAACCTCCATGATTATCTGAGAATACATTCGGAACACCTCGACCTTTCATGAATGAATAGTCTCTGAAGGATTTTACTACCTACGCGAGGCGAAGCACGTAACGGTTATACAAAATAGTTCTTGTAGTATACACACACATATTTGTCTAAACATATTTTATTTGTTTTAAATTGAACTAAATTCGCCATAACGATCGTGTATTTGTTTACTTCAACACCGGTTTTTCTAAATGGCGCCTAAATATGTCCGAGGTTATTCGTAGCGAATGGCCGAGGAGTTCCGAATGTCTGAAAATAGTGTGTAGAGCAGTAACAACCGAGACGTTCCGCATGCAAGGAACAAATAAAAAAAAGATTTTATACAGAGCGCACTTGCGAACTTTGATGTGCGCTCAATACTCATTCACAAAATACATGGAAACTGTTGTAGAACCACGAAGTTATTAAAATTTAATGTGCAATGGCGACACAATTAACGTGTCAAGTAAGTTTTGCCTCATAAACTTATGTTCGACTAAGTGTCCATTTCTTAAAAGAAACGTATTCTGATTATAAGAGAGCAATATCTTTAATTCTGGTGAATATATGATCTCAATCTGCTTCACTGCTTGATTATGCAATTTGAGGAACTCATAATGTAATTCTTTTAAAAGACTTCATTTTAAACACATTGTGATCAAAACTACATGTATTGTTTTAAGTATTGACAATCTAATCAACTTGTGTTTTTGATATAATCTCACATTAAAATACATTTAAAAACCCAAACATATTCAAGCGAAAGTTTCATTTGTTAATATTTGTATCAGAAAAAAGTCTGTTTTTGCACTATACCACTATGTTAGTCTCAATATAGGTTCTTATATCATGTTTTGTGATGTTTTTCAATTGATGTACCTGCATACTTGTAACAACGTCTTTATGAAAAAATAAATTGTCTTGAAAACTGATTATCCACCAGAGGGAAGTTTAAATAAAATAACTGTAAAATATGTTTAAAAAGTAATGTTCAAATAATTATGATGCCGAACACCAATTTCAGACAATGTTCTAGCTATAGCTATAAATAGCAATAGGATTATAAGTCGACCTAACTCAATGTCCATTGAGAGACTCAGATTACTAGACATATCAAATCTTTGACCAGCACCAAGCGCAAAACTTCGACAGTGGAAGACACTTTGCCTTTTTGTAATATTGACAGTTCAGTGTTATATGATTTAAGAAAGTATTACATGTAAATTTTTAAGCCGTGCATGGCGTTAGTGTAGTTCCTGCCAGAGCCCCCCCCCCCCTATCGGATTTGTCGACAGACGTACATGTACCACCGACGGAGCTAACCGGGCGGGTTTAACATACGGCATGAATCAATACACATCAATGAACTGTAATTCTAAGTTTGTGCCTTCTTTTGTTTCTTTGAGAAAATTCAATTTAATTTGCATTCATTTCCTCAAAATTGAACTTTTACAGCAGACCCCCCGAACAAATTTAGTCAATTTAACTTCACTTTCAGGACTAGATTTTTACCAACTAATCTTGGAAAAATCGTACACATGGGACATTAGATAGAGAAAACTATAATTATTTAAATTTTATGGTGAATTATGCGGCTTTTTCAAAATGTTTCAGTCAAACGGTGGCAGTGAATTGAGCTTCTGTCCACAGACGGGCCAAATATATCTATATCCAATCTATTACCCGGTATTCAAGCACAAACATTGGTCAGAAAAGAAAAACAACATATCTTATGATCATAAATTAATGCGTACGTCCCTATATATAGTTCTCTGTGCATACATACATGTACACTACCTAATATATAATATAATGAAAGTATAGTTTTAACTCGTACACGGTAATGTATACAGAACCTTTTTTTATTGTGTTTGATGACAAAATATTATATATGTGCGTATTTAACGAGTGTGAGGACTCTGGGGCCAGTTACTGCGTACTATTCAAAGAACAAACGAAATTTTAGGCGAGTATCAAACCGACAATTGCTAGGCACAGCACCCCCAGTATTATTATGAACAAAAAACTAGCGTATTGTTTGTTGAGGGTTATGTTGACCATTGACAACGGTACATAACATGCTCATAATTACAAAGCCCAACTTTCATTGTGTTTTATAGTAAAGGACTAAACGTATCAAAAACCCGAATGTATGAAATAACTATTTTTCTCAAGACCCGGTCTTCGGGCTAGTGGGTTAATACACTTGTAGTATTTGAACTAGAGTAGAGGCCAAATACACACAGTGAGGTTTTACGTACACACAGAGAAGAACCAACAGCCGGCACACTGATCACAGATCCAACATCAAAGTTGAATAATATTATACTATTTGTTATGTTAAACTACAAAAGAAGGAAAATTCCATTTTTAAAACACCTACCCATTTCATCAATGTCCTTGGCCATGTATAAGGAAATGGTAACTAAAGCCACACTGACTAAAAATAAAATTCCTGAGACTAAAGCCACTGCACGTGCAATTCTCTTTCGTTCCATTTCTTTCCGGTCCAATAAATCTACTTCCTTTTCAGTAAGGCTTGCGATGGGTGCAAGAAAAAATTCATCCGAGGTTTCGATGTGGGATGATAAAATTTCAATTTTCTCAAAGTCATCTTCGCTGTTAACCTCCTCAAAACTGTTATTATACGTAATTACTAACATTTCCCGGAATAAAGCGTTTACGTCACTCCGGACATATTCCAAGAACTTTACTTCTACGTGAATGTATGTTTTTGTTCCAAGCGCTTTACAGAAAAAACAAACAAATAAACAGAGATCAAAGCTAAAGATGAAAACTTTGTTATCACACGAAAAGGTAAATTCATTCGTTTTATCCAAGCCGACATTTTAAACATTAAATACTAAATTCCTCATTCGAGTTTAGAATTATAACACAAAATCATTTGTTTTCACATTTTAAATGATAAGCATGTTTAATACGCAAATCACATTTTGATTGCTACAACGTGAGGCACAGATCCAGCAAATATATAACATTCACTTAATAATGTATAACAAAATCCATGTTTATAACAAAACTAAAATCAAAATATTTTCAAACAAGCAAACATTATTATAAAACTGAACTCAATCCTCACAGAAACACAATCTAACTAATACAGTATTCTCTCTTGTAATTACAAATTATACATATCTCTGCCAATTTCCAATAAGTAAAACCTCCAGTAAAAATATCTTTCAAACACTTTTCTAACATATCCTAAAACTTTGTTTCATTAATACTAAATTCTTTGTTTGTTTTCATTATTTGCCGAGTCGTGCCGAGTCTTCGTGTCATAACGGAATCTGACACCGAGCCAGTCTGCAATCTGCGTATTGAACGCGGAGTATCAAAATCTTCCAACGGAGTGTTTAAGGGAAAGGAAGCTAATAAATTATTCAAGACTCTGTCTCTCTGCAAGTCCGATAATTTTCCTATTATTGCGAGATACAGCTTTATTAAAATATCAGAACTTAGAGTCTATGATCATATAAGAGTAGCTCTCTCTTTGTTTCCTATATAGATAACGTACATGTCACAAAATTTAAAATTCTAAAAATAGCACACAACTTTCTGAGAACGGAGAATCGTAAAGTAACAGCCGTAAATCTGTTAACTCGAGGTTTAATGAGAAATAACGGCTATAAATCCAATTTTTATCTGAAAAAAGCCACAGTAGCGACTGGAATCAATGCTGGCCCTGTAATGAAGTTGAATCACACTTTGTTTCCGTTTTGAAAGTTTTAAAAGATTTTACGACCATTACTAAAACCTTA
Organism: Mactra quadrangularis; assembly: GCA_025267735.1. NCBI lineage: Eukaryota > Metazoa > Mollusca > Bivalvia > Venerida > Mactridae > Mactra > Mactra quadrangularis. Next base: position 46,812,623 of record CM046299.1, on the reverse strand, counting down.
GTCACGTGGGTTCGTCTTGGAGTGTAAACCATCGTAGTCAGACTAGACAGTATAATAAAATGAGATTGTAGGTACACCGATGCCGTTTAAATATATTGTTGCTTTTTATGTTTTCTGAGGGCAAACTTATGTAAATATTTAAAACTTTCGGTTCAAGAACACTGAAAAACTTATTTTGTTATAGACTTTACTATTTTAATGCGAGACAAAATTATAGTACATAGTGTTATGTTTTTATAATTCGAGCTACGCAATCGTTCAGAACTTGTTCGGACATTGATGTTCTATAAGCTCCTTGCCAAAGAATGATAACATTGATTTCACCATGTACCATGTGATGAACGTTATGACTAAATAGTTAATAATGCGGTAACCAAACTTATTTCCTAAGAGTTATTTCCTAATCAAGTTTATAAAGTAAAGGAAGTGGCTACCTTTCTTTAAAGTCATTCTGATGAATAAATGCCCATGCATTTATCTTCAATTTTTGAGTACAGAACAGAATTTTGAAGAATAGAGATCCATGATTGACTTATTTTAAAGGGAACTTTCAGGAAACTGAAATCAAATAATGAAATTTATTGAAGCAAATAACAGACCTACCCGCACGAAGATCAAATAGTGAAATCAGACTGCGCAAATATGTTGTCGAAATGATTTGGCATTCAAGTTCATGATAATTAAGATATTTCAAGCGAATGATAGTATCTCGTTTTACAACAATGTTTTTGATGTAGCCGGAATGCTTCGTCAATTTTAGTAACAATAATACTGATATGAGGCAAAGACTTGCCAAAAACTCATGTGCTTTATATATTGGTTAACTTATCAAGCTACGAGGAATTCCCTGAAGTGGAATGTTTTAAGTAAGTTATCACACTTAGATTACTATTTTCAGCGTGATTAACTCATCCAATGAACAGTTTTGTATTATTTCGTGAGCGAAGAAATCAATTATTATATTGGAAATGGCAGGCACATAGGATGAGGCCAAGTTGATTACACGTTTGAGGAGGCTGGTAATAGCCTTCCTTCTTCAGAGGCGGATAAGCGATTTCCTAAAGGGGAGAATATTTGAATAGAGTTTTTGTAAAATGTACGCTATCGCAGAACCAAGTTTTGAAAAGTAGTAAAAAAGTAAAAGTCATATCTGTATACTTTGTTACAAACCTTTAATCTGGTACACTTATATGGATTTTTTATTTTGAATGTTTGATAAAATAACTTGTTTCTGATCTATTTTGACAACTTGATTCATGCACATATGCCTTCATGTGTTTTTGCAAGATTATAAATATTTTTTGCACAAAAAGCAAAAAAGCTAAGTCCGGTTTAAAGTTTGATATGTAATGAACGATACATTATAAGCAATTGCGTTACTTATTTTAACAAAAACCTTTCCCTAAAATACTGAAATTTGTTTTCTTCCAAGTACGAGTATTTCATATATTACTTGCGCCTCTGTAAATTTAAAATGATTCGTTTGAACCCCGAACCCCCTTTGCATCCGCGGGTGACTTTTTATTTTTAGTATACGCGATGATTGAGAAATTATGTTTTGTGGAAAACTGACGTCAACTAATTTCCGTTTCTGTATACTGCAATACATTGGTATTTTCATCGATTCTAAATAGACAAATCATGTCTGTGCAAACAAAAATGGACAACGAAGGTCAAGTGGTCTGGCTGTAGTCCTGACCTTTGAGTATTAATCTATTGTTTTCGTTTACAGAATGATATAATAACATTGTGCCCTTTCGGAACATAATAAATTTTTTCCAAAATTGCACTACCTTAGAGCAAGGCTTTGCGAGTTCCAACTCAAAGCCAAACATACGGACGTAGTCAGCAAATCAGATCAAAAGTGTTATTGATTCATTTTAGAGTAAGTGCTTCCTATTCCATGATTCTCTTCTTTTTTGTCGACTCTTAACATGAAGTTAGTCAGATGAAATTCATCAGTTAATCTGCAGACTTCTTACATGCATCGTCGCAACCGTCAGCAAGTCAGCTAAAATTAGTGAGTTATTCTGCTACATTTTCACGGACCTATCGCGACTTCGTTTCCCAATGTTAATGTTTTTTTGCCGGCTCTAAATATAAAGTTGTAGTTAGCTGCAACTTGTCAGGTTATTCGCTAACTTCTCACATGCTTCCCCTAAACCCCAACCCTCCATTTTGTCGATAAACTACACATGTATCAACAATGGACTGTATCAATGTTTATCAACTTCAATCAGTAATTATTAATTTATAATTCAAATTAAGGAGTGTATGGGTCATGTTGATACGGACAATCAAGCATATATTAAGTTGATATAAGGTATCATTCGATTGCTTACATGAGTGAACCATTCTTACTCCATTAGCAATTGAACGTGGATTTGAGTGACACGTCATCACTAATTGTGCATCGAAGAACTAAGCTATTGGGCTGGTTTAATCGGGTGAATGCGATTCGGAACAATTTTCATTATCCGTCGTTTACTTAGCCCAGCACAATTGCCAAGGAGCTCGAATTCGTGAAATAAAAAACACACTCTACGATCTAAATGCACTCTCAAATAGTTTGAAAATAGCGCATGCGCAAATTGACTGTTCCGGTTTCCAAACACTGCTGACTCGTGTTCAGCAATCGAAGTAAGCTTTATTGATGTTCCAAGAATCCATAGAACTATCCCATGTAACATTATTATTGTAATCAGTTCATTTAAATATCATTATTTATTTATATACCAACATTAGCCCTATTGTATGCTCACTTAATTCAATATTGTACAGTAGTCTCCGAGGTATAATATTTAGCACAATGGTTATGTGGGGATGAGTGCCATAATAATAGGTTTATACAAGTTTTAATAACTGAAAGTAACAGATTGTTATCTGAATATGGAAATAAACAGCGTGGTTTAACAATTAAACTCAGCATTTATCACGCGATTTGTTTTCCGAATACCACGGTGTCTATATCACGTGATATTGTCTGATCATTGTGGAACAAAATATCAAACTACGCACTTTCAAAGTAGGTTTTCTCAAATAACGTTGGTGATGATACATCAGGTTTATGAGATATCATGAACTTGTCATCCTTTTTTCAATTAAACCTTAGATAGATTCTTTATTTAGGAATCAGTACTTTTAGCTAAGTGACAGGGACTTTCAAACAGCGGGTCCACAGCTTTGGAGTGATCTTCCTCTCGGATTCATATAAAGCGGTTCTGTCGATATTTCAAAAAAATACCAAATCATTTTCATTCCAAGGATATTCTACAGTTAATCATACATAATTATATGTACAATATGTAGGAATTGTATCGTTATTGTTAAACACCATTAAATATGTTGCAAGGTACAAAAAGGCGTTTAAGAAAGTAAACAAGTGAAATGACATGTTTAAAGAGTTAAATCACTAGAATCGTTGCTTTTTCAACAACCCTCTATAACATATAAGTTTCTTAGAAAGAGTTGCCAATCCACGTTATCCCATAACAAGTGAAATATTGAACAAATTATGGAAGATAATCAACTTTAAGCGTTAGACTGGCCGCCCTGATAGGACCTGCACAATGGGTTGCTACAGAGTTGACACCAACCCCCCTCCAAACAAACAACAACAAAAGTTTTAGCGTGGAACTAGACTAACTATACATGTTGATTTATGATATACACTATCATGAATACACCTATTTTGCGAGTTCAGCCGAGTTATTAATATAAAAACAACATTTGGTTACGTTGTATGCCCAACCTATTGATCGTATATACTATTGACACAAACCCTCAGCCATTTCAAGTAATATTTGTCCATATATCAATCAGTGTAGTAATGTATATTAAAACATCATAATTTCCTTCTATAAATAACGATATATTCATACAACCCTTCGACATGATTGATGTTACAATCAATAGAAAACTTGATCATATGAAAAAAAAACCTTAAGTCAAAAGGTGCAAAGATAGTATCTAAGCCTTACACTGTAATGCTGGGAGGATATGGTCAAAAAGTACGGGAAATGCATTGTATCTATGATATTTTTCATGTTTAACAAGATTGTTACAGTTTTTACTACTGGTAGCGTTGCTTCTATCCGTTATGTCAATTCAAAAATTGAGCAATGGTGTTAAGGTCTTTTACAATTCAAATTCCACAGCCGAAACATCGTGCAGACGGAAAAATAAACTACAAATTGATAATTTAAAATAACCCTTTTATTTCACCAACCTTATCCAAAAAGCTCACCATGTGCAGAGGAAATTCGGCACTTAATTTGATATTTGAAACCCAAAACTATCAATTAGGCTTTGACTTACTTCCATTTATTATCATTTAATATTACTATCAAGAAATCAAATATCTGTCAGTTATCTTTCCCTGATAAAATCTGAAGCAATCCAATTGGTAAGTAGGTCCTTACAGTTGGAATCCTCGGATTTTATTATTGAATTTCTATGTAAGGATAACAAAATATTCCATGTTACATCTTTCTTGTTAATTAAGATAGTAACAGAAGTGATGAAATTTAGATAGTTCTTTACCCTAAAAATACATAGTTTGATTTTCAAACAAATTAAATGATTTACAAAAAAGTTATCTAAGATTAATTTGGCAAATTGACATTTAAAGTAAGGGTAAAATCCGAGTTATCCAACTAATAGGACCTACCTATTTGAAGAGTATACAAGAGGAAATAACTGACTAAAGTCCTTTGTTGTTCTGCTTGATGTTTATACACGTATCAGGTAAATACTGTTGTTAAGAGGCTCTCAGGGAAGATAGGGCTTTGCCTAACAGTGTTCCCTCTATAAATATTTATTAGTATTACATTAAGTGTGATTTACTGTGATTAATGTTTTATAACGTTATTGCTGTTGTTATTATTATTACCAATTTAATATTTCTTACGATTATATTTGTCGTAAAATTTTTGTTAAAAACAATCTTATGACATTTTTAGATACAAAAGCCAATGAACAAAAATGCTTACATTTCTTGTTTAAAATGTACGTCACCAAGCTATCCGTAAACGAGCGTTTAATTTACGACGCTTTTTGTCGCTAAACTGATGGGTTAATATATCTTAAATAAAAGCCAAACGGCCTACGAATTCTCTTTTGAAATTTACGTCTATTAACCAAAACACCTCATTGCTACATGTACATGTATATCGACTGTATAAAGATACTAAAATGTCAACATTTATCTAATGAATATTATATGAGCTTAACTGGGAAACGTTAATAAGAAAATCGAAAAACATATAGATCTTCTTCTTCTGTAAGAAAACAAGTTTCTTGTCTTGGTCTTTTGTAATATACAGTACCCTCCAAAAGTCTGGAGACAGTTTCACTTTGTAAGCCTACTAAATACCTTCTATACTATTAAATTTGCGAGTTTCCTGTTTTGTGGAAGTAACTGCGCAGCTTTGAATAAATCTTTTGTTTGTCACTGGAGCACCTATATACCGGCATATCAAGTTGACAATTCTTTTTTGACAAAGCCTCTTGATATTTGCAAAAACTGCCAAAAATCAACAAAAATAGTGGGTTTTTTTTGTGTCTAAAAATAGTTCTAGATAAAATCAAAATAGACACGTCAAACCAAACTCCCCGCAGCGGTTATATCCCTTTATCAAATCAATAACCACTGCCACCACAAGTAAAATTCGAGTTTGATTCTCGACGTGAAGTAAAATATTTCTGATCTTTACTGAATCGAATGTAATCACATGCCTGTAACTGCTGTATTATCATGGGGAATCACCCAGAATACGTGCAACCTTCTTGCCATTTTTTGAATATTCACCAAGCATGCGTTCTTTGTTCTCGAAATAATACCCATAAACGGCATACTCACCCATGCTTTTTAAACATGCCTGTTTCGAGGAACAGTTTCGAGAACTGTCATTACCTAAAGCCCGTGCTTGCACAGGCTCCCATCTAGTTTATCTAAAATTTGTTAACAGTTTATTTTGAAATCCTTTTTGTTTTGGTTTTTTTGTCGTTTTTTTTATTATCATTATAATTGTAACTTAGACTACAAATATAGCATGAACTTTTTGTTATAGCAAATAATCAAAATAAACATAGATTTAGGGGCATTAGGATGTCAGATGCAGAGTCTTACAAATGCTTTGCATTCATATTTATTCTCATTTTATCACTAGCCATACTTGAATTATGTTAAAAATATAGATTCTACAAAAATGATCATCAAAATTCAAGAATTGTTGTAAAATTTCTTCAGGCTCCAAACTTTTAGTGGGTACTGTAGTTGATACAATCAGATAGTCACGTGTAAGTCACTGTGTTTTAAAGACAATAATTTGTATCTCTGATAAATGTATGTAGATAAAAACTGAGAAAATAAGAAACTAAATTGAATGCAAACAAAATTATCTCCAACTTAATCGAGTAATGTAACTCTCACGGATGACATTAATTACAAACTGAAAAGCTAGGCAAATTTTACGAACACCTACGTGCTCTGTGTGTGTTTTTGTGACAAGCGAGTGTTCTTTTATAGAATTGATACATAGGTAGCAAACTATGCCAAAAACGCTGTAGCAAACCATGCCAAAAACGCTGCAGCATATCATGCCAAAAACGCTGCAGCATACCATGCCAAAAACGCTGCAGCATACCATGCCAAAAACGCTGCAGCATACCATGCCAAAAACGCTGCAGCATACCATGCCAAAAACGCTGCAGCATACCATGCCAAAAACGCTGCAGCATACCATGCCAAAAACGCTGCAGCATACCATGCCAAAAACGCTGCAGCATACCATGCCAAAAACGCTGTAGCAAACCATGCCAAAAACGCTGTAGCATACCATGCCAAAAACGCTGCAGCATACCATGCCAAAAACGCTGCAGCATACCATGCCAAAAACGCTGCAGCATACCATGCCAAAAACGTACTTTTGCACTAATCAGACATATCTTTAACTATATATTTTATATGTCGCAGAACGTTAATGTTTCTTTATTAACATCGGTTCAGTTATGGTCGCAGATTCACCAGATTTTCTAAACACCTCCAGGTAGTGTTTACTTTTTTACATGGGGCCGACAGAATACAAACATGATACACATACTCATGTAAGCATTATTAAACGATACAACATACAGCTGTTTCCATAAACACCTCGTGTATTAAACATTATTTGAAGACAATATCATTTTAAACTTTCGCACGAATGGTAATCCAGAAATGCACCGGCATGCAATGGAACGATAATTTATAAAAACGCAGGTGTCGCATCCGATATAACAATGGGTGTAGTATGCAATATTTGGATCGTAATTTATTCATTTTTTCTATGTTCTTTATATAAATAGCTTAGATATTTCGGCGATTTTCTACAAATTTGTATCTTACTCAATCTTTTCTATCGAGATGTATGAAATCGGCTTACGACCTTATCATATGCAAAAGCGTATGCAAAAAGATGTTGGTGTCATTGGCAAGGGCAAAGCTTTAGCTAAGCGTGTATGTATACAATTATTTATATAGAGAAACTGAACTCTAATTGAACGACCATTTTCCAGTAATATATCTTATATGGAAACATATATTTTTTGGTACTGAATCGTGCCGACCGCCAGTGATTTCATTTATATGCATTACAAATCGTATCTTTACTTTATTGCAAATAGCCGCCCGACTAGCTCAGTTGGTAGCACGCAAGTCTACTGATCGAGGGGTCGTGGGTTCGCTTCCCGGGAGGGGCATACTTTCGTGGAGTTTGGGCATGAAATTATTTCTACGGTCATTCTCCCTCCTACCAATGATTTTAAATTATGTAGGGCAGTTGTCAGTCACTGACGAAAGTATGTGCTAAGTAGTTGGTTAACAGCTAAATCCAGAGATTTAGCCTTTCCAGGAGGAGGGAGTAGGTTGACTGACCGCCGTTATATGACCTATAAAATGTGTTGCTACAAACAAACAAACTTTACTGCAAAACAATTTGGAAACCATTGATTTTTTGTCTTGATAACAACAGTTAGAAAAGATTCTTGATTCTCCAAGCTGTTATACTTAATCACTTGATTTCCATCTTGAATGTAAAATATCCAGATTGTAAAATAAAAAAGTTCCAGAAAAACCATTATGTCCATAAACAGTTTTATCATTCAAGAGTTGTTATCAAGCAATATGTTTTCATAGACAATTAACAAATTTTCTCAATTACGTTGTACAAGTTAACATAATGCTATCTGATATAACTAATGTATTTATCATGTAAAAATCATTCATGCGGGTCTGAAATATTAGAAGACAAAGTGATAACACATTCTGATCACCTCGGTTTTTATGCTCAACAATAGACAGTGATGTATTAATGGACAATACGGTACTACTCAATGTTTTATGATTGTCTGATAGCCCACTTATCATTTGTTTTCTTTCAGTGAAATTCATAGATCATTCACGTCAATGTTAGTGTCATGCTGAGATGCTTCAACTTTAAAGGGCGGACCAAGAAATATATATTAATACTATATAAAATGTATAATTCTTATTAGCACTATATAAAATGTATAATTCTTGTTAGCACTATATAATAAAAATTATATATAATTCTTATTAGTGCTATATAATAATATTATATATAATTCTTATTAGCACTATAAAATATATATAATTCTTATTAGCACTATATAGAATGTATAATTCTTGTTGCACTATATACTAAAAATTATATATAATTCTTATTAGTGCTATATAATATATATAATTTTTATTAGCACTATAAAATATATATAATTCTTATTAGCACTATAAAATATATATAATTCTTATTAGCACTATAAAATATATATAATTCTTATTAGCACTATAAAATATATATAATTCTTATTAGCACGATATAATATATATAATTCCTATTAGCACTATATAATACATATAATTCTTATTAATACTATTTATTATAAAAATTATATAATACGGAACACCTCGACCTTTTATGAATGAATAGTATTCGTAGCGAATGGCCGAGGAGTTCCGAATGATAATACTAGGTGTGGTCAAAAAATGTTCTGACAAGGACTTACTTTTAAAAGAGTTGTAAGCAAACATATCAGGAACAACAACAGTAAACAACACATACATACTTCATAGTCAAAAACATACAGGGGGGGGGGGGTTTAAGATTTCTAATATTTGGTTATAAAAGAGGCACCATAAACAAATAACGAAAACAAGAATCTGACCAACACTATAGGATGAAACCACAATGCATCAACGTTTTTGATAAATTTGGAAGTACATTGTATGTCCATCTTGCAGGTGACTGTATAAAATGAAATTGCCCAGTCCCACAGTATAATTACACACTATTGCTTTAAGGTGACAGTATAATTATACTATATAACATAATTATATTACATACTATATAACATAATCATATTACATACTATATAACATAATTATATTACATACTATATAACATAATTATATTACATACTATATAACATAATTATATTACATACTATATAACATAATCATATTACATACTATATAACATAATTATATTACATACTATATAACATAATTATATTACATACTATATAACATAATCATATTACATACTATATAACATAATTATATTACATACTATATAACATAATTATATTACATACTATATAATATAATTATATTACATACTATATAACATAATTATATTACATACTATATAACATAATCATATTACATACTATATAACATAATTATATTACATACTATATAACATAATTATATTACATACTATATAACATAATTATATTACACACTATATAACATAATCATATTACATACTATATAACATAATCATATTACATACTATATAACATAATCATATTACATACTATATAACATAATTATATTACATACTATATAGCATAATCATATTACATACTATATAACATAATTATATTACATACTATTAAAACATAATTATATTACATACTATTAAAACATAATTATTATTACTTAAAAGGAAAATAGGCTGCCTTTATGTATATTTCCCAAAAAATGTGGAATGCATATTTTTTATTCTGCATTAGCAAACGTGTTTGTTTGGAGATCACTTGTTAATGTTTTATCGAAGTAAAACAAAAATAATAACTACGTATATACAAATCGGGGCGCAATGTCAGCGATTTTTTTCAATCTTGTAATATATTTACAGCGCTCGTATCGCGTGGTGGATATGGAGAACCCCTTTGTAATATAGAAGAAAAGGGTAAAAAAAAAATTAATTTAAGTGCAGGAAGTTTATTTTAGTCTAAACACGATAGGACCGATTAAATTAACAATGGGACATTTAAAGCAAATTATACGCGTTTTAGGGTTGCGAAATACAAAATTTAAAGACTTTCTGGGGAAGTGGAATTCTGGACACACCCTAGTCCTTGCTTCGCCTGATCAATCAATATATACACATGTCACCTATCTTATCCCATAGAGTGAATCTAGATTGTGTACAGAAATATACCATTGATTACATAATTGGAATCTTTCAACAGTATATGAACTTTTGTTATTTTCATACTGTAGGCTTCAAGCTGTCACACGTTCAACAACTTGAATGTCATCGTCCCAGATCATCGGACTACTAGTGTTTATAAATAAATCTTCTATTGAAATATATTGCTTCGTTTTGTTGTGAAGTCGACAATAACTAGGTCTTAATCAGCAATGATTTTTTTTATTGTTAACTTTTATTCAACTGTCAGAAGCGCAAACATTAATTCTGCTGATTTAAATAGTTGTTTTATCGAAAGTACAGAAATACAATACTGAATATTTAAGTAAGCAGAGTTAACGTATTTGCATTATCGTACTCAGAGTTCATCAAAACCCGGGTCGATAGCGCAGTTGGTAGCGCGCCGGGATTTGGAATCTCGTGCCCGAGGGGTGCGGGTTCGAATCCCACCCGGGGAGGTTATACCCTTTCATGAAAATTTGACAATAATGTCAATTTTCCTTCATTAATTAGATAATATTGAGAAGTTTCCGGCCTTGTGGAAGGGTAGGTGAGTACTGGTTATCGACAATGGTCCAGGAAATCTAGGTTAGGTGCGCTGGACGCCGTAAAATGACCTAAATTGTGTTGACATGGTGTTAACTCCAATAAATAAATAAATAAATAGTTCATCAAGATTCTCAAGCTAGTATCGAGAATCTTGATAGCCTCTGGGAACGAGAATAATGTATTTGACACTGACAGTAAAATAACAGTTAACAATAACTGATTCAAACTTAAGCGTACTTCAATGTCTTTAAAGACAATAAAAATGAATATGAAATTAATTTATCAAACAAGTGCGTTGAATTCTAGCACTTCTGTTTCATTAAAAGGGGAGACACGCTAGATGGTTGTACAGTGTATATAAAAGGTGTGTGTTACTTAGAAGGATACCGTAACCCAGGTCGATAGCGCAGTTAATAGCGCGCCGGGAATTCGAATCTCGTGCCCGAGGAGGAATCCCACTCGGGGAGGTTATACCCGTCCATGAAAAATTGACAATAATGTCAATTTTCCTTCATTAATTAGATAATATTGAGAAGTTTCCGGCCTTGTGGAAGGGTAGGTGAGTACTGGTTATAGACAATGGTCCAGGAAATCTAGGTTAGGTGCGCTGGATGCCGTAAAATGACGTTAACTCCAAAAAATAAATAAATAAATAGAAGGATATCGTCGAGGAAAGTTTAACTGTTATATAAATGAATGCCTTCCACAGTCTGTAAATGATAATAAATCAGTAAATATGAAATCAATTTCTCCTGCAAAGCTATAGAGTTTTAAACACTTCTACCTATTACCTGGCGTGGAAGTATTGACAGACATAATGTACTGATGAATTACTTAATGTCTCTCATAATCAATCAAAGATATATAAAATCTATAATGGAATTTTCTCTAAAATGTTATTTATTTATAGAAGACTTTGAAATAATAAATACTTAGCGAACGCACCGTAATTTAATCATGAAAAATTGATAATACTTTTAGTACGAATGAACAAGTCTTATGTTTTGGTTGTTATAAAGTATTTGCTTATAATTAAGATGTATAGGTAAAGTTTATGAAGGATATTAATCAAAGAACTAATGTATTTGTTGTTTAATTTAGTTTCGCAGGTGCATGGATTTTATTTGAAGAATAGATTAGAATAAAAACAATGATACTTGTTTTGATGTGCTTATTAAATAACTCCAGCTAGAGTGCTCGATATTGAATTTTGGCACTTCAAATTCATACTTTATTCAACAATAAATTAAAGACAGCTGTATGTTAAATCTTAAGTATTACAATTACGTCATGTATCGTTTTTCAGGTAAAAGGACCATGTGTCGGCGATACTTAATCTTATACCGGTTCTTAGTAGCACGGCGACCATGAATTTGTTTGCATGTATGTTCGTTTTATTTTCAAATATTTTTTTTCTATTTAATATAACCATTGATAAGGTGTATACACTATTAATAGGTTAAAGTTAAAGTGCGGTTTAAAGTCTGCGCACAATCTTGTACGATAACTCCTGATCATTGAAATCCCCTTCAAGCAGAATATCCAACACAGTACCTATTTACATCTGGGTAGAGTGGAACAATTGTAGGCTATTTTCTAGCTAAAGGAAATTCACAGTGCCCCCTAGTGGGGATCGAACCCGGGACCTCTAGATCCCTAGGCGCGCGTCCTAGCACTGGACCACTGCGCCTAACAATGTTCCATCTAATATTGTTCTTACACCAATAAATAACATTGTCTCACGTTCATGATATTTCTGACAATGAATTTATGTTCTAGTATTATTTTGTCAGAATCTATTTAATAACTTAAGTCTCTGGATACTTCCAGGAATTATTTTCTGATTCTATGAGAAAGTGTTTATGTCAGTCATGTCATATATCATATAGCGTCTATATAAAAACATAAAGATTACCTATAATGTTCTACAATATACACAAAAACCTGAGTAAGCGGCTAAGCGCTCACTTTTATACACGTTTAAACATACTTTGGCAATGAAAGTAAATATCTTAGAAAACAAAAAGGAACCGCAATTCTCGAGTCTTTCACTACTTATGTCAAGACAAACAAGTTGAATACTCCTTTTTACAATAAAAAAAACGTCACAATTAAAATACCTCATGCAATTGTTTTTGCACATTATTTGTTACTAAAGGTCCACTTTTGTTCTTAGTATATATTGAGTAGGGCTGTCACGATGCGCCAGAAGCGTATTGCGATATACTGCAATACGCTGGCATCGTATCGCGATACGTAACACGATAAATTTTGGGCTTTTAGATTTGTTGTGTCTTCGCTGTATTTAACAGAAAAATTGCAAATCTTACATGCAGCTACTGATAGAATCTAGCCTCTTTAAGTATATACGGGCCGCGGCCGTGGCGTAGTGGTTATCATGTCTGACTTCGAATTCGGAGATCGTGGGTTAGAGTCCGGTCGCGGTAGATCATACCCTATACATGCATTGTCGGCATCGTGGTAGGGTAAGTTAGTACTGGTGATAAAAAAGTGTCCGGGAAACACCTATAGTAGGAAAAGCTGGCCGTCGTAGATATGACCTTAATATATGTTGAATACGACGTTAAAAAATAAATAAATAAATAGACAACTCATTTTGAAGCACAATGTCCAGTTTACACAGGTTTTACTGAAAATATAGTGTTTAGTGTTATAGACTATATCATGGCATTGTCATTAATTTCATGAAATATGTTTATTAATCACAGTCATAGATAGACCTTTTACATGAGATATCGTGTAATAACGCCAGAGACGTTGGGTTCGAGATTTGGAACGAGATTTCATTGATTCCATGACCTTGGTGATTTATATATGACATTTTGGTTGAATCTTCTAACGTTTGATAGATAATGTTTAATAATTTGTTTCATCAAAGAAAAATCGGTTTGTTTGGGGTTTTTTTGTAAATTTATTTTCTAATTTCTAAATTGGTTATAAGCTTATAAACAGTTTCAACTTAAGAGAGTTAAAGGCAAAATTTAGTTTGGTTTGAAGTTGACTATTATGAATATGGTCTGCCGACTTTACAATAGTGTATGATAACTCCTGATTGCTGAATTCATCTTAAAGCAAGTGATCATAACAATACTAATTTATTCCTCCTGTTTGGAGTAAAGTAGACATAAAAATTTCTAGCTCATACATTTTTCTATAAGCTTATCGAAACGACACTTTAGTCGATACACTCAGTAGATTGTTTTTATGATATATATTTTTATATTAAACAGTATTTATAAGTTCAACGCTTTGATATAAGAATTAATGCAATCACTTATGAATTTGCAGGCCTAGCTTATAAAGTCGCTGTATTCAATCCCTATGAGGTTTAACGCTTTGATACATTTTGGACTGGATAATTTGAAAATACAATATAAGTACGGTGTATGTTCACTTTCGACCAGGGGGAGTTACTCTGTACGAAATGATGTAGAAATCCATCAACTGTAGTCGCATTACCTCCCTTTATACAGCAGAAACAAAATTAGCAAAAAGTGTGGCAATAAAATGTTAGTAGAAAATACCACAGTGCCTAATCAATACACTGGGCAGACAAAAATGTATTTATCATTATGTAAGGGATGGAACATTTGCGTGGTTCCTTGCAATTATAGTCCCAAAAATAAAATGAAGTGGGTTGTTTCCAAGATGATATAATCATAGTGCGCAAAATAACAGGGAACCATTCGTCAGTAAAACTTAATTTTTTCCGAGATGGTTTCTGTCATCAATAATTTTGTACTGACTTGCAAAAAAACCTTGATTGCTATGTATTTAGTCTAAACTCTCTTAACACGTTGGTTTGATACAAAACAACACTTCCACGCAATTTGGTATTAAATATGTATCCGTATTACCCTAAACAATTGAAAGTGCTTAGTATCATGCAACGTTTGTTTGTAATAATGGTGAATTATCGGTATGGGATTTATGACCACATTTCCTGTGAAAATAAACAATTAATGCAAAAAGTACAGACCATGTTTGTCAATAGAAATGATTCATACACAATCGACATGAAAATGTTAAAAGAATAATAAAGTGTTGTTGTTTGACCTGTCAAAAACTAGCCGCGCAAAAATAACATAACTAATTCATTGCACGACCAACCGTGTAATGGTGTGATTTTTTGACAGGTCAAATAACAACGCTATACAGTATCATCACGCTAAATAGATTGCATAAGCGCTACCACAATACGACTGTAGCGGTCAATATAGTGGAGTAGTTAGAAATTTGATTCTTATGAGATTACATTTTGCACGCGCCACGTGAATATATACATCGGGTGGATATAACACGTGACTAATAGCCAAAATTTAAATAAATTAGAAAACATTAACAAATAGTATCGACTTAAATCGAAAATGTCCCATAATTTTTACCCTTCACCATTGAATGAAATGTGGACAGTTCCAAGGGGAAATGCATAAGCTTTCCTCGAAAAAATATTGAATCTTAACTACAGTATATGCAGTCTCCTTAATCATATGAATCAACGTTTAATATGCAAGAAAATCGGATATAGCACCATGAGTGATATTATAAAGTGATCCATGATAACGAATTTATATATTTAAAAATCCCGAAGTTATGGTCAGAAGACATGCACGTTTTACCTTGTGCAATCCTAATTTCTAAACGTTCTAGGCAAAAATGAAACACGTCGAAAATTATATTTGTTGTTTCGATTAACTTGACGAAAATGACATTATTTGATCGACATGTACCTGTTTGTTTAATACTGGTGAAATTGAAATTTGATTAGTAGATTAATAAGAATTGATCCGGTCTATATAATTCATACATGGGATGTTATACCTCCGGAGTCATCTAACTGATGCGATGTAAGCAAGCTGAAAAGCTTCAGGATACCGACCATGATGTAGCGTTTTGATTCCTGAACGGGACCAACCTAGTTTCGAGAATTCAAGTCATGGGTTATTTTCTATAGCCATTCTCCCATCTACACTTACCTATGTATTTATAAGGCGAAATTACATCCACGAATTGGCAAATGTTTTTGCATAATTCTGGTTAAAAGTGTAAAAACGCAATAAAGACCGCCAATAAAAACAAAATCCGATTGTTTTAACTGTTTAGCTTGAAAAGGGGGACTACTCTTACAAATTTATTTTACCAGGCAATCAGAGTTACTTCCCTTCATACATCTATCAAGTGTATATGAAAATAAGTAGATATGATGTATCAAAATTGCTGAATTTGTCTCTGGTATATAACTACATGAATAATTCATAATACGCTAGTCATATTGGCGCTACGATTAATAGTTTAAACATGCTATTCAGCAATTATAACTATATTAATATTTATTCTAACAAATATAATGGATTTTAAAATTTTACAAAATGTTTACATCTTAGATGTGGGCGAATAAATAGAATCTCTTAAAAAGATGAATGTATTTCAGCTAATCCATATAATATCCACACTCGACTGCATGTTCAAGTGTTTTGTACTGGCTGATATACTGGGGTCTGCTAACTTTTCACATTGCATTTTGAACTAGATTTTCTAAACTTAAACTTTTCATTTGATTAAACGCCTATTTCTATATTACATATTCAATGACGTTGTTCAAAAATGTTATAAAAAATACATGTAAGTAAAAACCCTCCACTATAAAAACATAATGTATATACAATAACACAAAACAAAATAAAAAACCTTTATATTTCATATTTTTGGACCTACATCCTTCACAGATCATGATAAGACTTAACTTTACTTTTTCATCACTAATTTCTTATTTATTTCTATTTATTTTATATTGAAAATTGGTGTCCTGAACAGTATAACATGATGCTACTGTTAACCGGACATGTCCTGAACAGTGTAACATAACGCCACTGTAAACCAGACATTTCCCCAAAAGGTGTCGAAACATCACCTATAAAGGGACAATTTATTTAGGTTGTCATTACAGTCTTGTGAAACAAGGTAGAAAATGACTGAGAGCGAGGCAATCCTCATTCTCATGTCATAATGCACTCACTCAATCACTTAGTATGTTTACCGTAATTGTAAGGTGAGGCATTAACAAGATGACAATGACAATAGTTGACTACACCATGCTCAAAGATTAAGAAAAGACAGATCCCTTCTCTAATAAACTGCATCAAATGAATTGGAAGTCATGTTTTAGCGCTGACTTGTATGGCTTAAGTAAAGGCTTATTAACCAGGCTAGGGGATGGACAATTTAGTCTAGAAATGCAAATGCTGCAAACCCAAAACCCCGACTCGACCAACCAATGCGTCAATATCGATGGAGTACAAGACTTATACAACAAACGGAAGCGATACAAACGGACCCTTAACCTCACATAAGTCAGTTTAGAAATACATGCACTTCAATTGCACAAAAAGCATTACGTCTGCTTGTTATCGCGTAATGCGGGCTACATAAATTGCAGTAGTTATTATCACTAGGGCTGCAACGATTCGATTCGATACATCGAAACTCGACTGCGAGGGCGGCGATTCGATTTCGATTCGGGACCCACGAATTTCGATTCGATACTGACCTTTAAACGTATTTACAAAAGTTATAAGCATAAAAGCAAAAGGGCACCTAAAAGACACTTACTCCCCGCAACGGTTATTTCCCTTTATTAAATCAAGTAGCAAGGCGTTATCTGCAGTATATTAAGAGCTGCATATTCTAATACAATTTATGTTTCATGTTGTATATATAGATACGTTTTAGTTGATATTACATTAATGATACATTTTCGCGACCTTTATATTCGTACGCAGTCCATTTCATACCTAAAGAAGCAATCTTAATTTAGCAGATTTTCGGGTTTCATGCGAATTTAATTTGAGTAACACTTTTATTTTATCAATAATAAATAGTTTTAATCTCAAATAAATGTATAAATGCATATTTGGAGTAAATTATTCTAATAGATGAATCGAATCGAAAAAAATCGAATCGAAAGAAAAAATATCGAATCGCATCGAATCGACTTTCCGGTGAATCGTTGCAGCTCTAATTATCACTTTAATTGCGCTTGCGCAACCTAGTGTAATCGTTCACGGCGGATTTTAATGAGGATCTGCTACTTAACGTGAGGAAACCCCACGTAAAAATCGGTGTATCTATTAATTTATATATTATCCTTTGTCATTTATCATTCAAAATGTTTTCCAATCCCTGGAACTTTGCCAAGACAATGCTCTATGCCTATTGGGAGATTAGCGGTCCCTCGCACCAAGCAAAATATAGTTTCTCGCTTTTGCTGACTTGCCCATCGCACCCTGCGTATGCAGAACTAATTAACTACAGGTTCGGTAAACAAAAGGTTGGCAAACACCATATAGGGACACTGCAAGTGATTTGACTATTTAAGCAACTTCCTTTGTTTTATGCGGATTAATAATTGTTGGCAACACAGTGTGAATTAACTCTTTTTAATAGGAGTGAGGTTTTAATCATAAGATAACTACGTGTTTTAACACTAAAATACCAACTAATATGTATTGCTATTAATCTTCCATGATCTAAAGTCACGAACTCAGTATGCAGTAACGTGATACGTTCTTCTTCTAAATTCATTGGCCTATACACAATTCTACAAGGCATAGTGTTCATATTGGGAATCGTATTTTGTGCTCTGTCTCCCTAAAGGTACGATACGAAGACGCAAAATACGATGTGAGGAAGTGAGTTACTATGCGAGCGCGCAATAACACTATACACCGTGGCAATACTACGTGACTATGATATAAGGAGCAGTGGTCCAGTGGTAGGACACGCGCTTAGGGATCGAGAGGTCCCAGATTTCGATCCCCACTCGGGGCACTGCTAATTTCCTTGAGCAAGAAATTTACCAACTATTGTTCCACTCCACCCAGGTGTAAATGGGTACTGTGAGGGATCGCCTGCCTGAGGGTGATTTCAGTGATCAGGAGTTATTTTACAAGATTGTAAAGTCGGTTGAACATGTATATGGAAGCAGACTTTAAACCGCACTTTAAACCGCACTTTTTTAGAAATCAGTTTGCAAGTTGGAACCAGTTCGACTTAGAAAGTTAATTTTGTTATTCAAAGTACCGAAATTTCGCCCCAAATAAAAAAAGACTAAGAATATATGTTACACCATCTTATTTTATGACTGAAAGACATACAAATACGTATGATTGTTTAATTAATTGCCAGTCGGACATGACATTGCGTGGCTACGCGGTCCAGTTTATTAAATTTTTTTCCACTTGATACACATGCTTCAAAATACATTTAGTTGTTTAAACCGAATCATTTGGACGCAGTCATGTCTGGTGCAATTATTTACGAGCATTGGCAACCAAAATTTGTTTTTCAGTTTTGATCTATTTTCACTTTCAGTGCAAGAAATAGCAATAACAGATTTGATGTTGAATTACTTCTAAAGAAAATTACTGTTTTCTTAAGGGGCATTTAAGTAATAATATAACACGTGTTTGTCCTAATATCGAACTAATTAATTTTCAAATACAATGTTGGTCTTAATAAAGGGGCTTTAATTTATGATATTACGTTTTCCGTTGTTTTACAAAAGCATTTAATCTAGCATGAGGATTTGGCTAAATTAACAATTAAACAAGTTTAACGTTTTATAACCTGCATTAGAGTATTCCTAGGTTAAATATTGTTTCCTACTTAATTAAATCCATGGGATCCCTGGGCAACTGTTGTTTCACACAGCGCCCTCTTCTATATATTTCCAAGTCAATCCATAAGCCTGGCTTAAAGCGAGTGAGAATCATCCATGTGACTTCAGTTGTTTTACAAATATACTAATTAGCGCTAGGCTTTAATATTGTTCTTGCAAATGAGCGGTTACAATTTAGTGTAAAAAATACGGTACATTTTTTTTTCTTTTCTCTCTAAAACGAATTACATCGAGCAGAACTTATAATTAGAACAAAGTATGGTGCCTTTAAGGTTTGGCGATACGGATAAGCTTTGAAGAAGTTTGCATCTTAATTTCAGGACATCGCCTGGGAACCATTAAAACATTCAATCCACTTCAAACGTCAGTTTTAACAAATTTTCGCTTTACTAATCAACGCTCGCAAAACCCCAACGCTCGCTTTTGGAGATGAACAACTCAACAGATTCTATTTTCGTCTCAGAGGAAAGAAATTCTTCAGTAGTTTCAAAATCTAAAGAGCCAGTGAATGGATATGACACAATACTGTATGGATTAGAGAATGGGCATTTTGATTCAATACATATAACAGCATTAGTTTGCATAATGTGTAGTCTAACTTGCTGTTTGACTGCAGTTATATCGTCCTTCAGAAGGCTACACTATAAGGAGTTTTTCACAAAATGGGCCAAAAGCGATCGATTTATTATCTACATGGCAATATGCGATGGGCTATTCAACATTTCACATTCGTTGGATCATTTTACAATACTCATAACACGTGACCACGTGCGTCCACTTGCACTGTGCCAATTGTACAGTATAAACAACAATCTGTTTATATCAGCACAAATGTTACTGGTAAATGTCGTGGCTATCAACATTTTTATGTTGATGTACCTCAACAAGAATCTCGACTTTGGACGAAGAGATTGGCGGCTTCTACTCTACATCTTTGGAACATCTTTATTGACTGGCATCATACTTCTTGCGACAAACACTTTAGGTCCTTCAGACATTGTGTAAGTTATATCTTCTTTTAATCGTCCAAATAGATCTTTAAAACTAAGAGTAACTATATATTTAAAATATAAGAGAACCTTTTGTAGCAAGTGTTATGTTGGAGCATCATAGATTCTGGTTTAAACCGGTAATGGTATTTATTTTGCCATTGTCTGTTCCAAGTATAGCAAAAGATAAAAAAACCTAAACAAAATCGCCCTGTTTGCTTCTTTTGACTGTGTAATAAGTCTGTATATTTTTAACGTTGCTGTTGCTGGTATGTTTGCTTACACTTTTTTAAACTAGTTAAAGTTAAAAATGATTTTTTAAAACAATCAAATTTGTGTAGGCCTACATGTATACATACTTTGGAAGCCGTATCGCTATATTCTGATTATGACAGCTAAGTGCATATTGACATACAACCGTATGTTTTAAGATTTTAATTTTATGTATAAATTTGATAAGAGTTTTGGTGATTTTAGTGCATTTCGTTACCTTTTTCATCTGTAAGTCGGTTTTCCTTACAATAATACCTAGGATGTGTCGTTACTAGTAGTGCATATATAAAGCTATAAGAAAGTTCGCTAGTCTATGTACCTATGCGCCAAATTTTATTGACTTTTTAGAGTTATTAAACGGCCGATGTAATGTCATTGACTATGTGGATGGTTCTTTTACACTACTATGAATATTGATTTACTTACATCAGAAGTTTCGACAACTGATTGTCACCAATATCACAGACTTACTAAGACTTCGGCAAACATCGGCTATTTTCGTCAGAGCAATTACTGACGAAAACCGGACTCCATATCAGTGAGAGCTAGTACATGTAGATCTCGTTGTCCTAATTCATAGTTGGTTTGTGTTTAATGAAAAAATAACTACTGCGAGTAAGACTACAACCTCTTCGGGACACTGAAGTCAATTTGTTGAGCGTAGTCTGCTGTGAAAACCCCGGTAGTTTTTTAAGCAAAACAGAACAAAACGTATTATTTACATCATAAATACATGGTGTTTGTCGCCATTACAATACAGCTGGTGGAACACACAATACACTTTACAGTAACACAATATTTCAGTACAAATGTCAGTTACCAGGCACAAAGTCCTTGTTTCAGGTTTACAAGCGTAATACAAATATATTTTAAATTATTTTAACGTCTAGATACACACCGTGTTTTATAATTATTTTAATCGTTTCAATTTTGACGTTTACAGTATTTGACACATGCGCACTACCAAACCGAAGGTATTTAATACAATGTATTTTCCGTTTCAGTTGTTATTTTGATAGAATTACTGGTGATGTTGCAATGTGGTTTACCTCTATACCATCTATAGTCATCCTCATCGTCAACATCATCCTTTACATTCTTACATGGAGCAAACTCTACAAACAAACCTCAAAGATCAAACAAGTTATCAAGAATTCCACAGCAGTTCAAGCTACAACTAGAACAGCCCGTAACCTTTCCTTCTTTGTTGCTGGTTTTGTCATACAATGGTGGCCTATGGCTGTTTATGTTGTTTGGCACAAGATAGATTACAATAGCATACACATATCATTTTATTATCTCTGCGTGATATTTTCTAATATTGGGGGATGTTTGAATTTGTTGATTTATCATTTGATTCACTTCAAGTCGAAGAAAGACAAAACTGTAGATACACCGAAAGAACAAGAGGGCACTGATGAGCCGAAAGCCCTTGACACAAACTAAATCACCGTTTTTGCGATGTAATGTAATATCGTTGTGTAATGTATTGTGACATTTGTGTATGTTTGTTGTTACATCGTTTTGTAATGTATTGTGATATTTGTGTATGTTTGTTGTTACATTGTTTTGTAATGTATTGTGATAGTAACACACATTAATAAATCACTGTTTTGTAATGTATTGTGATAGTAACACACATTAATAAATCGCTGTTTTGTAATGTATGGTATAGTGATACTACATGTAATGTATGAGTGTTACATTTTTTTGTAATGTGTAGGGATTGTTATGTAAAAATGTCTGTCAAGTATTGTGAAATCGAATGCATGTGTTTAGCCTCACTTTTTGTTATGTATTTGTATAAATATGAATGGTTGATGATACGTTCGTTGATAGTGTTAATGATACTTAACATTGCTTAATGATATTGTGTTGTAACGCATTGCGTTCATTTGTATGTTCGGTCCTTTATGTATTGTAATGTATTTGGTTATACATTGTAGTATGTGTGATGCTTTACAGTTTCGTGGTATATTATGATAGGCATGTACGCTTGAATCTACACCGTTCTAATATATATATATATATATATATATATATATATATATATATTTAATAATGCACGTATTCATATCACCAAACTGTGTATATGAGTTGTGTGATCTTTTTATGTTGTGTAATGTATTTATTATTTATGTATGTGTGATGTTTGCCGTTTAGTAATATTTGTGATATTTATAAAAAAAATGTAATTAAATTTTATAGTCTATGTTTCATGCTTACGCATGTTCACCGACTTTACAGCAATTACCCCTGGTTACTGGGCTACTGGTATCTATCTATCGATCTCTCTGGGGAGTCTTTTACTCCACTTATTAGTGCAGCCGACAAATTGGCGCAGCGGAATTATACTACCCTCGCAGGTAACCATTTACACCTGGGTGGAGTGAAGCAATCGCAGGTAAATTTCTTGCTTAAGGAAATTAGCAGAGCCCCTGGTGGGACTCGAACCCAGGACCTTTCGATCCCTAAGCGTGCGTCCTACCACTGGACCACTGCTCCCACTTTATAGAGAATATTTGGTTAGTGTCAATCTGTATCTAGTTTATCCGGCAAGTTGGAAAAAGGTTTATTCGGCGAGGCTTGCCGAGTCGAATAATCCTTATGGAGACGAGCCGGATAAACTAAGTACAGATTGACACTAACCTAATATTATATTTATCCTACTCGCATTTGCTTGAATGACTAATTTAAAATCCGAAAATTCTGCGTTTAACATGCTTTAAATTCAGATGGCCGAATTGAAGCGCAGTAATTGTGTTAAACGGTCTTTTAACTGTTTGCGCGTCAAGAAATAATCCCGATGATTGACTCCATTATATATTAGTAAAGGCAATATTTTAAATGAAAGAAGAAGAGAAAATACTAAAATAAACTCGGTTTATAAATAAACAAGGAAAAATTCATTTTTGGACGAATAAATCACTTGCGAATTTTCCGAGGACGAATCAGTTTTTATGACGTCATGTAAGCAAAGTTTGTTGTCAACATGGCGGTCGTATTTAGGAGCGTTTGTAGGATTCGTCATTTGACGCGTTTACTATTATTTATCATGGGTTTAACCAATATTATCAGGATAATTTGTTATTCAAACTTTAAATAGACGATAGGATATTTGGATGAAAGGATTATTAAGGGAAATACACCCGCAGCGAGCCAGCGACGCTGAAAGATGTCAACATTTTTCAGAAAATGGCCAGGACGGTATGTGTCGTAAATGATGATGATGATTTTTTGAAGCCAGTTTCATTATATTTAATTTATGCGTGGCTTGGCTTTGGTAAAACAATAGTCAACCTATGTATTTACTGTATAATGGCTGGATATTCGTCAACTTATACACAGAAAGGATTTAAACGCAAATTTAGGAGTTAGGCACTGTACAGCGTCGACGATTGAGTTTTTGTTAAATTGAATAATGAAGTAAGTGATTTAAAGATTTATATTGAAATTGTTTGTAAAATCCCTTATAAGATTATTTTGTGTAAAATATATTTGTAAGGTTGTCGTTAAAAGAATGAAACGCAGCTTCTTTTGATGCCCAATGGTATGATTATGAAGAAAAGTAGTCCGTCAATGCGTAGTCACGTGAGTGCCGAATAAAGCAACGGTGCCGAATAAAGATAGGTTTATTTGGTCCATAGGTTTTCCTTCTAAAAGATCACTATGGGATAGGATAAATTTATTTATTAGTTCCTTCTGCTTTAATTTAATTTATCGTGAAGCCTTGAGCGTTATTGATAAATTAATACAAGGCATTTTTGCTAAGAACTGATATTGAAGAAAAAATCTATACTATTAAATTTGCGAGTTTCCTGTTTTGTGGAAGAAACTGCGCAGCTTTAAATAAATCTTTTGTTTGTCGCTGGAGCACCTATATACCGGCATATCAAGTTGACAATTCTTTTTTGACAAAGCCTCTTGATATTTGCAAAAACTGCCAAAAATCAACAAAAATAGTGGGTTTTTTGTGTCTAAAAATAGTTCTAGATAAAACTAAAAATAGACACACCAAACCGGAAAATCGAGTTTGATTCTCGACGTGAAGTGAAATATTTCTGATCTTTACTGAATCGAATGTAATGCTTGTGTCACATGACTGTAACTGCTGTATTATCATGGGGAATCACCCAGAATACCGGCAACCTTCTTGCCATTTTTTGAATATTCACCAAGCATGTGTTCTGTGTTTTCGAAATAACACCCATAAACGGCATACTCACCCAGTTCTCATATTTTACATTATGCAGAATAAAACACTTCACGTACTTCACATTTAATTTCGAGAGTTACTGCGACCTGTCTGCGCATTTCACAAGAACGGTGACAAATTAGTTACAATAATTAGATTCTTATAGAAATTACTGCACCACAGTATCACTTGAGAGCTATCAGAGACATAGGTAAAAATTTACACGTGTCAGGTCACGCTATCTACCGAAGGTACGCTGACCGCTTCAAGGGGAGCTACGAAGCGGTGTAATATGGGAGAACATATTCTCGGTCCATATTTTCACAAGCAAGCTCAATATGTACCAGTGAGCCCTGAGAAGCTTGCTGATGTTTTCTATACGCTGATCCAACGGTCTGTAATGATTGGACACAGTTGTTAGACAGATCAATATTATTCATGTAATTATTTCAGGTTTCATGTTGAAAGGGATTAAATATCGAGAATTCACTTTTGAAATGAAAATACAAGCTCGGGTGACAAAGTTTCATAACTCCATGTTACATTTTCACAGTGTTCAGTCCTTTTAGAACTTGACAAATCCAGATTAAACTTATACTTGCAAAATCATATCTCCGATACTACACAATTATCAATTTCAAACTTCCTACAAATATTTTGCAATCTCTTATGATCAAGTTTCATATGGCTTTTAAACATGCCTGTTTCGAGGAACAGTTTCGAGAACTGTCATTACCTAAAGCCCATGCTTGCACGGGCTCCCATCTAGTTATTATATAACATTAAAGTCAACAACCCATCATTCCAAGACTAAACCTGGTTATGAATACAAATCTGATAAATATTGTACGGGATTTATGTGACTTACATACATGTAAGAATTGGAGTTTATTGCAATGTGTTGAATTTAAAAGTATGTAGCATTTACAGTATGTTTAAACAGAAAATAATAAAAAATGTCAAAATCTTAATTTCTGCAATATTTTGAGCATTTGGTTGTTTCGATTATGCTAACATGCTATTTTTTGCTCAAGATTTCATGGTATGTGAAAAATATTATCAGCAGTTCGATTGAAATATAATTCATTTTTTTACTGATATAAAATGTTCATCAGTAAAAATACACTTTCAACTTTGAAACCTACAAACAGTCGGGTGATTTATTGCTTTTAAGAATAACTGTTATTCAATATTGTATAACTTGCAGCATTATTGTGACATTATAGTAATTAAAATATTACGTTGTTATATTTGTTGTTAACTTTTATACGTCAAAATACAAGAACCAGAATGTGTGAACGTTGTTTCTATGAAGGTTACGTCAGTTTACAAGAACCAGACTGTATGAACGTTGTTACTATGTAGGTAACGTCAATATACAAGACCCAGACTGTATGGACGGTGTTACTATGTAGGTAACGTCAATATACAAGAACCAGACTGTATGGACGGTGTTACTATGTAGGTAACGTCAACATACAAGTACACGACTGTATGAACATTGTTACCATGTAGGTAACGTCAACATACAAGAACCAGACTGTTTGAACGCTGAACGTTGTAACTATGTAGGTGATGTCAAAATATTAGAACCAGACTGTATGAACGTTGTTACCATGAAGGTAACGTCAATATACAAGACCCGACTATATGAACTTTGTTTCTATGTAGGTAACGTCAATATACAAAAACAAGACTGTATGGACGTTGTAGCTATGTAGGTAACGTCTATATACAAGAACGAGACTGTATGGACGTTGTTATTATGTAGGTAACGTCAATATAAAAGAACCACCAGACTGTACGGACGTTGTTACTATGTAGGTAACGTCAATATACAAAAACAAGACTGTATGAACGTTGTTACTATGTAGGTAACGTCAATATACAAAAACTAGACTGTATGGACGTTGTTACTATGTAGGTAACGTCAATATACAAAAACTAGACTGTATGGACGTTGTTACTATGTAGGTAACGTAAATATACAAAAACTACACTGTATGGACAATGTTACTATGTAGGTAACGTAAATATACAAAAACTAGATTGTATGGACGGTGTTACAATGTAGGTAACATCTATATACAAAAACTAGACTGTATGGACGGTGTTACTATGTAGGTAACGTAAAAATACAAAAACCAGATTGTATGGACGGTGTTACTATGTAGGTAACGTAAATATACGAGAACCAGACTGTATGGACGTTGTGACTATGTAGGTAACGTCAGTATACAAGAACCAAACTGTATGTAGTTGTTACTATGTAGGTAACGTCTGTATACAAGAACAAGACTGAATGAACGTTGTTACTATGTAGGTAACGTCAATATAAAAGAACCACCAGACTGTATGGACGTTGTTACTATGAAGGTAACATCTGTATACAAGAACCAAACTGTATGCACGTTGTTACTCGGTAGGTAACGTCAATATACAAAAACTAGACTGTATGAACGTTGTTACTATGTAGGTAACGTCAATATACAAGAACAAGACTGTATGGACGTTGTTACTATGAAAGTTACGTCAATATACAAGAACCAGACTGTATGAACGTTTTTACTATGTAGGTAACGTCAATATACAAGAACTAGACTGTATGGTCGTTGTTACTATGAAAGTTACGTCAATATACAAGAACCAGACAATATGAACGTTGTTACTATGTAGGTAACGTCAATATACAAGAACAAGACTGTATGGACGTTGTTACTATGAAGGTAACGTGGATATACAAGAACAAGACTGTATGAAGTTTGTTACTATGAAAGTTACGTCAATATACAAGAACCAGACTGTATGAACGTTGTTATTATGTAGGAAACGTCAATATACAAGAACCAGACTGTAAAAACGCTGTAACTATGTAGGTAACGTCAGTATACGAGAACTAGACTGTATGAACGCTGTAACTATGTAGGTAACGTCAATATACAAGAACCAGACTGTATGAACGTTGTTACTATGTAGGTAACGTCAATATACAAGAACCAGACTGTATGAACGTTGTTACTATGTAGGTAACGTCAATATACAAGAACCAGACTGTATGAACGTTGTTACTATGTAGGTAACGTCAATATACAAGAACCCGACTGTATGAACGTTGTTACTATGTAGGTAACGTCAATATACAAGACCCAGACTGTATGAACGTTGTTACTATGTAGGTAACATGAATATATAAGAACCAAACTGTATGGACGTTGTTACTATGTAGGTAATGTCAATATACAAGAACCAGACTGTATGAACGTTGTTACTATGTAGGTAACGTCAATTTACAAGTACGAGACTGTATGAACGTTGTTATTATGTAGGTAACGTCAATATAAAAGAACCACCAGACTGTATGGACGTTGTTTCTATGTAGGTAACGTCAATGTACAAAAACTAGACTGTATGGACGTTGTTACTATGAAGGTCACGTAAATATACAAGAATTAGACTGTATGGACGTTGTTACTATGTAGGTAACGTCAACATACAAAAACTAGAATGTATGGACGTTGTTACTATGAAGGTAACTTCAATATACAAGAACCAGACTGTATGGACGTTGTTACTATGTAGGTAACGTCAATATACAAGAACTAGACTGTATGGACGTTGTTACTATGTAGGTAACGTCAATATACAAGAACTAGACTGTATGGACGTTGTTACTATGAAGGTAACGTCAATTTACAAGAACCAGACTGTATGGACGTCGTTACTAAGAGGGTAACGTCAATATACAAGAACCAGACTATATGGACGTTGTTACTATGTAGGTAATGTCAATATACAAGAATCCGACTGAATGAACGTTGTTACTATGCAGGTAACGTCAATATACAAGTACCCGACGGTATGAACATTGTTACTATGTAGGTAACATCAATATAAAACAACCAGCAGACTCTATGGACGGTAATACGATATAGGTAACGTCTATATACAAAAACT
Organism: Mactra quadrangularis; assembly: GCA_025267735.1. Taxonomy (NCBI): domain Eukaryota; kingdom Metazoa; phylum Mollusca; class Bivalvia; order Venerida; family Mactridae; genus Mactra; species Mactra quadrangularis. The sequence continues at coordinate 46,783,466 of CM046299.1, read as the reverse complement.
AGACTGAATGGACGTTGTTACTCTGTAGGTAACGTCAATATAAAAGAACCACCAGACTGTACGGACGTTGTTACTATGTAGGTACGTAAATATACAAAAACTAGACTGTAAGGACGTTGTTACTATATAGGTAACGTCTATATACAAGAACCAGACTATATGGACGTTGTTTCAATGTAGGTAACGTCTATATACAAGAACCAGACTATATGGACGTTGTTACTATGTAGGTAACGTCAATATACAAGAACCAGACTATATGGACGTTGTTACTATGTAGGTAACGTCAATATACAAGAACCAGACTATATGGACGTTGTTACTATGTAGGTAACGTCAATATACAAGAACCATACTATATGGACGTTGTTACTATGTAGGTAACGTCTATATACAAGAACCATAGACTAGACTTTATGGACGTTGTTACTATGAAAGTAACGTAAATATACAAGAACCAGACTGTATGGACGTTGTTACTATGTAGGTAACGTCAGTATACAAGAACCAGACTGTATGGACGGTGTTACTATGTAGGTAAGGTAAATATACAAAAACTAGACTGTAAGGACGTTGTTACTATGTAGGTAACGTCAGTATACAAGAACCAGACTATATGGACGTTGTTTCAATGTAGGTAACGTCTATATACAAGAACCAGACTATATGGACGTTGTTACTATGTAGGTAACGTCAATATACAAGAACCAGACTATATGGACGTTGTTACTATGTAGGTAACGTCAATATACAAGAACCAGACTATATGGACGTTGTTACTATGTAGGTAACGTCAATATACAAGAACCATACTATATGGACGTTGTTACTATGCAAGTAACGTCTATATACAAGAACCATAGACTAGACTTTATGGACGTTGTTACTATGAAGGTAACGTGAATATACAAGAACCAGACTGTATGGACGATGTAACTATGTAAGTAACGTAAATAAACGAAAACCAGACTGTATGGACGTTGTTACTATGTAGGTAACGTCAGTATACAAGAACCAGACTGTATGGACGGTGTTACTATGTAGGTAACGTAAATAAACGAGAACCAGACTGTATGGACGTTGTTACTATGTAGGTAACGTCAGTATACAAGAACCAAACTGTATGGACGTTGTTACTATGTAGGTAACGTCTATATACAAGAACAAGACTGTATGAACGTTGTTACTATGTATGTAACGTCAAAATACAAAAACTAAACTGTATGGACGTTGTTACTATGGAGGTAACGTCAATATACAACAACTAGACTGTATGGACGTTGTTACTATGTAAGCAACGTCAATATACAAGAACCAGACTGCATGGACGTTGTTACTATGAAGGTAACGTCAATATACAAGAACCAGACTGTATGGACGTTGTTACTATGTAAGTAAAGTCTATATACAAGAACCAGACTATATGGACGTTGTTACTATGTAGGTAACGTCAATATACAAGAACCATACTATATGGACGTTGTTACTATGTAGGTAACGTCAATATACAAGAACCATACTATATGGACGTTGTTACTATGTAGATAACGTCAGTATACAAGAACCATAGACTAGACTTTATGGACGTTGTTACTATGAAGGTAACGTAAATACATTGTATACAAGAACCAGACTGTATGGACGGTGTTACTATGTAGGTAACGTAAATGTACAACAACTAGACTCTTAGGTTTTTGTTACTATATAGGTAACGTCAATATACATGAACCAGACTGTATGGACGGTGTTACTATGTAGGTAACGTAAATAAACGAGAACCAGACTGTATGGACGTTGTTACTATGAAGGTAACGTCAATAAAACAAAAACAAGACTGTATGGACGTTGTTACTATGAAGGTAACGTCAATATACAAAAACAAGACTGAATGGACGTTTTTACTATGTAGGTAACGTAAATATACAAAACTAGACTGTATGGACGTTGTTACTATGTAGGTAACGTCAATATACAAGAACCAGACTGTATGGACGGTGTTTCTATGAAGGTAACGTCAATATACAAGAACCAGACTGTATGGACGTTGTTACGATGTAAGTAACGTCTATATACAAGAACCAGACTGTATGGACGTTGTTACTATGTAAGTAAGGTCTATATACAAGAACCAGACTGTATGGACGTTGTTACTATGTAAGTAACGTAGATATACAAGAACCAGACTGTATGGACGTTGTTACTGTTTAGGTTACGTCAACATACAAAAACTAGACTGTATGGACGTTGTTACTATGTAGGTTATTCAATGTACGAGAACAAGACTGTATGGACGTTGTTTCTATGTAGGTAACGTTAATATACAAAAACTAGACTGTATGGACGTTGTTACTATGTAGGTAACGTCAATATACAAGAACCTGACTATATGAACGTTGTTACTATGAATGTTACGTCAATATACAAGAACCAAACTTTATGGACGTTGTTACTATGAAGGTAACGTCAATATACAAGAACAAAACTGTATGGACGTTGTTACTATGAGGGTAACGTCAATATACAAGAACCAGACTGTATGGACGTTATTACTATGTAGGTAACGTCAATATACAAGAACCATACTATATGGACGTTGTTACTATGTAGGTAACGTCAATATACAAGAACCCGACTGTATGAACGTTGTTACTATGTAGGTAACGTCAATATACAGGAACCATACTATATGGACATTGTTACTATGTAAGTAACGTCTATATACAAGAACCATAGACTAGACTTTATGGCCGTTGTTACTATGAAGGTAACGTAAATATACAAGAACCAGACTGTATGGACGGTGTTACTATGTAGGTAACGTAAATATACAAAAACTAGACTCTAAGGTTGTAATTACTATGTAGGTAACGTCAATATACAAGAACCAGACTGTATGGACGGTGTTACTATGAAGGCAACGTCAATATACAAGAACCAGACTGTATGGACGTTGTTACTATGTAAATAACGTCTATATACAAGAACCAGACTGTATGGACGTTGTTACTATGTAAGTAACGTCTATATACAAGAACCAGACTGTATGGACGTTGTTACTATGTAAGTAACGTAAATATACATGAACCAGACTGTATGGACGTTGTTACTGTTTAGGTTACGTCAACATACAAAAACTAGACTGTATGGACGTTGTTACTATGTAGGTTATTCAATGTACGAGAACCAGACTGCATGGACGTTGTTTCTATGTAGGTAACGTTAATATACAATAACTAGACTGTATGGACGTTGTTACTATGTAGGTAACGTCAATATACAAGAACCTGACTATATGAACGTTGTTACTATGAAGGTAACGTCAATATACAAGAACCAGACTGTATGGACGTTGTTTCCATGAAGGTTACGTCAATATACAAGAACCAGACTTTATGGACGTTGTTACTATGAAGGTAACGTCAATATACAAGAACAAAACTGTATGGACGTTGTTACTATGAGGGTAACGTCAATATACAAGAACCAGACTGTATGGACGTTATTACTATGTAGGTAACGTCAATATACAAGAACCATACAATATGGACGTTGTTACTATGTAGGTAACGTCAATATACAAGAACCCGACTGTATGAACGTTGTTACTATGTAGGTAACGTCAATATACAGGAACCATACTATATGGACGTTGTTACTATGTTGGTAACGTCAATATACAAGAACCCGACTGTATGGACGTTGTTACTATGTAGGTAACGTCAATATACAAGAACCATACTACATGGACGTTGTTACTATGTAGGTTACGTCAATATACAAGAACCCGACTGTATGAACGTTGTAACTATGTAGGTAACGTCAATATACAAGAACCAGTCTGTATGGACGTTGTTACTATGTAGGTAACGTCAATATACAAGAACCAGACTATATGAACGTTGTTACTATGTAGGTAACGTCAATATACAAGAACCAGACTATATGAACGTTGTTACTATGTAGGTGACGTCAATATACAAGTACCCGACTGTATGAACGTTGTTACTATGTAGGTAACGTCAATATACAAGTACCCGACTGTATGAACGTTGTTACTATGTAGGTAACGTCAATATACAAAAACCAGACTATATGAACGTTGTTACTATGTAGGTAACGTCAATATACAAGAACCAGTCTATATGAACGTTGTTACTATGAAGGTAACGTCAATATACAAGAACCAGACTATATGAACGTTGTTACTATGTAGGTAACGTCAATATACAAGTACCTGACTTTATGAACGTTGTTACTATGTAGGTAACGTCAATATACAAGAACCAGACTATATGAACGTTGTTACTATGAAGGTTACGTCAATATACAAGAACCAGTCTATATGAACGTTGTTACTATGTAGGTAACGTCAATATACAAGAACCAGACTATATGAACGTTGTTACTATGTAGGTAACGTCAATATACAAGAACCAGTCTATATGAACGTTGTTACTATGAAGGTAACGTCAATATACAAGAACCAGACTATATGAACGTTGTTACTATGTAGGTAACGTCAATATACAAGTACCTGACTTTATGAACGTTGTTACTATGTAGGTAACGTCAATATACAAGAACCAGACTATATTAACGTTGTTACTATGAAGGTTACGTCAATATACAAGAACCAGTCTATATGAACGTTGTTACTATGTAGGTAACGTCAATATACAAGAACCAGACTATATGAACGTTGTTACTATGTAGGTAACGTCAATATACAAGAACCAGACTGTATGAATGTTGTTACTATGTAGGTAACGTCAATATACAAGAACCAGACTGTATGAATGTTGTTACTATGTAGGTAACGTCAATATACAAGAACCAGACTGTATGAACGTTGTTACTATGTAGGTAACCATTCGGAACTACTTTGGCGATTTTCCACGCAAATACCCTGGCACACACCAAACATGACGGACGATTATAGGCAGTTAAAGCTCTTCAATGCCTGTAACTGATATTCACTTAAATCAAAGTTGATCCTTAAACATTTTTTGTGTACTCGATTCTTTCTGCAAAATGATCTGCCGTGATGGTTGTTTACATCGGCACCACTAAACCTATGAGCTTAATCGCCTGACCTCATAACTTGGTTGTATTCCTATTACGTTTGATATCCGAGGTATATCTTCGTTGATGATCGCCGAGGTCGTTCCGAATGTGTAGGTAACGTCAAGAACCCGACTGTATGAACGTTGTTACTATGTAGGTAACGTAAATATACAAGAACCCGACTGTATGAACGTTGTTACTATGTAGGTAACGTCAATATACAAGAACCAGACTGTATGAACGTTGTTACTATGTAGGTAACGTCAATATGCAAGAACCCGACTGTATGAACGTTGTTACTATGTAGGTAACGTAAATATACAAGAACCAGACTGTATGAACGTTGTTACTTTGTAGGTAACGTCAATATACAAGAACCAGACTGTATGAACGTTGTTACTATGTAGGTAACGTCAATATAAAAGAACCACCAGACTGTATGGACGTTGTTTCTATGTAGGTAACGTCAATGTACAAAAACTAGACTGTATGGACGTTGTTACTATGAAGGTCACGTAAATATACAAGAATTAGACTGTATGGACGTTGTTACTATGTAGGTAACGTCAACATACAAAAACTAGAATGTATGGACGTTGTTACTATGAAGGTAACTTCAATATACAAGAACCAGACTGTATGGACGTTGTTACTATGTAGGTAACGTCAATATACAAGAACTAGACTGTATGGACGTTGTTACTATGTAGGTAACGTCAATATACAAGAACTAGACTGTATGGACGTTGTTACTATGAAGGTAACGTCAATTTACAAGAACCAGACTGTATGGACGTCGTTACTAAGAGGGTAACGTCAATATACAAGAACCAGACTATATGGACGTTGTTACTATGTAGGTAATGTCAATATACAAGAATCCGACTGAATGAACGTTGTTACTATGCAGGTAACGTCAATATACAAGTACCCGACGGTATGAACATTGTTACTATGTAGGTAACATCAATATAAAACAACCAGCAGACTGTATGGACGGTAATACGATATAGGTAACGTCTATATACAAAAACTAGACTGAATGGACGTTGTTACTCTGTAGGTAACGTCAATATAAAAGAACCACCAGACTGTACGGACGTTGTTACTATGTAGGTACGTAAATATACAAAAACTAGACTGTAAGGACGTTGTTACTATATAGGTAACGTCTATATACAAGAACCAGACTATATGGACGTTGTTTCAATGTAGGTAACGTCTATATACAAGAACCAGACTATATGGACGTTGTAACTATGTAGGTAACGTCAATATACAAGAACCAGACTATATGGACGTTGTTACTATGTAGGTAACGTCAATATACAAGAACCAGACTATATGGACGTTGTTACTATGTAGGTAACGTCAATATACAAGAACCATACTATATGGACGTTGTTACTATGTAGGTAACGTCTATATACAAGAACCATAGACTAGACTTTATGGACGTTGTTACTATGAAAGTAACGTAAATATACAAGAACCAGACTGTATGGACGTTGTTACTATGTAGGTAACGTCAGTATACAAGAACCAGACTGTATGGACGGTGTTACTATGTAGGTAAGGTAAATATACAAAAACTAGACTGTAAGGACGTTGTTACTATGTAGGTAACGTCAGTATACAAGAACCAGACTATATGGACGTTGTTTCAATGTAGGTAACGTCTATATACAAGAACCAGACTATATGGACGTTGTTACTATGTAGGTAACGTCAATATACAAGAACCAGACTATATGGACGTTGTTACTATGTAGGTAACGTCAATATACAAGAACCAGACTATATGGACGTTGTTACTATGTAGGTAACGTCAATATACAAGAACCATACTATATGGACGTTGTTACTATGCAAGTAACGTCTATATACAAGAACCATAGACTAGACTTTATGGACGTTGTTACTATGAAGGTAACGTGAATATACAAGAACCAGACTGTATGGACGATGTAACTATGTAAGTAACGTAAATAAACGAAAACCAGACTGTATGGACGTTGTTACTATGTAGGTAACGTCAGTATACAAGAACCAGACTGTATGGACGGTGTTACTATGTAGGTAACGTAAATAAACGAGAACCAGACTGTATGGACGTTGTTACTATGTAGGTAACGTCAGTATACAAGAACCAAACTGTATGGACGTTGTTACTATGTAGGTAACGTCTATATACAAGAACAAGACTGTATGAACGTTGTTACTATGTATGTAACGTCAAAATACAAAAACTAAACTGTATGGACGTTGTTACTATGGAGGTAACGTCAATATACAACAACTAGACTGTATGGACGTTGTTACTATGTAAGCAACGTCAATATACAAGAACCAGACTGCATGGACGTTGTTACTATGAAGGTAACGTCAATATACAAGAACCAGACTGTATGGACGTTGTTACTATGTAAGTAAAGTCTATATACAAGAACCAGACTATATGGACGTTGTTACTATGTAGGTAACGTCAATATACAAGAACCATACTATATGGACGTTGTTACTATGTAGGTAACGTCAATATACAAGAACCATACTATATGGACGTTGTTACTATGTAGATAACGTCAGTATACAAGAACCATAGACTAGACTTTATGGACGTTGTTACTATGAAGGTAACGTAAATACATTGTATACAAGAACCAGACTGTATGGACGGTGTTACTATGTAGGTAACGTAAATGTACAACAACTAGACTCTTAGGTTTTTGTTACTATATAGGTAACGTCAATATACATGAACCAGACTGTATGGACGGTGTTACTATGTAGGTAACGTAAATAAACGAGAACCAGACTGTATGGACGTTGTTACTATGAAGGTAACGTCAATAAAACAAAAACAAGACTGTATGGACGTTGTTACTATGAAGGTAACGTCAATATACAAAAACAAGACTGAATGGACGTTTTTACTATGTAGGTAACGTAAATATACAAAACTAGACTGTATGGACGTTGTTACTATGTAGGTAACGTCAATATACAAGAACCAGACTGTATGGACGGTGTTTCTATGAAGGTAACGTCAATATACAAGAACCAGACTGTATGGACGTTGTTACGATGTAAGTAACGTCTATATACAAGAACCAGACTGTATGGACGTTGTTACTATGTAAGTAAGGTCTATATACAAGAACCAGACTGTATGGACGTTGTTACTATGTAAGTAACGTAGATATACAAGAACCAGACTGTATGGACGTTGTTACTGTTTAGGTTACGTCAACATACAAAAACTAGACTGTATGGACGTTGTTACTATGTAGGTTATTCAATGTACGAGAACAAGACTGTATGGACGTTGTTTCTATGTAGGTAACGTTAATATACAAAAACTAGACTGTATGGACGTTGTTACTATGTAGGTAACGTCAATATACAAGAACCTGACTATATGAACGTTGTTACTATGAATGTTACGTCAATATACAAGAACCAAACTTTATGGACGTTGTTACTATGAAGGTAACGTCAATATACAAGAACAAAACTGTATGGACGTTGTTACTATGAGGGTAACGTCAATATACAAGAACCAGACTGTATGGACGTTATTACTATGTAGGTAACGTCAATATACAAGAACCATACTATATGGACGTTGTTACTATGTAGGTAACGTCAATATACAAGAACCCGACTGTATGAACGTTGTTACTATGTAGGTAACGTCAATATACAGGAACCATACTATATGGACATTGTTACTATGTAAGTAACGTCTATATACAAGAACCATAGACTAGACTTTATGGCCGTTGTTACTATGAAGGTAACGTAAATATACAAGAACCAGACTGTATGGACGGTGTTACTATGTAGGTAACGTAAATATACAAAAACTAGACTCTAAGGTTGTAATTACTATGTAGGTAACGTCAATATACAAGAACCAGACTGTATGGACGGTGTTACTATGAAGGCAACGTCAATATACAAGAACCAGACTGTATGGACGTTGTTACTATGTAAATAACGTCTATATACAAGAACCAGACTGTATGGACGTTGTTACTATGTAAGTAACGTCTATATACAAGAACCAGACTGTATGGACGTTGTTACTATGTAAGTAACGTAAATATACATGAACCAGACTGTATGGACGTTGTTACTGTTTAGGTTACGTCAACATACAAAAACTAGACTGTATGGACGTTGTTACTATGTAGGTTATTCAATGTACGAGAACCAGACTGCATGGACGTTGTTTCTATGTAGGTAACGTTAATATACAATAACTAGACTGTATGGACGTTGTTACTATGTAGGTAACGTCAATATACAAGAACCTGACTATATGAACGTTGTTACTATGAAGGTAACGTCAATATACAAGAACCAGACTGTATGGACGTTGTTTCCATGAAGGTTACGTCAATATACAAGAACCAGACTTTATGGACGTTGTTACTATGAAGGTAACGTCAATATACAAGAACAAAACTGTATGGACGTTGTTACTATGAGGGTAACGTCAATATACAAGAACCAGACTGTATGGACGTTATTACTATGTAGGTAACGTCAATATACAAGAACCATACAATATGGACGTTGTTACTATGTAGGTAACGTCAATATACAAGAACCCGACTGTATGAACGTTGTTACTATGTAGGTAACGTCAATATACAGGAACCATACTATATGGACGTTGTTACTATGTTGGTAACGTCAATATACAAGAACCCGACTGTATGGACGTTGTTACTATGTAGGTAACGTCAATATACAAGAACCATACTACATGGACGTTGTTACTATGTAGGTTACGTCAATATACAAGAACCCGACTGTATGAACGTTGTAACTATGTAGGTAACGTCAATATACAAGAACCAGTCTGTATGGACGTTGTTACTATGTAGGTAACGTCAATATACAAGAACCAGACTATATGAACGTTGTTACTATGTAGGTAACGTCAATATACAAGAACCAGACTATATGAACGTTGTTACTATGTAGGTGACGTCAATATACAAGTACCCGACTGTATGAACGTTGTTACTATGTAGGTAACGTCAATATACAAGTACCCGACTGTATGAACGTTGTTACTATGTAGGTAACGTCAATATACAAAAACCAGACTATATGAACGTTGTTACTATGTAGGTAACGTCAATATACAAGAACCAGTCTATATGAACGTTGTTACTATGAAGGTAACGTCAATATACAAGAACCAGACTATATGAACGTTGTTACTATGTAGGTAACGTCAATATACAAGTACCTGACTTTATGAACGTTGTTACTATGTAGGTAACGTCAATATACAAGAACCAGACTATATGAACGTTGTTACTATGAAGGTTACGTCAATATACAAGAACCAGTCTATATGAACGTTGTTACTATGTAGGTAACGTCAATATACAAGAACCAGACTATATGAACGTTGTTACTATGTAGGTAACGTCAATATACAAGAACCAGTCTATATGAACGTTGTTACTATGAAGGTAACGTCAATATACAAGAACCAGACTATATGAACGTTGTTACTATGTAGGTAACGTCAATATACAAGTACCTGACTTTATGAACGTTGTTACTATGTAGGTAACGTCAATATACAAGAACCAGACTATATTAACGTTGTTACTATGAAGGTTACGTCAATATACAAGAACCAGTCTATATGAACGTTGTTACTATGTAGGTAACGTCAATATACAAGAACCAGACTATATGAACGTTGTTACTATGTAGGTAACGTCAATATACAAGAACCAGACTGTATGAATGTTGTTACTATGTAGGTAACGTCAATATACAAGAACCAGACTGTATGAATGTTGTTACTATGTAGGTAACGTCAATATACAAGAACCAGACTGTATGAACGTTGTTACTATGTAGGTAACCATTCGGAACTACTTTGGCGATTTTCCACGCAAATACCCTGGCACACACCAAACATGACGGACGATTATAGGCAGTTAAAGCTCTTCAATGCCTGTAACTGATATTCACTTAAATCAAAGTTGATCCTTAAACATTTTTTGTGTACTCGATTCTTTCTGCAAAATGATCTGCCGTGATGGTTGTTTACATCGGCACCACTAAACCTATGAGCTTAATCGCCTGACCTCATAACTTGGTTGTATTCCTATTACGTTTGATATCCGAGGTATATCTTCGTTGATGATCGCCGAGGTCGTTCCGAATGTGTAGGTAACGTCAAGAACCCGACTGTATGAACGTTGTTACTATGTAGGTAACGTAAATATACAAGAACCCGACTGTATGAACGTTGTTACTATGTAGGTAACGTCAATATACAAGAACCAGACTGTATGAACGTTGTTACTATGTAGGTAACGTCAATATGCAAGAACCCGACTGTATGAACGTTGTTACTATGTAGGTAACGTAAATATACAAGAACCAGACTGTATGAACGTTGTTACTTTGTAGGTAACGTCAATATACAAGAACCAGACTGTATGAACGTTGTTACTATGTAGGTAACGTCAATATACAAGAACCCGACTGTATGAACGTTGTTACTATGTAGGTAACGTCAATATACAAGAACCCGACTGTATGAACGTTGTTACTATGTAGGTAACGTCAATATACAAGAACCCGACTGTATGAACGTTGTTACTATGTAGGTAACGTCAATATTCAAGAACCCGACTGTATGAACGTTGTTACTATGTAGGTAACGTCAATATATAAGAACCAGACATTTTGGACGTTGTTACTATGTAGGTATCGGTAATATACAATTGTCAATTTACGAGAACTAGACTATATAGTCCGGCCAACACCAAGGATGACCTTGCACGAACTGATGTAGAAAATGTTATTCAATTTATCGATAGACATGGTCTTACTGATTCCAAATCCGTTTGATGCCACTTTGTCATCCTTGGGCAACTCCCAGAATCCAAGATGGCGACCAAGATGGCGGCTAGAGGCTCAATTATACATGCAAAATGTATTTTTACACATTATGGTCTTAAAATGAAGGACAAAAGTGATTGCAACATTTACAGATCGAGTTGGTTAAATTTTGTTTTTCTTATACAAACTTTTAAATTCAAAATGGCAGTCAAAATGGCGGTCAAAATGGCGGGTAAAGGCTATTTTCCCAGAATCTAAAGAACAAACGGACAGAAAGAGACTGAGTGGTGTAGAAATTTATTTACTTCTAGAATAGTTCATGTTATTAAAGAAACCGATTGATTTCACTAAGTTATCATTTATTATTAACAATTATAAATCCAAAATGGCGGCTAAAATGGCCGATATGATCTAATAGTTCAGTTTATAATATACGAGTATATACATGGACGGAAACAAACACACTTGGGTTTAAGTTTCAATGTTTGTTATATGATTTTTTGAATTTTATAAACTCTTAAGTTTGTAAAACTAGTTAATTCCACCTGATCATCTATTAGCAACTCAAGATTCAAGGTGGAGTCAAGTATTACGATTAAGAAGCAAATTCAACCAGTTCAATTTTTTAGCAATAATGTATTGTAAATAATGAAGTGTTTTCATAATGGCCTAGTAATTTGGCTGAAAACAGTCATATAAGCCTTCGCCCGTGGCCTCGGGTTATAATGACTGTCTTCAGCCAAATACAGACCGTTATGAAAACACTTAATTCACCATTGTCGCAGATAGGGTCCCAATAAAAACCCCTCAGAGTGTACCAACATTCAAAATGGCGACATTTTTGTGGAAGAAAAAAACACGGCCTTCATGAGAAAAGTCGGTCACTATGAGATTCGGAAGCAATCAAAATGCCTGAATCTCATAAAAGCCGAGGTTTAAATGAAATGAAAATTTGATAAATAATTAAAGGGTTGCCCGCAAGATACTCGCTCTTCAACGCAATGTACTTATTTCAGTCTTGCTGGCAACCCTCGAATTGTTATGGACAAACTAATTTAATTTCCAAAATGTAAGCCATTTTAATAAAGAAAAACGGGAAAATAAAATTGGGTTAATATACAATTTACAGTAGACAATTTAATTTAGGATTATTATGAAGTGCTATCATTTTGTTTAAGATTGCAATATGTGTGGATATTTAAAAAAACTTATAATCCTTTTTTGTTGAAATATTTCGTTGCAGTGAAAATAAACTGAAACACGTCATTAGCAAAATAAGCATGTGCCAAAAAATTAGGAAGAAACTAATTGACTAAGCTCTATCAATATCATTACACAAACAATGACACAGTCTGACTTGACTAAACTTGACTCAATTAGAATATGAGCTTAAATGTTTAAGTTTGCTTCTGTCTAATAATATTACCTGACGACAGCACAATTCCTCTGGTCGTTTTGTATGTTGATAACAACATGTTCAAGTGACGACACAAATTATTGTTGACAGAGTATTTTGAACTCAACACTCCAAGCATGTGCAATGGTAAACTAAACATAATAATGATTATTATCTTTAAAAAGTATCCAAGCGCGTACTAGCGTATGGCCAAAAGATATCATAAATGTCTTCACTTTTGATGTAGAATATGTGAACTAGCTTTAAAAGCATATTTTACACCAATGCTAATAGTGTACCTTCTTTACATTGTCAAAAACTGACTGACTTGTAACATTACATTTTGGACGAATGTCAGGTGACTGCATTGTTATAGTGTCTTTCCTACAAGATAGATATCTCAAAAGAGTATCAGCACACCAATGTCGTCAGATATGTTTGGTGCTCAGCAAATTGCAACAAAAGTGATCATTTGTTGATCAATTTTATTGTGTGTGCTTCTCGTACCAAGTCTTAAAGATTTATGCGATTAAACATACATTGTATATGTAATGTTACCGAAAAAACGAAAAATCACCATATCTTGAAATGCATCGTTTATAATGTTTGGAGTGGAACATATTTAAATATTACATAAGAGATCGACAAGTTGTCTCAGCGTACCATCCTTCTTTAGGGGAGTCTTTGCAGTTGATAGTGAATGTACTCCAAATGTGTTTAGTAATCAGACATGTTTAAACTTTTGACACTGATGCATCAGGTCTGTTATGTGTTCTTTCAAGATATTTAGTCTTAAGTGAAACAATACATCTTTAAATTTTCTACTTGCTCATGTTTTGTAATTAATGAATCCCTTAAAACCACCATCTTGTACAGATTAACACTATTTGCTAAATCATGAGCTAGACACTGGGTTCAAATAGCACTAGCAGTGTATACGCTTATAATAAGAATTGGCATCTACGCCACGTAATTTCTCTCTATCCTTAAATAAAACCAAATTCTACTACACACCTTTGATTGAAATGTGCTTTTGTTATTTTTCCATTTTTTTATCAATGGCCAGAGTCATTTACAATGAAATAAAGAACATGCATGATTCAGTTGTGATATCTGATGTCTAGATCGGACTTGAAATGATCCTATTGCAATTTCTCCTATTTACTATCAAAATGTGTTACAATGTCAACAGAATTTCTATCAATTGCTTTGGCATAAATATACTCTTGAAAGATGATAGAACATGCACACAATAATTACAATATCATTAGTTTTTTTTTCTTTTTTTATAACCTCCTTTAAATACATATCAATGAATTAAATATTATCAGAATAGTGTCTCTAAATTGCCATCTTAGAAACAATTTGCTCCAGAGTCAACTGACAAGCTAACAAGTATCAATGATTTAATATTCGCAAGACCAAGAGATATAAAAACCTAAACATAATGCTGTATACCCATAGTTAGGAGTCTTTTAATGTGAATTGAAATAATTTTCAAACTCTAATCATTGATTTTGACCACCATCTTGAATTCTTGAAGTTATCCAAGAATACCAATATGGCATCAATCGGTTACATAAACAAAAAAGGATTAACTAAGAAATAAAATGCATTGAAATTATTTGGTATACCCCAGTCTATGACTTAGCTCATTGTGGTTGATATATACCCAATAGTTATTTATTTACGCCATTCTAGCCGCCATCTTGGATTTTGAAAATTGCCCAATGATGCCAGTGTAGCATCAACCAGTTTTATAAAATTAAATCAAGAGTTATTAGTTCAAAAATGCATAAAAACTTTTTTGAAATGCCTCTATGTGCGATTCTGCTCATTGTGGTTGATATACACGACAAGTGTAGGTTTTATCCTGAATTTTGGGAGTTGCCCAAGAGTGCCGAAGTGACATCATTCACTTTCGTAAACTACGATGTCTTAGCTTCAGGAAAATGCAAAAAACATTTTTACATCCTTCCATGCACGGTTCAATTGATTTGTGTAGTTTATAAACCGGACTAATATATACCCGACAGTTAGTCATTTACGCCATTCTAGCCGCCATCTTGGATTTCAGAAATGGCCCAATGATGCCAGTGTGGCATCAACCAGTATTATAAACTTAACTCAAGAGCTATTAGTTCAAAAATGTATAACAACTTTTTTTGAAATGCCTCTATGTACGATTCTGCTCATTGGGGTTGATATTCCCGACAAATGTAGCTTTTATCCGCCATTTTGTCCGCCATCTTGGATTGGACAATAAACGAGGGGTACCAAAATTGCATGAAATAAAACTGCAGATAATGTTTGACTAATTTCAGCTATTTAAATGATCAGAATGTGGTAAAAATGAATTTATTATACATTAATCAGCTTTCATCCGCCATTTTGTCCGCCATCTTGAATTTTGGGAGTTGCCCAAGAGTGCCGAAGTGTCATCATCCAGTTTCGTAAACTACAATGTCTTAGTTTCAAGAAAATGCAAAAACATTTTCTACATCATTCCGTGCACGGTTCAGTCGATTTTTGTAGTTTATATACCGGACTAATATGGATGTTGCTCCTTATAAGGTTATGTTGTATAACTGGAACTAGTTTGTTGTAGCACCATAAAGAATGTCTTTATAAATTTCAACTTTTGTACAAAGCAGAAAGGAGTCTATGTAGAAATTCCATGCATGCATATACCTTTCATTATTTTAATTATCTTATTTAATTATTAACGGCGTGTCGACACAATGGTTAAGGTTATTTTATGGCGTCCAGCGCACCTAACCTAGCTTTCCTGGACCCTTGTTTATAACCAGTACTCATCTACCCTTCCACGAAGTTAGACACTTCTCCATATACCTATAGAGGCAAATTGACATTATTGTCAAGTTTTCATGGAAGGGTATCACCTCTCTGGGTGGGATTCGAATCCCGTACCACCTTCGGGATGTGTAGACGTTATCAAGAGAAGTGATACATTGTATTTAAAAACGCTCCATTTTCTATTATCAATATTTTATGAAGTTGTTAGATTAGTCTTTGAATATCCAATCTTAATGCCAAGACACTTTTCTAATTGTCTCAGCTTTTGCGTAGGCACTATAAGGATAATCAACGAAACAAGTTTTTATTTTGTGACAATTTGTCTGCAATTGGGTAATCCCGTTTTCACATAGTTTCGTGCAATAGACGCTGAGATTAAACGAAATTATTTAATAGAATACGTGAAACTTCCTTTCGGTGGGAATTTAGTTCATTTAAGAAAAAAACCAGTAAGCTCAGTGGGTGCGACTCATTTCGAATTCAGGGGTTGTATTTCCGTTTGGCCCACATACCTCCTTGGAGTTAGATCATGAACTATTTTCTATCACGGTTCTTCCGCCTACCTGTACCTCTTTATTGATTGCCATTGGCAAAAGTAATTTATTGTTTAGCATCAAGCTTGGGTCCAGGTATACCTATTTTTTCATTGTTTAACTTTAGTTAAGATTCATAAAATAAATACAATATGTCTAAACATCAGTGTAATGCAACATACAGAATGTAACCATACTTTTCACACATGTAAACAATCTCTGTAAACAGATATCCTATAGAGCGATGTCATATAGGATCTCTTATGGTCGCTCCAAGGGTCACGTCGATATGACCTTTGCGTCAACCAATCAATGCGTAGCTTTCATCTAGACGAAACACTATTAATAGCATCTTGATTTCGTAATTTCTATTTGCAGACCACTTTTGCGAGTTATTTTGGTGTTGGTGCTACTCATAGGCTATGAATGTACGGCGCTTTTTCAAATTGCGTGACGTAGACGACGTAAACAAGTTACTAAACATATTGATTGCGTTATGAATATTATAATGAGAAAGGCTACCGGAACGTGACCCTTATAACGAAACAACAAGAAACAACGAGTACGCGAGCGGGTAACTTAGATTGGGGTTTAATCAGATTGACGTGTATATTGATTGCAGTCGATTTAGCTTAACATAGTAAACACTGCAGTTAAAATGCATACAGTGTTCCAAATATATAAAAATTCGGAAGCAGTTACGGAATTTAGAACGGCCAGTATTAAAAACAGCTGCCCAATTTCTTACAAAGTGAACAAGACCACAAAAAGCAGAAATTTTAATCATAAAGACATTTATTGATCATTTAACAATAATTCTTACAGTTCAATTTGTCCTTAAAGACAAAGCTAACGTCCAATTATTGTAGAGAAATATTAAAATGTCCAGACATATTAGGAGATAACAACTTGTCTAAATCAGTAATTACCAAGGTATGGGTTTGTTTCAATCATTCTTTGTTATCTATATTGTACTAAAAATTCAACCAAAAACGATTTTTCAGATCCTAAGTATGTAATTTCGTGTACATAATCGTCCATATACCAAACTTTCCCACCGGTACAAAAGGCAAAACTATTCTTACGTCATGTAGATATAAAGAATGGCAAATGATATGTACTAAATATTTAGATGCATAATTTGTTGACTGTTTATGTCTATACACTTTGTTAATATCATTTTATAATGTTTTTTAGTTTATTTTTTTAAGTACATTATTTCTGTAAAGCACTTTTGAACATGCCTATACATGAATAAAAGTGCTATATATATATTTGGAATAATAATAATAATGTACGCAATAGGAAGTAATAAGCTGTTCGTTCACAGATTTCAACTTAAAAAAAACTTTTATGAAATTATACAAAAGTGTGTAGTATATTTTTATAAGCAGTATAAAAGTAGTGTTTTGGTATTGAAAGAGCTAGCGCAACTTGACATACCCCTGTAATAGATGATGTTCAGTATATGTGTACATAAGAATAAACACTTGCAAGATATGGCAAAGTGTCTGCTTGTATCTAGTACATCATTCTCATTTGGTGAATCAATTCAAAATTTAAATCACCAAAACTTGATATACAATCGTGACTAGACAATTAGCGGAGTAATTAGTATAATATTACGTGTAATTGTAAAAAAATGATGTAGTTAATTTTTCGTCAGCAAAGATATCATACGCGACAGGAAGATGGTTGTGAAATTACGGTCCTTAATCATTTCAAGATCTAATATCGTAACCAATATTTGGATTAACATAACATTGTCAGCAACTGGCAGGTAGTCTACTTGATATAATGATAACGGAGACACTGACCTTGAAAGATATCACGATGAGTTGTAGGCCGTCCTAGAAGTGCATACCTGATTAACTCGGCTTTCGTGCTTCTTTATCGATGCAACACCGGGTTTGCCGTGCATGTATTGAAACTCGGAAATGGGAAGATTTTTAATAGCTATTTAACAGAAAAAATAGAAATCTTATCTCTTCAGGTTACGCACCGCATTGCAAATAACCTGGCCATTTCTAGTTCTTGTAGTGACATTTGAGCCATTTCTTGTTTCTTGTTATCAATCGGACATAAATGTTTAAAAATAAAACTTCCAACAATATGAAAATCGGGAAACTTAGAATGTTTGTTAAGTATAGAAAACAAATGTAACGTAAAGTAGACAATGTTACTTCGACACATGTTACATGAACTCAAAACTGACTGTAAATGGAAATAATATAGGTTTGAAATTCACTGTATCTGAGCATTTTTTTATTACCAATGCCTCTCTGTGCCACCGTATGCCAATATGTAATAAATCATCATTTGTATTCTGCTGCGTGTTCAGTAACGACTGTTAGCTAACGTTACGGATATGATAAAACTCAACCCGACGACAGATCAACCCGTGCAAAACTCAACCCATAGTTAGGACATCTTGCCTGTTAGTAGGGGATTGAGTTGTCTCGGGTTGAGTTGTCCTTGAGTTGAGTTGTTCCGACACTTGCGTTACGGAACGTTTTGGAACGTTCAGGGTAACTGAACACGCTGCTGATGTTACATGATTTATAATCATGTTTCATTATAAGCAAGGACAATGAAATATCATACAAAATGTATTTTTGTCATAGACTTTTACAGTATATTAATAACGTCTATTAGTCATAAATTCTAGTTATTCAGCTTTACAAAACAATTCCATTATGAGTACCAAAATCACCCTTCCACAATTAGGGACTTTAGTCAGTTATCGTTCCTCGATAAAATCTGAAGCAATCCAATTAGTAAGTAGGTCCTTACAGTTGGAATCCTCGAATTGTATCATGGAATTCCTATGTACATGTAAGGATAACAAAATAATTCATCTAATATATCTTTCTTGTTAATGAAGATATTAACAGAAGTAGTGAAAATGTGATAGTTCTTTACCCTAAAATATACTTAACTTGAATTGCAAACAAATTAAATGATTTACAAAAACAAGTTATTTAAGACTAATTTTGACAAATTTACATTGAAAAGTTGGGGTAAATTCCGAGTAATTCAACTAATTGAACCTACCTATTTAAAGAGTATACAAGGGGAAATAACTGACTAAAGTCCCTAATTAGTATCGATATATCATTATACTTATCTCAAACAAGTACACTTGGTCGCTTTCAGGAGTAAAACCCGCATCAATTAACATGTTGTCCAATCATCCAAGTTTCAAACTGTTTAATACACAAGGGATCAAATTTCAATACTTACTGTGTAAAAATCTAATTCGTCACAAAGGATCAACTAAATAAGGGCATCATTAAGTTTGAGTTAATGAGTTCATTACCACAATGGAAACATACACTGTGGAACTACTCCTAATTCAATTAAGTATACCTCTACCATACAACGTACTGTAGCAAAAAAAGTTAATTTTCACAACGGTTATCATTTCACGTACTAAATTTTGTCTGTATTGAGGGTTGCCCAAAAGACTGTAGTAAGTGCATTGCGTTTAAGAGCGAGTTACTACAGTCTTGTGGACAACCCTCAATATGATTAACTGAGATAATTCTTTTCCAAATTATGGTTATTATAAAACACCATCAAGCTAAGTGCACAGTGATGGAAATGCTGTGATGGAAAATTGCTTTCATTGTGCAATTGTGGGTGACATTTTTCATCTGAACGAATATGATTGTTCTCCTTATTAAGACATGAAAATGGTAATTCCATTTTCCTAAACCAGAATTATTTATTTATTCTACGTAATTTTTTTCATACACTAAACTAATAATTTGTATTTTCAAAATCGATTGTTTTTTTCATAATTTGTCATTTAAAATATAACTACTATATAATGGGATTACAAGACTATATTCGTTCAGACAAATTACAATATAATAACTATGGAACATTCGAAATAACAAAATTAGGTAATCTAACCAATATTGTATTACCAGGAATCATATAGGAAAAACACAACCTTTTTGTCGCGATTTGTGTGCGAAGTTGGAAACCGGTATATAACCTAAATATATGTTAAATACAGCGTTAAACACAGTTTAATCTTGACATTATTCACTTGAACATTTGAAATCAGCTAATTAGAATTTCAAATCCGTTTGAACAGCGCATCTTTAAGAGCTAAAGAAATAGCTTTTATGAATGAGTGCGTAAACTTTAAAAAGAGAACTGTGCAAAATAGCTGACGATATTTTCTAATTTATTTCAAATGTGTATTAAATAAAAAAATACATTTAAAAAGGCATCAATGTATCACAATTAAAACAAAAGCAGTTATTCCAGTTGCGATGCATTGATTACACTTTCAATGAAGAAGACCTAATCGCTTTGCTTCAATATCTCATGAAGTTTGAAAATTGTCTATTACAAAACCTAATTCATTATGGACAAAAGCTGCTGTGAAAGCATTTGGAAATCATTTTCAAATTACAATTCCTAGCTAAATATTCCGTTTACTTTACATTAATTACCAAAACCAAGATACATTACAGCTTAATGAAGTTGATTTGTGAACAACAACATCATATCTTTAAAGACAGTCAAACTGGTAAAAGCAGGTCACACATTACTATGAACATATAATGCCGATGTTTCTCCTTGTAAAAAGAGTAAGTCTGTAAAATAGGTCCTGGATAACTGGTTCGTCGAGCATGCCTCATTCAATTATAGTTTCAACTGAACAATTCAACCAGGTTTAGTGAGCAATGTTTGTTTGTTTGTCTTGGGTTTAACGCCGTTGCAACACATTGTATAGGTCATATAACGGCGGTCAGTCAACCCACTCACTCCTCCTGGACAGGCTAAATCTCTGGATTTAGCTGTTAACTAACTACTATGCGCATACTTTCGTCAGTGACTGACAACTGCCCTACATAATAAAAAAATCATTGGTAGGAGGGAGAATGGCCGTAGAAATAATTTCATGACCAAGCTGCACGAAAGTATGCCCCACCCGGGAATAGAACCTAAGATTCCTCAACCAGTAGACTTGCGTGCTACCAACAGAGCTAGCCGGGCGGCTTTTGTAAGCATTACATGCATGCATCTCTTTCAACATGAACTCTAATGATAAAAACCACAACACTAAGCATATTTTTACGATTACCAATGGCGTTTTTAAGATTAAATCATGCTATGTAATAATAGAATGTGGCCAGAAGGTATATTTATCTTCAGCGTATTTAAGCATATTTATCTTTGATAAGACATAGAATTGAACACAGAGTTTCTGACTTAAATTACGTCGTTTTTGAAGGCCAGAAGTTACATTTATGTTCAGCATTTAAGCATACTTGCAGTTGATAAGAAGATTCTGCCTTTAATGACGACCTTTTTTGTTTAAATATATCTGTACCAATACCTAGAATACGCAATACTTTAATTCTTGCCGTTCAATTTATAAGAGACTCAGATGGTGCATTACCAAAAGACAAGGTTTAATTGTGTAGTAATTAGTTTAAGACTTTAGTCAGTTATCTTTTCTTGATAAAACCTAAAGCAATCCAGTTGGTAAGTAGGTCCTTACAGTTGGAATCCTCGGGTTGTATCATTGAATTCCTATGTAAGGATAACAACATGAACTCTAATGATAAAAACCACAACACTAAGCATATTTTTACGATTACCAATGGCGTTTTTAAGATTAAATCATGCTATGTAATAATAGAATGTGGCCAGAAGGTATATTTATCTTCAGCGTATTTAAGCATATTTATCTTTGATAAGACATAGAATTGAACACAGAGTTTCTGACTTAAATTACGTCGTTTTTGAAGGCCAGAAGTTACATTTATGTTCAGCATTTAAGCATACTTGCAGTTGATAAGAAGATTCTGCCTTTAATGACGACCTTTTTTGTTTAAATATATCTGTACCAATACCTAGAATACGCAATACTTTAATTCTTGCCGTTCAATTTATAAGAGACTCAGATGGTGCATTACCAAAAGACAAGGTTTAATTGTGTAGTAATTAGTTTTTCATACATAAATTTATCCCACAGGGTACTAACTTTCTTTCTCTTTCTAAGTTCGAAACATACTTTAGTTTGTTCGAGTGAATTTTAGCTATATGTCTTGTTAACAACTATTTCTGAAAGAAGACACTATACAAAATCTGTACTTAAAGACATTATAATAAACAAGGTGTTAATTTGTGGTAAACTGCATTTCAATCGATAGTGTGTTTGACGGGTGAGACTTTCCTTAGTATCAAGAATTTGCAAGTCACTGGGGAAAGTTTATACGAACAGAGGTACATGCTTAAGTTTAGAAAACTAATCATTCACTCTAAGGCCAATTAAAATGACTGATTGTTGCAATGAGCCGAACTGCACAGTAAAGCCTTATTGTAGGCAATTTTCTACACCCACTTCACGACAAATTTACTCAATTATAATGATTATATTAAGACAGCACATATAATAACAGTAAAGAAAATTACCTCAAAACATTGTCAAATTATCATCATAAATAAGTAATTATGTTAGCAGTAGTTCCTAACGTGATTTCTTTGAAACAATTTTAATCATTTAAAACTCGTTACCCCACATAGCTGACAATAATTAAAACTAGAACTCTACAAGTCAGGTGTGTCACCTGACAATAGCATACCAGTTATTTACCCTTTTATCTGAAGAATGTGAAAACTATAGGGAATAGGGGTTATACCTCAGACATGCAAATAAGAACAATACCTTTTGAATTATGTGGCAGACAAAAATTAGGAATTACTAAGGGCAATTACTCCACCATGATGCAGAAGAGAGTTATGGTTCTTTGACACTGCATTTTTTCACAAAGAGATCTATTCGGTCATGAAATTTCAAGTTGATATCTCCAGTACTTTTAGAGTTATGTCCCGGACAAGAAGTATGACGCCGACGCCGATGCCGCGGACACCATGAGTAACGCCTTTATGTTTCCTGGCTATGTTAGGCAACACAAAAACTATCTACATAGAAATAATAAACATAATGATTACATTATTGTGGATATCAGGTGCCTGATGGAAAGTTCTGCTCAAACTGTAATAGTCCTTTTTTTCACTTTAAAAATGAATACTTAGTTGTTTCTTTAAGGTGTAATTTGCCATATTGGGAAACTCAAGAACCACCCTATGTGAAATAATCATTAAAGAAATCTTTCATAAAGCTGTCATTTGTTTAGATTAAGAACGTGTTTAAAATGATTTCAAGAATCTGTTGAGTCATTAACAACTTTCACATTTGATTATAATGATGATTTCAAACTAAATCAGCGTTTGTTGTTCCAGAGTTGTTAATTATTCCTTCTTTTATGGTAAAATAAAGGCTCAATTGAAAGAAATAACAAAAATGGTAACAGTCATGAATAAAAGAACAATTATGCTGTTAGATGGTTTTGTACCACAAAATGCGCTTGCAAGAAGTCACCCATGTTAAGTTTATGTTAAATGCAGAACTTGTAACGAAGATCCATGCGCAAGAAGCATAAAACAATTTGAAGTTGGATTTCTGGATTTAGATATTTTGGTTGTCTTTCTAAGACTTATTGTCTGTGTAAACTGAAAAACTATAAAGTCAATGACTACGTAATTGTTTACAGAAATCTTACAGCATGAGGTATAGTACAACTGTTACCTAAACTCGAACCCTGATCTACGGCCTCGAAGTAGACAAGGCATTTTTATAAGATCATGTTGTCCCATCATATTTACAAGTTTCATGTGTCTAACAAGAAAATAACGCAGGGTTACAATTCTTACTAGGTAGGAAAAAATGTTAAATGATCAAATAATTGAGATATCTCTAAGCTAGAGTTATTGAGTTCATTTTTACGATAGAAACATATTATATAAAACTTGTTAATAATGTCAATTAAATGAATAACACTAAGATAGTGAACAATTTTCACAAAGGCACTGCTATACGTTTTTTAATTATCAAAATATATGCTTCTGAGCCTTTGACTATATATGACGAGAAAGCATGTCCGAAGAAAAAATAATAGAAGTAAAATGCATGTTACGTCTTGTAAACTTCAAATTTAACTTATGTAGAAACACATGACTTTATTTTAGTCTATTTTGGGACGGAATGATATTTTCTATTGGAACAAATATAATTATCGTGCATAAGTCAATCATAATTAAATAAAAACTGTTTGTATCTATAATATCAATAAATTATTATAGAAATATTAACTAACTATATTTCCTAAACCAATTTATTTAATAACCAAAATCTTTTGTTCTAAACAGATTTCAAAATATATCATTCAAAATAAAATTACTACAATGAATTTGCAAGAGTATTCCTGCGAAGACAAATTACAATATATTAACAGTTACTATGAAGCACAAAAATAACAAAATAAGATCACTAAACCAATATTATAATTCCATATAAGGAAACTTAAAGAATGTGCAAATGCGCTGCGTCCGTTCCCAATTCAAAATATTAAACCGGGTGTAAAATCGTTTGCTATTCCTTTTAATTGCAGATACACATAGTATCTCTCCCGATTTCAACTAATTAAAAAAATAAAAAACAACAAAAGGTAAACTGGACTCAATAAAACCACAAAAAAACGAAGACATTTTAGCGCTTGTAAAAAAAACTACACAACACATGACAGTTAAAACACATATCTATATATGGTTCACGAGTTTTCGAGGGGGTCCAAAGTTTCTTTTACAGGGAAAGATCGGACAATAACATAGCAATTTGAATGTCATACTTCAACTTGGTTTTAAATACGTGGAAGATTTCCACGTCGAGCATCCGGAAACAAAACATCCATTTGGTATTTCTCCCATTTCAGACCTTCAATAAAAACGGGTACAAAATCTCAACAAAAAAAGTTTATTTCAAATTAAATTCACACAAATAAATGCCCTTTTAAACTTGAGCTAATGAATACGGATGTAATTGTAAGGGAAATGATGTGAAAAACAAATTGACGATAGTTCTTAATTTATTTTGCATTACTAAAGAAATATTACATGAAAAAGTGCATTGAAACAAGTCAGTTATTTCAACTTCAGTAAATTAATCACATGTCTAAAGAGGGAGAACTAATCATCTTGTTTAAATATTTTATGAAGTTGGAAATTGTTTTTTGTTTTTTAAGATTTAAGTCATGGACACCAGCTAATGTGAAGGCGTTTGCTAATCTTCTTTTATTATTACATCTGCTAATTACATAACTAGCTAACTCTGTCGTATACTGTATAATTTCAATTACTACTAAAACAGTGTGGTAATTATTTTCGGTAAGAAATGACGTTGTCTCCATGTATTTTAGTAATTTAAATCCTCACTTTAACATGACACGCACTGATCATGCCCATCCATGGACATTTGTAGGAGCAATTGTATGGTAGTAGGACACATCCTTCAGAATTGAGAGGTCCCGGGTTCGAAACCCACTAGGGACACAGCTAATTTCCTTTAGCAAGATTACTATTGTTCCTCTCCACTTAGGTGTAATTAAGTACTGTGAGGGTTCACCTGCCTGATTTCAATGATCAGAATTATCGTACAAAAATTGTAAAGCCGGCTGAATATATATAGAAGCATACTTTAAAACGCACTTTAACTTAGAATTTAACTTTCCATCACCAATATTTGGTTTTTTTTGTTCTCGATGTTAAAGGGTAAACCTGTACTAGTCATTATGGGGTCCACGATTACTGTCACATGATATTACCAAAATGAAGATAAACCGTGAGATTTCTAAATACTACTTTAAACAAAAAAAAGTTTCCAATATTTTCATCGAAAGTCATTGCAAACCATTCTACAAAGAGTCTTTATCGGCTATCTTAACGTGTACTAAATTTAAGACAGTAATCATTGTGTGATTCATGAATTCCAATAATCTTCACACCAATACGGTAATATAGCAGTGTATAACAGTGTGGAATTTCACAAACACTCATACAACTTTAAACAAACATTAGTCAATTTGTTAACTTAAGAACTTGAAATACCAGAAAAAAGCATCTTTGTTAAGATGTGGAGAATATGTTATTGTTTCCCACAAAAAGGCTTTCTGAAACGAAAGAACAAATTAAATAACATCTTAATGAAGAATGTCTTCACCTTTTTACGTCACACCGAGTTTGTTATTCATATTTCAATTACAATTCATAAACGCATGAACTCAATTATTTCTTCATTTTTTATTTCTTGATTTGTTTAGTGTGTCAACACTAACTATGGTCACTTTCCCATGACTAGCTTACCTAAAGAAGCTTCCCTGGACCATAATCTATGATCAGTGCTCGCCTTCCTTTCTACGTATCCAATAATCCACAGTGTCGTTTTATTATCATGAAAATGTATCATCAATATACTCAAGCCAGCAACATCTTTGGGTCACTAGTTTTAAAATCCTGTGTGTAATCTACTTGCTGTAGATCCTGACTTTCAATTACATGTACTTGTGCTCATGGTGCTTTATAAGAAGAAACTTCAGTTTGTGTAGTACTTAGCAATTAGTAAAAGAGTTTATTACTGTTGTGTATCGATTCTGATACAAATTAATCCCGCAGGATACAAAATTTATTTAACTTAGGTACAAAGTGTGTTTTAACTAATATATTGAAGACATGCACTCTTTAAACACAAACAGATATAATCATGAAGTGTGTTTAACTTATCAATCTTGCATTCATTGGGACCCCGTGTTGTTACTGTTAGTTTAATGACTCGTGCTTATAGATTTTAATCATGGAACCACGCATTAGCTTGATTCCAGTCTTACATACGACATATGTGGCGTAGCGATATGCTACAGTTTGTACGTTGCCACATGGTTGTGTAAATCATGTCTTTGGTTTACCATCATTAATACTTAAGATTCTTAGGATATAGTTTAAAACAACACCAGTTAGAATTTATAAATGGTCCATAAAAGTTGTTTACAAACATACTTTAAAAAGTTCTTAATCTAATATCATAAGTTATAAGTCCAGATTCAAAGCAATGTTCTTAATTATCATGTTCGAGCCGCTCAATGGCGCTCCGACTAACTTAATAATTATTCATCATAAACTGAATGTTTCAACCATGAAAGCCAAAAGCTGTAGGAGCAGTAGTTCAGTGGTAGGACACGCGCTTAGGAATCGAGAGGTCCTTGGTTCGAATCCCACTAGGGGCACTGCTAATGTCTTTGAGCAAGAAATTTACCTGCGATTGCTTGACTCCACCCAGGTGTAAATGGGTACCTGCGAGGGTGGTATAAATCTCGATTTAACGCCCCAAGAACATTATTAAAATGAGTGCGTTTAAAAAGGTATAAAAACATGGGCGTTTAAGAGTACATATGAAAAAGAGAAATTATTAGATTAAATATGAGATGGCAATTGTACTCGGTATTAACTGATTACACCCGTGTCAAAAAGAGACGGGGTCTACCTCAATGTCGGTCACATCTTTGACATGACTGATTTAAATACTCGAGTATCGATAGTGAGTACAGAAAAACATGTACTGGTACTAAATATATTTAATCAGCAAGTGGATGTATCCGCCGCTGACATTTGAATAAAGTGTATAAATATAATTCACTAATTTCAATAAATGATTTATCAACCCCCTCCAGGGCTAGCATACCCAAGGGTTCCGAGGTCCAGCCCCCAATGACCAGCCCAAGGCCCGGTCTCCCATAGGCCGACTCCCCCACCGACCCCCCCCAACGGCCAGACCCAAGATCCAGCTCTCTGAAAGGCCATTCCTCCCAAGAGCCAGCCCCAAAGGGTCAGGCCCCCTAAGGCCCGGACTCCCAAGACCCGGCACCCCAAGACCCGGCAACCCAAGGCCCGGCCCCGAAGTTCGGCCTCCACCAAGGTCGATTTACCATAGGCCCAGCCCCCCCCCAACAAAGGGCCAGTTCCTAAGGCCCAGCCCCCAAGATCCAGCCCCCAATGGTCTGCCCCCAATGAACAGCCCCCAAGGGCCAATTCTTCCAAGGCCAACTTCCCAACGACCAGCCCCCAGGATCAACCCCTCCAAGGACCATTCCCTCCCAAGGCCGAACCCCCAGAGTCAACGCATAGATACCTTCTCCCTGGGATTTGTTATTTTCCCCTTGCAATAGGGGAAAACTACCTTTCCCACACTATTCCATACAGAGGACTAGAGGTCCTCAGCAACGGAGCTGAGAAGCTCAGAGGAGGGGAACTCACCAAGTAAAGTGAGAGAACTACTCGTCCTTCTTTTCCCACCCAGGGGAACGGGTATTCAACTCGAGAGAGCCGAACACAAAAATCGCTTTAACTCCGTAGAAAACAGAGTTAAAACGGTTCGAAAAGCAGACCCCTTATAAAAGGGAGACTACTCTTCCCAAATTGTCCCTACAAGGGACTGGGTATTCAACTCTAAAGAGTCAAACACAAAAATGTGCCTCATTACCGTAAAAAACGGAACCAAAGCACTTTGGTTTACACGGATTGCAACATGAAAATTTTTAATGGTTATACACAATATTAATGACAATAAATTGGTTTGTAGCAAAGCACACGTTTAAAGTTTTAAACATGTCTAGTAAATAAAAAAGAACATTTCATGTATCTATAACTTCTATGGAAACATAAATATGTTTTATCCTGTATAAAATATATGTTTATATTTAAATACTTATTGTCATAACAGATATTTAAGTATCAATCACAAAATAAAGAAATGTGTGTAGAAATGTGTGTACAGTAGAATGATCAATAATGCCCCTAAGGGCTTTTACATGTATCACAATACATATTTTTCAACATTTTCTAACTCAATGGTATGAACAAGAAGTATAAAAGTTAGTTTTATTAAATTTGTTGCATTTGTACATTTTATAAACACGAAAAATACTTTTCTCCATTTCAATATGAATATTTAACGGCCGGAAGTTAGTAAATATAAGGGGACACGTATCATTATATATATATGTCAGCTAACCTGTAAAATATTAGGACCCATAATAGCGCAGTGGATGAAATGATGGGAATGAAAACCAAACAATGGTGGTTCAAACCCCGTCACTGCCATAATAAATTATTTACTTTTTAATATTTATTTTTTATTATATTAGTACATAATACTACATTATCAAGTTTAATGCATAGAAACATGTACTAAAATTACATAAATAAAAAAGCAATTTTATTTGACACTTGTTTTTGAATACCTTTCCTATAGATGTGCTGAATTTCATTTTAAAACAAAAATGAATTATTTATTTTAGCCAAATAAACCAATAAGTAAAATCAAATATACTGATTTAAATAGGATAATTTCACGAGCATGCGTGACAACTAATAATTTGAATATCGTATGAAATGTGTGATATATACGGTCAGACATTTATCGCTTATTTGCACAAACGTATATGTCACACGATGTATGCGTGATAAATTCTACCGAATATGTCACACACGTGTGACATTTACGTTCTGTGACATATACTGTCTAACATAGCTTAACGTCACGACGTCGCTCGATTTTCTCTAAATGTCGCAACTCGGACGCTATATGTCACAACTACCCTTAGGTTCATGACAAAAAAGTAATTAAACAAATCTTCTCGTCTGAAACCACTAAGCCTATAGCATTGATATTTGTTCAATAGCATAATTCAATGTTCCTCTTTAGTTTGTTAAAATTATGTCACTTTCACAAAAACAGGCTGTATGAATTTACTATTATTATACTTACTCGTATATATTGAAATTAAAAAAAATCTCTAAAATCGAGAGCTTTGTTTGTTTGCAGCATCTAGTGGCCTTTGTCAAGTGTCTTTAAATCATGAAATCTAAAAATAATTATACTTTTTCTAAAGCGTAAAACGATCCATAGATAGTAATATTAAACGATCTATAAGTATCATTTATACAAGAAAATTATTTGTTATTTTACCTGAAAATCTTTTTTAATGGACCAAAACTCTTATCTATGTCGAGGGGAAGGGTACTCCGCTTCCGCCCTGTCCCGCCCCTCTTAATCCATTTTTGGTGTACACATGAAACGATGGCAATCATAAAATGCCGAATTTTGAGACACAGCTGGCAATTTAAGATTTTCCGGTGTGAAAATTGCGTTCGTTCCAAAAAAAACAAAATATTCAAACACTTTTTTCATCACATTTTAAGTTATGAAAAATGCGTTTCTATGCTCGCATGAAATTTGTATACTAACGTATTTTTCACACTAGATGTGAAAATCACGCACGCATTTTTCACAACCTGTGAAAAACACGAGTTGTGAAAAATAAGGCTCAACAGTAGGGCGTTCAGTTACCGCGAACGTTTCGTAACGTTCCGTAACGTTCGCTAACAATCATTATTGAACGATCTGTTAGCGGAAAACGTTTAAGGCCAACAGCTAACGGTTTTAGTATATAGTACGCGAGTATGAAACAACCTGAAACTAAATAGTTCCAGTACATTTTGCAAATTAGTAACTGCCATTGCGAAATGACTATATCCGGAATTCAAATATTTAGTATTTTTTCTCCGGTACAAACAAACTTTCACTTTTACAGTAAAACACGTGTAAATAGAACAATAGGAATTAATCCATAGTTCGTGCTGTTCAGCAATAATGTGTAGAAAACATTGTTTGAACCGCCTGTGCACGGACGGAAAAACCCATAAATTTGAATTCCGGATTAGGTCTATTCAACGAAGTCGGAGGTGTTACTCCCGTTGATTTAGATTCAATACATTTACAAAAAACAAATAAACAAGAAAACAAGTCCTCCTCTCTGAATTCTTCTAATAAAATAGAAGTAACGACTCTCTTGTCAGCCATCTTTAAACGTTCGCACTTCAACGGATCGTTCAATTAACCGTTCATAACGGTAACGGTGATTGGCTAACGTCAAATGCTCACTGAACGCAGAGCAGGGCTGAGTTCAGTTACCGCGAACGTTACAAAACGTTCCGTAACGATACATTCGGAACTCCTCGATCATTTGCTGCAAATAATATCGGACATATTTAGACGCTTTTTTGAAACTACCGGGGTTAACGTAAACAATTATATGGCCGAGGAGTTCCGAATGTATCGTTATGTAACGTTCTGTAACGTTCGCGATAACTGAACTCAGCCCAGCATTCTGTACACAAACGGTCTAAATAACCTTTGTATGGATACGACGAGCATCATGGGTAAAACTGTTTATTTACCTGAAAAGACGTGGCAATGTTTACATACTAATAATTCCCCCCTTTAAGTATACTGAACAAATAGAGTATGTATTTTGTGTCTACTCAATAAAATTCAACTATCAAACCAAATATCCTCATTTAATTAAACTTTTTAACCGGTAGTTATAGCTCGTTTAGGATAACTTGAGACTAAATACAACGATACCATTTTTATACACAGGTGGATTTAAGTTTAGTACACGTAATTATCGACTATTATCAGTGTGTTTTTGCTGTATTAATTTAGTACGAGAACACACGTTCCACGCATTAATCATATTTAATACTTTCATTACACAAAATCAGCTGACCTCCCTGTTTTATGTAAAACCTGATTCCCAAATATATAAACAGACCGAGTCGTTTGTCTCAAGTTATCCTAAACGAGCTATAAACCTCCATTCT
The DNA here is from genome assembly GCA_025267735.1 of Mactra quadrangularis. Taxonomy (NCBI): domain Eukaryota; kingdom Metazoa; phylum Mollusca; class Bivalvia; order Venerida; family Mactridae; genus Mactra; species Mactra quadrangularis. Next base: position 46,751,183 of record CM046299.1, on the reverse strand, counting down.
AACGTGTTTACTTCTGTCATTCTTTACACAGAAATTTGAAATCGAAAGTAGAAAACACGTTTAAACTATGCATCTGTACCTTGAGAGGTTTAAAAGTACTTTGTATCTATGAATTTATATTCCTGTAGTTATAAGTGATCATTTATTTTACATTTAACAATGATTTTGTCAAAAAAAGAGAAAATATCCAACGAGTTTGTCTTCATGCGCCGCACAATCTGATTAAAACCCGATCTAAAATTTTACCGCTCGCATACTCGCTAATTTAGATCTGGCCTTTTCCAAACGAAGGTCACGTTCAGGTGACCTTTTCTCATCATAATATTCATGACGAAATTGTTATGATACGTAACTTGTTTACATCGTCTACGTCACACAATTTGAAATTAGCCACCTAATCGCAGACTGTGAAAAATACCGCTGTTAAATAACATGCAAACCTCGGTCTAAAAATAGAAATTACGAAATCAAAATGGGATTAATAGTGCTTTCGTCTAGATGAAAGCTACGCATTGATTGGTCAACACAAAGTTCATCTCGACGGACCTTGCATTGACTAGGTAGAGATCCAGTACGACAACACTCTACAGGATCTCTGTTTACGGAGATAGTGCGTCGCACAATATTCTGTTGCGTACCAAATCGCCGAATTCTGGGAAGCGTTGTGCGTCTTAGTATAGAGGTGATATCTTTACCTTCTATTTATAGAATGGGTTCAACAGAACAGGTTTATAATCACTTCTAACAGGTGTAAGTCTTATTGGAAAAAATGCTTAAGAGCGGGTTAAAGGATCAGAAACCCAAACTAATCAAACTCCTCACAGTGCTTACGTCACGCTTTGCTACTTTACCACTGCCAACACGTAAATCACGTGACGCTAGTAATACAATGTGATAACAATGTATCTGTGAAAAGTAAGTTCGATAGTTTTACAAATTAATAATAAAGATTTAAAAATCGGCTGTCTGAGGGACGAATTTACTTGTGGTGGCAGTGGTTATTAATTTAATAAAGGGAAATAACTACTGCGTGGAGTTTACAAACTATTGGGTCACTAATTTTCAATTGAACCTAACAATTTTATGCAATTATTACAGCGAATAATTACAACGAAGAGGGTAAATGTACTTAGATATCAAATTAAAAATTACTAGCAAGGGTGTGTAATTATTTGAGCCACTTATTTCCAGGTTGGCATTTAAATACTTTTGTGAGTTTTTTCTTTAAAAAAATATTATACCATGCTGACATCAATTAAAATAACCTTCATGACCATGCTGTGATATTTACATATTCATAGGATAGTAAGAATCAACGATATGATAATAAGATATATTATAAACCCACAGTTTTTCTACTTATTATTTTTTGGGTCGTCAGACATAATAATGTTACTTTTTTGCATGACTGTTAAGATATAGGATACTTTTTTGTATGTTTAGATAAGTTTTAATATATTGTAGTTTTTTACTACTTTAAACACCATCATTTGTATTTGTATGTCAATTTGCACTAAACTTGTCAATACCAAATCACTAATTTTCTGCTTAAAATAATGTTTCCAAACAATTTTGATAGTTTCAGAAAAAGTTAATGTTTAGGTTGAAATCTGTGAATGAGTACCTTTAAAATATACAATAATTGTAAGATTGTCAACGTCTTTGGAATTTTGTCTGTGCAATAGCAAACGGTCAAAATCTTTGAATGTTAGAACCTAATCAGTGGCGCAGTTGGTAGCGCGCCGGGATTTGAAATTTCGTGTCCGGAAGGGAGTACGGGTTCGAATCCCAACCGGAGAGGTTATACTCTTCCATGAAAATTTGACAATAATGTCATTTTTCCTCCATTAATAAGATATATGGAGACGTTTCCGGCCTTGTGGAAGGGTATGTGAGTACTAGTTATAGACAAGAGTCCAGGAAAGCTAGGTTAGGTGCGCTGGACGCCGTAAAATAACCTAAATTGTGTTGACATGGCGTTAAACTCATAAAATATGTTCATTTTTTTTGGACAGTAGTAAATGCAACATAAACTGGTTTACACTTAAACTTATTAATTACCATCGGATTCGTGATGGCGTCAAACCCTTGAAGCGAAATAAAATGTTTTAGTTTAAACTCTTTGGAAGTTTAGCTCGACCTAACTTGGCTTGAGGGCTCTAGGGCTTGAGGTTTCATGTATACCAATAATAATGAAACTTGACAGTATAACTATTGAAGATGAGTTGTAACTGTAACATTGGATGGACTTTGCGTTGCATTGAAGACATTTTAGTAACTTCAGATAAAAGTTTAAAATGTCATGGCATATTTCTAGGAAGACATTTCCAAACTTTTTGGATACAAACAATTTTACAATTAAAACGTTGAACTAGTCATTTGATAAACTTTTTTTTGGAATTCGATTTCAAAGATTCCCAGACACTGTTAACAACTATTTTGACTGAATTAAATCGAATTTATGCTGAATCATTCAAAACAATTAAGTTTTTGTTATTTTGAAATAATTCAATATTGCATCATTGGTACCGATTTAAAGACTCATTTGAAATAAAAACCAAGGATAAAATGGTAATTTTCGTGATTAAAATCATCATTAGGCTAAAAATGAATACATTTATATCTACAAAAAAGTGGTTGCGACAATATTCCATCTTAAAGATCGCTATATTTGAACCATTCATGCTAAATCATTGTAAAATTATTGCCACAGTCGACACATTAGACAACAGAAAACATTCCATAATTCATTATGTAACACACAATGAACTTTGTCTGAAAAGTACCCATAATGCCCCTTGTTTCCTGATTTCCACGAGAAGTCAGTGGCAAGTCAGTTGGGATCACAATGAAAATAAGAGGTCGCTCTTTTTTGTGCTGTCCTTGAATAATTGTTGCTTGACATGGTACTATTAAATTAAATACACATATTTCCATAAACATTTTAATTGCCTTATTTTACTATTTTTAATAACACAAAATTTATTATGTCATATGTTAATTGTTAAAGTGCTATTTATATTTGCTATGTTGTATAACATGTGCAATGCTCTTTTATTCTGAATAAACTATATAGTTCTACTCCTGCATTAGGTTATTCTTCAAATTTATTCAACTGTCAGTGGCACATTTATGACCCCGCTGATTTAAATATTCAACTTTGATTGTTAATCAACATACTTGAATGCGGATATATTTTTATGGAAAGTGAGTATATATACAAATACTCTAGTGAGTATTTAAATCAGCTGGTTTAATGTGTGTGCCTCTGACAGTCACACTTTAACAATATAATGAGCACGTCCAATCAAGTGATTCAATTGATTCTGCATTCCAAGAACACTCTCATAATCGCATTACATTTGTTAGTATACACCACCCACCAAAAGTTTGGAGACAATAGAAATTTACAACAATTCTTGAATTTTGAACTTAATTTTTTTAAATGGTAATTTTTAATATATTTAAGTATGGTTTGTGATAAAATAAAAACAAATTTCATGATTGCAACACATTTATTATATTCAGCATCTGACATCCTGAAGCCTCAAAAACTATGTTTATTGTAATAATTTTCCATAACTTAGTATTTATGCTATTTTTGTAGTCTTAGTCATAAGCATAAAGATAACCAAAATATAAAACAAAACTAAAACGCATTTCATATAAACTGTTACCAAATTTGAGATAAAAACTATTCAGTAGGCCTATAAAGTGAAAATGTCTTCAAACTTTTGGTGGGTACTGGTGACCCACTATTACTCAATTACGATACAGTATATGGGTACTACCTCTGAATAAATGTCACTTATCTCAAATTACTTATTCATTACTCGTATAATTACAACAATTAAAGATATTTCATTAGCATATACGTCCCATTTCGTGGAATTGAAAAGTCATTATAAAATTCCCTTGGGGATGTTGCTTATCAAACAATCGTGTATTGCCTACAGTTTTGTGGCTATGGAAGACGTTCTTCAGTTACAAAATATAGTACTGCAATTTAGTTGAGAAAGTTTATGTGATTAAAGCGAGAGCAAATTATAGATTTATAAGAATATGTAAAGGTGGCATTTTGTGATCAGTGCAATCTCCGTAAACAGATATCCTGTAGAGCGTTGTCGTACAGGATCTCTAAGATCTCAGTGGTGGGTCACGTCGAGATGACCTTTATGTCGACCAATCAACGCGTACCTTTCATCTACACGAAACACTGTTAATAACATTTTGATTTCGTAATTTATAGTTTTAGACCGAGGTTTGCGAGCTGATTTAACAGCGGTATTATTCACAGTCTGCGATTGGACGACTTATTTCAAATTGCGTGGCGTTGACGATATAAACAAGTTACTAATCATAACAATTTCGTCATGAATATAATGAGAAAAGGTGACCTGAACGTGACCCTAGTTTGAAAACGGCCTGATCAAAATTAGTGTGTAGGCGAGCGGAACATTTTAGATCGGGTTTTAATCAGATTGTGATCAGTGTAGGTTATGATATAAAAGCAAAACACTTTAAAGATAGAGTAACATCCCATTACTTGGAAACGCCGTTAAGTGATAGCGCCCCTGGATTTCGATTCTAGTGTACCGAAGGGGGTACGGGTTCTAATCCCACCCGGAAAGGTTATATCCTTCAAAGAAGATTTGACAATGATGTCAATTTCCCTCCAATAACAAGGTATATGGATAAGTTTTCGACCTTGTGAAAGGGTAGGTGAGTACTGGTTATAGACAATAATGCAGGAAAGCTAGATTAGGTGCGCTGGACGCCGTAAAATAACCTTAAATTATGTTGGCATGACGTTAAACCCAGTATATTTAAATGGAAAACGCCGTTAAATCAGTGTGATGTTTTTCAAACGCTAATCACTAAAAATGTTCCGATATTGTCCAATCAATCTTCTACAAATGGATTATGCTAGGTTTACATCTGGCCACGATCTCCCCGATTATCCAGAGGCTAAAAAATCGGGGAGCTCTACGATTAAATGGTATACTCCACGTTCTGTTACGCCTCCTTACGAAATCAGCACGTTTTGTTGCGCTCTACTGCGCTTTGCTACGATCGAGCCCACGATTTGCATCACGTTCTGTTACGCTTTGTTATGATCAACACGATTGGCTTCCACGCTCCACCACGTTCCGTTACGTCCTGCTAAGATCTCCCACGACAAAGCCGCTTTGTTGCGATCTCCTGCGATTTGACCAACGATTTGAGACAAATGACCACGTTATACGTCACGATTTGATATTTAAACAAGAAATAATTCTTTCCCAGCGAAGCGGGATGAAAAAATGTGTCCACGCTGGTCCCGATCTGTTGCGATTGTACTCCACGTTTTGTTACGTTCTGTTACGCTTCGGTACGTTCCGTTACGATTTGTTACGAAGGCCACGCTCTGTCACGAATAGAAAATGAATCGGGGCAATCGTGGTGAAATTTAAGTTTGATTTAAAATCTGTCCCGATGCCCACGATGTCCCCGATTCAACCACGTTCCGTTACGCTCCCCCATGATCACCCCGATTCGACTCCACGCTCTGTTACGTTCGCCGCGATGCTCTGGAATCGGGGACATCGTGGTAATTGTGACCAGATGTAAACCTAGCATTACGGGCACTGCACGCTATGCTATAAAGTGGTGAAATAGTAAACATATATATGATAGATCAACCTTCCGTAGGGTTATTTATTTTCATATTTTGATCCCAACATTACAAAAACGCACATAGTATACGCAAAGTGTTTTATTGAATAATTACTAAAGTCCGAGAGCTCGCAGGATTTTAATTGCGGTATCGCACCAAAAAGAGTGATTCTAATGAGGAAACCGAAAATGCAAGTCTTAAAACTGGCGAGGTAGGCGTTGCCCACAATCTGATCTCAAAAATTCAAAAATATACGTTACCAAAAACACCAAAATGCACCCTAAACTTCGTGCATAAAGCTGATATATCATCGGTATAGGCATTAAATTTCATATGATTTGTGCAAATATGTTGTAAATGCATTCTAAATAAAATATCATTCATCAAAAATGTGATTTGATGTAAGAAACAGCTAAAAAAGTATGCATGAAGTTTAGGGTGCATTTTGATGTTTTTGGTTAAGTATATCTTTAAGCTCAGATTGTAGAAAAACGCCTACCTCCTCAGTTTTAAGACTTACATTTTCGAATTTCTCAGACAAAACTACATTAGAATCACTCATCAAACCTTTTGGGCGCGATACCGCACTTAAAACCCTGCGAGCTCTCAGACTACTACTGAAGTTACTCAGACATATACATTAATCAAGCAATGATCCCTGTAACACTGTATTCACTCTTATCATGCTAAGCGTGATAAAAGGTCGCTTCAATCTAATTGTCTTCTCACTGCTTAGCGCAACCAAGACTCTGATCAATATCAGCCAAACAATTCAGCTGTGGGCTGTGCTTATCAGTAGTTAAGAATACAGCATGATAAAGTTAAAGTATGATAATAGCATGAATCAATTCATGAAACTCATATTTATTTTGTATACAGGCAGACATCTATGTTTTCATGTTACATTGTGATTAAAGCTACTACAATAAGATAATTTTTTTACAACAAACAGCACAACTGTCTATCACCCATGAAGTCACAATGACATAAAAGACATTAGAAGCAAAATAATCCTTGGCACAATCATTCTCATACCTAGAGGCTATCAAGATTCTCGATACTAGCTTTACATCGAGAATCTTCATAACCTCTGGGTACAAGAATGTAAGCCTCCCAGCCAGCTCAGTTGGTAGCGCACAAGTCTACTAATCGAGGGATCGTGGGTTCGATTCCCGGGCGGTGCATACTTTCGAGCAGCTTGGTCATGAAATTATTTCTACGGCCATTCTCCCTCCTACCAATGATTTTTAATTATGTAGGGCAGTTGTCAGTCACTGACGAAAGTATGTGCTTAGAAGTTCGTCAACAGCTAAATCCAGAGATTTAGATTTAGCCTTTCCAGGAGGAGTGAGTTTGTTGACTTACCGCCGTTATATGACCTTTAACTGTGTTGCTACGGCGTTAAACCCAACAAAACAAACAAACAAACAAACTGGCATAAACACTGTATAGAAAGAGAAAAAAATACATATAACAGTTACTGTGATCAAAGTCAGTCTCAATCAGTTCGAAATTAATTTTCTTATGCAAATGAATCCCGTATTTTCTCACATTTGTATTTATATTGGTTTATACTATAGCCATAAGCAAGATATACTGAGAGGTAATGTTATTAATTACTTTCATCAATGAGGTCATGTCACTCTATCATTACTTAATTGACTTTCAGAGGGTAAGAAAAAAACTTTATTCGAGAGTAATATAATAAAATTTAGTGTTTGCGATCTAGTTTCAACCACAGCACAAAGTAACACAATTAAAGTTTGTGTTTTTATTAAAGATGCAAAAACTAAAATGCATCGTATTACTTTGACTTGAAATTTGCATTCATTATTTTTATTATCACATAATGAACAGAAGATTTTAGGTGTCACGAATAAATCTAGTTAAATACAAGTGTTATAATACTTACAATTTCTCCTTAGTGAGAGGAAGATATGTAATGTCTCTGTCCCATAAAATCGTGGCTTCTTGCAGACCCGTAGTGCGGACAGCCGTAGGCCTTGGGAAGCCTTTCGTATTAAGTTGACGGTACGCACATGGCACAAAACAACACACTCGTACGGAGCCGTAGTTGGAAGATATGCAAGTTTAATCCATACTCGGCCACGATTTTGTTCACGATTTTACTTTGAAATTGATACGTGTATCCATGTCTCATCTCACGCACCCTGGTAATAACTAAACAGCCTGTACGGGTACACAAGAGTTCTTGCGAGTCCTTACGGAACTTGATTGTACGGCGCCCGTACGGTGCCCTCGCGGCTATTTGTATGTTTATGGGACTGTAGCATAAGCTGTCGGATAGATAAGAAATTGAATTGAATATTATTTTCAGTAAGGCAAAGGTCGGGTAAAACCTTTCTGCAAGCTAAAATTGAACCTAAGAGACAAGCCGACTATTTGATAATACATGTAGATACTTTGTACCTCATGGTTAGTCATACACAAACACAAAAAATCCCTTAGAATTTTGCATTACGTCTGATGAAATTGCTTTCCTGAGATATTGAGTCACACTACTTTTACAAAAGTCCAGAGAGAATATAGGATCCCCCGGAATATCAATGAAATAACTAAATCAACAAAATGTACCAGCATCTCTAGGGGTGACAATAGTAAATTTGGTAAATACTTAAATCAAGAAGTGTAAACTTCATAGCTACAAGATTTAGATTTCGTCTGGTTTGCTAAGGGCGTTTTAAAGCGACAACCGTTGGGATTTAGAAGATTGTGTGATTGATAACGTCTACAATATTGTCTGTCTTGTAAAAATCGTACATGTATACCCTTTTCTGCTGAGCTTAAAAAATAATTACTCGCATATTAAACATAATTTACAATTCCTAAATCGAGACATATATCAAATAATATACTTTGCTCCACGACTTAACATGTTCATACTCCAGGCATTAACAAAATTCACATTTAAAGGTTATTTTATCCCTTTTTAGTCAATGGAGATAAAAGTGATTTTTCTTTACACGTCGCATTCAGCACATATATAGGTCATATACACGACGGCCAGCTCTTCCTACTATAGGTTTCCTGGACACTTATCTCTATCATCAGTACTAACTTTTCGAACCCGTGATCTCCGGATTTGAAGTCAGACATGCTAACCACTACGCCACGGCTGCGGCTTGAAATTTGTTTATGCGCCACATGAACTAAATTTAAAGTTAAAAGTCATAGTATTGGGTCCTGTTGTTAGATGTTAAGCAATACAAATATTATTCAATACATGTATTAATAAACGTGATGGTGGAAAGCTTTTACGGTTAATAATTTAAAACAGGATAATATAACTCATATGCCATCGATATGTTTTAATGTTAAACATAATACATTGTATAGTGAGTAAAGGGAATTCCATCCAACAAGTATGTGATAAATTTCATATTCAAATAACGTGGTGTTAATATATATCTTCAGTGCTTAGTCAGAAATAAATTTTGGAAACCTTACTTGTAACTTGCCAATATTATGCACATTTATTATTACAAACAGAAACGGTCGACATATAGGTATTAGGTAAGGTACTTAAATATACTGAGTCAGCAGACTAGCTTTGCCTTCTATAAAGCTTGTTTGTTGGATTTAACGCCGTAACAACACATTGTATAGGTCATATATCGGCGGTCTGTCAACCTACTCATTCCTCCTGGAAAGGCTAAATCTCTGGATTTAGCTGTTACATGTACCCAACTACTAAGCTCATACTTTCGTCATTGACTAACAACTGCCCTTCATAGTTCAAATCATTGGTAGGAGGGAAAATGAGCGAAGAAAATAATTTCATGACCAAGCTCCACGAAAGTATGCCCCGCCTTGGAATCGCACCCACGACCCCGCGATCAGTAGACTTGCGTGCTACCAACTGAGCTAGCCGGGTGGCTATCATAGAACATCTGTATGAATCAACACTTCTTCTTACTTCATCCTTACCAAATGATCTATATATACAAAACACCACGTTGTCTACTGAGGTGACAATAACATATACTTTTGGTGAATTCTTAAGCTGATGTAGTTATATCTTTTGGCTGTTTTATGGATATAGGAGTACCCTTATGTTTTCTGACGTTACCTTTGAAATATGGTGAACAAAATCAGTGATATTGAGTGAGTGGCACATATCTTAACAAAACTTGTATTTGACAAAATTACATTAAACCTTATAGCCATATAACTAACGAAATTTCAAAGGTCGTGCAATAGACCGTCACATATTGTACGTTTTCACTGCGTTTAGTTGGTACAACTAAATCAACGGTTCGATCTTAAGTGACAAGACAACAAAATCAAGAACATAAAATAAAAGTATTGTTTCATTAAAATGACCTCTCTCGTATGAAGAATGAAATCCATCGAGAATACATATATCGCTGAAAGAGATGCTATATCTAAATACTTCATTAGATTTTATTACTTTATTATTTCTAATTTCTATTCCCCTAATAAACTTGGAAATCACTGATGGTTAATACATCAAATATTGAAATCACAATGTAATAAACCCTCTGTAATATGTATTCTGACCTTATCATGTCACACTTCAATTGAAATCTTTTATTTATGACCAGTTGATCTGAAGCTGGGTAAGCTTCTAACATATTCCAGATGTATATGTCTCAACTGATGAGGCAATTGTTTTCATGCTTATAAAAGTGAGGGAAGTAGCTATATTCAACAATTTCACCGTTCTAGTTTATTTTAAATCAACACGGAGCTCTTCAAATGCCATATCATTAAAAACTTCTTTTTGGTAAACATGAAGTCAATTTAAGATCTAACCGAGAGAAAATCACGTAAGCTTTTCATACAAAATCATTGTACAGCTAAAATAGCAAGTTGCATACAAAAAGAAAGATTTCACATGATAATATACCTGTTGATAATCACCTGCTAGTGCTTCATGTCAATAAATAAAATACAATATTGTTATTTCCAGTTTAAAATCAGTTTAAAGGCTGTATTTTTCTATACCGACCATACATGCATACATTCACTTATGTACATTGTCAAAATCTTATGTGTAAGCAAACCAATTTATTTTCATATACATCACAATGATTGAATATATGAATAATTCCACTAGACGTAGATGACATGGGGACTAATATTTGTACACAAAACATATATCCAGTCCATAAATTTTCAAGAGATGACATATTTGGTATATGACTTTCAATATATGGCAAATACTGTAATAATTAGAGACTTTTGTCAGTTAGCTTTCCCTGATAAATCTGAAGCAATACAATTGGTAAGTAGGTCCTTACAGTTGGAATCCTCGGATTGTATCATTGAATTCCTACGTAAGGATAACAAAATATTTTATCTAATATCTTTCTTGTTAATGAAGATATTTACTGAAGTAATAAAATTTAGATAGCTCTTCACCCTAAAAATACGTAGCTTAAGTTTCAAACAAATAAGATTTTTTACAAAAAAGTTATTTAAGATTTATTTTGGCAAATTGACATTGAAAAGTAAGAATAAAATCCGAGTAATCCAACTAATAGGACCTACCTTTTTGAAGAGTATACAAAGGGAAATAACTGCCTAAGGTCCTTTATTTGGCACAACTAATTTGATGTTATTAGAGTTTACAATACTTCATCATAAGTAAATGCCCGCAAAAGAGGGGGGGGGTAGCAAATCCATGCGTGCAGCCATTTCAAAGAGTTCCTAATTATCTAAGCAGACAAAATGGAGTGACCATAAAATATCGGAAAATAACGTAAAATTTCAAGCCAATGAATTTTTTGTTGCTTTCACATGGGATTACTTGACCAATGCTTATTTCCTCCAATCGAGCTTGTTTGGCAGCAACACTCATAACACATCGCAAACCAGACAATTTAATTCATGTAGTATTACCTAAATTTTAACATAAGCAGAAAAACCGGTCCCCAAAGGAAAAAATATGAATTATTTTGGAGAAATATTTCAATCGAGTCAGTCAAAATATGTTACATTTGTAGCACTTTAACTATAGTCTGAATTACTGAAGGCGTTTTAGGACCTATCATCGGAATACAAGAATAATGAACACGGATACTGTTTATAGTCAGTCTGGTCTACTCCCTGACTGACTGTTTGTTAGACAGACAAGCTAATGTCCCTAAGGTACAAACTTCAACATTAAAGATTGATGAAAAATAATTTTAAAATCATTCTCATATTTCAGTATCAGATATAAATCGTGTTTCATTTCTGGTATCACTAAACGTTTGACAGAGCGACAGATAGCGTTGTTTCCAAGTGACTTTAACAAGTGTAAAAAAGAACGCAATTGAAACTAACCATCAAAAGCACGAGAAACAAGCGATGTGTAAATTGATGCATCTGTACCTCATTTTGTTTTCACGAGAAGAATTTTCACGAAATTTATAAACAACACAAAATAAACAATACAACTCAATAAAGTAATGATAAACTACATAATTAAAACCTATTCAAATATAGTGATCAATAGTACACATAAATTTGCAAAACCAAAGGGAAAACTGGTAAATCAGAGTATTTCATTACAAAGATGGACACACGAAAAATTCTGTTCTAACTACGCTTCTGTCAGCCAGTCAATCCATCAATTTACTTTAACTTACACCCGCATTGTAGACAATAATAAACATCTTATACATCAACAAAAATATATTGTGTTTAAGACCTGTGCAAATTGACTTTATAGGCTTGGACGATTTGCTAACGTTTCGATCAATTTTTTTCTTGTCATGAGATTTGTTACACGATCCTATTTCGGTACGTTTTTTGGTTTATCTATTTAATTTTGTTTAAGTTTCCTTTTTGATAACATCTAAATGTCACAACTCAGTATTTGGATAAAAATCAAGTTCCCAATAGTATTTCATAACAAAGATATTAATCATTATTAAGCAGTTTTTGGAGAAAACTAAAGACAAATCCACAGCTATTATTGTCATGTCTCTAGCAATTATTTGATAGATATACTCTGAAGACCAAACAATGTCCAAAATTGACAAATCTATACTCAATGCCATGTTTAATAAAAGATGAACAAACTGGTAAATGCTTCTTGATGCTATATTACAAATCTTGTATCACTTTTTGCTAAATGTAATACCAGTTATGATATTGTTATCATAGATATATTTGTTTACTAGTATCAGGACTTTGAACGGATTGGTAAGTGTATAGTTATTAACAAAAGCTGTTCCACCTTGCAAGCACTCCTTGGGGGCTGACCGAAATAATTGTAACTCCCTTTATTATCAAATGGTGTAACAGTGGTGTTTCGTTTATCCTCATTCTGTACTTTTTTGCTATACTAATATTCAATTTTATTAATTCAAAAGTAACCGAAACGTATTCTCCAATCCAAATACGATGGCAAATATATTTTTTGTCGAACTTGTAGTACGAAAGATTAAGATGTGTTCATATCAGGAATCAAAGATTTTGGCATCCAATGTCCTCATATCTAAAATAAGGAAATAATCTAAATATTTATTTTTGGAGCTTAGTTCAACGCCATATAGATATGTGGACGCGTTTCTGTACGTCCTATTCAATTATGTTATATTTGAATCACGTCAACTGACACATTGTCGTTATTATTTGACAAAGAGTTCAACATTAACAAAGTAATAAGATTTGATTGATTGAAGTGTTTACGTACAAACTGTATATTTGCGTTGGTAACATTAAAAGTTAAGTTAAAAGAGTTAACCCATTTTAAGACAAATGGAAAGGGAACATACGCGACCAATCGTCATACAATTAACAAACATAACACAGTTAAAAAGGAGTCACAATAGAAAACTATTTTTCTGATGAAATGAAAACATACATCTTCGTTAAGAACACAATATAACGCAGAAGAGTCAATGACTCTACTGTACTCTTTTAAGAAAAGAAAAAAACTTTTCTAAATTAGCTCAAATTCCACTTACATAAACTTGTTAAACTCGTTTGTGACATTTAACATAAATCATAATAAAAAGCGTTACTTCACTTTAATAAAAATGATATAAAATTCAAATAGTACATTTAAGGTCATTGAGTGGCTTTTTATCTCGCAGCCTGACAGACGAAAAGTTAGACAGCTTTATTCCCTACAGTACAAAGACTATTCGCAAGACGAGGGACAGGTAACAAATTTTAGTCCAAATGAAAGATATTCTCAAATACCATCCAATACACAACAATGTTAAAAATACAACAATACGCACCACAGTGAATCAGAGAAACTATCAATATCATTCACGTACTAATAAACTATAGACAATTTGACAACATCCTAATTTAAAAAGTGCCATAGTACAATTATTCTAGTCCGTAGAACGAGTAACATCTACACTTTATTTTCAATAAGGAACACCACGTGAAAAAAGCCAATTATCTATTCTCAATAAAAAAAGTCATTTTGTCTGAAAATTCATCATAAAATGAAATAGAAACTACGACAATCTAAGGGAGTCTATTATTAATGCCAGTATATTATCTGCTAGGAAGATGACATGATGACATAATCCATTATTCTTAGTATGTAGGTAAAAGATGAGACGTGAGAATTTCCATAGTATCAGTAACCTAATTATTATGTTCTTCGACAGCAAGAGTTTGTTTACGTTTGCATCTTGAGAGCCCATTTATGTATACAATACGGTAATAAACATAATGTGCTCACTAATATCAAATAGTTGGATAAGAAACAGTAAAACAATGTTTTTGTTTTATTGAGGTAAAGCCTCAAGTGGTAAGGTAAAATATTTAATAATGATGTAGATATTACATTATTCGCCTATTTAGTAGACAAACCCATCTATTTAAGTACATTCCTAGATTTGTTTTTGGTACAAATTCCAATTAGAACATGAAGTTGTTTAATTCTAATTTATGTCTTACCTGCGTGGTTTGGTAATTTCCATTGTTGGTGAAATTCCCGACTTAATGACGTATTACCGACTGTTTTAGTCATTTAAAGGCGGCAAGTCGCCCTATTTACTGTTAATGCAGAGGTTTATATTTCTTAATACTAGCGGTATGCAAGGTCAGTGTTACATAATTTTATTAGTCCAAGACTTTTAGGTGGGCACTGTAAAACTTACACTAAACTCGCGTCTTACTGCTACAGGGATGAAACATGACATCAAAATTACCCCAAACCCACATTCATCAGAATGTGTCCAGCGTCATTAAAGACTAAAAACGACGAGTTATTTGATAACAAAATTGCTATCATTATCTTCAATCATTATCATTTTTGTACAGAAATGTAAACACACAATTAGACAAAAACAAAGAAATACTCGTGTTATTTCTAATTTTAAACATGTCATTTCAGTTTTTTATTATTTTTGTTACTTTACATTTATTGTTTAGCTTTCATTGTTTATACTTAATATATACATTATTCATCCGTATTTATAGTAACTTATTTAATTTTGACATTTTTTTATATTTTATTAATTCCTTTGTGCAAACCATCCAGACTAAAAAGTGTAGCCTTTTTCCTGAAGGAAACAACAAGTTGGACTTCAAATGGATTAAAAAATGACTGTTTTATCTATCATTTTAAATCTTATTGTAAAGCTCACTAGGCAAACAAACCAAATCAAGTTCCTTTATCCAATTATACACAGAATTGTATTACTGTATTTCACCAAATGATGACTTCAGCAACAAAAGCAATTACTAAATCAGCGTTAGACTAATGTGCTTCAAATAGTTGTTGACCAACTGAATAACTGGTTGATAATGTTCACAATCATAACATATTAAACCTATAAATCTAAGAATTAGAATATATGGCCAAAGTTCTACTATATGTTAAAGCCTTTATCTATGTTGTACATTTTCCATGTACACATACTATCATTTTGCCACAAGCAGAGGTAGTAGGTTCTCCTTTGTGTCTGTACTTTTTCTGGAGAACTCTTATCTGAACGTCTCTGAAAACCAACAGTATTGAATGATTATAACTACACAACGAATCAAATATCATATTGCCTCAAGAAATGGCAACAACTTTATCCCTCATGAATTAGAGGCTCACTTCAAATAAGCCATTGTTATATGTCAACCAGTCCTCGCCAAAAGGTCTGAAGTGTACTGACTGCCGGAGGCGCTGCATATAATACAATATAAGAAAAAGAAAGTCATATAAACAATGAAGTTCCGTCAATAGTGTTACGTTTATGTCTAAAACACTGTCATGACATATGTTATGTTGACAAACTTGCAAGTCATGGGGGTATTGAAAGAAAATACAAGACTATCTTTTTCACATTAACAGTTTTTACTAAATTCTAGTAGTTCTCTTACCATTTTCTCACTTCTTGATTTAGTTTTCGTTAGACAAAATTAACCTCTAAGACAAACATTAATCATCCCAAAGCAAATAAACATTTTGCTCATTGACGCGAATAAGTCACTTTTCGGCGGAATTGAAAGGAAATAAAACTACATGAGGCTTTTAATCAAACATTTTGCACCAGGCCACAGTTTCACAAACAAACTTAAGTACTAACTCAATAACAGACACAAGTGTTTTTACTTTCTAAATAGCATACCAATGTAGTTGGAGTGGCTGTTATTAGATAATCATAATAATGAAAAAATATATAAAATGTATCAACATAAAATACCATGGGTTTTACTATAAACTTAAAGCCACAAACCCAATACAGCTTGAAACGACTAGTAACCTCTACATTTTATTAACAGACTTGAAATCAGTACAATCAAATTGAACCTTATGGTAGCCAGTTTTTTTTTATATAATATGGCTTTAAACCACTATGGAGTTTCTAATGATACTATGCTTGTCGCAACATTGATTAGATAAGTAAAGTAAATGATAAAAACATAAGACTGAGTTTGAGTATAAAGTTTAGTTTTTTTCGTGAAACTCGGTCCAGAGCTTGACAAGAATGTACATGCATATAGAGAGATTGATTGAATTCATACGTGTCTGCAGCTCTATTTTACTTAAAGCTTACGGCAAAACCATTTTAAGTCATTAGCAGAGAATAACAATGCAAATGCTTCATTTTTTTGTGTAATCAATCCCCAAAACTCTTACTATGAGATATATAGTTAACTTCTGAGCATTTGATAACAGATAGACTATTAATTATTTTGACTTTTTGCGACTAATTAAAAAGTAAAATCCAAATTCCTTAGGAATTTGGTAATTAAATCCACTGTGCCATAGATGGCATTTTGTATTTGCTTTTTTATTTATGACAATCAAATGTAACGATGTATCATTAAAGAAAATAACAATAAAACAGCTTTGACAATTTTAAACACATACTTAAACGAAACAGGTACAGGACAATGTTCATAGCAGAGAAAATATAAATTAAAGGCAAACAAAAAAGAAATAACACATTTTAAAAAAGGGTTCTAAATAAGTACTCCATACATTGATTGATATACATGGTCTAGTAGCTAATGGAAGAGAATACTTTATCAATATTGATTACAGTCAATAAGATAATGCTTTATAGCTATGTGACAATTAAAACTACTTCATAACTCGAGCAACAAAGGCAATGAAGTATCAATTATTGAATTACTGTATCATTTTCATCACATTTATTTCGAACTTGACATCTAAAGCGTTGAATTAAATGAACATGGACTGTCACATGTTAATTTAATATTGACGGTGAAATGATATAAAGTTTATTATTCGAATGAAACTGAACCATCGATATAAAGATCAGACCAACATCGGACCTACTTCTAACTAGCATCATACTATTAATAATATAGAATCAATGGCGTATATCTTAACATAAAATACGGACAAACATCGTAGATAAAAGCACATTTTATTCACTACAGATTTTTTAGTACCAACTCCAAATTGACGTGGATAGCAGATACTACCGAATGATGCTTCTCGGCAAACAAATATTTAAATTACAATTAACAAAAGCCCAAAGTCGAAATCAGATATTTTACATGAGAAAAATTTTAAAGGTTATTCGCATTTTGAAAATTTCATAGTTTAATTAAATGAGATGTTGTTATTACTTTACCCTCGTTTCGATGAGATCAGCTCAGTTGTATGTTCATGTACAACTCACAAGTAACGTGTAATAAATTACTAAATGACCAAATGTCAAAATTGATGTATTTTTTCTGAGATGTTCGCTTGGAGCTGCTAAAATTCTCGCAGATATAAATTAGTGAAAGAGAAGAAGGGAAAGAAAGAGCGGAACAATTTGATTAAACGTCATTTTTTCAATTACTGAAGTCAACTCATATTGATCGAGTTGTTTAAGTTTTACTTCAAAGTAGTATTCTACTGGAGCTTAATATAATACTACAATCATGTTGAAAATCACAGCAAATTCAAAAGAAAAGGGCGGGGAAACTATTGTTAAGTTAAATATAAAGTCAATTTCGAGACTAAATAAAAGATGAAATTATGTAATAAAATGTAAACAATTAGTAAATAAATTAAAGACCAACTATTTCTAACTACAAAATACCCATCGATTTGATAAAAGAGGAATTACAATAAATAAAAAGCAACATTCGAAGTTATCTTCAAGATTAAGATACATCAAAACTATTTGATCAGCAAAAACTAAAACAATTTCACATGTCTGTCAATACTGCATTAGCGTTAAATAGAACAAAATAACACATTATGCAATAATTGTCAAAAGGTCAATACCACCACAGGTTTTGATTGACATATCAAATTTATTCTATAGTTAGAACAATTTCCGCTGAATTAATGGTAATGTCGAATTGTGCAATGATGCTAGATATCGATGCAGATATAACAAATAAAATTTACAATGAGTAAAAACAAGATAGCAAAATGATTCAAGTATGAAATGTTTCTTATTACTACAGCATATATATTAAGTTTAAACTGCCATGAAACACTGACATACAAAACATTCGTCTTCAAAAATATATTTGTTAAAGCTATCCTATATCGTCCATTTTATTCTTATTTTATTTTTATCTTTAAATATATATTTGACGAAAAATATAACTATTTAGTTAAATGCGCACATTTTGCAAGCATTACTTATTTTATGCTGGCATTGTTATTTCGAATTCGTTAATAGTAAAATTATGTGACATCACTGCTGGCTATGTGTCAACCCCTTTAAGTCCTTGGAAAATACTCTAGAGAATATTCTACAGAATCTAGCTTCTCAAGACTAGAGTTTTCGATCTAATCATTTAATCTATCTCATGTCATTGGTCGATCTCACTGTATGTTTTAAAACATTTCATGATGCATTTCGGTGCATTACCCCACGTTTTTATCGAACTTTGACAACCAGGCGTCATATTTAAAATATTTTGAGAAGTTTAGATGTATTTACGAAACATTGTAACCGAGTTCAAAGCATCAATGACTGATTATTGACATTCTTAAAACGCGGACCTCGAGAGAATGGACGAAGAAAAAAAGGCCAAAGCCAAACTCGAGGACCTTTAAATTCGAAGTTATATGCGCTACTGACTAGCTTCGAGACTACTGTATGATGTTTAGCTCAAACAGTCCTTTGTGTATTGAGCAAACAGTTGCATAGATTTGGTTTCAATAACATTAGAAAGAAGGAACATCTGAACAACGTATAACGCTCTATATAAACAACCTTATTTCATTCAATGCTGTCTCTAAAATTACTCTAGACGTAAATGATGATTTGTTACAGGCAGCAAAAATAAATCTTGAATACGTGGTTTTGGACAACACATGACAATAAAATTATCTCGTACGTTACATTTTGAGACTTGAGTCGTCAAGATGATTTGTGATTTATTATCCAAGACAACAACAATTATTTATTGAAGAAAATTTTGAGAAATAGTAGAAATACCATGGGAATATGATACTTATGCAAAAATCACTGTTTGTTCATGAAGAAAACAATCTAGTCATGATTTTATTGCTGAAATCTGTAGGAGAAAATGTTGACGTCTTTAAGATGGTTTAGCTTAATATGGAAAGCTTATTAATATTGAATGGAACAGAATGCTCAATTAAAACGTTGAAATAGTTCTTGGTTTAGCAAGTGTCTGATCATTAATATTCGACTATTCTGTTATTCTGCCATTGTTTGAAGTCAGCTGCGTTTCAATAATTTTACGTATGTTACTAAACGCATCATTTCGTACATTGGAATAAAACTTATTACACTTTTCATTTTGTTAAGTTTCATGTTTGCAAACTCGGCGACATTACAACACTGTGGGCGATCATTGGTAAATTTAATATATTTATTCCTCAAGAATATAATGTTTAGTTTGAAATTATCACATCTTGTGGTAAGACCAAACCAGGGCCTACAAGTCTATAATTGGTCTAATATTTAATGAAGA
Source organism: Mactra quadrangularis (assembly GCA_025267735.1). Taxonomy (NCBI): domain Eukaryota; kingdom Metazoa; phylum Mollusca; class Bivalvia; order Venerida; family Mactridae; genus Mactra; species Mactra quadrangularis. The sequence continues at coordinate 46,731,166 of CM046299.1, read as the reverse complement.
CAATACTGCAAGAGCATTACATTAGTTTGTAATTATATATTATCCCAAGTGCAATAAGTGCAAGTAGCATCTTCTCGACATGTAATTATAAAAACAATGTTATCTACACGACAATAGGGGATAATTTTTGTGTTTCTATAGAGAGGGTTCATTTCATCCGAATGTTAAAATGTCAGTCTATATCATAAAGAACTTTTGTTAACGTGTGTTGTGATTGTTCTAAGGACATTTGCTCATGTCTGCAAGTGCATTGCTTATTCTTTTGTTTGAAGATAATGGAAAGATTATTAGAATATGTATATAATTTAAAGTGTATAATATGAGGTTATCCTTAAGAAAATACAATTGCGTTTATATTTTTTAACTAAAAGTTTTATAAAATCTGACATTACTAATGATTGACTACAAATTTTCTCAATATAAATCCTCAATAGGTAGTTGGTTGTCTATGATATCAGTACATTTTTATTTTGTGAACTTTTGTTTGTAAGTCTTAAAATTTGCAAAGACAACAGAATTTCATGCTTGAAACTACACCCAACAAATCAACCAGTTTCATATCAATTCAAGAAATGTCATAGTTTTCTCTAGCTCACCTAAAATGAAGCCGTTCTAATGTTTCAGTCGTCGCCAAACAGTCTGAATTGTACTGCCAAAAGCGTTGCATAATACAATATAATAAAAAGAAAGGCACATAAACAATGAAGTATCGTAATTATTGTTACTTTTTTGTCTAAAAGACAGTCATGACATATATTATGTTACAATCTTGCAAGGCATGGGGGTATTGAAAACCTACAACAATATATTTGTCACATTCATATTTTTATTCCTAATTCTAGTAGTTCTCTTACAATTCTCTCACTTCTTGATTTACTTTTCGTTCGACAAAATTAACCTCAAAGACAAAAATTAATCTTCCCAAAGCAAATAAACATTTTCTCATTGACGCAAAAAAGTCACTTTTCGGCGGAATTGATAGAAAATAAAACTATATGAGGTTTTTAGTCAAACATATTGCACCAAAGATTGTCAAGAATGTATACTAGTATATATATAGAGAGAGAGCTCGTACGTGTCTGCTGCTCTATTTCACCTAACTTTGTACGGCAAAACCATTTAATGTCTTTAGCAGATAATATTAATACAAATACTTCATTTTTGTGCTATCAGTCACCAAACCTCTAACTATTAGATCTTTAGTGAACTGCTGAGCATTTGATATCAGACAGAATATTCATTCTTTTTACCTTCTGCGACTAATTAATGAAATATATGCATAGTCGTAAAAACTAAAACCCAAATTCCTGTACAAATTAAAAAATTAAATTTACTGAGGCATGGATTGCATTTTCTATTTACATTTTATTATGACTATCAAATTCAGCAATGCTTCATAAAATAAGGAAACTGTTAATACAGTTTTTACAATTTTAAACACATACTTAGACAATGAAAGAGAATACTTAAATCAAAGTCAATTACAGTCAATAAGATAAAACTTTATAGCTATAAAAATATAGCCATGTGACAATAAAAACTATTTTATAACTTCATCAACGAGGGCAATGGAGTATCAATTATTGAATTACTTTATCATTTTTATCACATTTAATTCGAACTTGACATCTGATGCGTTTGATTAAATGAACACTAACTGTCACATGTTAATATAATATTGACGGTGAAATGATATATGGTTTATTATTCGAATGAAACTGAACTATCGAAATAAAGATCAAACCAGCAATGCATTAATTCTGTTATCATACTAATAATAATAAAAAATTAATGGCGTATAATATTTTAACAAAAAATACGGAAAAACATCGTATATAAAAACACGTTTTAATCACTACAAGTATTCATGTACACTCTGAATTTGCATGAATAACAAATACTACTAAATAATGCTTCTCGGCAAACAAATACTTTATTACAAAAAAGCAGCCTAAATTCAAAATTAGATAATGTATATGAATAAAAAAATACGGTTCATTTGCATTTTGATAATTGTTGCATTGAGTGAAAATTTTAATGACATTACACTCGCTTCGATGATATCAGCTCAATTTTCTGTAAATTTAAAACTTACAAGTAAAGTGTGATAAATTACTAAATGACTTAATGTCAAAATTGATGTATTTTGTCTTAAATGTTCGCCTGGAGCTGCTAAAATTCTCCAAATATAAATTAGCTACGGGAAAGAAAAAGCGGAACAATTTGATTTAACGTCATTATTTTAATTCCTGAAGTCAACTAATTTTGGCGTAGTGGTTAAACTTTTACCCTAAAGTAGTTATTCCACTGTAGCCAAATCAAATACCACAATCATAAAAAAATGTTACAGCAAAATTCAAGAACAAAAAACAGCGGGAAACTATAGTTAAGTTACAAATATGATAACGAGGTTAAAATAAAGATAAAATTATGTACCAAAATATAAACGACAAGTAAACAAATTAAAGATTATTTCTTACTACAAAATACCAATCGATTTGATAAAAGAAGATTTACAAAAAATAAAAAGCTTATCTTCAATATTATGATATATCTTCTTCAAAATCATTTGATCAGCAAAACTAAAACAATTTCACATGTCAGTAAATACTGCATCAGTGTAATAGAACAAAATAACACATTTTCCAATAATTGTCAAAAGGTCATCACCAGCACAGGTTTTGATTGACATATCAAATTTATATTATAGTTAGAACAACTTCCGTTGTATTAATGGTAATATCAAACTGTACAATAATGCTAGATGTCGATGCAGATATAACAAAAGTATATAAATATGAGTAAAAACAAGATAGCAAAATGATTCAAGCATGTAACGATTACTATTATAACTGCATGATACTTTCCGATATCATGTTTTATGCTTGCATTGATACTAATTCGGTGATAGTAATATTATATGACATCATTATGGTAATGTGTCAACCTCTTTAAGCCTTTGAAATGAATCTTTTAGAGTATTTTACAGACTATAGCTTCTCAAGAAGAGATACATTTCAATACTGCTTCAACCAATCTCATGATAATGATCTCACTGTGTTTTAAAAACAATTCATGATCCATTCCGACGCATTTTCTCATGCGCGATATGACCTTTCTGTGTTGGTGCACCGTAAAACCCAAACAAACAAACAAACTAAGCATTTTCTCATGTTTTTAAATCATACTGTGGCAACCAGAGTCATATATTGTGAGAAGCTTAAAACTATCTACTAAACCTTTTAACCCAGTACAAGGCACCAGTAACTGATTATTGACATTCTTAAAACGCGGTCTTCGGGAGAACAGACGATGAAAAACGTATTATAGCCATTGAGTATCGTTAAATTCGAAGTTACATGCGCTACCGACTGAACTAACAAGGCTTCTTTTGAGGCTTCTTTTCATACTTCAGTATGGTTAACCTAAACACTTCTTTGTTTTGTATTGAGCAAACAATTGCATAGAATTGGGTTTTTATATTATAAAGGATAAACATCAGTACAACGTATATTCTCTTTCTATAACCTAATCCTATTTCAATCAATGCTGTCTCCAAAATTACCCTTGACGTAAATGATGATTTGTTACAGGCAACAAAAATAAATCTTAAAGATGTGGTTCTGGACGTCACATGACAATAACATTATAACATCTGTTACATTTTGAGACTTGAGTCGTCAAGATGATTTGTGATTTATTTTCCAAGATAACAACAATTATTTATAGCAGACAATTTTGGAAAACGGTAGACATATCATAGTAATATGATACTCATGAAGAAATCACTTTCTGTTCATGACGAAAACAATCTAGTCATGATTTTATTGTTAAATTCTGAAGAAAAAAATGTTGATGTCTAGCTTATTATGGAAAGCTTAATAATATTGAAATAAACAGAATATTCAATTAAAACGTCGAAATAATTCTTGGTTTAGCAAGACAGCTTTTGTCTGATCATAAATATTGGACTATTCCGGTACTAAAGTATTCCTGCCATTGTCTTTAGTCAGCTGCGTTTCAATTCTTTTACGTATGTTACTATATGTAATTTTGCATTATTTCGTAAATTGGAATTATAAAGAATTATACTTTTTACTTTGTTTGCAAACTCGGCTACTTTACAACACCGTGGGCGGTGGAATATATAATGGAATATATATATATATTTCTCTCCCTAAAAATATCATATTATTTTGTTTGAAATAATCACATCTTGTGGTAAGACTAGGGCCTACGAGACTATAATTCTTTTTATTTTAAATGGAGACAACTTTGCATGAGTATTACATTAGTTTGTAATTATATGTTATTCCAAGTGCTCTAAGTGCAAGTAGCATCTTCTCGACATGTAATTATAAAAACAATGTTATCTACGCGACAATAGGGGATATTTCTTATGCTTCTATAGAGAGGGTTCATTTCATCCGAACGTGAAAATGTCAGTCTACATTGTAAAGAACTTTTGTTAGCGTGTGTTGTGAAAGTTCTGAGAACATTTGCCCATGTTTGCAAGTGTATTGCTTATTCTTTCGTTTGAAAAAAAATAGAAAGAGCTATTAAACAGATATATGTCAACATGAGTGTAAGATGGAAGGTTATCTTGAAGAACATGCCATTGCGTTATCACATTTATTAGATATAAAAGTACAAATATAATCAATAACTCAAAGTTTCATTAAGTCTCACATTACCAATGATTGACTACAAAAGTTCTCAAGATCATTCCCTCACTATGCTTTTTTGTTTCACATAAAAACAACTGCTGGTTTTCTTTAATTATGTCTGAACATGCGGGTCAGATTAAAGCATGGAAGCGTTGTTCACAGATTCACAATATTCATGTTTTCCAGTAATATATCATTCAGTCTAGACATTCATACGACTAGATAATCTTTCAACAAATTTTTAAACAATCTTCCATGAACATTTATACAAAAATACCTTCCAAGCAGTACATCGATATAACGGTTTGTGGAATAATGAAATTGTTATTGAATGGAATGCGCTTTTATTGTATTTTATTTTATTTTTTAATCACAAACGTGGCTCTATGAAAAATATTCGCACTGTGTTGTGTGTTTTATTATACTTTTATTTGTTTTTCACACATCTAAATTTAACTTTTGAAATACTTCATTTCAACAATTAAAGCTTAACAATTTATCTTACTAATTCAAATTAATCAAACTTGACATGACTAGGTCAATTAACAGCGGTATTAGTGCTACGTTCGAAACTATCGCTTATAATTATTTATTACCTAAACAATTTCGTGTTGTTATACCTTATTATCCCTTGTTATACACAAAAAATAGACGCATTTAAAATGCACGAAGAAGGTTAGGGCGGCAAACGTAACTATACTAGACTCTTAGAATACAATAGTCCGAATCTTTTGATCTGAATCCTGTTTCTCGTTAAAACGAAACTAAAGCTAGCAAAGAGACAACGTTTTAAACGACTTAATTATGTTTAATACGGTCAATAAGCTAACACATTGTAGTTGATTGTACTAAAAGCAGATAAATGTGAAAAAAATGTTTAAACTGTTCATACCACGAGATGTGTAGTTTAAATCAATTAATGGATTTATCAATTTTTTAAATTACATTTGATTTAAGCTTGACATCTGGATTGTTTGATTTCATGGTAATTGACTTTCACATGTTTATTAAATATTAAAGATAAATGGGTCAGGTTTAGTAAATATTAAAGATAAATGGGTCAGGTTTAGTAAATATTCATAAAAAAACAAATGTGTGACCAAAATTGATTAAATATTAAAACAAGGTCGGGTGCGCTTGTTATAACAACTTTAAAATATGTACTTTCATGTACAACTGTTTTTCTGGAACTGCACCTGCATACCTGACTGAAATTCTCCAAAAGCCTGTACAAAGCAGATCTGGTCTTAGATCTGCAAAATCCAAAGACCTGAATTTTTTGGTACCAATAAATAAGAAAAAAAACATTCAGTGACAGAAGCTTTAGTACAGTCGGTCCCACGCTATGGAATAAGCTACCAGATGATATCAAATTATCACCTACTTTGGATGTATTCAAAAAACGATTGAAAACTCATTATTTCTCTACTTTCTATGATCAATTCTAAAACTGACATGGCTTGTTAATGCCTCACCTTACAATTACGGTAAACATGCTAAGTGATTGAGTGAGTGCATTATGACATGGGAATGAGGATTGCTTCGCTCTCTGTCATTTTATACCTTGTTTCATATGACTGCAATGACAAACTAAAAAAAATGTCCCTTTAAAGGTGATGTTTCGACACCTTTGGGGAAATGTATGGTTAACAGTGGCGTTATGTTACACTGTTCAGGACATGTCCGGTTAACAGTAGCGTCATGTTATACTGTTCAGGACACCAATTTCAATATAAAATAAATATAAATAAATAAGAAATTAGTGATGAAAACGTAAAATTAGGTCTAATCATGATCTGTGAAGGATGTAGGTCCAAAAATATGAAATATAAAAGCTTTTTTATATATTTTGTTTTGTGTTAATGTATATACATTATGTTTTTATGGTGGAGGGTTTTTACTTACATGTATTTATTTTTTTATAACATTTTTGTACAACGCCATTGAATATGTGATATAGAAATAGGCGTTTAATCAAATGAAAAAGTTTAAGTTTTAAGTTTTAAGTTTTACATATAAAACATAATGAATAGCAGTAAATAATAAGAATATAGAACGATGGCTGATTAGCTTTCATTTCTTTTTAATTTTCAGAAAAACTACCCCAAATGTACGAAACAGATGAACTATGATTTTGAATTCATTTAGGACGCATGCGTAATATGAAAAGGGTTCACGATGCGAATAACAAATACCATGAAAAGTGAGAAAGAGTATTTACCCGTATTGTCACGGTAAGTTAACGATTAAAAGGAAAAGCAACTGATTTAAAAAGCATATAAATTGCATTAAGAATCTGTTGTGACTAGTGACATAGGTATTATTGTTTCGATGGGATTTTAAAACACTGGTCAGCATACTATTTAACTCTTGATTAAAAAACCTGACGTCTACATAGCTGCTATTTGGTAAACCCAATACACTGACTGTTTAAATTACAGCGTTGCTTGTATACTTTGTACATACAAATCTATAAAAAAAACTATGATTAAATTTGAATATAAGACTTAGTGTAACTAATGTGAATGTTTTTATTTCTGCAAACGAATGTCATAACCAGAGCTCATGCACAAGACAAAGTGCTAATTTGACAATTGTTTTTCTTTGACAATTTTATTGTTAAAGTGAACTAGAAATTGATATGGTATTACCCTTGCTTCGATGAGATAAGCTCATTATATATTTTTGTAAAAGTCACAAGTAAAGAAGTGTGATAAATTACTAAACTGATTAAACGTCAAACATCGATACATGTTTCATAAATGTTCCCCTCGAGTTGTTCACGTCTTCACCAAATTGTTACATGAAATGGGATAGTGGGGAATATTTTATAAACGTCATTTCTATATTACTGAAATTAATCAACCAACTTTGACAAATTGATTTAACTTCACCATCAAAATATGTTTCTACAACTAAACCAAATATAACAATTGAGTTTGTATATATGGTGGCTGATTTATGCCATGACGTGTGTTCGTTTCTTCGTCACAAAGAAACAACAAGTAAATCTGTGAGTTAATGCTCACTAGTGATACCCCCGCCAAAATCTAAAAATATGCGACAAACAGGAAGTAGATGAGCAAGGAGCATGAAATCGCTTTACACCACATGGGACTATGGGATGAAGCAATATGCAAAATATTAGGCTGCTGCATGATGTAGTTGCTGAGAAAACTGCGACGGAAATTTTGTAACGGACGGACGGACGCACGGACGGACAAGGGTAAAACAGTATACCCCCCTCTTCTTCGAAGCGGGGGTATAAAAAGACGAGGATACGACACACTATGGATTTGTCGTGTTTTCGCCTTACATCTGTCGTATCTTCGTCCTTTCGTTTCTTCCCCACGAAGAAACGAAAAGACGAAGATACGACAGATGTAAGGTGAAAACACGACACATTTTATCGGTCGTATTTTTGTATTTAATTTGTCGTGTGTTCGATTCTTCGTGGCGAAGAAACGAAGAAACGAAAAAACGAAGATACGACAAACTATGGATTTGTCGTGTCTTCGTGTTTTCGTTGTTTCGTTTCTTCGCGGCGAAGAAACGAAAATACGACATGGCATAAATCAGCCATCATATATACATATTAAAATGTTTGACTTCAGTAAAATGTAAATAAGTAAGATAGTGTCAACATTTTAAAAGAGGTATATTTATATTACAATATCTAGCGTGGATAGATATTGTTTAAGATTCAAGTTAAAAGTATATGTCATTGCATCAATTTACATGGCCGTCATAACTAGTTATTATAATACTACGAACCAATAACCAAACAAACTACGTCTTATGTCTATCAATATCGCATAAACGTTACATACGATAAAATAACACATTGTGCAGTTACTGACAATCGGGTAAATATTACTGCAGGTTTTGATAGACAGATCTAATTTATTTTATAATAGCTAGAACAATTTCAAAGAAATAAATGGTATACCCGGTATAAATTCTGGTGCATAATAAAGATATAGCACATACTACTTATTTGTCAAAACCAATGCATGTTAAATACCTAATTGTAGCCAGCGTTACATTACTAAGCACAAGTTATATAGGGTGTTCATTGCTATAACATTTTATATTCTGAGAAATTATTTCGTGTCAGACAACTAAGATTTGCATGACGTGCAGTTATATAGTGACGTTGATTTGCAAACCATTTCTTGAACTTATTCTATTTCTTATTAATTATTCTATTCCTTGTGCTATTTCTTTTTTTTCTTCAATATGCATGCACATGTATAACTATATTATATATTCTACCATATGTTGTTTGTTTGTTTGTTTTTCTAATATAAAATGACAATTATATTGGTGATCTTGTAACATTTGTCTGAAGATAAAAAGTAATGAAAACGCCTTCTCACATCACAAACTTTAAACGTGTAATATTGTTCTGTACAATACTAGTTGTATAAGACAGATCTTGTGGTTATGTGTCAATCATTGGAGACTTTAGTATTATTGAGTTTAATAGTAGCCATCGTCTACCTCATTTTTAAGACATCACAAAACGTATCATTTACCAAGTTTAACGTGAGTACATAATAGGCCGTTCCTGTGTCACTTGACTCAAAGCAGGCCCCAGTTTAGATTAAGGAAAACAGTAAGTTATATGTGTATAAGAGGATATAAAATGAATGCGCCTTTTATAGATTCTATTTCTCTCTCTAATTTAGGTAACACTTGCTGTAAATAAAGATTATGATAATAAATCTTTACTATTGTGGTTTTGGTTGTCGTATGCTGATAAAATAGTCTCACAAGAAACATTATAAGACATTATTCGCCATGATGATTTATAACTTATTCTCCAAAGATAACAGCAGTTATCTATTGTAGAAAACATTACCAAAGATTACCAAAAAAACTTGAGTAAATAATGGTCACGTGGAAAACAAAACACACTACAAACTAGTAAGGATGTATTTTTGAAATTCCATAGAGAAAATGTTGACGTCAAGAAGATGCAAATCCTAATATAGACAGCCTTAGACATCATATAATTGAACTGAATTCACTGTACTTAAAAAGTCGAAATAACTATAATTAGACGAGACTGTTTTGTAGTTTGAATTTATCAATAATAATTATTGTCTACAAAGGGACTCTTTTGGATAAGAGTGTCCCATTCACTAATGTATCAGTATTATATTTAGTGACGTTTATTTTATAAACCAATAGTTTAGTGTCTATGAATCAAGACAGAGATTTGAAATGATGTTGTTGGGGAATCCACGTATAATTAATACAAACTGCCGAAAGTGTAAATACAAAAGGACATATTTAGTAGGAATATGCTGAAAGTTGATATAAAAGAGTAAAATCACTCATTGTGTAAATAAACTAAAACAAACAAACAAAAACAGTACTACAGGAAACCATCCTTCGGCAACGTTTACATATTTTACTATACTTTAACTAATGTCTTTTAATGCCCTTAAATGATTTAAATAAAGGAAAAGTGAAAGTGACTTGATGCACTTAACATCTTTGTTTACGTTGGCCTCCGAACACTGCATAGCATAAATAACACAAGGAAGAGCAAATCAAACTTAACGACAGACGTCGAAATATTGTTCGAGGTAAATATTTCCTTTCTCACTTTTACTCATTTGCAACTTTAAAGCAGGCTATGGAGTGAATGTTTAATCAATACCAAATACAGTCGATAAGCTAATATTTTGATAGCCAACAAAACAGATCTATGTGACAATAAAAACTACTCTGATCGCCAGATACCACATGCTGTGTGGTTAGTATCAAATATTGGTATTGTTTCATTAGTTGATATAACATTGTATTTGAACTTTTCATCTGGAGAGTTTGATTACTTTGTTATATCTTTCACTTGTCAATTAATATTGATTATAAATATATACGGAACTGAAAAAATTAACCAGTACGGTATATGTGAGAATTCACTGAAACGTCGACTAAAAGATTTATAAAACATTGGATGTTTTGTGCAAACAGTTTGATGTTCATCGCCTCCTCAAAAGTCACATTGTGTCTATACAATGTCATTTGGTCTTTATACATCTTCTAGCATAAGATTTTCATAATGTTTACACCATATTATTAGTATCTGTTTTATCATGTTCTGTAGTAATTATTGATTGGAAAATGCTGAGTAATTTATTAAAAATATGTATTTTAGCTCCTGGCGATTTTGGTAAAATACACTTATTTCCGCGCCTATATATCAGAACTAACACTGTCCATGGACTACTAAATAATCTACATAATCTTAGCTGGTTTATTTATTTTTCAAACATCTCAAATGAATAGAAACTTAGAGTCATATAACCACTGAACTACGACCGTAGTATGTCACCATTTTTCAATAGTACAACATCGTTTGTACTGTTTTGTTATTTTACTCGTAACTTTAGATACATTCTTCTGTACGAAATTGAATAGAACTACTCCAAAATGTTAGAGTAGCAGAACGAAAGATCGTTTTAAAGCAAACAAAGGTAATACTATAATTAGATAATGTGTGTGAGGAAAAGACCTTGGGATTGTTTGTAATTTGATAATTTCATTACTGAAGTAAATGTGTCTGCAATTACATTACCCTTGCTTTGGTGAGATTAGCTTTTTCTTGTGTTCTTATATTTACAAAAGATTATAGAATGACAAACAAATATGAAACTCTCACTACATAGCTTAGCGATTTTAACAAAGAAACGCAGAGAAACAAAGCGAAATACAAAATCAAGTTACTGCAAGCACGACTATGTTTAACAGATACAATAGAGTTAAATACAAATATACAAGGAAAAGTCATGTATTTCATGACAAACAAAATATACGGACGATACCAAACAAAATAATTCCACAGCTTCCCCTTTATCATAATGTTTATATCTGTACGAGCTTTTAGTTCAATTGACTTAGTTTTTCAAAATAATAAAATCGAACTACGTGTCAATCAATATTGCATTAGCATTCACATAATAATGCATTTGCTGAATAAAAGCCATAATCATCAGTGTTCTGATTGACAAAATGAATTTATTTGATGATTAGATATATCATTTGCAGAGATATTATTGGGCAATTAGGTAGAAAACTGCTATATGTACACACTAAAATTCAATGTTTTAACACCAAAAATACCATATTGTTCGTGAAAATTGTCTGAAATTTATCGGCAGACCATTACCTACCACAAATAAGATACAGGCACATTTATTAAATTTGCATTAAATGACGGCTTTATACTTGATATAAATACTGGTGTCCCAAAGAAAAGTCTTGAATATGCGGTTTTGAACATTATAGAATTGACACATCAAGTTTAGTTTACAACTGTAGTCATTAAGATGTTATTTAGTCTCAGCAAAAGCTAGTCTCTTATACACAAGCAATTAAATGGGAAAAAAATAATGGGAAACACTGTCTTATTCGGTCATTACTTTTCATTGAACTCTAAAAGAGACAATGTCGAAGTCTACGAGATGGTAGATCTTAGTATGGAAATATTCATAAATCATATAAATAAACTGATAAATTACTTAAAATGTCAAACTAATTTCTCATATAGCCGGAAAAAATGTTGTCTTTTAAATTGATCATTAATATTCGTCTGCAAAGCCTGAAAATGTTCTTTCAAAAGCTATTTCAATCAGTCATTAATCATTTTCTATGATAAAGTTTCGATGTAGTTGTTAAAATAAAATAATAGGAGAAGCACTACGAATACAATTACTTCTAATATGACGTTTAATATCAACATAGTAATGTATAAATGTATTTAATAGCTAACGTTTTACATCGTCGACAGTTACTCTACCATTCGGCGTTGACGTTTTCATCAGTCTTTCCCAAATGCAAAAATTATTGTAGCACGAAGATATTTATTAATGTGTATCCAACGCAAATGGCAATGGTTCAAGTTTAAAATTAAATTGTATACGCATCACCAAGAAAAAGTTCAATGAATAATTGTTACTGCACCAGGGCTTGTTTGTCTTATTCAGCAATATAAATACAAATAAGCAAATCATAATTTCTTTCTATTTGCATGGCATAAACTTAAACTTCAATATCACCCAATATGCGGGTTTGTTAAATGCTAAGGCTTAAATTGCGATTCTCAAAATATCCTTTTAATTCAGTTTCAATATTTGCATCTTCAATCTACAAGTATTTATCTATCAACCCCCCTGTTGAAGTGTTTCAATCGCATATTAGGCAGTCAACAAATGGCGCCACGGATTAATACTTTTCTCCCACGTACCGATTTACAATAAGATGTGATGAAACACAAATTATACAGAGCTATACTTTCATTTTGTTTAAATGAATAAGTAATTTTAAAAGAAAAATGCATTAATCATAATAAGAAACATACTTTTATGAGATAAAAAGTATTCAAATAACTTAATAACAGTACTCTTAGAGGTTATTATACTCTAAGTCCCATTTGTTTTCAGCTAGAATTCAATGTTTCATCTAATTACATTTCAGAATGTCAGTTATACTGAAGCAATTGGTAGCTTACTTATCTATAGTAATCATGTTTTCAAACCATATTTCATTCAAACTAGACACTTATATGATTAACAAAACTTGGAAACAAATAATATAAAGTAAAGTTGAATATACTGTCGAAGGTATATATAATCCCGTTTTGGATATTTCTGTTTCATATATAACTTCCAAAGTTCGCTTAGTCAGAAGCGTACGTGATTGAAAATCAGAGGCCATGGATTCGATTTGCAGTTCAATTCAATTGAAATTGTATTTGCGTCATGAAGTATTATTCAGTTATTCACCCTCCTTTCATACGCTGCATCCTGTAGGACACTTGTAAACCATGGTAGAAGGTATGCGTCTAGTATGGGTAAAACGTAGAGATAAGAAGAATAAAACTCCTCAAAGTATAGTGAATATGTCGACTGTTTTAGTTGCAGAATCATTGTAATAATTTTGGAAAAAAACTAAGATCATCGAATCACACAATTTGCTTATATGTTTACTATTATGATTATCATCTCATATATCTTCCGTATGAATGAACAAGTTTATTTTTACAATGATTCAATGGTATGAAACAGACATGCCATAAAGTGTGATATTTTGATCAATAATTCATATAGTCATATAAAGTAACATGATCAGTTTTATTCTCAGAGGTGTCATATATGTCAGTAATATTACCATATCATCATCACACTCTATACTCTTATCAACCTTTGGGTGTATCATATAACTGACCTTTCCCTATGCCCTCATGTGCTCGAAATGTTCACGCCTTTAAATAAAAGTAATGATATTAATCAATGACTTGATTAAATATTTATGAGCAATCTTCTTCCGTAGTAGCAGCTTTTTTGTTTTCCAATACTTTACAGTAACTAAATTTGACTGATCTAAAATTTACAACAAATTTACTTCTATGACTCAATCCCAGTACCATTCTTCTCGATGATGAAACTAAATCACTTACTGTTCAAGACGATGTTTTATAAAAATGTAACAGCCATTTTTGCTCCAGTATAGCTAAAGCAGAATATTACAACCCCTCTCATACCAACTTAAACGACAAACACATCGTGTATCATTTCATGAAATAGTTGCCAAAGAACAGATCATTGGATATATTTAACAATTAGAAGCTTTTCAGTAGTGTGCATATTTTCTTTACATGAAATCGAAAGAAAAATGTTTAACCTAATAATGTCAAAAATGGTTCTGCTTTTGCTTTAAGAAGTAATTTTTATTGTTTCCAAATGAAACTAAGGATACAGAAACAAAAACGCATCTAAACACAGTATATGAATTTGTACTTAAACTTCAAAAATTCTTAAACAAATTCATGAATTAAAAAGATGATTTGTTGAACGTTATATTATGCAAGGAATTAACGAATTCCTACGTCTTTCAATATCTCAAAGAAATTCAATTTGACTAGTCCAATTTTATAACTAATTTACTCCTAACTACCAACTATTTTATCATTAAATGTCAGACCAATACGTTATGAAGCAAAGTCTTAGACAAAATTAACCGAAATCAGTTTCTTTAAAACGAATTTCACAGTTTAAATGTGTGTGTTGTGAGACTTTTCTTGTGTTTAACAAAATATATTTGATATTAACTAATATCAGTTTGTCCTGTAGAGTAAACAAAATTGACATCATTTATTTTCACTTATCAATTCTGTTAATGTTTTGACGCATAATGCATTAGCGTTTAGAATAACACCAAAGTTAAACGAAGCAAATACTATTGATTCAAAGTAATACGTAACACAAAAATGTGTGGCTGCCAATTTAAAACAATTTTACTGACTTTAAATGAGCCAAAAGATGCTTACAGTCTGACAACCGATATATATTATTATAATAGGAATAAGCTCTCGGAGATATATTTCATGACGTTTGCAGTAAGTCTAACATTAACAACACTTATTAAGATATTTAAATTGTGAAAACGCACGTATTAACTCGTTGTCGGGCCATGTTAGTTGCCAACGGAGGTCATACACATCATTTAATACTACATTTCTGAATTTCTTCACTTTGTAACTATTTACATGGATACCTATGTTAATGACACTCGTATGAAATCACAATTATTGAGAATATGACAATATGATTTTGTATGGAATATACTTCATATCTTTCGCTTAAATAATTACTGCCATAATAATCTTTAGTTTATTTCAGTTATTTGAAAATAAGAAATTATTGGGGTGGCCGATTAGATTTTTTTTGTAAGTGTAGATCATTTAAGTAATGTTTCAGATAATTTATGATAAATTAATATGACTCGCAATTTGTCCAAGGTTATTGTAATGAACCGAAAACAAGATAGAAGTTTGTACGTTTATATTTTGCCAACTTGGCCAATAGTTAAATGTAAAGTAAAATTTTAAATGACGCTCCAGTGGGACATTTTTCTATGCAATACGCATGGATTCACGCCAACAATCGTAGAAAAATATACGTACATGTATCAACAGCATGAATAACTGAATAGAAACATACCAGCATTCAATATTAATCAGTAACATATATAAATAGACAGGATATTTATTATTATACATGTACAATGACAATAAATGTCTTCATTTATCAATGTTCATTCACTCCTGATCATTTTAACTGGGACAATTGTGATGTATGAACCCTATTTACTTGATGAGAGAGTATCTGAATTAGAATACGAGGTGAGATGAGCTAACCGGTAAACGAACACAATGTTTCTATATGATATTTTTATAATATTCATTTTATATACCACTTCAGTGTCGACTGAATATAGTATATATTTTCAGTTTTTGGTTTGATATTCTTATATATGATTTTTTGATGAATTTTGACATTTCAATGGAACTATACTTTCAGGAAAGGTACCAATAACTAGTAATAGCTAAGCCTTTTCTTGTTTATATTAGTTTATTCAAACATGGGTTATATTGATGTATTAATGTTGATGAAAGAATAATATAGACTCGTAAGACATATATTGAAGCTATTCAATTCAAGGTTACATGACTATTAAAATGATTGAAATACAACCTAGATTCATTGTAAAGCCATATATCACAGATTAATAAAAGGAATGATTCACATATAATAACTTAACAAGACTCGAAAAATTTCTACAATGTAATTTTAACTAATCAAAGACAAACCAACAGAATATACAACTATATTTTCCAACTTAGCATAAGATTTTACATCAATTACGATTGTAGATTACGCACCAGTGGGACATTTTGCTATGCAATACGCATGGATTCACACCAACACTCGTAGATATTATACTAATACTAATAATAATAACAGCATGAATAACTGAATAGAAACATATCAGCAATCAATATTAATCATTAGAATATATAAATAGACAGGATATTTCTTATTATTCATCATATAATGACAATAAATGTCTTCATTTATCAATGATCATTCACTCCTGATCACCATAACTGTGACAATTTTGATGTATGAGCCCTATTTACGTGGTTAGAAAGTATCTGGGTTATATGAACATCAAGTGTTAAGAACTTACCGGAATATAAACACAACAATACACCACTACACTGTCTTCTAATTGCAGGGTGGATTCTACAGTATTTAGTTTAAATTTAGTATTGTGAAACACGATAAAAATGACTTTACACTTCTTAAGAATGAAACTTCTAAGAAATAGTACCAGTTAAAAAATTACAGCAAATCCGTTTTGTAAACAGTAGCTAGACATTATTATCCTTTCCACAATTTGAAGTCTTGTTAAAAGGATATATACATATATATTTAGCTATTGTCTAATCTAATAGCTATTGTGCAATCTGTGTTTGAGAATATTATATATAATATTCATCATTAAAGTTACCTCAACTGTTAAAAAACCGACCTAGTAAAAAAAGCGTACTTTCTATCCAAGTTTGACATAGTCTATTTGGGCATTACCACAAATGAATAGGATTGTCTAAACCACTAAACCAATCAAAGTGTCTACATTAAATAACTAAATCTTACCTTTACTGTCTATATCTTTTGACATGAACAGTGATGCGCCAACCATTAACAAACAAACAAGTAGGAATGTTATTGCAACGCAGGCTACAGCACGAGCTATTCCCTTCTGTTGACGTGGTGGGTCCACTTGTACCTGTGACTGTGTATCAGTATCGTCAGATCTTGATGTGTCACGTGTGAGATATGTCCTTGACGATGATTGAATGATATCTTCATAAGGGTAATCATTATCTATAGAAAACTGTTCAATATCCTTAACAGATCCAGCCATGACTATTTCTATTGTTTAATTATCCTCCTTTGAGAAGTTTCCAGATTTAGGTACACTAGTTATTATACTAACCGACTTATTAGCTCACTTCGCGCACTTAAGTTATCATTAAAATGCTTGAGAATCAATAGTAGAACATTGGAACTTTCTTTTACAGTGAAATAATACAGTAAGTACCGTCATATCTCCAGAAAACTTGCTTAGATTATAGCCTAGCTGTCACAGACTCTCCACCAAATTTGTAATTTACTATCCTGGCTTCATCTATTTTACAATCCATGGTGTACTCTCTTACTACAAAAGATGAAGAACATGATTATTGAGCGTTTTGTTTAAAGAGGATTAATTATGTGATTTGTGTTTACGAGTTCTTTATACAAACTAAGTTTAGTTTAAGCTTCAATGAAAGATCTTATAAATCAATCTTGAGTCTGCGTCTTGTCCCATCCCCTTTCCTTGTATTTAATAGCATATGAACAATTTCTAGATCAAGAAAACAACGGGAAGATTTTTTATCTGTTTTAATCTACACGTATCTTAGTGTTTTTAATCTTGTAAATCAAATCCCTTTCCTTTAAAATTAGGGGTCATTAGAAGTATCTGAATGAAAGTTGCAAAAACTATTGGAAAGAAAACGACGACTAAAACAAAGTAACGAAAATAGGAAAAGAGCATTTTTCGATACGTTTAATACTGAATTACAATAACTTCACTCAATATGAATTATACGCATCTATGTGATTCATAAAACAAATATAATGTGAACCAAAATTGAACTGGTATTCAATGTATTAAAAGCACAAATTAAAATTGAAAGAAACATTAACTGTTTTGATAATGCAACTATTTCAACTGACATGCACACAAATATTGAAGCTCTCGATTGTCTTAGAGAGTAACATTTGATTCAATTTTCGAAGTCTTAAACTCTTCAGAGAAAATATAACATGACTGCCTGTGTCTGTAGAATTGATGTAATAGTGTCGTAAATCTAACGTTGAAAGTAATACAGACAACAAATGCTTTACAAACTTCAAACATTCTGACATTTTCTAGTTCATAAATTTATATTACAATCTACAAAATTTCCAACAAATTCGTATATTCACCTAGATTATTTCAGTTGCAGAGTAAATATTACATTACTCTGAGATGAGAAAGACGTATAGAAAATGAAATAAATTCTTGGTAAATAAGAAACTTCTCTGACAGCACGACTGTCACATATAGCTCACCACCATACATCACTGTGACATTGTTCCTCTTTTGTCAAGACACATGCACTATACTTCTCGTACAATAATCAAATTTATGAACAAATTAGACAATTTCAAGAAAACTTTTAAGTTTTAGTTCAGTTTCTGCAGCACATGGTTTTGTTTTCTTGTCTAAAATAATGAATATGCAACTACAAAGCAAAAAACATGTCCTTACTTAAAGTTAGACAACTAAACATTTTACGTTACGTTTTAACTATGCACAATATAAAACTCTGAAATGTCAAAATAACTGTAAACAAAACAGAAATGTCAAAATGTTGGTTGCCTTTGTTGGTCTTTGTATGGGACTTTATAAGATTTTATTCGAAACACTCGCCTTGTAACATGTTGGTGCCAAAGAGTTTTACGAAAGGTAAATTAAAACTTAAAGTAAATCTAAATGTGTTTAATGTGTTAAGATAATCATATAATGAAATATATAATAATTAGATGCAATTGGTATGTTAGCAGTAGTCTGCTTTGTTTTTTTAGCTAGGTAATACATGTACAAATAATAAGTATGTAGCAAAGCCATTGCATGTTACTTCATACACTTTTGATGTATTTCAACAAAATAGGTCAAAGTAAAATATACAAACCTGATATACATTCATTATTCATTTAACTCTTATTGAACTGATGAACACATAAAACATATATCCAATAATTAATTATTCAAGATCACACATTATTAACTTCGTCACGTAAAACTAAACAACCCGTTCTCCTTTGATGTTTGTCACACGCCTCAAAACAAAGCAGCACACTACACGGAACAACGCGATGTTGACGAAACTAACCTTTCGTCTGAAATAGGATAGGGAATACGTAATACATGTAACTCCTCAACTTTCAAACATTAACCAAAACTACAAACTTTCATCTAAGAATTCACAAAACACTTTGATATAACAAGACAAAATCATATAAATCCTTGCAATCAACTCTCAATTACAGTAATCAAATTTAGTATTCCAAAAGTACCAATCTAACTATTAGTATTTCATTCTAACTGCAAACTGTATAATTATCCAAACCAAGATTATCGAGTTTACGGAGGAACTTTTCCAGCAAAGAAAAGGGAAAATACCAATGACTCGCTCTGATTATTGTACCGATACCACGTGACTAATATTTGCTTGGAATTACTGATACAAAACGAGTGGGTTTTGTCTGAGAAATAATTTCCAACCACATCACTTTAGTTTTATCCAATAACAAAAGAATTAAATTCACGTTTTCTTGAGTTACTGTGAGATAGTCTTGTTTTTTTAATATTTCTAATGCATCATCTAACTCTGCGGGGGAAAAGTTACAGATTTGTACTTGGAATTTTGTCAATTATAATTTTATACATCGCTATTATCGTACAAGAGAGTTTATCTGTGATGATAGCATTCTAGATGCATTAGATAACTTTTAGTCAGTGAGCCTTAAAATAGTAGAAAAGTTCAATCATAACTGTGGCAAGATGTACGAGTATTATTACTTTTTCAAATCGGAATTTTACACCGTTTAACAAAACTTTGTATTGCGACAATTCACAATAACTATTCTATTAAAGTTGATTAACATAACATAACTTTATTGCATTAAATGGACAATACGTTAATAGCAATACAATTGAACACAGTATAAATATAAGTACAATAACATATATACAAAAACATGAAATACATAGAGTTAACACAGAAGTAGTGTATAGTAAATTTCTTTGTTTAAAGGAATTTTGAAATATTTTCCTGCGTTTAATTATTTTTGCAATTTTCATAGCTGTTGAAATTTGTTGATATTTAGCCACTGACAACAATGAGATTTGAAATATGTTTTTCTGCTGGCTCAGTTAGAAGGGCCCACATCTACTGATCGAGGGGTCGTGGGTTCGATTTCCGGGCGGGGCATACTTTTGTAGAGCTTCGTCATGAAATTATTTCTACGGCCATTCTGCCTCCTACCATTGATTTTAATTATGTAGGGCAGGATTCAGTCACTGACGAAAGTATACGCTTAGTAGTTGGTAAACAGCTAAAATTCAGAGATTTAGCCTTTCCAGGAGGAGTGAGTAGGTTGACTGTCTGCCGTTATATGCCCTTTACAATGTGTTGCTACAGCATTTAACCCAACAAACAAACACTTTTACCCAACAAAAAGTCGGAAACTCATAACTGTGATCAGTTGTATCTATCAATAAAGCTACATTTTAATAAATAAAAGTAGATAATGAATGAATGTTAGTGCGTTTTTATGACAACAATTTTATATATCTATACGCATGTAATTTAGGTACAGACATGGTACATTAAACAGAATCTGAAAAACTCATTGTTCACCTTTAAATGCACCATACCGACCTCTCGACGGTCAATAATAAATAACATTGCAAACTTATTATTACGTTTTACGTATTTACTGAATAAAATATGACTACACCATCCCATGTTATATACATGTGTAACAGTTCATTTGGTAGGCTTAGAACTGGTAATATAATCAACACGCAAATACTAATACTGTTTTTGTACTTTGTTCACTATGTAAAAAGTACTAATTAGTGTAGAATTTCAATAAGCTTCCGTATAGAGAATATATCTCCCATATTTGGTCATGTGTACTCATGTACTTCAAATAATGGACTCGTCCACTCAATAGGTAAATTAAGTGAGTGATGTAGGAACATCATTTTTCTGATATTTCAAAAAGTATAGTTTAAATGTTTATTGGTAAACTATATGACATTTAGATTAGTTTGTAATATGACACGTTAGGGTTCATAGACGCAATATTTACATAAAAGAGATGTAATTATCCGCTCGCTGTAGCAATCTTTGTCATCACTTGTTAAGAAAACAGTCATTCAAATGTTGAATGCTAATTCTGCGACACAAATGCCGTAGCATGACAAAATTTTGATACTCTTGTTGAACCAGAAAACTAGGTGCTTTAATATAGCTTAAAATACAGTTTATCAACGCGTAATGGTTTAGCTATTGAAAGAGGTCAATTCGCCTTATCAGCTTTTCTTGTAAGTTTTGATTTGTAAATAACTGCTTTAAACTTATCCCGATGCGGACAAACGTCAATGAATTATCTTCAAATACATTTCATATTATAACCTTACTCAGAAAACACGCAATGGATTACCCTTATACAACTATTTACATTCCTCTTTAACAATACATTGTTGATATGTGTGAGATTAAATTATATTTTCATATCATTGCCAACACTCTCTAGAAAATATCTAGTTGATACATTGCATTTAATCATGCGACATTAATAGATAAGAGTTTCTACTGGGGTTTTAATATCTTATCGTTGTTCATGATTTGTATTTGATTATTTAAGTGTTGCATTGGTTTATACGGTGATTCGAAGTATAAATGACAAGAGGTTTGACACTGAAGATCAAGTTTGTGGTACTTTTAATGATAAAATGCAATATTGATTATTAACGATACTTATATTCTATCAGACATATGATTATATCTTAATTAATTTTAGAAACGTATACATTTTGCAAACAGGCTGTTCTGGTATATATGTAATTGAATTTAAAATATATTTATTTATATACGATTAATAACTTTCTACCAACGTACATTATTACAATCCAAAATCAAAACGCACATCAATTGTAGTGTAATATGACAATGTCGTTACATATTTCATTTAGTAAAATGTGCTGATTAAAAGCAAAAAACGATATAAATAATTATCATTATTCGAGTATGATACAAGTAAAATATAGATTTAACCTGAAATGGTCGTTGCAGATTTTACTTTTGATTGTACAGAATCTGATAAAGATGTATAACTACATGTATATAATGACATAGGTATCGTGAAAAACATAAAAGTCTGTTTCAATGAACATGAGGGGAAATACAACAAAGACATCATAAATGTACACTACTTGTTCATCAAAATTGAACACAATTCAAGCAGTAAATAGAATAAAAAAACAATAACAAAATAAACATACAGATTTAACCACACTTGTAAATCCTGTTTTAATTTCAACAAATATGCCACAGTGAATGACAGCTAAGATTGAGAATCAATCCATACAGTTGTTTTCAGTCAAACAATTCATAGCAGTGTCTATTGTAGCCTAGATCATTATGTAAAAGGTAGCACTTGCCTTCTTTTTTAAGAATGCTAAGCGAATAATAGTTAAAGTTATCAATAAAGCTTATTATGTTAGCCGGACGACATAAATAACTATATAAAAAGTAATTAACGTCGTATAATCTTAGATAATTAGACTCCTAATTAGACGTTCTTGTATATCTGATTCCTGAATGCTTCAAATAATGTACCAATTTAAACCTTGCGTATGAATTAAATATCGAAGTTTAACAATATTTATAATGATAGTAAGTAAGCTTAGTCCTTACATACAATTATTCATTGCAAATATTATCATAAATCATAACACAATTGATATAGCCGAGGATCAGGTTAGGATCGATATCGACAGGCTTGCCTTGCCATTGGCCCTTTATTTTTTTACTAGATTTAACGCCGAGTCGACACAATTTAGGTCATTTTACGACGTCCAGCGCACCTAACTTAGCTTTCCTGGACCATTGTCTATAACCAGTACTCACCTACCCTTCCACAAGGCCGGAAACTTCTCCATATTATCTAATCAATGCAGGAAAATCGACATTATTGTCAAATTTTCATGAAAGGGTATAACCTCCCCGGGTGGGATTCGAACCCGCATCCCTCGGGCACGAGATTCCAATACCAAAAATATGAAAGTCTAAAAATATATGGAACCGCAACAGTTAAATAACACATACCTTCCACACTGCCAAAAATAATGCTGATATAATCCTTAAGGCACACTTCCATATTTAAACACTTCTTTATTATCAAGTGCTGTAATCTAAAGACTTATATCTACATGTAGTTTAGATCTTGGAGATTTGCGATATGCCTTTTAGAAACTCATAAAGAAGTAGATGTTCATATAAAATGTGGTAAAACTGGTTATAAATGTTACCCTAGAATGCGGATTCTGAATTATTGATATAATGTTTCTTCAACCAAACATTTAACAGGAATACTAATTGAATTCAGAATATATTATGATATTATCACTGCTAGTATCTCCCTCAGTTAAATGAGGTATTTACAAAACATATCTAAATTAGGTAAATATCTGTATAAACAACAATTAGTATAAACAAACATATTAAATAAAAAAGTATCCATAAAAGTAATAAAATCCAACTAAAGCTTCTCGACATAGTAGTAGGAGAAATTTTTGCCACAGAAAATATTTCAGGATTATACTTTAACACGGATGTAACACATTAACACAATGTAGATCTCGTAGACTCGCTTATAATAAAAAGATATTGACATTTGCCGTTAATAAAACAAACTCAAGCAAATTGTTCAAATGATGAGATCAACACTTGCCGTGAGTACTGCTTAACATAATAGTACAATTCAAAGTATAAATTTGTTGATTTATAAAGTAATGTACCCTAAATTTAAATTCAAAACAAACAAAATGTAATTTAGGAAAAGCATTTCATCGAACGAACAGTCGCAATATTCTGAGTGTTAATTTAGACTTAAATAAAACATTATATGATATCAAATAGAAACTGAACAATAAAATGAATTATATACAGATGTGAAAAAATGCAGTCGCAGTGAAGATTGTATCGTTGATGAATTAAATCTAAGCATTGACAGTTTCACGATTCGTAAAAACAATAATTACGATATTGTTCTTTCCTAATGTCTGAAGTATCCAATAAGGCATCAAAGTGGGACGTTTGACGTTAATTGATATGCAGTAATAAAGTGTCTAAAACTATTCGTCTTTATTTAGCATTACAGACTTTTAGTTTAGAGATGCAATATGCATACTATTTATTTGAAAGCAATGTAATAAATATATCACCGAGGTAAAACTTTCAAGAATTGTTACCAAAGAGAGCTGACTCAGACTTGGTTTTAGTTTACAATTCCGTGTCCGTTCTTTCTATTTGAAAAACAATACATTTAATTACAAATATAACTATAAGCTCTTTTTAAGAACTTGTTTGTTGGACAATATGAAACTGTAAACCTTTGTTAATATGCTAATTAGTTAAAGTCACGGAAAGGTTCATTACTTGCAGAGCCTACCTCATGTTTTGCATTCAGTAAGACACAGTAAGATCGTTTTAGCTCAACTCTAAAGAACCGGGAAGCGAACTCTACACGGATTTTTGTTTTTTCTAAACTTGTTTCACCGTGAAGCTAACATCATCTGGTATAGACTTGATTGATTCAGATTCATATCAGTTGACATTGAAAGGACTCCAGGGACTAGTAAATACCAGCTATGAACTATTTCAGTTTAAGGTACCATTTGAAACAAACAAACCTTTTTAATCCAGTATACCCTAGTCCCTACATGCATTGTAATTGGGTATAGGGCATGAAAATACTTATTGA
Source organism: Mactra quadrangularis (assembly GCA_025267735.1). Taxonomy (NCBI): domain Eukaryota; kingdom Metazoa; phylum Mollusca; class Bivalvia; order Venerida; family Mactridae; genus Mactra; species Mactra quadrangularis. The sequence goes on along the minus strand of CM046299.1, from coordinate 46,705,989 downwards.
AATGTATTAATATTTTATTAGCAAACATCGTTTCAGTAAAACAACCACCACGTACGGCATTTGTCTCTTATTTTGCATTCTCATAATGAAATGTTCTCATTAACTCAATTTAACATCTAAAGCAATGTGTTACCATGGTAATAAAACTCTTGTTAATTACAATTGTGATGTTTATTAAATTAAATAGTGCAATTAGTACAGACATGGAACAACATCCATTACAAAAAAATGTATTGTCAGGAACTTTCAATAATCTTGAACTTGACTACTACTGAATGTTTGTCCATTATTCAGATTGCAGTAACTATTGTAGGCTAATTATTAGGACTGTAATATATGTTTTGAACATAAAAAGACGCTTGGATTGAAAGAAACAATGACCACTTACCGGCAGAACATCCTAGCAATTAAACTCCTGGATGCCATGCTTGTTTCACGACTTCCTGTCCCGAAGTATATCAAACGCGCCCCGATCGGTTAAATTCTTGGAACTTATCTAGGTTTTAATCAAATGAACCATGGAAAACTGATGTTCGCTACTTTCATTTTGCGAAGGGAAAATTTTAATGAAATAAAAATATATTGATAAATACCGGTACGTTGAAATCGTACTACTGTATCCGTCTGTACGTATTGCCGCAGCTTCGTATTGCAGTATATCGGTATCCGGTAAATCGTGACAGCCGTACTAATTATAATGATACTTTTTTATCTGAAAGTTTGATCATCCTCCATTGGCTACTGTTAAACAAAATGGTCAGTGGTTACCATTATCGCATTTAGAGAAGAGAATATTAAAATAACTAAACTAAATAAGTATAGAATATGAGCTATTAGTTTTATCTAAAGTAATATCTTGCTCTGTAGTACACTTAATTGTTTGTACCAAAAAATGTTATCCTGAACAAACGTGTGTTGATTAAATGGAAGAAATAAGTCTTAGATGGTTCTAATAAATGAACTAGAAAACCCACATGTCAAAAGTCAAGTCCATTCAAATGCTTAACTCTTATAAACAAATACATTTGTCATTGGTCATCATAGTCTATCAATAAATTAAGTACTGTACTAAAAATGATACTCTGATCGATTGATCTTCAGCTCAATCCGTTATTCAATAAAGTTTGATTTTCCAGTTTTAAAGTATGCTTCAAGTTATCAGAAACCACAGAAGAGTGATTTAATATAAATTTTACAACTGTTTCCTTTATATTAAATAAGCCATTCACTGATATCTGAGGGAACTATCGGAAATTAACTGGTCGAAATGAAATAAACTCCACAGAAATATCTATACGTACATTAAAATATAAAGTTCAAACAAACGAACAAGATCATTTAGAATATATATATATTACTTCAAATAAAGATAACAGTAATGTTTTAAATAATACAATATTTATATAACTGAGTGAGAATGCTTCAATATAGGCTGACTGTATTATTATATGTGGGTCAAAACAAAACTAAAAAAGCAATCAATTGTGTTCAATAGAAACAACTATATGAGATTGTTGGGCTACAGGTGATTAATGATGAAACCGTTGCACTCCTCCGGTTCGCAAATATATTAATATCCTGTAACATAAACATAATTTTGGCCATGTTGGTGAAGAGGTTTTTATACAAATCAAGTAGAAACTGATAGGCATTTCTCGCTTGACTATAAGTGATTTTTGAAGTGTTGGTTTACAAACATTAACTCAGAAACAAACTTAAGGTCACTGACTGTCAGCATACGATGTGTTGGGTTGGTAACAACTGGTTTTGCGAGAGGTATCAGACGATGGATCTTTTTATGATTTTGCATATTAGCAAACAAACAAAAGTCAACATTGTTTAATTTGTCATTCAAATGTAACAATTTATACGTCATGACTATTTAATAAGATATCACCCAATCCTCGAGTGTAATCACAAAGATAATGAACATTGTAGAATTTTACAAGACCTAGAATCAATTTCAAAATACTTGCTACAAAAGACGAAACTGGAAAGGGCTGTTGGGCAAATACATAACGTAATAATTCAAAATACATTTAATGTATTAGTAGAATCCGTATAGGAAAATTTGTATAAATAGAGTGTCTTCAAACTACAATAACTAGTAAGATGAGCCCTTTAAACCAGAAAGTGTTGATATAAGGTACCTTTAAATCCTATGAAATATCCTTTAAAATATGATCGTTAGTTTTGAATGAAAAAAACAGATATATTAATTTATCTCAAACTAATGTCATCGTAATGTACATATAAATCTATTAATATCAACTAGGGCTCGTATGATTGTACTTTGTCTGTCCAAATGCCTAATGAATTGTTTTGCCCACTGAATAATGCTACTATATGTGTACAAACTAAGCCATAATATAACTCAAAGTGAAGGAAAATCTTCCAAAATAGAAATGGAATTGTAACAATCATTGAAATTGAAACTAATTAAAGCATCAAACAGTCACTCGGTGTTTCTATTTGTAAACATACAAAAGCTGTATAGTGAAAGAAATGACATTCGTATACTGTTGTTAGAAACAAAAAAGGTTGACCGTCGTAAATCATTGTTCTTCAGACAACGCTGATTAATTAAAATAACGGAAGACGGACAGCTACATAGACGTGCTGAAATTGACAGTCAGAGATTTGATGTAGTGTATTGTATCGACTTTGGGTAACGCAAACTTTCATTAAAGTTTGGAAATTGAGATGTACTGAGAGTGTTTTTAGATTTAGCAATCCTTCCATCCAATACTAGACTCTAATGTAAATGCATCTTCGAATCCTGTTATATATGGTTTTTTTATAACATACCCTTTATATTCCAAAGGTATACTTATATTTAAATTCAATAAGCTAAAAGTTTGAATTTTGACTCAAGGTTCAAATTAATACCAATGACTATTTGAACTTCACTAAAACTTTTATTATTAATAATATTATGTTTAATATACAGCTTTTAGAGAAAGTCCTACAACCATTTTACAAATAGTTCCTATATCTATAATATATATGAATACACTGATACATTATTTGAAGGTTTTTTTACTATACATTTATATTTTGTCATAACCATATCGCTTTAAACTGATATAGCATCGGCACTTTTTATTTACACCTTCAAAGACACGGTGCATATTTACTTTTTGACTTAACCAAAGATCTAAAACAATCCCCCTGTTTGCTTTTTGTCTGTACGGGAGGCTAGTTATTTTTTCTGTAGTTGATCATTGTACACCATAAACAAATCGTTATGTCTAAATATTGTCCTAGAACTTTGAGAATTTATTTTAGTATAAAAGTAACAAAAATAGTCCTATTGCCTACTGCATTTAATGTCGTTACATTTGCTTTATCAGTCCCTATCATAACGATAACAATAAATAAGTGCCAGTCAGCCGACCTTTCCTATTTAAACATCATGTACAATAGCTGACACTATATCGTTCTAATTTCGCGAATCCTGCCTTGATAAACAAGATTTTGTAATTATCCTGACAGATACCTTGGCAGCATAACATGTCCAATAGTTAAAGAGCACTATCATTTCCGATGTATATGTTAAGCCACATTTGGAAAAGAGTATTAAATTAATTCCCTTATCTGTGGGCAGTATGTTTTTATAGGATAAGAGCTTCTGATTATTTTTCGTTCGAATTTTTAATTTAACACGGTGTCCATTTCATTTTATTACCTTAATTACAAATATGGTATACGTATACAGTTTTTATTTGTTTGGGTCGTCAGACCAAACAAATAATGGTAGCGAAATTTCAGACCCGAATGCTGTTAATTGCAAATGCCGAAAGTAGTCCGCTTTTTTGAAGCGGTTACTTCCCTTTACATGGACATTAACCATTCGGAACACCCTCGACCTTTCATGAATGAATAATTCAAAGCGAATGGCCGAGGATGTTCCGAATTGGACATTAACGCCGAAAAATTCAGGGGAGATCACTGCGTGAAGATTGTCAAATGGACTAGTCCCCTGCGAACCATAATAGGACAGGGACAGGGATTAATTGTCAAATAACAGGCGCATTATTTTTCAAACCTGCTCAGGCAAGAAAATATAGTTCCCGATTGGTCGAAGATTTCTAATATTGTGCAATTCTGTAACATTTCCGCAAATTACTGGTAATATATTTAAATAATTTTGACTAAACGCACGTCAATTTTGAACTCTTAAATTAAAAGGCGTTCGTCTATGGGTTAGTTTATATAACAAATTCAATTTGTCACGTGACCAAACCACGCTGAAGAGTCAACAGAACAATCCACGGAGAAGAAAGAAGGTTTGTAAATAAAATTTCATGCAATATTTATCATACATTAACGTTTGTTGGTATTATTTATAAACAAGAAATATAATTATGTAAAGTTGATTTCACATAACAAACCAGTTTGTAACAGTGATAATATTACTTATTTAAACTTAAAAAAAACATGTTGACCATATTATATAAATATACTGTTATACTTGTTGTAAGATATGTTGGATATAATAATGTTATTTTTTTGCATGTTTAGATATAGGATACTTTTTTGTATGTTTAGATAAGTTTTTATATATTGAAATGTTACATTATTTTCAGTTCATTAAAATATAAATTTATAACCCTGTGTCATTGTTTCTTGAATTTATAGCATCTATATCACATTTATATCTCATTGTTTCCACACAACCTTCACCTTTCTGATATTCCGAGACCCAAACAAATTCAGCGCCTTCTGTGCTTTGATTTAAAAACATTGTTAGACAGAAACATATTATAGATCTGTGTATTAATTCTTAAATAGTATCATTGATTGCTTTCGGCGCGATATGACCTTTTTGTGTTGGTGCGCCGTAAAACCCAAACAAACGAACAAATGTGTATTAACTGTTAATGAATGATTATTTTGTAACATATCAAGGAAATGTGGTAAGAACAATATACATATTCCAACAAATAGCGACAACAGTAATAAATTGTTCATTGTGTATGTACAAATAAACCCACACACTTGGATAGCTTAGTCTGTAGCGCGTCTGACAACAAATAAGGGAACCTATATTCCTTGTGGACTATTTTCTACAGCTATTCCACCAACATCAATATCTATTATGGCTGCCAATGCCGATACTATGTTGTTTGTACCCGAATAAAATCATACGTTCAGACTCTAAGCCAATCTCAGTAAACAGATATCCTGTAGAGCCTCGTCGTACAGGATCTCTACTATCTCAATGGAGTGTCACGTCGAGATGACCTTTATGTCGACTAATCAATGCGCAGCTTTTATCTAGACGAAACACTATTAAAAACATTTTGATCTCGTAATTTCTATTTTTTGACCAAGGTTTGCAAGCTAATTTAACAGCGGTATTATTTACAGTCTGCGATTGGACCGCTCGTTTCAAATAGCGTGACGTAGACGATGTAAACAAGTTACATATCAAAATAATTTCGTCATTATTATTATGATGAGAAAAGGTCACCTGAACGTGACCCTCGTTTGAAAAAGGCCAGATCTAAATTAGCGAGTAGGCGAGCGGAAAATTTTAGATCGGGTTTTAATTAGATTGACTCTAAGCCTAACCAAGGAACTTGAGTGTGACTTTTGACCGCCGGTACAGGTATATGTATGGATACATACATAAGTTTAAATAAGCTAATTTTGTAACTATATCAGACAAAATGGAACAATATAAACCAAAAACTTCATTTATGTGTCCTTATGTGTATTGCCGTTAATGTCATAGGCAGACAAACGTTTAATGCAGCAATTGATAAACTCACTAAAATCAAGTAGATAACATACGTACTTTACGAGTTCAGTGAACTATCAATCAATGCAGCGTTCCATTATCTTCTGCTTAATTACCTTTCCTCCCTGATAAAGACTTTGATAGACAACAGAAATTGCACAAATGTCTTCTATAAACTTGTCTCTCTTCTTTCTGAGTTTTTTTAAACAACAACTATCTATGCTTTCTTCTCTTTTAATGAATTTAAAAAAAAATCATCTCCACTCCTATTTAAACATCCTCACATTTTATATGAAGAAGTTCTTCAACAAACATATGAGTAAGTTACAATTTAGGCGTTATGGAGCATTCAAAGGTATACATAATTCAAATATATATAAATACCACGTTTTAGATTAGTGTACATGTAATAGTATAATGTATATTAACTATTGAATAATGTAATGATGAATGTCTTTTTCCATTTTTCTTTATAAATAAAATTAATAATAAAAAACTTCATTTAAATAAATTGACTTGTTATGAAACAAACGTATGTGATTTGTCGAAAGAGTAAAAGACATTATATGCATTCCTAAGCAAAAACAAACCTTTGATAGTGTGACAAGTTAAACAATTTACTAATTGGGGCATACCATACAACATCTGGGTCCTGTATTATCAACCGTTTAACGATCGATTTATGGCGTAATTCCTGCTATAGTGTACGGTTAAATTGTACGACTTTTGATAAAAATGCTACACAGACTCTCTATAGAAGTAGAACAGTGTGGTGTTAAAAGTATAAACTATACTTTATGTGTCTGTCCAAACAACTTACTCAAAAGATGTTCAAAAAGGAAAAGAAATCTGGAAACGATAGCAGATAAGTGTACAATTATTATCTAATGCGCAAGTATTGAAACAAGACTTTGACAGTTGTGAAATTTGTCACATATTTGTCTAAGCTATCCAAATTGATATAATGAATTTTGTACTGTATTCTCGACATTGTTAAAGCTACTATGACCAATAGATAATATAGTAAGTAAACTGATCAAAATCCATCTTCTGTTTCAAAAAACCACATTGACTATGTGCATCGTATGGCCGTGCCAACGGACATGTTTCATAAAGGCTGCATTTTCTCCCTTAGTAATTGCGCCAGTGGTACAAACATTTCTGTTTAAAATCTGACATGTAGTTGTTTGTTACAGCCATCTCTTGTCTATTTATCAAACTGAATAATAACATAAGTGTCCCGTCTAGACAAAAACACAGTTCGATAAAAATGTTATAATACAAAATGTTCAACGTCTTATGGTTTGCTAACTCGGATGTACATCTTCCAAGAAGTTGCATTCTACTTGTTAGACATATTATACAAAAAGCTTGGAATATCAAAGCAGATTTTTGGCAACTTTCAATGTGCAGTTAAATGTATATCTTAGACTGACATTTCTTCATTCTCTGATATTTCTAGATAATATTCAGAAAGGATGAACAAATCAAAGAAATTTGCCCTAATTTAATTATTACCCTTGTTTGATTTACCGCATGATGGTAATTAAATCCTGAATTGTAAGATATATTAAAGGAACGATTGGCTCAGTGTATTACCATTTCATATACCAATACCTAACACAATATTGCTGCGGATGAAAGCTCTTATTTGTAAGAGGTGTAGTAAGTAATTGTTCCTATTACATGATCCTTTATTGATATTCAATTTTACTTAGAATACGTCAGAAAAGATAAGAAGTTTTTATGTGAAAGTATTATTATAGTAAATAGTAACTTACGGTACACAATTCATTTAAATGCTTGATATAACAATTTTGTTAAAACTGTAACAATGATATTTTACGGTGCTTTGTTTGAAGAACCAATGAACCTTCTTGCTAAACACTTCTAAAGTCTCTCCCAGCATAAATGCTTTCCCACTTCTTAAGAAGAGATGTCTTTGGTTTATCTATGATAAATATCAATTACATAGGTATAACATTTTACGAAATGAAATGCTGCTCCTTAATAGTTGCTTCCGTATTCATATAAATTTTAAATTGATGGCTTAATTAATGCCAAATATTTAACACGCGAATCATTATCCCCGTATATCAAGATTCAATCCAGTTATTATTTCATACTTGAAAGTATGTAAATTCCTATCATAGAAAACATTAACTACGAATATCGTGTTATTTATAACATTGTGTCATGCAACATAGACAGTTCGTATTAAATTCATATCGGGTAGTCAGATTCTTGAATGATTGTTTTAAATAAATCATAAAATTTAAGATAACTTGAAGCATCGATGACAAAGGGTCGACGCCAAAATAACTTGTGAAGTTCATATGCAGAACAGAAAGACAAATGCATGACGGACGATTAAATTACATTCTTATCATTTACGGAATCGTAAGATTATGCGTTGTTTGCATTTTTATATTTTAAATGATGTTAAAGCAATCATTTCGGACGAATAATTTATATTGTTTAATATGTAATCTTCTTATTTTATGAAACATGAAATAACGCGCGTTATCTTAATAATAAAAATAACTCGTTATCAATTGGAATGGATTGTTTTGCTCATCATTTACAAGAAAACTTTTATGAATAATGCGTAAATTCAGACAAACGATAACCATGTTGCCACTGAAACTATCTTTAAAATTAGATTTACAACAGATAATAATATCTCTGACAAAAATGCACAGTACAATAAAGATGGTCACTGCAGACAGTGTTATGAAAGATCGTTTAATCTTTATTCTAGCGATTGAATAAAAATCATATAGTCAGAAATGTGGCAAAAAGTGACTACAGTATATCATTTTCTGTGTTTACGGTTTAAAATGATATGATCGAACTCCAATTTGCAAAATATCATGTTTTGTTCAAATCCTGTATGCGTTGGTAACAATGGCTTTATACAAAATATAACACTAAGTTATAATGGACGTATTTTGACATTGAATTTTACAACTGATTTTTATTAAATTTCACCATACATTACATAACTAAATTTTCACCGTAAAGCATGAAAGTAATATCATTATTAGAATAAAAAATCACTAGCCTCAAATATAGCTAAAATAACAGTTGAATAGAAGTTGAAGACATAAATAAATGAATATTCATAATATTTATCGATATGGAATATTTTACCCATACTTTTGCAAAGTAAAAATACAACTATGTAATATTTTGTCTATATTGCTAGAAACTACGTGATAAAACTTTTTACAGACTTTCATTTTGTTTATGACTGGTTGATAGAAAGCTATTGACGACGGTTTATTAGCTATCAACGACATAGAAAAAATGTCTGATACTTTACAAAACGATGCATACATCACATAGTATTTTTGCATGCAAATTACTAGACCATAAAGCATTCAAATTGGCATGGAATATTGCAATGTTTACAGTGAATGTGAATGTTTATTCCGGTGTGTTTGAATAAGTCTTCATATATCTTAAACGCAATACATGTCTGGGATATCGAATGTTTGGTTAACGTTCTAAAAAAAGTGGCAATTGGAAGTTGAATGGATAAAGTGAAACACACGAATATTACTCTTGCCTGAAATTCTAAACTATTGTCGAGAAACAAACGAAGCTAAGGAGATAGTCAAATGATGATCATTTTATTTAAGGTGGGTCGGTACCTTACTCGGAGGGAAAAACGAAAAAAGTATTTTGTTCACCGATTATGATAAAAGTTGGCAGGCAGATACCTTCATGCTTCTTGTTTGTTTTCTGGTAACTTTAGCGACGTTGTCGTTTTTTCACGACGTCACGGACGTCACAATGGTTCGCGCTAAAAACAGGCATGCAATCACATTAAACCCATATATTTAAAGTATTGAATGTCCGAGGACAAAGATTATTATACCAAAATGTTTCTGAAATGTTGTTGCATACAAATATTTTGTTCCGATTATCCAAATATCACGTCAGTCGTAAAGAGTGTACATTTCATCACTGAATTTAGGGTTTTCACGTCTAAAAGGTTTCACCAGTTGCCGAGTTATAATGTTTATTTTCATGTTAAAGCAGAATGGTGGTCACATTCTTATCGCGATTTTTGAAATCTACGCACTTTTTGTGTCATTTTAATGAAATAAAAAAGGAAAGTGAACGTTCTCAGTTTTTCACAATATCGCGTATAAAGTAAAATTACCTTCATTACAACGACGTTAATATAACGTTACGCTGACGTTGTGATTAAAACATTTGTTGCACAATAAGTAGAAGCGGACTTTGATTGATCTATGTTAATTTAATTTTGAACAGATCAGATATTGAGTGTCACAAGAAATTAATTAAGAACTGGAAAGAAACTACAAAATTAAATTTACAAGAAAATTACATACATAACACAATATCACAACGTCAGCGCAACGTAATATTAACGTCGTTGTTATGAAGGTAATTTTACTTTGAATGCGATATTGTGAAAAACTGAGAACGTTCACTTTCCTTTTTTATTTCATTAAAATGACACAAAAAGTGTGTAGTTTTCAAAAATCGCGATAAGAATTTGACCACCGTTCTGCTTTAACATGAAAATAAACATTATAACACGGCAACTGGTGAAACCTTTTAGACGTGAAAACCCTAAATTCAGTGATGAAATGTACAATCTTTACGACTGACGTGATATTTGGATAATCGGAACAAAATATTTGTATGCAACAACATTTCAGAAACATTTTGGTATAATTATCTTTGTCCGCGGACATTCAATACTTTCAATATATGGGTTTAATGTACTTGCATGCCTGTTTTTAGCGCGAACCATTGTGACGTCCGTGACGTCGTGAAATAAACGACAACGTCGCTAAGGTTACCAAGAAAACAAACAAGAAGCATGAAGGTTTCTGCTTGCTAACATTTATCATAATCGGTGAACATTATATTTTTTTTCGTTTTTCCCTCCGAGTAAGGTACCGACCCACCTTAAGGGTGTCTTGTGCTTAGAGAAGTCAAAATGTACGTGTGTCTATGAATATTTACCAAGGTAAGAATTGAAGTAATGAAAATATATTTGCAAACATATAGCATCTTAGACGAAGAAGATATTTGACAATATTGAAAACATTAAAACGAAAAGATAAAGTCATAGATACAACTAACGCCTCAGTCCCATAAAATCTTTGCTTGTTGCGGACCTGCACGTGAAGACATCCGTAGGCCGCGAGAAGCCTTATGTATTAAGATGACGGTATACACATGGAATAAAACAACACACCCGTACGGAGCCGTACACTGTAGGAAGATATGCAAGTTTAATTCATACTCGGTCAGGATTTTGTTCACGATTTGATTTTGAAACTGATACGTGTATCCTGGGCTCATCTCACGGACCCTTGTAAAAAACGTAACAGTTCGTACGGGTACGCAAGAGTTCTTACGAGTCCTTGCGGAGCTTGATCACACGACGTCCTTACGGTGCCCTCATGGCTATTTTATGTTTATGGGACTGTAGCATAACGCTTTGCAGAAGTGAGATACAGGCGCAGTAATTACCTGTATACATCTGAATGATAAAATATTAGCATCGATGCATTAAACATTTGTATATTACACTTTTGTTTCTTTTTTACATATCTTGATTGGATGCGATGAGTAAGCAACCATATGGGTGTATGATGTGAAATGTACGATCTATGACTTGTAGTAATCTTTCACAAGATAAAAAGTTAAAACACATAGTTCGCTTGAGACGCGTCTATTGTTAAGCTGATTAGATTATCATTACGTCGTTTGACAACTTGTCCCAGTCACAATTTGCTTTTACAATTCATTAATTCTTGTTTCAATTGTGTTGACTTTGTCAAGATGACCTAACGCTTAAGTCCCATAAAATCGTGGCTTGTTGCGGACCCGTACGTGCAGACAACCGTAGGCCGTGCGTATTAAAATGACGGTACGCACATGGCACAAAACAACACATCCGTACGGAGCCATAGCTGGAAGATATGCAAGTTTAATCCATACTCGGCCACAATTGTGTTTACGATTTGACTTTGAAACTGATACGTGTATCCATGGCTCATCCGACGGAACCTGGTTAAAACGTAACAGTCTCTACGGGTACACACCAGTTTGTACGAGTCCTTGTGAAGCTTGATCGCACGGCGTTCGTACGATGCCCTCACGGCTACTTTTTTGTTTATGGGGGACTGTAGCTTTATTCTTAATGAACAGTTGTAATATCCTTTTAATAAGATATTTTATTAACTTTAATTAATATTTGATGCAATACGTTGTCATGTTAAAAAGTTGCTCATATTTATTTCGTTAAAGTTAATTTTAACTATAAGAGTGTAATTAATAACAAGTGTGAAATGTATCCGTTTAAAGGAATTTAAATTATGAAAATTGAATAACATTCAACTTTTGTACGTGTGAACTAAAGATTGCACTAGTTCGTCAACAAATTTCCATGCACTTAAATTTTCCTGAACATCGTTTTCTGATAGACATTCTTTTATAAGAGATGTCATTGCCTATAAGAGATGTCATTGCTTCCTATCCATTGTATAAACGCGTCAAACAATGTAGGGTTACAAAAGCATGTTTTATACTTTGTAACTAATTCTAGTTCAAATAAGGTATAGAGCTTAATGTCAACGAACTTCAATTAATTTTGCTGCTCGCACAATAACTTGGTTAACAGTTAACTAATGGAATTGTAGATTACATGTACAAGTATTATCAAATTAGAACGATGTACAATGTAAGAAGTCTCTTAACGCCAGTCTAGTAAGTGTAATAGAAAACGAAAACATTTCAAAAAATTTATCTGCAATATTGTGGCGTCGATAATTACAACATTTTGCACCTTGGTGATACAAGCACCTATCTTGATACATAATATCTGCAAATCAAAATAACCACTATTTTGTCCATGTGGTCAGGTATCTGTACCAGATGGAAATTGCACTACATTTGACATTGATTTGATAATGCACGATACACTCTACACAACAAACTAAAATGCCTGTGAGTAACATGGATTAATAACATCTAACAAAATTGTTTAGTCAGCATTGTGAAACTGAAGTCGTAAACTTTTTAACTACTGCAGCGTGTTCAGTTACCTTGAACGTTCCAAAACGTTCCGTAACGGAAGTGACGGAACAACTCAACCGATAGACAACTCAATCCGAGACAACTCAATCTCCTACTAACGTATTGAGTTGTCCCAACTTTAAGTTGAGTATTGCACGGGTTGAGTTGTCTTCGGGTTGAGTTCTCCCGAACCCGTAACGTTAGCTAACAGTAGTTACTGAACGCGGGACAGATTGTCTTCAAGATATAAACACTCTTTTCAATATATCTTTCGTAAAAATATCTTTAAATACAATAATAGAACTTTGATTGAATAAAATGTCACAATATTCCCCTCAATATAGAATACGCCATTCACTTGTATCTGTGCGCAGTATTGGAAATCAATGAGTCAAACGACAAAAAATCAATCATTATACAAACATTAATGCCTTCAAATCACACGAATGGGGAGTGAAATTGAGTATATACTTAACTTCAAATATATAATAACAATGGAAATTTAAAGATCGTTTGTTTTTAAAAAAAATAATGTTTACATAACCATTTCCATGTCTCTGTTGGAAAAGTCTTTTTATAAGTCATTTTTATGAAACTGACATCATTATTACGCATTATTCAGGTCAATTGTGTATTCAATTTCTATTACTGGGTGTATTTGTTTGTTTTTGTTAGGTTTAACTCCGTAGCAACACATTGTATAGGTCATATAACGGTGGTCAGCCAACCTACTCACTCCTCCTGGAAAGGCTAAATCTCTGGATTTAGCTGTTAACCAACTACCCAGCGCATACTTTTGTCAGTGACTGACACCTGCCCTACATAATTAAAAATCATTGTTAGGAGGAGAATGGCCGTATGAATAATTTCATGACAAAGCATTACGAAAGTATGCCCCGCCCGGGAATCGAACCCATGTCCCCTCGATCAGAAGACTTGCGTGCTACCAACTGAGCTAGTATTGCGGCTTTTACCAGGTTTAGCGCCGTGTCAACACAATTTTAGGTCATTTTACGGCGTCCAGCGCATCTAACCTAGCTTTCCTGGAACCTTGTTTTTAACCAGTACTCACCTACTCTTCCACAAAGCCGGAAACTTCTCCATAACTTCTCCTCTAATCAATGGAGGAAAATTGACAATATTGTCAAATTTTCATGCAAGCGTATAACCTTCCCGGATGGGATTCGAACCCGTACCCCCTTCTGGACACGAGGTTCCAAATCATGGTAGCCCTCTGGGATTTTAAATATCGTATTCCGAATACAAACTTGACCTGAATAATGCGTAATAATGATGTCAGTATTCAATCTACGACATAGCTCATTTGAAATAAATGTAAGTGATGCACATAAAAAGTTTCATGTCTTAGACAATGCTACCTCTGTAAACAGATATCCTATAGACCCCTGAAGTATAGGATCTTCTTTGGTCGCTCCGATGATCACGGCGAGATAGCCTTTATGCCAACCAATCACTGCGTAGCTATCACCTAAACGATACACTATTTTTAGCATTTTGATTTCGTAATTTCTAATTATAGTCGAAGGTTTGCGAGCAAATTAGTCGGTGGTATTATTCACAGACTGGGATTGAACGGCTCTTCTCAACTTGCACAAAGAAGATGTTAACAAATTACAGAACAAAATGATGTCGCCATGAATGTTATAAGGGCAAAAGTCAGCATTATGTTAATCGTGATATGTAGCCAGATCCAGGGAATTAGATACGACTCTGGCCAGATCTAATAAGTGAGCACGCGAATGGATAATTTTAGATTGGGTTTTAATCAGATTGCAGACAATGTTACATGGGGTATATAGATATTTGATGCGAACTGGTCATCATGCTACAACTACAAAAGGCTTTGTTATCAGCATTTGTTTAGAAAAAAATAAATTAATTTTTGTATTCCACGTAGTGAACAAATATTTGAAGTTTGATTAAAACTTTGGATGATATTTTTTTTCATTTGTTATGATTTGATAGAGAAAATATGGTATATATCATCGTATTGCTGCTGATGATGGTTTTACATTCGCCTTTATTTTTCATTTTTGTACTATAACAAAAAATCAAACCTTTTAGGTTCCCCAACTGTCTGTGAACTAAGTTTAAAAGTTGCCGATGTGTCCCAATTTACCACTGACTTAGAAAAAATAACCAATAAATGTTTACAAAAAATACACAGATTGTTGCCGATAAGCCTACAATAATTATATATCCGGATTGAAAAATATCATATGGTGAGTATTATGCACACTCAAAAGTAAATATATTACAGCAAAGATATTAATAAACACATATTATGAATAAGCATTCTTCCTACTTGATCTTGTAGTCTAATGTAAGAATGATATTCAATAAACCCAGTACAAAGATATTGAATGTAACAAAAAATATATTCCTAGAAGTAATAATAGTAATAACTTTATGATTTACCGTAGAGATTTTTATCTATCCAACCAAATTATCCAGTATGTCAGAGAGATAGTAAGACTGGAAACTCACTTATAGATCTGTTCATTAACAATTTATACAATTTATTTTATATCACCAATAGGGTTGTTTTATATCCACATTTCCAACCGAGACCGACAGCAATAATAAAAGTATATAATATAGGGCTTGTTCTTACAAAATTTATGTATGCAATAATAAAGTAATGTTAAATAAATGGAAGGCTGTTGAAGAGTAACATAAAGATCATCAATCTGATTAAAAAACCCTTCTAAAATTTTCCGCTCGCCGACTCGCTAACTTAGATATGATCGTATTTACTAGGATCACGTTCAGTTGACCTTTTCTCATTATGATATTCATGACGAAATCGTTATGTTTAGTAAGTTGGTTATATCGTCTGCGTCATGCAATTTAAAACGAGCCGTCCAACGGCAGACTGTTAATAATACCGCTGTCAAATAGCTCGCAAAAAATAGAAATTACGAAATCAAACTGCTATTAATAGTGTTTCGTCTAGATAAAAGCTACGCATTGATTGATCGACATAAAGGTCATCTCGACGTGACCCTCCATGTGAACCTTATAGATCCTGTACGACGACACTCTACAGGATATCAGTTTACGGAGATTGAAAGATCATAAAACCGATCCACACCATTTCCAGCTTTGATTACTACTTTTGTCAAACGTGTAGGAAGTTATATTTCACAGGTTATACCACATCCATTTCAAAAAGTACAAAACTTTACTTGACATACATTGAAATGACATCAGCACTATAAAATGAACAAATATCTCTGTAATTTAATTAACTCGGCCAGACATATCAATGTTTTATGCATTAGACAGTAAACTTTGTGCAAGTGTACTTTCATAACAAATAAGAAGAATCACTTACGTGTGTTTCATTGCATGCCAGATCATCTTGGTAAGGTTTGGCAGCCATTTTGCTACTCCCATTACATAATAATTATAATTTCATTTCGGTTAACAATGACATGACACATGGCATAAAATGGTGACTATGACAGTATGTAAAATGCCATATGTCATGCACATCAATACCGGGGAAGACACAAAAAAGAGATAAAACTTATTTCATTGTGGTCCTAAAAATTGATGGCATGACATTGACATGAATGCATGAACCTGCTAAAAGCAAACTATTTTGCAACAATCAAAGGTGTATCACAGAATAAAAGAAAGAATATGTGGAAAATTATACTAAAAATAATAAAAATGTTACATCATTGTTTTTTGGAGTTAAAAGTTAGCAATGTTGTGTAACCTTCTAAAACAAATTTTATGTTGTACTAATTTTGCATGGACGTTGAATTTAGAACAAAACAGAAGAGAATTTGCTAATTGTAGATGTGTTTTATTTCGTGCGTAGCTATATAGTTTCTGGCAGGTATTTTCCTCGATAAATTGTTCTGTTAAGAAGTGTTTTATTTTAAGTCTTATTCAATTGTATATTAAAAAGTGTAATTTTATCATTTTTACACTATCCGTACTCGAGTGTAAGACAAATGTACTATTGATTTACACTTCATGTTGTACAATTTTCTATATCCAGCTTCATACACGTAATCTTATTTGTTCTCAAATACACATGTAATTGAATGTTTACAGTTTTGTTGTATTTTGTGAAATAAGAAGACACTTAGCTAGAAATTTCACGCTCTACAAAATTATCTAGAGAAATGTTCACTTAACTTTTAAGAGACTGACCTCATCATTGTTTAAATTGTGGTCTTGTAATATATGATTCCTTCAACGCTGATAATATAGTTTCAATAATTTGCAGTAATTTAGACGCCCACTGTGTCCCTAATACAAACCAGTTGGTATTTTAATAAGGTCAGTACTTTCTCATGTTTCGTTTATATCGCCTAATTATCTTCTCAATTCAAAATGTGATAAACAACAGACACCATAGAGATTTCACTTTAATTAAGGCAATAAGTATATGGGCTGCAAAATGAATGCTGCAAAATGGTTGACAAAAACAGTCATCCACTGCAATATGAATTGGCACACAACGAAACAACCATGGCGGAATCATCATGAGATTACTAGTAATTGAAACTACAGATACATTTGCAAACCTTTGAGTTAAAAAAGGCACTGAGTAACACTATAAATAAACAAAAAGCGTATATCAAATTTCAAATTTCAGGAAGTGATTAAGGCAGTTTTTGGACAAAATGTTTGCTGTCTTTAAAAAATTAATACTGAATATATGCAATGAAAGCAAAGTTTTTAAACTTAAATTAAGCTTTATATTTATTATAGAATGAGCTTGTGAATGCATTTCGAAATAAAACTCTATTTCGATACAAGCTTTTATTCGAGCTTGCAAACTACTTTGGAAACTAGGACACATGAGCAAAAAATATCGATAAGATATTTAAATATATTAAACAAACTTCGTATAGCAATACTACTAATACATGAATGTATTGTTGTAGACTTAATTAACATTCACAAATTCACTCGAATTAACATTTTACACAGTGAGGTACTGTAGCAATTACGTTCCTGCTAATAGTGTTTGTTACGTATATTTAATTAAAAAGAATAATGGTATGTTGGTAACACACATTAAACACTTTCAATACCATACAAGTTTGTGTTGTAATTATTTCTGACGTTTTTGCTTATGTATACGGACGCAAGTATAAATATGTGAACGCATTTATTTGTTTTGAAATTGGCAATATTAATTGGATAAATGTCACAAGTTCCCATCTGCAGATTTAACAGCTAAATTGTAAGAATAATATGAAGTAACATTATTCATCAATTAAGCACAGCTATCAGAAGCGTCAGCTTAAATAAGTCAATAGTCAAACAAAGATTCTATGTGGTCTAATTTATACCGGCCAGTCATTTCTTCCCATTCTTGCATTCTATATAACCACCATCCTATTAAGATATCTCCAATTCTATCTAAAGAGGCATGGTTTTGTTGACATATCGACTGATAAGTTGTCAGTTAATCATGTCCAAATGTGAATGAACACAATTGTATTTGATGTAAAAGTTACGTAAAAAGAACGCCGGTCTAATAAACATTTTTTCTTTCAAGAAATGGTATGTTTAGTTTATACCACGATTGATTTTTATACAAAACAGTGGACTCATCAATTTTCTCCCTGATATAAATTGTAGAAAATTCGTCTCGATAACTATTCTGGTAATGGACTAAGATCTGTTAGTGATATATGTGTTGCAAAAAGTACAATGCTCAATTTTGACTTATATCCATACATAATTACAACCTGAATGAAATAACAAAATCCGATTGGTCAAAAGTGAACACGTGACCTAAAAAAATGTGCTTTCATTTTCGTATGAACTGCAGTTTTGAATGAATGACGTCACGCCGGAACTACTTTCATGACTCAAAAGCTATTTTAAGCGCGTTCCCACGCTATGACGTACAGTTCAATAACTATAATGTCAATGGAAAGTACATGATACACAAAACCAATAAGAAAGGTGCAATCAACTTTTATTGAAAGAAATTAAAATGAGTTTAATGTACAATACAATTGTGCAGTAATACCGTTCTTTATCTATATTTCATAAGATGTAATGTTCCAGGAAGTAAATGATATGCCGAATGCAGAATTATGAATTAATCTTTAACTAATTTTAACTTAAGCTAAATTGACAGCATTTAAACCATTAAATGTTTATTTATTTTTCTAGCGAATCAGTCTTCTTTTTCAAATGATTTTCATGGCATTGCCCTTCTGAAGTGCATGCTCTAATGGACTGGTATTCATTCATATAAATATCTGAATACTTTGGTTTCCGAGGCATCTAGTTTCACTTTCTTGTCTGAAAACAAAATAAAAAAAAAATTTAAATACCAAGATTTCGACACATTTAAATTGATCCACAATAAGATAAGTAATCAGTATTTTGGCAAACATCAGTATGTCATGGCAAACATTTCAAAGTAACTCAAGTTGCCTCTCATCAAGTAAAAAATTAAAGAACGTATAACATAATGATATGTACATTGGATAATAGGTGTATCTAGTCATAATGATGTAGTATCCGCAGAAGTGCATCTGTATACTTCATGCATATACATTCTGCATTGAGTAGTGAACAAGGTCAATAATTATAACGTTTATAATCAGACCGGAATGAAAATGCTTCCAGATTAATATGACCAGACTTTGAATCTATCCTAAGTACCGATCATTTTAAAATGTACATGAGAACATAAAAGCATATACATGTAAACCATATAATCTCCGTAATTTGGGGATAAATAATAAACATTCACTTACCCAGTACAGAAAATAGCTTGTCTTTCCATCCAATCTTGACATGTAAATTTCCTGACTCGGACTGACTCAGTGACTGCTTAAGTTATCATCAAGTGATCCAAATTTCAGTAGTAAACTTTCTCATTCTGATTATTCTCATTAAATAACACAGCCTCAGATGCTATTCAACTCGGAAAAATGTACATCCAACAACCGCTCATTTGTAATCACTGGTGGTTTCAACGAGTTGACATATTAATCTAGGTCACAACTTGCATCATAAACTCACGTGTTCTTCGTAGAAACTTGAAACTTGTTAAACCGTTTAAAAGAGTTACACAATAGCGTACCACCTCTCATGTGTTCTTTTATTAGAAATAAACTCAATGCATGTTCATTTAAATGTATCATTCATGCCGTTATGTCCGATAACAATGAAAAACTGCATCCAATCGAAGAAAAAAATGGCCGACGGTTGGCATTAAAAAACTGTTAACAGAATGAAATCAATGCGCACTATTACGCATTATTGCGTAATTTGGCTCTACGCATTAGAAAATAGGTCTTTATTCTAACGCAAATTTCGCAAAAAATGGTTGTAATTATAAGGAATGAATGTATAGAAACTGACTTTCATCGAAAAATAAACGTCATTTTGGTGATAGCTAATTTCAGCATAAAGGCCTTCGGCGAATTAGCTATCACCAAAAGTGACGTTTATTTTTCGATGAAAGTCAGTTTCTATACATTCATTCCTTAAATATATACAATTTATTTTAAGAGTAATTAGGATATATTTATTTACATTTCCAACTGTGAACTACAACAGCAAAATGTGTAAAGTACTAGTTCTCTAACAGCATGCAATCAAGTTTTGCATCAATGCTAGTTTTATTAATTTTTCATAACCTTTACAGTTGTCACCACCAACTATTCGACGTTTACCTATAACAGTCTTCTTTCGGCCTCCCACGATACACAGAACTTCAGTTTGTTATAGTATTTGGAGTGTTACATAAGAGACAAGATCAAGTATATAAAAAGTAGAAAATCATTTATACTGTAAATAGCAATAAGTATGGAAAAGTTGAAGATGTTTTGCATAATATTAAGAGAGATTGTAAGCCTACATATTATTTTTAATATTAACTTGTAGAAAATGTTGCTTTGAATAAAGTTGTTTCCTACATATGTATATTTGTATATTACCAATACGTGAGTTTACAGAATGTAAGCTTTATTTTCTTATACTATCTGCGATACCACTTTAATCAGAAATAAACTATAAAATTTCGGTTCTTCCTACTTTGAACTAAATGTGTAGCTGTGATTAAAATAGAAAGAGTAGGAGTTAAACCAACGATTGATATTTCTACATCGTATAGAGACAATGGGTCGATAGTAAATAAGGAAGAATCTTAGAAGATAAGAACAGACAAATCCTTAACAAATATTGAATTGCAATCTATTTTAGCTAAGAAATGGATATTTAACATTAATTAAACAAATTAAATATGGGACTTGTGTAATGAATGACAAACGATCAACACCACCTTACAGCTAGATTTTGGCGAAAAAGCTGGTGATTAATCATATAGATAAGCACTAGTTCCTGAAAAAAAAAACACTTAATGAGTCTAAAACTCAGCATATGACAGTGCCACGTTTTATACAAAAAACGATATAGATTTATGAATAACATCATTCAAACAAAAATAGCACAGAGTTTATCTAATGTAACCAACGCTTCTTAGGTATATCCATATCCCTAATTTGTCCCAGATATTCTCCAAGTTGCATAAATGCGTCTGAGAAATTATATCGTAATGTGAATTACTACTGGTTTGTTTAATCCTGATTCAATATTCAATGTACAGAATTGTTTAGATATATATGAAGTAACGTTTGCCTAAGCTCATTAACTATTCATATGATTTATGTTATATAGCCATGAGGTGGGCTGTTTTATTTGCAAATTTCCAACTGAGAGCGACGTTGGTAATAAATGTCTCTACCAAAACGTCTCGTACTCGTACACAATTAACAAAGAACAATATTTTGTTGGTTTATAGACATATATTATCTTTTCAGTTTTTTTAGATGTCCATGACAGTCAATTTTAAAGCGAATAATCAGTAGATACCTGACTGATATGTATTTATGGTAATCATGACACTTCTAAAGTTGAGGTGTTGTCTGTAAGAAAATTTGATACTTCGTTACAATACCCAGAAAAATTCAGCCAAGTTGCGCTTACACCCAGCATATACTTCACTTGTATCTTTCATAATACTTTTAGCCGTATAACATATTTCATACGACAGGTTTTATAGAAGTGTATATTCATGGGAAGTATAGTGTCACTAAATATGCAATGTGGATATCATTTAAGCTTATCATGTGCATTAGTTTAGAAGATTAATCTTTTGACGGATAAAAATACTTAGTGTAGTGGGTGTTCGACAACTTAAGGCATTTGTACTTCTCAAAGTAAGCTTAAAACCCTTTTTTGCAAGAGAGGATCAGCATTTTCTGATTCCTAGAGTTTAAATATAATTGCTTCGGGCAAGAGATGAAATAATAATGTTCTTTCCTGAAGTGACAAATGATCTGTTTGTAGTGTTTAATGTAATCATGTTTCTGGGTTTTATTAACACCGTTACAGTATATTTTCATTAAAAAAACATCATTTCGTTAAAAACGTAAAAGAAATTGATAAAGTTTTACTGAAGAATGAAAATTGTTTCATACAGCAAAAACTAACTCATGAGAAAAGAAGCATTGACTTGTGAAGAATTCTATTTGAACCCTTTTAAAGAAGAGGAATACGTTATCTTAAACATTATAATTAAATTGTCGAAGCATTTTATTAGAAAGCTTTTCATAAGTCTGATCATTCTCATTCTGGTAATATACTAAATGTTAGATAGTTGACATATTTAGAAAGATATTTGTTTGTTTTAAACTGTCTTAAGAAACGTTTATGACAAAAAAAAACGTCTCGTCTTGCCATTAATTATAAATCTTTACTTAATGTAAGGAAATTAAACTTATATAAAGAGGAATTGGTTTTGCATTAAACCTTTAAATAAGTGGTTTACATCTCTAAAACTTTATTATTTAACTGTCATGTAAGGAAAATGTCTTTTATAGTAAGTATATCTTACTTTTCTGAATGTTAGGTTGAGCAATAAAATAAAATAAGTTTTCATTTGCTTCGAACACTATAAAAGACGTGGTTTATGTCATGAAGGTTTTACCATTAGCTGACAGGTGTCGATGTTTTATGAAGATTTGATAGTTTGTTTTTAAAGCGTACCGACATAGTTTATCCGAAGGAAATATGTTGTTCTTAGTCAATCAACGTTGATGTATAAAACAACTTTAACATTAACTTGGTAAGGGACCAGTACACACAGTGATTTAAGATTACAAAAACCATAACAGTTTCAAAATGGACCAAATACGTAACTAACTACACTGTTGGGAGTTTATCCTGATTTACTTGTAATTAACAGAACCAATGTAATGATTATTTCATTCTAACAAATTTTCATGCCCATATAATGTTTTTATATAAACGCTATTTCTACATATGGGGCAGAGGATTTACAGTTACAGTTATGTTAAGACTAAATAACCTAAGAGATATCAGAAAATCGATTTCGTGCTTCTACTTAATGGTAATTTGAAAGAAGAGTTGGGTCACGAAATCTAAAACTCAAGTAACGAAATCCTCCGTGACGAAATCGTAAAAGAGATCTACCATATGTCATTCACTTAAACATTGTGCAAACATAAACATAACTTGCTTTATTAAAATGCAATGTTTGGGGTGAAGCTTAAACTAACTAGGCATATATTTTTACATGACATAAAATCCACCACAAATAAAACTATACAGTGTATTAAATGTTATTTGGTAAATCGTATGTGTATCTACACGACGTAATTGTATAAATTTATAGTCATATTTATCTAATATCAGCGTTATGGAACAGATTTATTTAGTGACCAAATAGCTTTTTAAATATAAGTATTAACTACAATGAAGACAAATTGGTATCTGCCCCCAAGTTGAAATATAGTAAAACAAAATATGTAGAGTTTAGTTTTCAACCTCATTTAGTGACAAAAAGTCGTGAGTTGGAACACCAGACTAGCAGCAAGATGTCAACTGTCATATTTAACGTGTAATTCATTGTTGCAGATTTTCAGAATACATTTCTTGGTTATAATAAATGGTGTCATTGAACTAAACAATGTATGTTTTTACACGCTTAAATCATAAAATATTCACAATCTGTCCATGATACAGATGTCGTACTGGTTTCAGGGGTGTTATTTATTTCCATAGGGAAACTTGAGTTTGTGGAATTAAAATCGAAAAAATTGTTTCCGTGTAACGAGGAAGTAGGGATTTTAATTTAAAATTTAAATTAAAATGAATATTTTATTGTATGAAGTAACAATAGAGTATATGTTACAGGGAATGTGATTAATCAGGAATTTTACATAATCCTTGAAATTTAGGGATTTAATGTATTTTTGTTGATTTAAGAATTTTACTTCGTTTTAATTTTTTGCGATTATTCTCCTCAGTGAATTGCCCTATCAGTTAATCTATTTCAAGTCGTATTCAATTGTGTGTTTTGAATAAAACATGTGTAGTTTTATCTGTTTTCTTTCTACGGGTATCCGATAGAAAGATCAAAACTTAAAATACTCTATGTTGTATAGTTGTCTACTGCTACCTTCATACACGTAAAATTACCTGTTTAAACTTCTAATTGTGCTGGTAATTGGAACTGTGCAGTTTTGTGTCAGGTTTAGTAAAGTAATATCCTCAAATACAAATTCCACGAGGCTTTACCAACTCATCTAGTGTAATGTGCATGCGGTTATTTGTAATATCGACACCATCATTGTTTAGATTACATAATTTTAGCAGCACTAATTGAGACGCCCACAGTCTCTTTTATACAAACCAGTTAACTATTTTAGTAAGGTCAGTACTTTCTCATGTAACGTTTAATTGGCCTAATTATCTTCTCAATTCAATATGTGATAAACAACAGACACCATAGAGATTTCACTTTAATTAAAGCAATACGTTTAATTATGGGCTGCAAAACGACTGACAAAAACAGTCAACCACTGCTAAATTAATTGGCACACGACGAAACAAGCATA
The DNA here is from genome assembly GCA_025267735.1 of Mactra quadrangularis. Classification (NCBI taxonomy): domain Eukaryota; kingdom Metazoa; phylum Mollusca; class Bivalvia; order Venerida; family Mactridae; genus Mactra; species Mactra quadrangularis. The sequence continues at coordinate 46,681,233 of CM046299.1, read as the reverse complement.
GTGGAATTATCATAAAATTAATTGAAAGAGTATTTGCAAAACATTATGTTAAAGAAAGGCAAGTGGCATTTATACGTAAAGCATTAAAATATAAACAAAAATAGTTTGTAAACTTTATACTTCAGGAAAGCTGTTTAGAAACTTTTGGTCGAAAGGTTTATTTGTTTTAAAAATATTGCACAAAGTATATGAAGTATAATGAAGGCAGTAAATTTCATACTTATATTAAGCTTATGGAGTATTGAAAATGAGCAAGTGAATACTTTTCTAAATAAAAACTCAAGTTCTATTTTCAATACAAGTCTGATTAAAAACCCTTTCTAAAATTTTCCGCTCGCCGGCTCGCTAACTTAGATATGATCGTATTTACTAGGATCACGTTCAGTTGACCTTTTCTCATTATGATATTCATGACGAAATCGTTATGTTTAGTAACTTGGTTATATCGTCTGCGTCATGCAATTTAAAACGAGCCGTCCAACCGCAGACTGTTAATAATACCGCTGTCAAATAGCTCGAAAAAAAATAGAAATTACGAAGTCAAACTGCTATTCATAGTGTTTCATCTAAACGAAAGCAACGCATTGATTGGTCGACATAAAGGTCATCTCGACGTGACCCTCCTTGTGAACCTTATAGATCCTGTACGACAACACTCTACAGGATATCTGTTTACGGAGATTGAAAGATCATAAAACCAATCCACACCAGTTCCGGCTTTGATAACTATATTTGTCAAACGTGTATGAAGAATTAACAGGTTATACCACATCCATTTCAAAAAGTATAAAACTTTACTTGACATACATTGAAATGACAGTAACAGTATGAAATGTACAAATCTCAGTAATTTAATTAACTAGACCAGACATATCAATGTTTTATGCATTAGACATTAAATCTTGTGCAAGTGCACTTTCATAACAAATAAGATGAATCACTGACGTGTGTTTCATTGCATGCCAGGTCATCTTGGTAAGGTTTGTCAGCCATTTTGCTACTCCAATTATATAATAATGGTAATTTAATTTCGGTTAACAAATGACATGACACATTGCATACAAATAGTGACTATCACAGTATGTAAACTAACATTTGTCATGCACATCAATACTGGGAAAGACACAAAAAGATAAATATCTTATTTTTATTGTGGTCCCAGACATTGATGGCATGACACTGACATGGATGCATGAACCTGCTATATGCAAAATATTTTTCAACAATCAAGGGTGTATCACAGAATAAAAGAAAGAATATGTGGAAAATTATACTAAAAATAATAAAAATGTTACATCATTGTTTTTGGAGTTAAATCTGTAAAGTGCAGTTAGCGATGTTGTGTAACCTTCTAAAACATATTTTATGTTGTACTAATTATGCATGTGCGTTGAATTTAGAACAAAACAGAATTTGCTTATTGTAGAGTTGTTTTATTTCGTGCGTAGCTATATAGTTTCTGGCAGTTTTTTTCCTCGATAAATTGTTCTGTTAAGAAGTGTTTTATATTAAGTTTTATTCAATTGTATATTCAAAAGTGTAATTTTATCAGTGTAAGACAAATGTACTATTGATTTACACACTCTCTAGCTTCATACACTTCATACACCTTATCTTATTTTATTTGTTCACAAATACACTTGAAATTGCATTTGGTGTATTTTGTGGAATAAGAAGACGATTAGCTAGAAATTTCACGCTCTACAAAATTATCTAGTGAAATGTTCACTTAACTTTTAAGAGACCGACATCACCATTGTTTTAATTATGGTCTTGTGATATATGATTCCTTCAATGCTGGTTATATAGTTTTAACTGCAGTAATTTAGACGCCCAATGTGTCCTTAATACAAACCAGTTAGTATTTTAATAAGGTCAGTACTTTCTCGTGTTTTGTTTAATTCGCCTAATTATCTTCTCAATTCAAAATGTGATAAACAACAGACACCATAGAGCTTTCACTTTAATTCAGGCAATAAGTATATGGGCTGCAAAATGAATGCAGCAAAATGGTTGACAAAAAACAGTCAACCACTGCAATATGAATTGGCACACAAGGAAACACACATAGCTTGTCATCATGAGATTAATTGAAACTGCAGATACATTTGCAAACATTTGAGTTGAAAAAGGCACTGAGTAACACTATAAATAAACAAAAAGCGTATATCAAATTTCAAATTTCAGGAAGGGATTAAGGCAGTTTTTGGACAAAATGTTTGCTGTCTTTAAAAAACTAATACTGAATATGTGCAATGAAAGCAAAGTCTTTATACTTAAATTAAGCTCTATATTTATTATAAAATGAGCTAGTGAATGCATTTCGAAAATAAAACTCTATTTCTATACAAGCTTTTTTCGAGCTTGCAAATTACTTTGGAAACTAGGACGCATGAGCAAAAAATATCGTTAAGATATTTAAATATATTAAACAAACTTCGTATAGCAAAACTACTAATACATGCATGTATTGTTGTAGACTTAATTAACATTCACCAATTCACTCGAATTAACATTTTACACAGTGAGGTACTGTAGCAATTACGTTCCTGCTAATAGTGTTTGTTAAGTATATTTAATTACAAAGAATAATGGTATGTTGGTAACACACATTAAACACTTCCAATACCATACAAGTTTGTGTTGTAATTATTTCTGACGTGTTTGCTTATGTATACGGACGCAAGTATAAATATGTGACCGCATTTATTTGTTGTGAAATTGGCAATATTAATTGCGATAAATGTCACAAGTCCCCATCTGCAGATTTAACAGCTAAATTGTAAGAATAATATGAAGTAACATTATTCATCAATCAAGCACAGCTATCAGAAGCGTCAGCTTAAATAAGTCAATAGTCAAACAAAGATTCTATGTGGCCTAATTTATACCGGTCAGTCATTTCTTCCCATTCTCGCATTCTATATAACCACCATCCTATTAAGATATCTCTAATTCTATCTAAAGAGACGTGGTTTTGTTAACATATCGACTGATAAGTTGTCAGTTAATCATGTCCAAATGTGAATGAACACAATTGTATTTGATGTAAAAGTTACGTAAAAAGAACGCCGGTCTAATAAACATTTTTTCTTTCAAGAAATGGTATGTTTAGTTTATACCACGATTGTTTTTTATACAAAACAGTGGGCTTGCCAACTTAGTTCCCGATGTAAATTTTAGAAAATTCGTCTCGATAACTATTCTGGTAATGGACTAAGATCTGTTAGTGATATATGTGTTGCAAAAAGTACAATGATCAATTTTGACTTATATCCATACATACGAGTATATACACTTAGAAGGTGAAGATCGGGCTTGCCCATCAAAGTTACCACATGAAATAAAGTTATTAATATAATTTTCGGTCATTATATGAAACTTCTGAAAATTATATATTATGATATTTCATTAAAGGTACTAGTTCACAGATTTGGTTAAGATTTTTCAATACTTTCAAAATACCATTCAGTGTCTATAATTGTGGCCAAACATAATTCTTAAATTTTAAGACAAACTGACCTATAGACTGCAAGAATTACACAACAAAAGTCACAAAAATGCACTAAAATTGTTCATACCATGACATACGAGGTAGATTTTTACTACTTGATAACCATCATTTGTAGTTGTATGTCGATTTGCACTAAAATTATCAATATCAAAATACTAAATTTCTGCTTCAAAAATGTTTCCATACAATTTAGATAGTTTCAGAAAAAGTTGATATTCCTGTTGTGTTAACCTTTAACACAGATACCACTTTAATCAGAAATAAACTATAAAATTTCAGTTCTTCCTACTTTGAACCAAATGTGTAACTGTGATTAAAATAGAAAGAGTATGAGTTAAACCAACGATTGATATTTCTACATCGGTATAGAGACAATGGGTCGATAGTAAATAAGGAAGAATCTTAGAAGATAAGAAGAGACAAATCCTTATCAAATATTGAATTGCAAACTAGTTTAGCTACGAAATGGATACTTAACATTAATTAAACAAAACAAATATAGGATTAGTGTAATGAATGACAAACGATCAACACCACCTTACAGCTAGATTTTGGCGAGAAAGCTGGTGATTTATCATATAGATAAGCACTAGTTCCTGTAAAAACACTTAATGAGTCTAAGACTAAGCACCTGACAGTGTCACGTTTTCTATAAAAAAAGCAATATAGATTTATAAATAAAATCATTCAAACTGCACTAGCACAGAGTTTATCTAATGTAACTAACACTTCTTAGGTATATCCCTAATTTGTCCCAGATATTCTCCAAGTTGCATAAATGCGTCTGAGAAGTTAAATCGTAATGTGAATTACGACTGGTTTGTTTAATCCTGATTCAATAGTCAATGTACAGAATTGTTTAGAAATATATATAGTAACGTTTGCCTAAGCTCATTAACTATTCATATGATTTATGTTATATAGCCATGAGGTGGGCTGTTTTATTTGCAAATTTCCAACTGAGAGCGACGTTGGTAATAAATGTCTCTACCAAAATGTCTCGTACTCGTACACAATTAACAAAGAACAATATTTTGTTGGTTTATAGATATATTTTATCTTTTCAGTTTTTTTAGATGTCTATGACAGTCAACTTTAAAGCGAATAATCAGTAGATACCTGACTGATATGTATTTATGGTAATCATGACACTTCTAAAGTTGAGATGTTGTCTGTATGAAAATTTGATACTTCGTTACAATACCCAGAAAAATTCAGCCAAGTTGCGCTTACACCCAGCATATACTTCACTTGTATCTTTCATAATACTTTTAGCCGTATAACATATTTCATACGACAGGTTTTATAGAAGTGTATATTCATGGGAAGTATAGTGTCACTAAATATGCAATGTGGATATCATTTAAGCTTATCATGTGCATTAGTTTAGAAGATTAATCTTTTGACGGATAAAAATACTTAGTGTAGTGGGTGTTCAACAACTTAGGGCATTTGTACTTCTCAAAGTAAGCTTAAAACCCTTTTTTGCAAGAGAGGATCAGCATTGTCGGATTCCTAGATTTAAAATATAATTGCCTCGGACAAGAGCAGAAATAAAAATGTTATTTTTCCTGAAGTGACAAATGACCTGTATCTTGTGTTTAATGTAATCATGTTTCTGGGTTATATTAACACCTTTACAGTATATTTTCATTTAAAAAAACATTTCATTAAAAACGTGAAAGAAATTGATAAAGTTTTATCGCTGAATGAAAATTGTTTCATACACCAAAAACTATCTAGTGAGAAAAGAAGCCTTGACTCGTGAAAAAATCTATTGAACCCTTTTAAAGAAGAGGAATACGTTATTTTAAACATTATTATAATAAAATTGTCGATGCATTTTATCAGAAAACTGTTCATAAATCTGTTCATAATCACTCTGTTAATATACTTTATGTTAGATAGTGGATAGATTTTGATAGATATTGGTTTGTTTTTAACTGTCTTAAGAAACGTTTATGACAAAAAACTGTCTCTTCTTGCCATTAATTATAATTCTGCATTGTAATTTAAGGAAATTAAACTTATAAAGAGGTATTAGTTTTGCATTAAAGTTTTGAATAAGTGGTTTACATCCTTTAAACTTTATTATTTAACTGTCATGTAAGGGAATTGTCTTTTATAGTAAATATATCTTACTTTTCTGAATGTTAGGTTAAGCAATAAAATAAAATAAGTTTTCATTTTGCTTCGTACTACGGTGGCATAGAGGTGACATGGAGATATATTTAATTTTTTACGTGGCCACGTAATAGCTTTACGTGCGCACGTTATAATTGACCAATGAGAGTTGTCGAAATTGGCGGCCATTTCTCGACAACTCTCATTGGTCAATTATTACGTGCGCACGTAAAACTATTACGTGGCCACGTAAAAGTTATTGCGTGCGCACGTAAAAGCTACTGCGTGGCCACGTAAAGCTATTACGTGGCCACGTAAACGTTATTGCGTGCGCACGTAATAGCTACTACGTGGCCACGTAAAGCTTTTAAAGCAACTGTCAAATTTAACGTGTAATTCATTGTTGCAGAATTTCAGAAAACATTTCTTGGTTATAATAAATGGTGTCATTGAACTAAACAATGTATGTTTTTACACGCTTATATCATAAAATATTCACAATCTGTCCATGATACAGATGTCGTACTGGTTTCAGGGGTGTTATTTATTTCCATAGGGAAACTTGAGTTTGTGGAATTAAAATCGACAAAATTGTTTCCGTGTAACGAGGAAGTAGGGAATTTCATTTAAAATTTAAATTAAAATGAATATTTTTATTGTATGAAGTAACAATAGAGTATATTTTACAGGGAATGTGATTAATCAGGAATTTTACATAATCCTTGAAATTTAGGTATTTAATGTATTTTTGTTGATTAAAGAATTTTACTTCGTTTTAGTTTTTTGCGATTATTCTCCTCAATGAATTGCCGTATCAGTCAATCTATTTCAAGTCGTATTCAATTGTGTGTTTTGAATAAAACATGTGTCGTTTTATCTGTTTTCTTTCTACGGGTATCCGATAGAAAGACCAAAACTTAAAATACTCTATGTTGTATAATTGTCTATTGCTAGCTTCATACACGTAAAATTACTTCTTTAAACTTCTAATTGTGCTGGTAATTGGAACTGTGCAGTTTTGTGTCAGGTTAAGTAATGTAATTTCCTCAACTACAAATTCCACGGGGCTATACCAACTCATCTAGTGTAATGTTTATGCGGTTATTTGTAATATCGACACCATCATTGTTTAGGTTACATAATTTTAGCAGCACTAATTGAGACGCCCACAGTCTCGTTTATACAAACCAGTTAACTATTTTAGTCAGGTCAGTACTTTCTCATGTAACGTTTAATTATGGGCTGCAAAACGACTGACAAAAACAGTCAACCACTGCTAAATTAATTGGCACACGACGAAACAAGCATAGTTGAATTATCGTAAAATTAATTGAAAGAGTATTTGCAAAACATTATGTTAAAGAAAGGCAAGTGGCATTTATACGTAAAGCATTAAATATAAACAAAATAGTTTGTAAACTTTATACTTCAGGAAAGTTGTTTAGAAACTTTTGGTCGAAAGGTTTATTTGTTTTAAAAATATTACACAAAGTATATGAAGTATAATGAAGGCAGTAAATTTCATACTTATATTAAGCTTATGGAGTATTGAAAATGAGCAAGTGAATACTTTTCTAAATAAAAACTCAAGTTCTATTTTCAATACAAGTCTTCGAGCGAGTAAACCATTTTGGAATTAAGGCTTTTAAAAAAAGTAAAAGCTATTTAGTATCTAACTGAATCCTTATATTTTGCTTATTTCGTTTACCAATACATATTGGCCACATCAGAATTGACATATTCATGATGAAATGTATACTTTAGTAACTATGATAATCCTAATGCATTTATGTATTTGTTTGGGCAATTGGCAAATTTAATTGCAATATAGGTCAAAATTTCCTATCTGAATATTAATGAGCTACGTTGTCACAATAATATTATCTAAGGTTATACATTATTAAAGCTCTGCTGATCAGTCTTGTAAGATTTAATAAATCAATGGTAATCATAAAAGCGTATTTACTCCGGTCAGTCACTTGTTTCTATTCTCATATTTGGTAGAACCTTGCCCTATCTGATTAAGATATTTCCATTTCTATCTAAAGAGACATGATTTTGATAACATCTTGTCTGATAAGTTGTCAGTTAATCGTGTCAAATTGTAAATAAACACAATCGCGTTTGATGTAAATGTAACGAAAAAAGCCGGTCTAATAAATAAGTTTGTTTTCTTTGAACAAATAAATTGTTTAGTCTCTACTTCGATTGATATGTCATACAAAAACAGTATGGTTTATCGACTTTTTGCCTCATATATAACCAGGAATAAAGACTTCTGTTCTAGCAATTCATTATCTTTTACAGTCCCACGGTCTAAGACAATTTCTTTGGGCAATCGTAGTTTCAGTCATGCGGGGCCAAACCTGTGAAATTCCTTTCTGGACTCACTTACTCAAGTGTGTCCAGTCTCTAAATATTTTAAGAACAGTTAAAGACCTACTTGTTTAATAATTACTATTGTCACTAAATCAATCACCCTGGGTCAATAAACTACGCCTTTGAAATAAACCGGTAAAATGAACCAATCTAAGACTGCTAAAAAGTGTTCTAGTGCAATTTTCTCAGCATAATAAATCTTTGTGCACTGATGTTTAAACAATCCTGAATGCAATAAAAATGGCCAACATGTTTATTAATAAGTCCGGTTGTGATGTTTATATTACAGTGAATATTCTTTTAGTCAATATAAACAATCTGGCTAAATGATCTTAAAATATATCCAAATTACGAACAATTAACACCATGAAATTATTGCATTTTTAATAACAAACTATAATTAGCACGAGATTTATAACAAAATAAAATAATATAACCACATGATAGATGTTCTGGTTGGATCCTTAGAATTATGGGAAATATAATGAGCAGCAATTATGGATTTTCCAAAGAATCTATCCACATTCCCCATTGACCGGGGGTTGCTTTTCCACTGATGTTATAATCATTACCTTTAAGATTTATTCTTTATCTAACCAATCAGGCGCTAACCCTGATGAATGTTCTGGTGGAACCCTTGGATTTGAATCCGACTTTGCACCTTGCAATTATGGATTTTCAAGGCATCTAGCCGGATTCCCTATCGGCAAGTGGCTGCCTTTCAGTTGATAATCCAATCATTACCTATATTGCTTGTACTTTATCTAAGGCGCTGATGCTGATGGATGTTCTGGAGGGATCCTTAGATTGGAATCTGACTTTGCACCTTGAAATTATGGATTTTTCAATGTATCGTGTCTGATTTTTTTGGCCGGTGGCTGCCTGTAATCATAATCTAATCATTACCCTTATCACTTATACTTTATCTGACCACTATATTATGCATCATAATTGGCGGGATGCACGAGCACCGTCGCTGATAATGTTCGGGCGGGAGTCTTGGATTAGGATTCCAACACTGCACCTTGCAATCATGGATTGTCAGGGCATCTTGCCAGATTCCCCATCGACCATTTGGCTGCCTTTCTACCAACAGTCCATTATTACTCACTTCACTATCTTTTAAGATAATATGTACTACTATAAACACTTTATTGATCCCTAATTCTTATTTCCTAATTATGCATATGATTGTGAAGCGTTTTTCAACATATAAAAATAGCGCTATACAAAATAATAATAATAGGAAGATCGTCATAATAACTTTCCGGCGATTATATAATATTTAATAAAGATAAATGCATCGCAACAAAACCCAAACACTTGGATAAGATTATGACCAATGAATTAATATTTATACTCAATGGGTTAAAGTATTTTTTCTGTTAACCTTAATTTGCCCCAGATAATATCAAAGTAGCATAAATGCGTCTGAGAAAATGTATTACAGTAATATAACAGCATGATTTACTGATAATTTATTAAATCCTGATTCATTATTGAATGTACAGCATTGTTTAGGTATCTATAAGGTAACGTTTGCCTAAGCTCATTAACTATTCATATGATTTATGTTATATAGCCATGAGGTGGGCTGTTTTATTTGCAAATTTCCAACTGAGAGCGACGTTGGTAATAAATGTCTTCACCAAAAGTTCCCGTACTTGTACACAATTAACATAGTTCTACGATATGTGTAGTTTTATAGACATACATTATTAGTTTAAGTGTTAGAGATCTATATGACGGTCAACCACACAGTAAAAAATAAATAGAGTCTATTCTTATAATGTATCTACATTAACCATGACATTGCTTTAGTGGAGGTGTTTGTATGACAAAAATGACTGACTAGTGTATATGTTACAGACACTTGCATTTAAACCGTATGTTTGCCATATATTTATATTTTTGAATTGAGTTACGACTGTTTTGCGCTTAGTTCGTGGTTAGTGACATTCTAAATTGAGCCTTTTTTCTGAAATTAGCAATCTTAATTTTTACTCTTCTATTAGAGTTTTCTATATTGACTCGTTGAGTTTAAAGACCATTTTGTCTATATGAACTTTATGTTGTAACATTCATCGAAGTAAAGTCCCATTTATAATATTAAATAAAATTAGGTAAAATCATCATTTTGACGGACTAAATAAGATAAGCAATTTTCACTCGCCTGAATCAGTTTTACTAGTCCTAGGCTTCTGGCTCATGTGTTAATGTAATAACTGTGGTAACTTCAAAACGGTCTTTGAATACAGCTTAGACTGTAAGTTGATATCATCTAGTGTGCAGAACAGAAATTTAAAGGGGATTTTTTAAGTCAGGAATAACCAACTTCTAACATTTCTGTGTTAAATACAATCATTTTGCAGTGTTTCATTTATTCGGATACAGAATATTTTCATAGATTTACCATTTTATCAAAAACGTGAAAGAAATTAATAATGATTAATGCAGAACTTGAATTACTTCAGACAGCAAAATACTCGTTCCGTTCGTAAGAGAGGCGAAACCTTGACTCGCAGAGAATATTTGAACCATTTTAAAGAAGATAAATATGTTATCCAAATATTGTATTCAAGCCGTAGAAACATTATAGTAGAAAAACTTTTCATAAATCTGTTTAAAATCATTCTGGCAATATACTAAATATGAGAAAATAAATAGATTTGGATATATCGTGGTTTGGTTTAAACAATTTTAGAAAAGATTCATGACATAAAACAATTGCACCTTTGTAAAACTATGGATCTGCAATTATAAAAGGAAACTTAATTTTGTTCGTTAACAATGAACATTTATTGAAGTGGTTTACATTCTAAAAACTTAATCATTAAGCTGTCTTGCAAGAAATCAGTCTTCTATTGTAAATAAACCCTAAATGATAAGTAATAAGTGGATGCGCATGCGCGGAACGAGCAAGACAGACTTCCCTCGACGGTCTCAAAAACTCGATTTACAAGATTTGTAACTCATTCTTTTTGATTATCTTTCGTTAATAACCACCAACAGGTCTTAACCTTTTGATCCAAACCAGAAACAGTCAAAATTTACGTCTCTATCGTCCCACTCAGTAGTTTTTCATTGACAAATCACCCAGACGCTTGTCTTACGCTCGATCTACTCAGATTGGTTTCCGGTTCTCTCAGTCTACAACAACAACAAATTTCATGTAAACAATGATGTTTTTCCAACTATTGCTGTCGTTTACTTTAATTCGGAATGCCATTGTCACCTTCGAGGATCTCTCCGTCAACTTCTTACTCGCTGACCTCAACCAAGAAGATCTCTCAACACATTTGGTATGCAATTCGTCAATTTTCACATGTTTTCGCGACCCTACATTTTACTCTGTGTCGCTGTCTAGGCCAACCGGCAACCATTTCAACACCAATGTTTCTTTCATAGAACGGGTTCCATACTCTTCACACGGCTCATCAACAGTCTTCCGGTGTCAGAGCTGCAACCTAGTCAAAATTATTCCAATCCACCTCTTCATTCAACCCTCATTTATCAACATAGAATGGTTAGATACTACAGGAACTGATTACATCAGCACCACTACACTTGAATCTCCATTCATCAATTATTTTCTCATATCCTCCAACCAAAGTGTCTCTTTATGTTTGGACTCCATCTTTATTTGGCTTCGAGACATCAAAATTACTAAGCAAGCCTCTACTATTCAACCTCACATCAGCTCTCATCGCCTGATCCTTTTACTCATTGCTGGCATTGAACCAAATCCCGGTCCCACCAGCCAACATCAATCCAATGGACTGTCTACTGATAGCTTTCCATGTAGGCTATGCAGTGAAGAGGTTGCTGACTTCAGTCGACGGGCACTTTGTTGTGATAACTGCGACCAATGGATTCACAAGTCATGCATGGATATGAACACGGCCTTATATGACCAATTAGCTGATACCTCCAGCACATGGACATGCCCCCACTGCGGTAGCCAAAATCAATCTACAGTGATCTATGATATTCCAGTTGCCATTACTGACAGCGTAGGTAGTTCATACTCTGATGTCACCGACTCCAAAATGTGCTCCACGCCGAGTTCTAGCAAAACCAACAACTCTAGCTTCTTGAACTCAACTTTTTCATCAATTAATAGTCCTCTTGCCACTTCTTCACCAAAACCTTCTACTGACAAATCAACATGTCAAAAGAAAAAGTCTTTTCGCATTGTGACCATCAACTGTAGTAGTATTGTAAAGAAAGGCAAACATATAGACATTCTCATAGATACGGTTGCTCCAGATGTCATCATAGCTTGTAAAACCTGGTTGCACCAGGACATTAACACTGCTGAGTTCTTTAACCCTGCACATGGATACAATGTATACAGGAACGACTGAAGGTCTGATGCTCACGGTGGAGTACTTCTTGCCGTGAAGAATAATTTGCAGTTTACGAATGTTATTACATATGACAACATAGAGTTCATCTCTGGCACTCTCCTTCTTCCAAATAAGAAGCACATGGTCATAGGCGCCTATTACCGACCTCCATTACGTACTGACATGGAGTACCTTACCAACTCCTACGACACCATCTCAGCTCTTAGAGCCCAGCACAAGAACTCTGTATTTATTCTTGGCGGGGACTTCAATCTCCCTGATGTTAACTGGCACCGCCATGCAATTGACGGCCACAACTATCCTCATCGTGTCAGCCAAACCTACATAGACATGGCACATGATCTCTCGCTAGAACAAATGGTGGATTTCTCTACGCGCAGACTAAACACACTGGATTTGCTGTTTTCTTCACATCCTGCCTTCATGTCACAGTGTAGACGACTATCTCCACTTGGGGACAAAGCAGATCATGATATGGTTTTGTATGAAACCTCCCATCAAGTAATGCGAGCAAGACCACCTCGCCACACCATATTTTTGTGGAACAACATCAACCCCGATGTCATCAAAAAGGCCTGTGCTGAACTCTGTAAGACCTTTCTGCAAACACATTACCACTCAATCAATGATATGTGGTTGGCTTTCAAGACAGGTCTCCATGAAATCATTAAAAATAACATACCAACAAAGACAAGCTCTTCACGCTACACTAACCCATGGGTCACCACCAAAACACGCCGTCTCAGTCGACGCAAAGCCAAAGCCTATCGTAAAGCCAGAAATAACAACAAAAAGCGGGACTGGCAACGCTACAAAAAACTTAAGGCTGAATCTCAGAGGGAGATGCGACAAGCTCACCGACAATTCATTGAAGATACTGTCAACCAAGATCTTACCAACAACACCAAAAGAATGTGGGCATATATTAAGAGTAAGAAACAAGATCAACAAGGCATATCACCACTCCTAGATAATGATGGTTTCCTTCACAGTCGCAGTAAAGAAAAAGCAGAGATACTGAACAAACAATTTCACTCCGTCTACACTAGAGAAGACCTTAGTCATATTCCGAATCTTGGTCAAAGTAACATCCCATCAATGGAAAACATCAAAGTATCAACTCCAGGAATCATCAAACTAATGAAAAAACTGAAAGCCCATAAAGCTACTGGTCCAGATGGTATCCCCAATAGAATATTGTCCCTAGCTGCAAATGAACTTGCACCCATGCTTGAACGTATATTCCAAACATCACTTGACACTAGCACTGCTCCTGAGGACTGGAAAGAAGCCAGGATTACTCCTATCTACAAGAAGGGCCCACGTAATATCGCCTCTAATTACCGCCCGATTTCACTTACATCCGTCGTCTGCAAAATGTTGGAACATATAATCTTCAGTCATTCAATGAAACACCTCACTCTCCATAACATCCTTGCACCTAGTCAACATGGTTTTCGCTCAAAAAGATCTTGTGAAACTCAACTCATCTCTACCATACAAACCATCGTCAAAGACTTAACATCTAAAGACCAAGTGGACATCATTCTTCTAGACTTTGCTAAAGCATTCGACAAGGTGCCTTTCCAGCGACTCCTACTAAAACTTGACCACTATGGCATCCGTGGTAACACGCTTGGGTGGATCAGTTCTTTTCTTCAAGGTAGAACTCAGCAGGTCCTTGTGGAGGGAAACGTCTCGGAGAAGCTTGAGGTTCTCTCAGGGGTACCCCAAGGGACTGTCCTGGGGCCCCTCCTTTTCCTTATCTACATAAACGACCTTCCATCTGCTTGTAAACACTCATTTGCAAATTTATTTGCCGACGACACACTACTAGGCAAACATATCCGCAATGACAGTGATGCCATAAAGCTTCAAGAGGACCTCACTTCCCTTGAAGATTGGGAAACCAAGTGGCAAATGAGCTTCCACCCTGAAAACCTGAAAAAATGCACTGTACTAAGGATCACGTCAAGCAAGAAAAACCTGCGGGAGACTTCCTACTTTCTCCATGGGCACCACCTTGAAGTTGCAGACAGCTCCAAATACCTAGGTGTGACTCTCAGTAACGACCTGCAGTGGAGTAAGCACATCCAAGCGACAGCTGCTAAGGCCTCAAAGACACTTGGTTTCCTAAGACGTAATTTCCGTGATTGCAGCAAAAAAGTACGTGAGACAAATTACAAGACCATGGTTCGACCAACAATGGAGTATGCCTCTACAGTCTGGGACCCTTACAAGGTATCCGACATAAACTGCCTTGACAAAGTCAACCGTCGCGCAGCCCGCTATGTGTGTAACAACTACACCGACAAGTCACCTGGTTGCGTCCAACGCATGCTATACACTCTTGGCTGGGAAACCCTTACTGATAGACGTCAAATCCTCCGTCTCACGATGCTATATAAGATCATCCATCAACTTGTAGAGATACCGGAAGCCAGCTACATCATCCGCACAAGCGACAGCCGGACCAGAGGAGCCAAGAGACTTTATGTACCTTACACCAACTACACACTCTATAAGACATCATTCTTTCCAAGAACAATCCAGGACTGGAATCATCTCCCAACATCAATCACAGATGTCCAATCTTTAGAGGCCTTCAAGTCTGCACTCCACGCCAGGATTGCAGCCCTGCCTCCATCTCTCGCGTAGACAGCTCACGGGTGTAAATAGTTTCAATCTGTAAATACCATGCTATTTTTAAATGTAAATAAATACCTCGAGTAACTGTCTTGCTCAACCTCCCGTGGGACTAATCACAATCCAGCTTGGATTCCTGTCCCTAATCAGGAAGATGATGAAGATGATGAAGACAATAAATAATCCAATTACCTCGAAGCCTTTCGAGTAAGTTGTTGAGTAATGTCAAAAAAATCTTTACTTATGGCTGACCATGGCATGAATTTCAAACAAATTATACGATTTGCAAAAACGTTATTTAAGATTATTTTTGGCACATTGACATTGAAAAATAAAGGTAAAATCTGAGTAATCCAACTAATTGGACCTACATATTTGAAGAGTATACAAGTGGAAGTAACTGACTAAAGTCCCTTATTTGACAAAAATGTTTCTGGTGAGCGAGAAAGTAGAAATACCAATGAAATAAAAGACTATTATCTATTGATAATCTTACAATAATGTAAAATAAAATCCATTACAGTAATAGAATACACAAAAGCAGCATTTGACGTTGAAGATTCAACATCGTTTAGAAGTAAAGAAATCATTTACGCATGGGTTCGTAAACTTTTCGAACTAATTACATAGTCAATATGTCAGTTCATTCCTAATAACCAAAATTGATATCATTTAAATTATGAATCACTTTTTGATGTACTTCCCGTGTATTTATAAAAATTATTATACCAATGATAATGTCAAATTAACACTCTGTGGCCTGTACATGCAAAGGTCTGTATTTATCTACCGCATGTCTTCTTTTCAGGTCTTAATATCATTTTTTTCTATTTTTGTTCTATGTTTGCGTCAAACTTTTAGCTTGCAAAAGTTTTAACTAATATTGGTCTCAAATTAATTATTTGTCCCTATCATACCATTGGAAACACTAATTTGCAGTCATATGACCTTAATATGTGTCGGTAGGTCTTCTAATAGACAAAATATCAATACCTATACTACCGTGGTTTGTCCTAAATACATACTTAATTACTTAGCCTCAATCTGTCTAAGCAGACAATGGAATGTACGCTGCGAGAATATAAACTCCACTCCAATGGTTGTGAATGCCTACTTTAGGCAAACACTCTTACATCCTATAAACATATTGCAAAACTAATGTATCACAATATTATGATAATGTATAAATTATATGTATTATATCATAAATATCATTTCATCTTTAAATGGTACACATGGGTAAATTGTATGTTAATATTATGTATATTGTAATTTTGTATGGGTCGAAGGCCTTTAAACAAATAAATATTTGTCATTGTCATTGGTTTAGTATAATATATAATAAAATCATTAGTATAATATATTTATTACATGTACCTGATCTGTGACTGTAAATGACGTCTTTCTCTTTATAAATATTTTGTAGATATATATCTATATATATATATGCATGCGACAAATCGATCTTAGAATCTTTCAAATTATACCACCGCCCTAAATACTTCAATAAAAGAACTAGCTATGTAAATCTTGTTTTAAATAGACCTTCAGTAATTGGAACAAGATACGAAAGTTTAAACATTTTATACAGCAATCGATAAAAATATCCCGCAGGTCGTTGAAAATAGAATTACGGGAAAAAAGCAATTTTCCTCTTAAATTGCTATTTTCAAAGTTAATCTAAATTTAAAAAACTAACCACGTAGTTGACCGTGGTTTTTTTACTAAACCTGACTTAAAAATCGGTTTGAATTATGTAGGAACATTAGATAGTGTCATAAGACAATCTCAAAATTGACTAATCATGGTCTACTCTTTCAGCCTAACAAATGCCACAGCTGACATTCAACCCGTTTCGTGGTTGGTATCAATTTTTTTTCAATCATTTTTACTTAAACATGGCTTTCCCAATTAGACTGGACGGTTGTGTGTCGCTGTGTCAAGGGTTCTAAATGCACAGGTAATTAGAAGTGTGTATTTTTGTTTCAGATTTATAGTATTTAGATCCTAAACTAGAAACTTTATATGGCTATATCAAATCATGTACTAAAAGTGTAATGTTCAAATAACTTCTAAGGTATTGACACCATCATTGTTTAAATTGTGCACATGTGCATTACAAACTATCCCCAACGTCCCTAAAACCGTACTAAACCTTGCACCGTATCATTTTTTGTTTTCTCCCGGTCTCGCGATATCTGCGCGCACCTGTGAGAATCTGAGTCATGTTCACTACGGTGTTTAACTATCTAAAATAATAAGAATAAAAATGGCATCTGCTTTGTTTACATATTATGAATGGAGGTCACGTGTCCGAAGCCAGTACTAAGGCAAAACTTCTAAGGTCGATTTATTGCGGAGCAAGGTAAAACTTCCAAATGGAAGCTTCTGTCATGTGCTGTACTTTGGGAGGATTTTCGGGTGAATCATGGAATTGTTGAGCATATTTTGGACGGCAAAATGTGGATAAATGGATGCTTTTCATGATCAAAAAAGCCGAATATTATTTTCTAAAATTTTATTGCGTTCTTTCAATTTTAAATGCTAATGGTATGGTCCATTAATACAAACCAGATGGTATTTTAATAAGGTCAGTATTCTCTCATGTTACGTTTAATTCAACTAATTATCTTCTCAATTCAAAATGTGATAAACAACAGACACCATAGAGTTTTCACTTTAATTAAAGCAATACCTTCATGGTTTGCAAACTAACTGACAAAAAAACAGTCAAATACAGCAAAATGAATTGACACGCGACGAAATACACAAAGCGGTATTATCAAAAGAGTAATTGAATGAGTATTGCAAAACTTTATGTTAAAAGAAATGCACGTGGCATTTATCTATGTAACACTTTAATATAAATGGAAAGAGTATATAAAACTTCATACTTAAGTGGGTTTTGAACCAATCTGATTAAAACCCGATCTAAAATTTTACCGCTCGCATACTCGCTAATTTAGATCTGGCCTTTTCCAAACGAAGGTGGATCAATATTGTCGTTTTTCTATGAAAATGTATTCATTCCAGTCAGACACTCCTTCCTACTGTTACCTTTTGATAGAATCTTACACTTTCTAATTAAGATATATCCAATTCTATTTGACGAGGCATGTTTGTGTTAACATCTTGTCTGATAAGTTGTCAGTAAATCATGTCCAATTGTGAATGAACACATTTTTGTTCGATATAAAAGTTCCGTGAAAAGAAAGCCGGTCGAATAAACAAGTTCTTCGTTCTCTTTAGAAATGAAATGTTTAGTCTCTACTACGATTGATTTGACCTACAAAAACAGTATGGTTATTGACTGTCTGCAAATGTAAACCGTAGAAAAATCGTTGCGACGCCCTATCTTTCTACATACTAAGATTGTATCATGATAGATGTATCGCAAAAAACAAATACATGGATAACATTATGACCAATGAATCTTTTTTATACTCAAAAGGTAACACTGGCCTTGGACAACTGAGTTAACTCATTAGAAAAGATATGATTGATACTGTCATTAACAATATTAAATTTCTAAAAATTATCACATTTATCACATTGTCTTATTCGAATATGGAATGTATCATTTAATATGGAATTCACTATTTATAAACATAAGACTACATGTAGCCCCTTTAACCTTTATAAACATGAGCATTCATGAAGCCCCTTTAACCTTTATAAGCATGAGACTTCATGTAGCCCCTTTACAAATATGAGACTAAATGTATCACATGTGTTGGGACATCTTCACTAAGGATTAAACACTAAAATCCAGTCCAAAATTAGTTCATGCGCCGCATGGACAAAATCCACTATATACAGTCTCTATCAACCAATAACTAGTATAATGAACTAGAAGATGAACTAGAAAAGAAATTTTGTTCATGCGTGACATGAACTAAATTTTAAAACTACAATACAAATAGGCTACATACAGTCTATTTTGTTGAACAAAATGAACTGTACAGTGAGTATAGGGAATTCCATATTAAATGATACATTCCATATTCAAATAAGACAGTGTTTACAATGTAACTGATTACACAATTTTTATTATTACATCTTTGGCTATACATGTAATGGTGCTGTCGAAGAAACATATAGGCAAATTGTTTCTGAATAATATTAATCAAATACTCAAGTATTTTTTCACTTATGTCTGTTCACTTTATAAGTGTAAAATGTCATTAAAATTGGTGCATGATATAATATTATAAACAGAAGAAAAAATGACTTTAAGTTCTACAAGTATGTGTATCCTTTTTTACTATTAAATTATTCCGCGTATGGTCATACTTTAATTTCACATGTTCGTTTATGTTTTCTCATAAAATATATAATTATAACACTTAAACCACAACAATATGCTTTAACCAACATTTCCAATGTTCCTAAAAGTTCTTCACAGTCCTAATTTATCCCAAATTTGTCCCAAATATTCTCCAAGTAGCATAAATGCGTCTGCGAAAATGTATTGCAATTATATACCATTTTTATCTACTGATAGCTGATTGAATTCGGATTCATTTTGTACTGAAGCAGCATTGTTTCGATCGTATTAAGTAACGTTTGCCTAAGCTCATTAACTATTCATATGATTTATCTAATATGGTATTGAGGGGGCTGTTTTATCTGCAAATTTCCAACTGAGAGCGACGTCGGTAATAAATGTCTCTACCAAAAGTTCCCATTCTTGTACACAATTTACAAAAAAACTATATTTGATGTTTTATAGAAAAACAATACAGTTAAATTGTTAGAGATGTCTATGACTGTCAACTACAAAGTCAAAAATCAATAGAATCTAAACTTGTACTTCATTTACAGTTACCGTGACATGATAAAGTGGAGGTAGTTTATCACAAATGGCTAGCGCCTTAGCTGTTTAGCCCCAAAAGATTGCACACATTTACCGTCAACATCTTCGTTTGCCATGCAAATGTTTTGTTCTCATAGTGAAAAAATGATATTTTGCAGTAATACTTAAGCGACAAAACAGACCATGAGATAATTCAAACTGACGCTTGTACGAAACTATAACTTCGTATTTGCAAAACTAAAGTTATCTTTACGTACAAGCGTCAGTTTGAATTACCTTTTGGTCTGTTTTGTCGCTTAAGGTTATGAAAAGGGTAATAATTGCTTAAGTATTTGATTGAGTATGGCATGGTGCGATTTTTATTCACAACCAACAGCGACAACTTCTGGGATATTTCATCGAAACAACTTCTTTTGGTTCAAGAAGAGTTTCACAGTGTCTGTTATTTAATAAGTTTAACCAAACACACTAAGAGTAGTAGATACTCGACAACTCAACGTACTAGTATTTCTCTAAGTAAGCCCAAAAATCATTTTTTTTTCAAAAAAGGCACAGTCGGTTCTTCTAGAATCAAGCTTTGAAATATCATTTTCTAAGCTGAAAAATTAAATGTTTTATCCTAAAGTAACGAATAACGCTTTATTTATTTTTTGTGCCTAATTTAATCATTGTGTTATGATATGTTTACTTTATTTCCGTATAATTTTATTGAAGAACATAACATTTCATCAAACACTTGAATGAAAAAAATATATTATGTTTTATTGCATAATGTAAATTATTTTTAGTTTGTTTGTTTGTTGGGTTTAATGCCGCAGCAACACATTGTATAGGTCATATTACGGCGGTCAGTCAACCTACTCACTCCTCCTGGAACGGCTAAATCTATAGATTTAGCTGTTACCCCACTACTAAGCGCATACTTTCGTCAGTGACTGTCAAGTGCCTTACATGATTAAAAATCATTGGTAGGAGGAAGAATGGCCGTAAAAATATTTTTATGACCAAGCTCCACGAAAGTATGCCTCGCTCGGGAATCGATCCGACGATCCTACAACCCCTCGATCAGTAGACTTGTGTGCTACCAACTGAGCTAGACGGGCGGCTTCAAATTATTTCTAGATTGCAAAAACACTCCTCATGAGAGAAGAAACCTTGACTCGGGAAAAATTCTATTTGAACCCTTTTAAAGAAGAGGAATATGTTATCCAAATATTATATTGTAGAAATATTTTAGTAGAAACACTTTTCATAAATCTTCTTAAAACCGTCTTGGTATTACATTTTGTGCTAATGGTTTCTAACAAACTATCTAAGAAAAAGTTCATAACAAAAAACAATTTCATCTTTCCTTTAACTATTGATCTGCACTTAATGTAAGAAACTAAATTGTGTTTGTTTATATTAAGCGTTTAGGAGGTCTACATCTTTATTATTAAGCTGTCATGCAAGAAATCAGTCTTATATTGTAAATCTATCATAAGTAATAAGTATTAACTATTAAGGCAATGAATAACCAAATTACAGTTATTGCCTCGAACCCTTTTAGGAAGTGGTTTATGTCATAAAGCTTTACCATGAGGTGATAGTGGTGTACACAACATAATACAATAGATCTGCATAACAAAAAATAAGTAGATTTTGTGAAGATTTGATATATTTATTTGTATTCGAATCAATAAAGTACTTCTAACGGAAAAGAGTTGTTTAAGTCAATCAATGTTAATGTTTAAAACAACATTAGCTTGGAATAGTATCTTGGAATAGACCAACACTCTGGTCTGAAACTTTTTTTCTTTTTTAATTGGGTTGAACATCATATTCAACACATATTTAGGTCATATATACGACGGCAAGCTCTTCCTATTATAGGTTTCCTGGACACTTTACTATCATCAGTACTAACTTACCCTACCACGAGGCCGACAACTCATGTATAGAGTATGACCTACCGCGACCGGGCTTGCTCTGTAAAAACAAAAACAATATCAGTTTAGCAATGGACCCAATATGTAACCAACTACACCATGAAGATTTTATCTTGATTAACTTCTACGTAACAGAACCATTGTAATCATTTTTTTATTCCAACTAATCATCATGTCCATGTAATGGGTTTTATTTACACGCTATTTCTACATATGGGATAGGAAAATTACATTTATGTCAAGACTCAATACGTTGGGTGATTGATTTCTTGCTATTACTCAATGGTAATTTAAGCAGAGGGTAGGATTACGAAATTTGAAAATCAAGAAATGAAATGCAAAAGGACGAAATCATTGTAGAGATCTCTTGCTATATGTCGATAATGTTTATATTGTTTTTTTTTGTTGTTGTTTGTTGTTGGGTATAACGCCGTAACAACACCTCATATAACGGCGGTCAGTCAGCCTACTCACCCCTCCTGGAAAGGCTAAATCTCTGGATTTAGGTGTTAAGCAACTACTTAGCGCATACTTTCTCAGTGACTGACAACTGCCATACCAAATTAAAAATCATTGGTAGGAGGGAGAATGGCCGTAGAAATAATTTTATGACCAAGCTCCGAGAAAGTATGCCCCGCCCGGGAATCGAAACAACAACCCATCGATCAATAGCTTGCGTGCTACCCACTGAGCTAGTCGGACGGGATTCTGTTTACATTGAAACTATAAACGTGTTCTGCTCCTTTAAAATCCAATATGAATGGTAAAATGAACAAAATTGTTGGTTATATGAGCCAATCACCATAATAACCAAATAGAAGTAGTGATACACAGCATAAGTCCACAAACAACAAACACTTCAGATCGTCAAATAAACAATGCTGTTTAGTGTGTTGTTGTTTATCTAATTGCCTTCTAATGAGGTATATCTTCTGTGTCTTTACACGGCAAAATAAGAGTTTAGTATTTAACCACATGGAGTGACAAAAACGTCTAGAGTTTGAACACCAGTCGATCAGCAAGATGCCAGCTGTCAAATTAAATATATAATTCATTGTTACAGATTTTCATGAAGACAATTCTTGGTAATAATAAATGGTGTCATTGAACTAAACAGTGTATGTTTTAACACGCTTATATCATAAAATATTCACAGCCTGTCAATGATGCAGATATCACATTGGGTTCAATGGTGTTATTTATTTCCGTACGAAAGTTTAAGACGATTTCTTGGAATTAAATTTGACAAAATTGTTTCTAGTGAATATGGAAGTAGTATTTTTAATAGAATCATATAAGTATTTTCTATTGCATCATCTGACAGTAATGTAAATGTCATTTACAATTCAAACCATTAAAATGATTAAATAAACAAAATATTAAAAAATACAAACGTTTCTTAGAAAATAACATGTTTATGCCTCATTGGCGTCTTAGATTCAACTTCTTCAAAAAAAGGACTCGTGTGATCTGGAATGTTTTTGAATTCATTATATAGACAAATTGTCAGTTTGTTGTATGTCTGTATAAACATGATTGCAATCACAATTTTTAGTATCAGACATCTTTCGACATCCGAGAATTAAAAACATATTAAACCATCGATGATGTCCAATTAGCATTAGGTCTTCTTTTAAAATTAAATCTGTATCAATCACTTCATTTTCTATTCCATATTCTACTTTTGGGTAAAAACCTAAACGGACAAAGATACTTAACATATTTAGTGTCAAAATTATTCCATTGTCAGTATGATACCGTTGTTAACCCCAGTTTTACTCTATAAGGTTTTTACTATCGTAAGTACATATTTAATTACTTAGTATCTGTCCGTCGATAAAAGCGATGGGTTGCTCAATGTCTTAAAATATAAAGAACGCCGACAATAGCTGTGAATGCTTATTCCAGGCAAACAATCTTAGTCTAATTATATATACACATTATCTGATCTGTGACTTCAGAAGCCGCATTTCTCTTTGTTCTCATTTTAGACATATATCTTTATATACTAAAGTGACCAAATCGATCCTATATGCCTTTCATAATATAGGCCGCCCACAAAATTCCAATTTAAGAAATAGCTATGTAAATCTAACGTCAATTAATAACCTCCAATAAGTGTTACAAGAGACAAAATTTTGAAAACATTTACAATCGATTGACGAAGTACATGTGTAATTACCGAGCAAGTCGTTGGGAATATAATTACATGAAATAAAGCAATTTTCTGTTCAAGGACTATTTTCAAAGTAAATCCTAATTTGAGAAACTAATCACTAAGCTAAAGGATAGGTTAAAATGACTAAAACTTGAATGTATAAAATCGGATTGAAATATGTGGGGCAAAATGAGTAGTGCCATATCATTATCTGCTCTAATTAAAGACATTACATTCCCTTTAAGCATAAATAAAGCAACCCACGTTTAAATTCGTGATTGGTACCAATTTTACTTTTAATCAATTCTTACTAATACATGAAATAAAACAATGTTCAGCTGTGTACAAATCTGGTAGCAATGTGCGAGTTGATGATTAATTTTTATTAGACGTGGTCCACTATTGTAATTCAGTAAATGGCGAATCTGGTTTTCAATTGCTGAGTTCGTTGTAAACCCAAAAATATTTTTGATAACATGCAGTTATAAAAAAACATAACCCTCTCCAATCAACATAGTGGACAGTGTTTCTGATTTGAAAACCAAAACTAGTGGTTTTAATTTCCCAGTAGGTCTTTATAGAGTTGACCTTCCTGGAATCTGATCATGAAATACTGTCTGGAGCTATACGCCTAAAGTCGATTTATCAAGCACATGCAACCGTCACTGTCCCAATCCATCAAAGGCTACAACATGTACGTACATGTATAGTGTATTCGGTACCTAAAGACCGTATCGATGCATTTTGTATCAAGGAGGGAAGTTATCAGGAATTGGCGAATGTATGAAAATGGATTTCAATTTGCCAAAATATAAACAGAAACGTGATTTAATACAATAATTGAAAATGTGAAATAATAACATCAACAAGAAAAACAAGAACAATAAAACATGACATTATTTGGAAACTTAATGTATCATTTAACATGAATGCACTACATTTCTTGTTTCAAAATAATAGCGTATCGGTAGTTCATTAGTTATAATACTCTTTTTCGACTTTTAAATTGGGCATCCATCTTATGATCTATTTTAAGAATACAGATTCGTCTAATAATAGTCTAATAATAAGGTTAAATTCAAAATAGAGAAATTTCACTCTTAATGTAGTTTGAGTGGCACTCAAAACTCGTTAGAGTCTCTATCGACCAATAACTAGAACTAGGTATTATAAGTTCGAATTTGGTTCATGCCTCGAGTGGACAAAATTAAATAATCTGATAACTTTCTTGCGAATGAACTATCGATATTCTAATATAGATAGATTATCAGAACAACGAGTTCTAAGTTATATGATTCATTCCATGTCCAAATAATATGGTATTATATAGTAACAAATAATAACGGACCTTAGTCAGTTATTTCCCCTCGTATTCTCTTCAAATAGGTAGGTCCAATTAGTTGGATTACTCAGATTTTACCCTTACATTTCAATGTCATCTTGCCAAAAGTAATCTTGAATAACTGTTCTAGCAATTCATTATCTTTTACAGTCCTACGGTCTAAGACAATTTCTTTGGGCAATCGTAGTTTCAGTCATGCGGGCCCAAACCTGTGAAATTCCTTTCTGGACTCACTCAAGTGTGTCCAGTTTCTAAATATTTTAAGAACAGTTAAATACCTACTTGTTTAATAATTACTATTGTCACTAAATCAATCACCCTGGATTAATAAACTACGCCTTTGAAATAAACCGGTAAAATGAACCAATCTAAGACTGCTAAAAAGTGTTCTAGTGCAATTTTCTCAGCATAATAAATCTTTGGGCACTGATGTTTAAACAATCCTCAATGCAATAAAAAGGGCCAACATGTTTATTAATAAGTCCGGTTGTGATGTTTATATTACAGTGAATATTCTTTTAGTCAATATAAACAATCTGGCTAAATGATCTTAAAATATATCCAAATTACGAACAAATAACACCATGAAATTATTGCATTTTTAACAACAAACCATAATTAGCACGAGATTTATAACAAAATAATGCGCGGCCACATGATAGATGTTCTGGTTGGATCCTTAGAATTATGGAAAATATAATGAGCAGCAATTATGGATTTTCCAGAGAATCTAGCCACATTCCCATTGACCGGGGGTTGCTTTTCCACTGATGTTATAATCATTACTTTTAAGATTTATTCTTTATCTAACCAATCAGGTGCTGACGCTGATGGATGTTCTGGTGGAACCCTTGGATTGGAATCTGACTTTGCACCTTGAAATTATGGATTTTTCAATGCATCGTGTCTGATTTTTTTTTGGCCGGTGGCTGCCTGTATTCATAATCTAATCATTACCCTTATCACTTATACTTTATCTGACCACTATATTATGCATCATAATTGGCGGGATACACGAGCACCATCGCTGATAATGTTCGAGCGGGAGTCTTGGATTAGAATTTCAACACTGCACCTTGCAATCATGGATTTTCAGGGCATCTTGCCAGATTCCCCATCGACCATTTCGCTGCCTTTCTACCAACAGTTCATCATTACTCACTTCACTATCTTTAAAAAAAACATTTTTTCTTAACTACTATTAACACTTTATTGATCCCTCATTCTTATTTCCTAATTATGCATATGATTGTGAAGCGTTTTTCAACATAAAAAATAGCGCTATACAAAATAATAAAAATAGGAAGATCGTCATGATAACCTTCCGGCGATAAAATAAGATTTGATAATGATAAATGCATCGCAACAAAACCCAAACACTTGGATAAGATTATGACCAATGAATTCATATTTATACTCAAGGGATTAATTTTTTTTCTGTTAACCTTAATTTGCCCCAGATAATATCCAAGTAGCATAAATGCGTCTGAGAAAATGTATTATAGTAACATAACAGCATGATTTACTGATAATTTATTAATTCCTGATTCAATATTCAATGTACAGCATTGTTTAGATATATATAAAGTAACGTTTGCCTAAGCTCATTAACAATTCATATAATTTATGTTATATAGCCATGAGGTGGGCTGTTTTATTTGCAAATTTCCAACTGAGAGCGACGTTGGTAATAAATGTCTTCACCAAAAGTTCCCGTACTTGTACACAATTAACATAGAACGATATTTGTAGTTTTATAGACATGCATTATTAGTTAAAGTGTTAGAGATCTATATGACGGTCAACCACACAGTAAAAAATAAATAAAGTCTATTCTTATAATGTA
This sequence comes from Mactra quadrangularis, assembly GCA_025267735.1. NCBI lineage: Eukaryota > Metazoa > Mollusca > Bivalvia > Venerida > Mactridae > Mactra > Mactra quadrangularis. The sequence continues at coordinate 46,654,110 of CM046299.1, read as the reverse complement.
TCTACATTAACCGTGACATTGATTTAGTTGAGGTGTTTGTATGACAACAATGACTGGTGTCTATGTTGTCTATGTTACAGAGACTAGAACTAAATGCAGACATGGCATTTAAATCGTTTGTTTGCCATATACATATTTGTAATTGTGTTACGACGTTTTTGCGCTTAGCCCGTGATTAGTGATATTCTAAATTGAGCCTTTCTTCTGAAATTAGCGATCTTAATTTTTACTCTTCTATATAAGTTGACTCTTTGAGTTTAAAGACCATTTTGTCTATATGAACTTTATCTTGTAATATTCATCAAAGTAAAGTCCCGTTTATAATGTTAAATAAAATTAGGAAAAAACATCATTTCGAGTGACTAAATAAGATAAGCAATTTTCACTCGCCTGAATCAGTTTTACAAGTCCTGAGCTTCAGGCTAATGTGTTAGGGCAATAATTGTGGAAACTTCAAAACGATCTTTGAATACAGTTTAAACTGTAAAGCTTAAGTCCCATAAACATAGAAATAGCCGTGAGGGCACCGTACGAGCGCCGTGCGGTCAAGCTCCGCAAGGACCCGTACAAACTCTTGCGTACCCGTACGGACTGTTTCGTTTTTACCATGGTCCGTGAGATGAGCCGTGGTTACACATATCAGTTTCAAAGTCAAATCGTGAACAAAATAATGGCTAAGTATGGATTAAACTTGCATATCTTCCAGCTACGGCTCCGTACGGATGTGTTGTTTTGTGCCAGGTGCGTACCGTCACCTTAATTTGCAAGGCTTCCCACGGCCTACGGGTGTCTGCACGTACGGGTCCGCAACAAGCCACGATTTTATGGGACTGAGGCATAAGTTGATATCATCTAGTGTGCAGAACAGAAATATAAAGTGTTGTTTTTTTTAAGTCAGAAAACCTAGGTCTAACAGTTCTGTGTTAAATACAATCATTTTGCAGTTTTTCATTTATTCTGATACAGAATATTTTCCTTGATTTACCATTTCAACAAAAACGTGAAAGAAATTAATAATGATTAATGCAAAACTTGAATTACTTCAGACAGCAAAATACTCGTTCGTAAGAGAGATGAAACCTTGACTCGCGGAGAATATTTGAACCCTCTTAAAGAAGATGAATATGTTATCCAAATATTGTATTTAAGCCGTAGAAAGATTGTAGTAGAAAAGGTTTTTATAAATCTGTTTAAAATCATTCTGGTAATATAATAAATATAAGAAAAAAATAGATTTGGATATATCGTGGTTTGGTTTAAACAATTTTAGAAAAGATTCATGACATAAAACAATTGCACCTTTGTAAAACTATGGCTCTGCAATTATGAAAGGAAACTTAATTTTGTTCGTTAACAATGAACATTTATTGAAGTGGTTTACATTCTAAAAACTTAATCATTAAGCTGTCTTGCAAGAAATGAGTCTTCTATTAACACAGTCCGGAATACGTTTGCGAATCCGGAAATCTTGCAAACTTACTTTTTTTATTTTTCATCTAATTTATTTCAAATTTTCAATAAATGTAGATCTATATATGGGCATAACACTAGTAAACTTTCATCAAGATATCTTTACTAGAAATATGTTTAATTTTAAGTCAAACGTCAAAATTCCCATGGGAATTGGCAAATTCCCATGGGAGAATGCCTCTCCCATTGGATTTTTATGGGAGAAAAATGGGAATTTTCTCCCATTTACAAATATGGGAGAAAAATCCCATTTTTTCAAATTCATCCAAACAAACATTTAGAGATAGAATTGGATAGATCTATTAGTAAATAACATTATTCCAAAGAAAAAATGCATAATTTGTCACTTATAAAGCATTTAAACACCATTTAAGAATTCTCCCATTTCAAAAATGGGAGAATTCTCCCATGGGAGAATTCTCCCATTTCTGTATATGGGATTTCTCCCATGGGAGAATTCTCCCATTTCTGTATATGGGATTTCTCCCATGGGAGAATTCTCCCATTTCTGTATATGGGATTTCTCCCATTCTAAAAATGGGATTTCCTAGTATATATTAGATTTTGCATTTTATAAAGACTACCTAAGGGAACTGTTACTTAATGATTATAGTCAATTATTGTCGATTATTTACAATTTGACTGTATTTTATGAGTAAATTACGCTGCATAGTTGAAAACAGTTCTATGGTCTTTTTTATAAACAATAATGATTTTCTGAAATCAAATTATATGGACTGGGTACCGCCAGGAAATTTTTACCATGGTATACCGTGGTTTTTTACTAAATACCACGGTATACCACAATATAATAAAAATACACTTATAAGAAGATCATTAATTAATCTTTAAAAACACAAAAACCCTAATTTAAGGGTAATAATTATAACATCTTAATCACCATTGACTTTGTTTTTTTGCTTAAATTCATTGAAAACTTGATGATGTTTCGTAATCCAAGTTGAAAATAACAACCTAGGTTAAAACGAATCAGTCTGTCTATTAATTGTGTCATGACACCATACGTGTTGTTAATACGAGGCATTCAAAAGCGGTTCATGCAATAACTTACTAAGGTTAATCGGAGAATAAATACGGCATGTTTGTGGGAAAATGAAAATGAATAAAACAATCGTTGAAGGAAACCCATGCATACATAAATTACGTTCCACTGCCTTTAGAACCTATCCCGAAATCAAGATTTAAATTGAAATATCTTATTTATATATACTAAGTAAAATTTACTATCAACTTATAACAGAAAATTACGACTGTTGTAAATTCAACAATTCTTTCTTGCAGAATACAAGACATCTCTGCTAGGTGATTGCTACTATACCTGGGATTGCATCTTTATGTATAACTTCCACAGTGTTATGCAGTGGTGAAACTGAAAAAAGGTTTAACAAACTAACGCAGAACTTTTTACTTGTACACGGACAAGTCAAAATAAAAAAATAACATAATGTACGACTTGGAAAATCGTTGATTTTGCCAACCATGACATATATAACATGTAAAACCTTAATCACCGGTACTACTCGTTCACGGGTACTGTATTACTGGTATTTCCGAAAATACCGCGGTACCGTACCGCGAGATAAAAAACCACTGTTACCGGTAATATCACACACCTCTACAAATTATCGCAAAAAAACATTGTTTTAGATAGTTGAAAATACCATAGGTTACTCAAAAGCTGTGTTAGATACATTTAGAGATCGACAAATTGATGACAAATTTTCTTTTTCATTCATAGTTGATGCTTCCTTAGTAAGAGCATGTTTGTATTGTTTCTTGTTAGATATTGACTGAAAAACTGGTTAGATGATTCAGAGACTAAAAACTTTTTCAGCAGTGTTTTAAACATTCCATCTGATTCCCAAATGGGCCTACTTTCATAGAGTTTGTTCATGAAATGATATCTTCTGCAGGGCTCGAATTTAAGCTCGCATACTTATATGCATACAATATGTTGCTACGGTGCAACCCCGCCCCCCCAAAAAAAACCCAACTTCACTAAAAAACTAATATTTTCAATTTGCATAAAAGGCAGTTGTTCTAATCATACTGTCAATTAGATATTCATAGGCGTATCTGGCAGAGGGGTCAGGGGGTCATTTTTGAACATAATTGTCTTCATTATAAAGGTTTTAATTATTGACTGAACAATAGGGCTGTGGATTGTTGAGCAAGTGGCGATCCGATCTGAACTACGAGTCATATATGTAGCGATTCACAAATCAAACCACGAATCACTCGTTAATGGAGAAGCCTACAGGAACAATAACAAAGAAAGTGAACAAGAACAGCTCTACGCTTTAATAATTTGGAAAACCATGGCATGTACTCTTAACATTCCTATTGCTAGACGTTTAAGGGCATTTTCAGTGAAAACAGTTTTGTTTAAATGTGTATCAATCAAAATTTTGTATTAATCTACCAAATTAAAATTTTTCATTAATAGTGGGGCTAGTTTTCAATAGTGATTAAGCTGAAAATGTTCCTTAATTGTTTCTAAAAATAGGTTTCAATCCGACGATTATGGACATGGCAAATATTTGTACTTGATTTTCTGGTTGGGATCGCAAATATCCGAATACTCGGATACTAGCAACAGCCCTACTGAAAAATATACAGGTATTATATTAGTCTGGTAGTGGATTGACCAGCAGCATCCCAACATGTTATCAAAGCCCGTCTCATGCAGAACACACGGCTTATACGGTTGGCCACCCGTGTAAACAGTACATGCAACCAAACAAACCTTGTTCTGTTCCAAGTCACACTTGGGCCATTCGAGTGTATCCGTTAAAGCTGTGTATGATCTTTAAAACTTTTAAAAAAACTGGTACGGGTGTCACCGTAACAAACCGTACTTGGAAACATTTATTAATCATATAAAAATCGTATGCAAATCGTGTTCAAACCGTGACAAATCTTGCATGACCTAGTGTAAATGTGCTTTATTCGAACACACTCGCGCTATATTCCAGTCTAACTCGTACTAGTCAACCCGTGTATAACCAAGTATACCGTATTGGAACGGTGTCCATAACCATGTTCTGTTCGAGACCGCCTTTACATCTTGTACGTGAACTGTACATAATGTCATTGTATGCCAGTTCTTACTTGTTGTAGCGTGTGAAAATATTTTAACATTCAAATGTTTTTCTATAGGGTAGACCAGGGCTGGTTGGTACACTTTTCCTATAAGTTTATATTAAAAATGCTATATAAAGCACATGTCTACAACACAACTCTATGTTATTGCGTTTTTTGTAAGATTAAAAACATCTGAATGTTACCAAGGAAACAGATGACATCGATCATTTAATGAAACAGTTCATTTGTACCAACTATCTCCCGTCTCGGGGCAGGTTGGTACAAGGCAGTGGGTTAGTTGGTACAAGATAAAACCAGTGTTAATAGTCATACTGTTAACTTGAAAATATTGAAATGATCTGGCATTTAACTATGTAACTATATTTTACCTTGGTGGTCCAGTCAGGTTTCTCACTATCATATGTTAACTGTATCCTTCTATGTTCAACTAAGTCTATGTACAATTTGTAGCTAACATTGGCTTCACCCATAGATCTCGACAGGTGCACTAGGATTATCATTACAATGCATCATGTCTTGTCTATGAATTTCACCAAGATATTTCAGATCATTCCAAACTTCACAAGACTTATATGTCAAACCTTCAAGTCTCAGCATTTGTCATTTCGTTTCTCCATGTAAACAACTGTTTATATCCGGTTTTTAACTGTGACAGGTAATTTTGTCGGTTTTAATCAGTAATATGTATGTTGATTCACATTTCTGCCAAGTGTCAATAATTTATTCCAATTATTAGCCGTTATATTAAGGATTTTCCAAAGAGAATTTCACATGTTAGCTGTCCATTTCACATATTAACTGTTTCCGGTCCGTTGCTATTAACAACGCTCGTTCTAATATACGGATCTACATTCAAATCTACGGACATATTAGTATTTTGCTGATTTCTACCATACGTGAGTGTAAAAACATTAGAAACCATCCATACAATTATTATATTTCTTTACGTATTCAATGTATCTTTTAGTATATTTTGTTATTAAATGGTCCGTAATAATTATATTACTTAAGTGCTAATTGCCAAAAGAGCGCACTGCTGATGCATTATTGGACCGCTAGCGCGATGGCCTAGCAGTCTGTAATGCAATATTTGTTGCACTTCCCGACTTAGCGACACTTGTTGTAGCTCTGCTACTGTCTAGCATTTGTTGCACAGGGAACACAGGCCTGAGCCGAGGTCGAGGACTTTAAACATCCAAATTCGTGATATGAACACTAAATAAATCAACATTAATTTGTCTAAAAACTATGCGTAGTTCGTTGGTATTTAGTGTATAAGTAAGATTATTTCTAATACATTCTATAAGTAGATTTCTAATAATATTTACCCTATCCTGTCACCTGCTGTCACCTCCCCGGGCCCCCTAAAAGCTGCATGAAGTCCACAGCAAAACCACAGAGGATCCATAGGAATCAGTTATACATGTATACTGTCTATAACTTAAAAGGGCTTAGAAAGAATAGCAGCTTAGACGATCTTCATAGAACTCTACAATATTAATTTCATTTCCATGCTTGTACAGTAATATTTGTGAACAAATACCATCTTGGCTCTGGGTTTTTATAATCATATAGTCTTTGTTTCTGTGTCATTGTTTGGATGTAAAGTTATCCCTTTATATGCTGATAGTAGAAACAAATGAAACGGTAGTCTGTTGCACAGGTTTGTGGTGATCATAAGTGACTATATAGTCACCTACAATCACCACAGGTTGCACAGAAAATTTGACAATACTCACTAATACAGATTGAACAAATGGTCTGTATCAACCTACCATGTGCACCAAAGCCGGGCCTGACACCCCCTTGGATCTACCTGTGTCTACAGGGAGGGGGTCCAGGATTTTTCTAGGAGGGGGTGTCCGAACTTTTATGGGGGTCCGTTCCTAGCACGACAACCACATTATACACATTTTTCAGAAAAATGCAACATATTGATAATGAAAACTACATAACCATTAAATCTAGGTTAAACACTGAGAAAAAATGATTCATACTATTTAAAAATGACTTACAAGCAAGAAATACACTAATGAACATGTACATTTTCCAAATTCTAGGGGGGATATTTCATTATTAAAACATTTTAAAAGATTATTCATTTTACATGTTTGCATCTTGACGACAACGATTATGGGAACAAATTAGTAATTGTTTTAGTAACTTTAATTCCGGAAGTAAGACTTAGGGATGTTGTTCTTTTGTAAAATTTCGTCAATTAATACAATAAAATGGATCTGACAAAATAAAGAAGCTTTGTGAAAATATTAATGTGATATAATTCATTTAACAAACTATAAAGGAAACGTAATCGACAATATATTCTATTCTGGATGTGTTCTTTTTTCTAAAAAGTGAGGATGTTTTACATTGAAACTCAACAACTGGATGCCAAGGCTATGAATGTCAACAATCAATCATGAGCATGATGTACATACTTTTGGTTTGAACTTTATATTGGACAAGCACAGAGGATTGAGCATGCATAGGTATGGTCCTTTATATCTGCGACCTATCTTTACGTGTTTGTATTCTGTGCTTTGTCATTTACAACATAATGAAAGTTATTTCATGCCATGAAACAATTAATGAGGTAAGCTCATTTCAATTTTTTAATACTCTTTCTGTAAAAAGGTTGGATCAAGAATGTTGATCAGAGGGTTCATTAAATCATAATCTGGGTATCTGGAATTTTATTGTTTTTGGAAGACCCTGTTATGACTGGATGTAACAGGGACATAGGAAGGATCTGAATATTTGGGCCTGCAGATGTAGTGGGTGCGGGAGGGGTGTCCCCTCCTGCCGGATGAAATTTTTTCTGAATGTAAGCCTCTGAAACTCATTCTCCAGCACTTTCAGTACTGTACCCCCTGTTAAAGAACAAATCTTTGATTTATAACAACAACTCAATACGTTCAATATGTGTAAAAAAAATTAACTTTGCTTATTTTATCAAAAAATAGACAAAGCCAGAAGGTATTTGCAACCAAGGTTATATTGACAAGATATCTTATAATGACTTGATAAGGTATTATGTTTAAACAATTAAATTCTATTAAGAAAGAATATACAAAAATATAGTTGGTAAAGAAATAAACTTAAAGTTAAGAATATTTTATATTAATCCTTAAATTAAGACATCTTTATATAGATCCTAATTTAATTCTATCACTTTCCAAATGTCTGATTTTTGTATTCATTGTTTTTAACAATGAATACTCTGTTACCAATAGATTAATAGCGGTATTCCGATCGGAGTCCTATACTGACCTATTGACCTATATATCTAATCAACAAAACCGAACAGCATCCGGATAATTCCGCTACAATAAAATAGTTCGCAAATAGTTCTTTTGTTTCATCGATCATCTGTGTATTCCTACGCGTCAATTTAATTACGCATTTAACTCGATCTACATCAAACCTTTCTTCGAAGTGACACCGAGTATTGACAAATTTGTGAACAATTGAACAATGGTAGACAAATTATTACGTAACTGATAATCGCGGATGTATACATCGATTTCATTCATGAAAAATTATGAATGAAACTACGTTTCCGTATCAAGCGCTATAGTCACGTAATTACAAATATGCATTTGCTGACAGACATCGGAAGACAAAGGAATTGAAGGAAAATACTCGAAACTAAATCAGTTTTTCTTAATGCAGTTTACAGTCATTCACATTATTGGAAGGAATTGTTTGCAAACAATTCCTTTCTATGTCAGCGCTCCCAGAAATGAGAAAAAGAACGAACAACACATAATTGAACTCTGTTGCGACCCAGAAAATAATATAGCAACAGAAAAATGTGTTTACTCGAGTACTATCAATTGCAGACGAGTTGAAAAAAATACAAATTTAAACAAATAGTACTTAAAATTATGATATTCAATGTTTTCACATTAATAAAACTTTATTCTATCTGTGTACGGAGAAAAGTTATTTTGTGCATTGCGCATTTTTATATGTCATGCATTTGTATATGTATATAAATTTAGCACAACAATTAGCGTCGTGTCTGTGGCCTAGTGGTTAGCATGTCAGACTACCAATCATGAGGTCGCGAGTTCGAATCCTAGGCGCGTAACATTAATTTTTATTAATTTTTTTTTTTGGTTTAGGCTACAAAAAATTGATCATGTTCGTCAGATTTACGCACTTAAAATTCAGAAAATGGAAAAATTTTGTTTGCTCTAGTTACTTTTCACTTATAAAATGAAAACATCAATTATAAATGCAACCATGTTTGATCATCAGTTGAACACTGACGTAAACTTGATGTTTTCATCAACTCTACACTGCTCTAGTTATGTGACGTCATGTCCCCCTGCTGTGTTATTTACGACAAGCAGGTAAGACGGGGTAGAATATTTAACATTATAATTGTTAATGCCCCAAAATACTCGACTGACTTATTTTGAAATAAATTTTGCATAACGTACCCCAAGACTATATTTATATACCTAAAGGTTTAGTCAATTTTTATTTTAGAAGGGTTCTGATGTAATTGTTTTCTTTCACATAATTTATGACAAGCCTCTATTTATTCACTTTAAAGTTTTCCAGTTTGGTCCATTTTCATTTTATAGGGATGCTGACTCTAAAATCCTCATACATGATGGCTTAAATAATCTTAGTAGTTGTTTGTTGTTTAGTTGTTCCCATATCATCCAAATAATATAACTTTATTTATACTCAAAAAGTCAACAAGACTCGTCCATTTATATTTACGGGGGTGCTCAACTGGTACTCATTCTGGATTACTAAATTATATTGAGCAGTTGTATGTTGTTGAGTCATTCTCTTATTTACCCAATAACATTAAGACTTTACTAAAACACCAACATCAACAGGTTTGATCTATCATGATGTTAGCCGAGCTTATTCTAAATTGTACAGAAATATTGGAAGTATTTCATTAAGGTGGTATGGTACATCTGACTTTTTTTAGATTTGCATATAATTTTTGGTACCATTGTAAACTTTAAGATATTTCCGATTCAGATCTAATCTTTATTTGACGTTAAGATTGCTAATAACGTTACCATGACGTCGTAAACATGACGACCACGTGCACTTTTTACGTCAGTCGACAATGGTAAGAAAACGTCTATAATGTGTTGCTTAATCTTTATTTTCCGCATCACAACTACAAATGAGACATCAATTTAAAGCTTACATCATTATCTATCTCCTGAACAGTGTAAATATACGTTTTCTCTTAAAACTTTTGAAATAGACAAAAACTTCCGAATTGGCAACATCAGAAAAAATCCAGAAAAATTGCCTTCAAACTGGTTTTATGAAAAATCTGCTCGATAAATTTTTGCTAAGTTTTGATGTAATGTAATGCATTGTATAGACTTTTATAAAGCAGAATTTTAGAAAAGTTGTCTGTACGGTTTTTTCGCTGTATGCGTTCAAGTATTATCAGTATGACGTCAAAAACGTCATTCTGTCGTCAAAATAAAGGATTGTTTTGTTTGCCCAAACCATAAATATTTGGTTATATTTTTTATATTTTAGGCAAAATGCACATGAACATCAAAATATATAAAAATTGTATTGTTTAAACCTTGAATATTATAATAAAAAAATGTATCATTCAAATCAGCATTTTTAACTTTATACACATATTGATGCATACAAACTCTTTTTTACAAGTACATGTATGAAAATCACATGGACAATGCGAGGTTTACACATCATTAGCATAACTTAACAACAATCTTTTTTCGAACAGTTATATGAAAGAAGGTATTGTAGTTAATATAATGTAAGTAATTAAGTGTTTTCATTATGGACTTTTAATTTGGACGAAGACAGTCATTTTAGCCTTGAATAATTAGTACAATAGATAAAGGATATAACGTAAGGTTAATAATAAAAAACCACAAATATTTTACCAAAATTCAAAACGGCGGAATTTATCTGTAAAAAAACACCGCCTTTATGAGAAAACTCGGCAATTATGAGATTCGGAACCAATCAATATGCCTGAATCTCATGATAGCCGAGGTATATTATTAAGTCCGTGTTTTATTTATAACTTTATACACATATTGATATGTCATTATATTATGCATACAAACAGTTGTTTTAAGGTTGAAAACACATGGAAAATAAACACATGGAAAATAATGAGTTTTCTTTTGCTACATGCGTTCAAGTGTTATCGGTATCGTCGAAAAAGTCATTCTACGTCAAGATGTAGTACATTCGGAATCCCGGTCATTCGCTACGAATAACCTCGGACATATTTAGACGCTATTTGGAAAAAAAACGGTGTTGAAGTTAACAAATACACGTTCGTTTAGGCGATGACTGAATTTTCGCTTTTAGTCCGTAAATTTGAAATTACATAGTTCAATGATATCGATGAACAAACAAAGAAATAAGTTATGGCAAAGATCTGTGTGTATATTGCGATAACTATTTTGTATAACCGTTACGTGCTTCGCATCGCGTAGGTAGTAAAATCACAAAAATCCAGTGAAGACCCCACCCCCCTAAATCCTTCTGAGATTATTCATTCATGAAAGGTCGATATGTTCCGAATGGATGTAGAACTGTAGTATAACACTAGGCATTGGATAAAAAGACTTCCTCTTAAACTTTGCCGATTTGAATATTACTTAAATTGCAGACGTTCTAATAGCTAGCAAAATAAATGTCACCTAGATGAAATTAAAACTATTTACCTTGATATAGAAACAAAACAACTTGGGCATACGGTGCCAAATTTTTAAAAAAGGTGCATACGTAAATGACGATGCGTCTAATAGTAACTTCACCGCTAGACGGAAAGTATCAGCAAATGCCGGTTTGAATGTATATGTTCTAAATGGAACAATGTTGCTATGAAAAAATGCTTAAGAATTTGACACCTTTTATCCTAATGAATTACTTTCCTTGTTTATTGACTGAATGGACAAATGACCAGGTAACATAATAATATTTATGCACAAAACAGTCTCAGATTTGACTTTCCAATTCTGTATAAGTAAACTGCAAGATTTCATTTGATTGATAAGTGATTGGTGATAACTTGTTGATGATTAAAGCCATACAGCGAGCTAAATTTCACATACACTGATAGTTCGAGGATGACCTGAATAGAGGGGAAGTATGCCTCGCATGAAAAAAAACACACTAACCAAAATCATTGAAATCGTCAAGGAAAATGAGCTATATGTGACGCGAATCACCAGGACCATAAAGACACTTCGGTTTTTGTAAAACATCGGGAATTCTGAGGCAAACATGTTTCAACTAGAGAGAGTATTTGTTAATTGTCATTCATTAGTCATTATATACGATATTTGACTTCAAATTCAGGGCTGATATGATGTTCACTACGGCATCATGATGAAATACTCGGCCACTATAGAAAAAACACGGATTTAACAAAATACCTCGGTTATTATAATTATCTGATTGGTTCTGAATCTCATAATTGCCGAGTTTTCTCATAAAGGCTATGTTTTTTACAGATAAAATGCCGTTTAAAATTATGGTAAAATATTAGTGTTTTCGATTTTTAACCCTTACGTAATATCTTTTATCTATTGTACTAATTATTTCAGGCTAAAATGACTGTTTTCAGCCAAATAAAACAACTCATAATGAAAACAATTAATCATTAACATTATATAAACTTCATTACTTTCTTTCGTATAATTGTTCGAAAAAATAAAGATTTTTATGTTACGCTGATAATGGATAAACCTTGCATATTTCCATGTGATTTTCATACTTTTGAATAAGAGTATGTATACATCAATGTGTGTATAAAGTTTATAAATGCTGATTTAATACATTTTAATAATTTTCTAGGCATAAACTTTACAGTTTTTATATTTTTTGATGTTCCTGGACATTTTGCCTAAAACTATAAAAAATATGACCAAGTATTTGTGGCTTGGACAAACAGAACAATCCTTTATCTTGACGTCATAATGACGTTTTTGACGTCATACCGATAGTATTTGAATGAATATAGCGGAAAAACCGTACAGACAACTTTTCTCAAATTCTGCTGTATAAAAGTATATACAATGCTTTACATCATATCAAAACTTAGCAAAAATTTATCGGGCAGATTTTTCATAAAACCGGTTTGAAGGCAATTTTTCTGGATTTTTTCTGATGTTGCAAATTCGGAATTTTTTGTCTCTTTCAAAAGTTTAAAGAGAAAATGTATATTTACACTGTTCAAGTGGTAGATAATGATGTAAGCTTTAAATTGATGTATAATTTCTTGTTGTGGCGCGGAAAATAAAGATTTAGCAACACATTATAGAAGTTTTTTCCCGCTGTCGACTGACGTAAAAAGTGCACTCGGTCGTCATGTTTACGACGTCATGGTAACGTTATTAGCAATAATGACGTTAAATAAAGTGTAGATCCGAATCAGAAATATCTTCAAGTTTACAACGGTACTAAAACTTATATGGAAATCTAAAAAAAGTCAGATGTACCATACCACCTTAAAGGTTAATATTGAATGAATTCACTTAGTGTATTAGCTATGCAGTATAGTAAATGCAAATGGAACAAAATACAGTTAATTATGACGTATGTATCTTATGAAAAGCATTTATGTATGTTAACAGCAAATAATCTTTCTTACAACAACCTGCAAAATAATCAAAACTATATGCCCTGTACCCCAATATCAAAATAATATGGTTCAAGTTAGAAAGATTTTGACATATTTCATCTTTGAATGTACATGATTGTATCATATCAATATGCTGAATAAATGACCAACTGGTATAAACACTAAAAAGTTACTTATTATGCTTTTTCTGAACTACATGCTATAATGTGATTTTCTGTATAATGTTCATATTTAACATGTATTTTTCCATTTGTATAAAAATTCTCATGAAAATATCACACATTTATTCCTCGCCTTTCGATCGCTTCTCAATATGTTTTTTTTCGCTGGCCAGCTCTATTTTTTGAGACAAAATTCATAGAACATATGATCAATTCATTGAGGCCTTAACGCCATAGCAACACATATTGTATAGGTTATATCACGGAGATCAGTCCATCCACTCACTGTTCCTGAAAAGGCAAAATCTCTGAATCTAGCTGTTAACCAAAAAGAAATCACATCGATGACTGAGTGGTAGGAGGGAGAATTACCGTAAAAATTATTTCATAACTAAGCTCAACGAAAGTATGCCCCGCCCATGAATAAAACCTACGACCCCTCGATCAGTAGAATAATGGGCCTGTAAAATGAAATATGAAACACAGTTGACTATGAATGATAAGAAGGTAATGAGTGATATCGAAATAGTATCTTTGAACTTGTTGAAGTCATCAACATAATTAATGTTTGGAACATATATCACCTTTTCTAGTTTGTGTGTACTAATGAACTCGGGTATTAAATCTCAGCATAACACTTTGAATCTTAACATTTGTTTATTTTCTTACATAATATAGATAATTTGTGAATATTTCAACTATTTTGCAAAAAATAACCCCATTCACTTGACGACATTAACCTCTTTGTTAAATCAGTTCATCGAATGAAAAAAAGAAATTTATCATACAATTAATTCTTAATAATATTTGTAAATCTTAACCTTCATCATTAAACACCATCAGTGCAGGTAAAATTAATTTCTAAGACCTTTATGATAAGCAGAAATGGGGGTTAAATACATTACTTTCTATTCAGTTACTATATAAATCATAGAATAGCAGCAGGGTGTTAGTCCAACTTTACTAAAAAATGTGCACTACGTAGCACACAAAACAGATAACAATTACATAGTTTTAAATCTCTCCTATATTAGATTTTTTGACACACAGACTAATTAAATAATGTGATAGTCATATTGTAACAGTTAATAGCATTGACTAATTACAACAGTAGTCATAGTAATACGTAAATTCAATCGTTCAATATTGTAAATGACTCAAGCAGATTTTTATTGTGAAGAGAGTTTGATAAAAAATGTAATCACCAGCATTAATAATATCTACGGTCATTCTGTCCCCTTCCCCTGATTCTAAGTCATGTAGGACAGTCGTCAGTCACTGACAAAGTATGCACCCAGTAGTTTGTTAACAGCAAAATCCTGAGATAAAGCTTCTTCAGGAACAGTGAGTAGGTGGACTGACCGCTGTGATATAATCTATATAAGGTGTTGCCACAGCATAAAACCCAACAAAAATTGAATAAATCTAAACACAATGAATACCCCAGTACTTTCAGTGCTTTGATTTCATATAAACCTTGTTACATATGTATAACCATCTTATCAGACTAGATAACATTCACACTAGGGGTCCTGCATTGAAAGGGACAGTTTTGTTAGATATTATATACACTGTAAGTATTTACTTGATGCTGATTGGCTGAGGTCTATAGTTAGTAGTTACACTATGATATCTAAAGGAGGGTTTCTATATTTTACTTAAAAACCAAACACTGAAAATACAAATTATATGTGTGTAATGTACATTGTTTTCATAGAGTAGTTTATTATGAAGGCCTATAGATATATATCTGAGTCAGGAAAGAATCTTTATAAATTATGGGAGTAGTTGGGCACTATCTAAAATATTCTTTATTAACATTATTTATGTTTTGGTTTATAAATATATTACATATTTGTTAATCAATGTCATTTTTACAATTATTATAATACTATTTAAGGCATTAAATTACAAACCCAAAATTTACCACTAGTCTTAAGATCAGTGCATTTAAAACCAAAAAACTAATGCATTATGAACCTAATAATGATAATATTTTGTGTATATAATGTCAAATAAGCATCTGGCTAACAACTAAATCAAACGTATAAGAAAATTATTATCTGCAATTTACTTAAGCAACTTCCCATCTAATATGTTATATCAGTGGTAAAAGTCCCCTACTCTTCATTATGTATTTTTATAACTTGGACATGTGCCAAATAATAGAAAAGAACACACTGTATATAGCTTAACAATAAGCATCATTCAAACTTTGATATAGACTATAATATGCATGATTGTATTAGTTACATGTATTCAGATACAGACTATAATATGACTAGCATAGAAAAGATTTTTATTAGAATGTGTTCATGATAGAAACATATATCTAATGGCAGCCTGTAGGAAAAACCTACCAGTCTAATAGGACATTTATTTATTTTTGTATATAAACATGTATATTATATTCAATGAACATTGTATGTAATTGATAAACAAATAACAGAAAATTACTTATTTTAAGCATTTTTTTTTAAATTAAATTGCAGATTACTAGTATCTCATGATATCTGAATATGATCATAAATATTATAGAAATGTTCTTATAAATATATTCATGTATTTTCTTATTTTCATAAATATTCAGTAATTGCTCATAGATGACTATTATAATTTCAGTAGATGTAGAGAATTAATTGACTTCTTTTATGCATTGTCTCATTTTTTTCTTTTGATTTTTTTTACAACTACATCCATCATTTGTATGCACATTATTATAAAATCACTTGTAATATGTTGTTGTCTTTTCAATAATGTATTGGGTTTAAATTTTAAATGCTGTACATCAAATTGAACAAAATTGTAAATTACTCTTTAAGTCTTATCAATTACATGTAACCAATGTAAGTGGAAACTATCAAAATTGTTACTATGTTACTATCCAAGGATCAACAGTCTATATATAGCCACAGATCTTAGATAAGATAAGCATTAAGACTAAATGTAAATATACATGTATATACACTACAGACTGTATAATATAATTGTTAAAGAGTAGATCTTATTTAAAGATAAAGCAGTACTAGTCTAAATGTTAGATACAATATTTATTTAACATAAAGTTAGATGAACCTTATAACGATAAGTGTTAGCAAAATGTGATAATGAAAAACTGAACTTGCTTTCACAAACTTAGCAGAATATTATATTATTATGCTATCTTGTTTTTTTTTCTGATGAAACTTAGATTAAATTAAAATGTATTCTGATATGTTTATAGATAAAATTGAATTTGTCCAGTCAACTATAGTTATAATGTCCCCTGAAAAGAGTAAATGTTGATTTACTGGCCTCTCAACCAAATACATACTAAATAGAAAACATTCTTTCCTGTATGAAACAATATAAGCACTTGGTTTTATCATAAAATTATATATTATATGTATTATAATTATTATCATGCAATAGATAAATGTAATTCACCCCATCCCAAGGGCTGAGGACAGTAGGGAAAAGAACTGTGACAAAGCATTTTAGTTTCCCACACACTGCTTGGCAGGGCATGGTTGACATAAAAATATTGGCCGGTATAGCGGAGGGGGGTCAGGGGGTTCTGTATCCCCCTGAAATTTCCAAATATATACCTGTATATTAATGTATCTTTTTGAACTGTGAACCATTTGAATTTGCACGAAGCATTTTTATACCCCCGCTTCGAAGAAGAGGGGGGTATAATGTTTTACCCTTGTCTGTGCGTCCGTCCGTCCGTTACAAAATTTCCATCGCAGTTTTCTCAGCAACTATAACAAGCAGGAGCCTAATACTTTGCATATTGCTTCATCCCATACTCCCATGTGGAGTAAAGCGATTTCATGCTCCTTGCTCATCTACTTCCTGTTTGTCGCATATTTTTAGATTTTTGCGGGGGTATCACAAGTGAGCATTAGCTCACAGATTTACTTGTTGTTCTTAAGCTCAATTTGTTCTCCTTTAGTTTTAACATAGATCTACTGGTTGTGTAGTTTTTATTATCAATATGCTGCATTACTCTGCAAACAGTTTATGGACTATAACCAGTCATTTAGAATTGACAAGTGGGTGGAATTATCGAAAGTCCCATAGAGCAGGGATTTTATGAGAGATTTGCATGATCAAAATTGTAGTCCCTGCTGTTTACTGGGATTAGGAGAGGTGGGTGTTTTAAGTGACTGGTGCATAAGGGGTATCTTTTTTAGGGCCGGTGCCAGTATCAGAATACTGGGATATTTGCAATATTGGCCAGAAAATCAAGTACAAATATTCATCACGTCTGAAATTGTCAGATCGGGATCTATTTTTGAAAAAAAAAACATGAAAGAATATTTTAGCTTAATTAACACTGAAAATAGGTCGCACTACATATGAAATTTTAATTTATGTATGGGGTGAATTATCTTGAGTCAAAATTTAGATTGTTGCACTTATAAAAAAAATTTATCACTGAAAAGCCCCAAACACGCCTAGTAATTGAAATGTTTGGAGTACATGGTTTTCCATACAATAAAAGCTTCTGTAATTCTTTACTTGTTTTTATAACATGAATTCCTGTATGCTTCTCCATTAACAACTGAATCAAGATTAGATTTGTAAATTGTTACACATGAATCACAGTTTGGATCCAATCGCTACTAGATCGAAGATCCACAGCCCTAATCTTTTTGATTACATTGTATGATTAAATCATTTGACTATTTTATTACCTCAACTTAAATTCTGTTGATTTGGTTAAAAATATCCTAAGATAAAATGTGTATTTGGTTTTCAATAATGCTTTAAGTTCTGGGGTCAGACTAGTGGGTAAAGTTGATGACTACCATCTTAAATTTTCTTAAGCACTAGGTCCATTAATAATGTTATGAAATTCAAGGCAAAATTATTAGCTAGTCCGATTGGACGAATCAGGTAGATTTCACTGGCCTGTATCTATTTATGCTAATCCTGGAGTCAGGCTAGTGGATTAGGTTGATGATTGCCATCTTAAATTTTCTCAAGTACTTTATCCATTAATAATGTAATAAAGTTCAGGGCAAAATTATTAGCTAGCCTGATGTATGAATCAAGTAGATTTCACAAGCCTTTATCTATGTATGCTTGTCCTGAGGTTTGGCTAGTGGGTTAAGTTGGTGACTGCCTTCTTAAATGTTTTTGAGCATTAGGTCCAATAATAATGTTATGAAGTTCAAGGCAAAATTATTAGCTAATCAGATTGAATGAATCAAGAAGATTTCACAAGCCTGTATCAATATGTATGCTAGTCCTGTGGTCAGGCTAGTGGGTACAGTTGATGTCAGCTGTCATCTTAAATTTTTTGAGCACTTGGTCCATTAATAATGTTATGAAGTTCAAGGCAAAATTATTAGCTAGCCCAATGTATGAATCAAGTAGATTTTACAAGCCTGCATTCAAGTATGCTAGTTCTGGGGTCAGGCTAGTGGGTTAAGTTGGTGACTGCCATCTTAAATTTTCTTGAGCTCTAGGTTCATTGTAAAATAATGTCATGAATCTCAGGGCAAAATTATTAGCTAGCCCGATTGAATAAACTAAGTAGATTTTACAAGTCTGTATCTATATATATGCTAATCCTGGAGACAGGCTAGTGGGTTAAATTGATGACTACCATCTTAAATTTTCTCAAGCACTTTATCCATTGATAATGTTATAAAGTTCAAGGCAAAATCATTTGCTAGCCTGATGTATGAATCAAGAAGATTTACAAGCCTGTATCTATGTATGCTTGTTCTGGGGTCAGGCTAGTGGGTTAAGTAGATGAATTCCATCTTAAATTTTCTTGAGCACTAAGTCTAATAATAATGTTATGAAGTTCAAGGCAAAATTGTAAGCTTATATGTCCGATTGAATGAATCAACTAGATTTCATAAGCATGTATCTATATGTATGCTAGTCCTGTGGTCAGGCTAGTGGGTTAAGTTGATGTCTGCTGCCATCTGAAATTTTTTTGAGCACTTGGTCCATTGATAATGTTATAAAGTACAAGGCAAAATTATAAGCTAACCCAATGTATGAATCAAGTAGATTTTACAAGCCTGCATCCAAGTATGCTAGTTCTGGGGTCAGGCTAGTGGGTTTTGTTGGTGACTGCCATCTTAAATTTTTTGGAGCTCTAGGTTCATTGAAAAAGTTATGCATCTTAGGGCAAAAGTATTAACTAGCCTGATTGTATGAATCAAGTAGATTTCACAAGCCTGTATCTATATACATGTATATGCTAATCCTGGAGTCAGGCTAGTGGGTTAGGTTGATGACTGCCATCTTAAATTTTCTCGAGCACTTGGTCCATTATTAATGATATGAAGTTCAAGGCAAAATTATGATTTAACCCAATTGTATTTATCAAGTAGATTTTACAAGCCTGTATCAATGTATTCAAGTCCTGGAGTCAGGCTAGTGGGTCAAGTTGATGACTGGTATAAAGTAAAAGAATAATAGTGTTTTCTTCTCCTTATTTTTTTATGAAACTTAAAATTTTGGGAAGCCTGTATTCAAGTATTTGCACATGCTCATCTACATATGTATTCATAGAAGCAGGTTAACAAATTTACATTTATGTAATGTATTTACAACCAAATAATCATAAAAAGTGTGGTAATTTTTTAAATGAAAACTTAATTAAAGAAAACCCGGGTCGATAGCCAGTTGGAAGCGCGCTGGGATTTGGAATCTCATGTCCCAGTGGGTGAGGGTTCGAATCCCACCAGGGGAGGTAATATCCTTCCATGAAAACTTGACAATAATGTCAATTTTCATCCATTGATTAGATAATATGGAGAAGTTTCCGGCCTACGGAAGGGAAGGTGGGTACTGGTTATAGACAATGGTTCAGGAAAGCTGGGTTAGGTGCACTGGACGCCGTAAAATGACCTAAATTGTGTTGACACGGTGTTAGCTCCCATAAATAAATAAAATAAATAAATATAATTTATATTCATTTAAAAAATGAAAAAGAATTAACAAAAAGCATTTACTATTTTAGACAAAAATCAGAAATTTAGAAAAATCATTCAAATTATCTACAAGTCGTCCAAAGAAACTTCAGCTCAATATCAAATTTCCCTAATATTGAAAAAATTGGATTTCTCCCACGGGAGAATTCTCCCATTTTGAAAATGGGATTTCTCCCACGGGAGAGTTCTCCCATATGCGATATGGGATTTCTCCCACGGGAGAATTCTCCCATTCTAAAATATGGGATTTCTCCCACGGGAGAATTCTCCCATTCTAAAATATGGGAATTTTTTATTTTTGGACTTTTTAAATATTTTTTTTCACATTCTTGTGAAGAACATCAGTATGATGCCAAATCTGTATTTTTACCTTGTTATGACCTTTATTAATGGAATTAGAAATGGGAGAATTCTCTCATGGGAGAAAATTCCCACATTCTAAATGGGATTCCCATGGGGGAGCCATTCTCCCATGGGAATTCGCTGATTCCCATGGGAATTTTGACTTTTGACTTGAAATTAAACATATTTCTGGTAAAGATATCTGGATGAAAGTTTACTGGTGTAATGCCCATTTGTAGATCTACATTTATTGAAAATTTGAAATTAATTGGATGAAAAACAAAAAAAGTAAGTTTGCAAGATTTCCGGATTCGCAAACGTATTCCGGACTGTGTTTATTGTAAATAAACCCTAAATGATAAGTAATAAGACAATAAATAATCCAATTACCTCGAAGCCTTTCGAGTAAGTTGTTGAGTAATGTCAAAAAAATCTTTACTTATGGCTGACCATGGCATGAATTTCAAACAAATTATACGATTTGCAAAAAAGTTATTTAAGATTATTTTTGGCACATTGACATTGAAAAATAAAGGTAAAATCTGAGTAATCCAACTAATTGGACCTACATATTTGAAGAGTATACAAGTGGAAGTAACTGACTAAAGTCCCTTATTTGACAAAAGTGTTTCTGGTGAGCGAGAAAGTAGAAATACCAATGAAATAAAAGACTATTATTGATAATCTTACAATAATGTAAAATAAAATCCACTATAGTAATAGAATACACAAAAGCAGCATTTGACGTTGAAGATTCAACATCGTTTAAAAGTAAAGAAATCATTAACACATGGGTTCGTAAACTTTTCGAACTAATTACATAGTCAATATGTCAGTTCATTCCTAATAACCAAAATTGATATCATTTAAATTATGAATCACTTTTTGATATACTTCCCGTGTATTTATAAAATTTATTAAACCAATGATAATGTCAAATTAACACTCTGTGGGCTGTACATGCAAAGGTCTGTATTTATCTACCGCATGTCTTCTTTTCAGGTCTTAATACCATTTTTTTCTATTTTTGTTCTATGTTTGCGTCAAAGTTTTAGCTTGCAAAAGTTTTAACTAATATTGGTCTCAAATTAATTATTTGTCCCTATCATACCATTGGAAACACTAATTTGCAACCATATGACCTTAATATGCGTCGGTAGGTCTTCTAATAGACACAATATCAATACCTATACTACCGTGGTTTGTCCTAAAAAACATAATTACTTAGCCTCAATTTGTCTAAGCAGACAATGGAATGTACGCTGCGAAAATATAAACTCCATCACAATGGCGATGAATGCCTATTCTAGACAAACACTCTTAGTCACATCCTATAAACATATTACAAAACTAATGTATCATAATATTATGATAATGTATAAATTATCTGTCTTATATCACAAATATCGTTTCATCTTTAAATGGTACACATGGGTAAATTATATGTTAATATTATGTATATTGTAATTTTGTATGGGTCGAAGGCCTTTAAACAAATAATTATTTGTCATTGTCATTGATTTAGTATAATATATAATAAAACCATTAGTATAATATATATATTACATGTACCTGATCTGTGACTGTAAATGACGTCTTTCTCTTTATAAATAGTTTGTAGATTTATAACTATATATATATGCATGCGACAAATCGATCTTAGAATCTTTCAAATTATACAACCGCCCTTAATACTTCAATAAAAGAACTAGCTATGTAATTCTTGTCCTTGAATAGACCTCCAGTAATTGTTACAAGATACAAAAGTTTAAACATTTTACACAGTAATCAATAATAATATCCCGCAGGTCGTTGAAAATGGAATTACGTAAAAAAAGCAATTTTCCTCTTAAATTGCTATTTTCAATGTTAATCTAAATTTAAAGAAACTAACCACTTAGTTGATCGTGTTTTTTATACTAAACTTGACTTTAAAAATCGGTTTGAATTATGTAGGAACATTAGATAGTGTCATAAGTCTATCTCAAAATTGACTAATCATGGCCTACTCTTTCAGCCTAACAAATGCCACAGCTGACATTCAACCCGTTTCGTGGTTGGAATAATTTCTTTTTTAAACAGGTTTTACTTAAACATGGCTTTCCCGATTAGACTGGACGGGTGTCGCTGTGTCAAGGGTTCTTAATGCACAGGTAATTAGAAGTGTACATTTTTGTTTCAGATTTATAGTATTTAGATCCTAAACTAGAAACTTCATGAGGCTATATCAAATCATGTACTAAAAGTGTAATGTTCAAATAACTTCTAAGGTATTGACACCATCATTGTTTAAATTGAGCTCATGTGCATTACAAACTATCCTCAACGTCCCTAAAACCGTACTAAACATTGCACCGTATCATTTTTGGAAGGAATTGTTTTCAAACAATTCCTTTCTATGTCAGCGCTCTGCAAGATTTGAAAAAGAACGAACAACACCCTCAACTCAATAGAAATCAATGAGTCAATGCGACCAAGAAATAGTGCAGCAGAAAAATATGTGTACTATCAAAAGTAGATAAGTTGAAAAAAAATAATTTAAACAAATACTTAAAATTATGATATTTAATGTTTTTTACACATTAATCAAACAACATTTTAACTGTGCACGGAGAGAAGTTTTATTGTATTATTGTGCATTAGTATCTACCACACGCTTGTATATAAGTACAATTTTAACGACTGGTTTTTACAGCAGGAGTTTACTTTGAGAACGTAAAGCGCTGGATATTTATCGAAGTTTAGCAACGTAATGTAGGGTTAATCTTTGGATGGGTGTCCGTAGAGGTTTAATGATAGCGCGAAGCGAATTTCGTAAATGTTTTTTTTTATTATTTTATTAGACCACAACAAATTAATCGTTATGTTCGTCTGATTTCTCGCACCTTAAGATCCGAAAAAAATGAAATTAACGCGTCATAAATATCGAAAAGTTTTGACACTCGGCCAAGTAGAATTGAACTGAAAATTAGTAATTTGAGTTCTAAATAGCAATATAAATCAGCATAATTTCACTGTTACGGTAAAGCAGTAACGAATTCTTGCTAACATACGGCATTAGAAATTACAATGACATATTCCTTTGTTCAGAAATATGATAACTGCACTCTGTCTTAGACCGTAAACTGAACATTTATTCTCTCTACACACCTTGTCTTGATGTGTGACGTCATACGTGTCTTTGTAGTGTAAAATATGAAGATTGATCCATAGAGAGCAGGTAGGACAGGGAGAAAATTTTACATTCCTACAATTTTGATGTCCCAAAATAACATATCAGGCTTGATTTAATTCTAGTGGTATTATTAGACATTAGCATAATTTACCAAAATCTAATTACATTGTATACACAAAAAGTGAACCAGGCTGGTCCATTATAAAATTAGTGTGGCGCTGTTAATTGGTAATCTGTGCTTCCTAGTTATCTAGTATTAATAAAAGTAATACCAAAAAAAATGAAGTTATCTTTTACGTTTGAACTCATGAAGGTGTAAACCTCTTCTACCCTACTTCTAACTAGTTTTAAATTCAATTGAATTTTCATCTGGAGTAATTGTTAACTTGCTTTATATAGCATAGAACTTCTTATTACGTGATTACACTATAGTCTAAAGATATATGGTTATATGTTACATAAGAAAGTCCATGGTAAATAAATGTCTTAGAAACCGCACACATTTATTCTTCGCTTTTGCTCGCTTCTCAAAATTCAAAATATGGAGAAAAAAATTATTTGCTTTTAAGCTCCATTCTTTGGAACAAAATACATAGAACATGTGATCAATTTGTTGTGACCTTAACTCCATGGCAACAACAATGACCATCAATCCACCTATTATTGTTCCTGAAAAGACTCAATCTCTGGATTACTACTAGATGCAATTCAGTGACTGAACACTGCCGTATTAAAATGATTTAAAATCAGTGGTAGGAGGGAGAATGGCACTAGAAATTATTCCATGACATAGCTCCACGAAAGTATGTCCTGCCCGTGAATCAAAACATACAACTTCTCGATCAGTAGAATAATGTGCATGTAAAATGAAATATGAAACGCATTTGGTTATGAATGAAAAAGAAATTTTGTAGGATATCGAAATAGTAACTTGAACTCCTAAAATTGTTCAAAAATTCCTTCCAACAGTACTTTCAGTACTTTGATTTGTTTTCTCCCGGTCTCGCGATATCTGCGCGCACCTGTGAGAATCTGAGTCATGTTCACTTTAACTATCTAAAATAATAAGAATAAAAATGGCATCTGCTTTGTTTACATATTATGAATGGAGGTCACGTGACCGAAGCCAGTACTAAGGCAAAACTTCTAAGGTCGATTTATTGCGGAGCAAGGTAAAACTTCCAAATGGAAGCTTCTGTCATGTGCTGTACTTTGGGAGGATTTTCGGGTGAATCATGGAATTATTGAGCATATTTTGGACGGCAAAATGTGGATAAATGGATGCTTTTCATGATCAATATTATTTTCTAAAATTTTATTGCGTTCTTTCAATTTTAAATGCTAATGGTATGGTCCATCGTAAGTCGAGGATACATATTTTATAAGAATCTAGGAATATCATATAAACTTATTGCTAATTGCACAATTTCAACTGCAGTAATTGAAACGCCTATTGTCTCTTTAATACAAACCAGATGGTATTTTAATAAGGTCAGTATTCTCTCATGTTACGTTTAATTCACCTAATTATCTTCTCAATTCAAAATGTAATAAACAACAGACACCATAGAGTTTTCACTTTAATTAAAGCAATACCTTCATGGTTTGCAAACTGACTGACAAAAAAAACAGTCAAATACAGCAAAATGAATTGACACGCGACGAAATACACAAAGCGGTATTATCAAAAGAGTAATTGAATGAGTATTGCAAAACTTTATGTTAAAAGAAATGCACGTGGCATTTATCTATGTAACACTTTAATGTAAATGAAAAGAGTATATAAAACTTCATACTTCTCGATCTAAAATTTTACCGCTCGCATACTCGCTAATTTAGATCTGGCCTTTTCCAAACGAAGGTGGATCAATATTGTCGTTTTTCTATGAAAATGTATTCATTCCAGTCAGACACTCCTTCCTACTGTTACCTTTTGATAGAATCTTACACTTTCTAATTAAGATATATCCAATTCTATTTGAAGATACATGTTTTGTTAACATCTTGTCTGATAAGTTGTCAGTTAATCTTGTCCAATTGTGAATAAACACAATCTTGTTCAATATAAAAGTTCCGTGAAAAGAAAGCCGGTCGAATAAACAAGTTCTTCTTTCTCTTTAAAAATGAAATGTTTAGTCTCTACTACGATTGATTTGACCTACAAAACAGTATGGTTATTGACTGTCTGCAAATGTAAACCGTAGAAAAATCGTTGCGACGCCCTATCTTTCTACATACTAAGATTGTATCATGATAGATGGGTCGCAAAAACAAATACATGAATTAGATTATGACCAATGTATCCTTATTTACACTCAAAAGGTCAAAACTGAGCTTGACCAACTGAGTTACCTCATTAGAAAAGTTATGATTGATATTGTCGTTAACAATATTAAATTTCTAAGAATTATCATATTTTAATGTTTGATGTGTCATGTAAAACATAACAGTTACAGTGTATTCACAAAGTAACTGATTACACAATTTTTATTGTTACATCTTTGGCTGTACATGTAATGGTGATGTCGAAGAAGCATATAGGCAAATTGTTTCTGAATAATATTAATCAAATACTTAAGTATTTTTTCACTAATGTCTGTTCACATTTTGAGTGTAAAATGTCATTAAAATTGGCGCATGATATAATTATATTATAAACAGGAGAAAAAAATGACTTTAAGTTCTACAAGTATGTGTATCCTTTTTTGCTATCAAATTATTCCGCGTATGGCCATACTTTAATTTCACATGTTCGTTTATGTTTTCTCATAAAATATATAATTATAACACTAAAACCACAACAATATGCTTTAACCAACATTTCCAATGTTCCCAGAATTTCTTCACAGTCCTAATTTGTCGCAAATTTGTCCCAAATATTCTCCAAGTAGCATAAATGCGTCTGCGAAAATGTATTGCAATTATATGCCATTTTTATTTACTGATAGCTGATTGAATTCGGATTCATTTCGTACTGATGCAGCATTGTTTCGATCGTATTAAGTAACGTTTGCCTAAGCTCATTAACAATTCATATGATTTATCTAATATGGTATTGAGGGGGCTGTTTTATCTGCAAATTTCCAACTGAGAGCGACGTCGGTAATAAATGTCTCTACCAAAAGTTCCCGTTCTTGTACACAATTTACGAAGAACCCGATTCGATGTTTTATAGAAAAACAATACAGTTAAATTGTTCGAGATGTCTATGACTGTCAACTACAAAGTCAAAAATCAATAGAATCTAAACTTGTACATCGTAAAGCGCATACTTTCGTCAGTGACTGACAACTGCCCTAAACAATTAAAAATCATTGGTAGGAGGGAGAATGGCCGTAGAAATAATTTCATGACCAAGCTCTACAAAAGTATGCCCCGCCCGGGAATCGAACCCACGACCCCTCGATCAGTATACTTCCGTGCTACCAACTGAGCTAGACGGGCGGCTTCAAATTATTTTTAGATTGCAAAAACACTCACTCATGAGAACAGAAACCTTGACTCGGGAAAAATTCAATTTGAACCCTTTTAAAGAAGAGGAATATGTTATCCAAATATTATATTGTAGAAATATTGTAGTAGAAACACTTTTCATAAATCTGCTTAAAATCGTCCTGTTATTATATTTTGTGCTAATGGTTTCTAACAAACTATCTAAGAAAAAGTTCATAACAAAAAATAATTTCATCTTTCCTTTAACTATTGATCTGCACTTAATGTAAGAAACTAAATTGTGTTTGTTTATATTAAGCGTTTAGGAGGTCTACATCCATAAAACTTTATTATTAAGCTGTCATGCAAGAAATTAGTCTTATATCGTAAATCTATCATAAATGATAAGTATTAACTATTAAGGCAATGAATAACCAAATTACAGTTATTGCCTCGAACCCTTTTAGGAAGTGGTTTATGTCATAAAGCTTTACCATTAGGTGATAGTGGTATACACAACATAACACAAAAGATCTGCATAACAAAAAAATAGATTTTGTGAAGATTTGATATATTTATTTGTATGCGAATCAATATAGTACTTTCAAAAGAGTTGTTTTAGTCAATCAATGTTAATGTTTAAAACAACATTAACTTGGAATAGTATCTTGGAATAGACCAACACTCTGGTCCGAAACTTTTTTCTTTTTTTAATTGGGTTTAACGTCATATTCAACACATATTTAGGTCATATAAACGACGGCAAGCTCTTCCTATTATAGGTTTCCTGGACACTTTTCTATCATCAGTACTAACTTACCCTACCACGAGGCCGACAACTAATGTATAGAGTATGACCTACTGCGACCGGGCTCGCTCTGTAAAAACAAAAACAATATCAGTTTAGCAATGGACCCAATATGTAACAAACTACACCATGAAGATTTTATCTTGATTAACTTGTACGTAACAGAACCATTGTAATCATTTTTTTATTCCAACTAATCATCATGTCCATATAATGGGGTTTTATTTGCACGCCATTTCTACATATGGGATAGGAAAATAACATTTATGTCAAGACTCAATACGTTGGGTGATTACAGAAATTTGATTTCTTGCTATTGCTCAATGGTAATTTAAGCAGAGGTTAGGATTACGAAATTTAAAAAATCAAGAAATGAAATGCAAAAGGACGAAATCATTGTAGAGAGCTCTTGCTATATGTCGATCATGTTTATATTGTTGGTTTTTTTTGTTGTTGTTGTTTGTTGTTGGGTATAACGCCGTAGCAACACCCTATATAGGTCATATAACGGCGGTCAGTCAGCCTACTCACCCCTCCTGGAAAGGATAAATCTCTGGATTTAGCTGTTAAGCAACTACTTAGCGCATACTTTCTCAGTGACTGACAACTGCCATACCAAATTAAAAATCATTGGTAGGAGGGAGAATGGCCGTAGAAATAATTTCATGACCAAGCTCCGCGAAAATATGCCTCGCCCGGGAATTGAACCAACAACCCATCGATCAGTAGACTTGCGTGCTATCCACTGAGCTAGCCGGACGGGATTCTGTTTACATTGAAACTATTAACGTGTTCTGCTCCTTTAAAATCCAATATGAATGGTAAAATGATTAATAGTGTTGGTTATATGAGCCAATCACCATAATAACCAAATAGAAGTAGTGATACACAGCATAAGTCCACAAACAACAAACACTTCAGATCGTCAAATAAACAATGCTGTTTAGTGTGTTGTTGTTTTTCTAATTGCCTTCTAATGAGGTATATCTTCTGTGTCTTTACACGGCAAAATAAGAGTTTAGTATTTAACCACATGGAGTGACAAAAACGTCTAGAGTTTGAACACCTGTCAATCAGCAAGATGCCAACTGTCAAATTAAATATATAATTCATTGTTACAGATTTTCATGAAGACAATTCTTGGTAATAATAAATGGTGTCATTGAACTAAACAGTGTATGTTTTAACACGCTTATATCATAAAATATTCACAACCTGTCAATGATACAGATATCACATTGGGTTCAATGGTGTTATTTATTTCCGTACGAAAGTTTAAGACGTTTTCTTGGAATTTAATTTGACAAAATTGTTTCTAGTGAATATGGAAGTAGTATTTTTAATAGAATCATATTTTCTATTGCATCATCTGACAGTAATGTAAATGTCATTTACAATTCAAACCATTAAAATGATTAAATAAACAAAATATTAAAAAATATAAACGTTTCTAAGAAAATAACATGTTTATGCCTCATTGGCGTCTTAGATTCAACTTCTTCAAAAAAAGGACTCGTGTGATCTGGATTTTTTTTAATTCATTATATAGACAAAATGTCAGTTTGTTGTATGCCTGTATAAACATGGTTGCAATCACAATTTTTATTATCAGACATCTTTCGACATCCGAGAATTAAAAAAATATTAAACCATCGATGATGTCCAATTAGCATTAGGTCTTCTTTTAAAATTAAATCTGATTCAATCACCTCATTTTCTATTCCATATTCTACTTTTGGGTACAAAACTGGACGGACAAAGATACATAAATTTTGTGTCAAAATTGTACCATTGTCAGTATGATACCGTTGTTAATACC
This sequence comes from Mactra quadrangularis, assembly GCA_025267735.1. Lineage (NCBI taxonomy): Eukaryota > Metazoa > Mollusca > Bivalvia > Venerida > Mactridae > Mactra > Mactra quadrangularis. Next base: position 46,624,204 of record CM046299.1, on the reverse strand, counting down.
AGTTGTACTCTATAAGGTTTTTATACAATACATTGTGTGTCAGTAGATCTTTTAGTAGACATGTTATCAATAAATGTACCACTATCGTAAGTACATATTTAATTACTTAGTATCTGTCCGTCGATAAAAGCGATGGGTTGCTCACTGTCTTAAAATATAAAGAACGCCTACAATAGCTGTGAATGCTTATTCCAGGCAAACAATCTTAGTCTAATTATATATACACATTTTCTGATCTGTGACTTCAGAAGCCGCATTTCTCTTTGTTCTCATTTTAGATATATGCCTTTATATACTAAAGTGACCAAATCGATCCTACATGCCTTTCATAATATAGGCCGCCCACAAAATTCCAATTTAAGAAATAGCTATGTAAATTTAACGTCAATTAATAACCTCCAGTAAGTGTTACAAGAGACAAAATTTTGAAAACATTTACAATCGATTGACGAAGTACATGTGTAATTACAGAGCAAGTCGTTGGGAATATAATTACATGAAATAAAACAATTTTCTGTTCAAGGACTATTTTCAAAGAAAATCTTAATTTGAGAAACTAATCACTAAGCTAAAGGATAGGTTAAAATGACTAAAACCTGAATGTATAAAATTGGGTTGAAATATGTGGGGCAAAATGAGTAGTGCCATATCATTATCTGCTCAAATTAAAGACATTACCTTCCCTTTAAGCATAAATAAAGCAACCCACGTTTAAATTCGTGATTGGTACCAATTTAACTTTTAACCAATTCTTACTAATACATGAAATAAAACAATGTTCAGCTGTGTACAAATCTGGTAGCAATGTGCGAGTTGATGATTAATTTTCATTAGACGTGGTCCACTATTGTAATTCAGTAAATGGCGCATCTGGTTTTCAATTTCTGAGTTCGTTGTTAACCAAAAAATACTTTTGATAACATGCAGTTATAAGGAAACATAACCATCTCCAATCAACATAGTGGACAGTGTTTCTGATTTGAAAACCAAAACTAGTGGTTTTAATTTCCCAGTAGGTCTTCATAGAGTTGACCTTCCTGGAATCTGATCATGAAATACTGTCTGGAGCTATACGCCTAAAGTCGATTTATCAAGCACATGCAACCGTCACTGTCCCAATCCATCAAAGGCTACAACATGTACATACATGTATAGTGTATTCGGTACCTGGAGACCGTATCGATGCATTTTGTATCAAGGAGGGAAGTTATCAGGAATTGGCGAATGTATGAAAATGGATTTCAATTTGCCAAAATATAAACAGAAAAGTGATTTAATACAATAATTGAAAATGTGAAATAATAACATCAACAAGAAAAACAAGAACAATAAAACATGACATTATTTGGAAACTTAATGTATCATTTAACATAAATGCACTACATTTCTTGTTTCAAAATGATAGCGTATCGGTAGTGCATTAGTTATTATACTCTGTTTCGACTTTTAAATTGGGCATCCATCTTATGATCTATTTTAAGAATACAGATTCGTCTAATAATAAGGTTAAATTCAAAATAGAGAAATTTCACTCTTAATGTAGTTTGAGTGGCACTCAAAACTCGTTAGAGTCTCTATCGACCAATGACTAGAACTAGGCATTATAAGTTTGAATTTGGTTCATGCCTTGAGTGGACAAAATTAAATAATCTGATAACTTTCTTGCGAATGAACTATCGATATTCTGTTATAAATAGATTATCAGAGCAACGAATTCTAAGTTATATGATACATTCCATGGGGACACATCTAGTTTAGCGGATCCCGGAAGTAAATATAAATTATGCGTGCGCAGCGTTCTGTTTCTATGAGCAGACGCGCGAAGATAAATGCGGCTTATTTTCTGTTATTATGGGGGCTGCCGCCACCACACCCCCGCCGATATTAAAAATGGATAACAAAAAAGCATTTTTAAAAAGTTATTAAAAATAATTCATTTAAATAATGAATAAAAAACTGCATCGGTCAAAACAAAATGGCGTCCAAAATTTGTAAACAACGCAACGTCCGAGCATGCGCAATAGCGGGGTCCGCTAAACTAGATTCTATCCCATTCCATGTCCAAATAATATAGTATTATATAGTAACAAATAATAAGGGACCTTAGTCAGTTATTTCCCACCGTATTTTCTTCAAATAGGTAGGTCCAATTAGTTGGATTACTCGGATTTTATCCTTACATTTCAATGTCATCTTGCCAAAAGTAATCATGAATACCTTTTTTATAAATCATTTGATTTGTTTGAAATTAAGCTAAGTATTTTTAGAGTGAAGAACTATCTTAATTTCATCACTTCTGTTAATATCTTAATTAACAAGAAATATATTAGATGAACTATTTTGTTATCCTTACATAGGAATTCAATGATAAAAATCGAGGATTCCAACTGTAAGGATTTTATCAGGGGAAAATAACTGACTAAAGTCTCTAATTGAAACAACATCAAGATAAAACAAGCAATCAATATATATAGCATTCAAAATATAGTGACAACTTCAGAAATAAGAAAGTTAAATTGTAGGAAAACAAACAGTTTCAATCAAAAAGATTAAAGTGTTCGAATCAATCTATGGGATGGATGTTTTGATGAATTATATAGTTAATGTCTTCAAACGGTCATTTTAGCAAACATTACAATAAAGGGTTAGATATCTAATCTTTCAATAACTTCATTTTATACTTTTTCTGATCGCCATGACTGGTTTTCTGAAATGAAATGAAAATTATTGATATAAATTCCGTATTTAGATTTAATCACAATTAAAACATCAACAAATAATGCACATGTAGTGAAAATGAATGAAAATGAAGCAGGCATTGTATAAAAATCACCAATTAATGTACCTATTTCATTCCTACATCGAAAATCCTTACCTGACATGTTGTAAATTTATCAAAGAACAGCAACTTATACAAGGAATATTTTCAAATTCGGTTAGATGTTTATTTCCCCTTAATAGAGCTTACTTTCGAGATTTGCCAAGGTAAACCACAGCAAAGAAGAAACTAGAAGAGCGAAGATCGATTGCAAAGTTTCCAATTGATGATTAGACAAGTTAAAGGAAAAGTGCATTCTATAGTCTTGATGTTTTATAATGTTGTGTGAACCTCCTCAGTACAGATACTGCGCAGGTGATCATAATCCAGTAAACAATACATTATAATACTTACTCCAATGCGGAGGAGGATTTCGCACTGAAAAAGAGAAAATTAAATGATAAAATGACATCAGAAACATATACTCGTACGTGTACTCAAAGCTTAATTTATCGATATTACAACGAGAACACAGCTTACACAAGAGAAAAATAACACTCACAAAATAACAAACTGTACTTAGCAAAGTTGTGTTAAATGATGTGTTAAGGGAAAAACCTTTAAGTTTTAATCAATAAAACTAATAAAGTTCTTATCAAATTTCCTGCTAATCTTTTATTGAAATTAGAAAGGAATGTCATACAAAACTATTTACAAAAACAAATGTCGAAATTGGGGATTCAGAAAACAATTATTTAATTGATGCACTACATCTAACCGCACATAATTGATATAGATTAGACAAGCCTTGAAAACAATATGAATCTGATTGAATTGTATGAAGAAAAAAACATTGTACCTCCTTTAACTTCTGTAGGTTTCTCTAATTGTGCTGGACGCCATTCTTTCTTAAATTTCTTCAGCTTGGGACCTCCACTGCGCCTATAACACATTTTGAATCATATCTTATTTAGAAAAGATCTTCCCTTACATCTACTTAAAAATGAAATGATAAACTTACTTAAGTCTCCCGGTCAAATGGGTTCCTAAGATACTCAACAAGTTAGTACACAAGGTTTCTCAATATGAAGTTATTATGCTAATCTATTGAATCCCATTGCCCGCCTATATAAAATATGTTTGCATGTTTGAAAGTTTAATACATTTTAACTGATGGCCGTAAGACCCGGAACGGCCTAGGACTCTGGAACTATTTACAATGCAAGTGCTCGTATCCTTACCAACTGGCAAACTTAACGTAGGGATGTGGGGAGTGAATGTATAATAATTTCATTAAGTAACTCTACAATTACATACTACTTCAGTCCAAATATTAAATTCCCTTCCAGTGGTTTTGTAGACAGACGAGCTATCGACTGAGGTAAGTTTAAGGGTATCTATAACAAACATAATTAAGTAACGAAAATCTTAAAATCTTACCACATTCTGAACGGTTTCGCACAAGTATTGGCACCATTACAAGTACACAAGATGTATGTCAAGAAGACAAAGCAAGTAAGAAATAAAATAGCAGCAACAGTAATCCAGGCAATGTTCCTGGTATCATCAATGAAAGTCAAATAGGAAATAGTTGTTGTTGTAGTACTGGTAGTGGTTGTGTCTGTGAATATAATTATAGAGGTTATAATAATCTTCAATATGACAATGCTTTATACTCGCATGTAGGTACTTAAATGTTGCTATACAAGTAATATATATAAATAATGCCTATGTTTAAGAAATTATAGACAAAACAAAAAGTAAAACAATAGTTAACATAACCCAAGTAAATGAATTTTATATGTACGGAAGGTATATGATTTAAATGTTGCTTTTCCGAATATGTTTTCAGACTATAGTGTTTCAATTTCTTGTGACACTATTAAAGTGGTAAAAGAACATTTCCATGTGATTTGGATATCCTTTTATGCTTATCCGCCTGTGTCAATGTGTGCACAAAATAAGTAATCGTTATAAAACATAAATTGATGTAGCAGCATTTTAACTAATAGACTAAAAAGTCTGTTAAATACAGATTCATTCACGAAACTATGAAAGCATATTTCTGCCACGAGATAACAAAATAGTTAACGAATTAAGTAAGTAGTTTACTCGCAAAATGAATATTAAGTAACTTACCACTTATCTAAAAAGTATCTAGTTAATTGGTTACGTAACTATTTAAGCCATAGTTAACGTGATAGTGATGTGGTTATCTAATCGTAGAAATATACCACCATACGAAACAGTCAAATTTAAGGAAGCTGCTTTTAGGTGCGAGCTACAAATTGAGAAGCAACTATTGAAAACAACAGACCTGATATATAAATGGTTATAGTAGCTGAATCAGATTGTGCTCCTGGATCAGAGACTGTAGATGGAATAGTAACAGTCACACCATATCCTAGTGGACTATCTTTTAATGATGTCTGTACAGACACTACACCTGATGTACTTATAGCGAAGTATGGGTTAGTTAAAGATGATTGATCTAATGTGTATGTTAGAACACCGTCTCCTCCACCATCATTGTCAGTAGCTGTAACTGTTCCTATACTTGTACCTACAGTTGCGTAGTAACTAACATGGAATACATAGGACGTTGGTGAAAAGACTGGCGTGTTGTCATTAATATAGTCTGCAGAAAAACAAAAACGTCGTGTGGTAAATAAAATAAATAGAAACTAATAAATGTACCTGAACAACATTACTATATATATTGACCCCATTGCTAATTTTCAGAACAAAGGCAGTGTCATGGAATAAACAGTACTAAAACAGTGAAAGCCTTAAACACAAAAACAATGGTGTTTGAACAACAAAGTGAAGTCAATACCAACTCAAAAAACAAACTATTAAGTTAATGATAACCATTATACAGTCGATGTAAATTATTAAAACACAAACTGTTATTGTAATTATTTAATAGACAGTCAGAGTCAATCCTAATTAAAAGAAATACAGTAGTTGTAATTAAAATGTGATAGCTGAAAGCTGAAGTCCTATTACAACGTTACATCACATGTTTGGATATTTTTGTAAACAAAATTTAAAATCTGACAGCAAAAGTTAATTTGAATAATGTGATGTAAACATATTTTCACCTTTGAAAAATCAAACGCAAACTTGAAATTTAAAGGAAGTCTAAACAGTGTTTCTTATGAAATAACATTTGGTTGATTTAACCGGTAACAATGATTAAAACGTTAATTGGCAACAGAATGGTACGCTAGGACCTAAAAGAGATCTTCACACCGCGCCATAAATAACAATACCAACTTACCAATAGTTATAGTAAGTGTAGCTGTATCAGTGAGTCCCGCAGAGTCTGTTACAGTAACAGTACAAGCGACAGATGTTGGTAGAGTGCCAGTATCTAAATCATAGTTAGATTGAAAATTAACTTCACCAGTTGTACCATTTATAGCAAAGTTACCAGTTTCTGTTCCACAATCTAAAGATAATGTATATGTGTCACCAGCGTCTGGGTCTGTTATACCAAATGATGGAGTTCCGATTACTGTGCCACTCTGTAAAATGCAGAAAATGTCCATGTACTAATGAAAGGTAGCTACCAAATGAGCTTCAAGCCCAAAGAAATCAAAACGTCACTTGGCAACAAAAACAATATGCCGAGAAATCCAAAGAAAACTACAAAAAATGTAGTTTACAATTGTATTGGAAGCTATGTTTGAGTTAAAAGGCAGAAAAATTTAGACATGTTAAATCTCAACTGAAGATTGTTAAGATAAACGATAAACTTTAAAAGGGTAACAAACCTTAATTTTGTTTTAAGTAATTTTATGAATAATTAATAATCGAATATGTTCGAGATTTTTTTTAAAATGTTCAGGGTGAACTATTTACATGTTTGGTCATGTTCATGTTCTCGTCGACAAAATAAAAACTATATTATTAGAGAAAAAAGCACAGAAATACTATTGACTCAGATGTTAATGATGATTCAATTCAATGGGTATATCAAAAGTTGAAAGATTCCTTTAGACTTGGCGGCCCAGTGAAAGGGTAGGTTTCAGTAAGGAACCATCATATGCGATACTAAACTTTCTGAAGGAAATAAATATTTATCATAAAATATATGACTTAAAACCATTATAATTCGGTTGCATTAATAATATCACCAATTGCTTTCGGCGGGTCAACCTTTCTGTGTTGATGCGCCCTAAAACCCAAACAATCAAACAAACAGATAGGGTAGGCGAGAACTGTCGTAGACAAAAATGTCAAGAAAAGCTAGTTTAGGATTTGTGGACGCCATAACATTACCGAAAAGAAAATAAATAAACCAATAACAATATAATTACCGTACTCTCTGTTGTTGAGAGACTATATGCAGCTTGACTAAATGATGGTGCTTCATTTACATTTGTTACTTCTATTGTCAGGGTATCATAGTCTGCACTAACTGGATCAGTTACTGTTACATTAAATACAAAACGTGTTGATGCCAAAGATTCAAAATTTGCCGATGCCTGTACAGTTACTAAGCCACCTGGAATTTATCAAACAAACCATTTGAAAAAGAGACTACAAACAAATTTTTGCATCATAGTCAAAGTCTACTAATAATTTGTGTTAAATAACAAAATACTGTAACCATTTTAAATATAAAATAATGTGTACATTTCTTATTTGCTTTACGCAAGTATTTTGAAGTTTTTATGGCTTTACAACAACAAAATGTCCTACTTTCATTACTTTAAACTCATAAAGATCACAACAACAAATAGAAAAGACCGAAGTGAAGGTTTAATAAAATTAAACTATTGTGTTTATATTAAGTTTTGACCCGAATAGACTAAAGAGGATCACATTTTATAAAATCTTATTAATGACGAAATGTACGACTTACAATGTCATATTATAATTGATTCTTTGTTTTTGTTTTGTTTTTTTTTGTTGGGTTTAATGTCGTAGTACACATCGTATAGAACGTATAACGGCGGTCAGTCCACCTACTTACTGTACCTGGAAAACCTAAATCTCTGGATTTAGCTGTTAATCAACTACTAAGCGCATACTTTCGTCAGTGACTGACAGCTGCCCTACATAATTAAGAATCCTTGCTAGGAGGAAGAATGGCTGTAGAAATAATTTCATGACCAAGCTCCACAAAAGTATGCCCTGTGAGGGAATCAAACCCACGAGTCACGACCCCTCGATCAGTAGACTTGCGTGCTACAAACTGAGCTAACTGGATGGGTAATAGTTGTTTCATAATAGCCATAAAATTAATCAAAACGTACTTGCAGGATCGATGGAGAAATAAGAGAGACCATCAGTTGGTGTTGATGACATTGAAAACGAATGTGATTGTGATGCATCTAAATCTGTAAAATTTACATCATAAACTGATGTTGTGATCGCAGTGTTCTCTGGTACAACTCTGGTTACTGGCAAGTTGCTTATAACAACTGGGTCATTTAGATCTGGAAACAAAAACATTCATGCAAGATAACTAATAAGATTGAGTAGATTATTTAACCTGTTATAATTATAGTATTTAAGGTAAGCTAACCATAAAGTATAAAATCAAATAGAATAAATGCGACTAAGTTTATTTCCTTCTGCTTGTGCGAGGTACAACACATTTTTGAACAAATTAGTGCAGAAATTTACGAAACACGGAACTACCCTTTATGGTATGTATGCATACATGTATAATATTAACGGTAATTTTGTGTAACTGGACAGACCATTAAATGATTATTCTAAAGAGAAAAATATACAGGTGGCTATTGATAGCATGGAAAATATTGAATAACCATTTATATAAATGATATAAAAAAGGCAATAACGTACAAATTTTAAGACTTATATTACACATATAGAAAACTTCATATGTGTCATATAGATTGTTAAACACTATATATATATATGATGCACCTTTTGTTCGTGACAATTAATTATTGAATATCGTCATTATATGGTATCCTCCGTTTAGGATAAAGAAAAGTAAGTTCATTAAGATCATTTTGTTGCAATACTAGTATATCCTACTATAATAATCCATGTAAAATACTTTTATAAAAATGTTTAATTGCCAAACTAAAAGGGCACCAGAAGTACATTCTTTCAATTTGATATATGTAAATATCGAATGCACACCTGATATTGTTATAGTTAACAAAGATGGACCGACTGTATTTCTTCCATCGCTAACTGTTATATCCAAATCATAACCAACTGTTGTATGCGTAGATAGGTCTTGAGTAATTTGAATTGCACCGGCTGTAAAGAGTAAAACATGTAACATATATATTTATAAATGTTTAAATACATCATTATAATGAAGGTTTGTTTTATATTTATAGTGATTGCCTTATCTTTAGCAATGTCAATCCAACTTACAACATAGCTTATATACAACCATGTTTCATGATCTAAGCTGACTTGAGGTTAACATTGTATTGTTAATTCACTCAGACTTAAATTTCTGATTTACTCATTAGTTTGTGATTTTTTATCATCTGAAAGAAGTTTTATGTAATACACAATTAAGTACTTTGAGCCATCTAGAATCGCCATCATCCCGCCCGGCTAGCTCAGACGGTAGCGCACAAGTCTACCAAACGAGAGGTCGTGGGCTCAATTACCGGACGGGGCATACCTTATTGATAACAGGCAAGTTAGTATTTATTCAAGATCTAATAGCTGATGAAGTGATGTTTCATTGTACACTCTTGCAACCCTATAATTGTGTTTAAAAGGCAAATGGGAATTTTATTGTTGACCGACTATCTACAGATAGTCATTTATCCATATTTCACGATCGGTTTTTAAATCTTGATTTTTACTCATCGGTTTCTATCCGGGCCGCACCGGTCATGTTATCAGATGAAGGTCACTTTTGATTTAGCCAAGAAATCTATCTGAACGATAATCAATTTTGACTGCAATATTAATTAAAATTTCAGAACAGTTCATAGTCAAGTGGTGGATTATCAATACGACTAATAGTCTGTCATTTTGAATGAAACTTCTAAGCGGCATTATTTACTATATGTTTATATACTTGTCAGTGTTTTTAAAGCATGTACAATGTACGTCAGAAATTTAATAGATGACAATAAAGTAGATGCGTCAATATCTGAAATAAAACATCTTCTTTCATGCTTTACGATGAAATGCTGTGTTATACGATGAAAATAAACGATGAAAATATCGGTTTATATTTTCACTACGGTGAAAATATAAAAAATGACGGACTACTTTTTTCAAGGGAGACAGACAAGCTAGAGCTTTTTCAAACATCATATAAGCGAGTTCAATGGTGACAAATGCATTAGTTGATGCTAAAGCAGGAGATGATATAAACAAATCCAACATATCCTGTTGCTAACTAATTTTTAAAACGAAAGTCTACAAATTTAGTCGACACAGCTCAGTCCAGATTACACGGCAATCACGCGACTGCATAATGGAGATTTTTTGTACATATTTGGGGCCAAATGCGAGAGTTTCGCGCTTTTAATGAATATTTTGATACAGGTTTTCATGAGAAAATTCATTACAAATCTTAGAATAACTTACGTCACCATTCAAATCCAGCGAGGAAAAACTCAAACATGCCTGAACGTTGACTGTATCAAAGCTGCATCGTGTGCATTGCCATTGGATTCCATTCGTTGATTCATTTGACGAATATCCAGTCATTATACGGTAAATACAAAGGTTGGCTAGTATAAATCCAAGCCAATCTGTGCATAAATTAGATATAATGAACTGGCTAAAAATCATCGGCTTTCTTGAGTCTTCGCCATTTTGACAAATCAATGAAACATCCCTTCAGCGCGTAGATCTAGATTCTATGTGTTTCCTTACATTATCCTTATATCCATATCATAATTGTGAAACATGTACTTTCCAGTCGCTTGATAATATCGTTTAAATCCTTCCGTTTAACCGCGTAATATGACATCACAATAAAATCTGTATTGATTTAAAATTCGCGTAGACCAACTCAGATGTAAACACATTTACCTTGACATTGACTGTTCATGCAGTACACATTTGTCTCCTTCCGTGTGAGGAAACTGTTACACGATTTTCGAGTTTAAAATTGTTTTCCCTCATACTTCTTTAATGTAACAAACATGGATTAACTAAATTTGGATGGATAGTGTCTTAAGAAATGAACGATTATATTACAATAAATTATGCACACTGGAACTACTTATTTTCGCTCTATCACATTAATAATGAGTCATACGGTCTGTCCATGAACTGGCACAGGTAGATCTAGATAGTCTTGCATCATTTTTCAGGTGAACAGCATGAAAGAAACAGAAAATTCGCCGATTTCGGTGTAAGATCGATTTATATTTCACCTTGTGAGCTCAGAAAATGACATTTTCACTCGTGGCTACGCCACTCGTGAAAATATGTTTTCTAAGCTCACTCGGTGAAATATAAATCGATCTTACACCAAAATTGGCGAATATCCTCTATTTCTCACTACATTACACAAATCAAGTGTCACCAAATATAAAAGTATACTCACAATTAAAAATGGTAAAAGGGCATGGTGTAGGTGTACATGTCATGTTAAACGTTAAATCATCACCTTCTACATCAGTTGCTATAACTGTAAAAGCATTAGAACCAACGGTACTGGTCGTAGTAACTGAGGTGGAATCTACAACACAAATATTAAACAGTACAAATGTATTTATAATCAAAAAGCTAAATTCTTAATAGTAAAGCATTTTCAAATTGTATCTGGATTGAGATATAGTTTGATATAATGAACAGGAAGATGTTCTGACTTGTTATATAGTTTTCTGTTCCGCTGTATGGGCCGGGTCGCTAGCTGTTTTTTTATTTCTTTTCTTTCACCATCTTTTTTATCTTTTTACAGTTCCGTGAATGCATATACATTTATTATGTTCAAAGGTTGCATTACAAGTCTCGTAAAATCTTAGAGTCTTAAAGGTCAAATATATTTCTGCAAAAATATTTTGTTTGTTTTAGACAACACACTTCTTTTGTGAATTTGTATCAACGACCTGTCCGAGTGTTTGGAAATTTATCACTTAAACGTTTGTATTTGGATACAAAAATGTACAATGAAATTCCGTCAGAAATAAACATTTACAATAAATAAGACATGTACATGGTGTATATACGTAATATACTCGTTGAAACAATACAGTGTTTCATTTATCAAAATGGTATTTAACATTGTTATTATTTCTACTAACTACATATGAAATAAATATCCATAGTTAATCAAAATTAAGACAGTGTATATTCCATTTTTCTCAACTGTCAAAGTTTGAATTACTTTACGGTGATTGAATACACACTAACTCAATATCACGAGTGTTAGACAAAGAACACGAAGTCACCGTGAAATAATTCATGCTTTGACAGTTCAGAAAAAAAAAGAACTATAATAAATAATTCATTATAGTCTGGACTTACGTTCTTTAGCCAATAAAAACATATACCGACTTCATCTACTTACTTTGTATATTAACAAATACTGGTGCAGCGTTCTGTGTTATATAAACAATGAAATTTTCAGTATCTGTAAATTCTCCATCAGTACATTCAACATTTATTGTATATGTATTCAGATTGTCATAATCAAATCCAGGATTAGCATTACTGTAAATACCAAATGCTGCAAATAATAAACAAGAGTTTATACTTACAATACAGGAAAATCATGAGCATTAAAACATGTATAACCTGCGTTCACCACAAATATCTTTTTCTTAATCTTAAAACTGTTTAGAAACCTTAAAAAACGGAACAGCAGCATTTGATAATGACAATCCTAGTTCAAATTATTATATAACTGTTCGAGATGGTCATTTTATGTATAACAAACCTATGCAGTTATTAACGGTATAGATGAATTGTGTGCCTTTTTATTCGGAACTCCTCGGCTGCGAATAACCTCGGACATATTAAAACGCCATTTTGGACGTACCGGTGTTGAAGTAAACAAAAACACGATCGTTTAGGCAATGAGTGATGTTTCGTTTTTAGTCCATAAATTTAAAATATCACAGTTCATTGATCAATATCGCTTAACAATATTTAGTTAAATATATAACTAAGAAATATGTTTTGACAAAGATCTGTGTGTATACTACAAGAACTATTTTGCATAACCGTTACGTGTTTCGCCTCAAGCCGCCAGAGTAGATCCTCCACGAATCCTTACGAGATTAATCATTGATGGAAGGTCGAGGTGTTCCGAATGTACGTTTTTGTTTTTTTGTTTGTATATTCCCCACAATATATCAGACCATGTTACCTTAAGATATTTTCCGAACACAGTTACAGAGCCCCGGAATATAATTCTAAATAATAAAAAAGCCAAGTCTGTGAACAAGTAGTACTAAATATCACATTAGAAATCAACTACGTTGCGTTTGTACATGAAAAACTCTACGAGCATCAGTTACAACCGTGTATATTAATATTTCGACGTAATAAAACTTTACAAAATTGTTTCGATTTGTGTTTGGCTCTGTTGTTTATTTCTTCCTTTTCAAAAGATTGCACTTGTATTGATAAAACGCCTGTAATTGCAGCTTGAAATAGCTGGACATATTGATCCCTTCCAATATTACATAATTATTGAAGACATAACGTAGAGTAAAGTCGACTTTGAGACGACTCAACTGTTACTGTGTAACTTATTTAAAACATGACTTAGAAATTTGGCCTTAAGTAAAATGTCTTCAGTTTGACCCCGGAGGAGCGAAACCAAAACTCTTTCCTTAACTATACGTACAAGTTGTTGATGGAATTAACTTCATTGTGAAAGGATAGTTGGCAGGTAATGCTACAAATGAACACGGAAGATAAGTTGATTCAACGTCTGTTACGACCATTGTATGTTGTAAAATCTCCGCTGTTTCATCTTCAACGATATTAACAGACGCTGGAAGACTGGTTATTATTGGTGCCTACAAAGTAATTTATAAATGCGATATGTGTGTTATTAATCAATTTCTACAGAAAATATATTCTGAGAGATGTTTTATCTTCTTTTAGACCAAAGATGGAAAATGATCATCCGAGGAAAGTATTTATCTTTTGTTTGTGTCATCATCAGGTATTGATGTGCTTGACATACGGCATTTTACATACTGCGATATTTACCATTTATGTATTGTCCAAATATACATAACGAAAACAGACTGGGTTGAACTTGTATGGTATAAGGTATTACACAACATTGAAATGTGCATTATTTTAATGCCATAACATGAGATCTAATGATGTACATTAGCTAATTAACTATATTAAGTATTTCTACCGAATGACATATCTGGACGGCCAAACCCCGCCAAAAGGAAACCGCCGCCAGAGACCATTTGTATGGCATGTGTCATGTCAATGTAATCGAACTAAAATTATTATTATCAATTGCTAAAAAATTATGTCTGCATAAAGGAAGCAACTAATTTGAAATTTGATATGATTGTGTTTTCTAACTCTAACAAAACCCATAATCCAGTAAACAGTAAACAGCATTTGCTTTATCGTACCAGCCAAAAATATGCAAACTAACAGTACGTATTTGGTTATTGCACATGAGTCTTAATAAGACAAAATTTCTCACCCAAAAAATCGAGCTAAAAAGTGATACAGTGTTAGAAGATATGAGAACAATTCTAGACATTTCCTTACAATGGGATTTGGAGGTATTACCTCACCACCTGAAATAGGGAACTTTTAAGAAGCCTATCAAAACATCAAAGAGCCTTCACCTATTAACAATATAGACTGACCTGATTAGTGATAGAAATGGTGACTGTCCCAGTAACAATATTACCACAAGAGTCTGTGACTGTAAACTCTAATTCATCAACATCAGACGTGGTAGGAAATGAAGCTGATGTGCTAAGAATTACTGAAATATAAATATCCATACAAAGGTATTGCGAACGAACTCTGGAATACGAGACTTCAATCAGAACTTACGATAAAACGATAATGAGCCACGACTTTTACAAAGTGACACCTAGCATCACAGCTTATATGCACCACATTAGCATGTATATCAATTCCCTAACTAATAAAGGTACAAATGATAACATATATCATAATCAAAATATGATATTCACCTGTCGTCTCTGTGACAAATATTGTTATACAATTGTAGCACAAGTTCATTATTGTTATATAACGATAGGGAATCGCTCTACGTATAGCGCCCGCTGCCTCGTTTCATTTTCCTTTTAGCGATTCCGCTACATTGCTTTAAGTCGCTGTTAACTTATTTTAACAAAAAAGGTTAGTATATTTTCCTTAACTTTCGAGACACGAGTCGTTATTTGAACATCTTAAAGCCTTATTTCACCTCAACAATTATCACCCGAAACAGCAATTTGGTTAACACAGTAACAAAGAAAGACTGCGAAGAAAATCTGCGGTATCTGGTTGTAGAAAAATCTTCAAGTGTGATCGGTACTTACTAAGATCGATCGGCACAATTTTTTTCTGCTTATCATTTTTAATTAACATGAAAGGGCTGTAATCTGCCGGGTGATGCTCAAACCAGCAACAACTTCTGGCATCTAGATTTGAAACCCTATGCATAGCCTTCTACTTCACGGACTTGGTTACAGGGGAGTTATGTTTTAAGGCGTAAGGCAAATGTTCATCAGATAAAACAATGATTGTATACATTTACTTACATGTTGATGTGTCAAAGCTGTATCTTGTATTGGTTGTTATAAGTTTTACATCAAGTGAACTGACATCAAAACTGTTGACGTCATCAACAGCCACTGTTATAATGTCAGTACCACTTCCAGTACCTGCAGGAATTGATTTTGTTGCTGGTAAGTTGGTAAAAGATGGATCATCGTCTGAAAAGATTCAATTGTTGAAATAAGTTATTGTATTGTACACATTTTAAGACATCAGACGAATTGGGCGTATGTCCAGTAAGTATAAAATTTGAATACCAGTCCCCGCCAGAGGGAAACAATTTGCCTAGAGTTGTTGCATGTGATTCACTAAAATATCTTTTAGCAAGCACAGTACTGCGCCAGGATAATCTACGGAATGGTTTGAGACAAGAATCTTAACACAGTTGTCACAGTTCCTAACTACCGAAAATACTGATATATAGTATGGTTAAGATAATTCAGAGGTGCGTTCAACAATGCGAGCGCTCGGGGCGACATCAAGCGCTCTCGTTCTAAACGCGGGTGCCCGCGCGAGAGCTCGCGAGCGCTCGCGATTCACCCCGAGAGGTGTTTCGCTTAGATATCAAAGGTGGCGGCTGGAAAAAACTAAGTTTTTATCTCAAAGAATTATCCCTGTAAAGTTGGACCCAAACTTGTGTGTTACTTGTTCCACATAATATATCCACGCAATGCATATAAAAGAATTTATTTGGTTCATTCAATTGTACTATAATGGTTCATATAAGCTAAAAAATGTGAAAGATCTCATTTATTAGCAATAATATTTGAATCCCCACCAGCTATTTTCAATAATGTCCTGTTTGGCTCCATCTTGGATTTTACAGCTAGCGCTCGCAGCCGTTCAATGGTAAAACAATTCGCGAAGCAAACGCTCGCTCGAGCGCTCGCATTGTTGAACGCACCCCAGACTCACGTTGCGTAAATCATAATTTGCACAAGATAAAAAACCCGGGTTATTTTTGTTCATACATCTTATGAACATTTTTCATACGTGTGTGTAACATCAACAGAGAGTAAAATGCAGTTTAATGTATGTTAGACATCCCGGGTATGCCATCATACATAAATTCGGAGTGGTCTTGGTTTTATCGTGCCTCAAAATTATTATTAAATTTATTAGCAAAGCAAATTTCGCGGTAAAGAGCTCTGATATTTGATTCTAAGGCGGGAGTAACACGCATTCATGGATCTAGGTCATGGTTGTTTCAGTCATCACTCGTATCATTGCATCAAGCGAAACAGTTGTCAGTCACTAATGAACTCATGACATTAGTATTAGTTTTAAACTTAGTTATAAATATCTAAGCATCTCATGGGACATTGAGTTGATTAAATGATCTCGCCAAGTGAGGCTTGGGGAATAGCGTATAGCAGTATGAATCCCTACTAAGGGTAAACAAATATTAAACAGAAATTTAAATCAACATAAAAACCATTAATATCAATTCTTTCATGTTGTAATGTGAAACGTCCTATTCGTCAAAAATATACGATAAACATATACACTTTTTATTGTAATGAAAATATATTTCATAT